>CM070643.1:26479863-27759492 GCA_036346575.1 Dendrocalamus sinicus | reverse complement strand
CTATAGAAATTATCTTCCACAGTGGAGGTGTCTTCGAGTAATAATTATTTTCTCTTTCTCTCTCCCAACTCTATCTTCTTCCTCCAATGAGAGTGTGCCACGAGCCCCTTAGAAACTGGTGGTTTCTTCCCAATGGCAATTTCATAGTTTCTTGGTGCATTGGGTGGAGTGAAGACCTGATTTCTTCATGAGGAAACCGTTTCTAGGATTTGTGCTCTCTTTCATCATTAATTACGTTGCCATGTCAGCATTTTGCCTACGTGACAAGTCATTTAATGAGGATAGAAACCATCATCAATACACCATTGGGACTGCCCTTAGCACACTATCTGTACTATCTGATAGCTAATTGAAATTGGGTGTACGTCATTCGCCTACTGAGGCTTTTGATTCTGTGTGAAGGTTCTCAAGCCCAGTTCTTTGTTATCCCAGTTCCAAATCCAAAGTCAGTCCCCTTGTGGGTTTATGCTTTATTTCTCCAGTCAGAACAGGTCTTGCCTTAGGTCTCCAATATGAACTTGGAAGGTTTAACCATGGAGCATAGGAAGGCTTGTGGATGATTAACTATGGATTCTTTATTTGAAGACAACCTCTCCCAACTGGAAGCTGTAGATTCCATTAAACCAAGTTATATATTTAAGCCTAGACGCAGCAGAAGATTTAGCATAAGACCAGCTGTAATATGATTTATAGCTTGGGATGAAAATTGGGATACAAGTTTTCTCTAATGGCCATAGACCAGACTCTTTGCATGCCCTCTCAGAAATAAAAACTCTTTGCATTGAACATGTATAATGTATTCATATGGCACCTATATAGGAGTTATTAGGATTTTGCCAGTATGGCAACTTGGTACTTTTGTAATCCGTAATCCTTGAACTGTAGCTAATGGAAGGCGCTCAATAGATCAGTGAATTCTCCCATTTATAGAAGCAAAACCAGCTGGCTGGTTTGCATGTGAATACATGCATGGTACCAGGAACATTTGGTACTCTTAACTATTTAACTCTTTTGACTTCTCTTTCAGTGAATCAGAATAATTGTTGTTACTAAATGATTGGATTGGGAAAAGGAAAGAAAATCTTGTGCTCCAGTAAATGCTTATGTTGTCTTTTTTCTTCGCATTTTCTATTGTCGGTGAATATTTTTCTTGGATCTGATTTGAGCTGTGGTTTACTTGATCAGCTATTTAAGATGCTGACAATCTAAACATGATATATCCTATGGGATGGGATTTTGGGAAGTTGATTGTTTTATGTAGAACACCCTGAGTGTATTGATTGCCAGGAATTTTCCATTTGTTCTGCTACATGCTGTCTACTAGTTACTTACTTCTAAAGTTGCATTTCTTTATACTTTAATCAAACCTTAAGTGCGTCAATACATATCTGGTGTTCTGCTTGTTCACTAACTGTTGGTGTCCTTGCAAATGCTAAATGTATAACTGCCTTCATTAGTTATACTGTACATGGCCTTGTTATTTTAGCTTTTGCCTTGGGTGGTAGACATGGTTCACAAATCTTAGTTGAATTGGAAATTTATCCTATCTAACTCACATGAACTATTACATGTGTATTGATAGTCTTTTGTCAATTAGCTATTTTGCAGGTATGCACTTTCTTGTCATTTACTTTGTAGTCACTGTTAGATAGCCTTCTTTTGTCAATAGCTATTTTAATTGATGCACTTTCTTGTCATTGACTATGCAGTTAGTGTTAGATGGCCTGCTTTTGTCAATTAGCTATTTTAGTCGATGCACTTTCTTGTCGTTGACTATGTAGTCAGTAGTCACTGTTAGATTAGCATTTACAATAGCTTACTAGATTTGTTGTGTAATTCATTTTCATCTTATCAAGGATTTAAGCTACAAAAACATATCGTCTTATATTGATATTTTGTATCTGTTTCAGGTGACAGATATCTGAAGCCATGGATAATTCCGGTCCCAGACGTCACAATTGTTCCTCGTGCGAAGGATGATGAGTAATTCTTGCCAGTGATGGCCTCTGGGACGTAATGTCAAATGAAGAGGTATGTGATGTTGCCCGCAAGCGGATATCTCTATGGCACAAGAAGAATGGCATAAACTCATCATCGGTACCGCGATGCGGTGATTCCTCAGATCCAGCTGCTCAAGCAGCCGCTGAATGCTTGTCAAAGCTTGCTCTCCAGAAGGGGAGCAAGGACAACATTACCGTTATTGTGGTTGATCTCAGGGCACAAGGGAAATTCAAGAGCAAAATATAACAAACAGTAGGAATCTATAGATTTGGAGAATCCAAATTCGATCAGTTTAGACTGCTGCATTAGTACATTACTTAGCCCAGTTCTTTCTTTTCTCTGTTTCTTTTTCACCATTTGGGCTGCCAAGTGCTGTATTCCTGTATACAGTACAGATTGTGAAATCCGCGTTGGGTTTATGTTTCCTGATGGCGGCGGCGATGATCCCTTTTTCTGTTCTTCTTCCTTTGTTGCCCCTTAGTTCTTTTTGTTAAGCTGGGCCATCATGTGTCTGGCAATTTATATTTTGAGCTTGTAGGGTACAAAGGAACAAGTGGTATAAAGGATTCCGTACTGCCCTCCTGACTAATGAAATCCAGCTGCCATATCTGCTGCTCCTATGTGCCTCCGGAGTCCGGAGGCAAACTTTTCAGTGTGATTGTTTCTGCACAGATTATGCCCGGTTTTCGCTAACTCGATAGCCTCCATTTGATGTTTGATGCAATCAGTGGGTGTGTCTCTCTTTTAACCCCATGATACTCTTGTTACTTTTAACATGTTTACTGGTTGTGGAGTTTGTTCATGACGACTGCACCGCTTTCGAGTCTGGAAGGCGTCTTTCAAGGCTGATAATCTGAAATGCGCTTTCCTGATACGATGGCTCGATGCTTGAGAATCTTCTGTAACTGTTGCGGACGGCGGGTGTCTGAACTATGAGAAACGTTCTTGCAGCCATGTTCAGTTTCTGAACGGTAATCATGTCTCTCCATTTGTCCCCGAATGTTCAGACTTATCGCACGGCTGCCGGCGGCGACGGCGAAGCGCCGAGGGCGGAAGGCACCTCCGTCGGCCCGAACCATCGCTATCCACCTCCGTCCACGGATGAAGTCGACGAGGGCGGCGCGGCCGGTTAGAGCTCGCTCACCGACGGTGATTTACTCGAGTTGGTACTTGTCAGCAATTTTGTTTGCAGACGAATTGGATTTTGGGGGATGCGATTACAGCAAGGGAGAACGATTTACTTCCTTGTTAGAGAATTTGACGCGTTACCGAAGCTGGGCCTGATTTGATTCGGGCGCGAAGTCAAGATGAAAGACCTAAACGTGCGAGTGAGAAAACTCGCCGATTCTTGATTTTTCCAATTGAAGATGCGTATGTTCATTAATACAATCCGTGGCTGCAGATTGCAGTATCCTTTTTCGTGGTGTCTGCCGTTGGTTCGTCATGTCTCCGTCCATGGAGCTCCTCCCCCCGCGCCCAGGCAACCAAGCAGTGGTGCTACAATTTCGTCTTCCACTTCGTTTCGTTTCTTTGAATTACGCGCAAATTTTCGTTGTCAATGAGGCGTTAAATTCATAGCTGGTAGTCACTGAGCAGTTTGGTTGCCAGGGAGCAAACCCATGCCCTCTCTGTACACCATTTTTTTTTCTCTTTCTAGTTACAAGAAGTCCCGCATCAGTTCACAGGAAACAATTATAATATACAGAATTTTACGGCATCTTCTACTTCCAAGTTGACATGGAATATAGATAAAATCTGATTATTCGTTTTCAAGGGACAATATGGATTTTTTGAAATCTGATTATTCGTTTTCAAGGGACAATATGGATTTTTTTGTGTGTCAAAGTAAACTAAACCCAACACTAATCACAATTTCCTATGCCGCCAGTGCCGAAGGAATTCGCCATTAAGTTAGGCCCTATTCTAAAGTTGAATACCTCATAAAAGATAACAGCTACTATGATGTCATTTTAGCCAAAAGAAAAATAAAGGGAAAACAGGAAAAATCATTGGCATATCTTCATAGATAATGCAAAGAAAAAAAACCACATTAAAAACCTAATATATTCCAAACGCTTTTAGCTTCTGGCTTTCAAAAAGCATCGCTTGGAACAGAATCTTAGTCTCTACCTGTTCTGGAGGAATTCTGAGTGAACAAAATTCAAATGAAGCGAAAGAAAGCGACCTGTCATTATAGATAGCACTTGATTCCGTTGTCATTATAGATAGCACTTGATTTCGTAAGAAGCCGAAAAAAATGTGATGAAGACTTGATTCCGTTGTCATTATAGATAGCTCAGCTCGTTGCCTGATGATATTCTTCTATTCATTTTTGCATAAACTGGACTGCACACGCGATGCAATAAAGACTTGTGTCCTGTCAAGACGATGGGCGCATCTCCCTTGGCTAGAAGCCTAGAATCCAAGCCCTAAGCATGAAGAAGTTTCTTCCAACGTTCCAAGGGAAATGGAGCTCTCCGTGTTAGAATAAAATTAGCATTGATCTAAACTAACAGACTAAAGAATCCAAAATTTTATATGCAGTAATAGCAACACGCTGAATATCTATATATGTGGAAGCAAACCTGATTATGGCGTCATGATTGGTTGTGATCTATTATCTGGAGTCGAAAAAGTGATGTTGCTCTTCTACCAGGGTTTGGTCTTTCTCATCGAAAGCAAGCCATAAGCTCACCTACAGATGGGGATAGATTGGTATGGCCGATTAACCTAATGAGAGCACATGTTCCCTATTTATAGACTTTAGTATCGGATTCTATGGGCCTGTTTGGGACTGCTCCACTCCAGATTTTGCAGCTCCGCTCCACCTTTGTCTTGCCAAACACCTCCAGCTCCTAAAACTCCGCTCCAAGAAAAATGTGGAGTTGAGGACCAACTCCACGTTTTTTGTGGAGCACCTCAAGGGGTACTCCAGGATTTGGATTTTTGTACTCTCTCATGGAGTTGGGGTAAAATTACCCACACTTGCCACTCGTTAATGAAAACACGGATTCCCTTTCTCCTCCGTCGGCTTGCCTCCGCACGCCGCGCGCGCGCGCGCCGGTACTCGGCCTCGGTAGGCGCCGGTGCGGATGAGCCGATGCTGTTCGACGGCAACGGGGACCGAGCCGAGGCGGACCCCTCCATGCTCGCCGGCCTCAGCTCACTCTCCGTCAACTCCGTCCGCGAGATCAACCTGCTTTCCGCGAGATCGGCCTGCTGTTCGCAAGCGTCCGCGTGATTGACCTCCGTCCATGAGATCGACCTACTGCTCGACGACGCCGTCGCAGACCTCCGCACCTTTGCACAGACCTCCGTCGCCCACTCCATTCCGTTCATCGGCAGGACTCGCACAAACATGAACTAACAGATCGAGGTGGATGGGTCATATATACGCTAGCTAGAAAATATGAAATATCTGAGAAATTTCACTTGTAGCAGGCAGTCGATCAAGTGGGATTCTCTGTATGAGAAGTGCAGAATTCTCGTGAGAAAACTAGGGTTTTTTTCATTTATGTTATACGAAAACATATGCAAAAATTATTTTTAAAATAATAAGAATAACTTACAAAAGCTAAATATGTCAAAACATTTACATACAATATCCCAAGGGCATAAATGGTTATACACACCAAAACCTCCAATCACTAGAGCTAGAGCAGAGCTACAAGCCAAACAGGTGCACCTGCTCCATAAACTCCATAGTGGAGCTACGCCATGGTGAAGTTGGTGGAGCGGAGCTGGTTTTTATGGAGCAGAGCAGTCCCAAACAGGCCCTATCCCGACTCATCAATAGAGATAGATTCCAAACCGGACTCTACACAATACGAATTTTAAGTCCATATTATCCTTATTAGATGCTCAGGCTCTTAATAAATACTTTAATTGATCACTTTATATATTTAAGTTATCCAAAATAGAAAGCCAAATATATATATATATATATATATATATATATATATATATATATATATATATATATATATATATATATATATATATATATATATATATATATATATATATATATATATATATATATATATATATATATATATATATATATATATATATATATATATATATATATATATAAACTCATGTAGGTCCACATCATAGAAAAATAATCCAACAATTTCCCACTTGGACCAAATGAGTAAATACATATCAAAATTTTATGAGCTCAAAAATGCTTCCTATGTCATGAGCATCCCTGAAACAATCTGGTACATCAACTATATCAACATAGGATCAAAACAGTCTTCGTCACTTTTAAGCGCAACTAGACTCATCAATGATCACATATGTCAACATAAAAGAACAACATGGATCGAATATGGATGTGTAGCATGGAAATTATATGAGATGTGATCATAACATACCTATTTCCAACTGGTCCAACTTTATTTCTTATGAGGTCAAAACATCTTCTCAAAACAAAATGAGATGATATGAATCCAGAGTAAAGATCATAAACTTTTTTTCTCTAGAGAATATAACTAAAGGTCTTTACAAAATCTGGATTGTCTCATGAGCATAACAAAATTACAAACTCCCACTGGAACTGA
Source organism: Dendrocalamus sinicus (assembly GCA_036346575.1). NCBI lineage: Eukaryota > Viridiplantae > Streptophyta > Magnoliopsida > Poales > Poaceae > Dendrocalamus > Dendrocalamus sinicus. The sequence continues at coordinate 27,752,923 of CM070643.1, read as the reverse complement.
ATTCTTCAATTGAAACAACACTCATATGAACAACATGCTCAAGGAACACTTTAGGCGTCAAGCCTTTAGTGAGCAGATCTGTAATCATAGAGTTTATACCTATATGCTCAAATGACAATTTACCACTTTGAATTCTTTCCTTCACAACTAGGAACTTGATATCTATATGCTTAGACCTTGACGATCTCCTGTTGTTATTGGAATACATAACTGCAGACTTGTTGTCACAATATAATTTTAGTTGTCTATCAACTTGATCCAAAATTTGCAGCCCTGTGACAAAATTTTGCAAACATATCAAATGATCTGATTTCCTATATGTGAGCATGAAATCTTTCGACTTTTGCAAATACTGCAACACCTATTTCGCTGCGATCCAATGATCCAATCCTGGATTGCTTAAATACCTGCTTATCACTCCAACAATATATGCTATATCTGGTCTAGTTCAAACTTGAGCATACATCAAACTCCCTATCAAAAATGAATAGGGGATATTCTGCATTTTCTTAGCCTCAAAATCATTCTTAGGACATTGGCTAAAAATGATCTTTTTTTTTCACCTTTGGCCACAGGGGTATCTAAAGTTATATAGTTCTGCATGTCAAATCTTTGCAATACCTTATCGATATAGTTCTTTTGTGATAACCCAAGTATACCTTGAGAGTGATCTTGGTATATTTGAATACCTAATACAAAAGAAGCATTACCAAGATCCTTTATCTTGAAATTTTTAGCAAGAAATTTCTTAGTTTCATGCAACAAATTTATATCGTTACATGCAAGTAATATATCATCAATATACAGAACCAAAAATATGAACTTTCTCCCACTGAATTTATGCTACACACAATCTTCAACTGTGTTTACCTCAAAACCAAAAGAGATAATGACCTCATGTAATTTGTGATACCACTGCCGGGAAGCCTGTTTGAGCCCATAAATGGATTTCATTAACTTGCATACCATTTGCTTTGGGTCACTGACCACAAAGTTTTCTGGTTGCTCCATATAAAACATCATCAATGTTTCCATTTAGAAACACAGTTTTTACATCCATCTGATGAAGCTCAAGATCAAAATATGCCACAAGTGCCATAATGACCCTAAAAGAGTCTTTCAAAGAAACTGGAGAGAAAGTCTCTTTATAGTCTATGCCTTCTTTTTGAGTATATCCTTCAGCAACAAGATGAGCCTTATATCTTTGCACATTACCTTTTGAATCCCATTTGGTCTTAAATATCCATTTGCAACCAATGGGTTTCTTTCTGGCAATGGGACAAGATCCCAAACATTATTGTTGTTTATGGATTTTAACTCTTCATTCATGACATTGATCCAATTAACTGAATTGGGGCTTTGTAGGGCCTTTTGAAGGTTGATGGGATCTTCTCCCAAAATTTCACCACAAGCCACATTTTCCTGAAGGAAGATAATGTAATCATCAGAGATTGCACTTCTTCTTTCTCTAGTGGATCACCTTAATGGCACTGGTTGAGTTTATTCTTCTGTAAGAACACCATTTTGTGGAGGGACCTCATGGACATTATTTTGATCTGCATTTTCCTCAATAACACTAGGTAAAATAACCTAATCCTGATCATTATTGGGAATAAACAGAGGAAGAGATAATAAATCCCCTTCAGGAACTTCTTCAAAATTAATGTCCCTAACCATATCTTACCTTTCAAACTCAACATCCTCAAAAAAACCGGGCACTCCCTGTTTCAAAAATTGTTTTAGTAGTGGGATCATAGAATTTGTAACCCCTAGATCTTTCAGAATAACCAATAAAATAGCTACTAGCGGTTCTTGAGTCCAATTTTCTTTCATTAGGCCTATATGGCCTTGCCTCAGATGGACATCCCCATGTACGTACATACTTGATGCTAGGTTTTTCCCTATCCATTGTTCGTATGGGGTTTTGATAGTCGCTTTAGTTTGCACTCTGTTGAGTAAATAAGCTGTAGTTTTTAATGCTTCTCCCCAGAGAGACTCTGGTGAGGTAGAATGACTAATTATACTCCTTAGCATATCCTTAAGAGTCCTATTTTACCTCTTAGCAACACCGTTCATGCTAGGAGAACCCAGCATGGTATACTAAGGGATGATTCCACATTCCTCTAGGAATTTAGCAAAGTGTCCTAAATGCTGTTTACCTGATCCATCGTATCTGCCATAGTATTCTCCACCATGGTCAGATCGAATAGCCTTAATCCTTTTGCCAAGTTGGTTTTCCACTTCAGCCTTAAAATTTTTTAACACATCCAGGGACTGCGAATTCTCATGAATAAGATAGATATAACCATACCACGAGAAGTCATCTATGAACGTGATAAAATACCTTTGGCCATCCAAGAAGACATTGAGAATGGGCCACAGATATCAGTATGTATCAGTTCTAAGGCATCTAAATCTCTATTAGCACTTAACTTCCTCATGTTTGCCTGTTTCCCTTTAATGTAATTAATACAAATGCTAAAATCTATGTAATTCAGGGGATCTAAAATTCCTTCTGACACAAGCCTCTTAACTCTTTGCATGGAGATATGACATAAACGCTTATTCTACAAGGAACTTGAATTCTCATTGGTAAATTTTCTCTTTACACTACGAGAGACCGTATGCGGGACTTCATTATATGAGGCAATAGTATCAAGCAAATATAGGTTGTCATGCCAAAGTAAAGAACATGTATCAACTTTATTGGAATTCTGTAAAAGACAATACACCATTTCCGAAAGAACAATTATAGCCTAATTTGTCCAGTACAGAAATAGAAACCAAATTCCACCTAAAAGACGATATAATATGCATTTCTTTCAGATCCAGGTAATATCCAATCTTTAACAGAACAAAAACTGTGCCTATAGCCTCAGCTTGTACCTTCTTGCCATCGCCCACATAGATGAATCTTTCAACATCACTTGGCTTTCGGCAGTTGAGGCAACCCTGCATTGATACACTAATGTTAGATGTTGTACCAGAGTCTAACCACGAAGTGTGTTCAGGTACAGAAGTTAAGTTAACTTCAGAGCAAACCATAGCAAGAACCGTACCTTTCTTTGCATGCCAAGCATGATATTTAGTACAATCTTTCGTTAGATGACCATCCTTCTTAAAGAAGTAACAAGGGAATTTAACCTCTTGTTTATTCTATTTCTTCTTTATGGATGGCTCAGTTGCAGATTCTTTGCTCTTCCTTTTGTTATTCTTGACTTTAGGGGTCATAGTCAAATGAGCACTTTTTGATTGAAGTGTGCAGATGAGCTCATTAAGGGCCATTTGTCCTTTTGATAGTTATAGCTCACCTTAAATTGATTGAAGTGTGTAGGAAGAGATATCAGAATTAAATGCACAAGCACATCCTTAGATAGCTATAACTTGAGTGCCTTTAATCTTGAAACAAGATGAGACATTTCCATAATGTACTCCCTTATGTTTCCTTTACCTTTATACTTCATTGAGATAAATTTTGCCAAAAGCGTACTTGTTTCAGCTTTTCATTTTTTTGGCAAACCTTTACTCAAGAGTGTCAAGGAAACTTTAGCTGTAGTATCCTGTTCTGATGTGCTATCCCGAAAAGCTTCCTGAACATCACGCCTCATGATCATAAGACTCATGTGATTTGAACGATCCCACTTCTCATATTCCATATTTTCCTCAATGGAATTGTTAGCAACAAGAGCAGCGGGTTGTTCTTTCTGAAATGCAAGGTCTAGATCCGTTACCCCAAGAACGATCAAAATGTTCTCTTTCCATTCTTTGAAATTTGCACCAGTAAGCATTAGTATGGAATTGATGCTAGCAGAAATATTGGAAGCATGATTTGTAACTGAAATAATGGAATAAACAAATGCTCACATCAGGACATGAATAGCATACTTAAGATTTGATTCAAAATATGGTATATTCCATCACGCAAGATACCTAGTGCAACATAAATATTTAGTCTTTGGACAGAAATATTAACTTGCAAGTGGTAACCTTTGTGTAGCAATCAAATGTTAACAGTAAATCTTGTCAAACTATATGTCTTACTTTGGTTCGACTTATTGTTCACATGAAAACTTGATAACTGTTAAATATTTGTTGCCACAGTTGCATACATAATTTGGTCAAATATCGACTTTCCTTTGGGCCAATCAATAGATGCATGGATTTTGCATACAGAAACTGTCTAGTTATTATGAATAAATTAACCTACATAATAGGGGGTTGCTTTCGCAACATATTATTTTAATTAACCTATGCAGAACACTAGCTGGCCAGATTTGAATCAATTCATCTATACTTAAGAGGATATTTCAAAATGTCCACAGTTTATAACATAATATTTTGAGATAATCCTCTCAAGCACAAAAAAAACCCACCCAAATAATAGCAAGAATACACGAGCATCGTCAGCGACAAAAAATAGTGGTTTAACAGGTCATAGGAGAAGCATTTGTTTAGTAGCCGTCGGATGTGCGTCCAACGATCCTGTTCACAGAGAACTTTCGGACTGGTCCGAAAGTGGAAGTCGGTGAAGCCATCGGATGTGCATCCAACGATCTTGATGACAGGTTGAAGTCGGCGACGACTTCCTTTACCACCCAGCCATGAGATCTTCATAATGCTTCGCCATTGCATCTGTGTCATCCATTGTAGATACCTGATCGCCCAATTCCAAACAGATAGTAGAGACGATCGGACCGATGGCCAGTAAATGCTCAGACTGATGGTAGGATAATGTTCGGACTGGCCGAGTTGGACTTCCAGGCGAGTCGAGCAAACTGATGGCAATACAACAAAAAAACTTCTGATAGTAAGAAATCTAAGGCTAGATCCTAAGGCGCCAACACAGATGTGACACAGCGACGGAAGCTAGAGCGAGGCGAAGGCTGACATGGCAGGGAGCCACTGCGGTGGCTGGAGCGATGCAGACGCAACAGACGAGATCGTGCCTAGCAGCAAGCGACAGAGAGAGACAAGAAGTATATCCTAATCAATCTGACGATGATTAACCACCACAGCGGGTTCCAAAACACATATAAACTGCTCTGATACCACTTGTTAGAATAAAACTAGCATTGATCTAAATTAGCAGACCAAAGAATTCAAGATCTCATATGCAATAATAGCAACATGCTGAACATCTGTATATGCAGAAGCAAACCTGATGATAACGCCATCATTGGTTGTGATCTATTCTCCTATGCCACTTTATAGATCATCTTTTCAGATTCAATTTTGAATTCAATTTGAATTCTATCAGTTGTATTTTTCTTTTCCAAAAAAACTGCATTCACAAGTCATTTTTCCAAAGGAACTCCAAGTAAAGCTAAGGAAATAAGATGCATGCAAAAAGTTTTAAATTTTACTTACTTTTAAATTCCCTAGAATTTGAGATATTACAATGTTTACTGGTAGCCCATGTTTCGGGGATCCTTTTTTAAAAGACAACTTCAAAGTAATAGAACAACAATGTCATTATTGTGTAGATGAATTATCCCACATTTGGTCTTGAAGTGAGTCCATTTCTACTAAAGCACTCTCATGTTTCACTAATATATGCATTTTACTTATGGATCGAAGTATCTAGATCTTAATTCAAAGAATTCCATTCTTGAAATATCTAAAGAATTGTGTATACTCATTGTAGATTTGCGTTGCAACCTATGCAAGACAACTACCACTAGCAAGCAAACTCTCTTATGGCATGCTGATGGCAAGAAGCATAGGGCAAATGCCCAATTCTTTTTGGTTTTTTTTACCTTTTGGCTTCAGCTTCTTTGAAAACCAAAACAAATGAGATGGCTTCTTTAAGCAGATTCTCAAAGCCGCTTCTCCAAATGGCTTCCTAAGTCTAAAACCGTGTGCTCTGTCTGCGTCGGCATCTTCACCGTTCGTCACCATCTCAAAAAGCGCAGATAAAAACTATCAACCGCAACCAAAAGGTATCAGTCACAGCTCAAAGAGAACAAGACCAAAGGCAAAAGCCTGTCATGCTTCTCTGAAGCAAGCAAATGGAGCTGAACAAACTACAAATGACAAGGAAAGTGGTGGTGCACCAATGACGGAATCTACACAAGTAAATGGTGGGAAGAGTGTTGACACCGAGAATGATGTGGACAAAGATGCTGCAAAAAGAAAGTGAACAGATAACATAGCCTCAGAGGAACCAGATAGTGCAAAAGGACAAAATTTATCAAGTTGAACATTGGAGAGGTGTACAATCTGAAAATGGAGAGCCCAAACACAAAACAAAGAGTAAGAGTCCATCGGATGAACCAGCCAGTGGTGCCAACCATAAGGACACTAAAAAGCAGAAAATCAAGTGGAAGAAAATTATTACTAAAACACCGAAGATGGTAAGCCCTCTTTATAATGTTGGTTCCGTCCGATTTATCTTTATCCTTAAAACTATCTGGTGTTGTCTGACTGAAGATAAGGAGCAGCTGCATGCTATGTTGATGGATAAGGTAATACACATGAAAACAATGTAGCTTACAGACCAGTTCTTTCCATTGATTCCTGTTTGAGACTCTTGCAGCTTACTAACACAAAATGCTGATGTAGCATACTTACCTATTCTTTCCATTGATTCCTGTTTGCGAATCTCTTGCTAACTGATGCAAAATGCTGAACTATTTCTTGCTACAGATAGCTTTAAGCTTCAGGTTTTCTATTGATGGCAAGCACATTGCATTGGTTGTGAAGAATGAGAAATCGTAGTCTAAAAATTCATGCCATTTTGTCCTTCAATTAAGGATAATATTTAATTCTTATATGTCAATTTTCTGTTGGCGTATGGCCAAGTTTTGGTTCTGTTGATTGTAATGCCTAGATCATCTATACAATACAGAAAACTGTTGAAGATACCGGAATTTGATGTTTATTATTTTTTGGAGCAACTCATGCTAAATTGATTTGCAACTCTCGATGCTGTCAACTTATCAAGTAATATTTGAGTCCATACCTAGTGCAAATTGACAAGCAATCATGCATTGCAACTTGCCTATGTTCAGTATTAAATCAACATGAAAAATTTCAAATCGTGAGGATAGCTCTTAATTTATGGTCTGTTTGGTTTGAAGGATCAGACGGTGAATGGACCAGAGAACATATCTGGTGCATCCTAAGTTGTGGTGCATCACCATGCATCCTCTTCAAAATACAAAACAAATTGTCATGAAAAATTCCAAAAAAAATGGTTAGATCCGTGCAATCAAGCATCCTGAAAAATTCAACAAAAAATGTGATGTATATTAGGAGAAACAAAAAAAAGACAAATTTTAGTGAATAATAGTTTTTTCTTTTCCTTTTATATTTGGATTTCATTTTCGGTAGGATTTGTATTTTTTTCCCCTTCATGTAGATTGAATTTAGATTTGAAAATTTGTGGCATGTAGATTGGTTTTGTATCAATGTTGTCAAATTTATAACGCAATAGATGTGTTCTCGAATGCACCATTTGATCATAATTCCGAATCAGTGCACTTATTTGATTTAAAGAATGGAATAGATTGGCCTATCACCACCTCATCAGCATAATCTTAGTACAATCCGATTATGGAATGATCTCATGATGAACTAATCTATCCTAGGATAGGGTGATCCCTCGAACCAGACACCTGTTAGTGTACCTCTATGTAAATTTAGTTCCTATATTCAATCTCAGCTTGTAGAACGACAAGTTGTAAATTAAAAAGCGAATAGAATAGAAGAAACAAGACAGGAAACCTCTCGTATGTTTCAGCTAAACCCAGGCGGCGGTAGCTACAACTTATTGCAAGGGTTTCATCAACTTACCACCCCAGTCTCTAAACCAATATCATGTACTGATTACTCTAAAAAATCATGTAATGGTTGGTTTGTGCTAGGTAACAGCTTGATGTTTCAAGGGAAGGCTTGTAGTTCCGCAGCCATTGGTGCCTCCTTTAGCGTGCCGCCATACTCCATCACTTACCACCTTTAGTCACCATTGCTACCACCATCATTGGACCTATCACCGCCCCGTAAAATCCTAACTCGCTTGCCATCGACGCCGCCTAGCCACTGCCGTTCTCTAAGCTTGTAACCAAGTGTGTTACCAACATCGACCATCACCACCTACTGATATCTAGAGCTGGGGTTATGTCTCTTTTGGCATAAACAATAGTCCGAAATATATGTGATATTTGACAGAATATTAGGTAATAAATGCATAATCTTTTTTTACCCTACTTTAGAGCTCTTTCTTTAGCACGCCACAGTGCAAATTGGGGTTAGTCTTGCAAATTCACTAGATGAGGCTCGAGGGTTTTCTTTCAAATTACCCAGCTTTTTCTAGGACTTTCACAAAAAAATGTTCCTGGAAGAAGAAAAGACAACACACCTCTTCCTCTCTTCCTTCTTTAGCACGCTACGCACTCCCAATCCATCGCTTGGCTTCTCTCTCTCCTACCTCACCTCTCCCCCTGGTTCCAAACCCTAACCAAACCCTCCCCAAATTCCCTTCCCCTTTTCTCAATCCCAGTGGCAATGGGGCACAAGATGAGCGCCGCTACCGGTGGTGATGAGCCACCTTGACCACCACCATGGCATCCAACAGCTATCGCACAAACATGATGGACATGGCGACGACCACGAGGAGGCAAAGAATAAGAATGCATGGGCTCCTACAATCGCTGCTGCCAACTCCGTAGTCCGTGTGGTGGATGTGGTGGGGAGAAAGAAGAAGGGCGGGAGGGCTACGCTGGATGAGGAGGATTTGGACAAGATTCTCGCTGAGATCGGCCAAGCAGACTGTTGTTGGCCGGTGCCTCATCTAGTGAATTTGCAGGTGCCAGATGAGGTTGCCCCATTGGACTTAGAATTAGAGTAAATGGATGTGAAGACAATATTTCTTCACGGGGACCTTAAGAAAGAGATCTTTATGGCACAACCAGAAGATTTTGTGATAGAAGGTAAAGAACGCCATATTTGTTTGCTTAGGAAGTCACTTTATGGCTTGAAGCAGTCTCCAAGGCAGTGGTATCACAAGTTTGATGCTTATGTTAGTAGCCATGGATTTGAGAGAAGTTCATATGATGCTTGTGTATTTCAGCAGGTACTTACAGATGACTCTAGGGTGTATGTGTTGCTTTATGTCGATGACATCCTTATTGTAGGCAAGAGTCATTCTGCTATTGATGATGTGAAGGAAATACTTAAGAGTGAGTTTGAGATGAAAGATTTGGGTGCAGCTACAAGGTTATTGGGTATGGACATTTGTCATGATAGGTCCTAGGGTAGACTTTAGCTCTCATAGAGTCAGTATATTGAGAATGTTGTACTTCAATTTCACATGTCATAGGCGAAGCCAGTTTCTACTCCTTTACTAGCACATTTCAAGTTGTCTTCTTCATCAGGGCCGTTAGATATGGAGGAGATAAAGTACATATCTAGAGTTGCTTACACCTGTGCAATTGGCAGTTTGATGCATGCTATGGTTTGCACACGTCCTGAAATTGCTCATGCAGTTAGCATGATGAGTCACTTCATATGAAGGCTTGGTAAAGAACATTGGAAGATAGTATAGTGGATCCTTCAATATCTTCATGGCACAACCGCATATGGTTTGATGTTTGATCAATGGGTGGCAAATCCAGAACAAGTTGTTGGTTATTCAAATTCTAACTTTGCTGGGGATCTTGATGAGAGATGTTCTCTTATCGGTTATGTATTTTAGCTTTGAGAGTCCTATGTTAGCTGGAGGGCGACCTTACAGTCTATAGTTGAATTGTCAACCACAGAATCTGAGTTTATGTCTTTGACTGAGGCGGGGAAGGAAGCTATTTTGTTGCATGGTTTTCTTGGTGATTTGGGAATTGAGCAAGTTGATCATGTTATTTTTTGTGATAGTCAAAGTACGATTCACCTTGCAAAAGATAAGAAGTTTCATGAAAGAGCCAAGCATATTGATGTGCACAACTTCTTCATTAGGCTTCATGTGAAAGAGAAGACATTATATGTTGAAAAGATTAGCACAAAAGATAACCCAATGGATATGTTAACCAAGGTGGTCTTGAAGGCCAAGTTTGAGCATTGCTTGGACTTGGTTGGTGTTCATGTTTACCCGAGCTAGCTCCATTTGGGGCATTAGAGGCGGTGAGTTTTTTACATGTTCATTTATTCATTTGAAAATGAAGTATTTGAATATTGGACCCTTGACATCAAGAATCTTGATGTGTTTGTTCTATGGTTCAATTGGCGCTGAGGTGGAGAATTGTGATAATGTATAGCTCCTAATTTCACCATTTAGAAGCCATTTTGGCTCATTTACTATGCAAAACATTACTTAGGTATGTTGTAGGCTAAAATTGGAGTTGTTTATAATATTTAGCAACCTTAGAGGCTTTTCTGCAAATCTGCCACTTTAAGGCCAAAGTCCACCCAAACCAGAGGAGGACTTCTCCATTTTTTGGCTTGTGAGAGAGCTAGGGTTAGGGAGAAAGGAGAAGTAACTTTATTACCACCAAATCCACAAATTTGAGTGAGAAGATTGGGGATTTGGAGCCTCCCCACCTTGTTGGTTTCAATTCTTGTACTCATTTTATCTCTATAGTGAAGAATCATCTCGCCATCGTTCGTGGTTTTCTGTGTGATGGGTTTCCACGTAAATCTTGGTGTCTCCCCTTGATTTGGTATTTTCTTTTCCATATGTGATGATTTTAGTCATCATCTTGGTTGCTATTGATTTCTTTGCTCAAGTTGATGGTGCATAGTTTGAGTTAGCATATGAGATGGCACATATGTGTTCTTTGATATATGGTTGATGATGTTGGGATATTGATATTCTAGTGAGCTAATCTTGCAAGTATATTCACTTTGGGAAGATTAGATAGCTTGGTGCTTGTAAGTTTGAAGCCAAATGGCTGTTTGGTTGCATGCACACAAGGTGTTTGGTGAAATGCTTGTGAGGAATTAACACACTGTTCTTGTCGCTTCCACTGTCCCGTTGTGCCTACAAGTGGTATCAGACCAAACTTATATCAAATGCACTTGTTTATTTGCTATATTTTGTGAAATATCAACTTTGGAAGTGAGCAAATTTGATGGCAATGGTGACTTTCGGTTATGGTAATTAAGTGAAAATATATTCTATTTTAGTTGACAAGCGTTTAGACAATGTGTTGGAAGATGGTGATCCAGACTTAACAAATGTGTCAAGTGATGTGATGAAGAAGCTAGATAAGAAAGCATTGGTGGTGGCTCTTGCCAATAATGAATTGCGGCAAATTTGTGGGGAGAAGACCACTTGGCTCTTTGGAAGAAATTAGAAGCTCTCTATTTAGACAAGTCACTCTCAAGTCATTTCTACCTCATGATGTACTTGTTTAGGATGTGTATGCAAGAAGGCGCTCCTATCAAGCAATATATTGGTGAATTCAATAAAGTGGTGCTTGACAATCAAAATTCGAGCAGCTCTATGGATAAGAACATTTGGCAATTTTGTTCTTGTGTTCACGCCCAAATTCATTTGATTCCATTAGAGACCAAATCCTTTATAGTACAGATTCTATCTCCATGGATGATGATGTTTCTATTCTCTTGTCAAAGGATTTGCTAAAGAAAACTTGCATGGAGTGTGAGAATGAAGGTGGAGGTCTTGTTGTGACACATGGGAGGTCTATAGGGCGTGGTCATGGTGGTGATGATGGTGCTAGCAGCGGTAGTAAGAGATCAACATCCCTTCAGGCAAGAAAGATATTTGTTGCAACTATTGTAAGGAGTGGGGCTATATCAAATGGTATTGTCCTAAGTTGAAGAAAAAGGACATGCAAAGTGATGGAAGCAAGAGTGAGACTTTATCAGCTAATGTGGCAGCTACAGATGACAGTTCTAGTGAGTTGCTTGTGGTTAGTGCAGCTTATTCTTTAGCTGGGCAGTGTGCTTCTAGTGCATCAGCTGCTTGTGACATGAGTTTTAGCATTGGTTGGGTTTTTTATTCTGCTTGCTCTTACTATATGTGTCCGCATAGAGAGTGGTTTACTACTTATAACCGTTGAATGGTGGTTCAGTCTCTATGGGAAATGACATAAAGTGCAAATTTGTTGGTATTGGCATAATCAGATTCAAGATGTTTGATGGCATGGTTTGTACACTCACAGATGTTCGTCATGTGGCTAGATTGAAGAAGAATTTGATCTCATTCAAGACACTTGATCGGAAGGGCTACAAGTTTGTGATACGTAGATATCAGATCAAAGTGTTTAGGGGTTGCTTGTATGTGATGAAGGTTCTTACTACTCCAGATACATGTGATCTGTATTTCTTGTAGGGTAGCTTGCTTACTGGGTAGCTACAGTGACTTCTAGTTCCTAGATGGGTGATGACACCATCACAACTTTGTGGCACATGAGATTGGGGTACGTATCAGACCGTAGTTTGGCAGAGCTTAGCTGTCGTTGTCTGTTGGGAAATTAGATGATAGGTAGTTTGCAATTCTACTAGCATTGTATTTTTGGGAAGCAAACTCGTTTGAAATTCAACAGATCTATTCACATGACAAGGGCCATTCTTGACTATGTGCACACTGATTTGTGGGGTGAGGCACTGGTTACTTCTAGAGGAGGTGGAAAGTATTTACTTACCTTTGTTGATAACTTCAGCAGGAAGGTTTGGGTCTACATCCTAAAGTCCATGGATGAGACTTTTGGTAGTTTTAGCCAGTGGAAGGCTATGGTGAAAACACAGACAAAAAGGAAGGTCAAATATTTGAGATCAGACAATGGCAAAGAGTTCTGCTCGGGAGAGTTTGAGGCGTATTGCCAAGACGCCGGCATTACTCAACACTACACCATAGTTGGTACTCCACAACAGAATGGAATAACATAATGTATGAATATGACATTGTTGGAGAGGACCTATTGCATGCTCTCTCATGTTCAGTTAGCACAGAGTCTTTGGGCAGAGGCAGTTACCACAACATGCTATTTAGCCACCACTCGTCATCGACAGCTATTGATTGCAAGACACCAGAGAATGTATGGTCTGGCAAGCCACCTCAATATGATCACTTAAGGGTATTTGGTTGTCCGGCGTATGGTCACATTCACTAGAACAAGTGAGAACCTCGAGCATTGAAGTGTGTCTTCCTTGGTTATGGTGATGGAGTTAAAGGGTATCATTTGTGGTGTAAAGATTCAAGACCCTTTAAGGTGATCATCAGTAGAGATGTGACCTTCGATGAGATGGCGATCGTTACTCCAGCTTGTCGGCAGTTGGCATAGACCTCTACTTTAGATGGAGCTTCTACAAGTGGTGGTTCTGAGGTAGAGCATGTAGCACAAAGAGTAACATTTGAGGTGGAGACTCTAGTGATCGAGTATACTACAGTTGATAGTCAGTAGCAGCAGTAACCATTATTGTCAGAGTCTATAGGTGGTGTTTAGGGTGACAGATAATGCAGAGCATGAGTCAGATGCAGCTGATAGTCAGTCAGAGGATACAGTTTCAAGTGGAGCTTCAGAGGCTTCAGATTCTCCTATAGCATATCATCTGGGCAGGCAGAGAAGGCCACCACAACACTATGGAGATTGGATCACACCAGTTGCAAAAGGTAGAGGTACATCTGCTTTTGCTTTAACAATTGCTGAGGATATTGTCCATGATAAGCCTAACAATTTTCATGAGGCAATTAGTAGTTCTCAGGTAGTTAGTTGGTTCTAGGCTATGACAGAGGAGATGGGATCACTGCAAAAGAATCATACTTGGGACTTAGTGTTGCCGCCCAAAGGGAGCAAAATTGTTGGTTGCAAATGGGTGTTTAAGCTCAAAGAGGCTTCTCCAAGAGTAAGGTTCAGAGTTAGATTGGTGGTGAAGAGCTTCAATCAAAAAGAAAGAATAGACTACCATGATGTATTCTCTTTAGTTATGAAGCGTACTTCGATTAGGGCATTGCTAGCTTTGGTTGCTCTATTTGACTTAGAATTAGAGTAAATGGATGTGAAGACAACATTTCTTCATGGGGACCTTGAGGAGGAGATCTTTATGGCACAACCAGAAGGCTTTGTGATTGAAGGCAAAGAAGGTCATGTCTGTTTGCTTAGGAAGTCATTATATGGCTTGAAGCTGTCTCCAAGCCAGTGGTACCACAGGTTTGATGCTTATGTAGTAGCCATGGATTTGAGAGAAGTTCATATGATACTTGTGTGTTTCAGCAGGTACTTGCAGATGGCTCTAGGGTGTATATATTGCTTTATGTCGATGACATCCTTATTGTAGGTAAGAGTCATTCTACTATTGATGATGTGACGGCAATACTCAACAGTGAGTTTGAGATAAAGATTTGGGTGCAGCTAAAAGGCTATTGGGTATGGACATTCATCATGATAGGTCCTAGGACAGACTTTGGCTCTCATAGAGTCAGTATATTGAGAAGGTTGTGCTTTGATTTCACATGTCACAGGCGAAGCTAGTTTCTACTCCTTTAGTAGCACATTTCAGGTTGTCTTCTTCATCAAGGCCGTCAGATATAGAGGAGATAAAGTACATGTCTAGAGTTTCTTACGCCTGTGCAGTTAGCAGTTTGATGCATGTTATGATTTGCAAGCATCTTGATATTGCTCATGAAGTTAACGTGGTGAGCCATTTTATATCAAGGCTAGGTAAAGAACATTGGAAGGCAGTGCAATGGATCATTCGGTATCTTCGTGGCACAAGCGCATATGGTTTGATGTTTGATCAAAGGGTGGTAAATCTTGAACAAGTTGTTGGTTATTCAAATTCTAACTTTGTTGGGGGTCTTGATGAGAGACGTTCCCTCACCGGTTATGTATTTTAGCTTTGTGGGTCTTGTGTTAGCTGGAGGGCGACGTTACATTCTACAGTTGCATTGTCAACCACAGAAGCTGAGTTTATGCCTTTGACTGAGGCGGTGATGGAAGCTATTTGGTTGCATGGTTTTCTTGGTGATTTGGGCATTGAGCAAGTTGATCGTGTTGTTTTTGTGATTATCAAAGTGTGATTCACCTTGTAAAAGATGAGAAGTTTCATGAAAAAGCCAAGCATATTGATGTGCGCAACTTCTTCATTAGGCTTCATGTGAAAGACCGACCTATGCATGGCAGTTAGACTGGTCTTTCTGAGTGATCGATGCTACAGTACCCTATTGGTACTCGGTAAGTGGTGCTACAGTACCTGGTTGGTACTCAATGATGGGAGTCGATAGTCTGCATTCAGTACCTGGTCGGTACTTGGTGATCGGTACTCATTGGTCAGTGGTCAATGGTGTAGTGACTGGTTAATGGTCGATAGTCGTAAACTGGGAATGCTATGATGTTGTGATCCCCGAGTATTCTGAGTAGTCATAATCCCCGAGTACTTGTGGTTTTTGAGTACTCGTTGGGCCAGTGATATGACCAGTTGTGCATGTTGGTCAGATTGGTCTCATTGGGTGGTCTAAAGTGGAGTTTTGGAAAGCATTGGATATTATGGTCGTAGATGATTTGGTTGGTGGTTATTGATGGTTGAGGTTGTAGTTTGTGTGTGTGGTCTGACGACGGTCAAGTTGGGAGAATTGTGCCATGGGAAAACGTTCTTTGGTCTTTGCATGTGCAGGTTGGCGTGGAGACGATCATGGTCGGTGACAAGGAGGACCGGGACTAGGAGGAAAAATATGAGGTCCAAGCGGTCAAGTATGTCACGCGAGGTGGTTGGGATCATGCTGGAGCGCATGGATGTCAAAGGTGGATGAGGTGTGGAGAAGTTGTGCGGTCTTTGGCCTTTACATATGCAGGTTAGGCGTGAAGACAATCATGGTCGGTGATGAGGAGGATCAGGACTAAGACGGGGAAATCTGAGGTCCAGGCGGTCGAGGATATCATGCAAGGTGGCCAGCTCACGCTGGAGCACGTGGAGATCAAAGATGGTTGATGCGTGGAGAAGTTACGGGAGATGCAGCCCTGGAGGCTTCAACACATAATAAGATTGAAAGAGTTACGGATAGAGTCCATAACTTGGAAGGTTTAATATTATGAAAAACCCGTGTTTGGAAGGGTTTCGGGTCCTTTGATTTTGGAAGGATTTTGGGTCTCTTGATTTTCGGAAGAGATAAGATTTCATGTTCGTGTTTGATGAGGACACGTTTGGGGCGTTAGCCTATAAAAGCAGAGAGACGCTAAGGGTTAATGCAAAGGCTTTCGTAGGACTTTCGGGAAGAAAGCTTTTAGAGTTTTTGTGCTAGGGTTTGAGGGGTGCCGTGAGGGCATTTTGTACCCACCGATCATAATGCAGAACATGATTCAGCAATAAAATATCAGATCTATCTTGAGAAAAATTTGTTGACTCCGACGACGTATTCTTCTGGGCATCGTCTTCAACTTATGACAAGATAGCGTCTCTCTGTCGACTTCACTTCCCTCTGTCACGCACTATGTAGACCACTCAATCGTGTCAACAACAACGGTGTCGAAGCGCTCGAGTGGAGGAAGATTTCGAGTACATGCAAACCGAGCGGTCGAGCGTCTTGTGGTCGAAATTCATATCTGGTAAGTTAGATTGTTTTGCTTTTAGTTTGAGATTTATTTTCAGGTACCGAGAAGTGGAGGCAATAATTCACCTTGCTCTGATTGTGGTATACGATCCAGAAAGAAAGTTTTTTTTTACGAGAAATGAAAAAAAAAGCAAGAGAAACAGATCTAAGACATACGACAACAACCTGTTTTTCCCCGAGTAATGAGACTACATGGCAGGCATAGGTAGAAATATTTCAGCCGACTCCAACAACCAGCAAGAAAACTTGACCAACGCACGATATACGGGGGAGAAAAATAAGAAAGAGGGGGACGCGGCGCAAATCAGGGGCGCGGTTTCGGCTTCGCACGCGGCAGGAAGCGCCCAACCAACGCGGAGTCGCGGACTGACCCGACCGCTCGCAACAACGCTCACGACTCCGCTACTGCAAGTCTTCTCAAACGTACGCTTCTGGGCTTCTGGCTACGCGAATAACGTGGCTCCCAGCCAGCTCGAGGACTCGCTCGTTCAGTGCATAAACGTATGCATACGCTTGACTTGAAAGGAAATCAAAACTCAGCGTGTATGCACGTATGTACGCAACAACGTTGTCACATGGTCTGTAGATTGCCTGTCAAGCGTTTATGCATTTCCATATACTAGCCAGCTGTGGACCAATCATTTGCACTGAAGGCCTCATGAAAAGTGCACTGCACTGCACTGACACCAACTACCAGCCCACAACCCCCTCTGTCTCTATATATATCCCTGGTTTTTTGGAACGAAGGGAGAAAGGCAGGAAAACCCACCATAGGGTCGACAGTCCACACTCTTAGGCCCTTTTTCTTTTTCAACTTATAATTTATAGTTTATGATTTTTCTAAATAAATAAATAGGATAGTTTCCTCGTCATTTTTTCGAAGCGATTTATCAGAATAGTCTTTTCAAAGCGGCTTATCGGTAGTTGATTCGTTCACACAAACATTCGTAATAAGACCAAAAAGCTATCAGTCGTAGCATAAAAGAACCAACCCTTTTCCTTGAGTGATCAAGATAACAATAACATATGGGATCAACTACAAATATGCGATGAAAACAGCGGATCAGGTATGTCATGTAGAACAAGCAATAGGGCCGGACCGGCTACAATCAAAATGTATGCCATGTAGAACGAGCAATAGGATCGGATCAGCTACAATCATAAATCTAACGGTAAGGGAGGCACTGGGACCGCACTTAACCTAGCCGGTTTGTGATTTATACCGCAGTGAGTTTGATCAGGAATGTCGATTTTTTTATCGGACGGCTCACAAGCACCGCTGCAGCACAAATCCATTGCCATAGAATGGACGAGTGTTGCTCTGATCAACTCACACAGCCTCTCTCTAAACGGTTTCAGCTTTTGGTTTCTGGTTTTCAGAAGCTATTTGGAATGCGTCGGCTTCTTAATTTCGGTTTTTTTTACTTTTTGATCTTATTTTTTGGTTTTTTCTCCCCTTATTCCTTTGTATTGTCTCAAAAGAATGAAAGATATGGCAGTGTTTTTTATTTTTCTTATTTTTTGAATAAAAAAAAGACTGACAGCTACTACAGAACAATTATAAAAAATGTATAGCAAAAATAAAAAAAACCATGTCTTTTTAAATCATTTAGAGCAACAGCAATGATAGAGCTCCCAGTCAGTGCCAGTCGCATTGTTTTCTACAGAGTTTCAAACCCCTAGGGAGAAAGAAGGGGTCCTGCAGTACAGGTAGAGGCTGCCACCACTTACCGGCGTCCATGTCAAGCTGTTGCCGCGGCAACATCTCATCATGGACCACTACTCCCTGACAACAACCGGGACCTGGGTCCCTAGCTCCACCGCCCAACACACCCATCCATCTCTCCTATCATCATCCATCCAAACCAAAAGTGCACGCAAAAAATAAAACTACACATGAAAAAAATAAGATAAGCTCAGACAGATGGGCCGATACAAGCGAATATTCAAAGAAAATATCAAGCGATGAAAAGGATGGAATGGTAGTGAGAGAAAAACAGAGCAGGGTTTCATTTCTTTACAAGCAAGCAACGCACACCTGCACCGTCCCTGCCCTTTTTCTAGCCTGGTGTGTCGTTGCTTTCGCCTCTCTCTCTCTCCCCCTTTTGGCTGTTTGATTGGCTCTCCTGGATTAGGCATGAGGCTATCGGTGTGTGTGAGCTGGGAATATGTGGAACATAGTTTTTTTATGCTTCAGCTAATAGATTTTGTCTATATTTATTTCATATGGTAGTAGACTATAGAGATGTTGATACAAATAACACACGCAGTTTTAGACTCAAAGAGCTGTTTGAAAAATCTTTTTAAAAACTAATTTTTTTAAAAAAAAATATGTTCTGTTTATTTGAATTTTCTTGAAATATAAAAGCCAAAAGGACTCTGCCTTCCACTCTTCGCCTTTTTTTCCAAGGATTCCATGCCATATTGCCGTTCCTGCACCGCAAAACTTGTTGTTTTCTTTAATTTGTCCTTAGTTGTTTGGGATCGGAGTTCTGGCAAGTAGACAAGTAGCAGTGTGTGATACGACAGGCGCGTACTTTGGAGATGATACTTTGCTCTCTCTTCTCACAAGTGTAGCTAGCGTCCAAATCGTAACTTTTTTTTTCTGGTATCGCACCTGCTGCTGTTGCTTTGCGTGGACTTCAGCGGCCTTTTGGGTTTGGAACCTTGCTAGCAGGGATTTAGGAGAAATTTCGATATTTGACACTGAATACGTGCGCCTATCAACTTTTAACTCTCATTCAAGACGCTTTGAAAATTTATTTGTCATGCGAATTCTTTTGATTCAAGGGATTCTCTTCATTTTCGCAGTGACAAGTGTCAAAATATAAAAGGAGAGAAAATAAGGAGAATCTCTTGAATCAAAAGAATTCGCAGTGACAGGGTTAAATTTCCAAAGGCGTGCGAATTGGGGGTTAAAAGTTGAGAGGCGCACGTATTCAGGGTCAAATATCGAAATTTCTCGGGATTTAGGATGGAACAGTGCTAGCCTTCTGTTTTTGGTGAAAGATACTAATGGATGCTAATTACTACACTAGCAAATTGTACATGCACTATCAATATCACAATAAATGAAAAGATCTAGTAGTAATATTGATTACCCATGCATGCATATTTTAGAACTCCAAATTTGGCTTCTTTGCAGCATTTTGATTGGATCACTTCACATATGACTGTAGAGTTTTCAGGAGAAGCAATGCCGATTTGTTTCTTGTTGTTGAAGCGTTTGAATGAGATAATGGGGATGTGGAGACAATGAACCGGATATCAGGATGGGAAAGGTATTATTAAGTAGTACTACTCGTATAGTCCTATAATTTGTATGCGTAGAGATGGAGCTGGGTCTTGGATCGTTAGAGTAATAATCCGAAGCCTAAATTAAAATTGCTTATCTATAATATTGTAGCTAACAACAATATAAACTATACTATCGTTATTTTCAGTAGACTGGACCGAGACCCAGTCGCTGGCTGGCTACACCCTGTGTATGTGTTTGGTCACAGCGTGAATGACAAAAGATCTAGTAAGTAGTAGTACTCCACTATTTGCTCTGCTGTAAGCCACAGGTCGCTTGCCAATGATGACCAGCAAAAAAAAAAGAATGTAGTGGAATTGGGTTACGTAGTGTATCATCCAGCTAGCTCGCCACAAGGAGAACTAGCCACATGGCGTGGCACCACGCCACGTCAGTCACTGTGTGGACCGAAGTAAAAGAGGCGAAAATTCACAGAAAAAAGAAAGCGTGGGGTTTTTTTGCAAAAAATTGAGGGCCTTTTCGCAATAAAAGGAGAGTGGAGGGGCTTTTTCGCAAAAAACTGAGGGTCTTTTCGGAAGAAAAAGGGCATGTTCGTAATTACGGGAAACCGCGGGTCCTTACCCAGCAAAAAAAAAGTGTGTAAGGGCTTTTTCGCAAGAATCTAGGGACCTTTTGTGAAAACTGGGGACCTAAACGTAATTACCAAATCTTTGCGGGCTGTTTCGCGGGGGGTTGACACGTGGATGGCTTCTCCGCCAGAGAGTCCCCGGGTGTAATATATATAGTATGCTGAAAGGGTCGCGTTGTTGTGACACAAGTCGATTATCTCACAAGCTATGTGATCCCTTCTGCTTCAGGAATAAAATACGAAGCAAACTTCCGTTCTCTTCTCCTTACCTTTGGCTGATAGGTTGACACCAGCTCAATGAGATGTTCATTTCAGGAGTTTTTCCGGAGGCAAACACTCAAGAGGAGGTTACAACTTGTTACAAGAGCGCACACGTTGCTTGCTTAGCTAACGACAACCCATATATCTCTCACCCAAAAAACATATAAAACTATCATATACAATACATGAATCAACAATTTGTTCCCTTCAGAAAACTATTACGGCGGTCACCTATGCATATCAAACTCATAGCACATGCTTGAACAATTATTTTTTAAATTACGATAATGCTATATAACACAAGTAGGATTTTCGGTTTTCAATCGATTTTTGCTATCGTTGATTGTGCTCCAAGATTCGTGCTCCACTGTCTCCACCTTCGTCTCCGGCAAGAGACGTGCGTGAGTGCTGTGTTCGCAACCGCCACCCTCTATAATAAAGCTAGCTCTCAGCCGTCAAATGCCCCTCTTCCTTCTCCTTATATTCAACTTTTTTTTAGATTAGTTGTAGAGGCGATAGGCGCCTTTGTCCCGAATCAGGAAGCGGCGGTGGTGGCGGGGGAAGAATCGATGAGGCACAGGGGAAGAATACAAATGACATTCATCATTTTGTTTCACTAAAGTGGTAAATAGGCAATCCCACGAAATTACCACACTTCTATCTATAGAACGGAAGCTATATAACTAAAAAAGTGAACACCCACACAACCTTATCCTTCCCCAATCGCACGTTCGCATCCTTTCCAATTTCAATCGTTTTCTTCGTTTTCCCACAGATGCCCTGCCCTGCCAAACCCCCACTGCTACAGCCCCCTCCCTCGCCCTTGCTCGCGTCCCCTCTTCTGCCTACGCTCTGACAAGCCCCCACAGTCGTAGCCACCGGCACAACCACGGGCATCACAGCTTCCCTGTGCTCCAGCGAACTCCGCCCTAGCTCCACTTCTTCCTTTCCGGTGCCTTTTGCTCCACCTCCACTACCTTCTTCTTCCTCTCTGGTGAGCTCCATGTGCCTCCGCCGCCACCCCCGCGCCCAGCGGCGTCCTCGTCGCCACCGCCCCTCTTTCCCGCCGCAGTCGTGCTAGCCCGTCCACCCCAATATTCTCTTGGTCACCGTGCCTTGCCGCCGTCGCCCATCGTTCTTCTTTGAACCTATGGCCAACGGTGGCCTCGTTGACCCGCCACCACCGTCGCCGCCTCCCTCACTCCCTCTACAACCATGTGGCTCCGATGAACCCATTGAAGCCCTCTGTTCCATCACCGCCGCCGCCGTGCTAGCCTGTCCACCATAATATTCTCTTGGTCACCGTACCTTGCCACCGCCGCCCATCGTTCTTCTTTGAACCTATGGCCAACGATGGCCTTGTTGACCCGCCACCACCACCACCTCCCTCACCCCCTCTACAACCAGGTGGCTCTGGTGAACCCATTGAAGCCCTCTATCCCACCACCACTGCCCATTGTCGTCGTCGCTTGCCGTCGCCGGAGATCCCACCATCAGAGTTGGAGAAGATAAGGGATTTGTTTTCTTGTTGTTTTATTTGCTCTTTGTCCAAATTCGTTCCATAACTATGATTTTCGATAGATAGCAAACACCCCAAATTATTGCAATAGTCACCGACATGTTGTCACATGGATGGTACCACCCGCTCGTTTCAGTTTCAGCTTCTGGCATTTAATTCATTATTCCTTTATTTCTTTTTTTGGCTTTTTGGGGCTTTTTTGCCTTTTTCTTTTTTCCGTATTTTTCCATATTATCTGTGATGGGCTAACATATTTTTTCTATTTTTAAATTTAACTACGTCAAATAAATTACCATCAGATATAGAAAAATAAACTAAATACAGTAAAAAAATTATAAATCATCGTCAATCTGAGCACCATCGAGTGAAATTCGACGGAGCCCTCGTGACTGTTGGTGCCAATTCCTCACAGCTTATACCATAGGCCTACCTGTCAGTTTTACACAAAATAACACGGTACTAAACATTGCTGCTGCAGCTACTACATACTTGGCACGGAAGCTTCTTCGGTCAAAAGCGCGTAATTAGCAGATTAATAAAACATTTACACTCACCTAGTGGTAGCATTACAGCGGCCAATCATTCACTCCGCGATACCTTAACAAACGTACGCGCCACCCGATCATTTCGTGTCACATAATGTAACCAGCTAGACAAACTTAGTAGGTATTTATATTAATTATAGTCGATGACTTTTAACTATAGCTAATGAATAATAATAATTAAAAGAAATAATTTTTATAAGGAGTGCACGAGTAGAAAAATGTGGAAAAGATTAGTATGTGAGATGAAAACGAGAGAAGTAAAATATATAATACAACTATGATCTTACTTTATCATTAAAATAAGACAAAGGTATTTGAAGTAAAAAGCAGTTTAAAAAACTAAATATTTATATTGACTTCTACTCTCTACAATCAGAAACTAGAAATACTGGCCAATAGGAATGGCCATCCATCACCGATAGCAAACCTCACATATATATCAGAGTAAGAGGAAACTAGGGGAGAGAGAGAGAGAGAGAAATCCATTCCAAAAGCCAAGAACGTAAGAGAGAGAGAGACCGATTACCGAGAGAGAGAGAGGAGCGAGAGAGAGAGAGAGAGAGAGAGAGAGAGATCCAAAAAGCTCGACACTAACCACTAGCTGCTTTGCGCTTTTGGCTTTGCATCTCTGCGCTGCCAAGAAGGCAAGGAATCAAGGAGCAGAGGAGCTTCCTCCTTGGCGGGAGCAGGACGAGCTCCCATGGACGGCTCCCAGGTTAGGAATGCTTCTGCTGGTGGTACAGCTCCGAGTACCAGCGCCACGACGTCCTCCTACTCCAGCGCCGACGCCGACGACAATGCCGGGGCCGGAGGCGCCAAGGTCTGGGTCCTCGTGCTCCTCTTCTCCCTGCTCGTGCTGCTCTTCCTGCCGTCTGCGGTGCGACGAGGTGGAACAGGAGGCGGCGGTGGGTACCACCGTGGCGGCCTTAATCTCAAGAGCGGCTGGGACGTCGTCAACCTTTGTCTAGTTCTCTTCGCCATCATCTGCGGGCTTCTTGGCCGCGGCGGTGGTGGGGGCGATGGCGATGGGGAGTCTTCCTGTGCCGCGGCGGCCAAGAACCCCCAGCAGGTGTCGCCGACGCCGGCGCCGGCTACTGAGGCCGTGACGGAGACGGAGCCGTCGAGTGCGGAGGTGTGGGCGAGCTTCAGCTCGTCGGCGAGCTACCCCAACCACCACGCGCACACGGGGATCCGGCGGATGAAGAGCAGCAGCTCGTACCCGGAGCTGCGGCTCGACAGCGAGGCGGCCTGGCGGTTCTACGACGACGCCGAGCTGTGCCGGACCCGGCGGCCGGAGCGGCAAGAGCGGAACTGGGACTTGGACCCGCCGCACAGGAGGACACCGGAGGTGAAGACGATCCCGGTGGACACGTACGAGGTTCGCCGGAAGTCGCCGCCTCAGGAGGCTAGGAGGCGGAGGCGGAGCGTCGAGAGGCTCCCCAAGATGGCCGAGGTGGAGGAGGAGAGGACGCAGCCGACGGAGACGATGGCGACGCTTGCGAGGAGCAGGAGGTGGAGCGCGGAGGCGCTGGACGCGACGCTCGAGCAGGAGACGCCGGTGGAGGTGGCTCCCGTGGCACCACCACCGCCTCCGCCGCCTCGGCGGCGCCGGCGCAGCGTCGAGAAGCTGCCGAGGACGGAGGAACTGGAGACAGAGGTAGTAGTGGAAGAGGTCAAGAACCCAAGCCCGTCATCGCCGGCCATGTTCCCCCCGGGGACGCCACCGCCACCGCCTCCTCCGCCGCCGCCGGGGACAATGTCTCGGAGCAAGAAGAAGAGGAGCGGGAGCGTGGGCGGCGCCAAGGACCTGGCCTCCGCCATTGCTCTGTTCTACCAGAAGAAGCGCAAGAGCATTAGCATCAAGAGCAAGAAGAAGCACCACCACTGCCACCATCACCACCACCACCACCTCTCGGACGACCACTACTCGTCGCCGTCGTCCGACGCGTCGGCGAGCCCCGACACCAGCGCCCGCACCACCAACCCCGCGCCTCCGCCGCCGCCCCCTCCCCCGCCGCCACCATCCTCCATCTTCTCCAGCCTTTTCAAGAAAGGCGGCAGCAAGAGCCGTCGCATCCACTCCGTCGCGCCGCCACACAACCCGCCTCCCCCACCTCCACCCACGCGCCGATCGAGGAAGCCACCACCGCCTCCGTCCCGCCCCGCTCCGCCACCACCGCCGCCGCCTCCGGTGAGGACACGCCCGCCACCCGCGCAGTCGCACCCGCAGCAGCCACCACTGTACCCGAGGCGCGCAGTCGTCTACTACACCTACCCGCTCCCGCCGCCGTCGCCGCCACTCCTGCCACCGCCTCCTCCGCCGCCTCCGATGTCGGAGGGGGAGGAAGAGGTTCCTTCCGTCACGGCGTCGCCCTCGCCGGCGTACTGCGCGAGTCCCGACGTGAACGCGAAAGCGGACAAGTTCATCGAACGCTTCCGCGCGGGGCTGAAGCTGGAGAAGATCAACTCGTACCGGGAGAAATGGCAGATGCAGATCCAAGAAGACGCGACCGTGGCCGTGGCCGAGGACGAGGGGGAGTTCATGGTCATTGGGTCTCTCTTCGACGATGACGACGACATTTCGTTGCCGGAGACGCCGGCAACCGCCACCGCGGCCGCTGTCGCCGTCGTTTCTAACTTCTGAGGTGTGGCACTGACGCTGGAGGGGAAAAAAAAAGAAGAAAAAGCACACCAAAAAAAAGAAAAAAAAGGAAAAGGAAAACATTTTTTGGGTTATTTGCCGTATTTCACTATTTCCCAAGGGTTTTTTAAAATCTTTTTTCTCTAATTTTGGGTAATTAGGAAAGTTGACAGTGAGATTGGGTTATTGATTGCTAATGGAGAGGATCAATGCAGGGTTTGAGGGCTATAATTATGTGTGTGAGAGAGTTACTCCTATTGAACAGAGTAATATAGGGAGCTTTATGTGCTAGTTTTAAAATGGCCAAAAAGCTCTCTTTGAGATGTTGCATTAGGTGAGGTGATGTGAATTTTCATGTGTCTCGACTTTGGAGTTGTAATATCTCATACCATGAGAAAGTAATAGTGCTTTACAATTTTTTTCTTTTTAATATCGTCTCCTTGTACATGTATACTAGTACATCCATGTACGGCATTGTGGATAATTTGCTATGCTTGCGACTAATACATATCAAGTGGCTACGTGCGATGTTGTGCATGACATGAGCTAGCTAGCTGTCAAGCCTAATGATTCCGGTGTTTGGTGTGGTTTTGGGGTATAATTTTGCTTTTAAATGTGGCCGGTTGTGCCTATCTTAATTGATCCTCGTGTGGTTGAGAACCATCCATCAAGACAAACGAAATGGAGCCAGTGTGCATCACCAACTTCACAAGAAGCATCTCATCATCAGTAGCTTACTCAAGACCAAAGCCCCTTTCAATTGAACAAACGTGTAGCCATCATGTGCATTATTCTACTTCCAATGTTCCCCTCAAAAAAAATGCTAATCTACTGCCAATGTGCTGGTCGATGTGGTTTGATGTATAACATGGTAGCCTTAGAAAACTAAAATTGTGATTAGTAGTAGTAATGGATTCTTAGATGACCACCACACTCCATCGACCTCTCTCTCCTCTCTTTTGCATTTGAATCATGCTCTAGATGGGGCCAAGTTCGAGATAATTGAGTGCAAGCCACTTTCATGTCCCAATCTTGCAGCTGGGGCACCACACTTGACTATTCTTCTGGATTTGAATTTGTAGGTTTGTTCGGCTATATATATTTCAAACACGAGAAAAAGAACTTTATGTATCAATCATCGACTTGCAGCTTTATGGTTCAAATTGTCCACGGATAAGTCGAAATTTGAACCATGCATTTAAAGTTTAAATTGTAGGTGATTGTATCATATTTGTAGCGAGTTGTCAAGGTCATAGTTGTCTATGTTTTTTCTCTCTCATGTTTTTGCATAATCCATTTCTAGTTGGCAGTCATGAGCCATGACACATCTAGTCTTGTACTCTTGTTGGTCATCTTGTGTAAACAGCGGTACTGTTTTCTTTCATGCATATATTATTTTATGGACTGAAAGCTATATTTCATTCAGTGACTTGGTGGCAATGCATTTGACTTTGACCAGGAACGAATGGATCCAAGGCTTCAAGCCACAAAAGCCTGCCTCAAAAAATCACATGCCCTACAAAAGAGGTCAGATACTTTCCTGATCTAACGAACAGGTAAACCCAATTAGGGTGACAGGCTAAACAACGGATAGCAAAATAAACGATTACAAGTAAGTCTAAAGGATAAGCCTTGTTTGCAACGTAGAAATTTTACGTGAAACAGTTGTATTTCTGCATGAATCTTCAGAAAAAAAAAACGCTTTACAAATCGGTGCCAAATAAGCCAATTCATTTAACTGGTGGGTTCTTTTGGGTTGTGACTTATAACATTTGGTTTATGACTTTTGAATTCTAACTGTTCGCAAGAGAGAGTACGAAGAGAGAGATAGTCAAATGTAATTTTAGCCGATATAACTAAAGTCAGTATAGTGTCTACTATAATTGACTTATAAACACTATCTTGAAAAGACATACTGTTTGAAAGATAGTTATTGTAGCAAAAACCAAATGCTATAAGTAGCAAGCCTAAAAGAATCCGGCCATTGATTTACACCAATGCAACTGTGCACCGATTAGCTGATACATAAATAGATAAGCGAATCAAATTAATTAGTTAACTTGGATAGAGGTAGCGGTGAGTAGGGATAGAAACGGATCGAATACGATTGAATAGTCTTAAATACGAATACGAATATATATTTTTAAAATAAATACAAATTTGAATATTCTTGAATACAAATACGAATCAAATGTCGTAATAGATATGAATTCGTATCGAATATGTACTTAATTCGGTCGAATACGAATATCCTCTTACAACTTCTATAGTAAATCTTGGTAGAACAAATTTCTAGCGGTTTTGCTGGTTTTTCATCGGTTTTTCACCGGTTACCAGAATGGTTACCGGTTTTAAACCGTCCAAATTCAAATTTTGAATCACAAAATTCGTTTGGCTTTTTCCTGGATTCTCGAAATAGATCGAATATGAATTGAATAATCTCAAATACAAATATGAATATTTTCAAATATGAATTTTGCTTATCGCATTTATATTTTATCGGATACAAATATAAGATAAAACGGATTATCTATTATCGATTCCCACCCCTAGTGGTCAGCACCTGTTTGCCATGCCAACCGCATGCATGGCCTTCATGCCGGGTGATGGAGGGATCGATGAATTGGTCAGTTGGCCCATCCCATGGCTAGGTGTCATTTGTCATGCTCGATCGCATGCATTACACGGCAATGCAATGCATCCCTCCGTTGTTTCATGGCCATGGGCAACCCCACCCATTTGCCTTCGTTCCTTCTTCAAAGTTCCGAGCTTATTCACTTGTGTTTGATTTGGCATGTGGTTCGACATAGTAGCAGCCGCATTTTGTTTCTTTCTTCTTACACGCAAAGTTTTTACGTGTTTTAAAAAAAATTCGAGCTTGCTTGTTGAAGTACTTCAGCAGGATGAGTAGTAGGACTTGTTTTTTTAGCTACGATTTATGACTTTTGGCTACGACTTGTGGCTTTTGAGCTGTTAGTGTGAGAGATTACAGAATAACAAAAACTCACATGCGATTTTTGCAAATATAAATAAAGTTGGTACAGTATGTAATATGAAAGATTACAGAATAACAAAAACTCACATGCAGTTTTTGCAAATATAAATAAAGTCGGTACAGTATGTAATACAATTAATTAGTAGATTCTATTTTGAAAAAAATACTTCGTTGAAAAGCTAGTTAGTGTAGAAAAGTTGAAAAGCAGTTTTAAAAGTTGAAAAGTACTGGCCTGTAGACTAGGGACACGACTTGCCTGCTCCTTCCTATGCAGTACTTATCATGGGTGTTGTTAGGATCAGAGATGTTCCGGTAGAACTGTACCATAGGATTGAATCTTACAATTTAAGATCCTATCTAATTCTACAAAACAGTATACTTTCTGATTCTACCGCACCTCTCAATAGTGATGTTAGTGTTTATCTAGTCATTTGACATCTAATTAGATTTATAATTTTCTATTATATGACATACATAGGATGGATATATGACTAGTCGCTGTGCTTTATCTATATTACTGTTACATCGCTGTCACTGGCCTTTCTCTAACTCAATGAGTAGCGGTTGATCTCCTTGTCATCATCACTTATGCGCTGGCCACTTCCTAATCACATTAGCAGGGTATACTACTACAAAAGGCTAATACCTAATGATTCATCACAGATAGTTAACCAAAATCATCAGTATTATATACAATCATAGATGATTTTAGTTTAGAGTTCATTTGTGTTGCACCAGCGCTAAAAATCATTTGTGAAGAGGTAATATCATAGACGGTTCGTCTTAAAAACCGTCTATAAAGTCTTAATAACCATATGTGATATTATCTCATCACAGACGGTTTGTATTAAAAAACCATATGTGATATTTTGCCACTTGATTTTGCCGCCCCCTCTATTCAAACTGAAGTGATGTCGCGGCCTCTCTCGGTTCCAATACATGGCCAAATGCCCATATATATGCCTCCCCACACGTCTCCCCCAAACACTCCAAATCGATCTGCTTGCTGGATCCCCCCAAACCGTCGATTGAAGCGTCGGCCGCCTCCCCCGAGCTCTTTAGCCTCTGGTTGTGACACCACAGTTCACTGCACAAGGCACTCTTGTCTAAGAGTGTCTTATGCAGTCTCACCATCGTGACACAATGATGACGCTGCCGCCTCCTCTCCTTCATCAGCGCTAGTACTTTGTTCATCCCCCATCCGATCCCCTCCTATCTCTTTCTTGATGCTTATGGGTGCGTGTGAAAATTATTTGTTGATATCCTAGTTCTTGCATATATGTGATGATTGATGGATGGCTAGGATGATCTTGTTCTCAAAAATAGGCTTACTTTGGTTTATCTACACTTTCTAATTGCGTTGTTTTATAGAGCAAACAATGCAATTAGAGAATATTGATGAACCAAAGGAGACCTATTTTTGACATCAGGAGAGGTTTATCATAGACGGTTCTTAACTAGAACCATATGCGATAATAGATATCACAGACAATTTCAACTATAAACCGTTTATGACATTAATCTATCACATATGGTTTGTAGTTGAAACCATCTGTGATGATCTCATATCATTACTGATCCATAAACTCAGATAACTCACGAAACCATCTGTGATGATATTTTTGAATCGTCCGTGATGATATTTTCTGTAGTAGTGATAGAAAAGGCAATAAGGATAGGCATCAATTCCAGTGACACATGCTCAAATGTTAGGTGTCACAATTAGAAAACGAACATGATAGAGAAAAGTATAGTATTTCAACTTGATGAGAGCACACATGCTGTGGCAAGTCGGAGCACATAACATGGTCAGAAGAGCACACAACATGGTCGGAAGACTTCGACCATGAGTACTCAAAAGCTTCGACCGTGAGTACTCGAATGAACTGCTTTGATGAATAGTACTCTACTACAGTACTCGCAGAATAGTACTCTGCTATAGTACTCATAAAATAGAGCTCTGCTACAGTACTCAGTGAGTAGTACTCTTGCAACCACAAAGTAACTTGTACTCGAAGTGAGTTACGACCATGAAAGAATGTACTCAAAATGAAGTACGATCACGAAGGAACATACTCGAAGTGAGTTATGACCGTGAAGGAACGTACTTGAAGTGAGCTACAACCATGAAGGAATGTACTCAAAACGAGTGACGATCACGAAGACTCGACACTCACGGATGGCTGAACTCACTGGAGAACAGTGAATTCACGAGACAACAGTGTTTTTGTGCCACCCGGAATTGGTTTGTGGCATTTTCTCCATTGATCTTTTTTACTATGTAAAAGAAATAACTGATCCAACATACCTACCATGTCCAGCTCTTTATGACGTGCCATCCCATGTCTGAACTATTCATGACATTCATGAATTTACATAACGCACGTACTAACTCACTTAACACACACACTAATATAGTACAACTAAGGCTACTGTAACGTTTATAGTGCGACGTGGTTAAATCCAACAAATCACCTCCTAACCATGGCTCACTAGCTTCACCTCAACCACCCCAATCATTTGCCTCAATTCGATGAACTTGACACGACCGAGGGCCTTCGTAAGAATATCAGCCAGCTACTCATTTGTGCCGACATGCTCCACATCTACTTTGCCATCTTCAATGCAGTCGCGAATGAAATGATACCTCATATCAATGTGTTTGCTGCGATCATAGAGCACAGGATTCTTGCACAAAGCAATTGCTGACTTGTTGTCTACGAGTAGCTTTGCCTTCTTCGGCTCCACACCCATTATGTCTTCCGATGAGCTGGGTTAGCTAGATTGCCTGGCATGGTGCTATTGCTACCGTGATGTACTCTGCTTCACACAAGGACAACACCATAATCTCCTGCTTTTGCAATACCCAAGTGATCAAACTTGCACCAAGGAAACATGTCGTACCCATGGCGCTCTTCCGGTCATCTATGTCGCCCGCCAAATCACTATCGCTATATCTGACAAGTTCAGGATTTGCATGCTTGCCCTCATGTAACAACACCCGAATCCAGTTGTGCCACTCACATAGCGAAGAATATGCTTCACCGCAGCCAAATGTTGTGACGTTGGTGCCTCCATGTATCTACTCACAATGCCTACAACATAAGCAATGTCTGGCCTCGTGTTCACAAGGTAGCGAAGATTTTCAACAATGTTGCGGTACTCAGTGGCACTGACGGTGGCACTTCCATCTTTCTTGCTAAACTTCAGCCAGTTCTCCATCGATATTGAGCATGGATTACACCGCGTCATTCTCTCTGCTTCCAAAATCTTGCACGTGTATGTACTCTGTGATAGCGTGATCTTCCCATCTTCTTGCTTGATCTCGATGCCCAAATAATAACTTGGCAAACTGAGATCTATCATGCTGAACATTTCCTTCATTTGGGCCTTGAACTTGACGATGTCGTCAATGTTTGAGCCGGTGATGATGAGGTCATCAACGTACACCCCCACGAGCAAGGATGTATACCGCATGCTCGAATGGACTTCTCATGAACCCAAGCGATACCAAAGTGGCGTCTAGCTTCGATTTCCAGGCTCACAGCACCTGCCGCAGCTAGTATAAGGCATTGTGTAGCCTTAGCACATCGTTCTTGTGCTTGTTGTCGACGTACCCTGGAGGCTGTTGAACGTACACCTCCTTGACCAGATCACCATTCAAGAATATGGACTTTACGTCCATATGATGTATTTGTCAGCCGCTGTGCACCACTAGTGTGATCAGCACTCGCATTATCTTAATGCGAGCCACCGGTGCAAATACTTCGTGAAGTCCACCCCTATTGTTGTGCATATCCTTTTGCAGCCAAGTGAGCTTTATGCTTAACAATGTTACGTTGAGGATCTTTTTTCACCTTGAAGACTCATTTGAGCCCGATTGCTCGATAACTAGTAGGGAGTGCGGCAAACTCCCAAGTGTTGTTGTCGTAGATGGACTTCAACTCTTCATTCATGGTCTGTTTCCATGCTGTGTTCGAGAGCACCTCCCGTACACTCGCGGGATCCTCTACACTAAGGAGACAAAGTTACTGTACTCCACGAATTCATCAGCAGGCTCGATGTTGTTGATTTGCACCACTTTTGTTCTGCCGTAGATATTTGATACTATGCGATACCTCAGTGGGATGCCTTCGGAACCACGTGATCTGCCAGTCAGTGGTGTTGTCCAGTGCATGATAACTCCCGATGATGTTGTGGGCTGGAGTGGTTCTGCCGCCTGTGGCATCACAAGTGTATTCATCGTTGTTGAAGACGTAGTGCGATCGACGTCCACCAAAGTGTCACTCATGATGTCATGCTCGATGGTGAACATGTCGAGTTCGCTAATGCCAGTTGATGAAGATGACGTTGTCCAGTCCCATTGCTGCTCTTCTTCAAACACGACATCACGTGTCACATGGAGCTTCTTTGTGACCAGATCGTAGACACAATAAGCCTTTGAGCCCTCCTCATATCCGATTAACACCATTAGCGTGAAGCGGTCAAAGAGCTTGGTGACACTAGGGCCAACCTTCTTGACGTGTACCATACATCTGAATATTTGAAGATACTGGACTTTAGGTCTTCTCTTGTACCACACGTCGTATTGCGTTACACCATCCAAGCTCCAAGTCAGTGCACCACCATCTTTACTGCGTCACCCCAAAACATGGCAGGCATCGCCATGCTCTTCATCATACTGCAAGCCATCTCCACAACCGTTTGGTTCCGACGCTCCACGACATCGTTTTGTTGCAGCGAGTATGGTGCAGTCGTATACCGCTTGATGCCCATTTTGTTGCGGTAGTTGTTGCAGCCGATGGAGTTGAACTCCCCTCCACGATCGGTTCAAAATGCCTTCAGCTTGAAGCTGATCTTGTTCTCGGAAATGGCCTTGATCTTCTTGAAGAACTTGAATGCTTCGTCCTTTGTCTTGATCACCTCAAGCCACATGAAACAACTATGATCGTCCATGATCAGCAGGAAGCAGTGGCTGTCTCCTGGTGTGGCTGGTGTAATTGGTCCGCATAAGTCGTTGTGAGCCAGCTCAAGGCCATGCTCGGAACGGTATGTCGAGGCATGTGGGAACAGCACTCAGTGCTGCTTATCGAGTGCGCACCCATCACAGAATTGTTTCAGTCATTCGATGAAGGGCATATCCTCAACCATCTTCTTGGCGCTTAGGTCGTGTAGGGCATGAAAGCTAAGATGTTTGTAGCACACATGCTAGCGCCACACTACCTCATTTGCCTTCAACATCAAGAATACGTGTGCATTCAGATTCAGGTCAAGAGTGTATAGCCTGTTTCTAGACCGACACACCCATGCCAGTAGCACTTATTCCTGGTCGAAGATGCTTAGCTCGTCGTCTTCGATTACAATTTTGAATCTACCCTCCTTGAGTTCGCCAAGACTAATGATGTTAGACCATAGTCGAGGGATGTAGTATATCTCTGTGAGCACCCGATGCTCCTAGTTTTTGCACTGAAACAACACATAACCTTTTCCGCAGATGTCCACCATTGAGCCATCAACGAATTTCACCTTGCCTTTCACATGATCATCCAGCGAGGTGAACATGTTCTTGTCACCAGTCATGTGGTTACTCGCACTCGTGTCAAGGTACCACTCATTGTCGCTTGAATTGACAGGCACCACCTTCTCTTCGTTGAGGTACATAGCTTGCGTTGTGTCGATGGCCACCTGAGCAAGCTCGCAATGCTTAGCCATCAGCAGCGCTAGTGCATCGTCCTGCACTTATGCCAAGTTTGTTGTTTCCTTGCGCTCGCGACGTGGCTTGTGGCAGTCCTTCAAGAAATTCTCGTAGTTGTTACAATTGTAACACTTGACCTTCGTCATGTCATGGCCGCCAGCAGATGACATAGAATCTTTGCCATCGCGGCTACCGTTGCAATGCCCACAACCACGTTGCTTGCTGCAGCGTTGATCACAACCGCCACCTCGGTTCCTCTCGCCACTAGAAGAGCCTTCACTGTGCTCCTTCTTCTTCTGGCGTGCGAGCCACTCCTCCTCTGTGAGGAGTAGCCGCCCTCCTTGGACGCCAACTTCACCCTCCAGGTCATAGCGTTCCTCCATGACTCTGAGTCGTTCCGTCAGCTCTTTAATAGAGATTGTCTTGAGGTCGACAAGTGTCTCAATGAAAATTGCAATCTACGAGTACCGTAAGGGAACAACAAGAAGAAACTTCCTCACCACCCTTTCGTCATCGATCCTGCCACCGAGTAGATTAAGGTTGTTGATAAGCCCGGTGAGCCACATCGCGAAGTTGTCGATAGTCTGTCCATCTTTGAAATTCATGGTCTCGAACTCTGAGCGCAACGTTTGCGCTTTGGCTTCACGCACGCGCTCAGCGCCCATGAGCATTACCTCATGGTGTCCCACACCTGTTTCGTCGTATTCTTGATGGCAAGAGTCACCACCATCTCAGTCGGCACGGGAACAAGATTGCCGACAACACCAAGCGGCCGTCGTGGTAGTCGATGGCGTCTCCAGGCTCAATCACCTCCCAGAGTCCTTGTGCCTACAAATTGACCCTCATAAGGAGGGACCAATCGCCGTAATTTGTGTGCGTTAGCATAGGGTAGACCATCGTGCCACTGTCTCCTTCACCTCATGCTGCACCACAATCTCGTGGCCTCCATTGCTGCTCCCGTTGTCGTCTTCGTGGATGTGGGCTCTCAGTGGTGGTGGTGTCCGTGATTGATATCTTGATTCATGCTCCGACATCGTGGTAGGATCAACCACTACGCTCACTCTGATATCACTTGTTGCAACAAGTCAGAGCACACAACGTGGTTGGAAGAGCACATAACGTGGTCAGAAGACTTTGACCATGAGTACTCAAAAGTTTCGATCGTGAGTACTCGAATGAACTGCTTGGATGAATAGTACTCTGCTACAGTACTTGCAGAACAGTACTCGTAGAACGGTACTCTTACGACAATGAAATAAGTCATACTCGAAGTGAGTTATGACCACGAAATAACTCATACTCGACGTAGGTTACGATCACGAAGGAACATACTCGAAACAAGTTATGACCATGAAGGAACGTACTCGAAGTGAGCTACGACCACGAAGGAACGTACTCGAAGCAAGTGACGATCACGAAGACTCGACACTCGCGGACGGCTGGACTCGCTGGAGAACAGTGAACTCACAAGAAAATAGTGTTTTTGTGCCGCCCATAATTGGTTTGCGGCATTTTCTCCGTTGATCTTTTATACTACAAAAAAGAAATGATTGGCCCAATATGCCCACCACATCTAGCTCTTCATAACGTGTCATCTCATGTTTGAGATATTCATGACATTTATGAATTCACATAACGCACGTACTAAACTTTTTAACGCACGTATTAACTTACTTAACGAATATGCTAATACAGTTTGATTAAGGCCCTATTCTTTTTCAGATTTTAGCTTCTGTTTTTGACTTTTCTACAGTAACTAGCTTTTAAATGGAGTGTTTTTAAGATGAGATCTACTAGTTAATTGTAGTACATACTGTACCGACTTCATTTATATCGGCAAAAACCGCACGTGAGTTTCTGTTATTCTGTAATCTCTCACACGAACAGCTTAAAAACCACAAGTCGCAGCCAAAAGCCATAAGTCTCAGCCAAAAAGAACAGGCCCTAAGACTACTGTGACGTCTGTAGGTGCAACGTGATTAAGTCCAACAACACGAGGCAAATATACAGCAGGGTTGCTTGACTTGCAAGCTGCAAGCATCATTCTCCTGAAACATACAAGCTCAGTTCTGTACAAGCAGGCACACACAAACCCAAGCAAGCACTCTGGTGAAAGAGAGAGGAAGACAAACCCAACCAGCCAGAAGGAAAAAAAAACCAATCAAATATGTATACGTGTACCCAAAATTCAAAACTGTGGTATGTATATATCATGCACTATGTACATCACCAGAACACGAAAAAAGGCGTGTCGATCCGTTCTGTCTTCAATCCATTCAGGGTTCAAATGTGGAGCCATTTTTCTCCTGAATCAGTGGTGGCAGATCCATATCTGCTACGTCGACGTGCACCGTCAGCTTCGCGATGTCGTCGACGGAAAACGGTATGCTGCAACAAGAGATGCACTCTGGGTTAGGAATGATCGATGGATTTTTCATCAGGTAAGCGAGATGGGAGTCAAGGGAAGAGGAGATGGTGCCTGAAGTCATCGTCTAGCAGGAAAGAATTGATGTCATCTTGCACTGATGGACTGCTTGAGCCCTCGATCATCTTGGTCCGCATGCTCGAAATGACCTGCAGTTTAGATCGTTTAGTCCAAGAAGTGAACAGATGGAACCAGCAAGTTCTTGTCGAGATTGTGTTGGAGTCACTTACTTCTGATGGAATGCCCAGGGATCCATACTTGTCGTCGCAATACATTGTACTGATTCGGTACAGCTGCTGCATGTTAAGCGCCTATAGGCAAGATAGAACACATCCAATTTTGTCATTGACGTAAGATGATTAAGAAGGCAGGTAGGAGGATACAGATTCACAGACTTACTGGGCAGAAGTCGTCAGTGATCTCTTTGAGAGACTTGTTGTGCTTCTGTTCAAGTATCAAAAGTGCAACGGCCTGCCTAATATGCTTCAGTTCATCCCAGGAAGAACCTGCATACTGTTTTCAGATGGAGGTTAGCAACTGCTTCCTGAAGGATTTCTTGAAACAATAAGAAAACGTTATCACCTCTTCGGTTAGCCAAAAGCACCAATGCTGTAGCTCATCCAGCCCCGCTTTAACATATTCTCCATTACTGAATGAACAGCATTCACGCCGCAGCAGGAGACTACAGATGGACCAACAACACTGTTGTGTGAGTTCGTGGTTCTAGTTTTGACATATATGAGTGAACAGTACATTTGCACTTGCCTGTTAAAAAGTTGCACATTGATAAATGAAAATACTTGAGTGAACAACTTGCAGATTAGGAACGGAGGCACCTGCAATGCAAAGAGGGTTAAATGAATTGTGTTTTTAAAGAAAAACGGTAGCTAGGAGTCTAGTACTATAGTTTTGGCACATACATAATTGGATTTCAAAACATTGAGAGAATTTGTAAGAATTTTGATAATGCTCTGCCAATGTGCCATAGAAGCTTGTTGTGCCAAGTCTGTTCCTTGAGAACATGATCCTCTGGGGCTGACAACGAATGTTCTTGGTGCCTAGAGAAGATTTTACCCGTAAGTCTTTAACTTTCAACAAATATTTGTGAGGACTACGAGATGCGCAATGCTACCTGAATACACAGGCCAAGCAGTGGGGATAGTTCCTTCTTCAAGTTGTGCCTGATTATTCCATAGACCTTCTCCAGCAATGCTGTGAGCTGTTGCCTGAAAGCAACAGCTGGATACTTAGCTTCAACCTGGCAAACGTCAGCTAGTCCACCAATCAACCGTCCATCAGGAACTGGACGCTCAGGATGACTAGGAGCTTGGTTTTCCTGGAATTTTGCAGCTTAGTATTGAGTTCAGAATGCCAAGTTCAGTGATAACATCAGTTAAGTTGTTAAGCACACAGAGTGAATTTCTGCACATTACCCGTGGCATCTTCGGGGACGATGTTCTTCGCCTCTGACGAGCCAAAGCAGTTGCCCCATTAATTTTCAGTGTCCTTTGGAGAAGCAGCAACAATGTGCATGAATTGGATAGCCAATATGCTAATGTGTCATTGTTGTCTCGCGCCTTGCAGGAAAGAACATCAAATTACGTATACATTTCTTATGAACCATAGTGTCAAAGTATGCATACCAGTGTCACAAACCTCAATGGCAGCACTTATCTTCTGAATAATGCGGTCAAAAACTGTGGTCCTGTCCTCTTCAAATGATCTCCAGTGGACCAAACATTGGTAAATGAGGTATGCAGCAATAGGCCTTCCGATCGAGAATCCCAGATCTTCAGATATACACTTGATCAGCAGCTCCTAGATTTTCAGAAAACATTCAAAAAATCATAAGGCAAATCACATGAATTTTGATACTATTCGAACCTAAACCAAAAGTTCAGAACCAGCATCCTACCTGCTGCTGCTTCTCAGCTTCAGGATCATTTGAGCTAGGCAGTTCAGCATTATTATCCTAGTTAGAAATTCCACTGAGTCAATTAGCAATGCATCCCACAAAAAATATTGATCAAACGAATTGTAGGCTACATACATGGATATCATCCTCCATGTCCACTATCATGGGCTTGGCCGCACCATTTGTTGTTTTCTCATTCACTGGAGTTACCTGTCACAATCATGATTTAGTACACTGATCATCGTAATTCTATATAGAAAATTTTGTGATTCCAGGTACCTGAAGGTTAGAAGATTTATGGGTTTCACTAGATGGTGACTTGATAGCAGGGATTGACGCGACAGCCTGTCGAAGCATTTTGTTTTCTTCATCAAGAATGGAAGCTTTCTCCTCCATCCTATTTCACAAACCGTGCAAAATACTAGAGTTTCTGTCATGTAACTCATAGGAAGCATGCATTGCGCAACAGAGTAAATACTATCTGGTTGTAAATTTGCAAAGCAACCTTTTAAGGGAATCTTGCAGCTGTTTGCTCTTAACCTCCTCAACTCCAAGCAACCTAGCCAGTTTCTCATTTCTCAATTCGGCTTCAGCTAGCGCTTTCTTCGTGTCAAGCGTTGCCTTCATTTCTGCTCCCAGCAAATCCTGCAGGACGAAAAGCAGCAACCAGTTGGTATCTCTGTTCACTGCACTGTTCACAAATCACAATTTCACATGAACCATTGCACATTGTACAATGTCTGGATGGAACATTGATGTGAGAGACCTTCAGGCGCCCAACTTCGGCGTTCAACGAGTCAACCTTCCCAGTGTCCTCCACCAACACCACAGTCTCCTTGATCACCGGAGGCGCTTCCGCTATCGCTTTCATCGCCGCCTCCCTCTCGGCAATCACCCTCACCTCCGCGTCCTCGACCGCCTGCTGCAGCACATCCACCATCTCATGGAGCCTGCAGATCTCATCAAGCCTCTCCCTTTCAAGATTGGCCTGCACATTTTCCGCAAAGCAAGAAGACTAACCAGTCACATGACATTACAAGTACCACTACAACACAATAAGAATTGGGCGTTGTGAACGGCAGAAGACGAGGACCGGACCAGTCTGAGCTTCCTGAGCTGCCTCCTCGCAACGCTTTGCCTCCAAGCACACTGGCAGATCAGAGTGGCTCTCTTCATCGTCAGATAACTCCACAGCGCCCTGTGCGCGCGCCATTGCGCCTTTTTCGACACGACAGAACTATCACTGTAAAATAACCGCGAGTCTGCAACAACCACATACTAGTACTACCGCGCAAGAGATGAAGTGATGTTACCTGGATGCATACGGCTGCTCTGGTCCGCCTCCGGAACGAGAGCTCACGGCGAGCCGCCATTGCCCTGAAGGCCGCCTGCACGGTGACGGCGGCGGCACGCCGCCGCATCTGCGACTTTCTCCATGACAGGTAGGATCGGCGCAGGTTCTTCTGAACCAAGAACGCCAAGAAGACCAGAAACACGGGGCGCCCTGCCGCGTCCCACCTCACCAGCTTGCTGTACCTCTGAGCAAACGCCTCTGCAGGGACGATCAAGACCAAATCATCAATGAATCATGAGGAGCTAGTCTTTTAATTACTAGGATGCAAGATCGATGTACTCACTGAAAAGAAGTTGCAGCCAGGCGATCAGACGCCACGCCGGACTGTCCTGCGCGCGCAGCGGCCGTGTGATCGAAGCTTGCCTCCTCCGATCTCCATCCATAGGGGGGACCTTGATCTTGATGAGGCTTCTTCTTTGCAGGCAGATAGATATATGTGAGATCTTGGGGATCGAATTGATGGAGAATTAAACGAGTAGGTAAGCATGACATGATTAAGCTGGCTAGCTTACCACTGTGTGAGTTAAAGAGATTCTGCAAGAAAGATGCTCGATTTCATGGGCAGAAATCACATCACATCATCTTTCAGTGGGCATCTGCCAGCCTCCTCCTAGCTGCTTTCCCTTCCCTTGTCCCGGCTTCCTTTTCTTCTCTTTACGATGTAACAATGACATGTCACCTCAAAAGATTAGAAGGAAAAATGAAAAGAAAATTTCCGATGGCCATTTCCATGACAATTTCAGTGGTGCCGACAGCGAAATCTGTTGGTCAAGAGAAGCAGATTATAAGTATTTTAAAATAGATGGCAGCAAAAACTTGGCACTTCTCTAACAATCAAAAGAACTACAAGGAGGAATTGGCGATTGGCAAAGGTGGTTTGGTAGGGCAGTGCCAGCTACTAATGAATAGATCAAATCATACATAGCAACTAAACTGTTTTATTATATGCACGTCTGCACGGCCAACTGAAATGGAGCAGAGGTAGCCCTCACATATCATCTAACAGCTGGAATGCTTCAGACTTGAGCATTTTTCTTTTCTTTTCTTTTTAAAATGTTCAGACTGATTAAGGTGCTATTCATATTGGCTTTTACTGATAGCGTCTGCGGCTGATGTATAGTAGTGGCTAATAGAATTGGCTAACGAATAGTAGTAGCTGATGAATAGTAGTGCATTATTAAAAAAAGACGGTGCAACGATAGACACTACAACATTTAGACCGCCATACAACTTATAGAATTCTGATATAATAAAATACAAAGTACGTTATAATATGTGTAAGCGCAAAGTAGTGGCTGATGAATAGTAGTTGTTAATAGAAGTGGTTTATAGAAGTGAGACGTTCGTATTAGCTTGTACTTCTAAAAACAGAAACCAATATAAGCATGCCATAAACTAAAAGTCAATGTGTGTGTGTGCAGTTAAAACAAAGCTAATTGATTATGAGAAAGCAACGTGTAGCCCATTATACATTCTGGTCTGTTATTTTTACCTTTTCAACCGTTTTAGATTTCTCTTAATAATTACTATTTATTAGATTAATAAGCTACAATCCAAACCATTATGCACTACGTAAAGTGGGAGGGGGTAGGGTCAGAGCTAGGGCTGTAAAAAAAGCTCGAGGCTCGCGAACTGTTCGAGTTTGGCTCGTTCTAGACTCGATTCGAGCTTGGCTCGAGCCCCAAACGAGCCGAATTCGAGCTTCATCCTAAACTCGCGAGCTTTAACGAGCTGAGCTTGAATAGCTCGCGAGCTTAGGATTTTACCCCCTTCCCCATTTCCCCGCACGGCCGCTCCCGAATCCCGCCTCTCCCGCACGGCGCTCCGAATCCCGCCTCTCAAATCACGCCTCCTCCTCGGTCCTCTCCCACCCGGCCGGCGCCACCCGCGCCGCCCCCCGACTCCTCGTCGCTGGCGCCGCCGCCGCGCCTCGTCGCCTCGCCGTCGGCCGCCCCACCCGTCCCCTTCGCCGCCTCCTCTCCCCCGCGCGCCTTCTCGCCCCATCCTCCTCGCCGCCACCGCGCCGCCTTCGCCCCGCCGCCGCCTCGCCCCGCCACCGACCCCTCTCCCGCCCCCCTCTCTCGCCTCGCCGCGCGCCGCCTCCTCGCTCCTCCCGTCCCCTTCTCTCCCCTGCGCCGCCGCCCACCGCCTCGTGGCCTCGTCCCCCTCCTCCAGTCCCCGCCGTCGCCCCTCGCCGGTCCTCCCTTGCCGCCGCCGGATCGCTGGCGCAGAGCATCCGATGGTGGTGGTCGCGCCCTCGCCCGCCTCGGCGCCACTCGTCCCACGCCGCCGCCGGATCGGCTGGCGCGATCGGTGGTCGCGCCCCTCGTCCCCCGCGCCGCTCGTCCCCACGCCGCGCCCTCCTCGACCCGGCCACGGCTCCGTCGTTGCGGTGCGGCTCGGCCACGGCTCCGCACTCGCAGCGCAGTACTCCTCGATCCACACCGAGCCTACACGAGCCGAGCTCGAGCGAGCTCGAGTTTTGTCCGAGCCGAGCTCGAGCCCAGCTTGAAGTTCGATGTCGATCTCAGGCTCGCTCGAGCTCGGCTCGTTTACAGCCCTAGTCAGAGCCAGACCGGGCATTATTGGGGCTGAGAAATGGGGGAAGTGCCAAGTGACAAAGCGCGCACAAAAAAGGCGGGAAGGGAAGGCTCTTTGTAACAGAACTAACTGCCGGGCGGAGTACAACCCAAAACTGGCCTGGAGACGAGCCAATCCTCGATTCCTTGCGTTGTTGTGATGGAGGCATTGGGAAATAGGAAATATCCGTTTGGACTTTGCAGCCATCTGCCAAAGTAGACAACGAGCTCCTGAAGATAAGAGGTGGCAATTTGTGGAGGTAGCCATCGAGCAGTAGCCGGTTTTGCATACCGTACTGCGTCCCTGGCAATCGCTTGCCTCCTCCAAGTCTCTCGTTCAAACATGCTCACCTTGCGAAAAGAGCCTTCGTGCCTGGTACGCCTTCATACGGAATTCTTTCTTTTGTAATCGAAATAAGTTGTAGATATTTCTTTTGGGTTAATGTTTTATCTGCTATCTTATCTCGGATGATTTTTTTTTGATATGAATCTTGATATTTGCGATCCGGATTTTACGGGCTTTTCCCGATGAAGATGAAACAGCAGTGTGTGTTTGTAAACACGGAGGATAAACAATGAAAACTGAATACACCAAAAAAAAAACTGAGTTGTCACTGTGCTTTTTTTCAGCTATGATCTTCTTTGCAATTTACAATACGGTGAAGATTGAAATGACGACACAAATCATCTAGCTGTGGAAAACCTTTTCCAGGCGCTAAAAGGACCACGAGCTTTTCCAATACCAGCTCGGGGTCCTGACCAGGGGCATCCAGCCCCTGCCATTACAATATAAATTCGGTCCCGCAAAAAAAGGGGGAGAAAATTGGAGAGAAAGAACCAATCAATCAAACCGAAGACCTAACAATAAATAACAAATAGATCTACCCATTACCCTGACCCGACTAGATGATTTGATTTGGTAGTACGCAAAACGCACGAGTATGTACATGATTTATGCACAGGTTGAGTGGAGAAAGGAATGTAGAAGAGATTCGCAATTGAAAAGGACCATCCCTGTCAGTCCTTTCTTTGGTGTAGGAAGGTAAAGCCGGAATTCTCCCGGATCAAAGGCGGCATATCAACGTCCGTTACCTCGATTTCTGTCATTGATTTTGAGATGTCGTCCACCGAAAATGGAATACTGTGATTTGAAGTATCGTGGACAATGTTAGATTACAGACTTAAAGATAGTGCAGTCAACTAGTTATTGAACTTGGGAAGTTGGGATAGGGAAATAACCTTGAATCATCATCCAACAAGAATGAACTGCTCACTGCATTATTCGAGTCTTCTGTCATCATTATTCTCATACTTGAGATGACCTGCATCCATTTTGTTCATCATCAGAAACCAATATTTAGTTAAAGAAATACGGAAGGCACCACTGATGCATAAGTCTCTGTGTTGGCTGGTGCTTGTGGGGCTGCAGCACATGGTGTTTTTGCTGCCCTTCAAGGACAGCATCCTTGACTGGCTGTTAGCATCTCTTTAGGACAGCATTTTAGGATAAGCATCTTAGGACAGCAGCATCTTAGGACAAGCGTCTTAGGACAGCATCTTGACTAGCATCTAGGACAACATCTTAGACTAGCATCTTAACATATGCTTGGCTGGTTAACAGCCTATAAATTTGTATCCCCAACCCCTCAGGTAGGCATGGCATTGTGTGAGAAATAAACCTAGAAAATTGCCCCATCTCCAAGTGTCATCCTCTCGATGAGAGTAAGAATCTTGCTATCACCAAGAGCAAGAATCCAGCGACTAACAATTGGTATCAGAGCAGTACTATCCTGTAGCCTGAGCATCTCTCGCTCAATCCCTTCTCCAAAGATCGCCTACCGCAGAGCCCCAACTAGCGGCAGCAGCAGCTCCGGCTGCCTCGCTCACTCCTCCCCTGTCGCACGAGCAAAGCAACTCATCGAGGCGCTCTCTCCACGCAGCGAGCCCCGGTGGCGCGCCATGTCCGCAGGACGGTCTCGGCCTTCGGTGCGCCTCGAGCACGCGGCGGCGGCAGAAGCCGAACTTCGCTGCTGCGCGAGGAACGCGGCGAAGCGGCGCAGCTGCGCGCGGCGCGAAGCGTCTGGGGCGGCGGCGAGCGGAGGTGGAAGCGGCGGCGGCAGATGCGGCGCGGCGGCAAAGAATGAGGTCGAGATTCGCGCGGCAAAGAAGCAACAGCAGCTCCATCTCTTTCGATGGCAGCGACGCGGACCTTGAGCTGCTGGAGAGAGGAGGCGCGAGCGGCGAAGCGCGATGGCGCGCGACGCCACGAGCGCGCGGCGGCAGACGAGCGCGGACGCGCGGCGTGGCGCTCTGGAGGAGGCACGCGACGGCGCGGCGACGGGTCGGCGAGAGCGCGCCTTCACAGCGACGCGCTCGCTCTCCCGGTTCGCACCGTGGTCACCACGAGTACCAGCCGTCGTCGAGGACGTCGGCCGGCGGCGGTGGCCTACCTCACCAAGACCAACTACGCCGAGTGGGCTGCGGTGATGAGGGTAATGCTCCAGTGCGGCATATGTGGGATGCGATCCGATGACGGCGACGTCGACACGACCGGGATCGACGGCGCTGGATGCTCTCATCGCTGCAGATCCGCCCGAGATGCGATTCGCTACCAACAAGCGGATCGCCAAAAGGCTTGGGACGCCATCGCTGCAAAGACGCATCGGCGGCC
Organism: Dendrocalamus sinicus; assembly: GCA_036346575.1. Taxonomy (NCBI): domain Eukaryota; kingdom Viridiplantae; phylum Streptophyta; class Magnoliopsida; order Poales; family Poaceae; genus Dendrocalamus; species Dendrocalamus sinicus. The sequence goes on along the minus strand of CM070643.1, from coordinate 27,707,938 downwards.
GACCGCGCGCAAGTCTACATTACGAGCACTACGCAAGGAGTGGGAGAACCTGGCCTTCAAGTCAGGTGAGGACGTTTATGACTTTGCTCTCCGTCTCAACACTCTGTTGCAGAAGATGGTGCAGTTCGGCGACGACACCTACGGCGAGGCCTCAGGGCCTCAAAGGAGAGAGCTAAAAGGCCCTGAGGCAGCTCGGCAGCAAGGAGATGGTGCGGGGCATGCCGCACGTCGACCACGTGGAGCAGTTCTGCGACACCTGCGTCCTCACCAAGCTGTGGCGGCTCCCCTTCCCTCGCCAAGGAGAAGCTGGAGCTCGTACACAGTGACCTCTGTGGCCCCGTGACACCGGCTACACCTGGAGGCCGGCGCTACTTCCTCCTCCTCGTCGATGACGTGTCCCGCTACATGTGGGCTGTCTTGCTCGACGTCAAGGCAGCCGCGGCGGACGCCATCAAGCGCCTTCAAGCTGCTGCGGAGGCGAGTGCGGCCGCAAGCCGGTCCTACGCACGGACAACGGCGGTGAGTTCACGGCGGCCGAGTTCGCGCGCATCGCGCCGACGAGGATCCATCGTCACTTCTCCGCGCCGTACACCCCGCGCGAACGCGCGTCGTCGGCGCCGCAACCGAGACGGTGGTGGCCACCGCCCGCGCCTCCTCAGCGAGAGGATGCCGAGCATTCTCATCGGGGAGGCGGTGATGACTGCCGTCCACTTGCTCAACCGCTCCCCCACCAAGGCCCTCGACGGCAAGACGCCATACGAGGCCTGGCACAGGCGCAAGCCCGCGGTGAGCCACCTCCGTGTCTTCGGCTGCCTGGCTTTCGTCAAGGAGCTCAACCACGTCGGCAAGCTCGACAACCGGAGCACACCAGGGGTTTTCATCGGCTACACGGAGGGTGCCAAGGCCTACCGCGTCCTCGACCCTGCGACACGGCGCGTGCGCATCATGCGTGACGTCGTGTTCGGACGGCGGCGAGGCCGACGGGGCAAGATGGTGGATGACGGCTCGACCGGCGACGGCGATTTCGTTGTCGACTACGTCCACTTCGAGGAGGCGGGGGGGCCAGTAGCTCGTCTTCACCGAGCTCGCCTACCCCACCACCTCCGGCGAGTCCTTCACCACCGCCACCACCGGCTCGGCAAGCCCACAGCTCGGCGAGTCCACCGCCAAGACCGCCGCCACGCCGCGCTCTACACCGGCGCCTACTCGCCGTGCTCGGCGGCGGCTTCGCCCACGACGAGCGGCGCGCGGTGGAGTTCGCCACTCTCCGTCCAACGACGAGATCGATCGACGCTACCACGGCGGCGAGCCTGCGCTACCGCATCGTGGGCGACCTCCTCGGCGGCGGCCGGTCCTCGAATCGGCGCAACGCGACTTCGAGGCGAGGCGCGCACTCGCACAGACAACGGCGAGCCTCGTTCCTTCGCCGAGGCGGAGAGAGACGCGGCATGACATGCCGCGAGGCAGGAGGAGATGGACGCCGTCGAGCGAAACAAGACGTGGGAGCTGGCCGATCTTCCAGCCGGCCACCACGCCATCTCTCTCAAGTGGGTCTTCAAGCTCAAGAAAGACGAGGCTGGAGAGGTGATCAAAAACAAGGCGCGTCTCGTGGCACGAAGCCGTCCGGCGGGAGGAGTCGACCGACGATGCCTTCGCGCTGCTTACGCGGATGGAGTCGTGCGTCTCCTCCTGCCCTCGCGGCCAGAGGGTGGTGCGTCCATCACATGGACGTCAAGTCCGCTTTCCTCAACGGCGACTTGAAGGAGGAGGTCTACGTCCGCCACCACGGATTCATCATCCCCGCAATGAGAGCAAAGTCCTCGCTGCGCGCAAGGCCCTCACGGCTGCGGCAGCACCACGAGCTTGAACGCCATGGTGGACTCCACCTCAAGCAAATGGGATTCCAGCAGAGCGCCACGAGGCCGCGGTCTCACCGGCGGGGCAAGGGAGGCAATGCCTGGCGATAGGCGCTCACGCCAACGACCTTGTGATCACCGGTACCAGGAGGAGGAGATCGAGGCATTCAAGGCGGAGATGAAGGCCACCTTCCGGATGAGCGACCTCGGGCCTCTCCTTCTACCTCGGATCGAGGTCCACCAGACAGCTCGGCATCTCTCTTCGCGATCGCCACGCCAAGCGCATCGTGGAGGCGGGCGGCCTCACCGGCGCAACCCACCCCACTCCTATGGAGAGGTGAAGCCGAGTCGTGAGAGTATGGCGAGGAGGTGGACGCGACGCAGATGCGGCGCATTGTGGGCGCCTTCGCTACCTTGTCCACACGCGGCCGGACTTGGCGTTCGCCGTCGGCTCGTCGGCCGGTTCATGCAATGATCGACGACGTTGCACCAAAGAAAGCCGTGAAAGGATCCTCCGCTACGTCGCGGGCACCTCCGACACGGCTTGCACTACCTAAGGTGCCCGGCGGCGCGCCTCATCGGGGCTGGCGACAGCGACCACGCCGGCGACATCGACATGAGCAAGAGCACCGGCGGACGCCAGACTTCCTCGGCAAATGTCCGATCACCGCGATCGGTCAAGCGGCGGTGGTGGCTTTGTCTAGCTGCGAGGCGAGTAAATTGCAGCCACTACCGCTTCTACTCAGCTCGTGGGTGGCTCGCCGCTTGGCGATCTCTTTGGCGAGACGCGAGGCGTGGAGCTCGGGGTGGACAGCAAGTCCGCCTTGGCCTTGGCGAAGAACCCCGTCTTCCATGAGCGCAGCAAGCACATCCGGTGAGGTATCACTTCATCGGTTGCTGGATGAAGGGAGTGTCCGCCAACTACATCAACACCCAAGACCAGCTCGCCGACTTCGACCAAGTCTCTTGGCGGATCAAGTTCCAGAGCTTCGCGCCAGATCGGGATGGCTCAGATTCCTCACAAGGAGACACACAAGACTTAGAGGGAGAGTGATGGATAAGTCTCTGTGTTGGCTGGTGCTTGTGGGGCTGCAGCATATGGTGTTTTTGCTGCCCTTCAAGGACAGCATCCTTGACTGGCTGTTAGCATTTCTTTAGGACAGCATATTAGGACAAGCATCTTATGACAACAGCATCTTAGGACAAGCGTCTTAGGACAGCATCTTGACTAGCATCTAGGACAGCATCTTAGACTACCATCTTAACATATGCTTGGCTGGTTAACAGCCTATAAATTTGTATCCTCAACCCCTCAGGTAGGCATGGCATTGTGTGAGAAATAAACCTAAAAAATTGACCCATCTCCAAGTGTTATCCTCTCGATGAGAGTAAGGATCTTGCTATCACCAAGAGCAAGAATCCAACGACTAACAACCACTTCTTGACAGCAACAATAAAACTTTAACAAACTGCGATCAAGTAGGACAAGCTTACCTCTGATGAAACAGTGTGGGTGCCATATTTATCATCCCAATACATTGTACTGATTCGATATAGCTGTTGTATGCTAAGGACCTGAAAGTGCGCAAAATATGTGACAAGCCATAACCGACATATGTTAATGACCGGCAAAACATAATTGAGTTCAAAGACCACTTACAGGGCACAAATCGTTGGTGATTTCTTTCAACGTTTTCTTTGGCTTTTGATGAATTACCTAATAATACAACCCGTTAGATTATACAAACTCCTCTTAGGAAGTTGCAAATAAAACATCCAATCAGTATAGAACACCTACAAGGAATCCAACAGCCTGCCTAATATGCTTCAATTCTTCCCAGGAAGACCCTGCATACTGTATGTACAACATAACATTAGCACACAAATTAGATTAGCACACAAGGGAAAAAAGTTCATCCATGCCTCTTCAGTCGCATAAATGCACCACTGCTCTAACTCTGCCAATCCAGCTTTGACATATTCTCCGTTGCTAAATGAACAGCACTCACGTCGGAGTAGTAGACTACAAGATAAGGAATATCTTAAAATCTGAATGGAAACTTGGAAAGAGAGTATAATGTAGCACAGGTAGAGCAAGAGTCAAATATTACCTGTTAAACAACTGAACATTAATAAATGAAAAGATTTGAGTGAACACCTTGCTGATTAAGAATGAAGGGACCTGCACATATCAATAGAAGACATGTTAACGCATAAACTTACTAAAAAATAGTATGTGAGAACTCATTTTCAGGTTACATACATAATTGGCTTTCAAAACATTCAAGTAGTTTGTCAATATCTTCACAATACTCTGCCAATGGGCGATCAGAGTTTGTTGGGCCAAGGCATTTGCTTGAGAACGAGATCCTTTAATTAGACTTGCACGAGATGTTCTTGGTGCCTGCAAAAAAAAGTAATCAATAAAAACAAAACCTGAAGTTTACTCTTCTTTTTATAAAATAAAAGGAATTCTAGTGCCGACAATTCATACCTGGATGCAAAGACCAAGCAATGGAGATATCTCTTTCTTTAAATTGTCTCTTATCATTCCATATATCTTCTCAAGGAAAGCTGTAAGCTGCTGCTTGAAAAGCAGAGCAGGATACTTGGCTTCGACTTGGCGAAGATCACCTAGTCCTGCAAACAAGCGGCTACCAAGAAAAGGACGCCCAGCATTTTGTGGTGAAGCTCGCATTCCCTTGTATTTTCAGAAGCAATGAATTAAGCAACTTTCAGGCTATAAAATTAGAATGCCAAGAGTACAAAACTGGAAAAAAAAAGAAAGAAAGATGTTTTACCGAAAACACCCTCCCAAATGATGCAGCAGATGACCTTCGCCTCTGAGGAGTGAGTCCAGCTGCCCCAGTTGTTTTTAGTGTTCGTTGTAGTAGTAGGAGTAATGTGGATGAATTGGAGAGCCAATATGCTAACTTGTCATTATTGTCCTGGGCCTTTGGAAAGGAAGAATTTAATCTTAACTATAAAGAAGTACCACAAAACATAAATGAAAAAAAATGAATTTTTAATCGCTATGTTGTTGCAGCATTTAAAATTTTTAATATCTTTCTATTGCTGTTTTTATGTTGTATCTGCTATTCAAGGTATATCATGAAGGCCTAAGATATTGGTTCATAATTAAATTGTACTAAACAAAATGTAAAGCATAATTCTCAACGAAAAAAGGGGGTGATCTGAAACACACAAGCAATAAGTATGACTTACCTCTATAGCAGTGCCTATTGTTTGGATAATTCGGTCAAAAACACCAGTTCTTTCAACTTCAAATGATCTCCAATGTAGAAGACACCTATATATAAGGCAAGCTGCAATAGGCCTACCACTGGAGAATCCCAGATCTTGTGATACACATTTGATCAGCAGGTCTTGGTTTTCCTGGAGCACAAAAAATTCATATATGATGAAAAAGAAATCACAAATGATATAACTTCATAATCAACCCAGAGCAAGTACATAATTTGCTTTAGGGGAGAAAGGTAGAACTAACAAATGAGTAATCAACAAATAGCACACCTGTTGCTTCTCGTTAAGTGATTTTCGTGGCTTCTCCTCAGTCTCGAGTTCTTTGGGATTCAATGAGATAGGGGTTACATCCTACAGAAAGATTTCAAGATTGAAAAAGTTACTTATCACCTAATATCAGTTACTTTTGAATTGTAAATGAAATGTATGACATTGTTCTCTCCACTTACCGGTGAAGATTTCACCTCCCCATTTGGAGCATTCCCATTCTCCGGGGTTTTCAGCTAACAAAGTACAATCGATTTGAAATGTTAGGTCACTACGATGAAAAAGTGTACTACGGAATGTAAGTAGCAAGGGACAAGACATACTTGGAAAGGAGACTTAGGATATGCAGCTAACGATTTTGCAGTAGGAGAAATTGCAACAGCCTGTTGACGAAGCACTTTGTTCTCAGACTCCAAGTTGGTTGCTTTCTCTTCCAGCCTGTGTTCATTTTCATGACAAGGCCATTTAATATTTAGTCAGAATGAAACAAACAGTGCTAATATAAGTATAGACAGAGGTATAACCCTTAACAAAGCAAAACATTAGAGACAACGAAATGAATTAACGATAACTCGTAGTTTTATTTAGATTGTACCTCTGGACAGTGTCCTGAAATTGCTCAATCTTTTTCTCAGCACCTTCAAACTTCTTAATTAGTTCTTCATTTGTCCGTTCAGCTTTAGCGTATTCTTTCTTTGCGGTCTCTGTTTCATGCCTTTCAGTTTGCAGCAAAGCCTGCCAAAATCAAAATCTGGCCTAAGTTTGACTAGATCATACAAAAAACATACATTTTCAAATTACAAGCCCACATCATCCTTTAGTTCAATCATTATATTTTTTTCAGAGAATTTTACACATTGTTACAAAACTCGCATTTTTCTCCAAACTAAAAAACAGCACTTAACAACAATTACTCATAGATAAGCAAAAGATGGGATAATCTTTCCAAACTTTCACAACAAAGCAGGGTGTTAGGTCCAAGTGAATCTAGATATTACTACTGTTGACTTTTGTCAATAAAAATGTCCCAACTCCCAACATATGACTATGTTATGAAAATATTGGTGTAAAAATAGGAGTTATACTATATATGCACCGACCCTGGATAAATGCTTATGGCCAAGTATCCAAATAAAATAACTACATGAGACATGCAGAAATGATTCATGTGCCACCATACCTTCAGTTGTTCAACTTCAGCTGTCAGCGAGTTAATCTTTTCTGTGTCTTCGACCAATACAGGAGTCTCTTTGATTACTGGAGGTGCTTCTTCAATTGCCTTTCTAGCTGCTTCTCTTTCCTTAACAACCATGGCCTTTGCTTCTTCGACTTGCAGCCGCATATCTTGCAATGTTTCTTGCAGCTTAGCAATTTCCTGAGCTTTCGCTTCCTCAAGGTCAGTCTGCAAATGAGAACATTACACATAAGCCCCAGATTTCCAAATTTCAAATAGTGTCACCAGGATTAGGAGCCAAATGAACAAAGCACGGTACCCTTAATCGCTTCTCCAGTCCTAGGCGCCATGTTAGCTCTTCTACACGCTTCTCAAGTTTATCTTTGGCCTCTTTAAGGGCCCCTGTTTCTCTCGCAGCCTGCATATGATTAATGAATAAACTCAGAAGTGACGTTTGTACAGTGGTAAAGAACATTGGAAGATTGAAAGAGTTAGGGATATGAATGTACCATTTTGAGCTTTCTGAGCTCTCTTCTTGCAAGCCTCTGTCTCCAGGCACACTGGTAAGTAAGAGCAGCTCCCTGCATATTCTTGTAATGCGAATAATCCCTGTGGCTGCGCCATCGAGCCTGTGTTCAAAAGATGAGGTCACAATATTAAAATGGTTGTTTTAATAACAATGACTCAAGGAAAACGACAGCCAGAGAACAGTTTAGTTTCAGAAACGTGATGGACCTCAAACCATGGAATGCTTAGTAAAAATGATGAAACATAATTAAATAACAATTTGACTGAAACAGTACGTACTTGGATATGGACAGCTGCTTTAGTTTCCCTTCTGAATCTGAATTCTTTGCGAGCAGACATTGCCCTTAAACCTGTCTGCAGCGTGATTGCAGCTGCTTGCAGTTGTAAATAAGATTCACGCGCTTTGTGACGACGCACATTCTTTTGTATTTTCACTGCTGCCGCTTCCCGCCTCATGCACTCATATAATTTGCGAGCCAAGGTCCCTGGAATACAACAGGAAAAAAGAAAGGCAATGAAATCTGTAGAATGCTACAGAAACTGCATCAATATGGCATCAGCATCACTCTGCCTACTTGGAGTCTTGGACCATTGGGCAACAGATGAACACGCACACTATACACAGAGAGAGGGGTAGGGGTACCTCTAACAAAAGATTGTAGATGTATTGCTGATTTTCTAAACAAAACAAACTGTTTCAGTGCAATATATGTACGGATTTGTCTCTGTATAATTCTTGCTGCTTTTCCTAACACTTCTGCTCTTCGTGCATCCAAATCAGCCATCTGTCCAGCTCTCAGAAACACCTTTGTTTTTCCAATCTGGAAGTCAATCAAGAGATTATGTAAGAACTAAGAACCAAACATTAAATGCTTGAAATGTGAAGCAAAGATACAAGTCTACTTCCAGCATTTGCTATGTGAAACCCCTTTGTTGCAATCAAATGTCCCTCTTACGTTACCCTAATCCAAATTGCATTAAATAAAATCACCTATCAGAAGAAATGAGATCCCAGTAGTGGCTCCATATCTTACCTGGTAGTTCTCCAGCCCCATTTTTTCCAAAATCTTTTGGCACGCAATCTTGTCATCATTGCTAGGCACAAGAATAGACAAATAAAAAAAGCAATGAATAGCTTGAAACATAAAAAAAAAAGCCAAACCAATGAGCAGGAAACTTTATTTTGCTCTCTATGTAGATTCCTTACCACCCTTCTAGAACTTCAGGAGCAAGAACACCAAAGCGATTAACAAATTCATAAAATGTTTTTCTTGTGGGATATCCAGCACAGCTGATTCTGATAGCTTCAAGAACACCCTGCAATATGTCAGAATTAGTTCAACAGATGCTAATAATAAGAATAATAATAGAGTATAAGAATCTTACTCCACATCGTAGTTGTTGTATAACATTCGTGTTCTCAAAAATTGCTGGCTTGAGGAGATTATTTGGCTTCACACATCTAATATAATGGGGTTCAGTAGAGCTCAAGGTCTCCATTAGAGATTGAAGTTGCAGCTGAGAATTGTACAACAAGAATGTCAACATATAGAAGCTCAACAGCACTGTAAGGAGAATCAAGATATTTACTTTCACGATTCGAAGTACCGGAACATGTAAACCACAACTACTTGTATTTTTGACATGCTAACCAGAGGTAATCAAGACAATTAGAAAAGACTTGAGCATTCATTATAGGACCTGTTCTTTTCAGCTTTTCGACTTTTCTACAGTAACTAGCTTTTAAACAAAGTACCTTTTCAAGACAGGGTCTACTACTTAATTGCAGTACATACTGTACCGACTATATTTATATCAGCAAAAATCGCATGTGAGTTTCTGTTACTCTGTAATCTTTCGTATGAACAGCCTAAAAGCCACAAGCTGCAGCCAAAAGCCATAAATTTTAGCTAAAAAGAACAGGCCCATAGTCGTAAAGACGTTTTAAACTTTCTCAACAACCACACTACTACATAAATGCAACCTAATTATTATGTCACTAACTAGGAAGGGGGGAACTATGTATCAGCGTTTCCATACATTGCCATTATGGCAACCAAAGGAATGTGCAGTGAATGTCTGAAGGATATGTGAGCAACAAAGGACAAACAAGAATGAACACAGCACACAAAGACTTCCGGAAAAACACCAATGTAGTGACACTGGTATACACATTTAAAAAACAAACGTATGAACTCACGCATGTTATGGTTGATGGTTGGGTACAGGTCCGAAAACTAAGGGTAGAGTGCTCGCCCTTACACGGTTGGTCATGCCACCGCCAAGGCTCCGAGACTTAGTTGAAAAAGAGGGGGAGAGACTAGCAACTTTGTTTATTTTATTACTTAATGATAACAATACAATGCTCGCTCTTTTATAGAGATGGCTAGACTTAACCCTTGAGAAACCTCTCTCTATATTAAGGAAATAAATTCTAATAATAGAAAACTTATCCCTAATACATGGAATAAATATAAAAGAAAACAAACCAAAATAATAAAACTAAATACTATATTTCTAATCCGCGATATACTACCAATGCTATCAAACCGCCCAAACATATAACGCACTACAGTACCACTCAACACTGTTTACACATCGCTACAGTGAACGCTGCTACAGTGCCACGCCATAACACTTCATCCCTTACGGCGGCGAGACAGCTCGTCCTTGAACTATCACGTGGCGATTACGAACTGAGACCTTCGCATCCCAATGTTGACAGGAGTGATTGGTACTCGATGCCAGGTCGCTTGAGAGCAAATCAGCGACCTAGGAAGCACTGATACTTCGCAGAAACGCCATACCCGTACTTGATACAGCGATACGTACCGATACAGGGCGATACGGTATCGATGGAGTATTGGAGAATTTTGGCCAAAAAATAAATGGAAAATAGACCAATACATTGCCGATACATCATGATACGTCTTGGCCCAGCCAGCCCAATAGACCCACGCCGGCCCACCTCCCTTTCACAGTAATCCTTAACCCTAACTGCAACAATCCTCATTACAGTCGTGAGTATTTATTGGCCGATGAGACAAGGTGAGGCGAGGCGAGATGCAAGCTCTCGCAGCAGCTGCAGCAACTGCAGTGGCAACGCCTACCCCAGCATGTCTCCGCCTCGTCTCCCCCCGCGCCCCGCGATTCGGTGAGCCCCTTGACTCTCCTCATCCTATCCCCGAATCTGCTTCAGTGTCGATGATTCTGCTCGAGTAGCGCTGCGCTGACCCCATGTCTCGCGGTTGCTAGGTTCGATTTTACCGCAAGAAATTTGGGGATTTTTGGGGTTGCGTTCAGCGTAGTTCTGGGTTTAGGGTTTAGGATGCTCAAGTTTAGTTTTCGAGCGGTTTGAGTTTATCACCCTACTCTAAATTTGCTATGCGCAAATCTCTAGTTTCGGTGAATCAAGGCTCTCCGCTCTAATTCGTTCGCAGCAGCTGGATCTGAGCATAGGAGCATGCGAATTTCTGTAGCAAACTTTTTGTTGGTGAAAAATGGTGGAGTTTATTCCCCCTTTCGCTCAAGCTAACTCGGGAACAAGCTAGGTTTAGCTGGGGTATTCGTGGTTAGGAACTTTGCCCGCGTTGCTAATTCAGCTTAAGAGTGTCCGTATTATGTATCGGGGCACCTTAGTCAGCGACACTCCGACATATGGAGCCCAAAGAAGCAACTTAGCATGACGTGGCGTTGAGGAAGACACCGGCGACATGGGCCACCGACATAGGACAACAGTGACCCCCCTTCTGCCATGGAGTGTGATGACGACGGGCTACCCCCTTAGCCGCTACACTTTGCATCGCCTATGGCACGGTGTCGGCCAATCGTGCGAAAAAAGTGCCACGGACAGCAACTACCTCTCTTAGACGAAGGCACCAAAGGTGCAGCCAAGGACAGCGAAGCTTGAAGAGTCATCGTTGGTGAAGGCGATATCGTCGTTGGTGAAGGCAATAGCGGGACCAATGCCCATGACAGCGATGGGGACTCAAAAATTGTAGCAACATGTTGTGCCTTCTCCTTCGCCATGGTCTCCGCCCTGTACTCCAATACGAGCCTATTGATGTCCACAAGTGCCTCACAGATGACAACGTAGTCGGCCCACATGGCCTTGATCACATCAGCAACAGAAGCCATGGTGAGTAGCACTGATACTAAATATTATGGTCAGTGGTTAGGTACGGGTCCGAGAACCGAGGGTAGGACACTCACCCTTGAACGGCCGGCCATGCCTCCGCCAAAGCTTTGAGGCTTACTTGAAGAAGAGAGGGAGAGACTATAAACTTTGTTTATTTCATTCTTAATGATAACTAGACAATGTAATCTCTTTTATAGGGATGACTAGACTTAGACCCTTAAGAAACCTATCTCTATATTAGTGATATCCTAGACGGCCGCCTTGGGCGCCTAGGCATTGGGCACAGGCCGACCACCGTGACTCAGGCAGAGTTGACCCCCTAGGCGCTCAACCCACCTAAGTGGTCAACGCCGGTCCTAGGCGGAGCTAGGCGGGCAAGGCGCGTCGGCGCTGGGCGATGCCTGGGCTGAGCTGATGGAGGGCCATGGGGAAGTCAGCAAGGGGAGCAAAGCAACGTGCCTTAGTCAGGAAGCAAGGAAGCAGATGGGAAATGAATGAAGAAAGCAAGTGAGAGTGAAGAAGATAAGGTAGAGGGAGGAGCAAATGGGGAGGAAGCCAAGACAGTGGAGATGGCATACGCACAGCAAGCCATTCAGCTGGGGAGAAGAGAAGCAAGAGAAAAGAATGGAGAAATGGATACAGAAATGGGGAAGTAAGAGAGAGAGAGAGAAAGGAATGGAAAGACTAGAGGAAGAGATAAGGGGAAGCTAGTGTGACTGTGGAGGCATTTGGCCAAACCATAGGTAAACAGTATGTGGAGGAAGAGAGATTAGGGAGAGAGAATAAGCGCACACGATAAAATTTTTATCACAAATATTTAATTCTGAGCCTTTCGTTGAATGCTAGATTACTAAATAAAATTTTGCTAACCATGTTAAATTGCATTTCGGCCTACGTAAAATATTTATCATACGAGTCTGTTTATATTTGTCTTACTTGTTTTATTTGTGAGACCTTATGAACTATTTATATTTGGCTTGCTTGTTTTATTTGTGAGAACTGAAAACTATGAGTCTAAGATAATTTGATGTTACTTGTTTGGATTATATTTTAATTGCATCAAGTCATCAAATATATTTGCATCACACCAAGGTAATATCTCTACATAATTACACATATACATACTGGTAAAATATACATAAGGTTAGACTGATGCTTGCTATTATGTGTTCATTCCACTTGCTTGGAGTGATGCTGGAATACTGTGCTTCTGTTCGGCTGCCTAGGCCTCGCCTAGGCGCTAGGTGGCCACCCACCGTCCGCTTATGTTAAGAAAACTAATCATAATAATAGAAAACTTATCCCGAATAAATAGAATAAATCTAAAAGAAAATAAACCTAAATAATAAGAAAATTAATTATTATATTCCTAATCTGCGACATACCGCCAATGCTATCTGTAGAATATTAGTATTTGGGGCAATTGGCCACACCTCAATGGGAGGGCGCTTACATTATATAGGGCAGAGGCTCTTTGCACAAGGCAAGGATAATTCCACGATTTACATCGCTATCTATAGCGACTAGGATATCCACAGACTCATCTATAGTAACTAATCCTCGATTTACATCTGCTATCTATAGCACTAGGATATCCACAGACGGCATATTCTATTGCCTAACACCCGCCCGTTAGCCGCAGCCGGAGGCTCCTGACGCAAAGGTCGGATCGAAATTCTCGAAAGAGGCCGTCGGAAGCCCTTTAGTCATGATGTCGCGAATCGTTGAGAGGAGGGCACATGGAGAACCCGAATGTCACCAAGGGCCACCTTTTCGCGGACGGTGAATGTCGATCTCGATGTGCTTCGCTCGCTTGTGGTGGGCGGGGTTGGTCGTCATGTAGACGGCCGACGTTGTCGCAGAAGACAACGGTGGCGGCGGCGGTGGATGTGGAGCTCCCGAGTAATCGCCGAAGCCAAAGACTCGGCCACAACGTGAGCCACGGCCGATATCGCTTCGTGGCTGGAGCGAGACACCGTGGTCCGACGCTGAGGACCAGAAATCAGATTGTCGCCGAGATAGACGCAGGCCGGAGGTGGATCGCCGAGAGTCCGCAGCACCGCCGGCCGCCGAGTAGGCGATCGGCTTGTCGGCGCACCGGTGCAATGTGAAGACTCGAGAGAGAGTCCCCGGGACGAAGCGTAGGATGCGCTTGATGAGCGCACGGTGAGGCTCGCGTGGGGTGTGCATGAAGAGGCACACCGCCGACAAAGATATGCCGATCGGGACGAGTCGGCGCAGTCTGGAGAGCTCCCGCCAAGCTCCTCGTACTCAGATCGCCTTTTGTCGATGAGATCCCGTCGGTCGCGGATAGCTTGGCGTGAGTGTCAACAGGTGTCGATGTCGGATGACACTCAGCCATGCCCGCGCGCTGAAGAAGCTCGACGGCGTACTGTCGCTGGGAGAGGAAGAGACCATCTGAGGAGCGCGTGACTGCGATGCCGAGGAAGTGGTGAAGAGCGCCAAGATCCGTCATGGCAAACTCGAGCTCACCGAGCCGCGATGCGCCGCAGAGGCCGAGGACGAGGCGGTGAGAACGATGTCGCCGACGCATGCCAGTAGCAGGCGAGACTCGGCCCCTCTCGTAAAATGAAAAGGGACGTGTCAGAGGTGGAGGCGACGAAGGTGGCGGTTACCGTACGAGCTCGCGAGCTCGCCGACCCATACAAGGACTTCTGCAGACGGCAGACATGATCGGGGGCACCAGGGTCGATGAATCCGGCTGCTGGCAGTAGATGGTCTCTCGAGGTGGCCGTGAAGAAAGGCGTTCTTCACGTCCAGCTGGTGAATGGGCCAGGCGCGGGACGCGGCGATGCTGAGTACAGACCGAATGGTGGCCGGTTTGACAACCGGGCTGAAGGTCTCGTCGTAGTCGACGCCCTCGCGCTGGGAGAAGCCGCGGACAACCCAGCGAGCCTTGTGGCGGGCGAGGGACCCATCGGCATGAAACTTGTGCCGGAAGATCCACTTCGCCACGATGTTGGCTCCAGGGGGCCGCGGAACGAGCTGCCAGGTGTTGTTGTCGACGAGGGCCTGGTAATCATCCATCATCGCGCGCGCCGCTTGGCGTCGCCGGCGCAGATCGCGTAGTTCGTCGAACCGGCGACGGCGAGGATGATGTCGTGGCCGCCGATCCTTCATAGCCGACGCGAGAATGGCACCCGTCATGGTGCGAGTGGCGCGCGCGGCGCGGTGGCGGCGGCGGCGCGTGATGGAACGGAGATGCCGCCGGTGCGCGTGTGGCGCCGTAGGTGGCGCCGGCGTCGTGAGCCACGAGGCTGGCTGCGGGGCCGCCGCCGGACGACGACGCCGTATGGGGGAGCGGGACGAGACTCGTGGGAAGGGACCACGCCGGGTCCAGCGGGGCACGGACCACGCCGCCCGTGTCGAAGAAGGCGATCCGTGCGAGGCCGCAAAGATCTCGAAGGCGGCCGCCAACATCCGAGTGGGATGGAGCAACCACGGCGCCGAGGATGAAATCCCACCGCAACAACGAGAGGACAAGGCACCAAACCATATCGTCGCCGAGGAGAAAATCTAGGGAAGCGGAAGAGGGTGAGGCGGCTGAGGTGGCTGCAAAGGGAAAGTTGGTCTCGTCGAATGTAACATGGCGAGAGATGATGATGCGACGGGTCGATAGGTCAAGGCAGCGGTAACCTTTGTGCGAGGGGGGATATCCTAGGAAGACGCATGCCGTGGAGCGAGGGGCGAGCTTATGTTTGGAGGTTGCTTGCATGTTGGGGTAACAGAGGCACCCAAAAACACGCAGATGGCTATAGGTTGGCGGCTGGTTATGCAGACGAGTGTAGGGAATTTCATGCTGAATGGAGGAGGATGGGCGCCTATTATGGAGGTAGCAGGCTGTCATGAGCCCCTCGGCCCAATATGTGGGCGGCAGGGAGGCATGGAGGAGCATGGTACGAATGGAATTGTTGAGTGTGCGGATGATGCGTTCAGCCTTGCCATTTTGGGATGATGTGTAGGGGCAGGAGAGGCGAAGGTGAGTACCTTGAGCAGCGAGGAATTTGATGTTGGCGGTGTTTACGAATTCAGTGCCGTTATCAGCCTGAAAACATTTGACTGGGAGGCTGAATTGTGTTTTGGCAAAGGCGCAAGCTCAACTAAGTGTTGGTGAACGCCGATTTGTTTCTGAGCGGAAAAACCCAACGAAGAGTGAGTGAAATCATCCAAAGTAGACCAAGTAATATGAAAAACCAGACAGACTATTGATGGGGGAAGTCCATACATCACAATGAACAAGTGCAAAAGGTGCATGAGTTATGGAATGCGAAGAACTGAAGGGTAGACGCGTATGCTTGCCCATCTGACATGAGTGGCATAGCGAGTGATCTACTTTATTGCAGGAAACAGCACGAAGTTTGTTGAGACGTTCTAAGGTGGCGGGGGCTGGATGACCGAGACGTTGATGCCACAGAGTCGACGAAGCAGCCAGGAGAGCATGAGGTGGGGCGCCAGGTGTATAGGCAGGCATGGTGTATAGGTCCCCATCGCAGTTACAACGGAGAATCACGCATCCCGTCCTGAGATCCTTAACAGAAAAACCATGGGCGTCAAATTCAAAGGAACAACTATTGTCGCGAGTGAATTGGCGAACGGATAACAGGTTGCGGACTATGGATGGTGCGACAAGAATATTATTAAGAGCGAAATTTGTTGTAGGTGTAGGAAGGATGGAATGACCTCTAGACGTGACAGGAATACTAGTGCCATTACCTACTGTTATTGAGGAGATGGAAGGGGGAAGGCGTTGGGTAAGCATACCATCCGAGGACGTCATGTGCGTAGAGGCGCCGAGTCAACGACCAGGCGAAGGTGCCTGCGCTTGCATGTTCTCGCAGGCAGCGATGAGGCCGGCTGCATCCCGTGTGCCGTGGAGGTGGCGGAGCGCGGAGGACGCTGAAGTGGAGCGAAGGCGGTGTGGGCGTGGGAAGGCCCGAGGATGCCCCGTTGCGCCACCGGGCACCGGGACCGCCAGAGCGCGTAACCTCCCGCAGCGCTGTCAGAGAGGGTGACGCGCTCTCCAGGGGCCACACGTTCGCCGGTCCAGGGATTGAAGCCCCAGGGAACGCGTTTGTTGGTGCTGGGGCTGCCGGAGTTGTTGGAGAAGCCGCCGGAGGAGTTGGGGAAGGGCTGCTGGGCGCCCTTTTTGGTGTTAGGGCGCCGCCACCCTGCTGTTGCTGCTGCTGGAAACCGCCATTAGAGGAGGCAGCAGCCGGGAGGCGGTGGCAGCACGCGTCTTCGTCATTTGTACCGCAGCTCCTTGAGAAGGAGCTGATGGCGTGCGGTGGCGGTGAGGGGCTGCTGTCCGGCGATGTTGTCGGCGACGCCGGAGTAGACCTCGTTGAGTCCGCGCAGGAGGTTGAGGACGAGATTGGGTTCAGAGACGGGCTGCCCAACGTCGCGCAGTTCGTCGGCCTTCTCCTTCATGCGAACGCAGTAGGCGTCAACGGACAGGTCCCCTTGAGTCATCGAGTGGAACTCGTGATTCAAGAAGATGGCGCGAGGAGCTTTGTTCGCCTGGAACACCGCGCCGATGGCCGCCCAAAGAACGCTCGCCGTCTGCGTGTCGTCGGTCATGGCGAGGTTGAGGACGGCGTCAGAGACGGTGCTGTACATCCATCCACGGACGCAGAAGTCAACCTGCGTCCAGGTCTCGACGGAGCGCGAGGTGGAGGCGGTGGCGAGATGATGCAGCAGCCCGAATTTCCCACATGTGGCCTGGAACGCCGTCGACCACTTGGTGAAGTTGGAGGGCTTCAACTCAAGAGTCATGGGGACGTGGAGCTTGATGTTGATGGTGGCGAAGGGGCAGATCATGGGGGCATCATCGCTCTTAAGGGCGCCGCTGGTGGCAGAGGTGAGGTCTGATTCGGTTCCCATGGGGAGGGGTGGAAGAGGGCGGCGCCCAAGGGGAGGTGGGCGGCGCTGGAGGAAAAGAGCGCGAGATTAGATCGGGATCGGGACCTGAACTCGTGATACCATGTAGAATATTAGCATTTGGGGCAATTGGCCACACCTCAATGGGGGGCGCTACATTATATAGGGCAGTGAGGCTCATTGCACAAGGCAAGGATAATTCCCGATTTACATCGCTATCTATAGCAGCTAGGATATCCACAGACTATCTATAGTAACTAATCCCTGATTTACATCTGCTATCTATAGCAGCTAGGATATCCACAGACGGCATATTCTATTGCCTAACACTATCAAACTGCCCAAACATATAACATGCTACAGTACCACATGGTACTGTTCATGCTCCCTACAGTACCGCGCCATAACACAGATTAACAGCTTCTTACATGGTGCATTGGTATAGTACATGATTTATAAATGTATAATCATTTGATTCACATACCAAATGCAATGTTCACAATGCTACATTTTTTATGCACTTCAAACAATCTTTTCATATAAACCAAGTTGATGCCATGTACCATTGCACATAAAGGTCAAAATGCTATGGTTATTAAGTTATGGCCCTGTTCGTATTGGCTTTTAAAAGCTGTTTTTCTACAATAAATGGTTTTTCTACAGTACTTAACTTTCAAACGGAATGTCTTTTCAAAACGGGATCTACTAGTCGATTGTAATACACAATATAGTGATTTCATTTATATCGACCAAAATTAGGATTCCAAATCCCGCTACCAGGCTAAATCCCGGCCAGGGGCTGGTACCGGTTACCGGAAAACCCGAGAAAAAACCGGTCAAATTGTGAGTGCCGAAATTTGAGTTTGAAATAGGTAACTGGAAAACCGGCCGGTTACCGCTCAAAAAACCGAAGAAAAACCGCTAAAAGCCGGTTTTCAAATTTGAAATTCCTAATTCATTCATAGCAAAAAATATGAAGTCAAGCATGGGAGGTGCATACATCTTCCTAATATATTTCATTAGTGTTAAACAATGTAAACATCATTCGAGAAACTAACTTTTACATTCAAAATTTTAAAGTTGAATTAAATAAAAAACCACCGGTCTAATACATTCATGGCAAAAAACATGACGCCAAGCACGGGAGGTGCATGCATCTTCGTAATACATTCCATTAATATTAAACAATGTAAACATCATTAGGAAAATCAACTTTTACATTCAAATTTTCAAATTTAAATTAAATAAAAAATCGTCGGACTAATACATTCATGGCAAAAAGCATGAAGTCAAGCACGAGAGGTGCATGCATCTTCCTAATACATTTCATTAGTGTTAAACAATGTAAACATCATTAGGAAAATCAACTTTTACATTCAAAATTTCAATTTTGAATTAAATAAAAAAACCGCCAGTTTTTTTTATTCCTGAACACCACCGCTATTCATAAGCTAAAACCACAAACCAATATGAATGGGCCCATCTGCTCGCAGTAGACATGATAAAAGGGGACCGAACCCTTTAGGCTTGGCCCAACCCAGACCTGGGTATAGACCAGGCTTGGGCTGGAATGCTGGGCCCAGCAGCTCTATTGGCCCAGCCCAGTATGATTTTTATTCATTTTTAGGGTAAAGATATGCGGGTTAGCCCAACCCAACTAGCTTAACAGGCTAGCCTGGCCTCAGCTCAATCAGCCCAAATCAAAGCAGGCCTGAACCCAGTCAGGCCCAGGATTTGCTCATGTCTAGCTCACAATAACATATCAAATTGCCTCCATAATATGCCGTGTGGTGCCATACCAAGAGTCCCCGTTGCACAACAAAGCTGCCTAATCTGTCTTAACACAACTGCATATGTTTTGCAAGGTGTTGGATGGGGACATGTCAAACAACATTTCAGGCACGTGCCAAAGTGACATAAGCACAACATGGATAGCATGTTTTAACAATGACAAAGCACCAGTAGCAACCACAGGCTCTTCTAAGGCTAAAAGAACGATGCAGAGTGTATTTTCTTCATGATTTGGACTGGTGCTTCCAAAATTATACATTAGATAGCTTCTAAAGAAACATATAATTAATTTTAGGGAAATTTTCGTTTATTCCATTAGTTGTCCCGTTTCTCAGTAATGCCACTAAATTTGGCAGCCTCTGGTTTTCTCCACTCTTCCGTTAGAACGCTGTTCAGTTTTGCCATTCCGGCCCCCATTCACAAGTCAACAGGGTTTGACTGTTAAGAGATATGCTAAAAAAATCGAAAACCGAAGAAAAATACAGAAATCATAGAAAACTCAGAAAAATGTCGGAATCACTTCTGAACAAAACTCTTATAATTTCACACAAGTTTTACACTGGCAAAATTTTAAGAAAGTTCCTTAAATGCTGAGAAAGATTGGAAAGTTTTCCGCTGTATAAATTTTTTTTCTAGCCAAAATTTTCACAAAAATCGATGTTTTTTGTTTTCAAGTGAACCACGATTTTTTCTGTATACTCTAGTACTTATTTTGGTATTTTTTCTGAATTTCCTATGTTTTCTGATATTTTCTATATTTTTATTTTATTTTATTTTTTTGCAATTTTCTTTACGGTCAAACCCTCTTAACTTGACGGGAAACTAGCTGGAATGGCAAAAACGAAATACACACTATCGAAACTGCGAAAGAGTGGCAAAAACAAGATGCTACCAAATTTACTGGCATAAGTGAGAAGTAACGCAACTAATGGCAAAACTGAAATTTTCCCTTCATTTTAAGGCTGGTAGTATGTGTAAATAAGTATAGTGCACGCTACGATTAATGTATTCTCCAACCTTGTCATAAAAGCAATGAAAACAAAATCAAGTAGAATTTCACCTTAAAACGTGATCCAATAGATGAAAATTTTGAAGACTTTGATGTCTCCTCAGGGAGTGAAGGGAATAAACCAGCTACAAAAGGACATGAAGAAGCATTCAGCAAATCCTGATGTTCAGCCACTACATAATCTTTGTTCTTGTCTAAGAAATAATCAGCCTGGTATGTCACCTGTAGATTGTCATAAAAATGTCTAATTAGAACAATAGTGGCATTTTGTATAAGAAAATAATCATCATTTAATGAAGGCTTACATCGCCAGCATAATGGACAATTGTAAAATCTGTACGTGAAAGCTTTGGTTTAGCGAACCGCTTGTTATTCTTGAATGTTGTATACAGCTTCTGTGCAAATGTCTCGTGTGTTGATCTGGGAAACATACTGTGCACAGCATTTTGGAAAATGTAGTTAATTCACAAGCAGTCAGATATCACAGAATGGAAATGATCTACAATCAACTTATATGTCATAGCAATTGAAGCAAATGCTTGCAAGTGGGCTGGAATGGTAATTGGAAGTTCCAAAACATACCATGCTTCATCCAGAAGTGCAATCAATCCACCTTTCTGAAAATAGCGGAACAAAAATGTTACTGCTATTGTATATAATTCTACAACTAAATACTTGCAACAGCCAATAGGTTCTTTCCACTTTCCATTATCAAATGCTATAAACTTGTTTGGCCAAGCCTTAGCTCATCCTAGAACTAGAAGCATCAAAAGTAAGTTTTCAGTATGTAAAGCCCAATATAGCTAGTTTATTGATTCTTTGATATCAACCATATGCCATTTGACTCGACTCTGTTAGAATGTTATCAACATAACAAATGCAGGTAATATTACCAGCATGTCCCTTGAAACTCTTAAGCACAAACCCCCAATATCCCAGTTAAGTTAATAACTCTATGAAATTGGTCTACTCCAAGATGGTGGAGCCCAAATGGTTTAAAACTTACAGAACCAAAAGTTCTATTTCTAGCCTAAGTTAAGCTATCTCAAGTTCTCAACCAATATGTCTGTCGAGATACACACAGCAGCAGCAAAACATCAAGCAGGCTATCTTCTGATCGTTTCACCATAAGCACAATAATGGGTCACTCTCTTACACGTTTGTCATCATTTACACTGACGATGGCAGGAACAGAGCCAAGATAACCCCAGGGGAACAAACCCTCATTTCCCCAACCACCATGTATAGAATAAAAAAACTTCTGAAAAGTTTCATCCCATTTCTTCTTTTATCTGACATTCTGACCACCAATTTTATGAGAAAATACAAATAACCTAGATAGTTTAGCTTTTAGTCTCTATTTTCCTTCAGAAGTTCCATTAATATAACTAGCTTGCATTTTGTGTGTGCCATGTCATAGTATGTAAGATATGACGAAATGTGTACCTTCTCAATCAAGTCTAGCACATCTTGATTATCAACAAACTCTATGTAACTCCAGTTTATCTCCTCCCTGGTATATTCCTCTTGCTCCATTTTGAACACATGCTGCAGGGCAAACATAACATGTTAAAACACAAAGGTCAGCAATCTCTAGAGTAACACCCTATCATTGACACCAAATCCAAGAAGTACCTGGTTAAAATGTTGCTGCAGCTTTTCATTTGTATAATTGATGCATAACTGTTCAAAACTGTCCAAAGGAATGCAACAGTTCTGTTTAGCACAACCTATGAAGTGGATTTCATCAAGCTCAGAAAAGTTGCAAAACACTAACCTATTAATTTTGAAACTCTCAAAACCATATATATCAAGAACACCAATCAATTGTTTAGAGTTTGGATCCTGTCCAATGGAGACATTAATTTTTTCCACAATCCTGTGCAAAAGATAACAGTAACAATGGAAAATGTCAGGATTTGAAAGTTGAAATGTAATTGAGTTTTCTGCCAGAGGAGAAAGGATAAGGATCATTACCAATCAAACAATCGGGAGTATATTGTTTTAGCTAATGCATCTCTGCTAACAACTGCAGAAGCAGGATCCAGTGTTCTAGTAATAATTTCTTCAGGAGTAACTATTACACGTGTTATCAGTGCCTTTTCCAAATTATTGCAATCACACCTGCAAGAAACTTTAGTGGTTAGCATTTTGATTTGTGGTCACCCTGAACATATAGAAAACAAAACATCCCAAAAGGAGAAAATGTACTCACTTCAATAGTTCTGCCGCAGTGTTAAGGTGGAACCTGGACTTGTCATCCTTGATCACAGATGAATCCATTTCTGTTCCCTTGGCAAAATTTATATTTCCAAGATGAAGTATAGCTGCTACAACCCTGAATATAGCTTCCTGTAAAATATCAACAATGGTGTATGTCATTATTCCTGAAACTAGTATTTTTAATAGCTTCAGCATAACATGATGCAAACCTGCTCTTCCTCATTGATTCCAACTATGTCCATGGCCCTTCTTGTTGCTAAATACTCTTCAGCATCATTAATTCCTTCTACCTCAATACAGCTTGACTGGTTGAGGTAATGAAAGGATCTAGCATCAGCCAGCTTATACCTCTGAGTATCCTGCAGGTTATGGAAATCCATTATATAAGGAGTGTAACTTTTAGACTACATTGAGTTCCATATCCAAAAGACCAATAGTCAGTAACAGTAAGTCAATATGAAAACCAACCTCAGGTGGTGCAGCACAAAGGAAATAAAAGCAATGATAATTTCTTTCTGGAGTATTTATTTGGCATACGCGGGATCTTTCCAGCAAGTAAGTTCTGATAGCAGCTCCCGAGATTCGTCCAGTCTTGTCGAATTGGATCTCAACAAACTTACCAAAGCGACTTTACCAGACATTCCAAACAAATGATATGTCAAACAACCAGTTGGTGATATCCAAATAACGCAAAGAAGAATTATTATGACAGTAAAGAAAATAGAAAGAAACCAAGCAAACATGTACCTCGAGTTATTGTTCCGCACAGTTTTTGCATTACCAAAAGCTTCAAGAACTGGGTTCGACTGAAATTACATAGGGTATAAGACAATCAACCAACACATATGTTTTCCATTTGAAAGATTCGATTAGTAAGCAGATAAAAAAAAGCAACGTTGAATGGCCTTGCCTCTAGAACTTGTTGTTCTACAGTTCTTCCTTCTACTCCAGATCGCCCACCTAAGTGTGCTAGATATCTCATAAGCATCTTCGTTGTTTCAGTCTTGCCAGCACCGCTTTCACCACTGACCAATATGGAGTTGCTTTTCCCTTCATTTATCATTGCCCTGGTTTCCCACATTAATAGATAGCATCAGGAATATGTAGGTATGTATATTTGCCCATGAATGACCATATATATCAATATTATATAAACAGAATTCACCTGTAAGCAACGTCTGCAATTGCAAAGACGTGAGGACTCAGCTCCCCAAAATCTGCACCCTTGTATTGTTCCATCATGTGGGTATCATAAAGATGCGGCAATCTTTGAAATGGGTTTACCGCAATCAAAATGCTACCAGTATAAGTCTGAGGATGCAACAGAATGGTTATCGTGAGCAAGATATGTAATTTGTTCAACGTAAGATTTTAGACAAAGGATAAGGAGCTCACATATATTTCATTCAGTTCATAACGGGTAGCAAGATTCTGTAGAACACCAGGTTCATGTAAGTATGATAATCTTGTCATATCATCCAATCCTCCTGGTGGAGCTTCCGTATCCTTGGGGAAAACTTTTGATTTGTCTGTAGTAACCTGTGCAAAGGCATTATTTTTTATGAAATTCACAATCCACATAATTTGAACACATATTCATAACTAGATAAAGATCTGCAGAATGCATGAGAAGAAGAAACGGCAAACTGTACCTTCTTCCCATTCGATGTCTGCACATGAACTTCATTGTTTTTTATGCTAACAACCTCTCCATCTATCCAAGCTAGAGTTGGGTCCTCCACCCAAACATGAGAACCAACAATGATGTTAACTGGAGTTCCCTGCAAAAAGAAATGATACAGTAATCAAGGAGATGTCAAGACATAACAGAACTGAGAGTAACCTCAGGTATAATGGATGATCTACTCTCCCTCCCTCACTCTCATGCCAGTGAATTGTGATACATCTTGTCACTGACTGAGTATATGGTGGAAAAGATTTTAAAAAACCGAATGCTGAATTGCTAAATGTACCAAACATCAGGCACTCAGGCCTGATGAATATGTTGTACTCCACACCAGACTTCTCAGGATGCTGTGATTTTAGCCAAAAGGTAAACCAAGCTTTATTTGAAAGCAATATTCAGAGAGGAAGGAGAAGGCTGGAGAAGTACAGGAGAATGGAGTTACAAAAAAAAAAAGCAGACTACAACCCCTGTCACATCTGAAAACAACCAGAACAGAATTACTCCCAATAAAGCATGCACTAGACCTAACCCCAATGAAATAAAAAAACCATTTTACCCCAAACAGATCGAGGACACTGGGATGTTTTCCTTTATATAAATATGAACAACTAGTGGGATTAAAGGCACCTCCTTCGTTTTGAGGGCTAGAAATTCCCACAATAACTCATAAAGAATTAAAAAAAATACTAGAAATTCTCGAAATTCACTCATTAATCGAGAGAAAAAGAGAAGGACGCATTGCGCTTATTTTGGTGGGGCCAGATTACAATGGTGTAGATTAATCAGATATTGATATTACAGCTATTAAAGTTGTAAAACAAGTACAGATGTATTTCCAATAGTTGGCATTATAGTTGTATAGCAAACACAACTATATTTTCAAATCTAGCAGGACAAATTGCGAGGGCAATTCGGTTAGTTGTTATAACAATAAAAAAATGTATTTATTTTGTGATGGTTGATTCAAAGTGTCAAACCCTACTTACCCAACAATCCTGCCATGCATGACAGCACAAAATGCAACTCCTACACATTACTTATATTACCTTAGAGGAGCCACTTTGTCCTAATTATATGTTTCGAAGAAATTTGCATTTCCAAATAGTCCATCGTATTTGTATTTTATATCACTACCTAGCCAATTTCGGAAAATCATCAACCAGAAGTTACAATAAGCAGAGTTGTAAGGCCTGCCACCCACGCATTTCCTTACCAGTTTGTTGAAACACATGTTACACATCACAATGTCAGGGTTTTGATGAATAATTTTAGTTAGAGCTTCAGTAACGCATATCGGAGTTCAAAATCTCAGTCACACATTTGATGAAAAAGAATAAAGCCTTAAAAACACAGAACCTAAAAAGTGCACATTAATGATCTATGAAAAAGTTTGGTTCCATTTCCAGAATAAACATCACTAGCAAAACCTCGAGAAGAGTCATCCAAATTAAAATATAAGAACTTGTTTCGAACAAAGCTATCAAACTAAGGGGGGAAACTGTCTGCACGCTTCCTAATATATCCTATTCTGCGTACATCACATTACTGATGAATAAACTTTGCTGCAAGTGAGAGCCAGGCTAATCATTGTTGTCATCCGTGTCATTTGCAGGTGATGAACCTTTCAACTATGATGTGAACTAAGAATAGCATAACCCCAAACTGATTGCGGCACAAGCATTTCACTATCCAACCGTGCTACCTATCCCAAACTCGCATGGGAACAAACTCCTCTTAAAGTGGCACGCTAAGCAAGCTAGCAATGACCAAAAATAGCAGCAAAGCGAGCTCAATACTTGTACCTAGGCCCTGTTTGTTTCCACTTAAGATTATTATAATCTAGCTTATAGGTGGGGATTATATAAGCTAGATTATAATAAACTGGTGGAAAATAAGCTGTCAGGTGTTTGGTAGCCTGGATTATCAGAGTTATGGATTGTTGTATTCGAATGTTTAAAGACTACAATGCCCTGGGGGAGAGAGGCACGGGAGTTGGGGGTTGGATGAATGGCAAAGGTGGGTAATATTCCTAAAGTTTTATGGTCATTAAGATAAAAGGTGGATCTATAAGCTGAAATAAGCTCCTTTTTTGAGCTTATTAGATTATAATAATCTGGGCTATTAGATTATAATAAGTTATCTTATAATCTAGGCTGTTTGTTTCCACTTATGATTTATAAGCTAGATTATAATAATCTTAAGTGGAAACAAACAGGGCCCTAGTCTACTAGCAATGGCACTTCATGTAGCAAACCATAACGAGAAAATTGATCATTTGCCACTTTGAAGAGTGGGCTTCGCAAAATTGCCACTTTCAAAATTGGCTTCGCAAAAACGCCATGCAGTACATTTACCTCTTGATTACCATGCCATTTAAGGCATTTAACTCATTTAATATTTTTTTTCTAATTTCAGGGGCTGGAAAAAACCTTTCTACCCTTGTTAAGTTTTGTACTGCATGGGCTTTCTACCCGCCGAAGCTATTCATGGTATTCGACGGGCTAGCAAGGCCATGACTGAGCAAGATGCCCGGCAAATACTGGGTATCAGCGAGCGATCAACGTGGGAAGAGATCATGCAGGTTTGTGACAATATAAGCTGATTCACTTAATATGTTCTAGCAAATGTTATTTTCTTTTCCTTTATGAACTTTGTATGAATTAAGGTTTCTCTGTATGAAGTTCATGTGAATTAAGATTTTTAAAGCCAACTGCAGTCATTTGGTTTTAGCAAAAAACTGATGTTCAATCCAAAGCCCATGCAGTGCAAAACTTAGCAAGAGTAGAAAGATTTTTTCCAGCCTCTGAAATTAGAAAAAAAAAATATTAAATGAGTTAAATGGCTCAAATGGCATGGTAATCAAGAGGTAAATTACTGCATGACATTTTTGCGAAGCCAATTTTGAAAGTGGCAATTTTGCGAAGCCCACTCTTCGAAGTGGCAAATGATCAATTTTCTCAACCATAACAGGCTAGCAAATTATTGATTCGGGACCAATCCTCGAGCACTCCTCGCATCTCACCCAATCCATCGGAACCAATCCAAAATCTCCAATCCCAGCAAAGCATGATCCGATCCGCAGCAACTCGAAGCGAAGCGCACAGCACCAAAGCTAGTAATTAGGAAAGCAAAAGGCTAAACAAGCATACGATCCGAAACAGTACCATGGGCAGATCAGGCTCGGATCGGAGGGGACCACGAATCCGTCAGCTCCAGTAGAGGGATCCCACCGCCGGCGGAATCGGCTGCCGTCGCGGCGGCGAATTGGACTGGCTCAGCTCGGTCACCGCCCCGCTTCGTCACCTACCCCTTGCTGCTGCTTGCTATCGCTTCTCGCCTTCTTCCTCTTGCTGCTGCTTGCTATCGCTTCTCGCCTTCTTCCTCCACTTTCCCTTCTCTTCTGTGCAATTCCCGCAGTTTGCTTCGCGACTGCTTCGACCGCGTGTGGCTTTGCCGTCGGCGATGACGGCGCCGCGACGGCGTGTTAGGGAGGGAGGGGGAAGGGCAGAAATGGTAATTATGAGTTGCTTAGATTTCTTCTTCCGTTTGAATGAATCGAGGAATTCTGCTCTCTGGTCCGGAAATGCGCTGTTTCCGGACGGCTAAGGCAGTTAAATAGTTGCCCTTTTTTGCTTCAAGGGCCTGTAGTTTAGTTGATTTTCTTCAAGGACCTTATAGTATTTGTATTTTCGTCCACCATGATTAAAAGAAAATAAAAGGTAGAAAGCAATTGGAAGATTATCGGACACTATATTTCTAAGTCCAATTACTGTAGCATCAGATTATTTTCCCTGCAGAGAAAGGCACCAGATTATATGCATATTCTAATCCACCGGTATCATGTGTTATAGGTTTACAATCTTTATGCAAATATTTCGACTATTCATTTCCGACTGCTTCTAAGGTATGTCATGATAATATAGTGAATGATTTTTTTACTAGAGATCTAACTTCTGAGGGATGAATTTGTTAGGGTTAAAATTAGATTAATAGCGTGAAAAATAGGGTTGTTATCAAATTTATTAGGATAGTATAATCTACAAATCATTTATACACTTGATATTGACTATAGGTTCAAGAAAATTTGTGATCTTAGTTTACCAAGCAAAATAAGAGACACAATCTGTCTCATTTTCTTTTTTTTTTTGTACCAGTCAAGTCATGAGTTTGTCTTTTTCGTGCTCCAAGTGTACTCATCTCTCGCTAAGAATTCACCGTACTTCCTAGGCACTTTTCATGATGACGAACAAATTTTAATGCTTAACACTAATAGTGACATGAAAGTGATTAGATTTTATGAAGGAGAGGAGCAATATAATCCTCATTGGATTCCTGCAAAACTATCCTACTCCAAATGGTTCTACGGTCTGGTTGATGTGGCTAAGGCTTAGAGTTTATAGTTGAGACTTATGATTTATGACTGAAAATTTTGAATTATGTCTGTTTACATGAGAGAATATGGAGAGAAAGTCATGTGCGATTTTGGCCAATATAAATGAAGTCAATACAATATGTATTATAATAAACTATGAAACACCGTCTTAAAAAAACATTCTGTTTAGAAGCTAGTTACAGTAGCGAACCCATAGAAACCGTTTTGCTGAACAGATCCTATATTTATCTACTTACTATCAAAGCCTAGGACAACCAAAGGTCACCAGCCAAAGAACGAGGAAACGGTTAAAGGACTAGGCTGCAAATTTGTGATCAACCACCAAAAAGCAACGACTGCTAAATATTTTTCTCTCCCTGGGCCGTGAGGACGGCACGCTTTCGGCTGGGTCGCGGCTGCGTGCCGCGTTGTTTTATTTTTTTCGCGAGGACGAGATTGCCCTACCGTGCATTTTGCGGCACAAGATGCGTCATCTGCTGCAGAGTCGCACCGGCTTGGGGAGTTGGACGGAGCTAATTTTTTCTCTCTTTCTAAGCTATAACTTATAATTTTTCTTAAATAAATAAATATAATAATTTTTAATTATCATTTTGAAGTTATTTATCAGGTGATAGTTTTTTTGCTGTCGTTTTAAAGCTATTTATCAGAATAACTTTTTTCAAATTAACTTATCAATATTTGATTTATTCACATAAATACTTACGATATGATAAAAACTATAAACTACAGTTGTAAACTATAAATCGTGGCTGACAAGAAAAATGTTGCGGCATCCGCCACCCTTGCTATGCTCACTACTTCTAGGCTGGAAGTGGGCCATGCTCAGCCCCCCTTGGCGGCCACCGTCATCCCCAAAACTCAGGTAATTAATTACTAGTACTATTTGCTAAAATGAAGTATCCCCACAATAAAAATGTTTTAAAACACACTCAGCAGCAACTGCATGCATCTATAATTTTTGGTCGAAAACATTTCAGCCCCATTTGAAACATCGGAAAACATTCTTTATAGCTTAGTCAAAACGAAGGATCCGTGCAACAAAATTAAAATCGAAACTGTATCTGTGAAAATCTGACGGTTTTTTTTATAGGTTAGCCTACCGTGTGTCTATAATCTTTCATTGAAACATTCCGTGCTGTTTATTAGTCTACCAAGCGTGTGTAGGACACCAAAGTGGTAACTTGCATGCAGCAGCTTCCACGTGTCATAAATGGTAAATCATGGAGTATTTAGTTTACCATTAAAAAAACTTAAAAAAAGGCTTGAAATTATTTGACCTGTTCTAAAGACGAGCGGAAAGACAAACGACGACGAATCCAAACCGCCTCTGAACCATCAACTTTTCAACGCCAGGCTAGTATTATCTGCAAAAGAATTTCAAATGAAAAATCATCCATCCTGTGCAGATGTCATCGCCTCCGCTTCATTTATGGTTCAATGTAAAAAGGAACAAAAATATAAATGTTGGTTCGGGTGGTCGGCACGTGCTGTTGAAAATTAGCTAGTTAATTAATTGGACTCCTTAAGTTGTGGGCCTAAGTTAAGAAGTACCCTAGATCTTCTATGCTTCAAAGTTCTATAGCAACATATACAACAAAATGTTGTTTCAAATACATGCACAACAAAATATAAGAGAATTTAGAACTTCCACTCCAATGAATATTGGGTGGGTTATTTTGGACTGTAGTTTTTGGCTTTTGAATTATGGCTGTTCGTGAAAGAGTATGAACAAAGAGGCAGTCACAAGCATTTTTTGCTAGTATAGCTAAAGTCAATATACTATCTACAATTAACTTGTAGGCGTTATCTTGAAAAGACACGCAGCAAACCCAAAAAAAGGCAGCAATTAGCTTAGCTCAAGATGGATGTATCAAATCTGCGACAAAGCTACTACGTCTCTTATCTAACATTCTTGGGGAGTGAATTGTAGCAAGCTAGGTTCACTGTTATGGGTACGGACCAAATAGTAAAGAACAGACTAACTAGAGAGAGCCAACGACAGGAGTAAGGCTGTAAAAAAAGCTCGAAGCTCGCGAACTATTCAAGTTCGATTCATTTTAAGCTTGATTCGAGCTCGGCTCGAACTTTAAATGAGCCGAACTTGAGCTTGATCTCGAGCTCATGAGCTTTACTAAGCCGAGCTCGAATAGTTCGCGAGCCTCAATTCGAGCTTAAATAGTGATACATATTAACTCTTACCGAGCTTACTCGAGTCAAACTCCAGCTCAAGCTTTTCTTATTGTTGAAAATTAGTGTATATTTTGAATTATTTTGACTGTTATTGAGTTTACTAGAGCCACGATCGAACTCAAAATTTTCTTATTATTGAAAAATAGTTAATAATAAATTATTTTAATTGGTGTCGAGCTTCAACGAGCCGAACTCGAACCTGCTCGAGCTTAGGCCGAGCTGAGCTCGAGCCCAAGTCCAGGCTTGGACTCCAACCCGAGTTTGGCTCGAGCTTCTACCGAGCTCGAGTCTGGAAGGCCAAGCTCGCTCGAGCTCGGCTCGTTTACAGCTCTAGACAGGAGAGAGTGCTCGTGTATGAAATGAATAGATCTGGCCCCTCATACCCCTCTTGGAGCTTATATTCATGAGTAGGATTGGATGGGAAATTTCTATACTACCCCATAATAATTACAAAAAGGTAGAGATATGTTAGTACGTTGTTTTATACACATGTCCCTACACTATTGGGTCTATTACATATTTTGCTAGTTGTAAGGCCCCGACACAGGGGCTAGGCCACCCCTACAACACCCACACAATTTAATTGAAGCTGTGGTAGCATTATAATTACTATTACGTGAGTGTGCCCCGATCGTTTCGGCTTTAGCTTTGAACTTTTTTATTCTAATTCACTATTTCTTAATTTTATCTTTTTCTAATTTTTAGTTTTTGGGGCTTTTTTGTTTTTTCTTTTTTTCTTATGTTCCTTTGCATTGTCCATAATAATATAATCTATTTTTTCTATTTTTATTTTTTTAAATTTAATTACGATAAAAAACTACTAGCTGCTATAGTATAAATAAAGTTAATTACATTGAAAAAACTAAAAGTCACAAAAAAAAGCTTGTTACCGCATGTCTCGCTTCACGCAAAAAATGTGGCTTGCCACAGTTTGGCAACACACAAAGTATTACTAAATGTGGTTATCAACCGAATATGCGGCTTTCTGTTTTGGTGTGTGTATTTCTATTCGTATCCCGTCCGCGTGGCAAGCATCCGTTCACTGTGTTTTTTAGTGGCTCCTCGTTTCATTTCCGCCCACAACAACCGATTATAAAAAGGCTAGTCTTTTACTGTTATTCTCACTTTCTGTGGAAGATTAATGATGTAACGCCCCCGTTTCCAGGGGCGCGTACGGACACGGCATTCCGTAACTATTCAAGCATGAACAGTTATGGAGTGTCGCGCAAGAGTATACCATTGCATGCTTACAAACAAAAGTCCAACATATATTTGACATACGGAATAACATCCAGTTTTTACAGCGGGGCGTGTAAGCCCAAAGTATATTACATTACAAAAGACTCCAGAAACCGCTTCGAGCGCGGCGGAGACCTACAGCCAAGGGTCCTCGTCGAAGAAAAGATCCTCTGGGACTTCTTCAACGGGGAGACCTTCTCCTTCGTCTTGATCTTCAAAAGAGTGGATTAAGCAAGTCGTGAGCCAAACAACTGGCTCAGCAAATCCCAAAAGGGATCCTAACTTACTACATGCACGGAAAGACAATGGAAGGGAGTATACTTGGTTTATTACATTTGGTGGATGCAATTTTATTTGCAAATATTTTAATAAGACGGACCCAAAACTTACTTCTTAGGATCTCAGGGTTTTTCCTCAAGAGTTCTTTAACCAACTAACCAAGTTAAAGTATGTACAAATCTACTTAAGCTTTGCTGCTGGAATCACCCAAGTGACACAGCTCCTATAACCGGGAGCACGGCGTATTCGAATACCGTTTATTTGACTCTGCAGAGTTTGCTCAGCTTTACCCACACGATCCCTCAACTCCCACTAAAGAGTTAAGAAAGCCAGGTCGGTTCTCTGCTCAACTCTTTATATAGGCTCTACCCAGTAGAATTCACTCGGGTCTGGCTCACACCCACACACACACACACACAAGAGAGGACAACGTCCGCTTCGAGTGAATTCCACCGTTGTTAAGCATCCGCAGCACGGCCAGCCTAACCTCACTGCTACCCTCCTGTAGAGTTTCAATTGAGTTGAGCAGCTAATCGACAAGGGTTGACAAGTCAACTCCTGTGGTTGAGCGATCACTGTGACATTTGCTCAGCGTAAGGGTTTCAGTCCTTATATTTTCACATGGCCCGCAACCTCGCCAGGTCCGCGACCCAAACTAAGGTAA
The DNA here is from genome assembly GCA_036346575.1 of Dendrocalamus sinicus. Lineage (NCBI taxonomy): Eukaryota > Viridiplantae > Streptophyta > Magnoliopsida > Poales > Poaceae > Dendrocalamus > Dendrocalamus sinicus. Next base: position 27,675,338 of record CM070643.1, on the reverse strand, counting down.
GCGGTGGGCGTAGACCGCCTCGCGATTTCCCACACACCCTTACCCCACTCCAAACCTAGGGTAAAAGATGGGCGAAGACCGTCTCGCGGTTTTCCCAACCCTTACCCTACCTTGTGCACGCCGGCACTCTCCGCCTAAGATACGGTGTCCCATACCACCCTATCTTAGAGTCGGGTTTTCCGAATTCTATTGGCCCACAGCCACAACCTTATTAGTGTAACATTTGGCATGATAGTAATAGCCTATAATTATCTAGATTATCAGATAATTAATTCTAGGGTTTCAAAGGCATGGCTACAATTTAAGCATGGCATTTAGCGGTGGTAGGTCTAACTATATCACATGTCATTCTAAACATTTTATTTTATTTTTGAACTAACATTTCGGAACTAGCTCAATGCAAATAACATATTAACATATTTAAACATTATGGGATACAACATGATCAAAGGATTTGGGACTTGCCGTCAATCCGGATGATCTCTGCTAGCTCGAACGAAGAAACGTCTGGATCCTGAGTCTGCTCTTGAATCTCCGGGATCTCCGACACTAGCGCAAACACATAAAATAAATTAAATCCAGCTTGAGACTAATCAAGCGAGGGAAAATAAACTAATTAAAAAGAAATAAAATGCATAAACGCTCCAAATGGATTTTTAGGAATTTATTTGGGGAGGTTCTGTGGAAATGGAGCTCACCACTGGGTCTGGAATAATATTTGGAGCAAAGTGGTGAAATTTGGGAATTTTTGGGATTTTCCGTGATTTTCTGGGATTTATTTGGAATTTCTGGAATATTGGAAATTGGAAAATCCGGGGAAAATCGATGAACAATAAAGGCCCGGCTGGCGCAATGATGCAGCCCGGCTGGCGAACGCCAGCGCGCCAGCGGCCAGCGCGCCCATGCGCTGCACGCGAAGCGCGGGAGACGGAGCGGCGGGAGAACGGCCACGCCACGCACGCGTCCGTGCGACTTCGGATGGTCGACGCGCGGCCGGTGAACGGTCGGATGATCGAGCAAAGCGGGCGGAGGAGATGAGTTGCGGGTGGATCGGACGGTGATGAAGAGGGTAGGCGCGGCGCACGGAGATCGGGCGGTCGACGTTATATGCCAACGGAGGATCGAGCGGCGGGGGAGGCCACGCCATCTTCTCCTTCCTCCGCCGCACGCGCAGCAGAGAGGGACGGACGGCGGCGCCCTCGCCCTCGGCCACGGCGAAGGCTCCGATGACAATGGAGGACACCACCGTGCCGGGCTTGACGAGGAGTTCAAATTGGGGCTTGGGAGGAGCAGGAGATCAACGGAGAAGGCGGGAGCGAAGGGAGATTCGAGCTTGCGGTGGCGAGGAGGTCACCGCGGCGAGATGGCTCAATCGGTCGCGGTTACGGGAAGGGGACCACGGGCTCACGTTGGGAGTGGCGGCGGAGCCGGGAGCCTCGGAGAAGTCCGCCACGGGGAGGGTGCGGCGGCCGGAAGGGAGCCTCGACGCCGGCGTTCCACGGGGCTTCACCTGTCCAGAGGAGGGCGGCAAAGGGGTTAGGGAAGGTGAAGTCGCTCAGCGAAAGCAGTGCGAAATGGGCGAAGGAGGGGAGATTGGCTCCGGGGTGGCCGCGCAGGAGACCGGCGGCGCGCTGGGGCGACGGGAGCTCAATCGGCAGTTCGAGGAGGAGCTTGGGAGTGGCAGGAGGGGAATGGGAGTGCTTGGGAAGCTCGGGGAGCAAAGGAATGAAGGGGGGAGCCGATGGGGCTTTTATACCCGCGCGGAGGGGAGGGCTCCTTTGGGGAGAAGGCAGCGACGAGGCTTCGGGCCGACAGGGAAGGACGGGGCGTCAAGGGTGATTAATCCCGCACAGTGGAAGGGGGCGGGGAGGTGGCGCACGCGCGGCACAGGACGGGCGAAGCGACGGGAGCAGGCGAGCTGCGGCCGTGGGCGGGGCGTGTCCGCGCGTGAGAGAGGGAGAAGGCGGCGACTGCCGGGTGGGGTCGGAGCTGAGGCGGGTGACGTGGCGCGAGGACGGCCTCCTCCGGACCGGAGCTGCTCGGGGACAGCGCGGCACGTGGCGCCCCGAGGCGCGCGAAGACGGCGTGGCGCGGCGCGGGGCGGGCGGCGGGGCGGCGTGGCGCTGCGGAGAGGGAGCAGAGGGAGGCGCCGAGGCGAGGGAAGAGGCGGGGGCGACTGAGACGCCAGCGGCAGAGGGGGGAGGCGTCAACGGGAGGAGGGGGTCGGGCAACGGGGAAAACGGGAAGAGGCGGGGCGCCAGCGAAGGGAGGAAACGCCCGGCCAGAAAGAGAAAGCGAATTCTGAAGAGAACTTTCCCAAAAAGGAAAGTTTCAGATTTTCACTCAAAAATGCAGCAAAAATTTGTAAATTTTTATTTTGAAATTTTGGGGACTTTTCAAATGAATAATTTTTTTGCTAAGTCTTATAATTTTTAATTGTGATTTATTAATTTAATAAATAGTGATTAAATTTCAAAGCTAAAAGCCGCTAAAAACCTAAGGGTGTGTTTGGTTCGTGGATGGAGGTTGCATCGTATATCCTGGATGAGTGGATGCAGGCTGAGTGGAATCGTATTTCAGAAAAAGAAGATGTTTGGTGAGGCTGTATGAGCGGATACAAAAAGCGAGATCTTTGTTTGGTTGCTGTATGAGCGGATGTTTGTCTACCAAACCCGAGAGGTCGACACGTGGGACCGCATAAGATACACTGCATCCACTCATCCAGATGGCTAGTGAAGCTCATTTTGAGCGTATCCACCCATCCGTGATGAGGGCGTATTTTGCATCCGCTCATACAGTGTATCCGCTCATACAGGCAACCAAACAGGCTCTTTCTCAGATTATACGGATCCACCCATCCAGGACGAAGGAGATTCAGACAACCAAACACACCCTAAAAAAACAGACCAATATCTCATCCGCTCTAACTCTAATATTGTCCTTGGGGAGGTCGCAGAACTCTCGCCGGCGGAGACCGCGACCACCACCGGAGATCGAGGATTTCACCAACTCCACACGAGCAAGCGCTGATGGTGCAGCTCCCAATGCTGAGTGCGGACGCCCGAGTTCACCTGAAGCAGCCAACCAGAAAGCTCGTAAAGCTGATCCCATTGCCGAACGCTGTCCTTCGGAGCAAACCTTTGAGTTAGCAACAGACCAACAGTTTTTCACGCATGAGCCGGCAGCAAGTCTGCGCACCCCCTCGTCACTTACCATCTTGGAGAAAGATGGCATGGAAGCTTGGAAAAGATTGTAATCTCTACATTTGCCGTGTCCCTTCCATTTGATTCACTTTCTTGCTAACCGCTGGTTTTCAATTAGTTCCTTGTTAACCTTTTATGTTTTGACTAATTGCTGAATTAACAAAAGGCTGTCAGTTGTTTTTCTGATCTGGGGACCAGTGACCACCACGCAAAAAAACCTCAGCGAAAGGATGCTCGTCACGCTGACGGGAATACCAGCACCGAAACCGGGAAGCCGCATTCATATCATCCATGATAGAGGATTGGAATGCTTTTAAGCATGCATGTTTTCCCCCCGAAAACAGTGCGCATGCTTAATCCATGTCATTAATGACATGTGAACCATTTTCAAGATAACCGAGATGACTTGGAACACAAGAAGAGGCTGTAAGTTCTTAGGGCAAGTACAATAGAAGAGGTGGCTGCCACCTCTAGGACTAGTCACATAAGCAAAAAGACTATATGTGGCTTATGTGGAGGTAGCTAATACAATGAGTAGAGTAGAGGTTACCTCTACTAAAGCACTCAAACATTTAATACTTACATAAATATATCAGGGGTCACCTCTTGCATGAGGGGTAGTTTATCTCTCTCTCCTCGTATAATGTGCTAGAGGTCACCTCTTGCATGAGGGGCAGCTTACTTCTCTCTCTTCTTTTCTCTCTCTTCCACTTAGGATTGTGCTGATGTGGATTTCACTAGAGGCAACCTAGTCAGCACCATTGTACTTGCTCTTATTCATCTTAGGCCAGTTTCAGTGGGAGTTTCATCTGCATTTAATAGGCTGTCACATAGGTTTTTTTTATGATATGGCAACATTTTTAAGAAGAGAGAGAAGAAGTGAGTTTCATCTAGATGAAACTCTCTTGGCACGATTACCAACTCTATATGAGTCATGAAATTAAATGTCTATGAAACAATAGAATGAAACTATGCATTGAGAATTGATGTTTCATCCATGTTTCATTTCATTTTACATGATGTGGCAGTCTTGGAAACAACGCCATGAAACTCTCCACTGAGAATGGCCTTAGGAACAAAGTTCGTGCACCGTATCCAAGAGGGCTAAGAACATCTCCATATATAACACAACACAAAAGAAAACCTAAAACACTTATGAAGACGCACAGTTGCAATGAATAATCCATTTTTATTCGAAAATACAAAATTATACCTGTGATTTTATTTTTTACAAAATTAGCCTCCTGTCGTCGAACAGCTGGACGACTGGCACCTGTCGCCCAAGTGTTGAGCAACATCAATGCAGTCATCCAACCGTTAGGCAGTATTAATGCAGTCGCTCAACGGTTGGCGATAGGTTCTATCACCCAACCATTCGGCGATAGAAGTTTCCAGTCGCTGAACGGTTGGGCAACTAGATGGCTTATATAAACGAGACTGCGGCAGTCTCTCCCAGCCAAGCAAAAGAAAGAAAGGAAGGAGGAGAGGAGAGGAGAGGAAAGAAAGGGAAAAAAGGAAAGGGAGAAGAAGAGGAGAGGAGAGGGAGAGGGAGAAGGAGAAGAGGAGGAAAAATTCGTTCATGAGGTAATTTTTTTATCTTCTAGTGTATTTCTTTGTATTAAATAAATAGTTTGTTTAGTGTAAATAATAGTATAAGTAGCACTTGTAGAAAATTGTAGTTAGAGAAAAAGTAGTAAATCAGAATCTTGTTAATTTATATATAAGTAGCATCCGTAGAAAATTTTAGTTAGAGAAAGAAGTAGTAAATTGGAATCTTATTAATTTATAATAGTATAAGTAGCACCTGTAAAAAATTTAGTTATAGAAAGAAGTAGTAAATTGGAATCTTGTTAATTTATAATAGTATAAGTAGCACCCGTAAAAAATTTAGTTAGAGAAAGAAGTAGTAAATCAGAATCTTATTAATTTATAATAGTATAAGTAGCACCTGTATAAAATTTGATGTGACCATACCACAAACGTATACGACCATAGCACCCAATATCAAGATTGAACAACAGGTGAATTCGTTTATATCTATTACTACCAATGTTATTAATAAGAATAGAATACTACCTCATGTCACTACTTTGTTTATTCTTAGGTTTGACAAATGGAATACTTTCGAAACAAGAGGGAGGTTAGTGCCAAAGCAATAGAGAAAAATAAGGAAGAAGAAAGCTAAGGAGAAGCCATGCAGTGGTAGAGTAAAAGGGGAGAGGTCCAAGAATTTAAAGACCAAGTTTTGGATGAAATTTTCAAGCTCAATTCAGAATTTCCTCAAGCCCAACCGAAATCAAACTCGGAATCAACTCACAACTTAATTCGGATTCGGTTTAGGACAGCCAGACAGGCCTATAATAAAACAGTCATAACTTTCACAAATTGAGTCCGATTTAGATGTTCTTAGGCTTGTTTGAAAGCTTATTCTATAGCCCATCCAATGGGTAAGTCCCCAGCTTCAGATCCCTACTGATCGCGCCGCAATATCCAAATCAATGTGACAGTAGAAAAATCAAGGTTTCCTTTTTGTATGAGTTTGAGTCTAATACAATGTTGGGTTGAGTTGTACTCAGTTTGGGGACCTTGTGGATGTCCCCAAGGATTATATAAGCCTTATATTCACAACCTTTAGGGTTAGGTTTTGTTTAGATTAGTTTTGTCCCATGTGCAAACTCCACGTTGTCTCTTGTGTCGACTAGACCAACAGATTTGTGTTACATAACCTCAACTATTCTTGTGCGACTTTTATATCTAGCAATTTTTAGATTGCTCATTATCCTTGTTCTTGATTGCTTGCAAGAATTGATTTTCGTGATCAAGTCAACCACGTTCTTGGCACGGTTAATAATGACTCGGAGCGTAGTGTAGCGATTGTTGGTTGGCTTGATCATATTTCAATTAAGTAGCATCATCGTCAATGTCATTCTCTACTGATCGAATTATCATCCACCGGATGATCGGGACCCATTGCCTCATCAAAATTTTAGTTAGAAAATAAAGTAGTCCGTGAGGGAAAAGTAGTGCTATTTATGAGAAGTATTGTAGTAGTAGTGGTGTTGTGTCGGTGCATGCGTGACCGACTATTATTCGGTGAATAATTAGAAAGTCGGTAAGTTGTAGTGGGTACTCTGGCCAAGTGTATGAGGAGGATGAATGATTTGTATGGACTAATTAGTACATGCTAATTAGTATGAACTAATTGATTTAGGTAATTGGTAAAGCTGTATAGAAAACTGGAACACCACTTGTAGCATTTCGGATCGCAAGTTAGCGTCAGAGTCAGATAATGCCCGGTATGGAATACCTCAGCCTTCAGGTTGAATCGGAATAGTGTACTACACGTTCATTGTGGCCTCTGCCTTAGGAATGAATAACGTCTTAACCATGCGGTAGTGTAGTTGTTCATGATAGACGAATGTACAAATGTAAATTACAGTATAGTAATACTTGCATATCGTGCGATGCGATCTAACTAGTTGCAATATTAGAAATATTTACAGGCAGACATCAGTCATCTAAGGACCCAATACATTGAAAGTGCATTATGGTGTTGGCACTGTTCGTGAAGCTCTGTATAGTGTTGACTTGAGAAGTTTTTCGCAAGCCACTCTGGTACACCCGAACAATGAGAATGCTTGAATCACAGATGTGATGCACTGGCTCACTCGTAGCTTCTCCTTGGACCCTGAAGTGTGCAGCGTCATCATACAAGGGCTTCAGAGCCAGTCTCCCATGCAGATTAGATAGGAGTTGAGAAGACTGATGCTCACGGCTGTGAAAGGGCTTTCTGGAAGGCTACCTATGCCATGGATACGAGTGTGTGCTGCTTGTGCAAGGATGCCCAAAAGAAGATGTACTGGGCTCTACCGAAGGTATCATTCGGGTGGTGGGAGCAACTTGGGCGCCTAGCATGTTGATGAAGGAGAGGCTCCAAAGGTCGGTATTACATAGGGTGCAGAGGATGTTGCTCGCGACGAGGCCAACGTGGTAGATACAGAAGATGAAGATCGGTCATCGTATGATGAGCCTACAGGACAGGCTGGTGAAGGAGAGCATAGGGACTACATAGTGTGTCAAATGGAGAGATGACTAGATGGCTTGGGCTAAAGAGGAAGCTATATAAGAGGACGACGAGGACATCTCCGATGATGATGAAGCTCTATCCCATAGGAATGGAACAGATTTGGCGCTGAGGGTGTAGCTGCGCATGACGAGTACGAATCACCGTGGGGGTACCATGCCATAGACGTCTGGTCGCACTCAATATTTGCTGATAAGGCATCCTTGTATGATACCATTAAGCTGTGGACCATGTCCATGCATCGAATATTTTGGGTCATCAAATCTAGCCAGGAGCAGACGTTTTGGGTCGTCAAATCTAGCTAGGAGTAGTACACCATCAAGTTCGAGCAGGACGGTTATCCTTGGTGAGTACACGCACATAGACTAAAGTGTGAGACTCACTAGGTTGTCTAGAAGGTAAAGTCGCACTTCTGCGTGCTCAGCAGTATATTGCCAAGGCATCGTAATCTAACGTCGACCTTCATAGCTAATTTGATGTATAGAGAGATAGTGGAGAAGAAGTACGTGGAGGCGAATCACATCATGGTGGCTATCGAGAAGAAATTCAAGCATGATGCGGGGGTGTTCGGGCACAAGAGAGAGGGAGAGAAGGGGAGAACGAGGTGCGGTGCGAAGAGAGGGCGCTCGAGGAGGGTGTTCATAGGGGCGACGAGGGGTAACGGCCGAGCACAAGCTCGCCGGAGTTAAGGCCAGCGCAAAGGAGCTTAAAGAGGGGTTTAGGGTGCGTAAAAGAGGGGGAAAATGGGCGGGAATGACTAAGCAGTGAAGGGGGCAATCAAAACATGTATTAGCTTGGGACTTAAATGCGGGGAACTGGAGGGCTAGCAATGGCGGCTTGGCCGGAGGAGGAAGAAGAGTGGTGAGGAAGAGAGAGCTGACATGCGGGCCTCGCATGTCGGCGAGAGAGAGAGAGGAGAAGGGAAGGGGTGGACGGCCGGATGAGCGCCATGTGTCGCTGAGAAGATCAGAGTCGTCAGATATAAAGTAAAGAGGAAGGGCTGAGATTAGATCAAGCGGTGGGGCGGATAGAATCTGGGCCTTATACGTGTCGGATGGGGGTTATTTGGATTTAAAATTCATTTTTAATTTTCAAAAAATGCCAGAAAGCTTTGTAAATACTTAGAAAATAATAAATAAAGTCTAAAAATTCCAGAAAAATTTATAAAAATTCCTGGAGACATTTTAGACTTAGGAAAAATATTTCCAACTTAACTTTGGTATTTTAATTTTTACAAAAATACTTTTTAGCTTTGAAATTGATTTTTAAATTCTAGAAAATTCTCAAAATACCATAAATCAAGGAGAACTTAGGAAAAACAAAAAACTCTTTTTGGCTTAGATAAAATATTTAAAGTAAACTTTATTACTTTAGGCTTTGAAATAAAATTTCAGATAAATCCAAATAAATCCAGAAAAACCCATAAAATGTAAATAAAATTTTTGGGATGTTACAGTACATCTTGCACTATAATATTTTGTGATAGTCAAAGTACTATTTGTCTTACAAAAAAATTAATAGTTCCATAAGAGAACAAAGTACATTGATATTAGGTATCACTACATTCGAGGTGTCATTACTCAAGGTGATATTAAAGTCAGCGAGATAAGTATTATGATAATCCAGCTGATATGATGACAAAACCAGTTCGTGCTACTAAGTTTGAGCTTTGCTTAAACTTAGTTGGTATTAGTCACTAGTCCTTTTGATTTTCGGCGCTTAAGGTATATATGATAATTTTATTGGATGAGTATATCATATTGTTTGACTACTAGAGAGAATTCGGCTCAAGGTGGAGATTGTTAAAGTTGATCCGAATTCATACCGTGTTCGTGTAGAAAACTTTATCGCCTCATGCCAGACGTAACATGGCAGGTGCATGCGTAGATTGTATCAGACGTGGTCTCAATCTGTTGCAACTGACTCTGATTTGGTTTCCTCTCCGTATGAGACTCTTTTCCCTCACACTATATATATACTCCAGTAGCCCATAGGAATAGCAAACGCTTCATTATAAACTCTCCTCATTATAGTGATTTGCCTTTGAATGCTCGTGGTTTTTTCCCACAAGGATTTTCTATGTAAAAATTCATGTCTTTTACCTCTCTCAGAGCCACGTTTTCCGCATCGCTAGTAAGCACCGGGAGCACAAGAGGCGAAAGATAATGGTGATGAAGATGGGGGAGGTGGATGAGGTTGTTTTGGTACCAGGCCTGCAATACTAAATTGTACAACATTCACTTTTGCACTGCTGGTTCTTCGTGCTAGAAGGCCGGGCAGGAAATTTTGTATGCTAGGTATATCTCACAAGTATTGTAACACCCTCGTTTCCGGAGGCGCCAGGACCCGGCATTCCGCAACTATCCAAGCTTGAACAGTTACAGAGCGTCGAGCAAGAGAATATAATCACAAACATGCTTTCGACAAAAGAGTCAACTTATATTACAACATAAGGTTTAACAACCAAGTTTTACAACAGCGGGCGTGCAAGCCCGAAATATATTACATTACAAAACAACTACCAAGAAACCTAAGCGTAAATCGAGACCTATAGCCACGGATCCTCGTCGAATAACTGCTCTTCCGGAGCTTCCTCGACTGGCTGGTCTTCACCAGCACTCTAGAGCTCTAAATTGGTTTTGCAAGCCGTGAGCACAACAGCTCAGCAAGTTACAAGGGAAACCCTAATTTAGCTATTTGCACGGATCACCAAAGGATGGGAGTATACTTGTTGTATTACTGTATGTGGATGCAATTTTATTTGTAAACATTTTTGAAATTTCAAACCAAGGACTACTCCTTAAGAATAAGGGGGGTTTTTTTTATCAAAGTTGATTATCCAACTAAACATGTCTAAACCAGAGAATACTACTTTTGCCTTGTTGTTGGAATCACCCATAAACACAGCTCCGTTAACCGGGAGCACGGCGTATTCGAATACCATTTATTTGATTCTGCAGAGTTGCCCAAATTTACCCACAAGCATTCTTAACCCTCATGATTGAGTTAAGGAACCAAGTCGTTTCACTGCTCAATCCTTGGTATACACTCTACTCGATAGGTTAGGAACTCGCACACCCTCGGGTATCCGCTGGCCGACAAGGAACGCCAGGCCCGAGTTGAGGAGACCCATCGTTGTCACCGACTCCCAATGCAGGGCTTCACCCTAAGTTGAGCAGCTACTAAATCAGGGTTGACAAGTCAACACCGGTGGTTGAGCGGCTAATATGTTAGTTGCTTGGTGCAAGGGTCTAGTCCTTATATTTTCACAAGGCCGCAGCCTCCACCCTAGGGTAAAGCGGTGGGCGAAGATCGACTCGCGGTGTCCCACAGCATCTTTACCCTAAACCTTGACATTATAAATCTACCGGCCCGCGGCCACAACCTTAGTAGTGTAAAGTTTGCATGAAGTGTAAGTACCCTACAATTAATTATTTCATTAAGTAAATATAACTAGGGTTATCAAAGGCATGGCAGCAAATTTAACATGTCATTTATCGGTGGTAGGAGATAACTAAATATCATGTCATTCTAATCATTTCATTTTAAGCAACTAGCAATTCACAAATAGAAGTAATGCAAATACGTAAATACATAATTTAAATGGCATGGGGTTCGACGCGCCTCCCCACACTGGATGGCCGACGCGTGGCCAGTGTGGGTGGTTGCGATGCGGTGGGAGCGGGCGGACGGGATGCGATGTGGTGAAGTGGATCGGACGGTGGCGGAGGGGGGTCGAATCAGGTGGACGCGGAGGGAGGTGTTTAAGGAGATTGGACGGCGGGGAGAAGTTGCCATCCGACAGCTGATTTAAACGGCAACGGTTGGAAGGAGGGGCGGAGATGAGGCCACGTCGCCAGGAGGGGGTCTTCTTCAACCTCCCGCCATGCGCGCACAGCAGAGAGGCAGAGGCGCGGGCCTCCGCTCTCTAGCAACGGCGAGGAGTCGCCGACGGCAAAGGGGAGCACCAGAGGGTAGGTCTCGGCGAGATGGATCCATTTTGGGGCTCAGGGGAGCATGGGGGTCAGTGGTGGCAGCCGGCGACAAAAGGGAAGAGTTCGATCTCATGGCGGCGCAAAGGTTCACCGGAGGTTCCCGACCTTGGTGAGGTGGGGTTTAACGGCCTATAGAGCGTGGGGCTCACATTGGCGGTGCCGGATTTGGATGGGAATCTCCGGGGAAGGCTGGCCACGAGAGAGCGGTTTGGTCGACGGTGAGCGACGGCGCCGGGGCTCCACGGGCTCGCACCTGGCCAGGGAAGTTCACCAAAATGATCAGCAGGTAGAGATGAAGCTCTGAGCAGAAGAAATCGAAGAATGGGGAAGGGAGGAAGATGAACAGCTTACGGGGGTCGCCGGCTCAGGGGAAGGCGGCGACGGAGTTGGGAGCGATGAGGCTTCGATCGGGAGCTCTTGGGGACGATTGGAGGTGGCAGGGAGCGAATGGAGGCGGTGGTAAAAGCTTTGGAGCACGGGAGAGCAAGGTCGCCGAGGGGGAGAGAAATGAGCTTCGGCGGAGGGAATACAAAGGGGAGGAGCGGCACGGCGCGTGGCACAGGCAGACGGCCGAAGGGACGGGGGTGGGTGACGGAGCGACAGGGAGGTGACCGTACGTCGGGGCAAATTAATGCGCGCGCGAGAGAGAGAAGGGGCAGTTGAGCTACCAAGATGGCCGGTGGCATGCGGCGCAGAGGAGGGGAGACGGCGGCAACTGCCAGGTGGGTTCAAGGCAGAGAAGGGGTGACGCGTGTCAAGGGGCGCTGCTGGTTTCCGACCGAGCGGCGGCAAAACGGTGGGCGGGGGCGCTCCTCGGACGCAGGCGCAGGCAGAGGGAGGAGGCGGGGAAGAGAGGAACCGCCAGGGAGGAGGGGAGACGGAAAAGATGAGTGTGCCACCGAAAAGAGAAGGCGCCGAGCCAGAAAGGGAAAGCGGAATCGAGGGAAATTTCCGAATTGGGAAAGGGGCTAAAAAAATTCACCAAAAATCAGGGAAAAATCACAAAATTTTGGTTTTGAAATTTTGGGGTCTTTCAAGTATTGCCGTGTCATCCCAATTTTGTTGACGATGTGTAAAATCCGACGTCTATGTAAATTTGATAAGAGGCTCATTAGAAGATTTACTGGACTGGAAGCTTATTAGAAGATTTAATGGATTGGAGTGATTGATTTTGGGAAACGATAATTACATCTGCAACAGGCAGACGGTACGTTTATAGTGACGAGGGGAGATACGACACATTGAGATGCTGAAAGGGGTCAAACACCAACTGGCTAGCTAGTCACGGCGGCGTCAAACACCAAGTTGCAAGCGGTCTCAGATTATCCCAAGTAGGCGCCCATCATCATCTCCAGGCTTGGCCAGTCTCCGGTCGAGACCGTCAAGAGACGCCGGTAGTGCGATGCAATCGATGCACGCAGCGCGCGCTGTCGCTGCCCCGTCCGTCCCGCGCTGCCAAGTTTGTATTCCACACATAGTCAACCCGTACGTTACGTGTGGAAGGAAGCACGCGGGCCTCGGCCGGGCGCACGGCCCCGGATGCCGCTCGTCTCGTCCGTCACGTCGCGCGCGCGACCGCTGAAAAGAGGCGAACCGAACGTACGTGGAACAAAACCGAATTTTGCAAAAGAGTTTGAATTTCGTTTTGATTTTATTCTCCTTTGATCCTTAGCCCAATTACGCACGAATATCAACTATCCTATCCCTTAATCCTCGTCAGCATTGCTTGAACGAAAAAGAAAACACACCGACACTGTTCACAAACCGAAAACAACCGATGTCGTCCCTATTTTGTCGCTGCCCACATTCTCCCGCGCCTTCTTGCGCCCTCTCACCACTGGCACCTTTGCACCACCTGTCAGTGGTCACACCCGCTCTTAATTGTCTTGAGCCCGTGTCAGAGCTGCTGCCCACAGCTGCCACCGCTGTGCCAGCCTTTTCACCCTCCCAGTCCTCTCAGCGCGTGCTGCCGACCTGACCCACTCCGACCACTTTTGACCACCGCTTTCCCTCGCCCGAGGCAGCCAGTACACCCCCTCTGACCGCCGCACTGTGCCTCCCCGACTCTTCCCTGCTATGCCACGCACCGCCGCCTAAGCCCCTCCACTGTGCCGAACTGCCTTTGGCGTCCTATTTAAGCGATCGAGCCCCTTTATTTGAAGGCAGCAATCCCCAGTGTTAGCCAAGCACCCCCAAAGCTCCAGTTGTCATCTCATTGCTAGCAATCGTCGAAAATCCCCAAGGCAAGCCCTAACTCAATTCTACCTCTCCGATCTAACATTCTCCAATTAATCTCACTTGTAGCCTCCTCAAGCCCCTAGAAACCCCTCCGAACCGCCGCCTTAGCTCCCTGAGCACCCTCTTCCCTGGCACCGAGAACCACCGCCCAGCCGAAACACCTCACCGTGGCTAGTCCAACTCCGACATCCCCAACCCAAACCACCGCTTCCATGAGCCTACCCTAGCCCCACAGATGCTCAAACACTAGCGCAATTGCTCGTTTAGCCCTCCAATAATCCTGTACCATTCAAATGTCCTGTAGGAAGAAAAACCTCGCTGTCGGCGATCGCCGACTTCCCTATCCCAGCCGACTCCAAAAATGGAATCCCTATAGTGCCAGGAACCCAGCCATAGCCTCCTTTTCCGTCGCAACCCATACAGCTCCGCGATCGCCATTTCCTATGTTTGGCGCACGCGCACGATCGGGTGGAGAATAAAACGATGCGGTCGGCCATTGTTCACCGACCCGGTAAACCCAAGCCCAAACCCGTAGTGCACAGTAATGGATCCGGGCGACCAAACCCGCAATGAACAGTGCCCGACCCGTTCCTGTTCATCCAAACCCGAAAACACAAAAATATACCCATTTTGACCATTTCGAGTCCGCCGACCCATTTCTCAGCTCTGTTTCGCCTTTTGGACCCCCTATAAGCCCAAAACCCTAATTATTTGGATTTTTCAGATTTCTTTCTTTATTCCTAGTTCAATCCTTCAAGCATGGAACTGAGTTATTTTATTTGGCTTTGTGTTAGCTTCTGATGTTGAAGTTCAACCGGATCAGGAGGGAAAAGATCAAGCCCAAGCTCAAGAAACCGAAGAATTCAAAATTGTCGAAGTCGTAGATCTGCAAGGCAAGTCACATGTCTTTAATCATATTGAACCTACATTCCGTTAATTATTACTTATCAGTACTTTCATTATGTTATTTATAAGTTGTTATTTCATGTACAATAAATGTTTAGAATGATATGATATTGGCTAATGTCCTACCACCCGAAAAAAGCTCTGTTTAATTTGATGGTCATATTCACCTTGACAAGACATAATAATATTAAATATATTAATAATGTAATCATGGTGGTTTAGAAATTCAACAAATTCTTCCGCTATTAAAAGATTTGGCATTTGTTGCTGGAATTTTGAAAAATGGTTCTAGGATAAGAAAGGATTGCTAGAGGCCACGAGGTGACCGGATCCCATGACCTTATCCTAGGGTGAAGGCATGGGTTGTGGATTGGTGGCAGTGCCGCGGGCGCTGAATATGTGTTTGTGGGAGGAAGTTGTCTCGATGAAAATATAAGGACTTGACCCTTATGCTGAGTAAAGAACATAGTGATTGCCCAACCACAAGCGTTGATTCGTCAAACCTGATCTAGTAATTGCTCCAATTCAATTGAACCTCTACACTGGCGACGGGAGGCCAAGTGTGAGTCCGTACAAGAGGGGTAAGTGGGTCTGTATGGAAGGTGGTTAATCACACAATGGTAGTGCTGTGACAAGAAGGCAGGCCCGAGGGGTCACCTGAGATTGTTGAGAAAGCCCACTGGGTGGAGGCTATATAAATAATTAAGCAGTGAATAGCCTTGTTTTCTTAATTCTATCGCAGGAGTTAAGAAATATTTTGGGTAAAGCAAGGCAGCTCTGTAGAGTCGTTGATTAATGGTATTCGAATACGCTGTGCTTCTGGAAAATGAAGCTGTGTTTAATGGGTGAATCCAAGAACAAAGCATAAGTATATTTGGGAATGATTTGGAAATGTTGGAGGCTTAGTAATCAAGTTTTGAAACCCCAATATCTAAAGAAGTTATCATTCTTTTATGTTTAAAGTTTGTTTATAACTAAAACTACATCCACATAAAATAATAAACCATCCTAGCTACACATCTCATGGTAACCCTTGCATGTAGTTAAATAGTAATTTCTGTGTGACTTGTTGAGTACGGTAGTTGTACTGATACTTGCTAAAAACATCAGAAATAGCCTGGCAAGACAACGAGGAAATCTACGAAGGCGATGAGGTGGAATCCTACTAAGTAGATGACGCTTGGAATTAAGGTTGTTCTTCGCTCAAGCGTACCTGTGGCGTTCTTTTGTTATGTACTATATCTAAGGGTCGTTCGCTCCATTGTAAAACTTGGCTGTTAAGCCTATATATTATAATAAAGTTGGCTTTTACTCTTAAGCATGTGTTGACAATATTATATACTCGATTGATGTAACTCGCAGCTGAACAGTTCTAAACAGTTACAAGAAATTCACAACGCTCCTAGAAATAGGGATATTATAGTATGTTCAAGGTCGCCGTCTGCCACCTTGACCGTGGCATCGGGAGCACGGCGTCGCGGGGCCGGCGTCAGTGCCTGGCCTCTGCGTTGCCACGCGAGACGGGGGCCGGCCCCGTTCCAGCGCACTCCACCGTCCAAGTCGTCGGTCCATGCACGTCGACGACCGGCCTAGCTTTCTCGTAACTGGCCGGGGGTGGACCGCTCGGATGGTTAAATATTGTACATACGCGTGTACATATTTAGTCGAAAAACGCCTACGCTTCATAATGTTTCGTGACTTTGCCAAAAGTTTCCGTGTGTACAGGTGCTGTGAATGAGGTGTGAGTTAAGTGTCCAACCGCCTTGTATCCTTTCGGGAAAAAAAGTCCTGTTCATACGGTCGATGGATCGAACCGATGGACAGAAAGCGAGCCACTTGTACGAAGAGTCACTAGATGCCGTCGCGTCGTCCTCGATGTCGCGTATCCGGAGACGTGCTGCAAGTTTTCCAGGCAAAGTCTAGCTCATGCGTTCACACTGGCTCCGTCGGCGTGTGCGTGCCAGCATGTTGCCATTTACAGTTCGTGCAGACGTACCGGAGGACACTGGCGGAGCTAGATGGTGGTCCGGGTGGTCCCCGGACCACCATGCGGCCGGCGCCGGATACAATTATACGAATACGATTATACGCCGACCTGCGCCCCTTCGTATCCTTGCTATGTTGCGAATACGATTATACGAGCAGCGGCGATCTGCAGTACGTCTCAAAAGTCAAATTCTGAGACAAAAATATCCAGCATGCGCACTCAAGCGATGGAATTCGTAATCTCCACAATGCATTCATATATAATCAGTTAGTACTTAGTAGAGTAACTCGTTCCTAACTGAAATTGCATCAAGATACATAAAAACAGATACAAACATGAGCAGAGCAGCAGACACAAAGTAAGATAGTGGTAGCTTTTGTGCATGCATTTACAATGTACAGACCGTAATATCTACTCAAGCTCTACGATATGACCATATCTGATATCTCATATGAAAACAACGAAGTAGACCAAACTCTCTTGCACTAACTCCTTTTAGATTCTTTTGCACTAATTTTTTTATGCGAAAGCGGTGAAAACAGGTACGAGTTACGAGTAATAGGATCTAAAATCATATGCACAAATCTTCGTCCAATTAGCCTGCTCGTTTAGTCATGTTTCCTTTTTTTTTCTCCCAATCTCTCCCTAGAGCTAGAGACTAAGCAAATAAGCCCTAACTCGAGCAGAGGGATAATGTTTATCATTGGGTCTATTTACTTATCAAATTGGTATTGTTTCTACCGGTAGCTACATAAGTGTTGAAAGAATATTTTCTGCAATGACCTTTATCAAGAATAAGTTGAGAAATAAGATGGGTGATAGCCTTCTGGATGATTGTCTAGTGACTTTTATTGAGCGGGATATTTTCTTACAATTGAATGAAAAGAGATCATCAACACTTTCATGGCTATTAGAAGGCGCAAGCCTGACAAGAAGAAGTAGTGACATATTGTTCTTCAGCTATTATGGGTATGTAATATTTCAATTCTATGTTAAGAAAGCTATACTCGTCTATTTTATGAACTCTGTATGTCCTTTTTTTTCTTAATTGCATTTTGTAATTCATATACTTGTGTACCGACATATTAAATTTATAGCGGTTAAAAAAATTTTAGACAATGGACCACCATAGCTACAAATCCTAGCTACGCCACTGCCGGAGGAGCTAATAAAGCCCCTGAGCTGAGCTTGCTTGCATGCTCACCACTTGCAAGATACCGCTGGTACGTACGTGCCGAGGTCGACTTGTCGCCATGTCCTCGTATTCGTCTCTCCTCTCGCTGAGCCCCGTGGATGGCGACGACGACGACATGGCGGTCGCCGCCGCCCTGTCTAGCTACCTCTCCTTGGACATCGATGTCAGCGAGGAGTACTACCCGCTGGAGGCAGCAGCCGCCGCCTCCTTCCATCCAGAGCAGCAGGCGCCGGAGTCACTCCTTGCCTCACTGCAGGGCACTGACGATTACAAGAATGGCGAGAGCAGCAAGCAGAGTCATCTGGAAGTAGGGGTCCTGAGTTCAGGTGGACTCTCCAGCCATGACAAGATCGACAAGTAAGCCATACAAACCATGAATAATCTCTCTGTTACTCTGAACTTAATTCTGCTGTGGCGGAATTGTTCAGGGGCTCCTCCACGACAGCCGGCGGCGGCGCGAGGAGCCTGCCGAGGAGCAAGGGCAGCAAGATCGCGTTCAAGACGAGGTCGGAAGTGGACGTGCTGGAGGACGGGTACCGGTGGAGGAAGTACGGGAAGAAGATGGTCAAGAACAGCCCGAACCCAAGGTACAGCAAGCACTTAATTTTCGTGCGCTCGGTGATGCGATGCATCGCGCACTTGGTTTTCGTTCTCTGAAGAAATAAATCAAATGGGTGTGCGTGCATGGTGCGACAGGAACTACTACCGTTGCTCGAGCGAGGGGTGCCACGTGAAGAAGCGGGTGGAGCGGGAGCGGGACGACGCGCGCTTCGTCGTCACCACCTACGACGGCGTTCACAACCACCCCGCGCCGCTGCCGCCGCGGGGCTGCGCAGGCTACTCGCTCCCGCTCGGGCAGCCGCAGGGGCAGCGCGTCGAGGAGGAATCGCAGTCCATGGAAGGTCGCAGCTTTCTTGACATGAAGCTGCACGCCGCGGGTGCAGGGGTTATAGCCTCACAACTTGACAAATTGACAGGTGCAGGATATGAGATTGATCACTTGTAATCTATTAGTTTCATTTTTGGGTTTTGTTAAATATCATCCGGATGCTTTCTTTTTAACTATCATCCAAATTTAAGATTGTTGGATTAGAGATTCAATGGCCATGAATTCTCCCCCTCACCCTTGAATTCTAACCCCTCCTCTTCCTTGAAAAAATCTCACTCCTTTAAAAACAAGGGTTCATTGTTCTCTAATTCAAGGGTCACAAATTTGGATGATAGTTAGGAAGAAAACATCCAGGTAATGTCTAGATACTCCCTGGCCTGTATTATGAAACATGGCGATTGAACTCAGTATTAGCAAACACTATGACGCCTCTATTTCTGTGTCATTATGTTTCCTCACAACCATCCAGGATGTTCAGGTGAGAGATACTATAGTTGAGTATATATCATGCCAACACAACCTTATTCCACATAAGTCAAACTTTATTACAGGACTATGGCTTGGCAGCTAGGTTTTACACAGCGGGGCATACGGCCCAAAATTATAGTACAATACAAAACAAACACCATAGGCGTGCTTGAGCGAGGATAAATCCTAAAACCAGATATCGTCTACACCATAGGAATCCTCGAAGTCTTCCTCCAAGGGTTCCTTACTTTCTTCTCAAGCTTCATCTAATGATATTTTAGCAAGCATGAGCTCAACTGTACTCAATCAGTCATACAAGGAATGCTATGTAACTACTTACCTGCCAGGGTTCCCAAGAGATGAGGATATAATAGTTTTATTAAGGTATTTATGGATGCAATTTTATTTACAAACATTTTTTAACATAAAATAACAAAGCATTAACTTTTTTAAGGGAAATAGGGTTTAACAAGTTGATCACCAGATTGAAACCATATGAAAGTTACTTATACCTTACTATTGGAATAAGCCATTAAACACATCTTCATTTACCAGAAGCACCGTATATTCGAATACCATTTGTAATTTTGACTCTGCAGAGTTGTCCAGCTTTATTCACAAAATTTCTCAAACCCTCGTGACTTGGTTGAGAAAAGAAGGTGTTTCATTGCTCCCTTCTCTATATATCCTCTACCCGGTAGGGCCGAGGTCACACACAGGCACCATTCCACTGGCCAACGAGGAAAGCGTCTCTCGACTCTGTGTGCTTCTATCATTGTTAGTATGGTTTTACCGCTTCCAAACCACCCCCTTTATATGCGAGCCATTCCACTTCTAGAATGCCAACACCCTGCAGAAAAATAATTGATTCGAGCAGTTATTAGATTAGGTTTAACAAGTCAAAACTTATGGTTGAGCGGTCACTATGTTATTTACTTAGCATAAGATTTTTGTTCTTACTTTTCATCAATGACGCAACTATTCACAAGCCAATAATTCAGTGCACCACAGCACTACCACCAATCCAACCAAAGTCTCCTCTCTAGGGTAAGGTCGTGGACTCCAACTATCTCGTGGCTTTCCACGATTCATCCTTAACCATAGTCTTATTTTACAATTCTATTGGCAAAACACCGAATTGCTTAGTAGTGTAAAACTTTTGAGTTCCTAATCTACTCATGGATAATTTTATAGTAATTCTATTATCACTAAGGCTTATCAACATTCCGGTGTTAGGACATAACTAAATTATCATGTGATCATGTCATTTAAAACAATTATTTTAAAAAAATAATAGTGCATAGATAAGGAATAAATAAAGTACTAATAATTAAATAATTAAAGAAATATATGTCCAACATGATTAAAAACATATGACTTGACTTACTGTTCAAAGTCTTAGACTAGCTCTAAGTCTTTTGGAACTGACTGCTCAGTGAAATCGTGTGCTAGCGCAAATAAAAAGCAAGCAATTAACTCCGTGCTCAAAAGAATATGAACTAGGAAAAAGGAATAAAATCCAAAAAAACCAAATAAAGATGGGTTTGTGTTTTATCAAGTCTAGATTGATAAAATGGAGCTGGAAATGGTTTAAATTGGTTTGAAATGATCAAAATAGGCATATATATGTTTATTAGGTTTTGGTAAACAGTAAAGGATTATTACTACTCATTGCGGGTCGGGCTGGTAACAGTAACGGGCTTTGATGGACCGGGTAGAAACAGTAGCGAGTCGGATCTTGAACAGTAGCGGGTTGGATTTGAATGGTTATGGGTTGGGTTGATGAATAGTACTCAACAATATTTAGCTCGCCCCGAAATGATTTTGGTGCCTTAGGCTGTTACTGTGTTTCCCATGGCGTGCTACTGTGCATCGTCTTCCTCTTCTATCGATGCTACAGTGTGGCCGAATAGTGGATTAGCAATGGCAGCGAAATGTGGCATGGGCAATGGTTTTCGATGGTGACCGAGGGTACTGTAGGGTTCAATGATGTGAGGGAACCCATTTTAGGGCTCGGTGGTGGGAGTTATTATGGAGGACCAACGGCGAGGGAGGCTCTACGATGTTTGGCCATGGCACAAGAGTGAACCAGTGACTAATTGGCGAAGGCGAGGGTTGTTTGAGCATCTCTAGGACAAGAGGATGGCCTTGCCGATGATGGCTCGGGCTAAGGAGTTTCATGGAGAGCTATCCATGACGAGGTGGCACGGTCGGGCAGAAATGCTAGTCGCCAGTGAGATAGGGAGCTAGAGAAGATAAGGTGAGGCTTTGGTAATGTTTGTGAGATCATGGTGGTGCTAAGAATGAAGGCAATTAAAGATTGGTGAGGGCTGTATCAGGAATTGATGTATGGGCTTACCGATGGTTTTTGGTGGCAATGGTGTGGCCCTAGCCAGAGAATGAGGGGGAGAGTTGATGGGGCTGCGTCGAGCGCTAATGCGGAGGTATGAGGTACTTGTGCCCTTTTATAATCCTTGTATGGCGGTTTGAACAGTAGGAGCTCTGCTTGGGCAATGGTGCGTGGCCGGTGGGAGATGGCATAGGAGCGTGGAGGTCGGCAAATGGCGTGGCACCTCAACCTCAGTGATTTCTTCAACGGCACACTGTGGTGGTCAATTCTTGTGGCTCGGCATGTCGGCCGTGAGAGGAGAGGGCATCAATGGTGATGAATTCAGTCCTAGCCGCTTCAATGCACGTCAAGGCTCATTGAATGGGTGTGTCAGAACTCAGCAATTGATGGTACGACAGGTTGACCGGAGGTGGCAGCAGCGACCAGTGCTTGCGGCGGCAAGCGAGATTAAACTACCGGTGCTTGCGGCGGCAAGCGAGATTAAGCTAGGTGGAGGGGGAAGGGAGACAGGGGTGAAGGCGGTCTTTGGGAGGCGCAAACGGCCAAGGAAAGTGAAGAGGCAAACAAGGAAAGCGTAAAAGGCCATAATTGAAAAGATTTCAAAGTCAAACCGATTTCAAGAAAATTCAAAAACATTTGAAGTTTTGGGGTGTTTCGAACACAAACACAACGGTCTTAATTATTTGATTTTGATTTCTAAACTTTTTGCAGAGCTTCATTTATTATTATTATTATTATTATTATTATTATTATTATTATTATTATTATTATTATTATTATTATTATTATTATTAACAAACAATACATGATGCAAGTGTTGTAGTAGAATGGACAGGAACGATGCTTTGGGGAGCGGTGTACGCAGCACTCTCGAGTGCTTTTTTCCAAGACAAGACACTTGAGTTTTCTTTTTCCCAACCGTTCAATTTGTGTCAAGAACTCAAGATTCATTCCGATGGTGGACGATGGTACATATTTCGGTAGTTGGGCGGGTGGCCGGAGATGGATAGCACACCGTTCTTTTCAATTTTTCAGATAATTTTTAACTATAACTCCTATCAATTGATACTATAATTTTTAACAATAACTCCTATCAATTGATACTATTTATTAGTTTTAAGAGCCATAGTACAAAAGAACGGTGACAGCATCCAGCTGAGGTGGTGCCACCGCCATAGGATCGGAGGAGGATCGTTCTGGCATAGACTTGCATGGAAATAAAGTAACCGATGGAATGGGACGTCACGTGTAGGATTTTCTTTGGTCTACAAATTCTCGTAACGTAGCCACAAATCTATGTCAGAAACGCTACAAAATTTTCTGTAGTCTACAAATTCCTGTACATGTACCCGTGAGATCCATGCCAAGATCGCTATAGAATTTCTCAAGTTTGCAAATTCCCGTATCCGTACCAGCAACCATGCGTATGGGAGGAACACCGTGTGTAGCTCGAGCTATTTGTATAGTTTTTACTGAATTTTTTCTTGTGGTTTTTGGTCTTTAGCTAAAAATAAATAATAATGGTTGAAAGATGTTACTTTTAGAAGGAGAGGACGGGCAGTGAAAAAAATAAGAGGGAAATGCGTACGTGCGACGGGAGCAAGAAGAGTAGGGTGTGTGATACACCCGTGACCCCCTACCTTATCCGTGGAGCAAGACGATAGCGAGAGGACTGGAGAAGCCGGTTTGAGAAGTCAGGTATTCGTATTAGTTTTTAGCTTTTCTAAACAGGAAACAATACAAACAGAGCCATACTAAAGCACTTCGATACGGTGGTTAAGGTCAGTAGTTCAAATCTCGTCTACTACGTACCTTAATTTAAAAGATGCACGATTTCTCCTACGAGTATGGTGGTAGGCAACCACCCTAACCCAGAACAACTCTATGTAGACCTGTCCAAATGGGCAGTACGGCCTGGCACCGGCCTGATTCAGCATAGGCCCATTAAGCACGACTCATTTATCCCGTCAACCTGAACGGGCTATGCTATGCTAGCCCGTGAGCCGAGGCAGTGGCCTAGGACTGGCCTAGCGGGGTTCATGCTAGGCCGGCACACGCTCGTTTAGCTCGACGGGCCAATTGGCTCGGTTAGCCTGTTTAGCTCAAAAATTTCAAAAAAACATAATAATTCAAAAAATATGCAGAATTAAAAATAATATAATAAATTGTAGAAATGTAATAATGAGCTTTATTAATGTTTAAATGGCTACCTCATTAAAAACTTTACCAAGTAAAAATTCAACTTGAGAAAATATTGGTAAAGAAAAAAGAGTACAGCCTGTAGCATAACATTACAGGTAAAAAATTAGAAAAAGTACAATGTATACATGAGTGCTCTAAGAAGCATCGGTGTCACCGCCACTGTCTAGATAGAGATTGTTAAACGCGTGTTGTAACTCCGAATCCACCACATAGTGTTGAGCTCACACATTAGCTTGTTTTCAGTCTTCCACTGTGAGAAGTATTTCTACCATCTCACTCGTGAGATTTGTTTTTCTCTCCTCCAATATTCTTCTAAAAATACTGAAAGTAGGCTCGAAAAAACCGTCAAGATAGGAACGATTAACACATTCCATGCTAATATAGATAGCACCAAATATGTTAACTTGTGCTCGTGCCATCATTCCAAAATGTTAAAGTCCTTTACATGGTGAGGCACGGGATCACTACATAGCAAGACTGACGGTTCCCTGCATGCCCTGGTATGGATTGCTCCAGCACTTGACGATGTAGAGCTTGATCTTCTAGAGGATTCTGGTGCACCAAAGATTTTTTGCTTCACATATTTGTCTTCTTACCTGTAGTGCGTGCTGGTGGAGGTTGTTGCAAGCGAACTCTCTAAAACTTATGCTCGTACTTCTGATAAACTTCAGACAATTTAGAGTGAACAACTGTACAATAGTTAGAATAATCTATCCCCATAGACTCACCTATAAGTGAAAGGACATTAGTGAATCTTGCAATTTTAACTCTTGGGTCTAGAGTAAATGTAAATGCATATA
Organism: Dendrocalamus sinicus; assembly: GCA_036346575.1. NCBI lineage: Eukaryota > Viridiplantae > Streptophyta > Magnoliopsida > Poales > Poaceae > Dendrocalamus > Dendrocalamus sinicus. The sequence goes on along the minus strand of CM070643.1, from coordinate 27,651,021 downwards.
AGTACAGAATCTTATTCCAATATTTTAAATATTCAGTTTCACAGTGTACATAGCCTCTCATAACACTATGTCATTTTCATTAGCTTTCAAGTAACTCACAATCGTAAGAATATGATGCACAATTAAAGTACATGTTGGATAGTATACTCTAGATAAAGCAACAATGATTTCATAAAAGAGTTCCAAAAATGCTAGTAACTTCTCAATAGCATACCAGTGCTGCTCAGTCAATAGTGTGTTGCCGGTATAGCTGTGATAGTGCGTGTGGATAAAAATAGAAAATGTGGGCTTATAGGGTAGAATGTTTTGTTGAATGAGACAAGTTGATTTCCACCTTACCAGCATGTCCACACCAAGCTTTCGTGGATGTACACTCATCACAATGCAGTAGGTCTTATAAGCTACAATTCGTTTGTTAGAATTATTTATAAAAGAAATGGTATCGCGAAAAGGTTGAAGATATGGATCTAACCTCTTCAAACTACATTTAACTATAAGATTAATAATATGGTTGGTGCATCACTAGAGTAGCAAGAAGGATTCGGCGTAAGTACTAAATAAGAGAGTGAGAATATCCATTGCCCTAAAGTTTGCTACAGCATTATCTAGGGTAATCGCGAAAACTTTATTTGTAAGACCAAAATCTTTCATGACTTTGATAATACATTATGTTATATTTTCACTCGTTTGTGCTATGTTGATTAGTTTGAAACCTATGATTCTCTTTTTTCAATACCTAATCATCATTTACACGATGGGCGACTATACTAAGATAATCCTCTCTACACCAATCACTCTATATGTCTGAGGTCAAGACCACTGAAAATTTATAGGTTCCAAAAAGTTATTTAATTTTATCATACCATTATTGTACTATTTAACTAAATATCTAGTTATTGTCTGTCTAAAAATATGAGTAAATCTGGAATAATGAGCAGTTCTAATGTACTTTTCAAATGCTTCTGACTCACCAAAGTTTAAAGAAAAATCTTATGCGGCAATTAAATGGGCTAAATATTCTTGAGCTACCTCAAGATTATAATCCTAGTTACGTACCATATCGTCGGGGTTATACTGCAGTTATGTCTGCCTCTTGGCTATGTCTTGTTTTTATGTACATATTTGGGCATGTCTGTGCAAATGCTCAGACACCTGAAAACTTTGCAGACAATTAATAATGATATATTTTCCAAAAAAACAACTCTTACTTAAGCTCTGGCTGCGTCTCGCTTCACTACCTTATCGAAATATATTCACACCTTCAACGTGCTAGTTCTGGACCTCTTTGCTCTGGTGCTTATTGATGCAGAGGCACTTGTAGAGTTTGACAATGGTACAGCTAAGGCTGCAAACGAGACGAGCTCGAGCGAGCTTGAGATTGACGTCAAGCTTTAAGCTGGGCTCGAGCTCGACTCGGACAAAGCTTGAGCTCGCTCGAGCTCGGCTCGTGTAGGCTTAGTTACACATCACAACCATCCCACAGTTGCCATCAAATATCATCAGAAAGGCATAGAGAATAAGGATGGTAGTAGAGGAGGAAAGGAGTAGAGAGGGAGTACCGAGGTTGGTGCTAGGCCTACTGGTGGTTAGGGGAGTTGGGTGAGTAGCGGGAGGAGGCGACGCCAGAAGGCTAAGCCGGCTGGAGCCCGGAGGTGCGGGGGAGCTATAGCCATAGCCGGGTGAGTAGCGGGAGGAGGCGGCGCCGGAGGGCAGAGTGGCCGGAGGCCCAGAGGCCCAAGGGAGCCGTAGTCATAGGAGCCATGGCCAAGCTGTAGAGGGCGGGCCGACCATGGATCTGGCTAGATCCAGGTAAGGGAGTTGAAGGGGAGGCCGAGCCAGGGGCGTCGCGGTTGAACCAGGGCAGCGCACCAGAGGCTGGGAAGCGCGATGGAGCGAGCTAGAGCTGGAGGCAGTGCAAGGGTGGCTGAGGTGATGCGCAGAGGAGCGGGCGGCGCCGGAAGGCCAGTGGCCGGGCCGAGGAGGCGAGGGGGTGCGACACCGAAAGGCTAGTGGTCGGCCCGAGGAGGCGAGGGGGCGCGGCGCTAGAAGGCCAGCGGCCGGGCTAAGGAGGCGAGGTGGGGCACGACGCCGAAAAGTCGGTGGCTGGGCTGAGGAGGCGGGGAAGGGGCGGCGCCAAAATGCTGATGGCCGACCAAGGAGGCGAGGGTGGGGGATTCGGCTGGCGAAGGAAAACGAAAGGAAGAGATAAGCAGAGAGAGAGAGAAGAGATGGAGTCAGGGGCTGGCCGGCTGGGCTGTAAAAATGGGAGTCAGCATCCTCGTAGGATGTAAAAAAAATTAGAGCTCACGAGCAATTTGAGCTCGGCTTGTTAAAACTCGCAAGCTCAGGATCTAGCTCGAGTTTGGCTCGTTGGAGCTCAAACAGAGCTCTAATCGAGCTAGAGCGAGCCAAGCTCAAGCAGCTCACGAGCCTCAAACTTTTTTTATAGCCCTAGGTATAGCCAGAGTCTGCTCTGCCATTTGAGATGGAAGCAGAGATGTTTTATTCCCAAAGGATGAAAGATCTTCTGGATTATTTCCGTATTCACTTGCAGGAGAATTGTCAAAATTTTCCATGGAGAAATGTGAAAAACTGCAAAATGCAAATAAAAAAATGCACTATTACCTATTTTATATCACAACAAAGAAAAGAAAGAATAACATAAGTATATGAAAATTAGTATTGTTACCTCTTTTCTTAACTACAAGTCAGATTTTCGCAAAATTATTTTGAAATTTGCTAAATTATCACAAAATTTATCAAAATTTTCACAAGAGAATTTGAAGAAGAGATTGCTAATTTGAGTATGGCTGAATGAGGGGGTGTGCTGCCTATTTATAGAAAAACCTTTGAGATTTTTTGAATTTTTTCATATTTTTAAACTCCCAAACAGCCACAAAATGGCTAGAAATTTCAAAATTTTCGATTGTTAACCGTGCTAAACAGGCAAAACAGGTCATGTCCACCACGTCGTACCCAGGGCAACCGTGCCTAACGATCATATCTTTGTGCCTCATGGGCCGTGCCTACCGGGCTACATGTGCCGATGATCCAACCTGCCCACTAAGGCACTGTACCATGTGGGACGTGTTGAGCTAGACCGTGCCCATGCCGGGCTGTGCCTAGCCCAACACTATGGGTGTTGTGTCATGCCAATGTGGCCGGTACGCTGGGCTTGGGTCGTGGCCTAGGCACGGCCCAGCTCCTCGTGCCATATCAGCCCGGCACGATCCGCCACAAGTCGTGCCTACAATACTAAACTGTGGGCCGGGCCGGCACGCATGACCTATTCGGCCACTTCTAACTAAGAACCCTTTTGTGACACTGGGAATATATAGAATTTTTATTAAAATCATACCATTTCGTGCAAAAATATTTGAGTAGATGGCAATGATTTTGGGCCTAGGTTGACCTGATTGGTCCATTACACAGTTCATTTAATCCTGAGGGAATCAAGTCCAGGTTGTGCTTGTTTGCTTGATCCAACCCGTTCTGCCACAAAGCCTATGGCTTGCATCGAGCCGTTGGGCCAGACTAATCCATTTTTGCTTTTTTTTTTGTTGAGAATCTAATCCATTTCTTGCTTAGGTGGCACAATGACATACAGAGCCACAGGAGTGCACGTAAAGACTAACAGTCTAGTTTCTTTAGCTAATAGTCACGTTAATCATTTATTAACCTGAACAAAAGTGTCATAGTAAGAGGTGACCTAATATCTCTATTACTTAAAAAAAAAGAATGGTGGTGGTGAGTCTGCCTCCTACTCACACGTAACAACAAGCGGGTCCCGGCTGTTAACACCAATGCGTCCTCCTTTCCTCCCCGCATGGTGCCTCTCCAGGCCGCTTGCTGCTCGCGCAGCTCGCCACCGCATCCTATTCCTCCCCTATGCCTCCGTTCTCCATCCCACTGGATCTGGCTATTGCGAATACAGTGGCAACTATCGTCGGTGACCACAACAAGGCTTGCCGCCCTGTCCCCCGTTGTCATGACATAGCCCCCCGTCGGTGGCCAACCTTCATGCCGCTGTCACCACGTCGCCAGTGAGAGACCGAAGGAGCAACTATGAGGAGTACACTGACACAGATGACCTCATCGACGATCAAATCTGAAGACTCTGACAATAGTCTCGCCTAGATCTAGAGGCACAGTTTGGTGAGAGGAAGAATGGAGGGAGGAGGGAATGGGGAGAGTAGAGGTTGGAGGTAGTACTATGGACTACGGCAGGGGCAGACCTACCGTTCGCGCGAGGGATAGCAGCTGCTCAAGTTCTCTTGCCGATCAAAACCCAACCCCCCGTTGCCTCACAGTACCCACCGATGAGGTAGAAGATGACCTATGGAGAGGAGGATGGCAAGGTTAGAGGGACAGGAGGATGTCGCAGCAGACATGCACGTAGTCGAATGACTACTAAGCCGTTTACAACCATTCCTCGTCGCAACAAGTCGATAGTCGGGTCGCAGCAGACACACACGCAGTCGAACGACCACGAAGTCGTTTACGACCATGCCTTGTCGCAGTAAGTCGATAGTTGATAGTCAATAGTTGGAAGTCTCTGTTACAACTTACGACCTCTGTTACGACTTATGACTTATGACTATGCAATATTACGACTTCCAACTTCCTCAAACACTCAGGGATACGAACGCAACGCTGAGGGGAAACGTGAGGATTTGTGCTGCTCGACTACCACAACTTTTCTGAGGACTCTATTTTAACATCAACGCGTACAGATCATGGCCAACATGGCCCCTCCTCAGCGCACGCCATGACTACATAATCTGTGCCATCCCACGACCAGCCATGATGCATGACTACTAACTGAAACCAGAAAAGAAGCAACCATTTCGACATGAACAAGTACACATTGAACGTCTGACGTGCACGACCAAAGGTCCATGCCCAACTACTGAAACCACTACCGGTAACTTAATCGAACATCCTAACAATCTCCCCTTGATCTAGTTGCCCTTCGTGTTGATGACTCTAATCTTCTCGCGCAGACACTGAAACTTCGCCCGCCCGAGAGGTTTCGTCAGTAGGTCTGCCAATTGCTCATCCGACTTGACGTAGTTGATGAGGACCTTGCCATTTTCAATGCATTCCCTGATGAAATGGTAGCACGTCTCAATGTGCTTACTCCATCCATGGTACACTGGATTCGTGCACAGCTAAATTATAGACTTGTTGTCCACGAACAGAGTTGTCACAGTTGCTTCCACGTTGAACAGGTTATTGAGCAACTCTTCGAGCCAAATCCCTTGGCATGCCACTATTGAGACAGCAACATACTCGCCCTTGTAAGATGACAGAGTGACGATCCTCTACTTCTGTGATTGCCAGCTCACTAGGCTCTCCCAATGAAGAAAATCATGCTGGAGGTACTCTTCTGGTCGTCGACATCCCTGGCCATGTCGGTGTTGCTGTACCTGACGAGCTTAGACACCATTGTTCCTCTAGTATACTGACACCCGTAGTCGATTATCCCTGCCACATAGCGCATTAGGTGCTTCACGACGCTAAGGTGCTCGGTGGTCGATGACTCCATGAACCGACTTACATAGCCGACTGCAAACGCGATGTCTGGCCTTGTGTGTACCAGATAGCATAGGCCTCCGACGATGTTGTGGTAGAATGTGTCGTCGATCGAAGGATTTAAGATTTCCTTGCTCAATTTCAGTTGTGGCTCCATTGGCACATGGACGGAGTTACAGCCACTCATACTGGTCTTCTCTAGTAGCTTGGCCGTGTAGCTTGCTTGAGACAGAGTCACCTTGCCCTCACTCTGTGTGACCTCAATTCTGAGATAATAACTAAGAGAGCCAAAGTCGCTCAACTTGAACTCGACTTTCATCTAGGCCTTGAATTGAGCGATCACCTCTAGACGGGCACGGATTACCACCAAGTCATCGACGTACACACCCACGAGCAGATGTGAGTCACCAATTCCCCGGGTGTACACAGCGTGCTCTGATGAGGTTTGCTTGAACTGAGAGAGGTCAGCGTGCTGTCGAGCTTGGCATTCCAAGCCCTTGGCGCTTGTCGAAACACGTAGAGTGCCTTACACAGGTGCAGCGCTTGGTGCTCGCGGCCCACATAGATGAAGCCAGGGGGCTGTGCCACATACACCTCCTCCGTGAGGTTGCCGTTGAGAAAGGCAGACTTCAGGTCGAGGTGATATACCGGTCATCCCTCATGGGCAGCCACTTCCACAAGTGCTCGGACAGAATCAAGGCATGCCACGGACATGAACACCTCGTCAAAGTCTATGCCAGCACGCTGAACATATCCCTTGGCCACCAGATGTGCTTTGTGCTTCACGATCTCGCTACGGGTGTCCTTCTTTAGCTTGAACATCCACTTAAGACCAATTGGGCGTTTTTCGGTCGGAAGGTCAACGAGATCCCATGTCCGATTCTCCTTGATGGAGTTCATCTCTTCCTGCATCACCATCCGCTATCCCTGGTCAGCCTAAGCCTTAGAGATAGAGGCTAGCTCCTCCATCGTCAACATGTGCAATTCGTCAGAATCGAGCTTGTATGGAGGAGTGTTGTCGATGCAGTCTTTCACCATGCGGAACCTCCGAGGAGCTCCTTGATTGTCGGAGTCAATGTCCGATGGAATGTTCAATGGTGGGGATGCAAATCTGCCCGTCGGAGCACCGGCGCCTGAGTTCGAATCAGTGGAGTGCTCACCTGTTGCCGCAGTCAAATTGGTGGTGCCAGCATCAGGCAAGCTACCTTAAGGTCTTGCCATCGGTACAGAGTAGGCCATGGTGAAGTCATCGTGGTTGCTGGCTTGCTTAGAGTGCTCCCAATCCCAACTTCTCCCCCGTCAAAGACGACGTCCCTGGAGATGTGCACTCAGCCAGATGAGGGGTCAAACATTTGGTATGCCTTGAAGCGATCGTCGTAGCTGATGAACACCATGAGAGCACTCCTATCGTCTAGCTTGTCGGCGTGTGGCCGCATAGCTTTCACATGTCCTATGCAGCCAAAGGTACAGAGGAAGTGCATGGTTGGCTTCACACCATGCCAAGCTTCATAGGTGGTCTTCCTGCTCACACTGCTTGTGAGAGCGATTCAGGACGAAGACAACCATGGTTATGGCCTCCCCCCAGAATCCACTGGGCATCTTCCGGTCCTCGAGAATGCACCTCGCCAATGCCATCACCGTCTGATTCTGGCGTGCAGCGACACCGTTTTGCTGGGGTGAGTACAGTGCTGTGACCTGCTGGTGTACTTCTTTCTTAGCACAGTGCTCAGTGAAGTCCATGAAGGTGAACTCCCACCATGGTCGGTGCACAAGGCACGCAGCTTGCGGTCAGTCTTGGTCTCGACTGCGACCTAAAACTTCTTAATTGCACCAGCGGCCTTGTCCTTGCCTCGGAGGAGAATGAGCCATATGTAATGACTCATATCGTCGATGAGCAAGAGGAAATAACGCTTGCCCCTGTGTGTCACCAGCGTGACAGGTCTGCACAGGTCGCCATGCACTAAGTTGAGGCGGTCGTTAGCACGGTGCTTGGTCTCCTGAGGAAAAGACGTGTGCCGTTGTTTACCAATGAGGCACTCGTCGCAGATTCGATCGACGTGGTTCACGCAAGGAAGTTCGCACACCATGACCATGGCCGACATCTTCTGAAGCGTGTCAAAATTAAGGTGCCCAAAGCGAGCATGCCAGCACCACGTCTCGTCGTTGACCTACAAGCTTAGGCAAACCAGTTGTACCACACTCAAGGTGATCTTGTACAGCTGGTTTGGTGATCTCTTCATCTTGGCGATGAGGTTGCGCTGTCAATCACGGACGCGCAGAATGCCATCTTCAATCAGCACGCTGCAGCCGCCCTCATTGAGCTGGCCAACGCTAATGATGTTGCTCTGAAGATACGAGATGAAGTACGCGTTGGTGAGGGCGCGGTGTCGGTTCCCTTTCCCAATGAACAGCACAGTGCCACACCATGGATTTTGACCATCGAGCCGTCCCTGAACTTGACCAAACCGGTGATCTCATGATCGAGTTTAGAGAACGCTGCACCAAATCCCGTCATGCGATTCTACGCTCCGGTGTCGAGAAACCATGAGGTCTCCTCATGCTCTTCGTTGGGGAACACTGACCTGGTGTGCTCCTCGTGGAGGAAGACCTGCCTGCCAACGTGTTCTAGCTTGGCGAGCATCTGGGCAATGTCCTCTTCCATCGCCGTTACTTGGGCCATCAGGAGAGACGGCTCATTGTCGGTGTTTTGCACCAAATGCGCCTCCTTCCTTTTCTTCTTGTGGCAATTGCGAGCCCAATGCCCTAATTTACCGTAGTACCTACACTCGTCCTTCTTGGGGTTGTTAGGCTCGCCGCGAGAACGGGTCTCCTTGCTATTGCTTGAGGAATCTCGCCGGCAGCTACCACGCGGCCTGCCACATCATGTGGAAGAGTTGCTGGACGTCGATCCATCTCGATCGCGTGCCTGGGCCCATGCCCACCACTCCTCCATGAGGAGCAGATAGTTTCCCGGCGCCACGGCTGGAGTAGTGCTGTTCCACCACTCAAAGTTGACCCATCACCTCTTCGATCGAGAGAGCACTAACGTCGAGGAGTGTCCGTATGGAAATGGCCACCTGGAAGTAGCGATCCGGGATCATCTGTAGGAGTTTCTTGACCACCTCTTCCTCCCGGATGGGATCGCAGAACAGGTGAAGGTTGTTGGCAAGCCCAGAGATCCTCATCGAGAAATCATTAATGGACTCACCGTCTTTGAAGGAGATACCGCCGAACTCCTTGCGCAGTTGCTGGACATTGGCTTCGCGCACGCGGTCGACGCCCATACGCATGGTCTTCACAGCCTCCCAAGCAGCCTTCACCGTGTGCTTGACGGCGAGAGTCGACAGCATCTCGGCTGGCACGGCGTGGAGAATTGCTGACAGCGTAAGTCGGTCGTCATGGTAGTCTGCATCGTCTTAGGTATGGCGGTAGTAGCCAAATAAATGGCACTCTTCTTTTCAGTTTATGGTTTTCTTCGAAAAAATAAAAAGAATAGTTTCTTCGCCGTATTTTTAAAATGGTTTATCGGGACAACATTTTTAAAACAGCTTATCGGCATTTAATTCATTCGCACAAACGCTCATACTAAGATTATAAGCCATATGCGTAACCGAACAGAATACACCCAATATCCCAAGATAGGCAGCAATGCCAACTGCCGAAGGCCAAGCAAAGCAAGAATATGCCAGCTTGTGCTCTATGGATCTCCCCACAAAACCGGTTACACTCCAGCCAAAAGGACTCTGGTCGCGCACACAGAGATGGACGCCGTGGAGCTCATATGGATGGTGTTCTGTCTCTTCTTGGAAGCTACCATGTTTACAAACATATCGATAAATCTGTAGCAATTAACAACCAGAGGACACTACTGATTAAAATTAAGCTGAACCTTCTCAAGAAAGAAAGAAAAAGTATAAATGAAAGGTATGCCACTCCTTGTTGAAATATACGCTGGAAAGCACAACTACCGTGCCACACACGTACGACAGATATGCGAGTTGCCAGTGATATGGATGTGGATGCTTTGCTTGAGCCTTGACTGGATGTGGATGCTTGCTGTCAATGCCTGGATTTTATTTCACTTTAGCTTACTCCGCATGGTCTGTGCTTCGGTGCTTCCTATGGATTGGCATTCTCTGTTGCGTGCAGTCCATCTCCACAGTTACTACTTGTCTCGGTACAAACATGCGCCGCTATTTTACAGTACACGCCGGAAAAAACGCGCCGATCATGCCAAATACGATCGACCAGGGGCAGAGCTACGTTCAACTGTTGGGGTCAGTTGACACCGACGGCTTCCGACCAAATCAATAGAAAAATACTGTACACTACTGTTCATTAAAACTGTTGACCCCGTCGATTAAGCTTGCTGACCCCGGTGCTCGCCCGCGCTGGCTTCGCCCCTGCGATCGACGCAAGATGGCAATGATCGCGTGGCTCACAACAGTGGATGACATGGATTGTCCTTACAGTTCCATACACAGATACATCTCTCTTAGAAATAATCTTGGGTTCGAATAATCTTGGGTTCGAGTTCTAGACGTAGTAGAGTCCGTCTTTGAGTATAACTCAAATTGAAGTTGTGTTCAACTTGAAGTTCGAATATGTATACGAGTAGGAGATTATTAGTCTTTATATTGAGGAGACTTGTACCCAATTTTGTAAGCAAGAAAAAGGGAAGCAAATAAAAAAATAGAGAAATTCAAAAAATCTCCCATATTTTATCAATTTATTTACAATATATGTGTTTCCTCGTGTATCAAAGTTGTAACAATCTCTTTTAACAGATTTGTTGTCCCAACACCAAATCCTGTTGCTGTCGCCATGGTCCATAAAAACTTCAGAAAGCCGGCGGCTAGTGCCAGTGCCAACACGTAAAGCGCGCTCATCCGCCAGCGTGAAAAAGGCCAAAGGGATCAACCATACACACCGCCCTCGTGTTCACCGCCGATCACATTCTCCCGAGCGCTACACCAAACGCGGCTGCCGTAGCCACGGAATCTGATGCGCAAACACACGAGAGCGCACACGTGTTCCCACTTCGCGTTCCCAAGAAACCAAACTGGGAGCCCCGTACGCCCACGGGAAGTCGCGAAAAAAGAAAAGAAAAAAAACTCGAAGGGATTGGATTAAGATAATCAAAGGTAGGCTCTTCCCAACTGTGACGGCTAGATGATGGTTATAATTAATGGTTTTTAGCTGCGGTGAATAGATTATGATTTGGTTATAGTAAATAAATTAAATACTAATAAATTGATATATTGCTTTAAAAGATAATGGAGAAATTGTTCTATTTATTTGATTTAAAAAATTATAATTTATAAGTTAAGAAAAAATAGGCCAAATCAATCTAAAATGATGATACTATTATAAAGAGGGAGGATATAAGGGCACAAATAATTAAAGAGGGAAAAGGGAAATAAAAGAGGGGAGGAAAGAAAGGCGGTGTCCTATAGGAGGAAGCTTTCGTCTTACGTCGTCTTCTTCGCGAGGAGAACCGATTGCGTCTCGAAGGTTCTTTGTAATGGCGTCGGAGGTGCAGCACGAGGCGTCGGCGTCGGTCGCCAACGGGACCGCGGACGTCCGGCGGAGGGTGGGTCGCCGCCACAGCCCTATCGTGTTGGTGTTTGGTTTCTTTTCTTCCCCCAATTTTTTTTCGTTCTGATTTTTTTGGGGGTGTTCTTGATGCTCAGAGGGACCAGGCGAAGGAGATGCTATCGAAGCAGGCCGTCAAGATCGCCACCAAGGCCGAGGAGCACGAGCGCTTCATCTTTAAGGTCGTTATTTCCTTGTTCCTCCCCCGTGCTTAATCTTGTTTTATTGGTATTGTGCTAATTAGGCGGCCTCTTGCTCAAATCTTGGCCTGCCCGTGTTCTGTTTGTTGAAATTTAGGGGATTCTTGGTGCTTGTATGCGTAATATCTGTTCATGTCGTGGTTAATTTCGGTTGGCATTGTGTCATGATATGCTTCAACGAGTGCGAGATGGTGTATGGGGTGGTGGCATTTAACTTTTTTGGGGGCGCATTTGGGCCGGATGGGATACTGTAGTTCACAATTTGTTCATTTATTGTCCTGCACTTGAAGTACGCACTGTGAAGGTTTTGATGATAATTGGATGGCTGGATGTGGGGAATGCTCTAACATGGTGGTACACTGGTACTGGCTTTTAATGTGCAGGTCACACACTTGCTAGGTGTTCTTGGATTTGGAACATTTTGCTACCTCTTGGGTGCCAGTAAGTTGCTGCTGCATTGATATATTCAGTTGCGTGTTACATCACATGGTTCTGATTGGTTCCTCTTGTAATGCTCCGATTTTGTTGGCAGGACCACAGGATGTACCGTATGTTTATTGCTTGTTCTATGTCATATTTGTTCCACTCCGGTGGATCTACTACCGCTACAAGAAATGGCATTACTACCTCCTGGTGAGTCCAATTCTGTCTAACAATTTAATATCTTGGAAGAAATACTAGAAACATGCTTCCAAAGAAATTTATTTTCATCTTAAGCGTGCTGGTTTGAGCGCTATGCAGAACAGGTTAAGTATCTCTGTTATCTTAGATGTTCTGCCTATAGGAAGCTTTGATGAAACAGAAGAATGTTAGTAAGTGGCTAATGTTAGTATTTGTTATCGTAGGATGAGTGGATGATGCTGACTTATTAAAGGGTCTATGATCCTATTGACATGTATTTGGTTTGTGTATCCTTGTGTTATGCAATGTAATAGAGAAGCCAATTCATGCTAATGGTATGTGGTACTCAGGAAATTTTGAATGTATTAGGAAGTGTCTTTTACCAGTTGTTTGCCTTCTGCATTCTGCAGTGCGAATGTTCCCCCTTTTTTTTTTTACTGTTTTTAAGTCTATTAGACACTATTTTGATGGTCTTTTGATGGAATGCATTAAATTTCTCAACCATTTGCTTGTGTGTCGGTCATTAATAATAATGAAGTCACAGTGTTACAATCATGAATGTCTTTCTGCAGGACTTCTGCTACTATGCCAACACTTTTCTCCTTGTCATGATTCTCTTTTATCCAAAGGATGAAAAGCTTTTCATGGTTTGCTTCTCATTTGCAGAGGTATGAAAAGTATTCTTGTTGGGTTTTGGTTCATACCCATAATATGTGTGTAATAATTTGTTTTGCATTAAATCCTTCCAGGGTCCACTTGCTTGGGCATTAATTGTGTGGCGTTGCAGCTTGGTTTTTAGCTCATTTGATAAACTTGTTAGTGTCCTGATACACCTTTTGCCTGGTAAGTGATCTCACACATGAACAACCCAATTCAATGTACAGGAATCTTTACTTTTGTAAATTAAGCTTCGTTTTAGTCTAGTGAAGCTATTTAATCATTTCAGTCTATTTGACCAATGTGCACAAGTAATCTATGGATCATGGATTCTTTACAATGACAATTTTGTTATTACTTCTTTGCTTTGTTGATTAACATGAAATGCCAATGTGCTAGACCACAATCCCGTAGGGGTGTATGATTCACTAAATCCCAAAACCTCCCAAAGAAATATCCCTCATCCAAACAGGGCCTTAAACTTGTTCATCCTCTGTATTATAGCTGAGCTTCTTTATGTTAACAAGTGGAATATTGATGCCAAAATCTTGAACAATGCAAACATTGAAATGGTCAATATTCAATTGAGGAATTTGACTAAAACCACGCAATAGAGCATTGAGTTGGCTAAGACAAGGGCTCTCAATCTGAAGTTCGGTGTTAAATATGGTTGACGCCTGCTCAGATTTCAGACAGGCCTGAGAACTGAATAAACTGGGGTTATGTTATTGTATTATTCGTCCAGCACATCCTCTTGCTAAATATATTTAGTTTACATGACTGATGTAATGCTTTTACAGGAATTGTTCTGTTCACTATCCGGTGGTGGAACCCACAAACGTTTGCTGCCATGCATCCAGAAGGAAGAGCAGCCAGAGTCACATGGCCATATGTGGAGGACACATCATATGATTCATATCTGTGGACATGGCTGTTTGTTGTTCCTTTAGCTGCTTACACTTTGTGGCAACTTATGTATTTTCTCATAGTTAATGTGCTGCGCCGACAGAGGCTGTTAAGGGACCCTGAAGTCATGACATCATACAGGTACATCTTTGTATTTCTTAGTGTGCGATACTGTATACCTATGGAGTGTGGACTAGATTGCTTGATATAGGGCTTATTTGGTGCGGCTGCGGCTTATGGTTTTTGGCTGAAAATTTTGAATTTTAGCTGTTTATGACAGATATTACGGAGAGAGATACTCATTTGCGATTTTGGTTAATATAGATGTTAGGTTTTTAACGTGTACTACAATTAACTTGTAGACCCCGTCTTGAGAAAATACCCCATTTGAAAATTAGGTACTGGAGCAAAAAAACAAAAGCCGCTAGATTCGGTCGAAAAGAACATGCCCATACATTCATATTGTTGCATACCTTATTGGTGTTGACTTTGAGAAATGAACTCAATAGACCTAAAATGGTGGGTTTTATGAAATAGCGAGGGAGTTAAGTTGGAATTGTGTCGGTGGGTTATATGGATACTTATGCACCTGAGTGGCATAGTATTTACACCCAATGAAGCTGCTTGATCACGGGTGAAGTTGCATCTCTGTGCAACATTGTAGTTAAATGTGTACATTTATCTAGTTTCCAGTTTGGAGTCCCAAGTTCTTCCCATCTTCTGCTCTTTCCCTGTTCGTATTGGCTTCTAAAAGCTATTTTTCTACAGTACCTAGCTTTCAAACGGGATATTTTTTTGAGGCGGTGTTTACTAATTGATTGTAGTATACACTATACTAACTTCATTTATATTGGTCAAAATCGCACACGAGTGCCTCTCTCTCTCTACAAGGTTCTCTACAAGCTATTATTATTCATAAACTAAAGCCAAAAGCCAATATAAACGGGCCTTAAGTTTCTACTTATGTTCATTTTGAGCATCCTCTTTCATTATACCATATTTTCCTGTGTTCTAGTTGAATAAGTTCATACAGCAATTGTTGATAGTTTCAAATATCCTTGGTAACAACAGAAACCTTGAAGCAATCCAATAATTTGTCTTTATCAAATGTTTGGCAGGGAATTGTCAAAGAAAGCACAGAAAGCAAACAACATCTGGTGGAGGCTGAGCGGCTTGCTTGGTGACAGGAACCGGCCATTGATGTATATACTGCTTCAGGCACTGTTCACAGTGGCAACAATGGCTCTGACTGTCCCCATATTCCTCTCCTACCGGATGCACGTGATCTTCCAGATACTCAAGGTGTGTGCAGCCACATGGAATGGTGGAAGTTTCATCCTAGAGGTGATGCCTAGGCAAGTCGTCCAGAAGGAAAAGAAGAAACTTGAGATGAAGCCCATTGAACAAACGAACTCGAACCAACACGGGGATGATCTACCGGGTAACCACCAGCACACAACCGAGCAGCAAAGTCAGTGAGAAAACTGATTCAGGATGTAAGATTAGATTTTGCGGGTAATTAATACAATCTCGTTACCTTTTTTGTGTTCTGTGTGGAAAGTAGCTACTGATGAATGGTCTGTTTGGTTGAGTCATGTGACGGCTGTTCATGGTGGGATCTCCAGGCTGGGAGTTGGGATTTATCACCCTTCATCGATATGATGCGTGTGCGTGTTTGATATAGCCAAAGGTGGTTGCTCAAATGTTATCAGTGCATTGTTATGCTAATTTTGTTTGTAGGAAAAAAAACTGTGTCGGTTGCAAGCGTGCTGAAGTTGTTGCAACTTACATTTTCCATGGTTGGAAATTGACCATGCTAGTTTGGTTACAATGCATTGCTGTTTCTCCTTGCTGACGTATGTGTGGAAGAAAATAGACTGAAAGGTCGATGAGGAAATTTCCTGAAGAAGTCGTGGTTTGTTGCCCAAGCAAGATTCCTGAAAGTTCCTTTGCATTTCCAAAGTACATCTGTATTAATTGTTGACCAAAGACTCCGTGTGAAAACAGAATTCTGTGAAATTGCCATGTCTTTTCCGGGCTAATCGTGACGTGTTCCGTAATTAATTAAGCAGGTAGAAATGTAAATATCGAGGTCTCGTGAATGCAAACACGTACATATCTTCGTTTATACGCGAGATGCCGACTGCTTTGCCTCTAAGTTTTGTTCTGTGCAAGCTCCCACATGATAACTCTTGAGTGACGCAACTGTTCTCATATGCAGTGATGTCAGAATTTAGTTACGTTCTAAACTCAGTAATAGAATGATCTAAACTATTTAAGTTAGACTATAAAAATACTAATTTACGTGGGTTATACACTATATTTTTTTTTACACCCTGACTTGAAACTTACCTTGTTCGAGGCGTGGAGCAGACCTGCTCCCATATATAAACAAGTGGCAATCTCGAAACCAAATTAGCTAATCAGTGAGCTGTCTTGCACCAGTTTTTCCTTGCTTATGTATTGAAGTAAATTTGCAGTGAATTTCGTGTATGCATTAGTCCACACGTCTGGTCATTGAAGTGATTCTATATAGAAAAAATTGATCATATACCCTCCATTTAGATGGAAATTGAGGATTTACCCTCCTGACCCATGTGTCAGTGACTTATGATAACCCCACATGTCATTGAGATGTGGAGGATAAATCCTCAATTTTCCAACTAAAGAAAGGGTATATGATCCAATCTCCCTTCTATATAAACCTGCAGGCCGTGTCGTTTGAGAATTTTACGTTCGCTTGGCCTCCTCGGAAAGCGTGTCATCAGCCATCATGGCTGTAACGCGGTGGGTACGCACCGTCTCGTCATCCAGCGTGCTCACCGTCTTGGCCTTGGCACTGCTCACGCTCAACTCATGCGTCGCGGCGTACCGCGCCCGCGCCCGCGGGGACGTCCTGTCGGCGCTGTTCGTCGCCGCGTCCTCCCTCGACCTGGCCGCGCTCCTCGCGACGCTCCGGCTGCTCGAGGGGGCCAACGACGACCCCGCAAGGCGTGGGCGGCTCAAGGCGGCGGCGTGGGCGCTGTCCGCGGCGCTCACCGCCATGTTCGCGCACCGCGTCGCCGCGCTCATGCCGACGCCGGTGGCCGTCCTGGTCTGGGGCATGGCCGTAGCCACGGTGGCCGGCGGGTTCTACGGCCTCTTCGTTTACAGGCAAGGGCACGATGACCATGACTGTGACACTATCGTGGGTACTGCTGGTCGCCATGTTGACGAGACGCTGCACAGGTCGGCGACGGCAAATAACTGCTTAAGGATTGATGGAACTACACACTACTCGCCGTTGCCTTCTGCATGACCGATCAACGTGCACGTCGATGGATCGATCTGTTAAAAACCTGGGTCTGGACTTTGAATGCTTGGCCCATGGTGAACACATCGCCACTAGGCTATAAATAGAAAGTACTATTGACTATTTTATATACAGAATCAGAAAAGAAGCAATAAAGAAAGAACATGAGTTCTCTCTATCTTTGTGTTTCAATCTACTATTTCTGTCTTCTGTGATTGATCTAGTTTTGCATAGCAGAGGAATCGATCGGGTTGGTCGTCAGCGACGGTTCCTCAACACGATCAAACACTTTGGATTGCATGTTTGTTACACCGATTAGTCTGAGTTCAATTAAAGCAGTTGTGTGTTTGCTTCCTATATATATATATATATATATATATATATATATATATATATATATATATATATATATATATATATATATATATATATATATATATATATATATATATATATATATATATATATATATATATATAGTGTGTTGCATCTGGAATATTTACTTGGGTGGTTTCTATTGGACCTGAGCGTCTTGTTGTAATTTCCAAATTTAGATCGGCTTCAAAACGGAAAGTTGAGTCTGGTGGGACCCACCTCTCGTAGAAAGGGAGAGAGAGCATGACTTATCCATTCAAGAGGAATGATTCCTCTAGTGGATCAAATCGGCCTGAGTCTTGTGGTCTCTCTCGCGTGTAGTTCTCTTGGATGTTGCTCTAGCGGCGCCGTCATGGCCTCTTCTCTTTGTATATACATATATGTTGGTGATTTCCTCACTAAAAAGAGCAGTTCAGATAATTACTTCTCACTTCCCACCCCCATCCTCTATCACCTGAGCGATTATCTTGTAGTTCTTCAATTCAGTGGTGGCGACAGATGGTTGTGCTTCAGCTTCCCTCCTGCAATTCAAGGTTCCACTTGGGGCCTCAGCGGAAGGCGGAGGTGAAGGATCTAGTCGGGGTGGTGGACTGACTGGAGTCTTGACAGACCTATGTCATCCTCTTCTCTACTACAATCAGGTGGTGGTGTCTCTTGGTTGAAGTCAAGCTTGACTGTGATTTTGTTGGAAGATTGCCTTACTATGTGTACTTGGCCAGTGCGCACCTCTCTATTGTCTTATGCGGCGATTCCTAAACCTTGATTCCACTATTTGGTGTGCCCTCGTTGTGGATAAGGGTGTATCTCCGTGAATCATGTCGACCACATCGTGGCATAGTAGCAGCGATAAGTTTTCTAGGACAGCGTTAACCTTGACATGCCTTGCCATGTTTTCTACTTGGTGGCTATGAGTGTCATCCCTTCTGTGAGTTGTCTCTCTCTTGATTTCTTGGTTGGCTATCCTGTTCAGTGTGCCATACTAGTGATTTTTGTTGTTAGTTAATTATCTAATCTCTACTATTGGGTGACTACACATAATATGTGGGATTGAAATGCTCAATGAGGATAAAATTGTCTAGTGAGATCAGTGTGACAATTTAGAAGTATTCTGCTAGTTTTTTAGTTGTTTATTAGTAGTTATATGCTGCTCAATTCTTTACCGAGGTACTGACTAGTTTTGAAGTATTAAACTATTATTTATCGAAGCGTTAGTATGTTGCTGTTCTGTACAGCATTTGCAATTAATTTTAATTGATGTTGTTGCTCTATTGTTTAATATTAGGGCAATGTTTATAGCTCAAAACTAATAGAATATTTAGAAAGAGCCACTTTGATTGTTGATTCAACTTGATATTTATGGCAAGGAGGCCTTGTTTTATTACAAAAGTAGCCCAATATCTGAGAACAACATAAACTATAACAATTTGAGCAATATGTTGATTGTTTATTCTCTTCTCTTTAACATATTGAGTATGATTCCACTTCTAGATGACATGAGAAAGAGTTATGCAATTGCATATATTTTACTAGTGTTCATGTTATTTGTTTATTGTTGCAATTGTACTTTTATATTCACTAGTTGAATGCCTGTGCATTGCTACAGATTTTTAAAATTTATCATACTACATGTTTTAAAACTCACGGGTGGTAAATTTTTTTAGAATTTACAAACAAACATGTTTTAAAAGTTTTTAAATCTGTCAAGTAAGCCAGAAGCCGTCAATCACACCTCGTGGTCATAAGTCGGAAGACATCAACCACACCTCGTGGTCGTAGGTCGGGAGCCCTTGAGCACACCTCGTTGTCGTAAGTCGGAAGACGTCGACCATCGCGCATGATCGTAGGTCGGGAGCTATCGACCATCGCTGGT
Organism: Dendrocalamus sinicus; assembly: GCA_036346575.1. Classification (NCBI taxonomy): domain Eukaryota; kingdom Viridiplantae; phylum Streptophyta; class Magnoliopsida; order Poales; family Poaceae; genus Dendrocalamus; species Dendrocalamus sinicus. The sequence goes on along the minus strand of CM070643.1, from coordinate 27,631,970 downwards.
GGTCGTAAGTTGACAGCGGTCGATGATCGATCATGGTCTTAAATCGGGAGCCATCGACAATGGCTTGTGGTTGTACATCGAAAGTCGACCACCATCGTTCGTGGTCGTAAGTCGGAAGCCATCGAGGACACCTCGTGGTCGTAAGTCAGAACACATCGACCAGCACTCGTGGTCGTAAGTCGGAAAACATCGACCACACCTTGTAGTCGTAGTCGGAACACATCAACCAATGCTCGTGGTCGTAAATCGGAAGCTGTCGATCACACCTCTTGGTCGTAAGTTAGAAGCCGTTGACCATCACGCGTGATCGTAGGTTGAGAGCTGTCGACCATCACTGGTGGTCGTGTATGGGCAGGCCTCTAGTGCGTTTGTGTCCTATCGCCCAACTACCGGCGCCAGCCTGCTCGGCATGCCCGACCTGCTTGGCCCTGACTTTGACCACGGCCCTTCGACGTTGACCACGGCCCCCTTCGACCATGGCCTCGACTTCGGCCACGGCATCGACTTTGACCACGGCCCCGACTTCGACTATGGCCCTCGACTTTGACCACTGCCCCCTTCAACTACTATCCCCTTCGACCACGACCCTTCGATGATGACCACTTCCCCCTTCGACCACAGCTTCGACTTCGACCACGGATCTTCGACTTCAACCAGCACTCGTGGTCGTAAGTTGGAACACATCGACCATACCTCGTGGTCGTAAGTCAAAACACATCGACTAGTGCTCGTGAATCAAAAGTTGTTGATCACACCTCGTGGCCAAAAGCATGTTACAATTCATGGGGAGTATGAGACCTTGTGGGTCTTGCCGTCGAGGGTGGGAAGCTCAATCTCGGGGGTGACCTAGGGGTAGGTGACGGGGATGTCCAATTGGAGGGGAACTCGTAACGGCGAAGGTTATAGACAAACTAGCAGGTGCTCTCCGGGTTGGTGCTACGACTACGACCATGACCGCTACGACCACGTCCATAGGTGCTACGACTACGACCATGGCCGTGACTTCGACCACTGCCCCCTTCAACCACTGTTCCCTTTGACCACGACCCTTCGATGTCGACCACTTCCCTCTTCGACTGACGATGACCACGGATCTTCGACTTTGACCACTGCCCCCCTCGACCACTGTCTCCTTCGACGATCACGGCCCTTCGACGTCGACCACTTCTCCTTTTGACCATGGCCCCTTTGACCACGGCTTCAACTTCGACCAAGGATCTTCGACTTTGACCACAAATCTTCGACTTCGACCATGGCCCTTCGACATTCACCACTTCCCCCCTTCGACCACGACCCCCTTCGACCACGGCTTCGAATTCAACCATGGATCTTCAACTTCAACCACAGATCTATGATTTCGACAACCACCCCTTCGACCACTATCCCCATCGACCACGACCCTTCGACGACAACAGCCCTTCGACGTCAACCACTTCTCCCTTTGACCATCGCCCTCTTCGTCCACTGTCCCTTCGATCAAAGCCCTTCGACATCGACCACTTCCCCCTTTCGACTATGGCCCCCTTCGACTTCGACCACCGGCCCCTTCGACCACGGCCCTTCGATGACCACAACCCTTCGACATCTTCCACTTCCTCCTTCAAACACTGTCTCCTTTGACCACTATCTCTTTCGACCATAGCCCTTCGATGTTGACCACTGTCCTCTTCGACCACAGCCTTTTGACGTCGACCACAGCTTCAACTTCGACCACTGTCCCCTTCGACCACGGCCCTTCGATGACCACGCCCCTTCGATGTCAACCTCTTCCCCCTTCGACCACCGCCCCCTTCAACCACGACTTTGACTTCAACCATGGATCTTTGACTTCGGCCACGGTCCCTCAACCACAGCCCCCTTCGACCATGGCCCCGACGTCGACCATGGCCCTTAGACTTCACTGTGGATCAACTTCATCCATGACCCTTTGACTTCGACCACTGTCCCCTTCAACCACGGCTGGGACTTCGACCATGACCCTTTGACTTCGACCACTGCCCCCTTCGACCATTGTCCCCTTCGACCATAGTTTGGACTTCGACCACGACCCTTCGACTTCGACTACGGTCTGACTTCGACCATGGCCCTTTGACTTTGACCACGGACTAACTTTGTCCACGGCCCTTCGACTTCGATCACTGCCCCTTTCGACCACTGTCCCCTTCGACCATGGCTTGGACTTCGACTTCGACCACAGCCCTTCGACTTCAACCACCGCCCATTCGACCACGACTTCAACTTCGACAACTGATCTTTGATTTCGGCCATGGCCCCATTCGACCACGGCTTTGACTTTGACCATGCCCCCTTCGACTACGGCGCCGACTTTGACGACCAGCTTGAGAGACCAAAATCGCCAGACAGCACAACGGGCTCCGAGCGAAGAGCAGGAGGAGGTAGAGAGCCTCACCGGGTGAGCGATCGCTGGGCGATGGCGGCGGGGGAGAGCCATGTGGGCGGGCGTAGGAAGAGGAAGCTGCCGCTACCATCGTCGAGCGCCCTTCTCTCTGATCCATCGGTCACTGAGCGCCCTGCTCTCCGATCCACCGGCTGCTGTCGCCAAGCATCATGCCACTGGTTGGAGGGGCGATGGGAGATGGAATTGGTGGCGGCGTCGAGTAGGAGGCGCGGCACGAGGGTTCGGGGGAGAGAAGGAGGCAGTGGTTGCGGGAGGTGGAACTGGGGAGGCAGCGGCAGGCAGATGGGGAGAGGAGGCGGTAGGCGAATGCGTTGAGGTGGTGATGGAGAGATGCGGTGCTATTGGGGAAAGTTGGAGGGACTGTGACCAGACGTTGCCACGTAGGGAAGGAATTGGTGGCGGCACTGAGGAGGAGGAGGAGGCGCGGCACGAGGATTCAGGGAAGAGAAGGAGGCGGCGATTGCGGGAGGTGGGGGTGGGGAGGCGGCGACAGGCAGATGGGGAGAGGAGCGCGGCGGGCGAATGAGTTGGGGAGGCGGCGACGGGGGATGCGGCGCTGCTGGGGGAAGTTCGAGACTGCGACCAGACGTTGTCGCGCAGGGAAGGAATTGGTGGCGACACTGAGGAGGAAGAGGCGCGACACGAGGGTTCGGGAGAGAGAAGGAGGCAGTGGTTGCAGGAGGCGGAGTGGTTGCGGGAGGCGGAGGATGTGAGGGAAGAGAAGAGGAGGAGCGCGGCCACATGTCAGCCTGACCTTTTCTACAAGGAGCAGAAGAACTACCTACATGCGGATCTGGACTGTTGATCTTTGATCGGACGGTTGAGAAGAGAGGAGGGAGAATGGACCGATGACCACCAACTCATATTTTTTAACTAGTTATATACCTGTGCATTGCAACGGAACTCATTGAATGTATAGAGAATTGTGATATAAAAGAGAGTTGCTCTGATAAGTTGAAATGTGAAGAACAGTAAGAAGTTGAGGAAATAGAGTGGTTGAGGAAGAATGGACGTACAACCACCAACTCGTTCTTTTATAACAGTAATGAGTGTAGAGATAATGGTTTTTTTTATTTTTTTCTTATTTTTTTAAATTTTGATTTTAATTAGATGGCTTAAAAAACTAACAACTGTTATAGTGTACTTTAAGCCAAAAAAAACCAATAATCACAGCCTGAAACGGCGGCTTAAAAGCCGATTGGAGCCGCCCCCTAAAGCTAAATCGTTGGCGTGCACAGTTGTGCTATAGTTGTGTTCTACGCATGCAGCCGGTTCATCGGGCAAAACATCACTTCCCCCTCCTAATCACACAACCATCCACAACACCGGCAAATTCCTTGAGCGTTGCACATTTGCATACGTAGTTACGTAGGAGTGCGTCAGTTGGAACGATCGAGGTCGCACCTACAGTACCTCGATGGAGTCTCTCGGTCAACGTACTAATCCGACTCCTGCAGGCCGGCGAGGACGGCGGAGCCGACGAACAGCCCGGCGGCGCCGGTCAGGAGCAGCGCCGCGACGACGGCCTGGAGAGCGACGAGCACCGCGGAGTCGTCCGGCACGACGACGACAGCGGCGATGGCGGACACGAGGAGGGGCAGGGACACGGAGGCGAGCACAGAGGGGGAGACGGCGGCGGCGTTCTCCACGAGGCCGAGGTCCTCGGCCTTGGAGAGCAGGCCGAGCTTCTCCAGCGAGGAGAGCGTCACGCCGAGCTGCTCCGCCTTGGACAGCAGGCCGGCCTTCTCCACGGTGCTCAGCACCTTGCGCTCCTCCAGCTTCTTGAACACGTCCACCGGCACCTCCTTGCTCCCCTCCACGAAGATGCCCGCGCCGAACCACTGCTTCGACCAGTTCTCGTCGTACCGGTTCACCTGCGCTCAACGCCACCGTCGGCTCAATCGATCGGCAAGAATCAGATGTTGCAGGGCAAGAATCGGCAAGAAACAAAATGATTCAGATATTCTTCAGGAATCAAGATTGCCATGGATGAAGTCAATTCAATTGTAGCATCAATATTTAAGCTCGGACAATGCCAAAAGCAAATCAGCTGAAGCCAAGATTAATAATCCAGTTTATGGCAATTGAGTTGAAACATATACAGCTTGGGGAGCTGGACATGCTGAACTTACCAAATCAGAGTAATCCAATCAAATTATATTGGGATTTGGAGTAGTGTGATGAACAGTGACAAGGACGCAAAATTGGATCTTGGCAACAACAGATTAAATTAAGGGAGTTGGAGAGGTTTGATTACCTTCTGCTGGGGCGCCATGGCCGTGACCTTGAAGTGCCTTCTCCTTGTGGAGGGCAGGAGGCCCGGCTGGGACAGGCAGGAGGAAGAGCAGCAACCGGAGATTGCTAATGGTATAGCAGCCATTTCTTCTTCCTCCTCTTCTCTGTTCTCCTCGTGATTTTGCCTAGGGGAAAACAAAGAAATTCCACACTTGTTATTGCACAAAGTTTGGTGCTTCTTTGGTTTCTTACTACTTTGTTTTTGTCTTTTTTGTTTCCTGCAGGAATAGAAGAAATCAGAATGTGGCCACTAGTTAGCAGCTTATCTTTGGGATTGGCCCACGGTGCCTGGTGATCAAAATTGAGCCACAAAAAATGCCACGGGGGATGTTAGCTTTTGGATCTCGTACCCTCACACGCCGAACAATATGTCACTCCGAACCCTTAATTTTATTATCATATTTTCTAAAAATTATAAAATATAATATTTTAGAAATATTTTTATGATAAATTTACTCATACTATTTTCGCATATCTAAATTGCATATGTTAGACAATATTTAAAAAAACTAATACGGTTTTAATTGCACGTATTCTAGGGTGTTACCCTTTTGTGACTGGAGGGACTTATATCATAAAAATTCATAATAAGTGCTTTACAATTGCCAAGAAAAATGAAAATACATTGTGTTTGACATGCACATGCCATCACCACTGTCCACTTGAGAGCAAATTCCACGCATGAACAGTTTAGAACATATCGTTATCATACAACATTTGATTTGGTGGTTGTACTTGTTCTGTTGGTTTCGACTTATGACTTTTGGTTATAGTTTATAACTTTTGAGTTGTTTATGAGAGAAAGAATATAGAGTAATAGTAATTTATGTATGGTTTTGACCGATATAAATGAAGTCACTATATTATGTAAAACAATCAATTTGTAGACTTTATTTTAAAAAGATACTTCATTTAAAAATTAGTTATTATAGAAAAATTAAAAATAGCTTTTAAAAACTAAGAACGAAGATGGTACCTATGGCTTGTCTCAACTGAGAGCACAAGTAGTATCACACTTTCAGTACGGCTTGTACGGCCATACGGGAGATAACACTGCAACTCCTGAACACATGCAGTGAACTCAACTAATCCCAGTGCAAATACAGAATGTATCACTTGCCGTCTTCATGCTGCGGCCGCCTGAGAGATCTGCTCTGCCTCCTGACCTGCACCAGCTGTTGGCCGAGGTTGAAGCTGCGTTTGCTGCCCCGTACTGGCAATCTCCGGCCCAAGCTGGCCGTGCGGCGGCGGCTCGGCCGTCTCAAGCAAGACGTAAGAAGCGACCCCCGAACACGACGGCGATGAGGGAGGACAGGGATGCCGTCGCGAACAGCCCGGTCGTCCCCGAGACCCCGCATGTGTACGAAGTCGGAGTTGTCGTTACAGGCGCTCCTCGTTCTCTGTGCTCTGGGATACGCCGCCGACGAACATCCCCACCGCCACGATCGTTAGAATCCTGCCAAGACATCCATCCAACCCAAAGCAGTGACGAATCCAAGATGCAAATAGAGGGGGAGCTCTACTGTTGAGACTACAGCACAACATAGATATACGAAAGCTACATCTACTAGTTTTTTGCCATTGAAATATCAAATTCATACATAAATAGAAAGAGAACAAATTAAAAATGTATAATACAAAAAAATTAGTACCTTGCTAATGGATAATGTGCCTCCAAATCTTCATAAATATGTGAGTACCGATCTGTAGATAAAAAATATCAAATGTTAATAATTGATTAAACAATTTAGCTAGTTGGTAGAACAACAATAAAATAGAATTTACATTCACTTATATTCATACTTTCATAGAACAGTCAACAGTGAACCAAACCTCAAAACCTGTGAACCCACTGTCGCCGGTCGACCGTCGGTCCCCACGGAGTCACGCACACCCACCAGTCACCACAGCGGCACAAGCGCACAGCCCATAGGAATTCCCCGTAGTCCTCAAGACCTCAAGACTCAAGTCTTCAAGCCTCAACACAACTCCTCAAGTCTTCTCCCGTTCTCCGCACTCCGCTCCGTCCCGGCGCTCGGCCCGGCGATGCGTCCGGCGCGAACGCCGAAGGCCGCGCGCTGCCGCCGGCGCTAGCCACTCCACCGCTCGCTCGGCCTCGCCGCGCCACCGCGCGTGGCCGACCGCCTCCCGGCTGGGCTGGCCACTCCGCTCGCCGCGTCAGCTGCCGCGCCGACCGCCTCCCCGCCGCGCGCGCCGCCTCCCCTCCCGGCCCCCCCGCGCGCGCGCGCCTCCCCTCCCGGATCCCCCCGCTGCGCGGCCGCGGGCTGCGGCGGCGCCACGAGCACGACGGTGAGTTCTACTCTCTCGACTCGGCGACGGATCGGATCTCTGTTGAGCGCGTCTTTGTACGTTCATCTTCCTCAAGACCTTATCTCGTATGTACTGCTGTTGTGTTGACACCGATTTGGTGCTGGGCCAGGATTCGCCATTGGGCCGGCTAGGGTACTGGGCCGTACAACACCGATTAGGCCTGGGCGCCTGGCCTGCCCTCATGCCGACCGAGTTCTTCCTGGGCGAGCTCATCCTCCGACAGACCGACACGGCGACGCCGACGCCCAAGTGCCCGATGTTCAACAGTGGGAGGAGGGGGTGCTCGAGCACCCACAAGCACCCACGGTGGATTCGCCACTGACCCAAAGTATGCTGTTACTGGGCTTTTTTTTTGCTACGATTTATATTTTTTTATTATAATTTATTAATCTAATAAATAGTAATTATAAAAAACCTAAAAGTTAAAGTCACTGAAAAGCCAAAATAATAGCGCCCATGACTACTGAGCATGTGTTGGCAATGACAGGTAAAATTAGGAAAATGCTATTTTGCGATAACGGTCAACTATGCCAGTACTAATTAACAAAAAAAAACTACGAACTGCACTAATTAACAAAAAAAACTACGAACTGCAGTACTGTCATGATTTAGACACATATAATCGGGGGGAAGAAAGATCGCGGCGAGTGAGAGCTGCAGACCAGGAAAACACCGACAGGATGACGCCGAGCCTGCGCCTCTTCGACGGCGGAGGCGCCGGCCGCCGCTTGGTCCAGCAGCAGCACGAGCACTAGCGGCTGGTGTAGGCGGTGACGATGACCTGGTCGATGAGCACCAGGAGCACCCCCAGGAGGCCAGGACGACGCACCCCACCGCCGGCGTGCTCCCCTACACGCAGCATGGAACTGTAGGAATCGGCGACGAATCCCAGAATAACCGCTATCGAGCCGAGGATGAAAGCGTGAATAGAAGGGCTCGCAATGAGCTTTCCTTCATTATACACAGGAGTATATATGGACAGTACATGAGCGTGTACAAGAGATCACACAGGATCATACAAGAATGGAAAGAGAGAACAAACAAAATATTTCTCTATCCATCGGCGTCTTTCTCCCTATCTATCGGTAGCCAGTACAGTATATCTACCTATCTTCTTTGCGATCTCGTTCTCCACATGTAAGAGCAACTCCAGCAGTAGCCCTCAAAACAGGGCCCCTACTTTTTATTTGAGGGCTCTTCCTACTTTTAAGGGCTCTGTTTTTTGAGCTACACTCCAGCAGGAACCCTCAAAACAGGACCCTCAAATTCATTTTTAGAGGGGATGACACATAGGACCCACCCTCATCCTCATCCTACTTTTGAGGGCCGAGGGGCCAAAAACTCACTCCAGCAGGACCCCTACTTGAGCCCTCAAAAGTAGGGGCTCCCTCCAGACCCCCCAGGAATGAGGGCTCGAGGGGGAGATTTGAGGGCCCCCTACTTTTGAGGGCTCAAGTAGGGGCCTTGTTGGAGTGAGTTTTTTGCCCCTCGGCCCTCAAAAGTAGGATGGGGGCTCAAGTAGGAGCCCTGCTGGAGTTGCTCTAAGAGCAACTCCAACAGATTAGCCAAAAGAAGTATCTAAATTTAATGATTTAGCTATTATCTAAAATGAATCTCACCTAAAAAAAACTAGACTACTCCAACAGGCTATCTAAACTGGGACTCTCCATATTCAAACCTGCCACGTCATCAGGACCTTTCGTCTTTTCGGATCCATCGCGAAGACCTCGTCGTCCGCTCGGCGAGCTTTCTCCGTCGTCGGCCGCCATGGTTCCGGCGCCGTAGACTCGTCCGACCATACGGTGCAGCCTCGGCGGCATACTGTCTTTGCATTTGGGTAGAGGCTGCGGCGGTGGCGGCGTCGAGAAAGGATCTGCGGTGCACGGCCACCGACCCCTCCGTTCTCCATCAATCCAAATCCACAAGGTCCTCGCGGTAGGGATCTGCGGTGCTTGGAACACGAGGATGCGGCGGCGAGGACATGGCGGCGCTTGCGGGGGAGCGGGTGCGGGCGGAAGATGCGTGCGAGCGCGGAAGAGGCCACCTGGCCAAGCGGCGGAAGCGAAGCAGAGGCGCGAGAAGAAGAACTAGAGGGCGCGGTGGGTCGCGTCTGCTGCAGGAATGGGGCGCAGCGCGGAAGGAAGCGCCAACCGCGCCAAGAGGTGGATGGCGGCGAGGCGAGCTATCCAAAAATAGAGAGCGAAGGAGGAGGGATGGAGAGCTACTAAATTTGGAGAGTCATTTACAGAGTCTATTTGAGACATTTTTTTTCCAATAATAGCCAAATTTACCTTTAGAAAACGATTTAGCTCTCCTCTTGGAGTTGCTCTAAGGGCCTGTTTGGGACTGCTCCACTCCAGATTTTGCAGCTCTGCTCTAGCTTTGTCTTGCCAAACACCTCCAGCTCTTAAAACTCCGCTCCGAGAAAAAAAGTGGAGTTAGGGGCCAACTCCACGTTTTTTGTGGAGCACCTCAAGAGGTACTCCAGGATTTGGACTTTGTACCTCCTCATGGAGTTGTGGGGAAATTACCCACCATTGCCATTACACAATTTCTCTACCGTACCGTTTCGATTGTTTCTTTTCCTCTCCACCCACCCGCGACTTCCTCTTCTCCCCACCCCCCGCGCCGGTCCCCGCCCCCCTCCCGCGCCGGCCTCCTCCTCTCCGCCCCCCACCCGCACGCGACTCTTCTCCTCCCCGCGCGCCCCCTTCTCGGCCGTCGCCCCTCCCCGTCGCCCCTCCCCTCCCAGATCCCCGTCGCCCGTCGCCCCTCCCGCCGCCCGTCGCCTCCCGATCCGCCGTCGCCCGCCGCCCCTCCCGAGATCCGCGCCGCCCGTCGTCCCACCCGGCCGGCCTGCGCTGCGCCTTCAGCGCGCGCCCGCCTTGTCGCGGGCGCTGGGCCTTTCTCTCCGACCCACCGTTGCCTCTCCAGAGAAGCATCAGCCGCAGCCAACGTCGCCTCCACAGCCAGCCTCGTCACGCGCTGCTGCGCGCCGCGCCGCATATACGCAACACCGCCGTCAAAGCGCGGGCGGCCGCCACGCGCCGCCAAACCGCAACCGCCACTGGAGCGGCAGCAGGAGGCGGAGGTGCCGCATGCGCCGCCCATCGTGCCGGGCACCGACATGTACTACCGCTCCTGGGGGTTCTTCCCCATGGGGTTCCCCGGAGGCCCTGCGTTCGCCGGGCCGGTCAATTCCCCGACGCAGCAGTGACGGCGGCAGCGCTAATGCCAGTAAAATCCACGCATGTAAAGGTTGGGGCAAGAAAGCGAGGACGGCCCAAAGGCAGCAAGAACAAGAATGTTGTGATTGAGATCAATTAAGATTTGAGGCTTCTACGACGATGGAATGGCAAATTGTGTTCATCGCTGCGTGTTTGGACGTCATCGTCTGTTGTAAACAAGTGTTTCTGTCTGTGCAGATAGCTTCTGTTGCTGATGACATGAGCGCAACGAGGTGACTATCAGATATGCTATTGTAACTTGTAAGACTATCAGATGGGTAATTCGTTCTGCGAAATGTACATTAGAAATATCGAACTGTTGGTGGCTTTGCATATGTAATTGCGAAATGTACATTAGAAATGAAATTTGTTTCTGTTGGTTAATCAAGAAGTTTTTGAGCTCAGTAGGACATCTATCATTGGTGAAGGACCTGGTAATTCTGTCATATAAAGAACCACCACAAGTGCTTCTGTTGGTGCATGACTGCAGGTACGTTTTGGCATAATAGAACAGTTCCTCCAAAATTTCTGCTGTGATCCTTTTCTGCCACCTATGCTTGGGTAAGGATCAGATCAGGACTTCACCGTTGCATTGATAAAAAAAATCAACGAGCATAAAGTTTTTTTGGTTTTCTTGAATAAATTAATTGCGATTATAATATTTTACATCATATTTCAATTGGCAACAAAAAAAAAATTCAGTTACATATGCTCCGCAGACATCAAAACATACACCGAACATCATTCAGGGGCACATTGGACCTTTCTCAGGGAAACCTCACATTCCTGGAGCTGGAGCTAGCTGCGTGCCAAACAGGACCACCTGCTCCAGGAACTCCGCAGTGGAGCTGCTCCTTGGTGGAGTTGGTGGAGCAGAGCTGGAAAAACTGGAGCAGAGCAGTCCCAAACAGGCCCTAAGATGCATTCGGTAGATCAGTGGAAAACGCCTCACGCCATGACGCCACGACCGTCACCACCACCAACACCGGCAAATTAAAAAGTAACCGCATTGACAATGGGATTGCTGTCGGTAGAGGTTAAGCTTTGTTTCGAGAGCACAAAATCGCGTATGAATTCCTCACCGAAAGCTGAATGCCGAGCTCTTGGGTGCCAAGTGGGCGTAGTTTACTGCCGGGCTGTCAACTATTTAGCTTAGCTCTAAAACGACTTTAGATTCTAATATTTTTGGCTTTCTATTTATTTAAGTTAGAAGTTGATTTGTAATTTTAGCTAATTTTTATTTTTTTGCTTTTTTGTTTCTTTTTTATCTTTATTCTTTTGTATTGCCGGTGATGATATAAACTTTTTTTTAATTTTTTTTAATAAAAGGCTAACAGCAAGTATAATACAATTTCAGCCAAAAAATAAAAGCCACAGTTAAAAATTTAAGCTATAAACTAGTTAAAGCACCACCATGCAAGTAGCAACAGTAAAGTATCTACTTTGCGCAGAAATGACTATATGTAACAGCGACGAAGTCTATTTCTCATGACCCTTCACAAGGGTAGGAAACTATCAACAGTTCGAATCTTCCTAATTTTCTTTCTTCTTCAACCGTGTGTGCCCTGCATGCTACCGACCTACCTTGTGTTTGAAATGGAGGATTTTGATGGAATTTTTTTCCTTTTTGTAATTGCATTTGTTTCATACAAATTTGTCGTTCTAAATAGACTTTTTTTTACGATTACAAGAAAAAAAACACACACACCATACACACGAGTGCGCTCCCTTAGCATATGCTTAGACAGACAAAGGACAGAGATAAATATGTGATCTCATTCTCATAGGACCTATTTGGAACGCAGGAATAAAAAAACACGGGAATTAGATGCCATGACTAGTGAAATCCTACAGGCATTGAAAATACATAAATTAGTCGAAACACCATGGTCTACATAAAAGTTGTAGGAATTTTGAAGGAAATATATCTTATAATAGAGAGAAGAGGATATATATTAGTGGGTTTTTTGAGCTGTAGCTTATAGCTTTGGAATTTTGGTTGTTTGTGAGAAAGAGTACGAGAGAGAGATAGTCAGGTACGATTTTGGCTGGTATAGCTGAAGTCGGTACAATATTTATTACAATCAACTTATAGACTCTATTTTAAAAAGACATATCATTTGAAAACTATTTAATGTAGTATAAATTAAGTGTCACAAGCAACAAGCCTAAAAGAACCCCGCCATACAGAGAGAGAAGTTGCCTTGAGCTTTCTCAAAGAAATGTAAGCACGGGGTTTAAGCTAATGTTTTTAATCCTTCAAACAATGGAGGAAGGGAAGGATTTATGGACATTTTCAAAGCCAATCATATAATCCAAATGGTCACACAGGAAGAAATCCTACGTTTTTTTTATAGGAAAAAATTCCTATAGGTGACACATCGAGCCCAAGCCCACGCCCACGCCCAGGAAGGGACGGCCCAGCTCGACCACCACAAGACAACCCGCCGCGCGCCCCGCGTGCCTTCTGCTCCACCACTACCACGCTCGCTCTCTGCCTCCCTCTCTCTCCGCCTTTGCCTCCTCGCTCTTCTCCGGCGGCAGCGTCGGCCGCCGCGGCTGGCGGGTGGGAGATGAGGGCGTGGAACTACGTGGTGACGGCGCACAAGCCAACGGCTGTCTCCCACTCCTGCGTCGGCAACTTCACCGCGCCCAACCAACTCAACCTCATCGTCGCGTAAGCATCGCGGACATGCATTTCTCCGTCTCGGCGTGATCGTTGCTCTCCCGGTTGCGGCGACTGCTAGGGTTGTGGCGATCGCGTGGCGGCGCCTAGGGTTTTTCTTCCGCTAAATCCCTAGACCCCCATCGATGTTTGCTTAATTGCGTACGTGCTAAGATGATCGTACTACACTGCGGTGGATGTGCGCCCTTTTTTTTTTTGTTTTTTGAGAAAACATGAGGTGCGCTTATGTACCATCAAGGCGCGGTTTGGATTGGGTGGATTTTTGTGTGAAATTTGACCCAGGCGTCAGAATCCGAGCTCCCCCGTGTGTTTGTTTTGGTATTCTAAACTCCCCAAGCGGATCGAACTATAGAATTGGTTGTGCATTTAGTTCCTTTGTTTCTTTACGAAATTCGTAATCAGCGTGCTGCTTTAGGGTTTTTTTGGTGTTTTTTTTAAAATATAGCGTGCATTTTGTGTTGCATGTAATTGCTCCTTATTGTGGTGATAGTGATGCTGTAAACTGTAATGCCCTCAAGTAATTATCTTATAAGTTTAAGCACGGATGGGTTGTCGTGATTGCTAAGGCGAGATTTTATAAAACCGTGGGTTAACAATACCACCTTGCTTGCTTGTGGATTTATTAACCACTTTGATTTGTGTATTTGCCTTCTTTTTTTTAAAAAAACAAATGGTGAATTCCCTTTAAATTTTTGCTAAAGCTTGCCTGCGCAACAACTTTCAGGAAATGTACCCGCATCGAGATTTTTTTGCTTACTCCTCAGGGCCTTCAGGTCAGACATTTGCCTCCGCAGAATATGTCAATCCCTTCTCTTGCAGCCTATCGACTGTTATCTGTTATGAATTGTGACTACTTATGCCTGTTTAATCAGCATCAAATGTTGAAAAAGGTGGCATTTAGGGTATATATGATGGCTATTATTTTTCAGATAAACACATTGATATGCTTTGAGTTAACCAGTTAGATTGTTTTTGGTGGATCTATTGGTTACATGATATTCTGCAACTATAAGAACTTTTCTTTGCTTACCAGCCTATGCTTGATGTACCTGTGTATGGAAGAATTGCAACACTAGAGCTCTTCCGTCCTCGTGTGAGTTTATTTTCTGTTTCTCTGGTTGAAGAATGCTCCTTGCCTTCAGGCAGTATTTCTGTATATTAATCTTAAGCTCTTGTCTTTTTCATTTCCAGAATGAGACTCAAGATTTTCTTTTCATTGGTATGGAAAGATACAGATATTGTGTTCTTCACTGGGATGGAAGAAAGTCAGAGCTTCTTACAAGGTTTGGGCCCTCATTCACCACATTTTTACATAGAAAACAATGATCCAAATTGATGCTTATCTTAGGTCCTTTCATCAGTAGATTAGTGTTAATATCTATCCATTGGTATGCTATATTTCACATCCTGCAGTTGTATGGCGACATGGTTCTAATAAACTTATATTAATGGCATGATAGTGACCTGAAGGTAAGATTGACTTTTAAATCCAACCCAGCTAGCCCGTTTAGCCTCTCAGTGAACTCAATTGGAACCAATTTTAATATGCATTCATGCCCTAACCCTATCAGTGTAGCTTTTCAGGAGTAATATATTTGACACCTTACAAGTGAGTAGCCATGGGAAGGTTTTGCTTAGATTCAAGGATCTGGTGGACAGGGCAAAGGTTTTTCTACGTTAGTTGCCTGTTTTACAAAGCTATGCTTCTTGATATCTGCATCTCTTAAGTTGCCACTTGCCATTAGAGCAAAATCACCTTGCAAGTTGGTGAAATCTTTTTGGCAGCTTTTGTCAATTTGAATATAGGAAATAATCATCTTGTAATATGCAGATCTGACGGAGATGTTTCTGATTTTATTGGACGCCCTACAGACAATGGACAGGTACTGAGATTCTCTCGACTTCTCCTTTTGATATGTACAGAAATACAGGATGTTTTATTGATCAGATACATTTATTTTCTACTATGAGTCTTGTTGTACAGTTATGTTATTCTTGATCACCAACAGATGAGACCATTTCTGCTGAGTAATTCTAGTGGACTGACTTTGTTTTGTGTTATATTCTCTAATATACCACTATTGTAGCACAATTGATAATTACTTGTATTACTTAAAATGTAGATTGGAGTCATTGATCCTCAGTGTCGACTGATTGGTCTCCACCTAAACGATGGTGTATTTAAGGCAAGTTATCGATACACCTTTTTTGTTCTGATGACTTTTCGATACTGTTCCTTGAGGCTATGCTAAAATTGAAGTCTCTGAGGAAACTTTAATGAGTGGAAAACTGTACCACCAGGATGTGTTCTTTCCTTCTTGGTCGTGCCGACTTGGGAGCCCGAAGTGCTTGGCCTGGGTTCAAATCCCAGGCCAAGCAGGGGAAAAAACTCTCTTTTGAAAAATAAACAAATAAATAAATGGAAAATGTGGCTATTTCCAGGTTATACCATTTGGCAACAAAGGACACCTGAATGAAGCTTTCAACATCAGGTACTGTAGTGGTAGATAATTATAGTCTCAATTACAATTATAGATAGATAAATCATATACATTATCTAGTTAAAGTTGTTGAACTGCCATATGATGCTACTGTTGAAGTATAAGTGAATTGCCTATCTTTCCTCATTAGCTTAAACTTTTGAGTGAACTGGCTGGTGCATGAAACTCAATATGGTATCAGAGTCAAGAGGTCTCGAGTTCAAGACCTGGCTGACGCAATTAAAAAAAATTAATTGCAGTCCACTTCTATTCCACGTATTAGGTCTAAGAGAGCTTACATGTGAGGGGGAGTGTTGAAGTATAAGTGAATTGCCCATCTTTCCTCATTAGCTTAAACTTTTGAGTAAACTGGCTGGTGCATGAAACTCAATATGGTATCAGAGTCAAGAGGTCTCGAGTTCAAGACCTGGCTGACGCAATTAAAAAAAATTAATTGCAGTCCACTTCTATTCCACGTATTAGGTCTAAGAGAGCTTACATGTGAGGGGGAGTGTTGAAGTATAAGTGAATTGCCCATCTTTCCTCATTAGCTTAAACGTTTGAGTAAACTGGCTGGTGCATGAAACTTAATAGCTACGACCACCACTCATCAAGTTAGATTGCCAAAGAAATTAACAATTTTTTTTGCACCGTGGATTTCGAACAACCAACAGTTAGAGAACATACCTTAATGTGTATCACTTTGACTTTTCCCTTTTACTTTTATGAATTGATATCCTATAGAATAATGGTAAATGGAATGATTGATTAAGGATTGCTATATCATTGTCTGACCATGTGTCAGCTTATAACGTTACTAACCTAGCATTTCCTTGGATGTTTTAATATTTTTTCATACTCTAAATGAATCATCACTTCATTAGATGTGCTAACACAGCTGTGCTTTTGGAATTCAAGTTTATTTAGGGTTTTGATGTTTTTATTTTATTTTATGACCCAATTAGTTTTTTGTTAACTGTGAAGGGTTTCAAGTTTACTAAGCAAATTTTAAGCATATTATTTTGCTTATTATTAGTGTTTTTAAGCATGTTGTTTTACATTTAATCCCCTTTTCTTCCTGAATGTGTCAGGCTTGAAGAACTTCTTGTGCTGGACATCAAGTTTCTGTATGGTTGTGCTAGACCTACAATAGTAGTTCTTTACCAGGTCTGCTCATTTTTTACACCTACACAAGAATGCATTATTAAATAATGAACCCCTATAACATGTTTTAAGCTGTGGAATGGTTGCTTAATAACTGGCAACAGTCTGTCCTAAATTCATAATAGAGTCTATCCTATTTATTGATGGGTTAGTGTAGGCATTTTAACAACTTCTACTAAGCAAACGTACAACAACATGATTAGTTGCTTTATTTTCTTGTTACTAAAGTAGTGTGTTATTTTTTCTCTTGTAGAAGAAATTTTTATCCACTCTATGTTTTGTGGGCTGATAGTGATACCTATTATTTCTGCTTGGACCTTTTGGATTGCTGTAATGTAATGATCTCAGGGGTGCTGTTTTACGTACTTGTTTCTATGTATAATAAAATAAGCATACCTTGAAGTTGATCCCGTTTTTCTAATGCTGGCCCTTCTTTTTTGGTTTCCTTGATTTGCATTTTGTTATGGGTAATTCGACCATGATAGCAATTCATCAAATTATTCTTATTTCCCTATTACACAACAGGATTTCAAGGATGCCAGACATGTTAAGACATATGAAGTTGCATTGAAGGACAAAGAACTTGTTGAAGGTCCTTGGTCTCAGAACAATTTAGACAATGGTGCTGGTCTGTTAATACCTGTACGAGCTCCACTAGGTGGTGTCATTATTATTGGTGAGGAAACAATAGTTTACTGCAGTGTGACAACATTTAAAGCTCTATCGATAAAGCAAGTAAGAATTTTCTATTCTTTTAGTAGTTGTACTCTTCTGTGTTTGTGGCTTTGTGCCAACCAGTATTTTCTATACATCATTTTCACTCTGGTAATCATTTGTACTTGGTCCATCATTTCTTGTGCAGTCTATCATTAGAGCTGTTGGGCGAGTTGATCCAGATGGTTCCCGCTATTTATTCGGGGACAATACAGGTGCTTTGCATTTACTTGTAATTACCCATGAACGGGGAAGGTATCCATCTAATGTGCTATTTTGGAATTAAGAGGGTTCTATATTTCAGAGATAAATTGATAATTGCCTCATGAATTTTCTGTTTCCATGTTGTGGTGGCATTCAGGGTGACTGATTTGAAAATTCACTACATGGGAAAGACGTCAATTGCATCAACAATATCATACCTTGATAGTGGTGTCGTTTATATTGGTTCACAATTTGGTGACTCGCAGGTATGTGACAGCAACTTGAATTGCAGTTGTCTCTTTACTCTTCCAAGTGTTACTATAGTCTTATAGGTCAAGCATCATGGTAGGTGCCATGCATGATTTGCTGCACTGTTACATCAAAATAACCCCTCCCAAAAATGTGTGCACGTTTGACCTCACTGTTGTGACACACACAATATGACTGCATCTGCATGTTTGGCCTCACTGTTTGGACCATGTGAAAGTTCAGGAGTTCTCTCATTCCAATTTTTATGGCTAGTGGCATTGTACATTTGGACCTAAACAAGCTATTGTTCTTAACAGCTGATAAAATTGAATATTCAAGCTGATGCAAACGGTTCATTTGTTGAAGTTCTTGAACAATATATGAACATTGGACCAATTACGGACTTTTGCGTGGTCGATCTTGAAAGGCGAGGGCAAGGCCAGGTGATTACTTGTTCGGGTGCGTACAAAGATGGTTCAATTCGGGCAGTTCGTAATGGAATAGTGATTACTGAGCAGGTCTGATATTTTCCTTTTAACCTTATCCATGGTGTCTGGGGCTCTGGGTTACACTATTGAAAGCTTGTATCTTTCTTCATGTGTAACTAGGCCTCAGTAGAACTCCAAGGCATGAAGGGACTATGGTCTTTAAAATCTTCATCCAGTGATCCATATGACACATTCTTGGTGGTGACCTTTATAAATGAGACACGCTTCTTGGCAATGAATATGGAAAACCAATTGGAAGAAACTGATATAGAAGGATTTGATTCACAAACACAGACTCTGGTTTGCCAAAGTGCCATCCATGATCAGCTCATACAGGTTCTTGCTTTCTTTTTCAGTTTTTCTTGCCTATGTTTAGATAATTGCTTTCAAGTTTTCATCTATTTTTATGATTTCTGCTTGGACTTGTTACCTTATAAATTGTAATCTTGATGGCAGGTTACTGCTAAGTGTGTTAGATTAGTCAGTTCTACTTGTCAGGAATTACTGGATCAATGGTACGCACCAACAGGATTTTCAGTCAATGCTGCATCAGCTAATCCAAGCCAGGTTGGAATCTCTTAGAGTAAATTGCTCAGTACCATCACAAAAATCACCGAATTGAAAAATACCATCCAATATGTCACTGACATGTGGCCTCACATGTCAGTGACACATTGGATGGCAATTTCTACTCCTTCTGTCCTAAAACGTAGATCGTTTTTGATTTTTTATGGTCTCCAATGCAAAACTTTGACTACAATTTATTATTATAATATACTAGCAAAAATTATATATATATATAGTATAAATAACAGGGGCACCATGGTATCTGGGTACCAAATCTCCCTGCCTTTGGATTGCTTTTAGATATGTGCTAGTGTGATTGAGACTTTCCATCCATGATTGATTTACCATGCATGATATATTATATACCATTGCACTAGCACGCATCTAAAAGCAATCCAAAGGCAGGGACGCTTGGTGCCTGGGCATCTTGGTGTCCCATTTCAACGTCATATATATATATATATATATATATATATTATAAAAGGATTTTGCAAAACAAATCCAATGGTACTATTTTCATGTAGTCAATTTATATACTTTAACATATAAGCTTGATCGTATGAAACCCACGGTGACCTATATTTTAGGACAGAGGGAGTAGTTTAGACATCTTTGTAAAAATACTGAGCTAATCAATTCTCTCTCGTTTAAAGACTGATTACTTGGCAAATTACAGCCTGTTCCTGGTAAGAACTCTTGTGGAGTATGATGTGAGATTGCAAAATGTCTGTCCAGATAACATTACTTTCATGTACTTCTCTGCTTTAAATTCTAAGTCATTCATGCCATAGGCAGAGCTCAAGACACGGGTGCTGAACCGGTTTCGGCTGGGAACCAGCTGGCTTCAATGTTCAAACTTAAATATAGCTCAATAAGCATGAGGGCCAGGCACAAACTGGGTGAAAACTGATCAGAACTTGTTTTACAAACTTGAGAATTCTTTATACTGGTAAAGAATGTCATTAAATTATGTACATTACTGCAAGAATAATTGTAAACTACATTAAAATTATCGGAAATCATTCATAGCTTGGTATAAATTGATGTAAATGGTTTAGCTGTTTTACCTGGAAGCCCTCCTGGTTGAGTTGGCTTATTAGCAGTGATGAAATTCTGATTACTATCAGTTCTGGAACCATGGTCATAGTCTTATAGGTGCATGATGTGCACTTACAAACACATCCAACATGTCAACAATTTGCTTAACACATGTATGCACATTCTGAAGCCTTTGCATGTAGTCCAGGATCAGTGTTGGATCCAGCACTAATACCCTGTGGGGTCAACCCCTTTGACATCTTTGACATTTTATAGACTTATTGTTATGTCCTAGGATCCGGCGAGACGTGCACTGTAACACATAAACAGTACCGTGTGCACTGTAGTGATCGGATTAGGAATGGTTAGATGCCTATCTTCATATTAGGAATAGTTAGATACATATCTTCGTATTAAAACTAATTATATGTATATCTTCATATTAGAAAAAAAATAGATACATATCTTTATATTTAGATAGTATGGATATGATATTTGTTATGAATGGCGGCACAATGCACAAGGTGCGAAAGACGCGCGGCGGCCTTAAAAGCTCGAGGCGGCGGCTAGAGAAGCGGTGGCATCATAACGACTTCTACGATCTGCACGCGGCTCAGAGAATAGAGCGGCGGCTGCTACCATACAAAAGAAAATTTCTACACTTCTATGACTGACAATATATTTGTGGACTCGCACGGCTTGGACGAACTAAAAATTAGAAACTACGGATTTGGATGGACGCAACGAAAAACTCAAAAAATAACTGAAGACTGACTCAAATAAACCAGCAGTAGAATCCCACTCCCTCAAAACCCCTCCCCTCTCTCTTCATCCCCTCCCTTACTCGCGCAAGTTCTCTCTCCCTCTTTCTTGACGCCTCCTCACTCCCGCACAGGCAAGAAGAGGACGGCGGCTGCCTCTCGCTCCACTCCCATCTCTCTCCCTCTCTCCTGCACGGATCTGGCGAACACGAGCCGGGGGGATCCCGGATCCAGCGACGACGGCGGGGACGGAGATGGCGGCACGCGAGCACAGGCGGGCGTGGGAGACAACAGCCGCGTGCGAGACGGCTGGCGACCGGAAGAAGGCGGCTCCTCGGGGCTGGGAGACGGCGAGACCCGGCGGCGGCAATCATGGGAGCGGCCGTGGCGGCGAAGACGGCCGGATCCGGCCCGGAGGCGGCCGGATCCGGGTAGCAGGGGAGGGTGCGGCCGGGGGTACAAGAGCCAAAGAGAGGCAGCGCCGCGCGGCGAGAGACACAGCGGAGGAGGCGAGTAGCAGCGGTGGTCCAAGAAGAGGATGGCGGCGACCTGCTCGCCGGATCCGGTGCGGTGGCGATCGGCGGCGGAGAGGCGGATCGAGCTCGGGCGGCGTGGCGGCGGGACGGCGATGGATTGGCGGCGCGGCGGATCCGTGGCTGTCGGCGGCGGCTGGCGGCGATCGATGGCGGCTAGCGAGATGGCGGATCGGGCGTCTGGCGGCGGCGCGAAGCGCGGCGGCCGTGGCGGCGGCGGCGGCTAGATCGAAGAAGAGGCAGCGGCAGCGATGGCGTCGGCCGGCAACAGCGCATGCACCGCGGCTGGGAGAGGTGGCTGCCCAACGAGATGGCCGCCCCTGGGAGAGGAGATTGATTCTCCCGGGGGCAGCAGCAATAGCGGAAGTAGATCGGTTAGGGTTTCAATCTAAGCTCTGATACCATGTTATGAATATTGTGCATATATTAAAGAGGCCTAATGGGCAATATATATATGGAGTACAAAGGGATATTACAGGGGAATATGCCGATTCCTATTCTATCTCTAATACCCTTAACAATATTATCTGTAGTTGATTGCTTGCGTTAGATTGTGTTGGTTTCTATACTGTTAGGGGCTAACCTCATCTATATAAAGAGAGGAGTCCAAGTTGCATCATTTATAATCAAGCAATGAATAAACAAAGATTCTCCAAATAAATCTCAGAGCCTCTCTACCTCAATAGGGAAGAGTCTTGCCGGTGGTTAGATGAGGGTGAGTGCTCTATCCCTGGTCTTCGGATCTGTACCCAACCAATACCGACCACAACACTTATATGAAATTATCAATAGAAACAGGACTAAATGGACAATCATTTTATGGACATGGGTGCATTTGCACCAATGTTGGTTTTTGCACTTGCGCATTTCAACTCAAAAAAATTCATAGATGTGGAACATGTATGTTCACTTGCAAAACTTTCTGCAAAATGTTATCATTTGTGCACTGTGCAAAAAGACAAAAAAATATGTTCACAAACTCGTCTTTTTTGCATAGTGCATAAATGATTGTATTTTTGCACAACGTTTTTGCAAGTGCACATATTTTAGCATGTTCTAACACTATGATTTTTTTTGAGTTTTTTAATGCACAAGTGTACTTTTTCCCACATGGATGCATTTGCACCCACGTGCACTTTTGCATTTCCGGGCTAAATTGCAAAAAAAAAATCTTGGGCAAAGTTAATCCCACAGCTAACACATAAAGCCGCCACTGTCCATGGTTCATTACATGTACTTTAAATCCAGCAATGCTGCTGTTGATGAATAAGTCCCTGTACTGTGGTCTTTGTGGGGTGGGCACATGGTCCTTGTACAGCAGCTTTAGACTAGCATCTTGGACTAGCTTTAGGACAGCTTTAGACTAACATCTTAGACTAGCTTTAGGACAGCTTTTGACTAGCATCTAGGACTAGCACCTTAGCATATGCTTGGCTGGTTAGCAGCCTATAAATTTGTATCCCCAACCCCTCAGGTTGGCATGTCATTGTGTGAGAAATAAACCCAGAAAATTGCCCCATCTCCAAGTGTCATCCTCTCGATGAGAGTAAGGATCTTGCTATCACCAAGAGCAAGAATCCAGCGACTAACAAGTGGTATCAGAGCTATACTATCCTGTAGCTTTGAGCATCTCCTGCTCATCTCCTTCTCGGCCTCGCGGCAGCCTCGGCCGTGCGGCGGCGACTCGGTATCCCGCTCGCTCCTCTCCGGAGGCGAGCGGCTCGTCGGCAGCCTCTCTCACGCAGCGGCCCCGATAGCGCGCCATGTCCGCAGCGATCTCGGCGCTTCGATCGCCTCGAGCACGCGGCGTCGTGACGGCCGAGCTTCGCGCGCGCAGCGAGCAGCAGCAGCGGCGAGACCCGCGGCGGCGGAAAGGCGCTGGTGGCGGCGGCGAGCGGAGGTGGAAGCGGCGGCGGCGGCGATGCGCGCGGCGGCGGGCGGAGGTCAGGTTACGCGCGGCGGCAGCGGCTCCATCTCTGCGATGGCGGCGGCAGCGCGGATCTTGAGCGGCTGGAGCGTAGCGAGGCAGCGGCGCGATGGCGGCCGTGCATGCCCACGAGCAGCGGCGGCCAGAGCAGCGCGGACGCGCCGGTGGCGCTCCTGGAGGAGGCATGCATGGCGGCAGCGTACGGGTCGACGGAGAGCGCGGCCTTCACAGGCAACGCGGCTCTCTCTCCCCGGTTCGGTACCGTGGTCACCACGAGTACCAGGTTGTCGTCAGGGACGTCGGCCCCGGCGGCGGGTGGCCTACCCTCTCCAAGACCAACTACGTCGAGTGGGCTGCGGTGATGAGGTAAAGCTCGGTCGCGGCATATGTGGGATGCGATCCGTGCGGCGGCGTCGACTACGACCAGGATCGGCGGCGCTGGATGCTCTCATCGCTGCGATCCGCCGAGATGCGATTCGCTTACCAACAAGCGGATCGCCAAAGAGGCTTGGGCGCCATCGCTGCGGCACGCATCGGCGGCGGCCGTGCGCAAGTCTACATTGCGGGCACTACGCGCGGAGTGGGAGAACACGGCCTTCAAGCGGTGAGGGCGTTGATGACTTTGCTCTCGTCTCAACACTCATTGCGAGTTGGTGCGTTCGGTGGCGACACCTACGGCGAAGAGAGGTGTGGAGAAGCTTTTCCGCTGCGTCCCCGAGAAGTACAAGCAGATGGCTCGCTCGATTGAGTCTCTGCTGGACCTCTCCATGATGACGATCGAGGAGGCGTTGGGTCGCCTCAAGGTCGTTGACAGCGATGAGCCACAGCGCCTCTCGGGACCCGTCACCATTGGCGGGAAGCTCCTCCTCACTCGGGAGCAGTGGGCTGCCGGCCAAGGTGACAGGAAGAAGGGGGAGTCTTCTTCCACGACAGGCGGCCGCAAGCGCGGCAAGCACGGCAAGCCGCGCAAAGACGCCGAGCGGCGCGAGGGCGTGCCGAGGTGATGACCGTGGGCGCCAGGCGGCGCGGCCCGGCAAGCAAAAGCGCAAGACGAGGCGACTCTTGCCACAAGCTGCGGCAAGCTTGGTCATTGGGCGAGGATTGTCGGCGGCCACGACGCGGCGAGGCCCACGTCGCGAGCGGCGGAGGAGGAGTAGCGGCTCTGTTCATTGCCCATGCGAGCATCGAACTACCTCCGGCGGCACCGCGGCGCGGTGGCTCTCCTCCACCTTGGCGAGCCAAAGCACACGCCCTCGGCCACGGCTCGACGCGACAAGGCCGGCGGGTGGTGCCTTGACACGGCGCCACCCATCACATGACCGGTCGGCGGAGTTCTTCGCGAGTTTGACTCTAGCGTCCGAGGCTCGTCAAGTTTGGGGGCGCCTCGGCGTGGAAATCAAGGCGTCGGCTCCGTCATCTTCACCATCGTGTGTCGGTGAGCACAGCCGCTCACCGGCGTCTACTACATCCCCGATCTGCGGAACTCCATCATCGGCTTGGGACGGTGGATGAGAACGGCTCGCGTGTCGAGATCGAGCACGGTGCTGCGGATTTGGGATCTTCGCCGTCGCCTTCTTGCCAAGGTAACGGGCGCAAATCGACTCTACATTCTTCACATGCGGTGGCACAACCCTCTGTCTCGCGGCTCGTCGGACGACGACGGCGTGCGATAACGCAGCGCTTTGGGCACCTTCGCCCGAGGCCACGGCGGCTCGGTGCCACGGAAATGGTGCGAGGCTGCGTGCCTTGACCATGTGGAGCGATTCTGCGGCGTCTGCGTGTTGGCGGCGCAGGCGACTCCCCTTTCCCGGCGGCGAGTTTCGAGCTAAGGAGAGGCTCGCGCGTGCGCGAGGACTGTGTGGCGGTGACACCGGCCACACCGGGAGGACGACGCTACTTCCTGCTGCTCGTCGGCGACCTCTCCCGCTACATGTGGGTGATGGTCCTCGGCGGCAAGGAGAGGCTGCGGGCGCCATCGAGCGCGCCGTCGTGCTGCGGAGGCATAGTGCGGCGCAAGCTGCGCGTCTTGCGCGCCTGCACAACAGCGGCGAATTCACGGCGGCTGAATCGCGTCGTCTTGGCGATGAGGGCATTCAGCGCCACTACTCCGCGCCGTCATGGCCCGCGATAGAACGGCGTCGTCGGCGCGCAACCAAGCGGCGTGGGGATGGCTCGGGCCCTCCTCAGCGAGAGGATGCGGTGTCTTACGGGAGAGGTGGTGGTGGCGGCCGTCTACATCCTCAACCGCTCGCCTACCAAGGCGCTCAACGGCGGGACGCCGTGACGAGGCTTGGCATGGGTGCAAGCGACGGTCTCCCACTTGCGGGTCTTGGCTCCTCGCGTTCGCCAAGGAGCTTGGCCACATCGGTAAGCTCGGCGGCGGGAGCACTCGGGAGTGTTCGCCGGCCACGCGGAGGGCTCGAAGGCCTCACCGCATCCTCGACCTGTCACCTGGCAGCGTCGCATCTCGCGTGGCGTTGTGTTCGGCGAAGGCGCGGTGGGCGTGGGACAAGGCGGTGGGCGGCGGTTCGACCGACTCGGGGACTTTGTTGTCGACTCGCCCGCCGAGAGAGCGGGAGCTAGCGGCTCGGCCTTACCGAGCTCGTCCACCTCGACACCTTGCTCGCCACGGCTCGGCGAGTGCTCCACCACCGCCGGCGCGGCTCGCCCACTCTTCACTACGGCCACTCCACGCTCTCCGCACCGGCTCACCACTCTCCGCACCGGCGCCACACCACCGGATCGGCCCCAGCGATTTCGGTCCACGACGAGCGGCGCATGGTGGAGTTCGCTACTCCATTGTCTCACGGCGAGGACCGCGTCGGCGCCTACCACGGCGGCGAGCCTCTGCGCTATCGTACCATGGACAACATCCTCGGCGAGTTGCGTCCACGGACTGGCAAAGACGACCGGCGGGCGCACTTGGCGTCGCGACGGCGGCGAGCCCGCTCCTTCGCCGAGGCGGAGGAGACGCGGCGTGGCGTGTCGCGATGAAGCGAGGAAGTCGACCGATGGCGCCTTTGCACCGTCGCGCGCGCATGGAGTGCATTCGTCTTCTCCTCGCACTTGCGGCCCGGGAGGATTGGCGCGTCCATCACATGGGCGTCAAGTCCGCCTTCCTCAGCGGCGACTTGAAGGAGGAGGTCACGTCCGTCGGCCGCCGGGATTCGTCATCCCGGCAAGGAGGGCAGGTTCTCGCTGCGCAAGGCCCTCACGGCTTGCGGCGGGCACCACGAGCCCGAACGCTAAGCTGGACTCCACCCTCAAGCAAATGGGGTTCAGCAGAGCGCACACGCAGGTGCGGTCTACCGGCGGGGCAAAGCGGCAACGCCTGGCGGTGGCGTCGTCGGCGACACTGGTGATCACCGGCTCCAAGGAGGCCGAGGTCGGCGTTCAAGGCGGAGATGAAGACCGCCTTCGGATGAGCGACTTGGGGCTCTCTCCTTCTACACGGGATCGAGGTCCACCGGGACAGCTCCGTATCTCCTTCGTCGGACCGCCTCGCCAAGCGCACCGTCGAAGTGGCGGGCTCACCGCCGCAACCCACCCACACTCCTATGGAGGAGAGGCGAGGCCGAGTCGTGAGAGCACGGCGGAGGAGGTGGGCGCGACGCGATCTGGCGCATTGTGGGCAGCCTTCGCTACCTCGTCCACACGCGTCCGATTTGGCGTTCGCCGTTGGCTCGTCGATCGGTTCATGCGGCGACCGCGGCGAAGCATCGGCGAGCCGTGAAGAGGATCCTCCGCTACGTTGCGGGCACCTCGACTACGGCTTGCACTACCCGAGGTGTCCCGCGGCGCACTTCGCCGAATGCGGCGGCAAGCGACCACGCAGCGACATCGACACGGCAAGAGCACAAGCGGGATTCTCTTCTTCCTCGGCAAGTGCCTCGTTAGGCGCGATCGATCAAGCGGCGGTGGTGGCCTGTCGGTGTGAGGCCGAGTACATAGCGGCATCCACCGCTTCGACTCAGGCGCTCTGGCTCGCTCGACTGCTTGGTGATCTCCTCGGCAGAGACACTGAAGCGGTGGCGCTCAGGGTGGACAGCAAGTCCGCTCTGGCTCTGGCTCTGGCAAAGAACCCCGTTTTCCACGAACGGAGCAAGTACATCCGGGTGAAGTACCACTTCATCCGAGGCTGTTTGGATGAAGGCAGCATCAAGGCGAGATACATCAACATCACGGATCAGCTTGCGGACCTGCTCACCAAGCCTCTTGGGAGGGTCAAATTCCTCGAGCTCTGCTCTAGGATCGAGATGGTTCAACTTTCCCACAAGACGACGCACAAGACTTAGGGGGAGAATGATGAATAAGTCCCTGTACTGTGGTCTTTGTGGGGTGGGCACATGGTTTTTGTACAGCAGCTTTAGACTAGCATCTTGGACTAGCTTTAGGACAGCTTTAGACTAGCATCTTAGACTAGCTTTAGGACAGCTTTTGACTAGCATCTAGGACTAGCATCTTAGCATATGCTTGGCTGGTTAGCAGCCTATAAATTTGTATCCCCAACCCCTCAGGTTGGCATGGCATTATGTGAGAAATAAACCCAGAAAATTGCCCCATCTCCAAGTGTCATCCTCTCGATGAGAGTAAGGATCTTGCTATCACCAAGAGCAAGAATCCAGCGACTAACAGCTGTATCCCACTTCTGATTTTTGTTTCGGCTGGCAGTTGCAGATGCTAGTTTTGTATTAAACTCTGTCAGTTGCAGATGCTAGTTTTGTATCAAAGTGTACATTGGATCCTTGTAGGCAGACTGAATTACTGATTATTTTTTTGCGTCTGAATTTGTTTCTAGATGATTTGCGTGGCTAGGCTAAAAGTATGTGCTGCTACTATCTGATGGCATCCAGTACCCCAAAGAACAAACCCAGTACTCCAAAGAACAAAGTATAGGTTGCGCCTTCTTGTGTTTGGACGTAGAAGCGCCTGACTTGAATTAAGATTTCGGATCATAAACCCATGCGATTCAGATCATAAGCCTATGCATGGGCTTGCTATTTTAATGCTCATAGCTTTATATCATACCAGTTCGTGATACACATTATCCGTATCTTGCAGGTTTTGTTGGCAACTGGTGGTGGCCATCTTGTCTACCTAGAAATTACTAACTCTAAGTTGGTTGAAGTGAAGCATATACAGCTAGAACATGAAATTTCTTGTCTTGACATAAACCCAATTTGCGAGAATCCACAATATAGCTCCCTTGCAGCTGTTGGGACGTGGACAGATATAAGTGTCAGGATATTTTCACTTCCTTGTCTTGAACTAATCAGGAAGGAGAATTTGGGTGAAGAAACTGTTCCTCGTTCTGTTCTGCTATGTACCATTGAAGGAGTATGTCCTTTATGTCGCTTTTCTGCCAAAGAAAATCGGGCCAGCCATTGAAAGTAATATCTTTCGTCCTCTTCTTTTCAGGTGTCGTATTTGCTCTGTGCTCCTGGAGATGGTCACCTCTTCAGTTTTGTATTGGACATAAGCACATGTGAACTATCTGATAGAAACAGGGTCTCGTTGGGGACACAACCAATCAGCTTCCATACATTCCAATCAAAGAATAGAACCCATGTGTTTGCTGCATCAGATAGACCAACTGTCATATACAGCAGTGACAAGAAGTTACTCTATAATCATGTCAATTTTAAAGAAGTGAACCATGCGTGCCCTTTTAATACAGCAGTTTTTCCAGAAAGGTCTCTCTCTCTGTGTGACTACCTATTATGTTATCTCTTTCACCAACAATATTTTTGTCTTGGATTTGCATTGAGCTATTTATTATTGTCACAGCCTTGCAATAGCTGAAGAAGGTGAACTTTCAATTGGAACAATTGATGACATCCAAAAGCTTCATATCTGCACAATCCCCTTGAATGAACAAGCGCGCCGCATCTGCCACCAGGAACAGTCCCGGACACTTGCATTTTGCAGTTTCAAGAACAAGTATGTTCACACAGAGGAAGGCGAGGCACATTTTGTTCGTCTGTTAGACCATCAAACTTTCGGGTTTTTGTCAACACATACTCTTGATGTTTATGAATGGGGTTGCTCCATCGTCAGCTGTTCATTCTCTGATGATAATAATTTTTACTACTGTGTGGGAACAGCATATGTTTTACCCGAGGAAAATGAACCCACAAAGGTAATGTTGTCTGAGCTTGATTTTTCGTGAACAGCATGCTATTTTTAAAGCTTATTTTCAACTATTGTCTCATGAATTTATCTGATGGAACTATATAGGCTAAATCCTCATTTTCCTTTTTAAAATTCTTGTAACAAGTAATATACCCACTATTGATTGCATGAAATGCTACTCTTTTGATCTCTTCTCAATGAGCTCTATGCAAAATAAAGTGGATGGGTTTGTCACATCTCCTGATGTCTAGCAGTGTTAGTACAGGGCCGCGTTGCACCACGTCAAATCTCAGCAACATGTTACACCTTTTTCTTCTCTGTTGAAAGTTTTTGGTGCTTATGATTTGTATCTTGTCACTTTTCGTGCGTTCTTGATATGTTATATAATTATTATCCTTTTTTAGAGGGCAGTAGTTGTGAACTAGCACAACAAAGGAGTAATTATCCATTGGAGAGAGGTCGAACAGCGACAACTTGAAGTAGAACAGCGCTAATTGAAGAGGGCACCGATTGAAGGAGAAATAGATCTAGAATAGCTGGTCAAGGGAACGATCACAGTTGAACTTTAGGGACTAGAGACTTATTTATTCATCTTTACTTGATTAAAAAAGATATAATATCACCCTGTTTATAGAGATAACTTGACTTGATCCCTAAGAAATAATCTCTAACTTAAAGAAACGAACGAACCAAAGATAAGCTTCCAAACTAACCAAATCAATCTAATCCCTAAGAAAGAAAACTAATCGTGGGTGAACAATACACATGTGGTACAGTACCACGGTGAACAATACACGTGTGCTACAGTAATCGCGCGCATAACATTACAACCCCTTGGGGTGAAACAGCTCGTCCTCAAGCTGTAACATAGGCGACAAACTCCTCCGATCGGGATATGTGAATCTATTGGTGCATGATTTTTGACATTATCATCATCTGCTCCATTAGATTGTTTAGTAGAGATAACTCAGCAGCAGAAACTATGGTATTGGCTCTAATACCAATTGTTGTGAATTAGTACAACAAAGGGGTAATCATCTGTCGGAGAGAGAGGTCAGACGATGACGATTTGAAGTAGAATGGCGCTAGATGAAGAGGCCATTGATTGAAGAAGGAATAGATCTAGAATAGCTGGTCAAAGGAACGACCATAGTTGGACTTTAGGGACTAGGGATTTGTTTATTCATCTTTGCTTCATTAAAGAAGATACAATGCTATCCCTTTTATATAGATAACTTGACTTGACCCCTAAAAAATAATCTCTAACTTAAAGAAACAAACGAACCGAAGATAAGTTTTCAAACTAACCAAATCAATTTAATTTTTAAGAAAGAAAACTATTCGTGAGTGAATAGTACACGCGTGCTATAGTAACCACGTGCGTAACATTCAGCACTATATGCGTACCCTGGCAGAAGCACAGAAAGTGCTTTGCCTTTTTTCTTTCCTTGTAACATGGAGTTGCATCTAGTCAAAAAGTACTGTAAGCAGTTTGGCTTAATATAGAACATTACATTGAGCATTGATGCTGTATTTGATGCATATGTTGATGGAACAATTTCTCCTGCACTTAATTTTTCCGTTTTGGTACCAATGCAACTTATTGTAGGGACGAATCCTGATATTTTTAGTTGAAGAGGGAAAGTTACAACTAATCGCAGAAAAAGAAACCAAAGGAGCAGTCTATTCGCTTAATGCATTCAATGGAAAATTGTTGGCTGCTATTAATCAAAAGATCATATTATACAAGTGGGTGCTACGGGATGATAGGTCACATGAACTACAATCCGAGTGTGGCTACCATGGCTACGTATTGGCTTTGTATACTCAAACCCTTGGTGACTTCATTGTAGTTGGAGACATGATGAGATCATTATCCTTGCTGGTGTACAAGGTAACACTTTCCAGTTCATAACTTCATACTTCTTCATGGATGTAGTGCGTCTGTGAATACCAATATATAAGTTTACAGCGGTTTCTGCATCGCACTAATTGCTGTTGTTTTTCTTCCTCTTGGGCAGCATGAAGAGAGCCTGATTGAAGAGGTAGCTAGGGATCGTAACACAAACTGGATAAGTGCAGTTGAGATGCTTGACGACAATATTTATATTGGTGCAGACAATTGCTATAACCTGTTTACCGTGCTCAAGAACAGTGATGGAGCCACAGGCCAACAAGGGAAGCTTGAGGTCGTTGGGGCGTACCATCTGGGGGACTTCGTGAATAGATTCCATCATGGTTCTCTTGTTACGCATCATCCAGACTCAGAACTAGGCCAGATTCCTACGGTCATCTTTGGCACCGTCAATGGCGCCATCGGTGTCATTGCCTCCCTTCCAAATGACCAATTTGTGTTCCTTGAGAAGCTGCAGTCCGTCCTCGTGAAGTTCATTAAGAGCGTTGGCAACCTTAGCCATGCACAATGGCGGTCCTTCTATAACGGCAGGAGGACGGCTGAGGCCCAGAACTTCGTGGATGGTGATTTGATTGAATCTTTCCTCAGTCTGAGCCCAAGCAAAATGGAGGAGGTCGCACAGACGATGGGGGTTCCTCTGTACGAGTTGTATAACAAAGTGCAGGGGTTGACGAAACTTCACTAGTCAGGATCGCGAAGTAGACGGCAAAAACTTCCTAACCGCCGTGTATATGACTCTTACAGAATCTCTACTGGTTTTTGTTGAAAATTGTTTTTCATAACTCTTTGCCAGCTAGGAGATATGCTAAAGTGATATTTGCAATTTTAGGCCTAACTCCACGACGACATGACAATGGGTTATGCAATCCCATCCCCTTGTGGATGCAAATAACGTTTTAGCCTTCAGTCTAATTAATCCTTTTCACCTTATAGAATGAGAGAAATTGTTAAGTAGCGGAGGTTGAACATTTGGTTAACAGTTTTGTAATTAAGTCATACAGGTGCAAAGAACTTGTCCATTTTGAAATATGGATCCATGCATGTTTTATTGAACATTTTCAATACAATTTCATTTATTTTGGATTACGTAAACACACACGAGTGTGCCTTCTAGCACATATGAACTATTCATACAAATGGCATTGTAGCTACTTTTTTTTTTTAAATTTGACTTTCGAACATCCATTTTTGTAAATCTAGACCTTTTGTGGACCTATCGAGGTAGGGGAGCTTGACAGGTCTCCTGCCGAGTCCCCCTGCCCGGCAGCAAGCCGGCCATGCATTGTGCAAGCTTATTTAGAGTTTTAATTAGTGTTAATCATAATTAATTAATGCTAATCATGAGCTTAATTAAGCGCTAGTCATGAGATAGATTAAGCGTATTCAGCTCCAGGTGTCTTTCGGCAAGCTGTCGATGACATGAATATTGAAGGAGCAAACTAATCATTATGATATTGCAGCTATTAGTCATGACACACCAATCAATGAGACATCGAGTAGAAAATACAGAAATATGTCACCGTACAAGGTATATTCTCCCCTAGGGACTACTAGATATAGATTATCAAACTTAGACTCTAGAAATGCATGGGTACCTCAAGTTTGGAAATGGTGGGTGTGTTTGACGTGAGAAATCGCTTACGGATTTCTTGCCTTAGGGTATAAGGTGCGGGTGTGCCAGTGTACTAAAGTATACAAAATGAATAAACATAAAAAAGATAGGGAAAATATGTATTTTATTTATTCATTTGAGAATAACAAAATTACGAGTTCCCTTTATATATATGCGCACTATAGCCTGCTTTGAATAGCATATCTGACATAGGCGATGTGATATCTTGGTTCCCAGGGCCTCGGAAGACTCCCGATTAATTACATATGTGGGGCAAACCCACATAATACCTCCGATTAAGCTGCGTATTGGTCGTCATCTTCGGTCTTCGCTACACATTCTCCATACATATGATAAATGATTAATGTAAATGTGGGTGGTGGCATTATCCATAGCCTCATCGGTCTATGGGGTCGTTGACAGCGTAGCCTTTACACTGGCCGTGCCCGCCTGTGTAGTTCGACCTCGTCGGTATCAAGCAACATAAGGGAATAGGGTGATCGAAAAATATGTATAGTTCACACCATGCTTGACCGATCTGATGACGCATTGGCAAAATCTGGGTAGTAGACACAATCTAGACAGTAGGTTTAACAGAGTAAGACACCAGCGTCAAGCATTGACGTGGTCGAAAGTGACCACTGGGAATGATCCTTCGAAAGCTGGAAGCCATCGGAACTAGTCGATAGTCAAAAGTCAGAAACCATCGGCATTCAGGAGTAGTCAGCGGCTGAGAACTGTCACTAGTCGTTTATGGTCGAAATCCATCGAAAGCTGTCCGTGGTCGAAAGCCATCGTGATCGTAGTCCATGGTCAAAAGCCGACGTGGTCGAAAGCCATCGTGGTATTACAATTCATTTCCTTTACCCATGTTGCTAAACGGCAATATTCATAATAGAACTCAGACTCCTTCCATCTTTACGTACATAAGAAACTCTTTAAATACGCCCATCACCTGAGTTCTTTTTCCAGCATTGTAGCTCAGGCCAAACTTGCTAGCTTTTTGAGCATGCGTCGTAGCTCATCTCTCCACTCTCTAAGACCATGGTGTGTGATAATAACCAGCCATCTTCTGGCAGATGAGGGTTAGGTTCTGCGGTGAGACCTCAATGTGGACGTCACACCAAGCCCGCTGAGCAGTCAGAACATGCCACCTCTTCTAGCACCAACCCACAGAGAAGGGGCCCGTAGTGTTCAGGTCTACCTCCTTCAACCAATGGCCAAAACGTACAGCACCCAAATCATACCCCCAACTTGGCTCGTAGTCTTACTGCTAGCTGGAAAGAAAGGCAACCAATCATATCTGCTTCTGCTAACGATGGCAGAAAATCTACATCAAGTAGTCCATCACCTCCGTCTACCCGCCAAACAAGTGACCAACAACGTCGTTCTTCAGAGACTACAGCCCACACTACTTGAGAGACCATGTGGATATAACCCCATGTTTGTGATGAGTAATTGACGTGTGTTGTGGAAATGTTGAGTTTGATTTGAGTGGTTCGTGCCGTATCATTGCATGATGCAGTTGGTTTCGGTCGAACCTGGTCGAACTTGGTTGAAGTGCTTGGACGCTTATTTTTCGTTTCGACCGGTTTGGTCTTTGAGTATTTCTTCTGATGCTAATGTATGGTTACAATATTTCGAGCGGTGCTATGGGATGCGTTTCTTGTCTGTGATGGCTACAAGACATCGAGGCGGAGTCGTGGCGAGGCACGGGATGACCGGACTAGGCACAGGCGGTGCCGAGGTCAAAGCGGTCGAGGTGTGCCGAAGATGGCGAGGACTCGAGGTGGTTGCGAGGTTTGGACGGCAAGAAATGAGGAAACTTCCCAGAAGATGCAGGAGGGGCGTTTTGGTAAATACGTAAAGCTGCATTAGGAAGTGGATTCGGTTTAGAATTAGCGGGTAAAGCATTGAGGCTTAATGGGCAAAGCATTGTGAACCCTCTATCCAAAGGCTATAAATAGGAGGTGTGTCTCCTGGTTGTTGCATGGCTTGTGAGAGGGGTTAGAGGCTTTGGGAGTTTGTTTTGCTTTGTGCTTTAGTTGTTGAGAAGTGGGTGAGAGAGAGCAGCAGTATGTGTGCCCTATCTCCCGTGCGTGTGTGACTACGAGTTCTTGATCTTTCAATTGCGTATGGGGACTCAGTGAGCTGTGTGTGTCTTTCTTGTAATCATTCCTCTCTATGCTTCAATATATGCTTGAGATGCTTTGGTTTCATGTGTTTCTCTGATGGCTATTTCATTTCTATTCTCTTTGTTTCAGCTCTCTGTTCTTCTCCTCTCTTTTGGATTTGAGTTTGATCTTGCTCAAGAACTCGCAAAATGAGTTGCTCTGTGATGGGAAAATACTCTAGACCACTTGGCCATTCCATTCTCGAGAGTAAATGAAGGATTCAATGATTTATGTCATCTCTCTGTGTCTCGCTGTTTTTTCTCCTGTTCTTGAAAAACTAGGGTTAGATGTCATGGGTCTCTTGCCTCTTTGATGTGCTAGTTGGAATCTTGCTTTTGGGGTGTGGTTTATGATTCTAAGACCATTTCCTGCTGATTCCCAAAGTTTCATGAGCAAAGGAGTCGTGATTGGAAAAAAAATCTGGAAATCAGTTCTTCTCAGCTCATGTTTTCAGATTTCAGTCAAAAAGTTGGTTTCTTCTTCTCCTGATTGATTCTCTTGTTCTCTGA
The DNA here is from genome assembly GCA_036346575.1 of Dendrocalamus sinicus. Taxonomy (NCBI): domain Eukaryota; kingdom Viridiplantae; phylum Streptophyta; class Magnoliopsida; order Poales; family Poaceae; genus Dendrocalamus; species Dendrocalamus sinicus. The sequence goes on along the minus strand of CM070643.1, from coordinate 27,596,545 downwards.
GTCACAAAGGCTATTTAGGTTAAGGTTTTGATCTCTTGACCTAAAGAGAACAGCAGGACTATGATCAATTCTTGGTATTTCTGCTGGTTCTGTATTTTCTGTGTTAGCTTGTCAGCCTGCGCTCTCTCTGCCCTTTTTGTTTCTGCCTAAACTGAGGGGGCGGTCTAACCGGTCTCATACCGGCGGTCAGACCGGTCTACCACCGCGATCCGACGAAGCCTAGTATAAGCGATCCGACCGGCTGGTTGTTCTTGATCGGCCGGTCGACCTTCTGCAGTCGGCCGACATTAGACGGCGGTCGACCGCCCAAGAACACCGGTCCGACCACTGTTGTTTTGGATGCTGGTTTTCTCTCGCTTCTGGTTTATGCTGCATGCTTTGCCTTAGTCTTTAATGTCCTACTTCTCTCTCTGTTAGCTTAAGTTCCCAGTGAGCAATTGATTTCTTTCATAGCTTGCATAGCTATTGGAAAGGAGACTCTAGTGGATACTTTAGGGGGGAAATTTTGAAAGCAACATTCACCCCCCTCTGTTGCCGATTTCGATCCAACACTACTACATTTCCTCCATAGATCAGTTCACCTTCCTTGAGTATCTCATCTAATGCGACATTGCCAAACTCGAAATATCCTTCTGATCATGAGGAGGCACTGATAGTTACTGCTATTGCACTTAATGGCAAGGACCCACAAGGAACTTCTAAGGTTTGCTCACTCCTTCCTTTTTCAATAGAAATCTTATACATCGCACTATTGCTTATTGCAAACATCTTGGGATTAAGTGGCCATATATTAGCATGGACATGTTAGAGGAGCTTGGTCTTACTAATGAGGGGACGTTTTAGGTGTCCATGCTTCCGTGCTTGATGGGAAAATTTTCCCTCCGTGTGTCACAGAGACGCCCACTGATGGTGCTAGCCATCGACCTCCTTCTTCCATAGCGTTGCTAGCTGAGAAGAAAGGGAAGCAACTAGTGGAGTACCATCTCGAGAAGAAGAACGAAGGATGCCCGAAGGCCCACCTCTCCTATAAGTACCTGCATCTTTGCTATCGATCATGAGGAGAAATAAACTTGGCCTTTCCCAACTCCACCTTTTCTTTTCCAACTGATTCAACCACTGCTTCTTCCGATCCAGACTCAATATTCGAACGAGCCAGAAGTTGAAAAGAACTCTAGATGAGCACATAACAACGCTCATATCCAACGGACCGAGGTTCACCCTCGATTCAGTCTGCAACCCTGATGACAAATGTTGCAAACGGCAAGACCTTGCCCTCTCGACCAACGACTTCCTTTCCACTCGCCATGAGGCAAGCGTTCATAGAGATTTGCATGAGATCCAAGAACGCTTGAAACAGAAACCCCTTGATAAGGCTCGCAGCACCAAGTTGATTGAGATGGCGACGCATGAATGTCTCAAGGACTATGAAAAACCCTGTCCGGAAGACTTAACTAGGTATGTCTGACTTGGAAGATTTACGGCAGCATCTAACTGGAAGCCCAAGTTCAAAAGCTTTCGAAGAGACAACTATCATATCTGCTAAGCAGGAGGCATACTCTTTACTACAGCAACTTGAGATTGTATGTGCCAGTGTATCACAGGAGTTCAAGCTCATTGAAGATGGGGGTGCGCAACTGATGGAGTGCAGCCAACAGCTCAACTCCTCATTGACGAAGTGGCAGGAGGAAGCTAAAAGACTAGAGAGAGAGGCGTAGAAGGCTAGGATGCATGAAGTGGAGTTTCATCATCTTGCAACCAACAACAAAGATATGATCACAGCTTACCTCATCGCTATCAACTGCCTATCTGGGCGTTGCCAGACTGGAAGGACATCGCAACAGTGTTAAGATGTATGTGGAGCACGTTGTTAAGCAAAAGGAGCAGCTCGCATCCAACGTGCCATCGGAGATTGAAGTCGTCATTTCTTATATGTGTGACCCATATTTTGGCCTCCCAAACCTGCTTAGCAAGTTTTGAACAAGTTTAGGATTTCTAACATTTTAGTTTTGCTTGCCTCTTCGTATAAAGTTGGATATATCTCTTTTTGGCCCATATAATGTAATGAGTCCTTTTAATCTTGTCTTATCATAGAGTCGTGGCATCTTCAATGCTCCCGGAGTCATACTACGTAGCTGTTTGGCCAAATTTGTAAGCATATACTTATCTTGCTTGAATAAAATAGTCTTTACTGAATCTCCGATATGTTTCATTGATTGCACCTGCACGTTGGCTTTATATCTTCTTCCCATGTATTGAGATTGCCATGTTAATAATATCGGAGACAATCTTGATATATGTTGAATACTCGGGCATCCGAGTACATGTCGAAGTCAGAGAATGGTCAGAGAGCCATGGTCGAACCGTGGCCAGATTTGTTCGGTCGACAAGTGCTACCGCTCAGAGTGTCGTAGCTCTGAATAATGTATGATCAATGTTCGAGTACCATGTGGTCAAGGTTATGGCGATTCGATCGAAACCACAATGATTCGGTTGAAGCTACATTGATTCATCCGCAGTTGTATAGTCAGAGCATCCAAGTACTGGAGCGGTTGAAGCGTCTGTCATGAAGAGTTGAGTAGCAGTCATAGTGGGTACTGCAGCAGTCGTATCCACTGGCCGTCTTACCTGTGGAAGGTTAGTATAAACGCAAAAGAGGGAAAAGGAAGAAACACAGGAGGTTAGAATATATGCGTCAATGCAAAAAAAAATCATGCCAGATAGCTATGTTAAGGTCAAAGACCATGCCATAGTATGCTTGTAATCGTCTTCAATTTGCGGCGAAAGCTCTTACCACATACTGAAGGAATTTTATCGACCTAATCATGATTGTGTAGCTATTACGGTACATGCCTGCCGACTAGGTAGAAGGGTTTCACATATTTGCACTGACCACACTGGCATGCTACACTGCTCCCATATGTGATGGGTCATCATCGTTGCATGGAAGTGATCGACCACCAAAACTTGCTGTCGAATGACTTCATATCATATGATGGATATGTTGGCTGTCGAGGGAGCTAAGAGCACCAAAAAACAGTCAAGAAGAAATAAGGAAAAAAATTTGGTAAAATTTTTAAAAATGTTGGTTTTCCCATTGAACGTCAACTGTAGGGGTGACCTTGGATAAGGTTGCCAAAGGACTTAGTTGTTGTACACCGAAAAACCATGACAATCTCAACAACTTCGCTTCTTGTGGTGTTCGTGTTTAGGGGAGGTAGTGTTACCGGGTGATAGTGAACATCCCAATACTTTGCCTCATCGAACCAAGAGACTTAGTAGGCTAAATCAGGAAGAATGGTTTTGGGAAAACAGCAGTATTTGCCATTACTTTTGCTGAGGATGGTGAATAGCTACCTCTTTCCAATTGCTTTGACTTGAGGTAGAATTTTCTCCTTTGATTGCTAAAGAACTTTTTGAACGTTTGAAGTGGAATTTTTTTATCCCTTTTCACCTGTGAGGATGAATTTTTCTTCCTCTCTTTTTTTGCAATTCCTTAACATTGGAACTTGAACTCGCTTCTTCAAAAGATCTTACATTACTTTCTGAAGGGAACCATTTATCAGGAATTTGGAGAATAGTCATCCACCTTTATAGGTTAAATAATCCTCGTAGGCTTGTTTTTTTAGTCACTTGTTGATACACCTCACAGGATGGCAAGTGGCTGCATACTAAACCGACTTTGTATTGACCACGTAGCCCTTTCATGCTCTTTTCCTATTTTCTTCCCTTGGGCTTGATGTCTCCATAGGTCTGAGAAGTGTAAAAAAAATGAGGGACATATTAACCTCGCTACCCAAGAGTGACTCGAGCTAGCTTTTTCCCTGCCCCCAATAACAACTGCTTGGCATGTGTGCCGTGCAATGGGGGTAAGGTGCATTCCGCCCTAAGTCCTAAGGTAGTCGAATCTTTAGTCATCAGCTTGATGTGTTGTGGGGGGAACCTTTTTTGTGGGACATTGTGGGGGAAACCTTTTTTTGTGGGACATTGTTGTCCGTTAAAGAGAGGGGAAAACAAAACAAGGTCAGGGTGAATGCATAGACATCACAAATCACCCTTCCCTTTATATTTTTTTAGCAAGAAAAAAGGGAAGCACCTTTAAGCAAAACATTTTTTAGAAATCTTCTATTGACTGGAGTTATTAGCCTCACTCCTTGGTAATTAATCAGCTGATAGGCGCCCACCATCATAAACTTGCTCGATGACATATGGCCCCTCCCATTTTGATTTGAACTTTGCCTTTTTTTTGTGGGTGTCAAAATGGGGCACCGCAATACAAGCATTGCTTCGCCTTTTCTGAAGACACGTGGTCTAACCAATTTGTCATAGGCCCTCACCATGTTCCGATGATACATCTCCAAGTTTTGGATAGCATGGAGATGTTCCTCTTCTAGCGTATCGAGCTCCTGGAACCATAGCTGAATCTGCTCATCTTGAGTAAGCTATCACAAATAGCCACTCGTAATTAAGAGACCTGTATTTCAAGTAGCAAAACAACTTCACTCCCATAACAAGAGAATATGGTGTGCATTGTGTTGGGGTATAGATAGTAACACGGTATGCCAACAGAGCTTCAAATAGACGATCGTGCCAATCCCTTCGATGTCTATTAACAGTCTTCTTGAGTATCTTGCCAAGAGTTTTATTGAACGCTTTGACTATTCCATTGGCCTGAGGGTAGCAGCAAGTGGAGTAATTCCACTTGATTTTATACTTAGCTATGAATCTTTTCATCTTGTGGGATGTGTAGACTTCACCACCAGATCATCGGCATAACACTCTAATGTATGAGATCATCAAGAACATATGCCATGTCACGTTGATAGGTAGTGCCAGCATTCTTTAGACCAAACAATATTACTATGTAGTAGCAATTGACCTCCACCAGGTCATCAATGGTAAATTGTCCTCCATCCTCGAGTTGCTGAGGGGCTGGTACAACATCAACGTATCTTCTTGCTCGCTAGTGAGGACATCAAACACTAATGGTTGACAATCAATGGCATCCCTCATTGTGACCGACAAGTTGTAACAAAAAGCTTGACGATGACCATTGAAATCCTCATCTTCCTCATCAGAGGAGTGGCGTCTTGTGTAGCCAATCCCATACTTTGGTTGGGACTTACACCTTTTTTTGATAAAATCATCTGTTTGATCCCTCCACTCCTCGCACATAGCCAGTGGTCAAGGCATTCTTTAGTTTTGTTGGGGCGTGATCTCAGCCTTTTTTAATATCCAAGCCATCCTAGGCTCAACTCTCATTGTTGACATTGCCTCCTCTGCATCAAGGCAGGGGGTTAGGAAATTCAAATATAACTTCACATTGTTGTGCTTGAGGAACTTTGTAGAAAATAATTGGAAGCGTACAACTAGAGGTATTTAGGATGGCCCAACTCCTAGTGCAATAGGTACGATACGTAGAGTGATGGGGGCTGTATGTCATAAGCACCCCTTGCCACTTCTTCAACCTCTCTTGTTCTTCTTTTAAATGATTGACTTGACATGTGTAACAACCCAGTTGTTTATTTCAAAATTTTCAAAAACATAAAAATATAAGAATAAAATTAATTTAGTTTAAAATAAAATCAAGTGTTATTTGGTTTCTTGAATTTTAGAGATTTTATTTGACTATTTTCAGCTTTTAAAAAGGCTTTTCTAAAAAGTAATTTAACTAAAAACATACAAATATTATTAAATGAAAGATATTTTTAATTTATGTAAAAACACTATTTCAAATTAATTATTTGAGAGCATTTGGCTTTGTCTGGATTTTCTATGATTTTCTAAGATTTTAAAATCAATTTCAAACCTAAAAAGTATTTTTGTAAAAATTTAAAGACCCACTTTAAATTGGAAATATTTTTTAAGTCTAAAACAGTGCCAAGAATTTTTGTGAATGTTTTTGAAATTTTTAGACTTTATTTACTATTTTCTAAGTGTTTTTGAAGCTTCCTAGTATTTTTGAAAATTTTAGAACAAAATTGAAACTCAAAATCGCCTCGGGCTGACGTGTATCATGCCCATATCAAATCCACTACCTCCCGATCTAATCTTAGCCATCTGCTCCCACTTACCCCTTCGTTTCTCGCCAACGGCCTTGATTTCATCCCTGTCGCCTGATCTAATCATGTACATCCGTCTTCACTTAACCATGCCAATGGCTGGGATTCTCTTCTCCAGTCGAGTGCCTTTCATCTGGCCGTCCACTCCTCCCTCCTCTCTTCCCTCCTCTCTTCTCTCCCACTGACATGCAGGACCCACATGTCAGGCTCTTCTTCCTCCTCTCCCGTCCTCTTCCTCGGCCGCCCCCTCCTCTTTCCACCGATGCCACCATGACTGCCTCGTCCGAGCTTCCATTTTTGGTCATTCTCCCTTCCCCAAGTGCTGCCTCAACTTACCCTTCTTGCCCGCACCTCATGCCTCATATCCATGGCCATTGACGGTCGCTCGCCTTCACGTTCACACCCGTAACCGCTTTTCTCCCCACAGTCTGGTGAGTAGTTACTCACTGCGTCATCTCCCCCGTATAAATTCTTCCCCCCATGCACCCCTACCTTCGCACCACCTCCCTCTGCCCTCACTCCTCTCTCTTAGAGCTCCCCATCGCCTCGCACCACACCTATCTCTCTTCAAGCCTTGGCCGCCTCCAGCAAGCAATTGTCACCGCCTCCATCCTTTTCATGCCTTGCCGATGCTGCCCACATATTCCCCGTGCCCCGAAGACCAACCTCTACCCCTCCGCCATCAACCAGTGCCACTGGAGCACTGTCTTCGCCAGAGCCGACTGTCGCCACCGCTTCTTCTTTGTCGCCGACCACCCTGCGGTCTCCCTCGAGCATCGCATCTAGGGTAAATGGAATCCCCTCGCTCTCCTCTCTCTTCTGCGCTAATTGTCAACTACCGCCGTCCACCTTACCGCCGACGACCTTCGGTTCTGTGCACCACCCCTCACCGTTGTGCCACATCAGATGGCATAGCTGAGGCGGCCGCCACATGGCGCCACTGGTGAATGCATCTAGGCCCCTAAAAATAGTTTTGGTAATTAATGAATTTATGTGAATATGGGACTAACGTGTTTGTCAAGTGTTTAAAAGGTTAAGTCCCTAAAATGATGACAAGATGCATGATAAGAATCAACGTGAAGATTAAAATGGCTCAAGGCAAAGGTATACTTAGATTAGAACCCTCTTTTTACTTTTACCAGTCTTAGGAGAAAGAATAGAAGATTAGATTATAGGCTAAATGTCATACCATAAAGAGGGATTATGGCAAATAGCTTGATAGCAAAATTCTTGTGCCATTGGATCAATTTAGAATCATGCATTCATTGAAAAATTAATTTGAAAGTAAAATATGTGCTCTATCTAGAAAAACAGAAGTACCGGAGTTTTAACGACGAAACTATCGTAGAGCGAAAGTTCTGCAGTCTTAAACGGTACTTCCGGCGCCCAAAAGCTCCGAAAAACTGAGTGAAACCTTTTTTCCAGAGAGCACCCCCGGACGTGCTCGGTGCTCTGTCCGGGCAACCAGAAGTACCGGCTATCTGAGCAGAGCATCTTTCCAGAGAGCACCCTCGGGACATTTTTGAGTTCGCAGAAACCAGAAGTACCGGAGTTTCAACATCAGAACTACCGTTCAAGCGATAGTTCCGCAGCCATAAGCGATACTTCCGGAGCACAGAAGCTCCGGAAGGTCGGGCGGAACCTTTTTTCCAGAGAGCGCCAACTCCTGGTCTCGATCCAAGTGGAAGTACCGCACCGACTTCCGGGAACTAATGGCGGTAGTTCCACGCCGACTTTTAACGGCTAGTTCAGAAGCTCTGACATAGCCATTACTGTCGTGTCAGAGCTGATGCGGAAGTACCAGCCTTTGGTCACCCTAAATTTTTCTGGAATTTCATTCTAACAGTTAGTTTTGGTTGGTGAGGGTATAAATACCCGTACCTCTACTCAAGGACAGTAAAAATAGACCCTATTGAACATCTTTGAGCATTGAGCATTTACTCCACAACTCATTTACTCCTTGTGCATTCAGTTGAGGTGGTTGAGCCAAAAAGTGCATTGCATCCAATAGATTGATCCTTTGGCACTCGATTGTGATCAAGTGGAGCTTAAAATATATTACTCTTGGTGTTTGCCGGCACCTGGACGATTTGGTGGAGATTGCCCAGTGATCTTCTCAACCGGTTCACTCGTCGTCGCTCGTCGTGTCCTCGACCGGTAGCTCCAGCTCCGGTTCCTCGTCTCCCGACTTGCAACCACCTCACCAGCCTCGATCATCTTCAGCATCACCGATCGTCTGGACCTCAACACCTCCTGTGCCTAGTCCCGGTCCTCCTCGCCTCACCATGACCTAGCTCCGAAGTCCTGCAGTCACACAGACAAGCAAACCGTCACATAGCATCGCACGAAACAGCATATCAATAATAGCATATGTAAAAGGTACTCAACCCTAGAATACCCAAAATAAACTCAAACTCTCTAAACCAACCGTCAATTACTCATCACAAACATGGGGATACCTCCACATGGTCTCTCACCCATGCAAACATCGTTTCCAATACTCCTTCACAATTGCCCTTCTCACTATTTCTTTGACCTTTGATGATTCATGCATCCAATCGTCTGGAAACAAGTCATATGGCAGAGTTAAGGTGCTACGATAAGTGAACACCTTGTCTGTGAGGTCTCTCATGCTAAGAGACCAATCTTCATCAGGAATAGTGCTCTGCGTGATACGAGAGCTAATCAATTACTGCAGCCATTGCACCTTACGATACATCCTCCTATAGTTGTGAAATGGATGAGGACTATATGCTCGGCGAGCACATCCAAAGATTTTGTGAGACTGCCTCCAAGGACTGCAGTAGCTCAACTTCAGTGCATTGTATAGTTGATATGATCATCTTCGGATCGGTAGCCAAAGTAGGTGGTCGTAGGGATGTGGCTTACGCTAGGGATGCAAACGGATTGAATACAAATAGATAATGACTCTACCATATTTGTTTTCATATTTTTTTCTCGGGTGCGGATACAAATATAGATACCTCAGATACAAATACAAATATGAATAATATCGAATACAGATATGGAATGAATAAGAATCGAAACGAATACGATCATGAATATTTATTGGAACATGAAAACCCCTTAAACTATACATCCAAAATCAATGAAAGCACATAAATAGTTTATGTTGTCAAAACATTAATGAAATCTAAATAAGTATAAGTATTTTTATCCATAATAGTCATACCATTGTACAAATTTTAGATCTTCAAATGGCAGTTAATTTTTTCTAAAGTCCTAAATAATTCTTAATGGATTTCTACCATTTACATTGACTAATAAATTAATTAAGAATTTAAATTTGCATCGGAATGATTTAAACGGTAGTACATCAATTTAATTGGTACAAATTTTAATCTACCAACAATACTAAATTTATTTTTAATAAACATAAATATTTGCTAGTGGGCTGGTGGCAGGGGAGATGAGAGAGGTTGGCTTGGGCTGGGCAATGTTGGGCTGAAATCTCGGATATCTGAGTCCGTATTATCTGAATAATCCGTATTTGCATTTGTATTCGTATTCGTCAGATATCATGCCTACTATATTCGTATTCGTTTCCGACAAAAAATACGTATTTGTTTCCGATCCGAGAATTAATCGAAGAAAATCTGATCCAACACAATCCGTATTCATTTTCATCCGGATTAGTCGAAAACTATCCAATCTGTTTTCACCCCCTAGCTTGCGCTTGCCTGCTAGAAGTTTTAGCGTGTAGTTGTTGAGCACCATTTATATCTCCCTTGATTTTGGTGACTACCAAATCTTTTAACAAGGAGCGAGCTTCGAGCATAAGAGTGTGACTCTCCTTCTTTGCCTTGGCAGTAGCCCATTTTTGAGCCTTATTGGATTGAACCATCTTAAATTGGGCTGACTCCTGAGATTCATGTACATAGACCTTGCAGCCTTGCTCAAAGACCATCACAGGCAGCTGTGATCCACATTGAATCATCACAGGCACCGGGGTGTTGTTGACATAGGAGGATCCATCTGCAAGCAGAGAATATACGATCAGAAGAACACTAACCAATGACCATTATGCAACATGTCATGCGTGCTTGATGAACAGGCGAAGACGAGACCGATGACCAATGAGTGCAATGAACATGGGAAGAGAACCAGATCCCACTAGGCATGCCATTTTGTTTGATGTAAGAAATCACTTACGGATTTCTTACCTCGGGGTATAAAGTGCAGGCGTGCTAATGTACTAAAGTACACTAAATGATGAAACACAAGAAAGATGGGGAAAATATGTATTTTATTCATTCATTTAAGAATAACAAAATTACAAGTTTTCTTTATGTATATGCGCTCCATAGCCTGCTTTGCATAGCACATCTGATATAGGCGATGTGATATCTTGGTTCCCAAGGCCTCGAAAGGCTCCTGGTTAATTACATCTATGGGGCAAATCCACAGAGTATCTTCGATTAAGCTGTGCATTGGTCATCGTCTTTGGTCTTTTCTACACGTTCTCTATGCATATGTGAATGATTAATGTAAATGTGGGTGTTGGTATTATCCATAACCTTGTCAGTCTATGGGGCCATTGACAATGTGTCATTTACACTGGCCATGCCCGCTTGTGTTGTTCAACCTCATTGGTATTGAGCAACACAAGGAAATAGGGTGATCCACAACCATCGCTCGACCGATTACTATAGTAAGGATGGTTGCTATGCACGCCTCACCTGAGTACCATGGGTGATCGGCGGGCTTACAGATACTTCGATGGTTGAAGATGTACAAATACAATAAGCAGTTAGAATCACTCGAGTACCAAAGGTGGTCGATGCCGCTCAAGTACTATGAGTGGTCGGAGTCATCCAAGTATGAAAGGCGGGTCGAAGGTGCTCATCTTGGAGAAGTGGTCGAAGGTACTCAACTTTGACAAGCGGTCGAAGACGTTCGTCTTTGAGAAGCGGCCGGATGCACTCGACTTCGACAAATGGTCGGAGGTATCTGCCTTCGAGAAGCGGTCAGAGGCACTCGACTTCAACAAGTGGTCAGAGATGTCCATCTTCGAGAAGCGATGTTGTGGAAGATGTCTGGTCTGAATACAATGAAGACGTGCATACTTGTGTTGATGTGCTATTCTATGCATCAATTGTATAGTGAATTGCAGTAATATTAATGTATATTTAAGGGGTGATTCTTGCTACTTACTCTAAGAAGGCTCATATTTCTTTACATCACAATGGGCAATGGCAGCATTACTGTATGGTTAATAACTGAAAGGAGCCTAACTTCTAATAGTTTTGTCCCGTATTGCTGGACAGTCAAAAGCTTAGGACGATGAAAGGGGTCTAACAACAATTGTTGCATAAGGTAACCCTGTCTTCGGATCACGGTATCTACAAGTAAACCTCAAATAAACTCACCCATTTAGACTACAAATCATGGAAACATAACCCACTCTAAACTCTCAACACAATGCATCAGTTCATATGTACTCTAAACTTTCTCACTTGCCTTCTCTGATTCTCTCTTTTCTGGTTGGCTGAAAGTAGGAGACAACAAGACAGTAGTAAGTTCTGAATCAATGAATAGGAATGTATCATATTAGTCCTCTTTTCAGTAGAAACTATCAAATCAAATTCTTACCTCTCGAACCGACACCTCACCACCTTCAATTCCAGAAGGCTGATGCAGCCTGCGTCCTCGCCTCGTGCCTTCCTGTCCTTGGACGGCTCGACTAGCTGCGCCTTCGCCCCCCTCGCCGTGCGCTCCGCACCGTGAGGCTCCTTCCCTGTCTGTTCATCCGTGTGACCTCACCGCTGTGTCGCTGTTGTTGGAGTTGAGCTTGCAGATGGGGAGATATTGGGCATGTTCTTTTTTACTGTGGTTTATAGTTTTTAACTGTAGTTTGTAGTTTTTAGACTGTTCGCGTGAGAGATTACAGAGTAACTGAAACTCACGTGCGGTTTTTACCGATATAAATAAAGTCGGTACATTATGTACTACAGTTAACTAGTAGATCCTATGTTAAAAAGACACTATATTTAAAGAGTTAGTTACTATAGAACAGCTAAAAATTGAAAAAGAACAGGACCATTAGGGAGCAGAACTTGCAGATAAGGAGAGATTAGAGTAAGTAGTGGGAACAGTTAGTACAACTGTAAGAGGATGGATTCTTTGACCAAGGATAGCAAGCCGTTCGATGCAAAGCTTCTACTTCCAAAAAATGCCACGTTTTTTTCTTACAATTTCATCATTTTTTAATTATTATTTTTCATTGAAAAATAAAAGTCCTTGTTAAATGCGTTGTTTCGATTCAATTCTAGTGGTTACTAAGAGCACGTCTAATGCAGATGCTTAGATAGATACTTAACAATAAAAAACTGTTTTTTCTTGCCACATAGGATAGATAAGGTGCTTATTTTGAAGCACCAATGCTTAAATAAGCATCGGTGCTTAGTAGGTGCTTATGTGTATAACTATATCTATTAATAGATAATATAGCATCTAAGCACCCATGAAAGAGATGCTTGCATTGGAGGAAATAACTTTTGCATGGGTGCTTGATGATGTGACTATAATCTCTCTCTTTAAGCATTTATATATAAGCATCTTGCATTGTACATGCCCTAATACTGATAATTTTGCAATGTGCATTTTTTAAATACAAATGTATATACTGCATTAACCCAGCTTGTTTTTTCCAAACCGGAAATTTGTATGGATTTTGCTTATTCAACAAAAACTCTTTGTAAAATCGTAAATAATTTGGGCAATGCCCAAATTGATGTTGTTAAAACTCTAGGATTCGAGTGCATACTGAAAATAAAAGAAATTCAACTACGTCCATTATTATGAATGTTCTTTATATAATTCTTTGAAATCTTTCAAAAGGATTTTTATGAATAATTAATGATATCAAATTTGAATTCCATGAGTGGATGCTTAAGAATTTGTTTGTATCGAGTACGTGAAGCAGTATTCGTGTTCGAATCCTAATACCATTCTAGTTGACTTGAAGAATAGTGATGATTTAAGGGCAAAGGGTTTTAAATGCCTTACAATCCCTTCGTCTAAAGATGGTAAAAATAAATATATGGGAGATCGGGTAGGTCACTAACCAATTTTTTTTTTGTTATAGTAGCCTAACCTTTGAATTTATTGTGCGGTATTCACATCTGACGCCATCAATTATGCAGCAGCATCTCCAACAGTATGAGCTAGTTACTAGCTCTAAGATAACTTCTCCAATAGTTACTAACTTTTAGCACATAGCTCATAACATAAATAGCCTCATATGACACTCTCACATAATCTTGGAATGTGTGTATGAGCTTAGCTCTTGATTAAGAGCTAGTTTTTCTCTCTTTTCTATTAAAATATGAAATAATATGCTTAGAGCTAGCTCATAAGTCCTTATTGGAGATGCTCATATTAAATTACTTTTGGATCGTTGCATCGAGAAAGTCCTTGGGAAAAAGTTTTTTTGTATTTAGTCCGCTCTTTCATCGATGGGTACAATCAATTAGCGAAGACCGCTACGTCGATCACCGCAAGGGTAGCTTGACTATTTAGTAGGTCAAGCACAAGATCTCGCTTGACTATTTAGTAGGTCAAGCACAAGATCTAACAGAGAATCAATTGGTGAAATAGGAAACACATAATGTACTTTAGAAATAACATTAGTATATATTTTAACCATAAATTTTTTGTAGGTTTTTATTCCAATTTGATCAGGAAACATTGGATCATCTTTATCATTAACAATCGGAAGAGAGAGCTTCAAATTTTATATTCTCTATGGGATCTTTCGAAGTACAAAGATCTCATTAATAAAGTGGTGAGCCATTTACTTGTCTATTTTTATATAGTTATTTTTAAATCTAACTATGCTGATGTTAACAATATTTTGCACAACGCATGTCAATGGAATAAAAAAGTTGCTAGCCATAGCAGGACATATAGGAGTGAACATGACAAATGTTAACAATTGGAGTTTCAAGCATATTAATGGTGTACCGACGCAACGTGGTGGGTATGCCATATTATTAGTATGTATTATTTACTTTCTCTACTAACAATTAACTATCATATATTTTTGGAGTTCTTGTGTCCTATATGTACTGAATTACATAGAGCTGTGGAATGGATCTAATTTAACAAGAAACTTCACACAGGTTCGACTATACTAACCACTTTGTTACTGAGTTATTATATATTTTTTCTAATTAGTTGTTATCAGAATAATAATGCATTACTACCTCCTATGCAGAATGATATTGATGCTTTTAGAAGAAAAATACTAGTAGAGTTGATCTTTTCCAAGCTGAATCGCATGGAAGAAGTCAAGAGAGAAATCAGTCAATTGTCAGCTAGAATATAAACTACAGTTCAAGAGGAAATCAGCACAGCCCCAATGACTCGGTGTGATTGTGAGCCGCTGGATCCACTATTGTTAGATTTTCCGAATGATGTAATAAATGCTACCTTCGGTTTCTATCTTATTATTAATGTACCTTAGATGAATAATTGCAATTTATTTCACCCTAGTTTTTATTCGATGTAATAGTTTAAATTTCGAATTATATGTTCTTAACCACATTAAACCTCCATTTATCTCTACTACTCCGGCTAGTCGGTGAAAGCGAAAGCCCACTTCATTGCTAACTCTTCCTCTGCGTTCAGCCTTCCTTGCTAACCCAAACCAACTTCTTTTGTGACTGTAGCATTACCGCGACAATCGTGCGGTGATTCGTAAGTCTAAGCACCGTAGGCCGGCAAATAGAACACAAGTTAAAGGGCAACCCATTAGCAGCAGAAACTGCAGGGGCACTATGAAGAGAGCATCTTGCCATTGATCATTGGAGTAACATTCTGAAGAACGAAGATTGGTGAGAGAGAATGAAGTAGAGAATACTCGATGCATTACTCAAGGGAAATCAGTGCATACATATAGGCACGGTGGGGAGCCTGGGTCGGCAGGCCCACGGGCCGGTTTACTCTCTAACATGCCCCCGCAGTCGGAACTGGGAGCACAGCGAACATTCAGACTGGACCTAAACTCCGTGAAGACGGACGTCGGCAGACCTTTGGTGAAGATGTCGGCATACTGGGATGAAGTGGGAACGTGCAGTACACGGGCTTCACCGAGGGCGACTCGTTCTCGAACGAAATGCAAGTCAATCTCGATATGCTTGGTGCGCTGGTGCAGGACGGGGTTGGTGGAGAGGTAGACAGCACTGATGTTGTCACAATAGACAACTGTGGCACGCCGAAGAGGGCAGCGAAGTTCCTGCAGAAGATGGCGCAACCAGCAGGCCTCAGCGACTCCATTTGCAACGGCGCGATATTCAGCCTCTGCACTGGACCGGGACACTGTGGGCTGGCGCTTGGATGACCAGGAAATGAGGTTGTCCCCGAGAAACACTGCATAACCCGATGTGGATTTGCGGGTGTCAGGATAGCCTGCCCAATCAGCATCCGTGTAGACAGTAAGATCAGCCGGTGAGGTCCGATACAGGTGAAGACCAAGATCCAAAGTGCCCTGGAGATACCGCAGGATGCGCTTCATGGCGCCAAGGTGAGGCTCCCGTGGGTCATGCATGTGAAGACAGATCTGCTGAACGGCATAGGCAATATCCGGACGGGTGAAAGTGAGATACTGGAGGGCCCTAGCTATGCTGCGATAATGGGTCGGGTCAGATATGGAGGCCCCATCAGCGGCGAGCTTGGAGTGAGTATCCACAGGGGTGCTGCACGGCTTGCAGTCACGCATACCAGCACGGTCAAGAATATCCAGCATATACTGTCTCTGGGAGAGGAACAAACTGTCATCTCGGCGTTCAACAGTGACACCCAAAAAATGATGAAGAGGCCCCATGTCTGTCATAGAGAATTCGTGGTGAAGAGCTGAAATAATGTGCTGGAGAAAACTCGCAGACGAAGCCGTAAGAACAATGTCGTCAACATATAGGAGCAGGAAAGCCATATCAGTGCCTCGGCAGAAAATAAACAGGGAAGTGTCAGACTTAGCTTCAACAAAACCGAGGGAGGTGATGTGAGAGGCGAAGCGACTGTGCCAGGCGCGAGGAGCTTGCTTCAATCCATAGAGAGACTTGTTCAATCGGCAGACATGGTCGGGTCTGGAAGAATCAACAAACCCGGATGGCTGAACACAGTATACTGTCTCTGTCAATGTCCCATGTAAAAATGCATTCTTGATATCCAGCTGGTGAATAGGCCAAGAGCGAGACAGGGCCAACGTGAGTACCACCCGAATAGTAGCAGGCTTGACGACAGGGCTGAAAGTCTCATCATAATCAATGCCTGGACGCTGAGTAAATCCGCGAAGAACCCAGCGAGCTTTGTAGCGGTCAAGTGAGCCATCAGACAGGAACTTGTGACGGAAGATCCATTTCCCTGTAACAACATTAACACCAGACGGGCAAGGAACCAAGGTCCAGGTGTTATTAGCCTGCAACGCATCAAACTCGGCCTGCATAGCAGCACGCCAGTGTGGGTCAGAAAGAGCGGTGCGAAAGGTCGTCGGCACCGGGGAGAGGACCGCCGTGTTGAGGTTGAGGCGATCCACGGGCTGATGAATGCCAGCTTTGCCACGGGTGTGCATGTTGTGCGCATTTGTCACCGGCACGATGGCCTGTGAGGTCGTGGAAGACGTCCAGCCGGTAGTGCGCCCGGCGCCGCTGGCAGCAGCCTGGGACGACGAGTCCGCAGGGGCAGCATCACTGGGCACAGCAGGCGGCGGCGGCGCTGACGTTGGTGAGGCGGCTGGCGACGAGCCGGCTGGTGGTGCGTCCGAACCAGCGAGCGAGGCATGCAGTCGCGCCGAGGTGGCAGCAGACGCACGCGCAGGGCCAGGGGCGGCATCCGCACCGTCGGGAAGACGGGTACCTGCATGCACAACACTTGGCCCAACGGGCAAAGCGGAACAGTCATCATCGCTCAAAAAATCCAGTGTGGTGGGATCCAAAGGGGAGGTGGACATCTCGGAAAAGTGGAAAAGCGACTCATCGAACACAACATGTCGCGAGACGATGATCCGATTGGAATGAAGGTCAAGACATCGGTACCATTTGTGATCAGCAGAGTAGCCAAGGAAGACACACAGGGAGGAGCGAGGTGATAATTTATGTGGTGCTGTGGATGACAAGTTTGGATAGCAAGCGCGGCCAAAGACTCGAAGGTGAGCATAAGAAGGCTGAGTGCTGTAAAGGGCAAAAAAAGGAGTGAGGCCGTCTAGAGTCTTGGTGGGGTGACGATTGAGGAGGTAGGTGGCAGTGTGAAGAGAGTCAGCCCAATAGACCGGGGGAAGACTAGCCTGAAATAGAAGGGAACGCACAATGTTGTTGATCGTGCAAAGGGCGCGCTCGGCGCGACCATTCTGCTGGGAGGTGTATGGGCACAACATGCAAAGGACTACACCGTGGGTCAGGAAGAACGTGCGGGCCGAGGAGTGATCGAACTCGCTGCCGTTGTCGCACTGAACTGCCTTGATAGGGGAGTCGAACTGTGTGCGCACATACGAGAAAAAATTAGAGAGAACGCCAAAAGTATCGGACTTGAGGCGAAGGGGAAAAGTCCAGGTGTAGTGAGTGCAATCATCAAGAATGACGAGGTAATATTTATAGCCTGACACACTAACAACTGGAGATGTCCAAAGATCACAATGTATTAAATCAAACGGATGTAGCGCTCGAGAGTTTGACATGCTAAAGGGGAGAAGCACATGGCGGCCTAATTGGCAGGCATGACAAATATGATCATTGTGGCGCTTATTACAAGAAATAGCATTGGAACTAATGAGCTTAGACAGAGCCTCATGACCGATGTGACCTAGGCGGCGATGCCAGAGGGTGGTGGATGATGCAGCAGCAGTGAGGGCAGGAGTGCTGGCTGGTGGGAAGAACGGGTAGAGGTCACCCGTGCTATTGCACCTGGCGATCACGCTCCATGTCTGTAGGTCCTTCACAGAAAGGCCAAAGGGATCAAACTCGATGGAACAATTGTTATCAGTGGTAAAACGACGAACAGAAATCAAGTTCTTAATAATGCTAGGGGAGACTAGAACATTAGAAAGAAACAAAGGTCGTCGTGGTGTGGAAAATGAGTGTGACCCAACAGAGGTAACAGGAAGCAGGGCTCCGTTACCAACAATGATAGATGAAGGACCAGATGACGGGGAGGGTGAGATGAAGAGAGAATACCAGCGGTGTTGACCATGTGAGAGCCGAGTCCGCATACCACTCGGTCGAGGGCGGCGGCGTTAACGACATGGTGCTGAAGTTGTTGACGAGTGATGAGGTGTCCCAGGACCCCCCCTTGCATGGGTGTCCAGGGGGTTGTTGCTGCTGTGGCGGGGGCGCGGCGTAGGCGGCGGGCGGAACGCCCCGTAGCCAAACCCTGGCGGGGCGCCGAGGCCGGACGCGCCAGGGCCGTGCGGCGGCGGTGGTGGTGGCGCGGAGTAGAAGTACGACGCAAGCACGTAGGGGTACTGCTGCTGCTGTGGAACGGCGGCGAAGGCGGTCGACGGGGGCCGAGTAGGCGCCCCCGGTGCGCCACCAGGGCCGTACGGGTGCGGCCAAAATTGCACCGTGCCGGTCCATGGATTGGCGAACGGGGCAGGTGGGCGAGGGACGCCGGAGGCCTGCTGTTTACCGCCACGTCTACGACGACGACTGGAGCGCTGGGAAGACGGGGCGCCGTGCCCTGCGTTGGCGCTGCCCGGGTCGGCGCTAGCAGCAGGGGGCTTGGGGCGGCGTTGGGCGCAACGACAAAGGCAGGTGGTGCCGGCGGAGTGGCGTCGGTGGCAGCGTCGTCGATGTCGATCTCCTCGAGAAGGAGCAGCGTGCGGGCCTCCTCGAAGGTGGGAAAGGAGCGCTGCATCTTCAGGTTGGAGACCATGTGGCGGAACTTGCCGCTGAGCCCGCGGAGCAGCGTGAGGACGAGAGTACGGTCGCCGATGGGGTCCCCGTACTCGCAGAGGGCGCTGGCCATCGTCTCGAGGCGGTGACAGTAGTCGGTGATCGACAGCGACCCTAGCTTGGCCGTGCGAAACTCAGCGGAGAGCAGCAGAGCGCGCGACTCGCGCTGGCCGAGGAACTCGGACTCGAGGAAGGTCCAGGCGACGCGCGCGTTAGGGTTACGCAGCATCACCGATTGCTGGAGGTCGCCGTTGATGGTGCCGTAGATCCAGGTGAGCACGGTGCAGTCCATCTGTACCCACGCCGAGCGATCGGTGTTGGCCACGTCGGAGAGGACGTGGTCGGTTAGGGCATACTTGCCCAAGACGACGAGGAAGAGGGTGCGCCATCGGCTGTAGTTGTTGGCGACGCGATCCAACACCACAGGAACGAGCACCTTGATGTTGAGGACGGCGAGAGCTTGGGCGTGGACGGCGGCGTGCTGGGCCTCGTAGGCGTCGAGGGCAGCAGCGCGATCCGCGGCGGCCTTGCGGGCGGCCTCGGCCTCACGAGCGGTGCGCTCGGCGTCGGTAGGGGCGCGCGCGCGCGTGGGGAAGAATGAAGTGGATCAGGCACGCGCGTGGTCGAGCGGCCAACGGCGCAGAGGCAGACGCGGGATTAGTGGCTGCATGCGGCTACGTGCGATCGGGTGCATGCATGGAAAGGAAAAGCTACGATTGGGTGTGTGCATGCATGGAAAGGAATGTGCGTCTGCATGCAAAGCAGGAAAGGAAAGGCAAGCGCGCGCGGATGGCAAGTAGGAAGCGGATCGCGAGCGAAGGGAGGCGCGCGGTGCGGGGAAGATCGAGCCGGCGAGCGTGAAGCTCAGCGACGGCGGCGGCAGCGGCGGCCGGCGAGCACGGCTCAGCGGCGGCGGCGAAGTGCGGCCGGCGAGCAGAGCCCAGCGACGGCGGGTAGCGGCGGCTAGGGGCGACCGGCGAGCAGGGCTCGGCGACGGCGCGGGTAGCGGCGGCTAGGGTGTGCGGAAGCGATGGGGGGCGCAGGAGCGAACCCCCTCTGATACCATGAGAGAGAATGAAGTAGAGAATACTCGATGCATTACTCAAGGGAAATCAGTGCATACATATAGGCACGGTGGGGAGCTTGGGTCGGCAGGCCCACGGGCCGGTTTACTCTCTAACAATTGGAAATACCTACGACTCAGTAGAGGCATCAAGCTTAGCTACGATCATCTGCCCTACCATTTACAACAATGTTTCTTGTATTGTTGTATATTCCCCAATGACTATCAGTTTCTGAGCAAGGAGTTGGTTCGTATTTGGATTGCACAAGGATTTGTGAATGGTGGCCATTCAAGTAAGGGGTTGGAGGAGATAGGTCAGGTCTGTCTGTTTGATTTGGTGAACTCAAGCTTCTTCCAGCAAACTGAAAGAAAAGAAGCCATCTCTAGGCAATCAAACATGCTATGTTATGTGTGGTCTTATGTATGATTTTGCGATGGTGGTTTCAAGAACTGAGTGTGCAACTATAGATGGTCTACAGTGCAATGAAATGTTGCCCACTGTACGCCATTTGTCAATAGTAACTGATTCTACATATACCGGAGATCGTCATGGGAACATACTTCGCAATGAGAAGTTTGAGAAAAAATTTCTCGATGCAGTAACATCAGTGAGGAAACTGAGGAAGTTGGTGTTAATTGGGCAGTATGATCCTTTTTTTTTCTTCAACTGCTCCAAAATTCGTTCAAAGAAGCGCAGAATTTACGTGTGCTGCAAATTTCTACGAAATGTGCTGGTTTTAATTCTTTCATGTGCAACGTGGCAAATCCTTCCCATCTCCGGTATCTAAAACTCGAGGCTGGTAAGGAGGACGGGGCTTTTCCTCAAGTTTTCAGCAAAGTTTTACCATCTTCAAGCATTATATGTTGGCTCAGACGCTGAACTTACTATATCTAATGGTGTTGACAATCTTGTTAGCCTACGGCATCTTGTTGCAGAAGAGGACGTGTACTCTTCCATTGCTAACATTGGTAACATGACCTCTCTTCAGGAACTGCACAATTTTAGTGTTCAAAATTCCGGCGGCTTTGAGATAATTTCAATCCATGAACGAGCTTGTGGAACTTGGTGTCTCTCAGCTCCAGAATGTTAGAGCAAGAGCCGACGCTTATGGGGCAAGGCTGAGAGACAAACAACACTTAGAAAAGCCGGACTTTTGGTGGACCTCGTCGCAGCATGTATATGACAGTTACATGAGCTTGGAACCTTCTATAGGCAGAGCAAGAGAGGTGCTTGAGGTCCGTGAAGTTGTCGACGTGCCCGGATGCCCTGAGGACGACCTCCGGGGTGACGCGGGGGCAGTCGACCACCAGCATCTCCTCCTCCAGGACCAAGTGCTGCAGAGGTGTAACACCCCACCCACTCTCTGGGCCAGGATGCTATCACCTCTGTATACTCTTACCATTTCATCAATACTAGAAGAATTTAAAACAACAATAAGATTATTCATTTTGCTAAGTTCAGATACATCAGAGCATTTTTAGAGATTACTCTAGCCTAATAACAGCTAAAGTACACTGACAAAAGGTGATACACAAGCGCTGCTGGTTCGTGCCAGGTATCCATGTTCTACTCCCGCCCGTACATGTCGTCCTCAACGATCACCTAAAAACATCAACAAAACAAGGCTGAGTCCACCGACTCAGCAAGTACAAAGCAAAACAGTAAATAACAGGTTCATTCATTAGGCCATTGTCATTCCAGTTTCGTTAATCACCTTTCCATTTAACCATTTTAAGATCCGATGAACTATTCATCATGCACATGCCCCTTTCTCATATCCCTATCGGTACTCATCCACCGATCATTATGCATATGCCCACGCACATGCTCATGCATTTCTTTCTTAACTCTTTAGCCTATACTACTTAACGGTTATCACTTCCCATCTCTGTGAACTGCACCTCACTATCTCTGTAACTATACTACCGCCGTCACTTCCCATTTCTGGGAACTACTCCTCACTATCACTGTTACTATACTACCACCGTCACTTCCCATTTCTGGGAACTACTCCTCACTATCTCTGTAATATTCTACAATCATCACTTCCCATTTCCGTGAGCTATTCCTCACATCTCTGTGATTAATCTACCACTTTCACTTCCCATTGCTGTGAGCTATACATCACTATTCATGTAGCTATTACCTTCCATCTCTGTGAACTACACATCACTATCTCTGTAATTATTTTACTGTTATCACCTCCCATTTATGTGAATCCACACATCACTATCTCGGTGAATCTACATATCACTATCTCGGTATCTGTTTCATTATTAACTCTTTCATGCAATACAATGCATCTGTAACTGTAACTTATACCATTAGTGCAATGCAGCACTACTCTACATGCTCATTTGATCATCTCATTGCATATATCGGTATTGCCGAGTGAACACCCGTCGATGTTCACCCAAAATCTTGGGCCCGCCCATATCGGCACGGGGGTCTCTCCACTCCCGTGGAGGCCTACCGAAGTAGGTCTTACTCAAGAGCACTCCGGATTAGTCCGCTAGCTTCACTCGTAGCTAGGAACTTTCTCACCGCCCTCACTCTTGAGTGCACATAATGCAAATGCATATGTCATTGTCATTATCATGGTCACCCATAAATAAGCATTATGATGTGAATGCAGGTATCCATTGTTATGATCACATTTGGGATGGCACGATTAGTATGCTTAACCATGCTTTTAGTATCGTTTGGGTTCATCATCACATGTGATTAATTAATTTGACTTAATGAGATATTGAATCGTGGTTGGTGCCACTGTTATAAAATTTGTGCCATAGCATTGGTGTGTCATTGGTGTGGTTACGCGAAATTGGTTTTCACTCGGGCGAGTGATCGTGCAGTAAAGGGGGAAGTGTTGGAGCACTTCGAGGGATGTGGTAGTCTCGCCCGAGAACACTTAAGGACTTAACTTTGTGCGCCATTGATCTGAGTCTTACCGTGCAAACCACATGTCTGGTATGGGACAGACCGGGCTGATTAATTTGGAATATTTCAATTTCAATCTCGCTGGGATGAACATGGTTGCTGATTTCCATGAGGCGCAAGGGGGGGTGTGATGCGAAACCCTAGCGGGCGGGATTGGGTTGGAATTGAACATTGTAAAGGCCTTGTTGTGATTTCCTTAGCGCGAGGCTAATCACATCGTGTGGGTACAGTTGTGCAACCTCTGCAGAGTGTAAAACTATTCGAATAGCCGCGTCCTCGGTCATGGACAATGCTCGGTGATTTCACACGAGGTATAGTTACTCTTGGAAAGTTCGTAGCTAGTCAGTGAATGGTTAATTCACTGTTGGTTTAGCTTGTAGATGGGAGGTCCATAAGTAGTTTACCTTAAATTCCTTTGATTATTCATTATTGTTTTATTTGCTTTTCGCCTTCAATCTATTTATGGTATTTTCAAATGCTGTTTTATGCAAATTAACCCTTTCAACCTTCCATTGGTAAGCCTTGCATACTATATCGCATCATTTGTTACAAACGGCTTGCTGAGTACCAATGTACTCACGGCTTTACGCCTATGTTGCTCAGTTGAGGATGAGGAGCACTACCAGCAGGAGGTTCCAGGAGGCGAGTACTTCGACGACTACGCGTTCTAGGCTTCGCTCCCCACTCGATTGCCCGTGGGCATGTCGATTGGCCACTACGTTTATTTTGGATTTTCCGCTGCTAAGTTTTGTTAAGCCCCTAAGGCTATTGAGATTGTAAGCTTGACCATAAGGTCTCACTTTTGGATATTGATTAATAATTTGAGCTTCCTTTATTTAATATCGCGATTGTGGTGATGATTACCTCTATGTTTGACTGTGTGCACTAGCGTGATCCTGGACTAGTGCAATATACACAGAGAGTCCGGATTTGCATATTCGGGTCTCGACATTACCATTGTCTTTGTCATTAGTATCATCGTGAGTAGGGTGGCATCGCTGCTCACCCCGCTCTATTACTATTGCCCTCTTTAATCAAATATCATCATGCATGTAAACATTTCAGTTCCATATAGGCATCATCATATCATGTAAACATCGCCTATTTTATAATCCCCACGATCTACCGCTCTACCATACACTTGCAAGTTCATTTATGCATATCAACATGCCATGTCTTAACATTCATAATATTTCTCTTCTCAATATGCATTCCGAAGCTCCATAACTTACCCCAACATGGTAAGCATGCATCATCCGGAAATATTTAACTTATCCCAACATACCTCATCTGGAAATATTTATCTTACCCCAAATCATTCAATTTAACCGAAATCACTACCCGAATTCACCGCTTTACAATGCACTTGCCTGGTTAGCCTCGGGGATGACGCGTGGACGGCTCCGACCCGGGATTTCCACCTGCGTACATGTTAACCCGACTCAACGGCAAATAAATACCAGAGCATAAACGGAGAACAACGACTCTAAGCGCAAATCCCGATCGCTGGCGTAAACGCCCGGGTTTTGAGGGACCTGTCGCGCAGGTGCTGAACCCATTTTTTCCTCTCTTTCTTTTTCTCCTCTTTTCTTTTCTTTTTCTCCTCTTTTTTTTCTTCTCTTATCTTTTCTTTCCTTCCTTTTTTTCCTTCCTTTCCTCACCTACCCGGCCGGCCTCTCCTCCCCTTTTCTTTTCTTGGCCGAATGGCCCCTCATTTCTTTCCCCCACCTGGCTCTCTCTCTCTCTCTCTTGGCCGAAGGGCCTTCCCCAGGGGCGGCGCGGCGGCGCCCAAGGCCGGCCGGCGATCCCCTCACCGCCGGCGGCCACTCCCGCCGCCCCCCAACCTTCCTCCTCCCCCTCTCGCTTCCTTTCCCCCTCTCGTGCGGGTGCGCGCCTGCAGGTGCTCCTCCGACGTCGCTCGGGCGCATGCATGGCGGCGCGGTGGTGTCTTGGCTAGGCCGGCGTCGCCGCCCCGCCCACCACCGGCGACCACTCTGCCGCCCTCGCCTCCGCCTCTCCTCTCCCGTTCTCCCTCTCTTGCGCGTAGGGACCCCCGGACATGAGCTCCCCGTCGGCAGGTGGCACGCGGCGGCTCGGCTCGCCGGCCTTGGGCTCGCCGCCGCGCGCCTCCTTACCCGCCTCCCGCACACACGGTGGTGGAACGCTGGGTCCGCCGCCGGCCAAGCACGGCCAACGGCCGCCGGCCGCCTCCGCCGCCCTCGGCCGCTGCGCCACCTCGCCTCCCTCTCCTCCTTCTCCCATTTCTACATGCATGTGCTCCCCTGGTTGAATGCTCACCTTTGTGCTCACCTTGTGCCGATCGGAAGGTGTGGCTATGATGGTTTGACTCAATGGAAAAGAAGAGAGGAAGAGTACAGAGAGTGAGCTTGAGCTCTGGGGTTGGCTTTCGGCTTTGGCATTGAGAAGGATTGGGGAGTGGCTATGCTCTTACCTTGGCCGAGAGAATGGGATGGGGGAAATGTGCTTGGCTGCAAGGTACTAGAATATATGGGCATGGTTGGGAGCTTGCCCTTGCATTTGTGGAATGACTGTAACACCCTCGCTTTATGCCCATGCCCCTCTCACACACTTGGCTGCCCAAGGGCATTTTGGTCCACAACTATGCTGGCTTTGGGGTTTCTTTTACTACAACGGTAAGTCGGTAAAAGGTAAGGTAAGAATTTGCCAGATGATGAACACCCGAAACACGAGACGGTGCCGACTGTCCCTAGGCGGTCCGGGAACCTCTGAGAGCGCTTAATTATACGGCTCTCTAGACGGTGCCGACCGTCCTGGGATGGTCTGGGAACCTCTGCGCGCGATACTAAATCGACGCTCCAAATGGTCGATGGGTCTGACGGCAAAACTTCCTTTATCACTATCGTTTATCTCTAATGTTTCCCTTTATACGAATATGGGATATTACAAGAGGAAGTTAACGACGCGGTGTTGATCGATCCCAACGGAGAAGAAGGAAATCAGGGGGAAACAGAGCACTGAGATGGCGTTCGCACCTGGCACCACAGGGCGAGGACGTTGGCCTTCACGTCCGCGCCGCAGGGGCCGTAGTCGCAGAGCCCCGCGACGCCGCCGTAGATCTTGAATGGTGGTAGTAGAACATCCTCCGCTCCAGGGTGTTCACCACCGCCTTCCGGTGCTCCTCCCGCGCGGCGGCATGCACGCTGACCCGGCCTGCGTCGTCCCCGGCCTCCACCTCGGTGGCGCTGGCGGCTTTCTTGAGCTCGCGCACGGCCTGTCTTCTCTCGGCTTCGGCCCACCGGATGGAGTCATCCGAAGCGGCGGTCGTGGCAGCGGCGTCGAGGTGATCCTTGGGTGGCGCCGGCGGCTTTCTTGAGCCCGCGCACGGCCTTCATTTGTTATATATTATAATCACATCCTCTCATTTATTTTAAAAGTCATGCAATTTTTTAGTGAGAGTATAGAAGCACTTCTAAAAAAGACAAAAATCAAAAAAATCAAAATAAATTAAAATTAAAATTAAATAAATCAACAGCGAAAAAATTCAGAAACTAAAAACCGTTCGAAGCAGTACGAGCCTTTGTAAAAAGAGAACTTTGGACGTATGTAGCACTGTATGCCTTCTAAATTCCAAATATAGCACCTTGTGCATAAAAAATTCCGTTTCTGGCCCCCGTTCCTACCGCGGGACTCCGAAGGCTCGACACGTGGGCAATAGTGTAGTCCGGCACCGCACGACCGAGCTACAGTCGAGTCGTGCGATCCGGGACCGCACGTCTTCACTGTAGCAAGGTGGTCGTGCGCTGCTAGTTCGCATATTTACTTGTGCTTTCAATGAACCACTATCTCTTTGATGATCCATCCATCTCATTATGGTTTTACCCGTGGTCAAGACTGAACTCCGAATAATTAATTTCCATGTCATCTATGGTCCTGAAACAGCACAACTATTCTCTTGTAATCAATGTGCAAACAGTTGGATGAATGCAAACGTGCGATGCTGGTGCTGAGCCAACGCAAATAGGTGTCTCAAAGACGTGCGGTAGGCAGTGAAGACATGCGGTCCGGCAGCGCACGACCGCCTACAGTGAAGACGTGTGGTCCCAAACCGCACGACTCGACTGTAGCATGGTCGTGCGGTGCCGGACCGCACGACTGCTTACGTGTCGAGTCTCCGGAGTCCCACGGTCGGAATAGGGGTCAAAAACAAAATTTTTATACGTAGAATGCTATATTTAAAATTTAGAAGACATACAGTGCTAACCGCCAAAAGATCCAGTCCTCACGAGCCCCTTTTCCCCAAAATCCAGGCGCCCTTCTTTTAAGGAAAAAAAAAGCAGCACAGCTGAGCTGGCTATTAATGAGTTGCTCGCAGTCACATGCTCCATGGCGCCGACCGCCCCCTGCGATGCCCTCGTCCAGACAGGATCCACTAAATACACCGCCCCATCATTTTCGGCCCAACGTGAGCCATCATTCTGGAGCCAGGTGGCATGCAAAGATACATATCAGTCGGATCTAGAGGTCGAAACGATCCGAGCCGATTCAAGCCAAGCCCAGCTGGAGATGTGGCTCAGCTCGGCAAGGTGCCAAGCTAGAAAGGTGGCTTGGCTTAGCTTGATGTGTGGCTCGAGCCAGCTGGCGCCAAGCATGAACCAGAGGCCCTCTACTTCTGTTTCCTTTCTTTGGAGCCCAATTCAACAGGATTCAAATATACCAGAATCTATATGCGTCAAAACATAGTCGAAAGGCTCGTCTTAGCATGCAGGAATCACACACTGAGTATGAACAGTTGCGGCAGCACTGGGATGTAAGTGAATCAGAGAAATGGGCTGCATACCGAGTTAATGAGATTGAATTCTAGTCATACTGGAAACATTACATCTTAGCATGCAAACTTGGCCAAAAGACTGCATTCGAACTTGGCCCGAAAAGATTGCATTCAAACTTGGCCATATTCATCATCTAGTTCATATTTTTCCTGTCAGACTCATTGCTAAGAGTTACTTCAACACAGTAGCAGCCAGCAGGCCCATGCAGCTCCTCAAGATTTCAATAGCTTAACAACACCTGCATAACAGCAGGAGAGTTTAACACCATCGAAAATCAGCTGCAACATTCGAAAGAGTTCAAGATTTCTATAATCAATTACCAACACAGCAAACTGAACTGACAAAGAAATGATGCTTCCAGTTTTCAGAAAAACTTGCTTGGTCAATGCTCGACGAATGCGAAGTCAATGCCCTCACCTCAATTCCCGCCTGGAATCACTGGATCTGAAGTGTCGCCGCCTCAATGCCAAGTGCGCCTGGTCCCCACGTCGCCAGAGGCGAGCCGAGAAGGTGCGCCCACAGGGGGATACCACCGCTACACACATGCTCGAGCGGCGATCGAAGACGGCGCCAGCAGGGTGGGGAGCGTGATTGCGCGAAGCTGCTAGGAATGGGGATTAGGTTTGGCGAGCGTGAGAGTTGCAGCCTGCTGGTGAGCTGTTGTTGAGATGAGAGGTGGGGGGATGCGGCTGTGCAGGGTGGCGACTGGCGGGCGAGGAGAAAGAACGGCGGCGACTGGCGGGCGGGGAGATCTAGTGACAGCGAATCGGGTGAAAAGGGCGGAGCAGCACACGCCGGGGGGAGCATGGGGCCAGGGAAGCACACGACAGCGCGGTGGGCGGCGAGAGCGGTGCGGTGGACGAGGCGGGAGCGGTGGGACGGGAGACTACAGCCAGAGAGGATGGGGATTCAAGGGAGATTCACGGGACGGGAGACGAAGGGTTAGGGTTACGCCGCCCCGCACTGCACGAGCAACTGTGGGCTGACTGGGCTAGGCCTAGGGGTGCCGCATAGCTATGACTTGGCTCATGGCTGTACATGGCTCGTCGCGAGCTGCTCGATTTTTTTCAGGCTAGGAAGGAGGCTCGCAAAAATTCACAAGCCTGAGTCGAACTCTCGTTACGAACTGAGCTGGCTCATGAGGCTCGATTTTTTTCAGGCTAGGAAGGAGGCTCGCAAAAATTCACAAGCCTGAGTCGAACTCTCGTTACGAGCTGAGCTGGCTCATGAGGCTCAAGTTATTTTTTCAGTCCTAGTCGGATCTCTTGGGCGTCATTTTCTGGGGGTACATTGCTAATTTCTTTTTAATATTAACAAAGATTTATTGAGTGAGACATACCAAAATAGTAGATTAGCGGCAAGCCGGTAAGGGAAGGACGGTAGTAGATATGGGTTGGTTTATAACACACAGTCGCAATTCGTAAGGGTGGGAGGATTCTTTTCGACTGCGACTGATGCCTTATAGTTGCGGTTGATAGTGTTGAGTTATAGCGCGAGTGTTTGTGCAAATAAACTGAATATCAATGAGCCATTTTGAAAAGATTATTTCAATAAATTATTTAAAAATAACAAAAAAAATTATCCTATTTGTTTCTCAAAAAGTCATAAATCATAAAAGGTGACCGTTAAAGGTCCAAAGCTCAGTACCCTAAAAAGGGGCCAGCCACTAGCCAGCCAGCATTTCTTTTTCTTCGTTGGTGTCGTGTCGGGTGGGTTTATCTATGTTTGTTGGATTGCACCCATCCTTTTTCTGCTCTTGAGTCTTGATTACTGTTAGCGCCAACCACAAGTTAACCCAAACTTGTGTCATTACTGACCCCGCTCATTTCAGATTTAGCTTCTAACTTTTAGCTTATTTTTACTATTTATAAATTTCATTTTTTTTGAATTTTTGGCTTTTTTTTAGATTTTTTGCCGGTTCTTTTTCCCCATATTCATTCGCGTTATCCGTAATGAGCTAACATATTTTTTCTATTTTTAAATTTTTTGAAATTTAATTACGTTAAATAAGCCATATTCAGTTACAGTAAAATTTCAACCGCTACAATACAATTTCAGCCATAAATCACAGTTTTTCAACTCAACCGAGCAGGGCCTTCCTCAGAAGTGCATTCCTACATTCCCTTCTCCAGGAGTCGGACCAAACC
Organism: Dendrocalamus sinicus; assembly: GCA_036346575.1. Lineage (NCBI taxonomy): Eukaryota > Viridiplantae > Streptophyta > Magnoliopsida > Poales > Poaceae > Dendrocalamus > Dendrocalamus sinicus. The sequence goes on along the minus strand of CM070643.1, from coordinate 27,566,616 downwards.
AACAGCTTTGTCCGTCAGGATAGATGATTCTGTTGAGGAACCGACGCTGGAGACCAGTTCGAGCGATTCCTCTGCTTAGAACAAGAACGAATCAATCACAGAATAATAGATTGAACACAGAGAGGTAGAGAGAACTCCTGGTCTTTCTTTATTGCTTTAGATTGCATCGGGTACATAATGAGGGGGTCTAGGTCCCTATTTATAGTCTACGGTGGGTGCCCAATCGATTAGGACTCGGATAGAGTCGGGTTTCCTAATACTCCCCTTGGGCACTCACCCAACATACTCATGCCTCGTCAAAACTCCATAAAAACCCAGTGGGAAAATTTGGAGAAAGAGTACATGATACATGTGATGTTGCGATGCACGAATTGCCTCGTTAAAAACCTTGGTCGAGAAACTTCATGGAAAACTCGTCAAGGGAAAAGAGTACAATTCACCCAAATTCATTTAGTCTGCAAGACTTTATTTTTGGGTACTTAATCTTCATGATCAAGATTTATTAGCGGGCTTGTGAGAATTCTCCCCGATTCGCACTTCTCTAAGTCTCATCATTCCAATTCCACGCACGCACCTTTCAAAGCTAGATGCGGGAGTGACTTAGTGAATAAATCTGCGAGATTTTCACATGACTTAGTATGCGAGACTTTAATCTCGTCCATCGTTTGCAATTCATGTGCATAGAAGAACTTGGGGTTGATATGCTTTGTGAGATGACTCTTCACATAGCCCGTTTGCACTTGTGCAACGCAAGCGGCATTATCTTCATAGATAATTGTGGGGTTTGCACAATGTTCATCCCACATGACTGCTGGATGTGGTGAACCATTGGCGGAGCCAAGCGCACTCGTGTGGCTTCATACGGTGCTATAATTTCGAGTGGTTCGTCAAGTAGCTACGGGCTTTGCTTAGACGATTTTCATGAAATTGCGTTCCACCACACAGAATACATAGCCTGTTTGTGACTTAGCGGTATGCGGGTCCGACAGATACCCAAACACTGCATAGCCAATCAAGTTCAGATCTTGATTCTTTCGTAAAACAATCCGAGGTCTTTGCTACCTTGGAGGTATCGGAAAATGTCCTTTATGCCCCGCCAATGCCTTTTGGTGGGCTCTGCACTATACCTTGCTAAGAGGTTCACGGCAAATGCAATGTCCGGTCTAGTGCGTTTGCTAAATACATGAGTGCTCCCACTGCACTCAAGTATGGAAATTCGGTCCCAGACTTCCTCCCCTCTTCCCTTGGTCGAAAGGATCTTTTTCTTGTCTGTAAAGACTCACCGATCATCGGTACTTTCGAGGAAATGCCTTCTCAAAGCCAAACCTTTCAAGCACCTTCAGGTGTAGGTCGTGATGTACCAAGACTCCTTCAGGACATGCTCAAGCTGCAGCCTAAGCAAAACTTGGTCTTGCCCAAATCTTTCATTTCAAATTCGACTCCAAGTAGGAGCTTGCTTCTTTTATGTCTTGGTGTCCCGATGACATTCAGATCATCTACATACACAGAGATTATCTGTAATCCATTCAGGATCGCCGTATAAATACACAAGGACAGTCTTCATTGTTCGTGTAGCCTTTCTTGCGAGAGAAAGTCGCTCAGCGATTATACCACATTCTTCCAGATTGTTTGATCCATACGGTGACTTTACGAGTTTCACACTGCATGATTTCTATTTGCTCTGTCTTGGTTCGGAGAGGAATTCCTTCAGGGACTTTCATGTAAATCTCCGAATCCAAGTTATCAGAAGGTATGCAATCACAACATCCATCAATTTCATTTCTAAATTCAAGTTCACCGCCATTGAGATCAAGTATCTAAAGGTAATTCCACTCATGACTGGGAGTAGGTTTCTTCATAATCAACTCCGGACGTTGAGTGAAACCTTGGGCTACTGACCTTGCTTTGTATCTCACTACTTCATTTCTTTCATTTCTCTTTCGAACAAATACCCACTTGTGCCCAACAGGGTGTATGTGGGGAGGTGTGCGACATACGGCCCAAACACCTCTCTTTTATTCAGAGATAGCAATTCGGTTGCTATTGCCTTCTTCCAATCTTCCCAATCTAATCTTTTCTTACATTCAATGAGCGATGCGGGCTCGGGATCAAGATCGATGATGGTGGCAATTTTCTTTGCGAAGTAGATATCGATATTAGTCGTTGTCCTATTCAGGACTCTCCAGTGTGCACATAATTTATAGCTATTTCTTCATGAGTTGCTTCTTCGGAGCTTCGCCATGCATCGCTTCTTTCAATTGCGGTGGCAAGTCCCTTTAGTTTTTGGCTCCGATGTGTGCGCACACATCCATGCCGATGGGGATATTCAGATCCGTATGCCCTTTTTCGAGGGTGTCATACTTGTGCCAGTCTCAACGGCTCCCTTCTCATTCGGGGACTTCAATGATCGGTGTGATAAATCTCTCTTATCCTTTTCACGGGCGCCCTGGTTACTTTGGACTCGAGGAACCGGAGTTCTCGTCCTTTATATTCGAGGCCTCGGACGGGATTAGGATACCTTCAATTTTCTTTGGTATTTCAACCTCTCCGGTGCATTGCGTGCGAGCACATGCGACTTAATCACGCTCTTCAAATCACTAAAGTGATCGGGCGCTTGATTTGCTAATGCTTGCAAATCGATGATCTTACGGACCTCTTTATCGTTTCACTAGTGCGCGGGTCATGTGCATGAATTCCCGTGGCTTCCCACGTAATTTCCCGACATTTTTCATCAACGGGTTGATTTCCTCCCCCTAATGACGGGAAATTATCCTCATCAAAAATGCAATCGCGGGCGGCAAGATGCAAATCTCCGACATGGGTTCCAAATACCTGATTATGGACGCAGTCTCATAACCAACGTATATCCCAGTCTTGCGGAGTGGGCCCATTGCAGTTCGCTGCGGAGGTGGTATCGGTACATAAACCTTACATCCAAACCTCCTAAGATGGAAAACTTTCGGTGGTGACCCTTGCGCTAGTTGCATAGGTGAATGGATGTTGTAGGCCGAAGGTCTAAGGTTGATGAGATTCGCTGCATGAAGGACTGCGTGTCCCCAATATGTAGCTGGCAAATTACTTTTATGCAAGAGGGGTCGGGCAATAAATTTAATTCTTTTAATTAAAGCCTCTGCCAAACCATTCGAGTATGGACATGCGATGCGAGTGCTCAATCGCAATTCCCATTGCCATGCAATAATCATCAAATGCCTTTGAAGTAAATTCTCGGCGTTGTCCATTCGAATGGACTTGATATGATGATCTCGAAACACATTTCTGATGCGAATGATCTGCGAGATCAATTTTGCAAAGGCGTGGTTTCTTGTGGACAACAAACCCACATATGACCACTTCGAAGAAGCGTCAATGAGCACTATGAAATACTTAAACGGCCCTGAGACGGGCTGAATGGGACCGCAAATGTCTCCCTGGATGTGTTCCAGGAATGCAGCGACTTCATCCTTCACTTTCAGAGTGGAGGGTCTAGTAATTAGTTTCCCGGTGGCACATGCAGGGCACACAAAATCTTCATGATTCGGGAAATTCTTCACATTAATATTATGCCCATGTGAGTTATTAATTATGTTTCTCATCATCCTAAGACTTGGGTGGCCTAATCTGTCATGCCAGAGACAGAAGAGTTCAGAGCTTCTAAACACACTGTTTTGAGCGATTATGCAGCTGCAGCGCTTTAATTGTGGTATAATATAGCCTGTTTCAAGTGAAGGAAGCTTTTCTAATATTCTTTTGCCATTCTCTTCGCGCTTCGTGATGAGCAGGTATTCCTTACCGTACTCTTCGTCAATCTCAACGTAGAAACCATTGGCGCGAATATCCTTAAAACTTAGGAGAGTTCTAGTCGATTCTGGGTACAATAAGGCTTCTTCAATGACCAAAGTTGTGCCCATGGGAAGTATAATTGTGGCTCTTCCGGAACCGATTATACACGCATCGCTTCCGGCGATTGTCGTAAGGCTGCCATTGCTCTTACGGATCGATTGGAAATACTTAGTCTCTCTTAAGATGGTATTCGTTGTGCGCGTCGCAAGGCATACTTCCTCCATAGGGCGCCACACGTGTTCTAATATAACGTATTTAATTAACATGTATTAGAAGGCATTCAACACATAAATAAAATACGCAAATATCAAAACATAACATGCCATCATAAACTGAATAAATGAATGCTTTATTCCAAAATCATCCAACCATTACGAGAAAGCAAAATCCTAAAGCACCAACCATGCAAGTTCTAAACTTGTCCATTTAACACAAAATAAATGACAATTAACGTCTTATGCATTCGTGCATCGACGGAATCAACTAAAAATCATTGACTTCTTGGCTATTTCCTCGCAGTGACATTCTCTTCAAGAGAAATCATGGTCGTGGTCGCCTCTAAGTCGTAAGGGGTCTTCTGCTGGGATGGACTCAACCTCCATCATCTCCGTGTTTGCTCAGCCGCTCCCCTCAATGATCGCAAAGTGGGCTTCAGTTGCCCTTTGCCATTCTTCTTCTTCGAGCTTGGTGGGCATCAATGACATGTTGCGGTGCTTTGCATATCCGCGACCAATGTCCCCACTTGCCACATTTGTAACAACCACAGTTCTCACGGCCATAGGTCTTGTCACTCTTTTTAGCCTTTTTGTCGTTTGGAGCATCTGACTTGCCTTTCTGGGCAACGATCTTACCCTTCTTCCCCCTTTTCTTCATCAAGGGCTTTCGCACCTTGAGGCTGCTAGCGTTGGCTTCATGGCGGTGAGTCGCTTTGTGGTGCGAGACGTAATTCTTGCGGAGAAGTTCGTCCTGAGCCTCGGCTACCTGCATCATATCAATCAATTCGGCATACTCCTTGTAGCCATTTTGACGATAGTTGCGGGCAACCTGTACAGCACTGGGGTGGAAAGTGGACAGGGTCTTCTCGATCTTCTGGTCCTCTGTGATCTCCTTGCCACAGAGTTTAAGATTTGTACAAATCCTGTGCAAGGCAGAATTGTACTCCCCGACCGTTTTAAAGTCGGCAAACCTCAGTCTGATCCACTCTTGCTCTGCTTGAGGAAGAATGGTGTACTTGAGCCTCTCAAACCGCTTCTTGAGTGCGGTCCAGAGTGCTAGCGCATTTCTCTTTGCCATATACTCATTCTTGAGAGTTAAGCAGAGATGGTGCCTGAGAAAATGAAGTGCCTGATCATTCTCCTCAGGTGTGGGTCTAGCGTCTTTCTGTCCGCTTATCCCAATAGCTGCGCAGAGCTTCCGCCCCAAGCACAATCTCGACATCGGATGCCCATGTCGATAGTTTCGCCATCTTTGGGCGGCTCCTCGAACTCCGGTTGAAATTCCGATCATCTACATGTGTATGAACGAAATAAAATAAGTTTACTGCAGGTAAACATGCATGGAAAATTTACTACAGGTAAATAAAGTGGTGCAATAGTTTCCCATAATGTTTCATAAATTTCTGTGCATTTTCTATAATTTTACTGCTAATTTCAGTGATTAAAAGCAATTTAAAACAATTACAATTAACCAAAATAGTAAATAAATACAGAAAATACAGAGAATAATAATGGCATAAATAAATAAACTTCAAATGCAAAAATTGATGCAAAATTCGGATTCAGAGGTCTTTTATGCTAAAATATGAAATTTCAGCAAATTTTGCAATTCCAGAGGGTTTTTACGCAAAAATTTCAGTTTAGAGAAAAATTTGCGCAATTTTCTGATTTACCGAGGGGTTTTCTGAAAAATTCTGGACCCGCTCGTAAATTTGAGGCCTTATTCGTAATTTTCGGGACTACGAGGCTTATTATGCAAGATTCAGGACCTAAACGTAGTTTTTAAGGGCTTTTTGGTAATATATAAGACACCGTGGGCTTTTTCGCAATTTTCCATGATCCCCACCGGCTGGGCCCTCTTTCTCCCATCTTATTTCATCTCGCCCATTGGCCTTGCTCCCGGGCCCATAAGGCCCGATCGGCCATCAGTTCGCTTACTGTCACGCAAAGAGAGAGGAGGGGTATAGGCCTATAGGGTTTCCCTCCTCCTTACTTCACTGCAGGCGGCGGGTGTTCACACCGGCGGCGGGGCGCGGGCGGCGGTCGAGCGAGCGGCGTTCGGTGGCGCCGTTCGGGGCGCGCGCTGGGGGCGGAAGCCACGCAATGGCAGGTCGGCCGTCGCGGGCGGCGAGGGCAGCATGAGCGCGCCCGTGGCGCGCGATCGAGCGGCGACGATCGGCGGCGTGGCGCGCGCGCAGCGGGCCCGGCTATCGGTGGCGGCGCGCGCGAGCCTTGCGGGCTACCGCGAGGCCGACGCGAGCGGCGGCGACGCGGAAAGCCGCGTCGCTGGGCGGCGCGCGCGGTCGCGGGGAAAGCGAGAGGCGGCGGTCGCGCGCGCCTGCGGGCGCGGAAGCGAGGCGCGGCGGCGCGCGCGTTCGGCGCGGAAGCCGAGTGGGAGTGGCGCGCGTCTTTGGCCTTGCTGTAGAGGGCGGCGGTGCGGGCGTGTCTTGTCGTGGAGGCGCCGGGCCAAGGGCGCCGCCGTGCGGCGATGGCGGCCGGCCGCGGGACTCGGGTGGCGCGAACGCGGCGCATGCGGCGCGAGCATGGTAGGGCGCGGCGATGGTTCCGAGGCGGCAAGACCGGCCGGCGCTTTGGCGCGTGCCCTCCTTTTTTTTTATTATTTATGCAATGCATAGCTGGTGCATCAACCGAATCAAGGAAGACATGCCAAAATTTTCAATCTACAATGTTGTTGATGCCGCACAGAGAAAAGCGAAAAGGAAGATGCAAAATAAAACCTTTTCTAATCTGCAATGCTGTGCAGAATCATGAAATCAATGCATATACTTCGGGTGTTTGTGATCTTGCAGGATCAGACAACACCATGCAAAAATTTCTAATCTACGATGCAATCAACATCTACCCCGTTTTCGCAATCTACCGATCGACATTGTGCCGGCGACTTCAAGTCTGCTCGCGGTAGATTTAGGCGGATTTGCATCGTTCTCTGTACGCAATCAACATCTACCCGCTTCACAATCTACCGATCGGCATTGTGCGGTGACTTCAAGTCTGCTCGCGGTAGATTGGGCGGATTTGCACCGTAGAATTTCAATCTAGAACGCGAAAAGAAAATGCGATTCAAAAGCGATCTAGAAAATCAATCGTGCTTCGATGATTACCTCGTTCACCGAGCGAAGTCGTGCGATAACGTGTTGAGGAACCGACGGAGACCATCCGAGCGATTCTCTGCTTAGAACAAGAACGAATCAATCACAGAATAACAGAATAATAGATTGAACACAGAGAGGTAGAGAGAACTCCTGGTCTTTCTTTATTGCTTTAGATTGCATCGGGGTACATAATGAGGGGGGTTTAGGTCCCTATTTATAGTCTACGGTGGGGTGCCCAATCAGATTAGGACTCTGGATAGAGTCCAGGTTTCCTAATAGATTCTGCCCAGAAATACTGTAGCTCATTGATTAATACTATTTGTGCTCTATGTGCTACTCTTTAATTTATATCTAACAAAATGTGTACACATACTTTGCAAATAGATACAAGCATACAGCACTATTTGCTTTGGTTTCTATAAGATATTTTTCTACAATAAATGGTTTTTTTTACAATACATAGTTTTTAAATAGAGTGTCTTTTTAAAGTGTGGTCTACTAGTCGATTGTAATATACACTATAGTGACTTTATTTATATCAGCTAAAATCACACGTGAATGTCTCTCTCTATAACCTTCTCTACAAATAATTACTATTCATAAGCCAAAGCCATTAACAAAACCCAATATAAACGTCCCCTACATCTTATGGAAATCTAAGCACATCCGATAGTGAAAAAACTTACCAACTTAAACAGAAAAAATTGTATAAAGAATTCAACTTAAGCTCAAGAAAATTATAATGAAAACGAATACAGAAAAATGAATTTAGTGTAATATATACAACTAGAGTTGTAAAAAAAGTTCAAGCTCAGCTCGAGCTCTAAATGAGCCAAGCTCGAGCCTAGACCCAAATTCACGATCCTAACGAGCCCGAGCTCAAATAGTTCGCTAATGCTTGATTTACCTTTTGTTCACTCGGCCCAGCCCAACTTTAAAACATTCCCCACCCCCCAACCCTTCTCCATTAACCCCGGATAGCCTTACCCAAACTCCCATCTCATTGCCCAATCCCCTCTCCTCTCCTCTCGTTACCTCACAAGTCACAATTGCCGTCTTTCCTCTCGCTCTGCCAACTGCCTACATCGTTTGCCGCTCGCCTCTATCGTCGACACCTCCATCCCTATCCTCCACCACATCCTGCAGGATCTGGAGAAGCACGCCAAGTCACCGGCACCGTCATTTGGACCGCCTCTCCTCCATCGGTCCCACCCCACCATAGATCATGATCTCCACCACCGCCTCTCCCCCATGGGTATCAACAGCAGAGGTCGTAACTGCCAAGGAGTCCCCAACGACCTCTCCTCCTCAACAAGAATGCTCGTCATCTCCAAACCATTTTTCGGTTCTTCCCTCTTGGTACCATTTTTGTTTTTTCATCCAATTTACCATGTTTGGAAATTAATCTTGTGAGTTGCGACCTACATGTTCTTGTTTTCTGTGATATAACTAGTTTGAACATAGTTTAAACCTTAATATAAGTGGGAAAGTTCAATGTGGTATTGTGCAGTTGTGCTATCGAACTTTGTCGAGCCGAACTCGAGCTCAGCTCGAGATTGTATCAAGCTCAAACCCCTGGCTAGTGGGCTCGCTCGAGCTCGGCTCATTTACACCCCTATATACAACATTCAACTTAAGTACTACTTCAACTGCTAGTTTCTATTAAAATATATTGGTATAAATAAAAATATATGTTACAAAGATATATTTCATAATGAATTTAGTGATATCAAAATTCATGTTAACTATTTGGATACTTTTTTCATATTGAGGCCAAAACTTAAAATTACAAATAATTTGCACGTTCTCAGGATGGTCTGTATCTTGTGATGGGGAGAACACTATTTAATTTTATACCTCTATGGCTGTATAGTTTAGGCTCCGTTTGAAACACAGAAATCTCGAGAGTTTCACATTATACAGTGTAATTTCAGCAGAAATCGGAATAGTTTTCATGTTACCGGAGGGGTATTGCACAGTAGGAATATTTAAGCCATGTGACGGTGTGGACCTAACGAAACAAGCGAGAGAAGGGCAAAAAGAAAAGGAGAGGACAAGTGGAGTTTCGGTGACAGAGGAAAGCGGCAGCTCAGACCGTATTCCTACACCACCGTCCTGCACAAGTTCTCCCATACAACTTTACTACATGCCCGCAAAACCGTCTCTTTCCCCTTTCTTCCTTCTCTGGTCTGTTTCTCCCTCCCAGCTCCCAATTGCCTCTTCCTCTCCCCCCCTCCCAACCTCCATTGCCACCTACTCTGTCTTGTACTTGCCTAGGAGGAGGGAGGGAGAGAGATGGGTTCTTGGGAGTGAGAATCAGATGATGCCAATATGCGATACCAGCTTCTCCCCCTTTCCCCTTTCTTGGCATATTCTTCTCCTCTGGTTCTCTAGATCCTTCTTTCTCCAATCCTGCTTAGCATTCAAGCTGACCACCAACTCCATGATTGCTGACCAGAGAGCATTTCTTGAACCGAAGCCTTTCTGGTAAGGCAAGCAGGCTCACCTCTCTTCTATTCAAGAATCTGTTTTTTTTTTTTGGCTGCTGTTAGCCTCACTTGTTTTAGCTGAATCTTCACTTTTGGATCAACTCTTTTGCCTGCCAGTTTTTGATACAAGAGAAAGGCAGCCGGCAAGTTGTAATGTTGCGTCTGTTGGAGAGGAGAAGGAGCGATTTCTTTAGGGTGCTTTCTTGTCTTGTGGGCAAATTGAGGGCAATTTCTGTGAATTTGGTAGGAATCAAGAAAGCCCATTAGGAGAATCTGTCATGTGCATGTTCCAATTTTTAGGAGCGGTGCAGATTACTGTCTTCTCTCTGGAATTTTTGGTGCGAACTGTGACCAATTTCAGGCAATTTTGGACGAGGCAAGGAAGCACCCATTTGGGATTTTTCAGTTGGTGCCGCAATCCGCATTCTTCTAAGTTTATTGGCCGGAAGTTTGTGTGTGTTAGTGGCAAATGGGTTGCACACACTCCAAAGTGGAGGATGAGGAGGCCATGAGGAGGTGCAAGGATAGGAGGAAGCTCATGAAGCAGCTCGTGCGCCGCCGTGTTGACCTTGCGGCTGCACACAGTGCCTACCTGCAGGCACTCCGCAACACAGGAGCCACTCTCCGACAATTCGCTGAGGTGGAATCTGCATTGTCACAGCAGCCCCCTGTAGGCCTTTCGGTGCCCCCCTCGCCGCTGCCACCTCCGCCGCCACCACCACCTCCTGCATACTCAGTGACATCCCCAATGCCGCCCTCACCACGCCCCCCACCACCTCTACCGTTTAGCCCAATAACCATAAGAAAGAGGGAGAAGAGAGACGGTGACCTCCATGGGGATGATTCTATGGTTGATGACGATGACACTGACAGCTGCTCAACTCCTAAACCCCCGCCCCCGCCACCTGGTACAGAATGGGAGTACTTGGACCCTTTCACTATGCGTCCCTTGAATTTCCCATCTCCGTTGGCTGATAGGAATGATAGAGAAGTGGCCTCACAGATTACCATGGACGATGATAACTGGGTGGAGACAAACACACAATTTGATGGAGAGGAGGATGAAATCGTCTCTAGCAACGGTGATGGCATTGTGAGGGGTGTGCAGTTGAATCCATCAAAGAGTAGGGCTCTGGGTGATGACAACTCATCAATGGTGAGCTGGGTGACAAAGGATTCAGACTCTTCGGTGATTATTTGGAGGAGTAAGAAGTCACTGGTAGCAATTGTTAAGGAGATTGATGACTACTTCTTGAAAGCGGCGGCAAGTGGGAGCGATGTTGTCATACTTTTGGACTCTGCTGGTGGGCCGCCAGATCCCTCAGAGTTAGAGGCAAATAAAGGTAATATTTTGAGTATCTTGCATACATACAGGGGGTGGAGCTAGCCTCTCTGCCTCAGAGTTGGAGGCAAAGAAAATTGTTGGAGAATAACATTTGTTGTTTCAGGTGCAGGAAAAAATTCCAAATCTGCCAAGGTTTTCTCCACACTTTCTTGGAGCTGGTCATTCAAATCTGTGCAAGCTAACAGAGAATCCTCCATTCCGCATTCTAGGGATGCCTGTGGATATGGTTACCATGGCAAAACACTAGACAAGCTTTATGACGAGGAGCAAAAACTCTACAAGTTAGTTAAGGTGTACTATGGGAGTCCTAGCATTATTTTTGTTTGGTATATGTTTCACTGAAATGCATTACACAATCCCGTAAAAAAAGCATTACACAATGCAGTCAAGGAGTAAGATAAAGATCTTATATCTTGTATGGCAGATTTTGAGGTGTTGTTAATTATCTGGGAAGATATTTCTTGAGCAGAGAAGTTTGTTAGTTCTATTAACAGGAGAGCTGAATGCATGATGAAGAAATGTTTACTAATTACAATATGTTGCTCTACCAAAAACAGAATGCAGCCAAGGAGTAAGATAAGAGCTTATATCTTGTATGATAGGAGGTGTCGTTAGTTATCTGGGAAGATTTTTCTTGAGCAGAGAAGTTTGTTAGTTCTATTAACAGGAGAGCTTAAAGCATAATGAAGAAATGTTTACTAATTACAATATGTTGCTTTACCAAAAGTCCACACATTCTTGATTATTACCACCCCGTCTTGCAGGATGAAGAATTTGCAAGGCTCCAGTACAAAAAGTACAGTTCGTTGCTACAAAGGTTAGAATCAGGGGAGCATGATAAGTTACATGCAGAGAAAGTTCGGGATAATATCGAGGAATTGCAAACTCGGATAATCTCTTTGGAGGAAGCTGTAACTTCAACATGTCTGACCATATCAAAGCTCAGAGACGAGGAGTTATATCCTCAGATTATTGAATTATCTGCAGGGTGAGCTCCAAAATTTAGCTAGCTAGCATACTCCAACAGTCCAAAGCTGCTATTTTAATAGCAATATTTAGGTACAGGATATCTGTGTTCAATTCCTAATATACAGTAATGCATTTCAGGAAGTTTCATTTCTCCCATTTCATTGTTATTCATATTAAGAAATAGCTGATAACTTCATTAGGAACACCCAAGTATAGCTTTTTAAGTCGCTTATGTTGAGTGTTGTCATATTGAAGCTCTATTGTCGTTCATGATAGTTGCCTATAGGGAGTATTTAGTAGTTACCTCAGACATCATATACCATACATGCAAGCAGCAAATTATCATTGCATCTCAGTGCCATGGCTACAATGCTGCCCTGTTAATTCTGCATTTATTTCCTTGTGATAATGCTATTTTGTTCTCTGCCATCTCTTCTGATGCTCTTCTTTCCTTGCTTCTGACTTAGGCTTGTGCATATGTGGAGAAACATGTATGAGTGCCATCAGGTTCAGAACCACATTGCGCAGCAAGCCAGTCTCCTAGGCAACCGACCTGGAAGTGAGCCGACAACTGACTCTCACTGTCATGCAGCATCTCAGCTGGAAGTTGAAGTCTCTGCATGGCACAGCTCCTTCTGTAATCTCATCACCTTGCAGCGTGAGTACGTAACCATCCTTAACCATTGGATTAGACTCACTGACTGCCTGCCTGATAATGATGGCTTTATGAGAAGTAAATCTGGAATTCGTAGCCTCTCTGGAGAACTCCAGCGTGGTCTCGAGGGGTTACCTGAAAAGGTAGAGTAAACCTAACTTGGTCTATTCTTTCAGAACTTTGTTTGTTACTTTGTAAAATCAAGCTTGTAGGAACTTTTGGTTAAGAATGCATCATTTTGTTTTGAATAATGAAGTTTCCATTCTTTATGTATGAACTGAAGGACTAATGGACTACTACACTCATTTGTCATAAGTTGAATTTTGTTGTAGTTAACCATTTAGCTTTTCTTCCCATGTTTTCTTAATGTTCCTCAGGTAGCTGCAGAAGCAATAAAGACTTTTCTGTCAGTCATACACTCTATAGTTATACAACAGACTGAGGAGCGTCAACTGAAGAAAAAGTCAGACCACATCGAGAGCAAATTTCATACCCAGTTAGAGAAACACAGTGAAAATGCGATGCAAAACTCAGGCCAGCCTCCACACACGAATCATCATTCAGTGTCAAAGGATGACATGAAGCTGGACGCGTTCAGAAAGCGGGTCGAGGAGGAGAAGGCCAGGTATCTGAACTCCGTGAGGACTAGTCGAGCCATGACGCTGAACAATCTTCACACGAGCCTTCCAAACGTGTTCCATGCTCTGATGGGGTTCTCAGGAGTATGCGTGCAGGCATTCGAAGGTATCAGTAGATGCAGTGAAGATGTTGCTACCCACTCAGGAGCAGTTTCGCCTGCCATTTCCTCCTGAGTGCGGCATGGTTGGCTGTGATTATTCATTGTAAGTAGGCAAAGTATAAACTGGTTCCACGTGAATATGCTTCTCTTCCAAAACTTCTGTGATAAAAAATAGCGATGATTTTAAGTCAGTACAGGCATAATAGTCTTGAATAGATCGCATAGTCTCAATTTGAGAAGAGGTGGGTATCTATGAGGTTACTGGTTAGTAGTAGAAATCTGAAGGATCACAAGTAATTTTTCATGTATGGTTGAACCCTTGAATTGTAGTCTGTAGCTGCATGTTCTGACGATATGATGCTATTCATCTCAATATACTTCCAGTACCAGTGTCCAGGGGTTGTCCTGGTTCACAGCCGCCGAAGAATTTTCCAATTCATTGTCTTGGTTGTTATTTGACGTATGAGAAGCACTATCTGTATAAATTCCTTTCATTTGTCACAACTTCTGCTTTCTTAGAGTAGAAGTTTCATTGTTTCTAATTACATAGTCAGATTCACACTCTGATTCGAAATCTAAGTCGCCCTCAAATCTGTGTTGTCAAACATTTCAGCTTTGACCATCATTTCATAAAAAAGGTGTCTAGGTTTGTCACATGCTAGCCACGTAGAATGGATATTGGTAGATTAGTCATGAAATCTACTTTCATAATATTTAATTTTTATGTCAAAGTCGTGCCTTGTATACTATGAAAACTCGAAACGAACTGGCATTTTAAAATCGGAGTGACTATTCTTTTCAAAAAGAAAAACAACAAAGTTTAAGACTACGAACAATTTGGCCAGATCTTCCAATGATTTCTTCATGAAGTGCATCAGTTAGGTAATACAGAAGCGTCCAATTTTTTTCTAAGATCCTTGTCGAATGTTAATCTTGTCATAACAAGCGCCATATCCAATGCACGACAGTGATTTTTTGCACCTGTGCTAACTCTCAATTTCTAGCACGAAGAAATAATCTAAAACATAGATAAAATAGTGCATTTTCTGGTGATATGACTGTTTTAGGCTTTTTTGTCTTTATCTTCTTATTCTTTTTCATTGTCTATGATGATATAACTTTTTTCTTGTTTTTAAAATTAATTATGCTGAAAAGGCTATCAGCAGCTATAGTACATTTTTAGCCACTACAGTACAAAATAATCCACAAGCTAGGGTTTTGAAACCCAAATGAGCATCACCGTACACTGGGAGAGGCCAAGTTTTGCTGCAAAATAAATAGAAGTTAAGACATGTTTATAATGTTCGACAGAGAAAGGGTACTTTTTCACATACCAAATTATTTGTGCTAAAATGACATCTATTTTGGAGCGAAGCAATGACTAGTGCATCGAGTTAATAATTGATGGTAGCATATTTTTTAAAGGCATTTTAAGAGTCTTGAGCATTTATGTGGTTGTTTTTAGCTATGACTGAATAATCCATTTTCATTATTGTCAATGCTAAATTATTCATTAATTAAAGTCATTAGTTGATAATTTTGGTTATGGTGTGCAAAATAGGTACCGCATATATGCTTTAAGAACTACAAAATACAAGACATATGAACTAGTTGCGTTTCAAAGTATTATAATTGCAATTCAATAGTTCTAAAAAAGCAAATATGTTTCTTTTTCATTATTCTATAAAGGTATATCAACATAAACACACTTGTCCGATAAAATATATTAATCAACAACAAACACAATAAATTTATTAGAGATATCGTATTAGTGTGACAAGCACATGTTTTTTATACACCAGTTTAGTAGTGCAGGATGTATTAAGGTTGTAGAGGGACCAAGCTAGGGTTCATTCCCCTCTCTAAATTTATATCGTGCTATTTGCAGCTTAGGTGATGTCTTCCATTTGATATTTTGGTTGAGTTCTTTTTAACTTATAACTTAAGACTTTTCTTAAATAAATAAATTAGATGGTTTTTTTGTCACTGTTTTGAAATTTTTTTGAATCGATTTATCGGCATATGATTCATTTACATAAATACTCATGCTAGACCAAAAAAATATACTCCGCAGCTAAAAAGAAACCACATTTTGATTACATTAAATGGAGATGAGCGATGATGACATATAGTAGAGGTGGGAGCCAGGTGATAGAACTCACATGAGGTGACTGACTGTAATGCATGTAATAGACACACACTTCCTCGTGTCAGTGGCGGACCCAGGATCAAAATTTTGGGGGGGCTGACCCTTGGTGGATCTGCGTCTGCCTCCCATCATCATCGAGTGGTTAAGCGTGCATTCTCATATATATGCAAATAGTTATGAGGGAGAAATACAATGACGAACCAATGGATTTTTCGTTGAAATTAAGCTAGGCAGCCATTGTATTTCAATGAAAAATATAATAGTTATGAGGGAGAAATACAATGACGAACCAATGGATTTTTCGTTGAAGTTAACCATCTTCATTCATTTTATATCTTGATGGTTGTTGGACACATTGCTCTATACTGAGATATTGTAGTTGAATATTTGCTTCAATTATTTTTTGTGCAAATATGGATTTTTAAATGTATTAAGTACTTGAACTCTAGCAGAGATGAAAAGACAATAGCAAGCTCCATCTAATGCTGATTATTAAAATTATAATGCGCTTTGAGAATCCTCCTTGTGTCTCTTCTAGTCGTTCTAAATTTCTGATGTGTGCATTCTTTTAGGTGTTTCAATGTAATAATGCATCTTGTGGGCACTTCTACCACCCCAAGTGTGTTGCAAAATTACTTGAGCTTGATGACACTGATGATTACTGGCCAGCCGTAGGGGGGGCGCCAGCCCCGACTGACCCCCGGTGGGTCCGCCCCTGCTTCGCGCTGCAACGGCAGATCACATAGGAGGCAACGATAGTGAGCCCCAAGCCGTTAGCTAATCTCTCTGCTACGGTTCTACGTAGCATGTGGTTAGAACTAATATTGGAGATGCGATAATATCTTAAACAAAGATAAACAGTGGTGGGTCTAAGATTGTACCACATCTCGAGTTGAATTTACTAGAAGAAGACTGGATACTAGAGATAACATAGGGCTGAATTATAGGATTTATACCCCAGGTTGAGTTGGAATTATCTGGGCAATACACTAGTAATTATTTCACGTCCCGAGCTAAAGCCCATGTTGCCATGGACTCAGATCCGCCCTTGAAGATAATTAATCTTCTTGCACACGAGGAACTTACAATTATTTTTCAATTTTTAGAAAAGACTCACTACGAATTATTTTTCTTTACTCTCTTCTCTACTCTCTATCTCTACTTTCTACTAATATAAAAATGGAGTTTGTTTGATCACCACCCCTCCCTTCCCCGCGATGTGCACACATTTCTCTTTTCCACCAATCGCACCATCCATGGAAAAAATAGCTCTTAAGAAAACCAGAGAAAACTGGTGCGCACTAACAGGTGGACTTGTGTTGTCAGCCACTCCTCCGGTTTGCTTGCCCTTAACCAATGTTCTGAACCCAGCTGCATGCTATCCACCCCTCCCCTTCCCTACCTCTAGCTGCCACCAATATCTCATCACCCCTTCCCCTACCGTATGTCGGTCTGCACATCCTTATTCTCGTAAATTGCCTCCCATTTCAACTGCCTCCCCACCCCTCCTCTCTCACCATTCTCTCTCTCCTCTTTCACCCGCTGGTTGTTGTGCGACGATCGTGCAATGCTCGCTCGGTGGCTAGAGGGAGGTGGCACAGGTCAGAGGTTTGTGATGCAGCAATGATGTGGCGGCACAACATGCGTGAAATGGCGAACGGTGGGAGGGCCAAATCTGGCGGCGATGCGGCTAGGGAGGTCCAAACCACTGGCGGAATAACAAGGAACTGTTGGATCCAGCCGCCTTCCCTACCTTCGATGACAGTGTGGCGTGTGAGCGACATCAACCGTACCGGTGACGACGCAACCGGTGGACACTGGATCTGATGGCGGCTTGGTCAGGACAAGTTAGATCCAGTGGTGGTGCGGCGGCGTCAGCTAGATCCAGTGGCGGTGCAGTGGCTTTGGCTGGATCTGATGTGTCCCTCCCCAACAACGCCCAGTTTTATTGAGGATGAGAAGAAACTGCCTCCCCACCTCCCCCATTTTCTCCACCACCCTCCTGTCCTCTCTGTCATCCTTCGGCCACACTGTTGTGCTCCTTGGCCCTCGTTGTCGCAACCTCCTGCCACATCGTCGCTACCCTCGCCATCGCCATCATGCCCTCCTCCCATGCTGAGGCTCCCTCGTCGTCGCCGTCACGCCCGTCTGTCATCATCGACCTCCTGCTCCATTGTTGCTCCCTCGATGTCGCTGTGGTGCCCTCCCTCCCCACCAACACTCCGTCACCGTCGCATCCTCTTATCACGCTGTCCCCTTTCTATCATGCCCTTTTGCCCTCTCCGTCACGTGCCGCCATGGTCACTACCCCCTTTCCCCTCCGTCGCACGCCACCACGACCATGCCCTCTTCACCGCGGTCAATCTGTGCCCTATCATCCTATTCTCGCTGCCACAATCACTACCTATTATATATGAGATATCTAATTTATGTTATAGTAGTGCAATAGTTCTACCAATTGGTGCTCATGTCCCAGGTAAACAAGGCTTGCACTAGCCTATGGTTCATATTTTTGCTAGCTAGAAAATGCTTGTTGTCTTTTGTAGTCCATGTTGGTCTGATTCCTAGTATTGATTGGTTTGCCGGTTGATTCTTTCGTTGATACCATCTCATTGTGAGGTTGTCCTTGCTTTTCTTTTGATTCCACTAGTCCCTCTCTCAACTTGGCAGATCGGCAGCCACCCGTCAACTAGCGATTCCCTTCTCCAGCAACTGGCAGTCCCCTTATCCAGCGATCTTCCTTTACTTTTTACCATCTACAAGGTACATCGGAGATTACCAATAGCTACAGAGACACCAGATGAGGTATTTTTAAACTTTAGCTTTTTTGATTCCAAAGCACAAAGCGATATTCTACATTACAAAGCCCAAGAGATAATTCGTATCAAAAGCAACACACCAAATCAATCTTTTCGTCGCCCCATGAAACAACAACCACTACTAAATGTGGATATATATGTCCAGTTTAATTTCTTTATGAATTTGTATATATGTTTTACTTGATATATGCTTATGATAAAATTGATGTTAATTATATGATTTAAAATCATATTTAATTATATATATTACTCTCTTTTAAGATTTCGTAACACATAGACACCTTGCTTAAAAAAAAGAACACCTTGAAGGAAAAATAACACCTTACTTGAAGGGGAAAAAAACACTGGCAAATCGTTCACCTATCAGCTTCCACCTTTCGTCGCCAAAAGTAACAGCGCCCCCACTGCCCATCTACAGAGCCAAGCCAAAGCCAAACCAAATCAAACCCAAGGGAAGGAAACCCAAATAAAAAAAAGGCGTGCAGTTTGTTTCCTCCTCTCGTGCGCCTCCGATCCCAATTCGATCCGCTCGCCTCCCTCCCGATCCGCCACGCCCTCCTCTGCCGCACAATTCGCCCGCCTCCGCCCGGATTCGCGCGGAATCGACCGTGGATTCGCTCTCCCCGGGCCCGGAAACCCTAGATCCGCCGCCGCCATGTTCTGGCGCATGACCGGCCTCTCCGCGGCGTCGCCCGTGAGTCCCCTGTGCTCGTAGCTCCTTCTCTCCCCCTTCGCTGTTGTACTTCTCAGATTGGTTGGTTGGTGCGTGCGTGCGTCCGTGTGTGCTGGCGCTGCAAGCTGCGGGTTTGGTCATGGAGCAGCTTGTTCGTCTGTTTCGATTGGGTCGGTGGATTAGATGCCGCAGTTGGGTTGTAATGCTCGATTGTTTTGGATTTTTCTGGGCTAGTTCGCGTTGGAGTTGGTGTATCTGTGCACTGCGACCGCGAGGTGTGTGATTTTTGCATTGGTGAGCTCGTACGTCTGCTGTTCCCGTGGATTGGGGCGTGTTGTAGAGAGGAAGGAGATGCCTTGGCTCGGATATGGTTAGGTTCTGCATACAGGTTCGTCGGTTTGGGGAGGACTGGGTCAGTGCTCAATAGGGACTGCATTTTTCTGGCAAAAAGGAGGCTGCTGTGTTGTTAATATTGAGTCCCTGATCTTGTGTGTGATACTGTTTGATGAACATTTGTTTTGGATTACTGTTGGTTAGCATCTGCATCGTGAATTGAAGATTCCTATGCATTGGGCACTTACACCGTTTCAGAAAGAATTTGTATGTTGTGGGTGGAACGGTGTGCCAGTGTAATAGACCCTTCCTTCCTCTTTTCCTTTTTGGTCTGTTTTGAATTGCTGAACTTGTAATGGTTTTGTTTGATGTGAAAGAGGATTGCTGCAGATCTCATGTTCGATCAAAATGATGTGACCTTTGTAATTCCATTTGGACATTAATCTTGCATCTAATCCAGCAACTTAGCTGTATTGTCAGATTCTTTTTATTAAGTGACTCAGAAACTTTTTCCCATGTCTCACATGAATCACCATTAATGCATTATTATTCTTCCATGGTCACTGTAAATAACTTTGAAGTCTCATTGAGGTCTGAATTTATTTTTGTATGTATTGTACAAGCAAAAGGTTCTGCGTCACTTGCCTAACTCTGTGTTTTATTGTTTCAGGTGGATACAATTCTAGACAAGGAAAATTTCACATTGGAAGAACTTCTTGATGAGGATGAAATTATTCAAGAGTGCAAAGCACTGAATACCCGACTCATAAATTTGTAATTTCCTTACAAAATTTTTGTTACTCGTTTGAGTGACATGGGTGCATCTAATGTTGCGCCTTTCCATTCATTTTCATATTCTGTATGGGAATAGCGTAGAAGAATCCTGTGCCATTTCTTGTGGCTTCACTTATGAGACATTCACTGCAATTGATGCAGAGGAAAGTGAATTGCTTGTTAGATAAAGATAATAACGAACAAGTATGCTATTGTTGCATTTGTTTCTGTACTTAATTGTTGCTGCATCTGCATAGTTTAAATCCCATCATAGGGAAGAAAAAGCAACTCGCTCATTTGCACATAAGATGTACTTTGATTACTTAGAAATTAGAATACATGTAGATTCTGTTTTGGCATTAATGCAGTAATGCTGGTGATAGTGGTTTTTCCCTCTAAAGAGATGGTTCACAAAGTACCTCTGTTTACATGTAAGGAGCACTATTTCTTGGATATTTTGTTATCAAGGGAAAACTTTCTTTTCCCTTCTTTTGCTCCTTTTCTAGAATATGCTTGGTTTTATTTGTATTGACCTGCAAAAAAGTGAGCCTAATGTTCTCTGATGAAACTAGACTAATTATTCAACTTATTCATACTGTCAAACCTAATGGGCACACATCAAGTTTTCGTGATGTAGGACCTTGATGAATGCATTACTAGTATAGTGAAAATCTATACAGGGCTTCATTTCTTGACCGTTGTGACATGTAGTGTTTCTTCAACTCATACTAGTATACTACCTTATATTCCCCCACCTATAATGCTTGAAATGTTGTATGTAGCTTGCGTAACAAGGCCCAGGTGGAACAATTGCTTCGTTATGTTGTGGAAGACGTTCCAGAGGATGCTGAAAAAAAGCGCTTTTTCAAGTATGAAATTGGTCATTAACATTTGTTTTTCATTTTATATAAAGAGCGGAATTTTCTTCCACCTTTTGAAACTTCTCTCCACTCCTTGTAGGTTCCCTTTCATTGCTTGTGAGATATTCACTTGTGAAATTGATGTCATTTTGAGGACCCTAGTAGAGGATGAAGAGGTTAGCATTCTTGTCATATATTCTCCTTTTGAAGTGTTTACCTCAGAACTTTTTTAGTAGTAGCTGACGACAATCATTGCTAATGTTATTTCCCGTTCCTTTATGTGTTGCAGTTAATGGAATTGCTTTTCTCATTTGTTAAACCTGATCATCCACATAGCACATTATTATCTGGTTACTTCAGTAAGGTACTTCATTGCTTTGCATTATTTATATCTGAACCATGGCATAAATTCATGTTCAAAATTCAAAGTCCCTGCAGAAGTTTCATTTGTTACATACATTTTGTGATCGTTAGACTTCATTCTGTAATTGCTGTTATTTTAATGCTGGGGCTGAAGTCAGTTGTATTAATTATTTGTTCTAGGTGGTAGTTTGTTTGATGCTGCGGAAGACTGCCTCTCTTATGAATTATGTTCAGGTATTCCTTGTCTTCCTTGTATAAACAGAGAATAATTTGTTAATTGCATGTAAAATTATGATGTCTAGTGTTCCATTTGTTTGTCCTGTCTTTATTTGAATGTGTTGTTTGGTTAACCAAAACAGCTAATATTTCACAGTGTCTAGCTTTGGTTCGCACTATTATCTTTCAGACATCTGCATAAGCAAAATTTTGCCTTATACTCCCAAAGACTTTATCTACAAGCTTGTAATTTTTGGAGCATTTCAATGGATTATAAATTTATAGCACACACTTTTGTTTTCTGTAGGGGCATCCAGAGATAGTTGTTCAACTTGTCGACCTGATTGGCATCACATCGATAATGGAGGTAAGCTGTTATTAAGAATTATTATTTGCGGATTGATGTTTTGGTGAGTGCATTTGATTGATGCTGCTGCCCCTGGAATTCTTCAGGTGCTGATACGACTGATTGGTGCTGATGAGACCATATATTCAAACTATGCTGATACATTGCAGTGGTTAGAAAATACAGATGTCCTTGAAATGATTGCAGATAAGTTTAGCTCATCGGTAAGTTACTAAAGCTTGATTGCTAAGGAATATATATGTAGCAATGCGGAATGCATTTATTTGTTGATCTGGCATAGTAGGTCTGGGCATATATCTGCTTGTAATTTCTTTGAGATGATTGTATACAAACTTTGCTTGTCTTGAGATATTCTTACCTATATAACATAAGCCCCTAAATGCTAATATTCCATTCTTGTCTGAAAAACGTAAGTCTTTAATATAAATGTTTTCTAGCAGAAAAGTTTATTATTGTATGTTGTTGCCAAGCAGGACTGTCCTGAAGTGCATGCCAATGCTGCCGAAATTCTTTGTGCAGTGACTCGATGTGCACCTCCATCTCTTGCTGCAAAGATATGCAGCCCAAGGTCTCCATCTTTTATCTTTGTTATATCATATGGTCACAATTTAATCCTTATTGGGCAATTTAAGAAAACTTTTTCCAAGGAACCAAGTGTGTTGGATATTTTGGGTAGTGGACAGAAAAAGATGTCCATGCCGTTCTTCCAATCCTTTGATTTAGTATAAATGGTTGGGGACAAATCCCCACCCTGTACAAGTGGAATTTTCCTGTTGATTTTCCTTTTTGTCACCTTTAATCTTTCTTTGTTATGTTCTATGAAATTTCAGTTTTGTTGGGAGGTTATTCCGTCATGCTCTTGAAGAATCAAGACCCAAATCCGTGCTGGTTCATTCATTGTCAGTGTGCATATCTTTGCTGGATCCAAAAAGACTAGCATCAGCTTCCTATCAAGCATTTAGAAGCAACTTGAGTCATGGGGCATTGGTCACTGCCAGTCCTGAGACGGTTGATGGTATACTTGAGAGTCTAGGTGAGTGTTGGGTTTTTTTTTTTTTGCATTTTTTGGTTAGGAAAAATTTTGCTTCCTTCACCAATTCTAGACCTTATATAAATCATATGTGCCATAGTATGCTAGATCTTCTTTCCATTGTTATGTTCTCAATTTTTGGTGATTTATTGCTATAGCTGACATAATATTTTAGGCAATTTGCTGAAGTTGTTGGACACTTCTGCTGCTGAAAATGTGTTGCCTACGACATACGGATGTTTACGCCCACCTCTTGGAAAGCATCGTCTGAAGGTTCTGGATAATGCACTGCCTTTTTACAATTGCCCATTTGGCCGTTTCAAACTTTCATGGACTAATTTTATTGCTTGAGCTCTTCATTTCCTGTACGGATGGATTTATGTATTTAATAGAAATATTTAAGTTGCATAGGTTTATCTAGAGTCTACACTTAGTTACTATATTTTTGGTATGGGCTATCTGGATTTTATTGTGTGTGAGATACGAAGAGTAGACAACAGAGGGATGCACGCCTGACTCCTGATGTCATCAACTGTTTGCTGTCTTTCACCTCGTTCTGCAAGATAGAAAACATTTGTTTAACACTTTATTCATTTTTATTTTGGCAACGTTATTGTGTCTTGGTAATTTTCCTTGCTCATTTTGGTGCTAAGCTGGGTTTACTCCTTTCTTCAGATTGTGGAGTTCATCTCTGTTTTGCTGACAATTGGTAGTGAAACTGCCGAAAAAGAGCTAATCAGCCAATCAGCAATAAAGCGCTCCATTGATTTATTCTTTGAGTAAGTTGGATAATATGCTGTGTTGTGTTCTTTTGTTCCCCTGGTTGAAGGGCCCTTTCATATAATTATTGAAACCGCAGGTACCCATATAACAACTTTCTGCACCATCATGTTGAGAATATCATTGTTTCTTGCCTGGAGGGTAAAAGAATTGAACTTGTTGAGCATGTTCTTAATGAATGTGACATTGTTGGTAAAATTCTTGCTGCGGAAAAGCTTTCTTCTTTGTCAACAGAGTCTAACGGGGTAAGTTAATAATAGGTTGTGATAATTTCAACTTAATGCTACAGAGAATTCCCTTTCATCTTTTCTGTGTCTTTTATGTGCAGCCTACTGTACCATCAGAAGGGAAAACCCCTCCAAAAATTGGGAATGTTGGCCACATGACGAGAATAGCGAATAAGCTTATTCAGTTGGGAAACAGTAACAGCACAATCCAGACTCACTTACAGGTGATTTTTTCCTTTTGTGCATGGACTCGACAATGTTTTGTTTGTTAGGCTCTGAAATATCTACAGGTTTTTACTCACACTGTGTTGGCTTTTTTTTTTTGGGGTAGGAAAATAGTGACTGGGTTGAATGGCAGGCAGATGTTCTGGTGAAGCGCAATGAGATGGAGAATGTTTATCATTGGGCTTGTGGGTAGGTTCCTTTTCTTTGTTTTGCATGTTATACCTTGCTTTCATTTTCTCTAAACATTGCTGCACCTATGTCTTGTTGCTGCAGCCGCCCAACATCACTACATGACCGTGGTAGGGATAGTGATGATGATGACTTCCGAGACAGGGATTATGATGTGGCAGCTCTTGCTAATAACTTGAGCCAGGCATTCCAATATGGGATATACAGCAATGATGACATTGAAGAGGTGTGTGGATGTGCTAGTGTTATTAGATTTGATGGTTTGCTACAGTCATTTTTTTTTAATTTCCCAGTGCGTTTTTTTTAAAAATTTTTTTGAGGGTCCTATTGGTTTCCTAGGTGGAAAACATAAATTCTCTTGCATCTTGCTGTTTTATCTACTTGTCAACCAGAATGACTGATTGGTTATATGACTATTTTACATTTTCATGTTTCAGTTTTGTAATTTTTTTTGTATATGTAGACATTATAGGGTGCTACACTACATATTAACGATACATGTTGGTTTCATGAATGCAGGCACAAGGTTCACTTGAACGGGATGATGAGGTATATTTAAGGACGTTATTTTAGCTCATCTATTGCTTTCTTCTTTTCACTTGGTTCTAATGTTGAACTTGATTAAATGTTTGCTGTAGTGTGCCTAAACATTGTTTAGTGCAGTCAACTGTATGTAGAAAGAAGACTATAACATTATGGATAGCTTTCTTTTTGTCTGGAAACATATAACATCATGGGTAGGTAGTCCATAGAATGCAATAAATGAGAATCGACAAGTATATTGTTTTCTTCTGGTAGTAGAAGGTTGAGCTTCTGCCATCTTGAGTGGATTGTTTTCCCCAGCTTCTGCCATCTTGAATGGATTGTTTTCCCTTTTTTGTTCCTTTCAGGATGTCTATTTTGATGACGAATCAGCTGAGGTGGTAATATCTTCTCTGCGTTTGGGAGATGACCAGGATGGGTAATTTGCAATCTTAAATCACACTCCAGCACCCTTGATTTTTTCCCCTGTATGCGGTAGCTGATTAATTATGTGTTTAAAAGCAGCTCCCTCTTTACAAATTCAAATTGGTTCACATTTGATGGAGAGAGAGGCATCAATGACCGTTTAGCTGCCTCTGTTCCTTCGCCATCACCCAATTCTGAGGAGACTTCCCCAGACACCGAGGAAACTGATGATGGTGAAGGCATTGGCACTGAGGATCAAATGGAAACTGTGTGTCTTGGAAATGGCCCTATTGAGGAGGCAGATGTAGCAGAATCTACTAAGCAAGCAAATTTTAGTACTGAGGATGAGCAACTGGAAAATGCAGAAGGGATTGAGCGGCATCCAGATGTTTCAAATGGTGATACTGAAGCTAGTACAGATGAAGCTGCCTCTGGAGCAGCAGAATCTTCAGCCCCATTAGCTGAGATGCAGACAGAGAGAACAGTAGATGAACCCACTGGCTCATCTGATTTGGACAAATCAGTCTCTGAAACTTCGCCAGATCCTGATGTTAATGGTAGTGATTCCACCAACTCGGCAGCATCTTCTGAACAAGCGCATAAAAAAGGCGTGGAGCTACGGATCAAGGAAGTTTCCACAATGGATGTTGAAACAAAAAGTGATGCAATCGAAGCAAATGAGTGAAGTGGCAGGATATCTCATGGACTGAAATGGCGCAGCTGACCAGAGCAAGTCCCACAGAAGACGAGCAATCATCTTGCTTCACGTGTTCATCAGCCACGGACAACTCTGAAGCATACTGCTGTACAATAAGCAAGTGAACTATTTTGCCATCCATTGTGGCCTATCACTGTACAAATGAACAGCATTGTCTAACTGCACGCTCGACGTTTCATCAGAAACTGGTCAGTTCGCTTCGAAATTTGCCCACCAGTTCATGGGAAAGATTGGTTGGTGCCAAATGTCATTTGGCGGTGTCTTGGTGATATATGAAGCGACATTCTTTTGGATGGCAACTGGTTTTGGCTACGTAGTGTTTTGTTTCATTAGGTTAACTTTGGAACTGTAATATGGGATGTGGTATTATTTCTAGTTCAGCTATTTGTTGTAATTTTTTCAAACTCGACGTGCTTAAGTTCAAATGGAACGTGTTTTTGGTTAAAGATTCCTGCTCGTTGTGTTCAATTGTTCTAGACCCAGTTCGATCAAAGCCAATCTTAACATGGTTCGAGCCCTACCAAGATTGTAGCAGCAACATTTATGGAAGCCATAGAGGCAAGACAGTACAATGTTATTGAATGGTAAGCAGTGTTTGTCTAGGCGCTAGTCGTCAGACCAGCATCTAATCGCCTGGGTGGATTAGATGGCCGTCTAGGCTAGGGCTGGAAAAAAAGCTCGTTAGTGGGGCTCGTTGGCTCGGTTCAAAATTGTTTCAATTATACTTGTTAATTGGTTAAACATTAAAATGAGTTGATTTCAAATGAATTTGAATTTTGCTCAAGCTCGGCTCGGCTCGTTGGCTCGTTGGCTCGTTTCTAAAAATACTTTTAAATTATATGTAAAATGATATTAAATTAAACTATATTATTTTCAGGAAAAGCTCGATAAAATGAGAAGTTGGCTCGATATCCACCCCTAGACTCTAGGCGGCAACAATCGGCTAGACGGGCAAGATGTCTAGGCGGCAACTTCTTCCTCCCGCTTAGGTGGGCTAGACGTCCGCCTAGGGATCAGTGACGGTAAGTTAAACATTTAACGGGATGTTACTACTTTACTAATGCGTTATTGCTGTTAGGAAACCTGAGCTTGAGCCCGCAGCCCGCGGCCCATGGTGGACACCTCATTGTAGACTATAAATGGTGGGCCCGCGCCTAGGGATTCTGTTCAATCTATTATTCTTTCTTCTGTGATTGATTCGATTTGTTCTAAACAGAGGAATCGATCGGACTGGACGCCATCAACGGTTCCTCAACACATTATCAGCACGAGATCGCTCCGGTGAATAGAAGGTAATCATCGAAGCTCTAATAGATTGAATTATCTAGATCATTGTAAATTCGCAATTTTTCGCGTTCTAGATTGAATTTCTATGGTGCAAATCCGCTCAAATCTACCGCGAGCAGACTTGAAGTCGCCGGCACAATGTCGATCGGTAGATTGAATCACGGGGTAGATGTTGATTGCACTGTGGATTGAAAAAAAAAGGAAAAACGCAGTGGCATGGCTGGTCCCGTACGACAGTCGTGCATGCATCTAACCGGCCTCGCACGCACCGGTCACCGGCCTCCACTTGCGAAGCCGTCGTCGGCTTGCCGCCGGTCGGCCGCCGATCGCTGCTGCGGCGCGCGCCGCTTCAGTCGCTTCGCGCACGGTTAGCCACCGGACGCGGACGCCACTGGGAAGCGCGCGGCCGCCCCTGGGACCGCGCCGGCCGCAGCCGCACTGGCGGTCGGAATCGGCCGCCGCCGCCGCCTTCCGGCCTCGAGCTCCGCTACACGGTCGGTGTCGCCGCCGAGGCTCGCGCTGAAGCCGCCGCGCGCGCCCACGCGCGCGCCGCCTCGGTCTCCGGCTTGCGCGCGTCGCCTCGGTTGCGGCCCTAGTGTGCCGCCTCGAGCTCCCGCACGCGCACGCCGCTCCGTTTACGCGCACGCCGCCGCGCGCGCGCGCGCGCTCGGCTGCCGCCTCGCCGGCTCGCCCCGTGCTCGAGGTCGCCGGCCTCGGCTCGACTCCCACACTCCGGCCCGCCGCCAGGCCGCACAGCTCGCCGCGCCGCCCCGCGCCAAGATACGCCCGCCCGGCCGCCAGGTCGCGACCGCTCCGCCGCGGCCGCGCCGATGTGCCCGCTCCGATTGCGCTACAGACGGCCGCCTGCGCCGCTTCCACACCCGCATGCGCCGGCTCGCCGCCGCTCACCTGCCTCGCCTTGGTCGCCGCCGAACGCCGCCGCGCTGGCAAGACACCCACTCGCGCCGCCCCATTCGGCCGCACGGGCCAAGCCCACCGCCGCCACTAGAAGTTACCCTTTGATCTGTGCACATGGGCTGGTCGGTTAAGTGGGCCGAAGCAGGCCGGGTAGGCAAATGGGCCGCACGGAAAGAAAGAAAAAAAGGAAAAGAGAAGTGGGCTGGCGCTTGCCAAATTGCAAAAAACCCCCTGAAGTTCTCGTAATTACCGATTAGCCCTTAAAAATTCCATATGGGTCTCGAATTTTGCAGAAAAGGCCTCGTAGTTCTGAAAATTACGAATAGGCCCTCAAATTTACGAGCGGGTCCAGAATTTTGTAGAAAACCCCTTGGTAAATCAGAAAATTACGCGAATTTTTCTCTGAACTAAAAATTTGCGCAGAAACCCCCAGGAATTGCAGAATTCGTTTAAAATTAATATTCTAGCATAATAGGGCCTCAGGAATCCGAATTTTGAATTGTTTTTAGCATTTGAATCACATTTATTTCTGACATTATTATTTTCTGTATTTATTTACTGTTTTTGGTTAATTGTAATTGTTTAAATTGCTTTTAATCACTGAAATTAGCAGTAAAAATTATAGAAAATGCATAGAAAATTATGAAACATTGCGAGAACCTTTTGTACCATTTATTTACCTGCAGTAAATTATTCCGTGCATGTTTACCAGCAGTAAACTTATATACACATGTGGATGACTGGCATCACGAACCAGGAGTTCGAGGAGCTAGCTCAGCATGGTCAAAACTATCTGACGTGGCCAAGAAGCTCCGCGTGGCTATTGGGATTAGCGGACTGCATGATGCCCAACCCACGCCTGAAGAGAATGACCAGTCACTTGATTTTCTCAGGCACCACCTCTGCCTCACTCTCAAGAATGAGTGCATGGCGGAGAAGAGCACGCTAGCACTCTGGACCGCACTCAAGAAGCAGGTTTGAGAGGCTAAAATACACCATTCTTCCTCAAGCAGAGCAAGAGTGGATCAGACTGAGGTTTGCCGACTTTAAGACGGTCGGGGAATACAATTCTGTCTTGCACACGATTTGTACCAATCTTCAACTCTGTGGCAAGCAGATCACAGATGAGCAGAAGATTGAGAAAACCCTATCCACCTTCCACCCCAATGCAGTACAATACGCACGCAATTATCGTCAAGACGGCTATGAGGAATATGCTGAATTGATTGATATGATGCAAGTTGCGGAGGCTCAGGACAAAGTTCTCCGTAAGAATTAAGTCACTCAGCCATCTGGGAGCTCCACTGGTTGTGAAGCCAACGTCAGAAGTTACAAGGTGCGAAAGCCCTTGATGAAGAAAAGGGGAAGGAAGGGTAAGGCCGTAGCCCAGAAAGGCAAATCAGATGCTCCACGAGAGAATAAGGCTAGCAAGCCAAAGCAGGATGGCAAAGGGCAGCATGAAGCCTACTTTGCGTTGGCTGAGGGGGAGAGTTCTGAGCAGGTACCTGCACTGATGGAGGTTGAAACCATCACGACAGGAGCACCCTTTTCGACCTAGAAGCAACCAACGCCATAAT
The DNA here is from genome assembly GCA_036346575.1 of Dendrocalamus sinicus. NCBI lineage: Eukaryota > Viridiplantae > Streptophyta > Magnoliopsida > Poales > Poaceae > Dendrocalamus > Dendrocalamus sinicus. The sequence goes on along the minus strand of CM070643.1, from coordinate 27,536,798 downwards.
TTCTCTCGAAGAGAATGTCAACCCCGAGAAAATAGCAGAAGAAGTCTGATGCACAGGATGCATTTAGACTTTAAATGTCATTTATTTTGTGTGAAAAGGACAAGTTAGAATTTGCATGGATGGTACTTTAGCATTCATTTTCTCGTGATGGTTGGATGATATTTGAAGAATTCATTCATTTATTCAGTTTATGATGACATGATATGTTCTGATATTGGAGTATTTTATTTGTGTGTTGAATGTCTTCTAATACATGGTAATAAAATACCTTATATTAGAACGCGTGTAGCGCTCTATGAAGGAAGTGTGCTTAGCTAGTAGCGGCACAACACATACCATCTTAAGAAAGACTAAGTATTTTCAGTCGATTCGTAAGAGCACTGGCAGCCTTACGATAATCGTCAGAAGCGATGCATGTATAATAGGTTCAGAAAGAGCCACAATTATACTCCCAATGGGCACAATTTTGGTCATAGAAGAAGCCTCGAATCCTAAGTAACCGGGGACACTTGGTGAAGAAGGATAAGAAGTACTTATCACAGCCGACCACTAAAGTCCCCTAGAACGAGAAGGGGAGTTAGCTGAGACCTGGCACAAGTATGACACCTTTAGAAAAGGAAATATCGGATCTGAATATCCCCATCGGCATGGATGTGTGCACACACATCGGAGCCGAAAAACTAAAGGGACTTGCCACCGCAATTGAAAGAAGCAATGCACAAGGTGAAGCTCCAGAAGAAGCAACTCATGAAGAAATAGCTATAAATTATGTGCACACGAGAGAGTCCATGAACAGGACAACAGCCAATATCGATATCTACTTCGCAAAGAAAATTGCCACAATCATCGATCTTGATCCCGAGCCTGCATCACTCACTGAATGTAAGAAAAGATCAGATTGGGAAGATTGAAAGAAGGCAATAGCAACTGAATTGCTATCTCTGTACAAAAGAGAGGTGTTTGGGCCCGTATGCCGCACGCCTCCCCATGTGCACCCCGTAGGGCACAAGTGGATATTTGTTCGAAAGAGGAATGAAAAAAGTGAAGTAGTGAGATACAAAACAAAGCTAGTAGCACAAGGTTTCACTCAACGTCCTGGAGTTGATTATGAAGAAACCTACTCCCTAGTCATGAGTGGAATTACCTTTAGATATTTGATCTCAATGGTAGTGAACTTGAACTTAGAAATGAAATTAATGGATGTGGTGACTGCATACCTTTATGGTAACTTGGATTCAGAGATTTATATGAAACTCCTTGAAGGAATCTCTCCCGAACCAAGACAGAGCAAACAGAAATCTGTACAGTGTGAAACTCAGAAATTCACTGTATGGACTGAAGCAATATGGAAGAATGTGGTATAATCGCTTCAGCGACTTTCTCTGCAAGAAAGGCTTCATGAACAATGAAGACTATCCTTGTGTATTTATACGGTAATCTCAGAATGGATTATGTATAATCTCTGTGTATGTAGATGATTTGAATATCATCGGGACAGTAGAAGATATAAAAGAAGCAAGCTCCTACTTGGAGCCAGAATTTGAAATGAAAGATTGGGCAAGACCAAGTTCTGCATAGGCCTGCAGCTTGAGTATGTCCCTGAAGGAATCTTGGTACATCAGTCGGCCTACACCCAGAAGGTGTTAGAAAGGTTTGGCTTTGAGAAGGCATTCCCATCAAAAATACCGATGATCGGGAGGTCTTTACAGTAAGAAAAAAATCCTTTCCGACCTAGAGAAGACGGGGAAGAAGTCCTGGGTCCGGAATTCCCATACTTAAGTGTAGTGGGAGCACTCATGTACTTAGCAAACTGCACTAGACTGGACATTGCATTTGCCGTGAACCTCTTAGCAAGGTACAATGCAGAACCTAGCAAAAGGCATTGACAGGGTATAAAGGACATCTTCCGATACCTCCAAGGAAGCAAGGACCTTGGATTGTTCTACAGAAAGAATCAAGATCTGAACTTGATTGGCTATGTAGATGCTGGGTACCTGTCAGACCCGCATACCGTAAGGTCAGAAACAGGCTATGTATTCCTGTGTGGTGGAACTGTAATTTCCTGAAAATCGTCTAAGCAAAGCCTTGTAGCTACTTTGACGAACCACTCAGAAATTATAGCACTGTACAAAGCCGCACGAGAGTGCGCTTGGCTCCGCCGAATGGTTCACCACATCCAGCAGTCATGTGGAATGAACATTGTGCAAACCTCCACAATTATCCATGAAGATAATGCAGCTTGCGTTGCACAAGTGCAGACGGGCTATGTGAAGAGTCCTCTCACAAAGCATATCAACCCCAAGTTCCTCTATGCTCATGAATTGCAAAAAATGGACAAGATTAAAGTACTGCACACTAAGTCATGTAGATTTGTTCATTAAGTCACTCCCTGCATCTAGCTTTATAAGGTGTGTGTGAGGAATTGGAATAATAAGACTTAGAGAAGTGTAGAATTCAGGGGGAGAATTCTCTCAAGCCTATTAGTAAATCTTGATCATGAAGATCAAGTACCCAAAAGAATAAGTCCTAAAGACTGAATGAAATTAGGTGAATTGTACTCTTTTTCCCTTGACAAGTTTTCTTGAAATTTCTCGACCAAGGTTTTTAATGAGGCAATTCGTGCATTGCAGCATAACATGTATCATGTACTTTTTCTCCAAATTTTTCCCATTGGGGTTTTATAGAGTTTTAACGACGCATGAACATGTCGGATGAGTGCCCAAGGGGGAGTGTTAGGAAACCTGGGCCTGGGCCAGTAGCCCGCGGCTTGTGGTGGACACCTCATTGTAGACTATAAATAGGGAGCCGTACCGGCAGAATTTGTACACATGAATGAAAAGCAATAAAGAAGGACCAGTAGTTTTCTCTCTGTGTGTGTTCAATATATTATTTAGTCTTCTGTGATTGATTCGATTTGTTCTAAACAGAGGAATCGATCAGACTGGTCGCCAGTGACGGTTCCTCAACAATTGCCACTGGTAGTTTTACATAAGTACCGGAAGAGCAACATTCATTCTGAAAAAAGAAAAAAAAAGGAAAAGAACAACAACATTCAGGTGAAAAAGACCACGACACCAACCATTCTCTTCACCTGAGCCCACGCTGTTTCTGCCCCAGCTGGATGAAATAATTGTTGAGGTCCGCCTCACCGCACAGCCGGTGCAGCCTCTCCATAGGGTCAACCACTTCGCCCTTTGACCACCGTCCCCTTCGACCACTGTCCGCTTCGACCATGGCCTTTCGACGTTGACCACTGTCCCCTTCGACCACAGCTCTTTGACGTCGACCACGGCTTCGACTTCGATGACCATGGCCCTTTGACGTCGACCACTTCCCCCTTCGACCACTGCCCCTTCGACCACGACATCGACTTCGACCACGGATCTTCGACCAGGGCCACAACCCCTCAACCACGGTCCCCTTCGACCACAGCCCCGACGTCGACCACGTCCCCCTTTGACCATGGCCTCGACATCAACCATAGCCCTTCGACTTCGACCACTGGCCCTTCAACCACTGTCCCCTTCGACCACGGCTTGGACTTCGACCACAACCCTTTGACTTCGACCACGACCCTTCGACTTCGACCGCGGACTGACTTCATCTACAGCCCTTTGACTTCGACCACTGCCCCTTCGACCACTGTCCCCTTCGACCATGGTTTGGACTTCGACCATGACCGTTCGACTTCGACCATGGCTTGACTTCAACCACAGCCCTTCAACTTTGACCGCGGACCGGCTCCGTCCACGGCCCTTTAACTTCGACCACTGCCCTCTTTGACCACAGCTTGGACTTCGACCACGGCTTAACTTGGACCACAACCCTTCGATTTTGACCATCGCCCGTTCGACCACAGCTTTGACTTCGACCACAACCCCTCGACTTCGGCCATGGCCCCTCGACCACGGCCCTATTCGACCATGGCATCGACTTCGACGAGCATCTTGGGAGACTAAAATCGCCAGACAGCGCAACGGAATCTGAGCGAAGAGCAGGAGGAGGTAGAGAGGCTCACCGAGTGAGCGACCACTGGGCAGCGGCGGTGAGGGGAGAGCCATGTGGGCAGGCGTAGTAAGAGGAAGCCGTTGCCATTGCCGAGTGCCCTTCTCTCTGATCCACCGGCCACTGTCGCTGAGCGCCATTCTCTCCGATCCAGTGGTCGCTATCGCCAAGCATTGTGCCGCTGGTTGGAGGGGCGATGGGAGATGGAATTAGCGGCGGTGCCCTAGGGAAAGTTGGGAGACTGCGACCAGACGTTGCCGCGCAGGGAAGGAATTGGTGGCAACGCCGAGGAGGAGGAGGAGGTGTGACACGAGGGTTTGGGGGAGGAGGCGGAGGTTGCAGGAGGTGGAGGTGGGGAGGCGGAGGTAGGCAAATGGGGAGAAGAGGCAGCGGGCAAATGCGTTGGGGACGCGATGACGAGAGGATGCGACGCTGCTGGGGGAAGTTGGGGGGACTGCGACTAGACGCTACTGCACGGGGAAGAAATTGGTGGCGGCACTGAGGAGGAGGTGCGGCATGAGGGTTCGGGGGAGAGAAGGAGGCAGCAGTTGCGGGAGGTAGAGTGGTTGCGGGAGGCGGAGGTTGCATGGGAAGAGAAGAGGAGAGCGGTCCACGTGTCGGCCTAACCTTTTCTACGAGGAGTGAAAGAACTATCTACATGCGGATTTGGACGGTTGATCTTTGATCTGACAGCTGAGAAAAGAGGAGGGAGAACAGATTGACGACCACCAACTCACATTTTTATAATAGTAAAGATAATGGCTTATCAGCTAAGTTTTACAGCGAAGCGTGTGGCTCTTAGATACATTATATTACAAAAGAACACCACAGACGTGCCTGAGCGGAGGATAACCCTAATTCCAAACATCATCTACTTCGCAATATTCCATTACATCTTCCTCGTAGACTTCCTCATTCTCTTGCCACACACTTTCTGTTAATATTTTTAGTAGGTATGGGTACAAACCACCATATTCAACAAGTCACATAGGAAAGTACTATTTAATTACATGTAGGATCTTTCAAGGGATTGGAGTATAGTGGTTTTAATAGTTTGTGGATACAATTTTAGTTGAAAACAATTTTAAACACAAAATCACAACCTTCTAAAAGAAATTAGGGATTTAACAACTTGATTAACAATCTTAACAAATTCCCAAATCTACTTATGCTTTGCTGTTGGATTCACTCATTAAACATAGCTTCATTTACTAGAAGCACGACGTATTCGAATACCATTAAATTGTGACTCTGCAGATCTGCCCAACTTTACCCACAAGATCTATTAACTCCCCCAACTGAGTTAAGAAAACAAAGCCTTTTGCTACACAATTTTTTTATATAGCCTCTACCCAGTAGGGACTGATTCTGAACAAACTCAGGTGGCCCACGGCCTCGCCTGATTTGAAGTGGTCCTACTATTGTGAAGTATGGTTATACCCCCTTCCATACCACAAAAACTCCCTCGTCTCCCTCCACCCTTTGTAGATATTCAATCGAACTTGTACAGCTACTAAATCAGGTTTGACAAATCAACATTTGTGGTTGAGTGGTCACTATATTTTTTACTTGGCATAGGATTCTAGTCCTTATGTTTTCACCGAGGTAACTTTCATCCATAAACCCTTATTTCAGTGCCCATCAGCACTATTTTAGTGCCCATCCGCACTGTTTTGGTGCCCAACCGCACCGTCACCTTTTCAGTCCAAGCCTCCACCATAGGATAAAGTCATGGGACCCAACCATCTCGTGGCTTCCTGTAATACTTTCTTATCGTAGAACCACTTTTGAAATTCTATCGACAAAATGCCAAGTCTCTTAGTAGTATAAAACAGTTGTGTTCCTGGTCTGCCATGATTATTTAAATAATATTTATAATAATACTAAGTCTTGTCAAGGTGAATATGGCCATTAATTTGAATTGGGCTTTATCAGGTGGTAGGACATAACTAATATCATGTCTTCTAAACATAGTTCTGCATAATTCTTTTGTTGGTTTTAGGCTATCTACATTTTATCTCGAATAATTCTAACATATGCTTCCGCATCCTGAACAATTTGTGGACCATGTATTGTTGTTCTCCGGTTTATGTCCAATTCAATAGTGTTCTACATTCTCTTCCATGAAAAGCCTCAAATGGTGCCATCTTAATGCTCTCTTGATAGCTATTATTATAAGAAACTTCTGCAAATGGTAAACACATATCCCAGGCTGCTCCATAAACTAGTGCACATGCTCTCTACATGTCTTTTAATATCTTATTTACTCGCTCAATTTGTCCTACAGTTTGTGGATGATAGGCAGTACTAAATGCTAAATCTGTCCCCATTGCCTAATGTAACTTCTTCCAAAATGTAGATGTGAATTGTGCTCCTCTATTTGAGACTATTCTCTTTGAAATCCCATGTAATACCACAATCTTGGTCAGATACAGTTTTGCCAACTTGTTCTTGCCATAAGTTTATTTAATCGATATAAAATGTGCCACTTTCGTCAATCGATCTATAATAACCCAAATAGCATCGTAACCATCACGAGTCATGGGGAATCCTGTGATAAAATTCATGCCAATATCTTTCCATTTTCATTCAGGAACTAGTAGAGGGTTTAACAATCTTGATGGCTTTTGGTGATCTATTTTGATCTTCTGACTTACGTCACAATGTGCGATATACTCTGCTATTTTTTTTTCATTTTACTCCATCAATATTTTTTTATTTAAATCTTAATACATTTTTGTTCCTCTTAGGTGTATAGTGAATTGTGATGAATGAGCTTCTTGTAAGATCAAATCCTTCAACTCCTTATTGGGCATACAATAGCGACCTCAAAATTTCAAGATTTCTTGTTCATCTTTAATGAATTCAGTTGGATTCTCTTCTTGACTTATCTTTTTAAGTTACTATATTTCCTCATCATTTTTTTGAGCTGTCTTAATTTGATCTGTCAGAGTCTGCGGTATTTCCAATGCTGCTATACAACCTTATTCAATGATATGTAAATTTAATCGTTGAATTTGTTCTTGTAATTGAGACGAACATTCCACAATAGAAGCTATACCTTGATACGTCTTCCGGTTCAATGCATCTACTACAACATTTGCTTTTCTAGGATGATACTAAAGATCTAAATCATAGTCCTTAATTAACTCTAACCATCTTCGCTATTGTAGATTTAGATCTGGTTTAGTAAATATGTATCATGAGTTGATACATATCAAGACAATGACCTAAGGCAAAGGTATGACTAGCTAGGGCTAATGATGTGTTACAAGTCTTTTACCAGTCTTGGTGTTTGGTTGGAAGACCGGATTACTAGTATAGGTTACCGTACTATTAAGAGAAGTCATGTCTAATAGTTTGAGTCTCATCATGTGTTGATAGCTCAACCTCACCTCTTATAGCTCATCTTGGCATGAGACTTGTATTTGCAAATGTGTTTTACAAATAGTTGAAGCTCATGTGTTGAATCTTTGTAACATGAGACTATGTATTACAAATGTGTTTTGCAAGTGCTTAAAGTCCATGTTTTCATTCTTTGTGATATGAGGCTTGTATTTGCAAATATGTTTTGCAAATGGTTGAAACTCATATTTAATCCTTGTGTCATGATTCTAAAAGTGTATAAATGTGTTTTGCAATTTGTTGAAAATCATGTTTGGTACTTGTATACATGATTCCAAAGTTTTCAAATGTGTTTAGCAATATCTAGTGAAGTATCTGCATTCCTCAGGACAAACGAAACTACCACAGTATAACCTGTGGTACTACCGCAAACCGAAACTATCGGCGTCGTAATCACGGAACTACCGTGTGTGTTGGTGGTCCAAGACCTGTGTGGTCGAAGATCAAGTGGTCAAGAACCAGAGCGGTCAAGCCCAGGTGGTCGAAGACCAGAGCGGTCGAGCCCAAGTGGTCGAACTGACTCGACATGGTCGTAGGCCTTCATGGTCGTAAACCAGCGTGGTTGAAATCGATATGGCCGTAGGCCTTCGTGGTCATAAATCAGCGTGGTCAAAATCGATGTGGTCTTAGGCCTTCGTGGTCATAAACCAGCGTGGGTAGAATCAACGTGGTCGAGACCTGTGTGGTTGTAAATCGATGTGATCAAAACAACGTTATTGAAATAACGAAGTCCAAGATCAATGAGGAGGTCGGAGATCTGTGCGATCAAAGATTGACGTGGTCAAAGATCGACATGGTCGATGTGGTCGAGACTTGAGTGGTTGAAACCAACGTGGTTGTAGACCAGTGTAGTCGGAGACTTGTGTGGTCGATCTGAACAACGTGGTCAGAGACCAATGTAGTCGTAGACCAGGGTAGTCGGCGATCAGAGTTTTTGACTGGCTCTGTGTGAGCGGTCCGATCAGCTCTGTGTGAGTAGTCTGATCGGCGAGCGGAAGTACCAGCTCTGTGTGCGCTATACTACCAGTGAGCGGAAGTACCGGCTCTGTGTAAACGGTACTATCGGTGAGTGAAAGTTCTGACTTGTGTAGCGGCACATTTTTCTAGAGAGACATCTGTGTGGAGTCTTCTCGTCCCCGGTGAGATCAGTAGTTTCGTACGTGTGGCGCGATACTTCTGATCATCGGAAGTACCAAAAAATGAACGACGGAGCTTCCGATTCTGACTGCAATGGCTAGTTTTCTGACCATAGCTGAGGGGAGCGAAAGTACTAGCCGTGTGCCTGCGGTACTTCCGATAATCCTGTTTTTTCAGGGATTTGGCTCCAACAGCTAGTTTTCTTGTGTGGGGTATAAATACTCCCTTGTGGTCAGTTGGAGAAATTGTTGCTTGACTCATTTCTATTCCCTTGAGCTAGTGTGAGGCTCTCCACTCAATTGTGCATATGTTGCACTTTGTGAGCAAGGAGAAGGGATCTAGATTGCATGTGTTGCATCTAGAGGTGGATTCAGTGTCTATTTGAGCTTGTGCATTCGTTGCACATGGTGAGAGTCAAGCGAGAGACTTGATCTGTTACTCTTGAAGTTTGCCGACTCCTAGAAGGCGTTGGAGATGTCGTGCGTGGTGATCTTCTCAAAGAAGGTCGCGAGAAGACCCGACGATGTGTGAAGATTGGAGCTCACCTACTCGGAGTGGGAAAGAGCTACCACTAGTGGATTTGAGGTGGAAGGCTTAATTCATGGAGCCGGTCCAATTAGTTTGGGCTTACCTTAATGTGGACTAGGGTGCTTACTTCGTGGAGCTGGTCCAATTAGTTTGGGCTTACCTCAATGTGGACTAGGGGACACTGGCAAGTCTCCGATCACCACGGTAAAAAAGACCGTATCTATTGTGGTTTGTTTTGTTGTGCTTAATTTATTTTCAAGCAATTTACTTTCATAGAATTAAATAAATTCTTGTCATCTAAAATTGCATACTTTGACATAGTCTAAAATTGTTGATGCACTTAGGTGAACTTAAGAGATATAGGAGTTGTCTATGCTAAACCAAATTGATTTAAACTTCCGTATTGTTTACTTGGTTTAGGCAAATAGAAAAGGTCTTGAATTATGAAAAATAATTAGAGAATCTTTTGAACCGCCTATTCACCCCCGTCTAGTCGGCCTCCTCAATCTTATAACTATAGCTATGACTGCCCTGTGGTCATTCTGCCATCCTCAAACACAAGACCATTCAGACTTTCTATTACAAGGCGATCAGACCGCTCAGCACAAGGCCAATCGGATTGCCTAACCACAAAGTTGTAAACTTCGAATACTCCAGAACACATAGTCCAAACTAACTCGTAAACCACAAAGTCGTCAGACAAAATGCTATCTTTTGCAAAATCGAATAATCACTCCGAAAATATTGCAATGGTTCATCACACAATTAAAACAAACCTTCTCACATGGTCCTTCAGAAAGATTTAGTTTATAGGCTGGTTAGAGAAGGCATGAAAAAGTAGCGACCCGTAGGCGTTTTTATCTACTGTCGGTTGAACTGGCGGAGCTAGATGCATGCAAAAATAGAAAATCAAAATAAGTAAATTTTAATACAACCTTTCAAACAATTCAATTAAATGATTAAATTTTAATTTAGTGGGACACTTCCAATTAAATGTTGATTTTTTAAAATATATTCAAAAATTTTTATGAATGATCAATTTAAATTTGAATAACCCGACTTCGAAAAATTGGGATGTTACATGAAATCACCGAACATTGTTCATAACTGAGGACACGGCCATTCGAATAGTTTTACACTCTGCATAGGTTATGCAATTTTACCCATAAGAGATAATCAACTTATCATGTCACCCAATACATGCTTGCTTCAACATGCGACTAAGTGATTGTCACAAATCCTTTACAATGCTCAGTCTTAACTCTATCTTGCCCACTAAGGTTTCACTGCCGAGTATGCTAACCACTTAGTCAAAAAAATCCCCCTCTTGAGCTATGTGGAAGGTTACCCAAATATGAACTAACCACCCATATCCATCTCAAAGGCGAAATCAAAGTTGAAATATCATAAATTAATCAGCCAGGTTCATCCCATAGACATATAGTTGTACAATAAGACTAATATCAATGGCGTACAAAGTTAGCTCCTTAGTCATTACTCAGACGGGACATCTACATCCCAACTTACGGAATACAATTCCCCTTCATTGCACGATCACTCGACCAAGGAAAACTATTTTGTTTAACTAATACTAATGACACTGCCCATATCATGGTTAACAAATTTTATAACTGTTGCTGACCACCACGATTCAATATCTCACTAAATCAAAATTAATTAATTGATCAATATAATGACGAGCCCGATGTAACAATAAGTATGGCTAAGCATACTAGACATAGAACCCAAGTGGATACTAATATTGCATCACTAGATAATTATCCATCCTATGGTGATAATGGAATCATATCATTCAAATTATCAAATGAGGGATTTGATCAAAATTGTTGATAAATACCAAGTACAAAGGTTTATAATAAATTAGCAATGCATCATAATTTAAAACAAAATAATAATACTTAGATTCAAAACAATATGTTCAATATGATCAAAGGTCATGACGTGTTTTAGCCTTGCTTAGTTACCACTTATTGATCTTCAAATCCTGTTTTTGCTCATTTGAAGATATTATCTAATGAAAAAGAGAAAGTAAGAGAAACACAAATAAACTAAAAAGAAAATCAAAATAAAATCTAAAAACCAGGTTCAAAAAATATAACTCAATTTTATATAAATTTAGGTAGAAGAGTCGGGTCAATTAGAGCTCGTATGAAGGAGAATGGACTATTGGAAGGTTTGTCAAGAAGATAAATTCCTGAAAATTAAGAGAGAAAGAAGAATATTCTTTAGGGAATAAGAATATTCCTTTCAGAATTTATTTTAATAAATTCTTTTGAATTTATTTTTTAAAAAGGCTAGTGGCTGACAAGTGGGTCCTACGGAATTTTATATTTTCCAAAATAAAAATAATTTTGGAAAATAGGTATTTGACTGATAGGTGGGGTCATGGTCTATAGACCAAGTCCACGGGGTTGATTTTGGGCCTATGGTGGACTCGGTGCATAGAACAGTGCATCAGGTGCTGAGGTGGTGGACTCGGCTGACGTGGTACTGAGGTGGTAGACACGTGGGATGAAATCAATGACATGGCACCTTCACGGCAATGATGTGGCTGAGGACATGGCACGCTGACATGGCAATGTACTGCAATGGGATGAGCTGGCAGCGGGGTTTGCGTGGCACACACGTGGCGAACATATAGCATTGGGTGCTGATGTGGTAGGACACATGGATGGCTGACTGGGACAGATTGACTACCATAGTTGCTCAACACCCGCGACGGCGAACAACAGCGAGCTGGACATCGGGGAGGTCACTGGCACGATCACAAAACTATAGGGATATGATCAAGCGGCTCGGATTGGGAAAAGATGACCATCAAGGTCACCGTCGGTGAGCTATGTGACGCCATAGGCTCGAGCAGACGGCTCGACAGCAAACGGCATCGATCTAGGCTCCAGGTAAGTGCGCATCGGGTTACTGGGCTCCGAGCAAAGCAAATGAGCCGGTCACAAGGACCAAAGGTCATCGGTGGTGGACACACTGTGGTGGTAACGGTGGCACGACATGACGGAGGCTCAATGGAGCGATGCAGATGCGGTGGTCCCCAGGTGAAATAAAGGGAAAAAAATTTCATGCAGCGATGGACCAAATCGTATCTGCTGCATACGCACCGCGAGCCTGCGACGCGTGGCCTCTCAATACATCGGACGCTGCTCGAGGCTCCTCCCGCAAGGACGCCGAGAATCGGCTCCTCCCGTACCTGGCTCGAGCCGTGCGAGAAGTTGAACCGGCGCGCGGCAGCCGCACGCACATCTCCACGTCTCCTCCGGCCCGGCGCCCTTGCAGCAGCGCGCGCACATCTCCACGTCTCCTCCGCCCCGCGCCGCACTCCAAGTCCGCCATTGCCCGAGAGAGAGGAGGAAGAGCGCCGAGGCGAGGATCGATAGACGCGGCGAGGGGCGGCGTGGGGGTGGAGAGATGAGAGCAGGATCGGAGAGGCCGGTGCTGCGAGTAGGCATCTAAACTTTTGAGTGAATCATTTGAGCACATGCAAGAGCAGCAACAACAGCTTCAGCAGCTTACATTCCCTGGACAGATGGTCAGGAAATTCTCCGAAATCAGCGGCAAAGGAAAGCACTTCTTCAGACAATTATGAACTGATGTCTTGTTCTCCACATTCACTGGAAAAAATTATATGTGACTAAAGTAGTTTACCAAATGGCCAAACATGTTTAATAACTTAATAAACAAAGAGTACCCCATGTTTATTCATGTTCGGTGCCTTGAGTTGGATGACACTAGTTCTCCCTTTAATATGTACTATGAATCTATGATGAGAAAAATTATCTATTTGGAAAGTAAGTGCAGAATTGTATAATCCATCCTCTGATTATAAGTGCTCGAGCAAGAACAAACTATTATATAGCAGTTCACCTTAGGTACATAGGACTCTACTTCCTCTTAAAAAATGTTGGAAGCAATCATTTCATGATGACACCATGTATATGCTGATTGTGTGGATCAACATCAACAGAAAGATTATACCGTAAAACTAGAACTGGCAAGCCAGCCATGCCATTTCTTCAGAGTTTTTGTATATGAATCAGTACAAGCTTGACTCATAGCCCAGTCTTCAGAGTAGTACAAGCATTGCTAGATAAAAAAAAGAAACAATTCAGTAGTAACATTCCTGAATATGTTACAGAGCAACACATCAATGTTACTTATTTTCATGATTTGGCACTCCACCAAATTGTAATTTCCTAGCAGTCGATTGAGTTGTGGCAGCTTGATCAACTCCAAGTATGAGACTTGTATATCCTCCTTGAATATAAGGACCGTCAATTGTAGAAGAATTTCCATACATATGAAAGTTTGGCATTGTGCTATTAGCATATCCACCTTGGATCAAATGAGTATCCATGGTCGCAGTTGCTCAATGGCAGCAAAGATGAAGTCCCTGTGTCATAGAATGTGGAATTGTAAAAAAATGCATTGAAGTAGGTTAAGAAAAAAAGGAATGAAATAATGAGTAATGGAATCTTACCATCAATTGATTTGGATCAGCACCATCTCTATTTTCTGCAACATCATTTGAATCTTCCCCTGTGAGCACACGGATATACAAATGAAAAAAAACACACCAACAACCATGATAGAAACAACTAAGAATGGATACAATCATTACCTTTTCTCTTAGCACTTTTCTTCTTCTTTCCTGTGTTCTTTTCTAATACGTTTTGGAATCGTTTATTCTTTGCACCTTTTACAACCCGGGGAACTCTGAATGATATTGTACCTTTCAATGTGTCTGTATCACAGTTAGTCGAAACTAAAGGAACCTCATCTAATTTTTCTTGCGCCTTGCTTAGAGAATTATCCGCTTCCGAATCCAAATTATCTATAGCTTTCTCCAAATCTTGAAGAAGTTCTTTTGACACTGAACACTTCAGTGCAAGGGATGTCGCCTTTCGTGAGATACGTGCAGCATATGTTTTCAAATTTTCCTTTTCAGATCCTTGTTTCTCAACATAAAATCCACTTTTTGCATATTTTGTCCATCTGTTTAGTATATATTGCGACGGCAAAATGAAAACATCATTCACATTGAATACTTTGAAGGCATGCTTGCACAATATACCTACAAGATAATGGTACTGTTTTTCAGCGTTTTTTTATTGCAAAGTATATAGTAATTTAAAGTGTGTACATACCTATGGATTCATACTTTCTGCAAGAACATGAAATGGTTATATCCGTGGTGTTGAAGGTGACAGTTGTTCGTGAATGTAATGCATATGCATAACCATATATGTCAAAATTGACCCATTTGTTTGCAATAATTTACAAGAGAATGGAAATTGTAGTTTAAATTCTTCCTCAAACTCGAATACATTCTCCTTGTATATGATTCAGCTGCATCTTCAATAGAGGCAAGTTTGGGATGTACGTAATCGGGTTTTTCGACGTGAGTTAAAATCTGCATCTAGCTCATTTTCACGAAGACTAGCAGAAACCTTCTCGCATTCTACAAGGAGTTCTGAAAGACCAAGTTTCCTACGAAATCTTTTCTTGAAGACATTATTCATACCTTCACTCCTTTGAGTCGAAGTCATATCAGCTGTAAATGAGTCACGGTAGAAAATAGCCCACTTTTTCCTCAAATCATATAGGTTTGCCATCCATCGGTTGTCCTCAAGATCATACTTATTCAACAATTCATGCCACTTCTGGATGAACATAGCCTCTGATCTATCTTCGTACACACATTTTTTAAAATCAGGTAGAAACTTCTCAGGATGCTTCTGAATCACATGGCTGAGATGTTTAGCAGCATTAAGATAGATGTGCCACAAACAAAGACGATGGCTTGTATTTCGGAATACAAAAGCAATTGCTCCTGCCATAGCCGCATCTTGATCGGTGAAAATTGTACTTGGATGCTTTCCTGACATTGCTGTTAAAAAGGTTTCAAAGAGCCTAACAAATGATTCAATAGTCTCATTAAATATCAATGCGGCACCAAAAATTATTGTTTGCTTATGATGGTTGGTTCCAAGGAATGGAGCAAAAGGCATTTCAAACTTATTAGTCTGAAATGTGGTGTCAAATGACACGGCGTCACCAAAGCATGCATAATCCATGATAGACTGACCATCTGCCCAAAAGAAATTAGCTATCCGACTATCTTCCTCGTCTATTTGAATGGCATAAAAAAAGGTAGGATCTTCAATCTGCTTATTCTTCAAGTATTCTAGCAGTGTTTGTGCATCATTCGATTCTAAATATTTCTTGCGCTCACGACCAATCTCATTATTGCAGTCCATCCTTGAGAATGGAACTTTATCAGATCCTCCATAAAATTCCTTCATAAACTCATACACCTTGGCTGGCTTCATCCCACTTGACGATCCGCCAATTAGCTTCTCTGCTCGCTTCTACAACACGTCGTTGGGACCTCAACTTGTGTGACTTATTTGGACTAGCAAGACAGTGATTGTGATCAAGTACAACCTTTTGCACTCTCCAAGTCCCCTCTTTGCTAACACTAAGCTGAATACGTGCATCGCAACCAGTCCTTGTACTGTCCTTTGATGATCCGGTTTCTCCGTGTCCTTGGCTACTACAAACAATATATTTTTGACATATACTACCATCTGCTCGACGCCTTGTCTGGCTCTTCCTTATACTGAACCCAACATTACCAGCATAGGCATTGTACATTTCATAAGCTTTGTCCTCTGATTCGAAAGTCATACCGACTTCAGGAACAATCCCAACTTTATCAACCACCTATTACAATATGAAAGAAGAATTAAAGTTATATTGCTAGAATACATTTATATGCTCTCTACCTTATTTTTTTAATCTCTTTTGTTTAGAAAAAATGTGTTACCTTATCTGCTACTTCATCTGTAATTGCTTCAAGTACTACTTGACGGAATGTGTTGTCATTGCTATGAGAGTTGTCATCGACAGCACCAATAGTATTCTACACAGTATAATATCCGCACGTTATGCATGATCAACTACACATATAATAGAAGATTGAGGACGATCGAAGACCAACGACGAGCATACCTTCTGCGTTATCTACTCTTTGCCGACTCCATGATCACCGATGATTGCGTTGTCATCATGCGCAAGCGGTTGTTCTCTGGCTATGTCGCGTGATAGGGCAGACTGATTCTCTTCCTGGCCTCCTCCTCTTGACGTACCGGCCGCGTTGTCCATGACGGCGGCGGCGCAAGATGCGATCTGATGAGCGGCAGCGTCCACCCTTTATATATTCGCTCGCAGCACCGGCCTCTCCGATCCTGCTCTCATCTCTCCACAAGACATCAGTTCATAAAGTTGGAACAATCCCAACTTCAGGAGGAGACGTGGAGATGTGCGCGCGGCTGCCGCGTGCCGGTTCAACTTCTCGCACGGCTCGAGCCAGGTACGGGAGGAGCCGATTCTCGGCGTCCTTGCGGGAGGAGCCTCGAGCAGCGTCCGATGTATTGGGAGGCCACGCGTCGCAGGCTCGCGGTGCGTATGCAGCAGATACGATTTGGTCCATCGCTGCATGAATTTTTTTTCCAAATAAAGGTGCGCACGGGCGAGAACACGCAATGATGACGCTAGGGAAGTGGACGATGAAGTTTAGAACTCACCATCGACGGCGCAATCTGTTAGAGATACAATAGGATTCCGTCTCCTAAACAAACATTGTATTAGAGATAGAAAGAGCTTAGAGATAGAATCCTAATCCCTCACGGTTGTAACTTCCCATGTAAACAATCTTCGCCATATTCGGCTATTTAACAGAGATACGCGGCCTCCAACCGAGGTGAGAACGCTTTTGCAGTTTTTCATGGTATCAGAGCCATCCTCCCAGATACATCTTCCTGCCGCCATGAGCGTATCTTCTTCCTTAGCTCCGGCCGGAGTTTCGCCGTTCGGTGTTCCGGTGACTGAGAAGCTTGGCAAGACTAATCACTTGCTATGGAAAGCACAAGTTCTACCTGCTGTACGGGGAGCCCAGATGTTCGGCTACCTCGACGGAACTATTGCCGCACCAGCAAAGGAGATTGAAGTTAAAGATGGCGATAAAACCGTCAAGATGCAAAACCCAGCGTATGTGCAGTGGGTCACTGCAGATCAACAGGTGCTCGGTTACTTGATGTCATCTCTCTCTCGTGACATCTTGATACAAGTGGTGTCGGTCACCACGGCGGCGCAGCTTTGGACGGCCATTGAAGAGATGTTTGCCTCCAGAACTCGCACTCGGGCGATCAATACTCGCATCACACTTTCCACCACGAAAAAAGGTAACATGAGTGTGAATGAATACATTACCAAGATGAAGTTTTTGGGTGATGAAGTTGCATCTGCCGGCAAACCACTTGATGACGAAGAGATGGTGGCATACATACTCGCCGGACTTGACGCTGACTTCGAGCCGGTGGTGTCAGCGCTTGCCGCGAGGGTGGAACCGGTTACGGTGGCTGAGCTTTACTCACAGCTACTGGGATTCAAAGGAAGAGCAGATCTTTGGCAAAACGCATACCAAGCTTCAGTGAACGCTGCTATGTCTGGACGCAGTGGAAATCACCGTGGGCGTGGCCGCGGTCGTGGGAGCTCGTCTGGTAATCATCCGTCTGCCTTCGTTCCTAGTTCTGGCCGTGGCCGCAATGGAGGCCGTGGTCAATCTGGAAATCGCGGAGGAGATCGACCGGTCTGTCAACTGTGTGGTAAGGCGGGACACACGGAAAGTATTTGTTGGCACAGGTACGATCCGGATTTTGTCCCACATGAGAAGATTGCATCTGCTACCACACATACTGCTGCACAGTCCTATGGAGTTGACACGAATTGGTATATTGATACTGGCGCAACGGATCATGTAACAAGTGAATTGGACAAGTTGAGTGTTTGAGAGAAGTACAATGGTGGAGATCAGATTCATACGGCAAACGGGACAGGTATGCGCATTAGTTATACTGGTCACACTAGTATTCGTACCCCTGATCGTCCTCTTTATCTCAACAATGTCTTGTACACTCCTGATGCCAAGAAAAATTTGATATCTGTTGCTCGTCTTGCCGCTGACAATCATACTTTCTTTGAGATTCATCCAAAATTCTTTTTGATCAAGGATCAGGTCACGAGGAGAATTCTGCTTCAAGGCAAGCGTAAAGGTGGCCTATACCCGTTACCCTCATCTTCATCACCTCAATTACAAAAGCAAGTCTTCAGTACCATCAAACCCACTTTGTCTAAGTGGCATGATAGGTTAGGGCATCCATCCATTGCCATAGTTCGAGAAGTTGTCTCTAGAAATAAACTTGTGTTTTCTGAAGAGTCCAATAAAGAATTAGTTTGTGATGCTTGTCAACAGGCCAAAAGTCATCAGCTTCCATATTCTAAATCTTCAAGTAGTTCTAATGCTCCTTTAGAACTTGTATTCTCAGATGTTTGGGGTCCTGCTCCTGATTCAGTGGGCAGAAAAAGATATTATGTCAATTTCATTGATGATTATAACAAGTTTACTTGGATATATTTGATTAAGCATAAATCTGAGGTTATACAAAAGTTTCAAGAGTTTCAAGCCCTTGTAGAAAGACTTTTAGATCGGAAAATTATTGCTGTTCAATCTGATTGGGGAGGAGAGTATGAGAAATTGAACTCCTATTTCTCAAAATTAGGCATCACTCATCGTGTTTCTTGTCCCCATGCTCACCAACAAAATGGAGCCGCCGAACGAAAACATCGACATATTATTGAAGTAGGTCTATCTCTCCTAGCCCATGCCTCAATGCCTCTAAAATTCTGGGATGAGGCATTTGTTACAGCCACATATCTTATAAACCGCACACCTAGTAAACGTCTTCAGTACTCAACACCTTTGGAGCGGTTGTTGGGTCAAAAACCGGATTACTCAGTCCTCCGTGTGTTTGGGTGTGCGTGTTGGCCAAATCTCCGTCCATACAATTCTCGCAAGCTTGAATTTCGATCTCAACAATGTGTTTTTCTTGGCTACAGTCCTTTACATAAGGGGTATAAGTGCCTTCATGTATCCACAGGCCGAGTTTATATATCTCGTGATGTCATCTTTGATGAAAATATTTTTCCCTTCACTAAACTCCACTCCAATGCCGGCGCCCTCCTTCGCTCCGAAATTCTCCTTTATCCACACCTTCTTCCATACACTGATCAAGGGGGCACAATAACTAGTGATCAGTTAGATGCGCATATTAATTCTTTTGATGGTACTAATTTTTCTGGTGAAGAGATGACAGATTTGGAGAATTATGAAGGAAACTCGGCACCACATGAGATAATGCATGAAATAACAAATGAAGCTGATGGTGCAGAAACCGAGACTGGTGATGTGCCTGGTCTGTCCGGAATTGATGGCGAGCCGACCGGAATTGATGGAGATCAGACCGGCTACCTTGACGTGTCAACTGCAGTGCCCTTGGAATTGTTTCCTCCGACGCCGAGTTTGGTGCCTACAGCGGATGCGTCCAGTCTACTGCATGGGGATAGCCCTGCCGTGGCTACAGGCGCGTCGATGCCCAGCACGACACATAATGTGGTGACAGATGAGACCGGGGGATCGTCTGTGGAGCCTGTGCCGCCTGGTGCCATGAATCGGCCACACACAAGGTCGCAAAGTGGAATTAGCAAGCCAAAAATTTATACCGATGGACAAATCAGGTATAGTCACTTCACAGCTACAGGTGAACCTCAAACAGTGGTTGAAGCATTAGCAAATAAAGAGTGGAAACAAGCTATGGATTGTGAATTTGATGCTTTAGCCAAAAATAAAACTTGGCATCTTGTACCAGCCAAGCAGGGAAGAAATATAATTGATTGTAAATGGGTTTTCAAGGTTAAGAGGAAAGCTGATGGATCACTTGACAGGTATAAAGCAAGGCTAGTCGCAAAGGGATTCAAACAAAGTTATGGAATAGACTATGAGGACACCTTTAGTCCTGTAGTTAAAGCTGCAACCATACGAATTATTTTGTCTATTGCAGTAAGCAGGGGTTGGTGTCTACGGCAGTTAGATGTACAGAACGCGTTTCTTCATGGTGTTCTTGAGGAGGAGGTCTATATGAGGCAACCACCAGGTTATGAGGATCAGCAAAGGCCACATCACATATGTAAGTTGGATAAAGCCCTTTATGGTCTTAAACAAGCCCCTAGAGCCTGGTTTGCTAGATTATGTCAGAAATTGCAAGATCTTGGCATTATTGCTTCAAAGGCGGATACTTCGTTGTTCTTCTATAACAAAGGTTCAGTTACAATATTTCTGTTAGTATATGTTGATGATATTATTGTGGCTAGTTCATCTCAAGATGCAGTTACTATTTTACTCAAAGATCTTGCAACTGACTTTGCGTTAAAAGACCTTGGTAATTTACACTATTTTCTGGGAATTGAAGTGTCCAAGATGACAGATGGCATATTATTATCACAAGACAAATACACTTCAGATTTACTAAAAAAAGGTCAATATGGTGCATTGCAAGCCTGCGATTACACCACTGAGTACATCTGAAAAACTCTCTTTACAAGAGGGTGAAGCACTTGGACCTGAAGATTCTACTAGATATAGAAGTGTGGTTGGAGGACTTCAATACTTAACTCTCACCAGACCTGATATATCCTTTCCTGTGAACAAGGTGTGTCAGTTCCTTCATTCACCAACCACTGTTCATTGGACTGCTGTGAAACGAATTCTCAGATATCTCAAATATACTCTTGGTACTGGATTAAAGATTAAGAAAAATTCTTCTACACTTGTCAGTGCATTCTCTGATGCTGATTGGGCAGGTAATGTTGATGATCGACGCTCTACCAGCGGGTTTGCAGTGTTCTTAGGCTGTAACTTAGTCTCCTGGAGTGCACGCAAACAAGCAACTGTGTCAAGGTCAAGTACAGAGGCAGAATACAAGTCATTAGCAAATGCAACAGCAGAAGTTATTTGGATACAAACATTGCTACAAGAATTACAAGTTCAAAGTCCACCAACAGCACAACTCTGGTGTGATAATATAGGAGCAACCTACTTGTCTGCCAATCCAGTGTTTCATGCTAGGACAAAGCATATTGAAGTTGACTATCATTTTGTTCGTGAAAGAGTGGCGCGGAAGTTGCTGAACGTGCAATTCATCTCAACCAATGATCAAGTTGCTGATGGGTTTACAAAAGCTTTATGTTCTAGAAAGTTAGATATATTTAGACACAATCTCAACTTATGTAAGTTATGATTGAGGGGGATGTTAGAGATACAATAGGATTCTGTCTCCTAAACAAACATTGTATTAGAGATAGAAAGAGCTTAGAGATAGAATCCTAATCCCTCACGGTTGTAACTTCCCATGTAAACAATCTTCGCCATATTTGGCTATTTAACAGAGATACGCGGCCTCCAACCGAGGTGAGAACGCTTCTGCAGTTTTTCACAATCAACGATTGAACGCTGAAGGCGGAAGATTAGGGAAAGCTCAAGATCTCGGCGATATTAGCTCCTTGCTTTTATTAAATCCTCTCGCACCTCGGTGGCGATGAGGCGCTCCTGGTGACAGAGTTAGCTCTAGTGGGGAAGCTTTGTAGTGACGACGCTCTAAGCTTGTTCCTTGGCTCTAATGGCGGCAACTTCGGTTTTCCGTAGTTTCGACGATTGTGGCCAAGGCAAAGAGAGAAAAGGTTTAGGGTGGCTAGAACAGTGGTCCGGGGTCTCATTTTATAGCAGGCCCAGGGCAGTCCGTGGAGGAAATGGTGGCGGCAATGAACGGGGACTTAAAGAGTCTTGCTCCGATTGGAGGAGCAAGAAGAGAGGCACGGCGGGGCTAGAAAGTGAGACTGGCAGACAGCGTCAGCGCGGAGAAGGCGAGATGCACACGGAGACGATGCATGGCGATAAGGTGAGCTGGGCCAAGTGGCCGCACTGCACGCAGGAAGTGGACTGGGCCGGAGAGAGTGCACTGCACCTCATCGCCACGCATCGTCTCCGGCCCCCTCGCCACCTGTCCTCTCACAGTCGTTTTTGCAAATACGCTCGGCATACATATAGTTTTGTAAATATGGTGCAAAATAGTGCTAAATCTGGCTTTGTCTCTATAGGACCGAAATGGCGACAGAGGGGGTGAATGTCGCTCTCTTCAAAATCGCCCTCGAGAAATCAAGCACCGATTTTTCAAAAAGATGCAAAACAAAGCGCCTCACAAAATTAAAATAAGGCTTCAAAGGACTATTCTAAGAAATTTTAAAGAGCTAAAACACAAGGGAAACCAACTAAAAACCTGAAATTTCAGATTTATGCCCCAACCTGAAAATAATACAGAGCAGCCCTAAAAGTCAAATTTCTCTCAAACCCTTGATCCTTTGCACATGAAATTTTGGGAATAAGATAGCAATAGCCAAGGGATTCTCCATATCCAATTTCAAGCCATCTAGCTAAGTGAAACAAGAGATTCTCCAAAACCCTAGAAACTGCAAAACATGAACAGGGACCTTTCAAAAATCCAAATTGCCATCTCTTCACTGATCCTTTGGCTATGAAATTTTAGAACTAGATACTAGATAGCCTCAGAGCTCTCCATACCAAATTTCAAGCCATCTAGCGAAGGGAAACAAGATTTTACCAAAACCCTAGAAGAGGAAAACTAAGAACAGAGGAAGCCACATGGGAAAAACTGAAATTACACAAAGTTTGCTCATAGAATTGACTAGCCAAATGGCTTTTGAGCATCTCCCATGTCATAGCAACCCATTTTGAACAATCCCAGCAAGCAAGAACTCGAAAATCAAAAAGTCAAGAAATCTCTCAAAATGGAAAACGAAGAACAGAGAGGCTGCACAAAAAAAAAACTTCGGAAATTTCATTTCTTGGAACAAGATGATTACAGATACATCCCCATACGCATGGACATTCAAACAAAAGGATGATTACAAGACTCTCCACTCAATCCTCTCCCTCTCTCTCAATCCCTCAACCATGAATGCTTGGGGAGGGGATGAACACACACAGAGGGCTCACATGGGAACCATCGAAGGGAACAAACCCCTGCTGCCCTCAACCACTAAAGACTAAAGGAAAACCACCTCCTAAAGCCTCTTTTGACTAGAGCTAACCCTAATTCCCTCCAAGTGCTCAACTGGGCATGCAGCCCCTCCTCTCCTTTTATAGCGCTTGGCTAACGGGTCTCCGCCCCGTTACGCCTGCTACGTCCAACGGAGCCCACTCCCGCTTGTGCAGTCTTGCGAAATTCCCGATTCGCCCCTCTACACCTTCCGGGAAGCTTCCGCGCTCCTTGTCTCGCACGCCTTGCAACCACCTCGAGTCCACGTCATCTTCGACACCTCCGATCGCTTCGACCTCGGCGCCACTGCGCCTAGTCCGATCCTCCGTGTCTCGCCACGACTCCGCCTCGACGCCCCGCATCACACAGACAAGAAACACGTCAAATAGCACCGCTCGATACATCAAAGCATAAATACCATCATACTTACCATAACGAAGTCCAAACCTGTCGAATCATCAGAATATGCAACCTAATCCCATACGACCAAGTTTGACCAAAAGTCCGACCGAGCCCGTTGCACCACGCAACGTCAAGGTCCAAACCACCCAAACCAAACTCGACTTAGCTAAACCTATGTCAATTACTCATCATACACATGGGATGACCTCCACATGGTCTCTCAGTCTCGACCATGGGGGCAGGTCATGTATCAGCGTATAACGTAGTTTGATCTACCTAGTGGGTCAGGTGTGGGTGACAAAGCCGGATTTCACACTGTTGCGCATGGTATTTACAAAACTAGCTGTATGCACATCGTATTTGAAAAAATGGCACTACTGCCGTCCGGTGGGCAGAGCAGCGAGCACCTGCCGTCTGCTCACGGGGCGACAAGTGCCACGCGTCACCTCCCCCGCGTTGCTGCCCGCTCACCGGACGGCAAAAATGCTATTTCTGCAAAGACATTGCGCATACGACTAGTTTTGTAAATAGCGTCGCAAACAACGCCAAATCCGTTAAAAACTCCAGGTGTGGAATTCTTCGTATTATATGGGCTGCTATAGTGCTATGTGGGCCTACAGGTGCTTGTGTGTGGGTGTGGGTTAAGGCAGACAAAGATGTTGTTCTTTTTGGGCTCGTCTTTTTTCTTTTGACTTCTTTAAAAATTAAAATAAATAGAGGGCTTTTTAAAAATATATTCTTTAATCATGCTTATTGTTCATGTCAGTGCCTCAGCTATCCGTTGTCGCCTCAAAAAGTGTAGCAAAAACTATCAGCCATAGCCCCAAAGAACATGGTCAAATATGTCTTACCTTGTACTCCCTCTGTTAAAAAATAAGCTATTTGGATATTGACGTGGTCATCAAAATACAGCTTTAACCACTAATTATTATTGTAATATATTTTAAAAACAAGTAATATTATAATATTATAAAAAACTTTTTAAGACAAATATATAAATATATTTTTTATGTATTTAATCTAAATATTTTTACTGGAGGGAGTACAGGAAAGAACAGAAATGGACTGGCCTTTAAGCCTTCTCTCCCCCGTGTCTCTGTTCTGCCCCTCTGATTTCTCTACCATTACTAGTCTAATTCATCTATTTCCCAGTCCAATTTCTACCAAATCCCATCTGACTATGACTAGCTCTGGAACGTACCAGGTAAGAAGTAGCATTTAAAAATAGCAGTTTAGAAATTTGTGGCCGATATAGCACTTGTCAGAGCACTATTATAGCTGCTATTTACAGCTCGCTATTGGCGCAATGTTCCGGTGCTACTGAAATTTATAATTTATACAAGTCATTAGCCAACTTGTAAATAGTCGAGAAGGCCTAACTAAATTAGTTGTCTTTGCCTATGAGATACAGTCACTTTGGATGTCACCACCATTCCCCTCCTGATGGCGGCTGGTGCTCATCCTCCATAGTTCTACCACGATTGTCGCGATACAGTTGCAAGCTTATCATAATAGTAAGTCATGGTATATACATGACTAACTTAAAATTGTGAGTGTTTTTATATATACCAATATTAAAATATAGTGTCCGCAGACCGCAATGTCGTCCACTATCCACTACACCGATACTAATCCGCTGTTATCCGCTGTCCGCTATTTAATTCCTTGGTAACAGGATGTCGTGCCATATGTACACCGCGTGGGTAGGGGTGAAAACGGGCCGGGTATTTCCCGCCCGCCCGCCCGTATTAAAGCGGGTCAAATTCGGGTACCCGGAAACTTATACGGATATCGGATCCGAATACGGGTATTTTTTGACGGATACGGTATCGGGTTTGGGAGGTCGGTATCCGACGGATACGGATTATCCGGTATAAAATTCGGATATTACCCGCTTAACTATTCGGGTATTACCCGGATTACCAGTCCGAACTTCCGATTCGATTCGGCCACAGACCACAGCGCTCCACCGGCTCACCGGCTCCACAGACCACAACGCTCCACCCATTCGATTCGGCTGATTCCCCAATCCCCGTCTTTTCCCTTCGGCCGAGTGCCCGACGCGGCGACGCCGACTACTACCCGAGTGCCCGACGCCGACGGCCGACGCGGCGGCGCCCTTGCCCCTTGGTCTTCCCCTCCGTGGACTTCCTCAGGCCAGGCCGCCATCCCAGGATCGCCTCCGCCCGTCCGCAGATCCACTGGTCGAGGCGGCGTTGATTCAACCTCGCCGCCACCGGATCTACGCCCGAGTGCGCGACGGCCGACGCAGCAGCGCCCCTGGTCTTTCCCTCCGTGGACGTCCTCAGGCCGCCATCCCAGCACCGCCTCCGCCCGTCTGCAGATCCACTCGGTGATTCAACCTCACCGCCGTCGATTCGACCTCGCCGCCACCGGATCTACGCCGCCAAGTCGAGGTACGCCAGATCTGCCTAGAGCCCTAGAGGGGATTTGCTTAGCACTTTGCTTGAGGGGATTTGCCAAGTCGAGGTAAGTATGGATCCTACCGTGGAATGGTTGGATGGTTTGGGGGATTTAAGAACTAGACTTGCATGCTCGATTGCTGGTGCTGTAGGGTGAATGGGTGATGCGTTACTGATGGAAATGAGCGAGCTCCAGGCCAGGTGCTTAGTTCTCTAGATTTTGATCGGTAGTCTGCTTAGTAGTATGGTGCCGTGCGGATTATCTTGCTAATTGCAATGAAGATGGGAGTTTCCAAAGCAAAGTAGTTAGTGTTCATGCCTGACTCGTGTTCTGCAGTCCAGCCATTGCCTGACTAGTGTTCATGCTAATTGCTTGATTGAACGTGAATGTTAATTGAATACAACGTAGCCATTGCCTAACATGCTAGTGTTCTGGTCATTTCTGCTTGAACTATGGTGTTTCCTTGTATAAGAGATTTGTCTTAAGAAAATTGTAATTGATTCCTTGTTATGGATTATAGGATGGTAATGGTGAACATGCTATTGTTTGAGATTTATCCTGTGTCAAACGGTATATGGCTGCCAAATACAACTGGTGATAATAAACATTGTTAACCGCAGGTCTTGTGATGTATAAAGACAGTTATATTGCT
Organism: Dendrocalamus sinicus; assembly: GCA_036346575.1. Taxonomy (NCBI): domain Eukaryota; kingdom Viridiplantae; phylum Streptophyta; class Magnoliopsida; order Poales; family Poaceae; genus Dendrocalamus; species Dendrocalamus sinicus. The sequence continues at coordinate 27,510,203 of CM070643.1, read as the reverse complement.
GTAATGTAACTAGTACAGTTATATGGCTACTTTTGTTTGTCGATTTTAGTAAAATTCAACTACAATACTTGGTGTCTGGTGCATAGAAAAGGTAGAAGATGTCTTTAAACACTATGACATCGTACATTCTAGAATGCTTCTATCTCAGTTGTGAGCAAGCCATACGATGTTAGTGGTAGTAAAAGAAAAATGTAGATTCAATAATTCTTGGTGATACTACATTGTATCCTCAAGTTGATAAATGACACTGCGTTCTTGCAGAATGATCATGATCCGTCAAAGTTAGTGTTCAAATATTGTATTAATTTGAATGTTCTGTTGTATCAAAGTTAGTACCGATGTATTGTTGCATTATGGATGTAGGGAATGGTTGCATTGCTATTGTCTATGTGGTATAAAAAGGTTGTTGCATCGACTTGATATTCGAATAAATATTCGTGACCGATAGTGTCCGTATCCGTCTTGGTACGTATTTGTTCTATATTTGTGCCCGACATTATCCGTGTTTGTATTCGTATTCGATACTATCCGTATTTGACCCGAATCCGATTAGAAAATGTGGGTTAGGATATGGGAAAGGTGAGATCCGATCGTATCCGACCCGATTTCACCCCTACGCGTGGGGCCACGACGCCAGAGGTGACACGCTCTGACGAAAAAAAGCAATATTCCTACATTGTTTTACCACAATCCTTTTCTATTCGGCCTGGTCTTGACATGTAAGGCCAACAATTGGCCTGGCCCAACTTGTATACGGAGTTAGGTTAGATTGGCCCAGGTCACAAACGAAATGATATACTGATTTCAAAAAAAAAGGGAGTGATTTACTCGTCGGACATCTAAAAAAACGATTTAGTTGTACAACGTCTCTACAAATTACACTTGTGCAGCGTGTTCCAATTTATATTTACTAAGTCTCAACGAAAATATTTTATCAGTTACAATAAAATATAAGAACAAATGAAACATATGAAAAGAACTAATCAACAAACGACATGGAATGAATACTACGACGGCAGCAACTAACCCTACCTGCGATCTGAGTTATGTTTAGTTTACCATCTGCGTGCAATTAACTATGCATCGCAATTCACACATCACATCAGTACCAGTTGTCACATATGCACCGTGATGCTAGCTAGCCATCGCATTGATCAGCAGGGAGGAGTCAAGGTCAAGAGCTCTCCGTCCCTTCCGCCGAGCTGTTCGCCGACGTAGCTCTCGACGGCGGCCACCATGGCCGCCCGGAACTTGGGGTCCGCGACCGCCTTCGCCATGATGTCGGCCACCGGGTTCTGGCTCGACGACGTCGTCGTCGTCATCTGCTGCTGCACGCCGGGAATACTGTTCCATGGGTACCGCGGTGGTACGGGCACGGACGGCCACGGCGCCACGGAGTTGGCACCACGGCCATCCGTAGTACCAGCACTCGCCGCGCCCCGAGGCGGCGCGGATGATGAGCCGGCCGACGCGAGCATGGCCGACGCCATCGCGGCGGCGTAGGGCGTGAGGGGGTGGTTGTGGACGCCCTCGTAGGTGGTGACCAGGATGGACATGTCCTGTGCACACCTTTGCACCTGCATGCATAGACGCATAGCGAACATATATCATTACATCGACCACTTAACCGCACAACTGCACTATGGGTAAACTATCTGACAAGAATTTCAGAGAAAATTATGTCGATCGGGAGGTCCTGGATCTTTAAACTTAAAAATTAAGGCAGCATTTGGGACGCGGGAGTTTCAAAGGATTCCTGCACCGCTTTCTTCAAGCTCCTCTTCTGCATTCCAAACAGGCTCTACTATAGCAAGAATACGTATGTACCTTCTTCCTGACCGGGCAGTCTGGCGCGCCGGTGCAGCGGTAGTAGGCGCGGGGGCAGGGGTTCCCTTTCGCCACTTTCTGCCCGTACTTGCGCCAGTGGCACCCATCGTTAACCTGCAAACGAAATAAGACATATTATTGTTCACTTCGTCTCAGTGCTGCATGCAACTTTTTAATTAAGTGAATTGACTGAACAAAATAGCCTGGCTTGTTTGCACTTCAGTTTTTTGTTCTAGCTTTTTAATTTTATCTTTTTCTGGTTTTCTAGTTTTTTGAAGCTTTTTTTGTCTTTTTTTTCCTCGTATTCTTTGCATTGTCTGCGATGGAATAACATTTTTTTCTTCTATTTTTAATTTTTTTAAATTTAATTACACTGCAAAAACTACTAACAGTTACAGTGAAAAAACCTCAACTAGTGAAAAAAAAGCAAAAAAAAAACCATAAAAAAGGCCGAAATGAGCACATAATATCACTGCTTGCTTGCACTCACCGTTGCCGCGCTGCATCTCGCTCGGAAGGAAACTACCCGAGCTGGCATCTTCGCCGGCAACTCATTCTTTCCTCCTCTGGACTCATGGAGCATCGCCTTGCCGTCGCCGTCTTCGCCGCAGATGCTGATGGCCTTCTGCTTCTTCGGGTTAGCGGCGCCGGCATTAGTTGGCTCGTCGGGGTTGCAGCGCAACCCAAGGGCCAAGATGACTCCGTCGTCGTCGTTGTCTCTCTCGATCATTCGATGACCACGGCTCTTGTGCGTTTGCAGCATATTGGTCTCGACCTCCTCCTCTTTCTTGGTCGAACTTGGAACGGAGGTCGTTCCTAGGAGCATATTGGTCTCGACCTCCTCCTCCTCTTTCTTGGTTGAACTTGGAACGGAGGTCGTTCCTAGGCGAAGCGATAGGAACTCGGCCGCCGGTTCACGATCGTCATCTGCGTCGCGGCGGCGATGAGATCCTGCGCTATGAACGGAGTCGAGGTAGTCCTCTCCCAGAGGTTGGTGTTGGAATAAGTAGTTGTTAATGTTAACCATGTTTGCTAAGCTTCTTTTGGCCGACCATGTTGCATACTCCTCTCTTGCATCTATCACTTGCCTTGTAGATTGCTGGAAACTTCCCTGTAGTACGGAATTAAGTTAATCGACAACCCTTTTGATCAACGCCTTTCACTTGCTGAGATATATAATTGAGGCGAAAAGTTTCTTCATTCAGATAATGGAATCCATTGAACTCGTCTTCCAGTAATGGCAAGGCCACAGGCGAATTAATATCGCGGCGATTCATTAATTAGTTTATTGAATTCAGAGAACTCTTTGCCTTAGATCAACTACTTTACTATGTAGTTCAGATGGAGTCAATACTCATGACTACATCTATTGAGAGTTTTTATCATCCTTAAAAAGTTTTCAGAAATACTGGGAACGAGGTATTTTACGGTTCTTGACTTTCAACACCGTCCAATGGCAGACAATTTAACGGTTGAGAGGCAATAGTACCTGAGCATAATTCTGGCCGGTACCATCTTATTTAAGAAGGAACTAACCGCAGAGGTCATAGGAGTAATCATTCTACATTTCATGGGTATGTGAAATCTTCACATCTCAAGTTCTCAACCCAAACACGTCTGTGATCTTTGCTACAGACTATGTTGCTCTATTGCATCTCCTCTTACAAATTAATCCACGTCGAATCGCTCGAAGCCTTGTCACTCGAATGCTAGAAGCTACTAACAAAGGATCGAGTACCTGCAAGTCTGCAATTTTCCCTACTATCAAAGCTAATCGGCTCAGCGATGCCTAGATACATGAAAGCGTATTTGCTTGTCTCTCTTCAATTAATACCAAAATTACCGTAAAATCAATCTAGTATGTTTTCTAATCTCGCCTAACATCGCACATGGCAAAGCAAATTCTAACCAGTTTGGCAGTCGGCGGCTTCGATCGCTTGGCGTCCACTCTCCTCTATTCTACTCCCTCTGGCCAGCTGTACACGGGTTTAATCATCTAGATCGGAAATTAATAGATTAGAGGTGACCGGGTTTAGGCTATTAGAGTTGGTGTGTTCGATTTGATAGGAGAAATGAACAAAGAAGAAGGCAAGACGAAGGGAAATTGGATCAAAATCAAGAAAACACCAATCTTGCCCATGCTAAATCAATGGATAAATCTAATTAGTACCTTTTGAAGAGATAGGAGGTGCTAGTACACGATGGTACCTCTCAAGAATGGAAAAATATATGTAATTTTATGGCGATGTACGGTACCTTGTGATACCTTGCAAAAATGGTAAAAGCTCTCACATCTCTACATGAAAGAGCAGAAAAAAATCCTTCTAAAATGTTTTTCTCCGTATGATGTACACCATACAGTACGTACTACGAAAACACATCGATTTACAGTAAACGATTTTAGGCCCAACGAAAGAACTCCACCGTGCCTCTCTAGTTCTTGAATTTTGTGAAAGAACATTGTTAATTACCTCTTTGAACAAATTAAATCGAATTATTAACTCATCAATCTCCTTAGTAACAAACAGAAACAGCTGTAGGATTGAAACAAATACCTTTTCTGCATCTCTCTGCAACTCCTTAAAAACAGAAGCCTTCATCTCCGTCGATCTATCAATACACAAAAACCAAAAACCAAACCAAACACTTTAAAGATCTCCTTTCTTCTCTCTTGTACCAATGAGTCTCTCTGTCTCTCTTGCTCCTTTCTGCAACATGAAGCCTGCGGCCTCGTGTCTATATGTAGAGGAATCGAAGCGTGTGGTACCGGCACTTGTACCTGAAAATGTCAAAGGCTGACCTAGCTAACTGATTAGTTAAAAAAAAAAAGAGAGCGAAAATGCTGCAAGCAACATTTAGAAATTAATCAGTAAAAATTCAGCGTTTGAGACGTGACTGCTTTGGTCATCGGAATCTGACGTTTTCTCTAGTCGCCCATCGTGCTCGTACGCTAGCATCATCCTCATGCACGTACATGGCCTTGTCAACTGGCCGGGTCCTAAGTCCTAACCCGGCAAGTGGTCGGAATTCTTGGGATGAGACGAGAGGGCAACGAGGGCATCGACTGATCTACTGTTTTGTGGACCACGAAGAACGATCCCTCGAGTTGAGGAGTAGTAGCGGTGAATATGGCGCAAATATAACCTTGCAAATATACATCATGTTTAGAACGTAAGAATTTTATAGTAAATAGTTTAATTTCGTCAACAACCTCAAAAAATTACCATATTTCAAATAAACAAGGTCTTATTTTGGGTCAGAGCCGTAGTTCAAAACGTTTGGAGTACAATTCCGCAGATGTAAAATTTCCTGAAGAAAAGGTCTCAGCCGTACAGTACAAGGTATAACTTAAAAGCCAGCCCTAGGTTTGAAAATTCTCAAATTCTCAGTTGTCAGCGTCGTTAAAATGGAACCTAGCTAGCTACAGGCAGTCAATCTGCAATTGTTTGTTTGCCATTGCGTTGCCTTTAGATTAAGTGGAATATGATGAATGATTGTTTCAGAGAATCAAAAGGTTCAGAGTGAATGCGGAACTGCGGGTAAGCGTTTAAACAAGCCATTTGGTGAGCAACTGCATGGACATACGCAGCCGGCCAGTTTCCCATTCAAAGCACATACGCATATTTGATATCGATCACGTGAAAAATGCTTTATTTAGCAACCCTGCATGATCAGTATTAATGTCAGGAATACTAGTACGCATGGATGCCGGAATTTTTGGCATATATAGCATATTTTGTACTCGTACTTACAGAAATAGCCGTATGCGTATGGAATTGATAAAAATGACACTTCTGCTCTGGTCACCGGACGGCAGCCACCTGCAGGTGACACATACAACAGTTGGCCTACCCGATCACTAGACGGTAGGTGGCCTGCTGCCCCACCACAATACAACAGTTGGCCTGCCGTCTGGTGGCAATAATTAGCTTGCTTAATTACATGTCTTAATTATTTTTCTTGCATACTATTTATTTGAATTTTTAAATATAGCAAATGAGCTTGAAAATTACAAAATTTTATGTGTAGCCTCCTGATCATATGTACTTGACTGTATAATATTTTGACAATTTTATCCACTCTGAATGTTGCACAAAAATTCATATAATTTCAACATTTGTAAGAATTGTTACATATACTAAACAAACTCCAAAAATTACAAAATTTTATGAAAAGCCTCCCGACACAGTCAACCTAATTGTGTAATTTTTTGAAAATTTTATGCTCCAAATTTGCCATGTTAATTTAATCATGAAATTAGCGATGTTCAGGCATCTTTTGCAGTGCGTAACCTCTATTTTTTTTTTGAGAATTTCATACATTATGAATATTTGTAGAAGTACACGTAATAGTACAAAAAATGTATAGCACAGAATGCAATATAGCTTACCCATCTGAGCCACTGCTATCTCCTCACCGCGTTTGCCTCCCCGTGCATGGCCTTGTCTTCCGTTGAGCACGACCATGTCCCGTGGGGTATGTTAGCCAATCCGGAGGTTGTGTCTCGGCTCGGAGGAGGTATGGAGACCGTTACATTTGTTGAGTGGCCGGCGGTGGTCCAGTAGGTTGAGATACAGTAGACTAGGTCCGGTAAGCATCAATGTCCTCTAGCTGAGACATGCTGAACTGTGAGCCAATAGCAATAATGTCATAAACAAAGAACTCTAGACATCCCCCTCATGGTGAGGAGGAGCTCTCGCCTTGACCGTACGACATGGTAGCGAAGTCGGAGGAGCTCTGCCCACTAAAGTCTCCAACCCCTAGGATGGTGTGAACGCTAAGCTCTGCCCTGCATACGCTACAAACCCTAGTGCTATGTATCGCTCCCTGGAAGCATCTAGGAGGCTTGTATCATCATCGGTGGACTTGACGTCACCCCCACGTTGAATTGGAGGCTGCAAAATGAAACGATGTTAGTCACAATAAATATTTTGGATGTGCAATGCGAATCTCATACCTCCCGGATGTGCAGCGAAGATGAACGTTGGGGAGCAGTATTCTGTGTAGGTAGTATAGATGTCAAAAGTGATGCATCTTGACAACGGACCTGCTGTGGGAGAACACCATGATGTTAGCAGAACATAAGGCCTAACACGAAAACAAAATGTAGGTTTATACATAAATTACCTCCTCGTCAATACATCCCGTGGATGATCAGCAGCTAGTACTACGACGTCGGGCATACTCGATAGATTGCGATGGCCAACCAGACTCACTAGGTCGCCCCCACTGGGTGCCCGATGTGCATGGCACGATCCGTCGAATGGCTGTAGCTCAGGTTGCGTCACGATGGCCGGATGTCCGACAGGGAAGTGCTCCCAATTCCATAGCTACAGGAGCACGTAGCAGACGACCAGGTTGGAGGTATCAACAATGGTATGCTAGCAAGCGTCACACAACCCTTGATATGTGGCACACAGGATGACTGATCTCCAGCTGTACTGAGGTATCGCCCCAAACTCCGCGTCAACCAAAGACTCGGCGAGGCAGATGAACCCGTCATTGTAAATATTGCTGTGTGTGGTTGGAAACATGCTCCAACCAAAGAGTAAATAAGATACGTGACAAGGTGCATCCTGATGACCTCGAGCGGTGCATCCTGCGGGCACACACTGAACTGGGATAGCCACATGCGGGGGATGCCACGAGCATCCTCTGAGATAGGCAAGTCGAACCGGTCCGTCAACCTCTCCTTCCAGTGTGTCAGTGCAGGGGTTGGAACAAGTGTGTCACTCTAGAGAGGGATCGGTCGAGAACGAGACATCCTACAGAGTGACCATCATCTTAACCCACCAAAAGTGGAATGTGTGCATCTCGGGCCTCCACCTGTCCACCAGTGCCACGAGCAAGCTGCCGTCGATGGTGAACTCGCGTCTGATAGAGACCAACCTTGCAAAGAGCAACAAGCCCGTGGCCCACAGAGTTGGGACGTAGCGCTCGTCTAGCTCCCACGGATCCCTCCCACCCCGCAACCTCAAGGGCGGAGGGTTAGCCGCGTTACCTATCATCCATAAGTGGCACCGGCGGTTCTCATCGTAGAACTGTTCGAGAAGCTCTGGTAAAGCTATACCTTCCAATAAATTGGATAGACCAAATATTAGTGCAAAGATTGATAATGACAATAAAATACTACAAATTAAAATTTACGATGGAATAAATAGTACAAAATAATATACATTTAGGACTAAAATAAATACTATAAATACGCACTGGTCTAAATACATGGTGCATATGAACACATGCTCATAATTTGGTCAAGAAAAATATCTGGGCCTTGATGCTACTTGTCATAATTGTTTGTCAGTATAGTTTTGTTTTACCATATATCTGGCCTTTTACTTTTCTCTACCTCAGTTGTCTGTTGATCAAAAGCAAGAAAATTAAGTGCTTAAGTTAATGAGCAATAGTGCGGTTTAAGATCTCATGCATACATATATAGTACAAACTATGTCTAAATTACTACGACCTACTTACCTTGTAATACAAACTACATAAATTATGACTAGCTAAATAAAGCTAATTAGCTAGGACTATGGGAACAACGTCGAAAGCATGCAATAAAAATTACCTGCTTTTCGGGAGAAGCAATCGGCACTGCAGCGTCCTCCTGTCGCGTCCTTAATGAGCTATGCATTGGCTTCTCCAAATAATTAGCTATGCACTCTTAATTTTGAGAGTACCTTGTAACAAATAGGATAGATAAAATATTAGTGCAAAGATTGATAATGTCAGTAAAATAGTACAAGTTAGTAATTACATGTAAACAATTAATTAATTACCGACAATTTGATTACCCGTCCGAAAAAATTACGAGTGATTCAACACCGTCATCCTAGCACTTAATTACTTAGCACTAGATCATTACTTAATCCGAACTAATTGCCACTACAGTAATTACGACTACTTAATTACATACTACCATACAATAATAAATTTTGGGTACTGTACATACACAAAAATAGTAAAAACTATGCCTAAATTACTACGACCTATTTATTTCGTAATACAAACATTAATTATGACTAACTAAATAACACTAATTAACTAGGACTATAGGAATAACATCGAAAGCATACGATAAAAATTACCTGCCTTTTGAGAGAAGCAATCAGCACTGCCGTGTCCTTAATGAGCTTTGTAGTGGCTTATCAAAATAATGAGCTGCGCACTCTTAATTTTGAGCGACGACCGCAGGAATGAGCTTTTGCGATGAGCGACTGAGATGAGCGATGACGAACCATGAGAGGTTCATATTTATGGCCGAGTGAGAAAGGAACCCGGTGTGCTCACCCCGCAAATTAAGGACTCCTTCTCGATGAGCAGTACTTCGGATGAGGGAGGATGTCATGGTAACACTAAAAAATGTGCAAACGAGAAAGCGGGCGAGGAAGACAGCACACACATAACAACATTAGTGCGGACGAGGGAGCGCGTGAAGGGGGATAATACAGACAGAGTGACAATTTATGTGAAGTACACAGTGGAAAAGAAAAGATAGTAGTAACGGAACGACATATGTGCAAAGGACAGAGATCAGGCACTGCAAAAGAGGCCTGAGCATCGCTAATTTGATGATTAAATTTATATGAATTAACATGACAAATTCTAAGCACATAAAATTCTGAAAAAATTATACTATTACTATGACTATGTCGAAAAACTTCACATAAAATTTAGTAATTTTTTTGAACTCATTTGGTATATGTAACAACTCGTACAAATATCAAAATCGTATAAATTTTTGAGCAACATTCATGATAGACAAAATTACCAAAAAATTTCATAATCAAGAAAGTTGTGTTGAGAGACTGTACATAAAATTTTATAATTTTTTAGCTCATTTGCTATATTTAATAATTAAAACAAGAAATATGCAAAAAAAAAAGATAGGTAATTAAGCCAGCTAATTAGCAGGCTTAATTACCTACCGTCTACCCACGGGGCGGCAGGCACCTACCGTCTGATGGCGGGACGGCAAGCAGCCTACCGCCGTCCACGTGCCCACACGTCATGGTCTGTGCTTTGCCGTCCGCCCACTGGACGGCAAAAATACTGTTTTTCAAATACGATATGTATACTGCTATTTTTTGTAATTACAAATGCAAACCGTGCCATATATATCAAAATCTCCGGACACTGACCACTCACCCTCAATATGTATTTGGTATACTAGTAACATGTAACGATGGGAAGAAGGTAAACATGCTCCTTTGCGAGATAAAAAAATAGATACTTGCTAAAATAGTGTTTTCACTATTTTGGTTAAGTATTTGTCTTTTTTCATATATCCTAATTAAATATAATTGATCAAGTTTGATCTTAAAATTTTACAGATATAGAGAACATATCTTCTCCTACATTTGTTTTTAGATTTTTTAGAAACTTCTAGGTTCAGTGAAAATGTAAAGTTTCACCAGATTGGCACCTTCACTTGATATTTTATCAACATGTGAAGGAAACGACTAGCGTCCAGACGTCCACTCCGAATGTTACGATCGGATGCCCCAGTTGCCGTCAGAATTCACTTAAAAGGCCACTTCTATGTCATCCGATCCGCCTCTTCAGTGATGCAACAAAATTTGAAGATGTGCAACATCAAAAGGCTGAACAGGCAAAAAACTCACCCTCACTACAACAAAACTCACCTCACATACGTGTGTGTTCGGTAGGAAAACGTGTATCCATGCTTCATAAGATACTAAATAAATCTAGCTAGGATTTATTTAACAAACTCTGCTTGAGTCCTAGCGTGTATTTAGTAGGATGCACATGTGTGTGTATATGTGACGTGGTGTGAGTGGGGTGTGCATCCTCTATTATAATCTAAAAAAGTGTCAAGTGTTTCAAATGGAGACAAAACTTTTATCTACATACTAGCCTTTCTTTATTATCATCGTAGAACCTTCAGAGAGAATGAGGGTCATATGGGAACATATCCCATGAAAATGCCATAAGTGTAGCAAATACTATGAAATTCGGTCTAGAAGTTTTGAAAAATTCTAAAAAAAAATTACCAGAGAAAGGGGGAGGTGAGGCTATACATCTCCACAAAATTTCAATAGCAAACTCAATCTCATTAGGGAGAAATGGAAAATACAAATACTTAGTGAATAGTGATTATGCACTAGGGGTGAAACCAGGTTTGATATGGGCGGATATTACTAATCCTGTATCCTAACCCATATATTTTCCCTAGATTCAGAGCTAGATATGGGTAGGCCAGATACGAATACAAATTTAGAGTATTCGGGATACGGGCATGGGATGGATATATGATGGATTTGGATTAGGAACAGATAAAATAGTCAGATAGTAGGCATTTGCGCACAGATAGGAAAGGAACATAAGTTGAATGATACCATCATAGCTTCAACTTTTTAAGTACATATATAAGTCTTGCACGTGTACATAATCATAACGACATATTAATGGCATAGTACGCTTCAACATAAGTTCATACATATAATTGACACGACACACCTCAACATAAGTCCATACATAAAATTGACACGATCACACCAACAGAAGGTGTAATGACTCAAATTCATATTCTAGTTAAAAATAATTAATTTATCCATTATTGAATTTTTGAGCTATTTCATGAAATTTACTAAATACATAAAAACTTTTTCCTTTTTTTCCCAAGGCTAAAAGTATTCTTACAGAATTAATATAACCTTTTCAAAGTTTGAAAACATTTTATTTGGGTTCCAAGTATTATAAAATACCTTTGTGTTAGTATCTTTTGCTATTTTTTAAAGCCCGGAAACCTTTTCTAGAATTGTTCTTCTTCTTCTTCCTGCAATACGGGGAAAATTTGGATCTAGCAGATAGTAGTCGCTCCAAATTTGGTCTAGATCCAGTCGAATAGTAAAATGACTTTCTAGATCGGACTCTAGATCAGACGGGAATTATCTGGCCAGATTTCACCTCTATTATGTACTATTCACTAAGTATTTGTCTTTTTTTTTATCTTGCACATACAATTGAGTTTGATTTTGAAAATTTTCATGGCTATATAACAAGATCTACCATCTCTATGATATTTTTTTGAGAATTTTTCGTGGTGATCGGTTCGGCTGAAAAGCTCGTGGCTTATGGCTGAAAAGCACTGTAGCTGACAGAGACTTATTTAGCATAATTAAATTTAAAAATAAAAAAATATGTTAGTCCATTACGTATAATACAAATAAATATGGGAAAAAAAGAACCGACAAAAAAACTCAACGAAAAGCCAAAAGTTCAGAAAAAGACGAAACTTATGAATAGTGAAAAATAAGTTAGAAGTCAGAAGCCGAAGCCGAGTTAATCAGGGCTTCTAGATCAATATTCACGGTATTTAAAACACTTTTGGCATTTGCACTGGATACGGAGCCGCGTTATACCAGTTTCTTCTGCTACTGGCACTAGTCGGCCATCCACGACGGTACAAGAAAACCAGGCCTTTTCGCCTCTAGACATGACTTTGTCAGAGCTAAAAGTTCCAGCATTGTTTTCAGTGCAGGTGTCAGAGCTGACGAAACGGGAACGGGAAAAACATACGCTTGGCCGCAGTAGTTGATGTTCTGCCGTCATCTGCAGTAGTATATATTTTCTCTCCCGTAAAACTCGGACGCTTACAGATTTTGCTGGTCAGGTTTTCCGATTCCTGGCGAGAAATTCTGACTAGTCCTGCGGTCAAGATTCCTTCCAAGAATTTACCGTTGTACATATACGGACTAGTATTTCCGCGGTCTTTACTTGTCAGTCTTTACCGAGCATTCCTTTGGACATGCAGCTCCATTGGAAGATTCCTGCTTCCCGATAATTGAGATCTCCCTTTGAAATTTGCACTTCGAATTCGTAGCTCGATCTTGAACTTAGAACTAGGATTCATACGCAGTGCAGACCAGGTAAAAAAAAAATTCGTTGAAAAAAAGTCAAGCTAAAATCACAGTTTCTTTGCCTTTATTTTGAGGGAGCAAAATTAGTCCATATAACACATAAACATAGTATAAGTATGTAACAAAAGAAAAATATATGCAGGTTAGGTTATGAAGTTTACCAAACCACCTTACAAGGTATATGCCGTATATTTACAATTGTAATAGCCGACGTACCCTCGCAATTGTGTGGGATGTTATTTTTCACTCTTTGCATGCATGCCGTCGACATTTGCACAGCAGGTGCGAATTTCTTGGCTCCTTTTCTCTGATATTTTTATTTGTGCCGAGCTCTGTCCTGGACTTATAATGCATATACTTTTTATAGCCTAGCGCCAAACTCGATTTGTTACTACGAACTTAACATGTTTGGTTGCAAATTTGCAATCCCTTCCAATGCAATCTGCCTTCTTGACCTTTCCTTTGATCTCAGAGTCCACATCATGGATACAACAATATCATGGACGTGTCCATTTGGTGCTTTCCGACTACTGCCTTTGATAGTCTGTACTGTCATCTTACACAAAAACTCAAAAGTCTTCATTCAGTTTCCACTTCAAAAATATCTTCATGCAGTGCGGATAGAAAGACTGGAGGAGCCATAAAATATTTGATAAAGATGTCCCAGCATTTAAAGTCTATTTAAAAGCTGATCCGTTGAAAACTCTTGCATGCAAGAGATTGTGAAAGGACACCTACTCTTTTATTCAGTTTTTAACTTTTCAAGTACTATATCTCTAGGTCACAGCATCCATCAGCTATAGTTCGTGGTAATATATGGTCCACCGAATTGATTAATTTTCAAGTACTATATCTCTAGGTAACAGCATCCAATGGCTATAGTTCGGTTGTGATATATGGTCACCAAATTGTCAATGCTTCTCCTTGTGAGAATTTGTAGCATGTTTCTTCTTTTTTCGCCCTTAACAACCGTAACAACATATGTCATAGATTTTTACTAAATAATAGGTTAGGGGTGAGAACGGACGTTTTCTTTTTTGAAAAGTACCATGATGGTTTTCAATTCCGAGGTTAGGCTAGGCCTTCTCTTGATCCTATGACTTTTGACTCTTCCTTTTTATCTTGAGAGAGGGTATCACTTCAATCTTTTGTTGATAAAGTCAAGAATATTTTTAAATAATTTCTTTTTTATTCCGAATTACAATAATATACATGTGTTTTATTTTTTTTATAGTAATAACCATCTGTCACTCCACGGTTGGGCGACTTGGGCTAGTCGCCCAACCGTGGAGTGACTAGGCCCTATTCGCTCAACCAGGTTTAGCAACTAGCTCAAGTCGCCCAACGGTTGGACAATTTAAAATAATAATAATATTTTATTAATCTGATGAAAATAATTATAGAAGAGTAAATGGCAATTTTTGTAGGTAATAAATTTATCAAATCTTATTTGTAAGTTGTTATTTTTTGGAAATAAACGGGCAGACAATGTTGGTTAGTCCGTTTGTGATTTTTGTAGATTCTTAAGTATACAAAATCTGTTAGACTCCTAATAATATTTTGTGATCGTCAAATGTTGTTGTATTGTGATAAATTTCTGAAGAATTTTGTGAGGACGATTGAGATCGCAATGATTCGTAAGTGAAAGGTAAGTGATATTGTGATGCATGAGGAAATTCATACACAATCATGCCATAGTAACTATGAAGTAAAATATGTATACAACGAATACAAGTATAAAAAGGTCCCTACGCGTCGCCCGCTGCACCACCCACATCACCTCCTCCGTCATCGCCACATCCCGACCCCGGTCAGTGCCCGCCGATACGGCCCCACTTGGCCTTCCTCGACACGGGGTGTTGGCGTCCCGATAGAGTGAGGCGGTTAGGAGCCCTGCTGACTCGTGCTCCCATGGCCTCAGGGGTCAACTCCACCTGTGCCTGCGTGGGTACTGGGGCACCGCTGAGCTACAACCCGAAAAGAACATTGACGGGTGTGGGCTCACGTGCTCCCCTTACCTCCCCCGGGTCATCTACAAGGAAGTCTTTCACGTCCACCGGGGCATCCTCGTGCGGGGATAGCTGAACTCTTGGTTGGGGTGTGATATCTACAAGATAGATATTATTTATTCGTGCAATGTATCAACACGAACAAACCTAAAGAGATGAATATCTACAAGATAGATATTGTTTATTCATGCAATGTATCGATGCGAACAAACCTAAAGAGACGAAATGTACCTTCCACATGGGCCATGGCGTGCATCCAATTGTTGTACCCGCCTTGCCCAAGCAGGTGAGGGTACAACATGTGCTACCCTGACGCTGCCTGGTAGGGGTCTAGGAATGATGGCGGTGCTGGTGTGTATGCACGTGCCCACCTTGACCCTCCGGCCTAGCCTAACGACGATGATGGCGGTGCCCGTGGGTAGCCACGTGGCCACCCTGACCCTCCAAGGTGGTCAGGCACTGCTTGGGCACGTGCTCGTGGCCTTGCGGAGCCTCCTACCTGAGATGCAGAGTGTGGCAGTCATGGCATATGTGTTGACGTGGCCACCATTGGGAGTGTCCTGCACTACGTCAAGGCCACGACATGCCTGGGCGACTCTGTCCACAATCGACCAGGTGTCCCTCACAATCTTGGCGGTGATGTTCATCTGCAAGAAATAGAAGAAAGTATCAAACTTATAATTGTGGTAATCCTACTCAGGCATTTTGAAACACAAGAGTACCTACCCACTAGGGACAAGTTCTGCACCAAGTGTACAAGATACATGTCGGTCGGTGTTGGTACGTGAGCGGAGGGATGGTCAATGACATGCACAGCTTGGTGCATGTCTGCAGAGCGTACCAACATAGGTACTCGTTGTACGCGCTGGGGTCATACGGTTGTAGGATCAAAGATAACCGACTAGAGGGGGTGAATAGGATGTTCTAGAAATTATTACTTTCTAAAACTAATTTCAACAAATTTAGAGCTAAGAAAGATTTCTATTGCAATTTAATGCCTACTCAATTCTAATAAATCTAAGGCACTACAAAGCATGACTCCACAAATATATTTTTAGCTCAACAAAATATGACAATCATAATTTGCTAGAAATATAAGTGCACAATAATAGAGACAAAGAAAAAACCAAATGATGACACACAATGTTTTAACGTGGTATCAAAGACTTGCCGGTCTTCACTAGTCCGTGTAGAGGAAAACCCAATCAAATTAGACCGGCTCCATAAATTAAGCCTTGCTCCTTGATTCCATTAGTGGTTGTTTTTCCTCCACTCCAGAGATTGCGAACACCGAGTCACTCACAATTTGGCGCCAGGCCTCTTCACAATCTCCTTGAAGAGATTACCGCGCTAACTCCCGCCAAGCTATCTAGGTGCTGGTAAACACAAGAGTAATGAACCACAATGTTCGCTTGACATCAATCAAGTGCCAAGGATCAATATAAAATGAATGCACTTGAATTTTACTCAACTACCTCACAGTGAATGCAACAAGTGTATATGAGATGTGGAGAGTGTGCTCTTAACTCAAGGATGTTAAATGAAGTCTCTTACATCAGTCCTTGAGTTGGTGGAGGGACATTTATACTCCCACCAACCAATTTGACCGTTGGAGGCAAGTTCCTAAAATATTCAGCACGAGCAGTAGTACCACCGTTCATCGGTTGATATTACCGCACCTACACTGATTGAACAGTAACGGCTATAGTAGACGAGTTTAATGCCTTTGAACTAGCTGTTAAATTTGCGGCGTGGTACTATGCTGTTGTAAGCGTGGTAGTTCTGGTGTTTTGGTAGTACCATTTTCTGGGGTGGTACTACCATTTGTCTTGAGGATCAAATTTTGGTCCTCTCTAGAAATAACGTACCGTCTACTAGAGTTTGGTACTTCCAATGTGTGGTAGTACTATTAGAGATTTGCGGTCATACCGCGATGCAGTAGTACCGCCATTTTAATAGTGGCACTACTGTTTTCCAAAGGAGTAAACTCCAAAAGTACCTTTCTGGAAAATATGTACCGTCAACTAGGTTTTGATCTGACCAGGGTATGGTTGTACCACCCCACATTCCTGGTCATACCGCAGTGCAGTAGTACCACTATGTAAACTTTGGTATTACCAATTTTTCTAAGAATGCTATTGATACCATTGTAAAAATAGAATTTTATGCTATTGAACATAACAAGGTTCATTACATAACAAGATAATAAGGTCTAGATATATATAGCATATAATAGATAATAGATGATGGCTTCTTCGCTTCTTTTGCGCTCCTTCATTATTCATTTCTCCCCCTTTGGCATCAAGGTACCGAAAAGATCTTTTCCTGAGGAGAAGGGCCACGACGATGACGACGACCGTAGTAGATGGAAGAAGGGGGACGAGCCAAGGTACGCTCAATGGAGGTGACTCTCTCATTAAGAGATGCCAGACTCGAAGTGATAGAAGCAATGGCTGCATAGGTCTTGGATTGATTTTCTTGAATCAGGCGAATGGCAGAGTATATCTAAGATAAAGAAATTTGCTCCTCTTCCTTTTTCTCCTTGTTGAGCTTTGGGACGAGGAGCTGTAGGGATAGGAGGACCCTCTCGTGGCTTGTAGGGCTTGTCAATTGATCCCAAGCCTTCATGATATCCAGTTTTCTGGATGATCAAAGTCATGATGTATGGAGAATAGTTTATCCTTTTGACTTGATCATTCTTACAAGAGGCAATTTTTCGAATGATGAGATCTACCACATCAAACTTCTTGCCATGCATGATGTTATCAATCAAGTTCCAAGCATGTCCTGTAATGGCATTGTAGTACCCGCTCATAGCTAGAATGGTGTGATTAATGATCCTATTGAATAGAGAGAAGACCGGCTAGCTTTCCTAGGGTGTATCTAACATTTGTATCATAGTAATCCATCCAGGCAAGAACCAAAAGTGCAGCTCTATCAGAAACTTTCTCATAGCTAATCGACTCAGTCCTGAGAACTAGCTCAAACTCATGCTTATGGCAATCCAAATAGGTAGTCCCTGTCATCTATGCCAAATGAGTGAAATTAGGAAATATGTATGCTGTGGCGTAGAATTGCTGAATGATCTCCTTATTATAGTCACATTTCAAAGCAACGATGTCATGAATACCGGCTCTTTGAAACAGCTGATATGTTCCATCATATTTGTCCAGATAGTCCAGTTGGTCCCAATCCACATATTTGTGATCAATGAATTTCCTGTGGGGGCCATACACTTGTGCATACACCATCTACTGAAATTTGGTGTGAAACTTTGGATCTGTAGATGTCTTGGTAGCACAAACTGATTTCTTTGACACATGATGGTGTAGTCATCACTAGTGATCGTCCGCAGGTTGATTGGTTGCTCCTTAGGCTCTTCTATTTTTTCATCTGGTTCCACTAGTGATCTGTCCTCATTTTCAGACTCAGTTTCTGGAGCAGGAGCTTTTCCCCTATATTTATGAGCCTTTTGAGTTGCCTCTAGAATGGCCCCTAAAGCCTGAACATGCTACACTTGAGGAGATGCATAGGTTTGACCAGAGAGGATTGGAAAGAGATCTCACAGAGGGATAAAACTTGCGAGTGTGTTCTTAGTCTAAGGCATCTTCAAGAAGAGAGAACATATAACAAGGAGAAATTAGCGATCATCCAAAACATGTTTAAAATTGAATGGAATGAAGTGGCTATCTTATTAGAAAATCAGTAGTACTGACGTACAAATGGCAGAAGTACTGGGATGTGGAAGTATCGCCGTTCAATGGCCGGTATAATCGCACCGCGGTAGTACCACATATGACAAGCGGTAATACTGCTTTGTCTTAACATGTTCTAGGGCAAATCAATGTGTAGTTTTTTTTATGTTTCTCATGGATTGAATCCGTGGAATTGATACATTAACATCATAGAACACTAGTTTTAGCAATTTGCCCCAAAAAACAACCCACAAAATCATCTGCATTCTCAAAGAAACCTACTTTTGACCTAGGGTTCTTAAGCAAGGTAAAAGAGCGGATCAAGAAGTGCTTTTACCTTGAGAATTTAGGGAGATGACCACCCTTAGGCACCAAGAAATTGATAGGAATCGAAGAAAACTCGAGAAGATTCAAAGATCTCTAGAGAGGATTTAGAGGTTTTGTTCGGGGAGAGAGAGTACAGAGACAAACGGGAGATGAACAGAATTACCTCTCGGGAGAGGGAGAGAGGAGTTAAAGGGATTATGCATGCAAAGATTGTTAATGCGCTTTGACCACGTTGTCTAGTCTTTGACCTCACTAGTGGTGTTTGACCACTCTGGTTGTGTTCAACCATGTTGGTCTTCGACCACTCTGCTCATGTTCGACCATGTTGATCTTTGACCACGCTAGTGATGGCAGTAGTACCGTGATCTCAACGCCGGTAGTTCTGCCAGCGGTAGCACCGCAAGACACATAGTGGTAGTTCCAATTTTTCTGGAACTTAGGGATAGATTTTGGAATATTGAGAATTATACAAATGATCCCTATTTTTGCACTCAAATAAATATCATTCAGGATTGTTTTGCATTAAGAAAGCTAAAGGATATTGGAACATAGAGGTTTTTAAGAAAATACTTGAAAATAAATTTCTTAAAAACTCCAATAACACCAACATGAGAGCAAAGAGCATTAGGCAAGAGTTCAAGCAACATTTGAATAGTCTATAATATTTAATTCATTTCTCAACTTGCAAAAGTGATTTTCATCTAATGGTTTGGTGAATATGTACGCTAAGTGATCTTCGGTCCAAATGTGGCTAATAATTATATCTCCCATGCTCACACGATCTCTTAAAAAGTGGTGGTGTATATCTATATGCTTGGTTCTTGAGTGTTAGACTGGGTTATTGGCTATTTTCACGGCACTATCATTATCACATAAAAAAGGAATTTTATCGAATTTAATTCCATAATCCATAAAAATTTGCTTCATCCAAAGCAATTGAGCACAACAACTACCTGCGGAAACATATTCGACTTTGGTGGTAAAAAGGGCTACAAAATTTTGTTTCTTGGTTGGCCATAAAACTAAAAACCTTCCTCATAATTGATAACTTCCTGATGTGTTTTTTCTATCCACTTTATAACTCGCAAAATTGGAATCCAAATATCCAATTAAATCAAATTTATCACCTTTAGGATAACATCAGCCAATGCTAAAGGAATGCTTTAAATATCTTAGAATTCTTTTTACGGCCATCAAATGACACTCTTTTGCTTGAAAATGTGCACACATGCAAACGCTAAGTATGATATTGGGCCTAGATGCGGTAAGATAAAACAAACTACCAATCATGAATCTATAAAGCTTTAAATCTACCGTTTTACCTCCCTCATAGAGATCAAGATGTCCATTGGTTGCCATAGGAGTTTTGATGGATTTTGCGTCCTTTATGTCAAACTTCTTGAATAAATCTTTCATGTACTTTGTTTGGCTTATGAATGTCCTATCCTTGAGTTGTTCGATTTGAAGTACAAGGAAATAGCTTAGCTCTCTGATCATGGACATTTCAACTCCTTGGACATCATATTACCAAATTCTTCACAAAAGTCTTGGTTAATAGACCCGAATATAATATCATCAGCATAATTTTGGCATACAAATAAATCATCATCAATAATTTTAGTAAATAATGTTGTATCAATCTTTGTAATTTTAATCCTTTAGAAAGTAGAAAATCTCGAAGGCACTCATACCATACTCTAGGAGCTTGTTTTAAGCCATATAATGCCTTGGAGAGTTTATATACATGATTAGGATTTTTAGAATCTTCAAAACTAGGAGGTTGTTCAACATAGACAAGTTTGGTTATTTTTCTATTTAAGAAAGTATTTTTAACATCTATTTGAAACAATTTAATATCAAAGCTTGAAGCAAAGGCAAGTAAGATATGAATAGACTCAAGTCTAGCTGCGGAGTAAAAGTTTCATCATAATTTAAACCCTCAACTTGAGTATAATCTTGAGCGACTAACATTACCTTATTTCTTAACATAACTCTATTTTCATCTTGTTTGTTGCGAAACACCCATTTTGTACTAATTACATTATGCTCCTTGCGTCTTTCTATCAATATCCACACATCGTTTCGGGTGAAGTTGTTTAGCTCTTCATGCAATACATTCATCCTATCCGGATGGTCTAGAGCATCATTTACATGTTTTGGCTCAAGAGAAGAAACAAAAGAATAATATTCATAAAATAAAGCTATACAGGATCGAGTTTGAATACCCTTACTCACGTCACTCAATATTTGATCTATTAGATGATCCTTTGCAATCGTATTGTGTGTCGTCGGTGGTAGTGTTGAGGGTTGTTTTTCTTTGTCTCCTGAATTAATTACTTGAATATTTTTTGTTGTGGAAGAGGTAGGAGCTCCAACTTGTTTTGATGAAGGTGATTCACTTGAATTCTCCTTTGGCTTGATGTCTCTGATTTGCATATTTTTCATCGTTTGCCTTAGTCTTTCATCACATGCATTATCCAAGCTCTCTTACTCTTCTTGAAAGCCGTTAGTCTCATCAATTTGAACATCACATGTTTCTTCAATTAAACCGAGTTTTTATTGAAGACAAGATAAATTTTACTATTAGAAGAATAATCAAGTAAGAAACCTTCATCACATCAACTTTGAAATTTAGAAAGCCGAATACCTTTTCTTAAGTTATAGCATTTGTATCCAAATATCCAAAAGTAAGGGATGTTTGGTTTTCTTCCGATGAGAAGCTCATAGGAAGTCTTTTTAAATAGACGATGAAAATAAAGTCGATTTATGGCGTGACATGCGGTGTTAGTTTCTTCTGCTCAAAAGTTATCGATAGTATTATATTCAACAAGCATTGTCCTAGCCATTTTAATTAAAATTCGATTTTTCATCTCTACAACTCCATTTTATTCTGGAATGTAGGTAGTGGAAATCTTGTGCTTTATCCCAAGTTTATTACAAAAATCTTCAATTTTGGTGTTTTGAACTCGAAACCATTATCACTATGGATTTTCTTTATTTGAAATTAAATTCATTTTTAGCCTTTTTTGCAAAACATTTGAAAATACCAGAGGTTTCGGTCTTGTCATGTAAGAAGAATATCCATGTATATTTAGAGTAATCATCTACAATGACTAAACAATAGCTATTGGCCCCGATGCTATTATAGGCTGTTGGCCCAAACAAATTGTGACAACCCACATTATTAATTAACCTTAAGCAACGAATTACAGCGTTAAGCATGATTAATTATGAAATTAGGAAGCTAAAAATACGAGGGAATTTAAAATTTTCTACCTAGTCGTGTAAGTGGAAATCAACGAGCGATAAAATAATACGTTGTCTTACTATTTCATCGACGAGGGCGAATATTAAACTGTATAGAGTAAAGCGAGAAAGAAATTTAGTTGCGCGGCTATTGGAAGTAGTCGACTCAATTAAAGTAGATATCGCAGCCGTTGTAAAACAGTAACTAATTACAATCTACATATGGTAAAATCAATAACATCCAGTGAGCGACCATTAGAACGTATAACAAGTCAATTAAAAACATTACAAATTTCATTACATAATAGCGCTAATACGAATTACAACTAATATACAATTTCCTGTCTTAACCAAATAACCATATCAAAGACTCAGTAATTGCAATATAATTGTATTTAGTCAGGAGGTACATGAATGAATATACACCAAGTCCATCTCATACATATTCATTACATCCGAATTCACCGAGAATAGAAATTACATTTAAATAACCTTCAGTATCAATTAGACAGCAATATTAAGAGAAAGCTAGATTACGTCCAGGCCATTTCATACATTAGGAACCGTCGTCGAGCTGCCACCACACCGCTATTCCATTTGTGAGCGAATTAGAAATTTTAATGCCGAAAAAGACCGAACAAAAGAACGAATAAAAATAAGGGAATAAAAAAAAGATCGTTGCCGTCAAAGCCCTAGCGGGTAACTTCGGGCGGGGTAATCCGTTCACGGAGATACCTGACCGTCCGGGGGCCAGTCGGCACCTCTCACAACCATAGGCTCATCATACGGTATAAACAAACCTGTTTTATTTTCGAAACCCGCAATTATAACCCAACAGTCTATAATCCCATTTTCCAAGCCCAAACCGCAACAGGGAATCACATGCCAGAGTCATGACCGCATACCACTGTCTTCACCGAGATAGCACCCGGCCAGATCAGTTATCCCGAGATAGCACGCGGCCAGACCAAGCCCAGCGGTCCTGAACTATCTCACGGCCAGCACAAAGGCATAAGCCAACAGAGAGAAGAGGGCAGCAAGACAGAGCACAGCCCAAGCCAGATATCACACGCAGCCACCAGAGAAAGAGCAGAAATATCTCGGCAGAGCAAAACCATCACTGCCTCTCGTTCCCATCCCCAAACTCTCAAACCATCCGACCACAGAGAAACCACCAAGTAGAACCCAGGCCGCAAGACGAAGGCCAGGCGAGCCGAACAGGAGCAAGGCGACGGCGGCGAAGGCAGGAGACCCAACCGCAAGTACCGAACCCGTCAACCCCAGGAGGCCACCATCAAGGAACATCCCCATCACCGAGAAGGTGACAACCACCCGCAAACCCTAATCCTTCTCCACCCCAAACCAACCGGCAACAGGTGAAGGTAAGCCACAAAATACCTAAACCCTAGTATCCATATTCAGTAGTAAACCTTGCATAGTTAGAGTCAAGAGATACCAGTAGTGTCACAAGCATCATTAGGGCAGCAAGGATTCAACATAGAGGGTAACCATTAGTGGTAGTCGAAGAACCCATCTCCATGTCTACCAGCATACGGGCAAATACCACCGAATCAAAGCATAACAGCCATCAAACCACCATTAGCCAACCTTAGATTGGGGGGAGATTGAGGGGCAAGGTGCCAGATCCGGGCCCTAGGCCACGGATCTGGCCATGGTTCACCTTGCGGCGTGGAGTAGCAAGGCGGGGACGGCCGGGCGGCGCAGCGCATCACCGCTGGGACTGGCGACGCTTGGGGAAACGCGTCGGAGGGGCGGCGCAAGAGGGGAAGGAGGCGCGCTGAAGAGCCAAGAGCCGGGGGTGAGGCGTTGAGACCCGGGGGTGGAAGATCCAGGGCGGCGCAGTGCGGGAGAGCGGCGGCGGGACGCCAGGCCAGATCGGGTCCGGAGCAGAGAGGGAGAGAGAACCAGGCAAAGGGAAACGGGGAAGAGGAGTTGAGGCGGCGGTGAGAAAAAAGAAGGGGAATGGGGGAGGCGTGAGGCGTCGGTGGTAAATGGGAGGGGGGGAAAGGCACAGGCGGCGCTAGAAACGAGAAGAGGAAGGGACCGGCGAGGAAAAGAAAAAAAAAGAGAAGAAGGAAAAGAGGGAAAAGGAAAAGAGAGAAAAGAGAAAGAAAGAAAGAAGAGAGAGAAGCCCGTATATAATAAAAATTTGTCTTCGTAAATATTTAAATTTAAGTGATCGATTGTAAATCAAACTACTCGTTAGTATTATGCTGATTAGGTTAAAATTACTAAACATCACCACTAAATAATTAAGTCTACTGAACGTAATTAAAGGTTAACCGTAGATTAAAAATAGACCACGTGTAAATTAAAACCTGGGTATTGTTAATTAAACCGCTCAATGATATATTTAAGTACAAGAACGATTTGGTTATTAGCATTTAAACTATAGAAAGCGATCTCCGATTACTCTGTACAATTAGAGTATTAATTGTGGTCCGACGATTTAAAAAGGACACTTCGATTAATCTTGTATACATATAGATTAACTTAAGGGACTGTAATCTTAGCCATTTTGTGGTAAGTTCCAAGAACCAGTTAGTTAAGTCCATTGGGACAGTAGCAAACCATTAATCCATAATTACGATAATTAGAATAAATGAACTGCCGTAGGTAGATTACAATCTAGTGAGTATAGATTTAAGGTAAATTATTCCAGGTTATCATTAAATACTCCATTAACTTAGATCGCAATAAATTACTGAACTGCCCTATCGAATAACTGTGAATCCTGAAAATCAAGTAATAATAACCGTAGACTAGAAATTGCATGTGTGTGAAGCAAGTTATCATAATCTCATTTAGACCACTCTATTGCCCAGTTAAATGCCCAGCTAAATTTTGTTAGTCGAATATAAACTATGGGAAATCCACTAATAACTATTCTAAATTGTTAGAATAATTTAGTAGCCATTAGAAGATTTAGAACTGGTCATGATGACTAGATTAACCTGTACCAAGTTAAAATAATAAGCCATGACTCAAAAGTTGTGCCCGCCAATTAAACTGGTACATAGTAATTTAAATGGCATAAGCCATAACAATTCGCTTTTAGCTAAAATAAAACCGGGAGATCGTGCGAAGACGCTTTAGTATAATTTAATTAATAATTACTTAGGAGTAATTTCATGGGTATAGATAATTAATCAAGTGCATACTAATTACGAGAAAGAACCGAGACCCAGAAGAAAGAATTGATTTAAATAACCTTAAGACCTAAAATGAATCAGAGAGGTGAATATGTACATACGTACATATAAGAAATTAAATTGATATAATTGCATGCGCGAGATCGGTTAGAATTAATGTTCACTAATAATGGTACGTGTATATATTTAATCATATCGCGATGATAGATAGTTAGAAATCAACAAAAGATGAAGTTTAACTTTTAAGCAAACAACTCGGCCCGTGCTAGGAAAATAACGTCAAGTGGCGAGTATAAAATGCGAGCTGACTAGGACTAATGCAATCGGATTAAAGTGAGCGAAGTTTGATCTTAGGAGCACAGGCACATCGACACCTTATACTTTGTTATACTTTCATAAATTAAATCGTAGCCAACGTATTTTAATTGCAGATGACGATCCAAGCTACGGGAGTTATTTCACCTGATCCTACTGAATCCAAATCTATGGTGGAAATCCAGGCAAGCACTCCTTTGATCAAAGCTTCTGAGTATATTTCATAAAATAAGTACTTTATATTAATCTAGTATCACCCTGCATGAAATAAATAAAAGATTATTTAAATCAAGAAATGGCAAGAGATAAGAGATAGATGGCAACTGATGGAGCAGTTGGCCACTAAAGTTAAGTAAAAAGGTGGGCAGAGGTTGCCAAGGCAGGCGTGAGTGGGAGGCGAGGGACCTCTGCATAAGAATAGAATATAAGGGACTACAAACTTCATCCGTATGGACAGACCGTACCAACCGTATCAACCATCGTTCCGTATGTTTGCGGCAGGCAGTACTCTAGTCATGAGGTGTTATATTCTCCACAGGAGTGATTTATTTAGGGAATAGGCCCAAAGACCGGTAAGAGACCGGGGCGTAAGAACCCACAGGCGGGTTACGCTTTAGCGTTATATTACGCTGGCAGGGGGCTGGGGAAAGGTTGGATACCCTACCAACCAACGGTTATGTCGTTTTCAGTGGGTCTGTGTGAGGGTTTTACACCGCTCCAGGCTGCTGATTGTGTGTAACCGGGTGGAGATATAATTACTGAACTAGATGTATTAGTACTGTACTCTGGTCTGGGCGCCGCATCAAAGGAATTGCGGAGATCCGGGAGCCAACACGATACAGAGTAATGATGGGTAAAGTGATACAAGCTTGCGCAATGCTATCAAAATCATGAATTCATGCCTGTCTCCGGGAAAGGAGAATTACGGAAACTTATGGGGGTTTTTGCTGTTCATGCGTATGTTCAGTAGTTTTCTAAATTAATAAATTGTCATTATTTCAAAACCAACAAACTTTATTTTCTATGTCAGGGAAAGAAATTGGGAATAGGAATTGAGATTCCTAAATGTGGAAAGGATAAGCATGTTATGCATTTTGTTAATAACGCTTGCTGAGTACCTTTGTACTCACCCTTGCTATAATCCTCCCTTTGCTTAGGAGCATGTCAGTTCAGAGAATGGCTAAGATCAGGAGGAAGCTACCTGGATGGAATACCATGGAATCGGATTAAAGTGGGTACCAGGTGGACACTCCGTGTGGAGTTGTTTTTAAATAGAAAGTAGTTAGAATATTTGTTGTTCTAGGTTTATATTATTCAAGCCTTTCAGGTATTGTAATCAACTGTAGCCCTGCGTGGCGATATTTTTATAATATTGTGTTTTTGTCTCTAATTATTATTCTGCTGCAATACTCTGATAGGCTTATTATTCGTTAGAGCGATGTTTTATCGGCTAAAACGAATAATAATCTGTTGACTAGCGTCATTACCCTATGGTAATAATGCGGGTCGTCACACAAATCCATATGTAAGAGCTCTAATAGTCTAGAAGTTGACATGATACTTTTGGAAGGATGAGAATTTACAACTTACTTCTTGGCTTGGCAAGCGATACACAATCTATTTTTCTCAAACTTCACGTCTTTCAAGCCAACCACTAAGTCATGTTTGAAAAGTTTGAGTTAAATCATATCCACATGACCAAGCCTTCTATGCCACAACTAACCCAAACAAGTTGTTGCCATTAAACAAGTTTTTAAACAAGAATCACTAGAAGAAAAATCAACCAAATCAAAATTTTCAAATCTAAAGCCTTTTCAAACTAATTCATTTTATTTTTTCTTTGAAATGGTTATTCCATCTTTAGATAATGAGCAATTTAATCCAAGATCACAAAATTGAACAACGAACAACAAATTGAAATTTAATATTTCTATAAGAGATACATTAAATATTAAAAAGTCATTTGAGATAGTGATTTTATCTAAACCAAGAGCATTTCCTTTGCTATTGTCTCCAAAGGTGAGCTTCTCATTGCGACCATTTTCAAAGGTGGTGAACATCTTTCGGTCTTCGGTCATGTGTTGAGTGCAACCGCTATCAAGTACTGAATACCTTTCACCGGTCTTATAGTTTACCTACAAAAGAAAATCAAGTTTTTTAGGTACCCAAATTTGTTTGGTTCCTTGGAGATTAATGATCAAGGCTTTAGGTACCCAAATAACATTCTTTTTAGCGCCTAAAATTGAACTGCCAATAAATCTTGCAATAACATTACCATCCTTAGTTTTCTTAAGTATATAACATGAATCATATAAACCTATAGATGGAGTCTTACCAATAGGATAAATTTATTGCAAATATCCTATTTCCCGGCACTTATGGCAACATTTGCCATTTTGCTTCACAAACCTTGTGGGTTTGTATACCAGTTTCTTACTTTTCTTGGGCACATACCCAAGTCCCACTTTGTTGAATGAGCACCCTTGCTCACTCAAAAGCTTGTCAGGGGTGGCCTTACCTTTGAAGCACTGTTCTAAGATTTTTCTTAGCTTGGTTACTTGCTCCTTTAGCTCATCGTTTTCAATAACAAGATTTGCATCACAAGACTTAACATTATTATGGTTAGAGTCAATTTTTGAGCAACATGGCATGGCAAGCAAATCATCACATGAGGTATAAATACTTATTCTAGCAATTTCTACATTAGGCATTTTATTAATAACATCACAAGAAATACCAACGCTAGTGCAAGACTTGCTTGAATTTTCTTGGATAAGCAAGTCATGATTTTCCTTTAGCTCATCATAAGAGTCTTTAAAAGAGAGATACTATTTCTTCAACACCATAAATTGACTTTTTTTCAATATATTCATTTAATTCTCCTAACATATCGATAAGCTCATCATAACAAGGTTCATCGTTATCAAGAGATTTTACCTTATCTCCTTTTGATATAAGGTATGTGGAGATGAGAAGAGCGATGGAGCCTCCTTGATGGTGATACGGATAAGTCCATTCTTCTTAGAAGACTCATCCTCATCGGAGTCGGCGTACTCTTCATCGGAGTTCCACTATCCAATATGAGCTTTATTTTCGTCATCCTTGTGAAGCTTCTTGAAAATATTCTTCTTGCCATTGAAATCCTTCTTCTTGGATGACTTGCCCTTATTATCCTTCCTTATAGAGCAATGAGAGGCAATGTACCCCTTCTCATCTAACTCATAGCAATGGATGTTGTTATAGCGCTTGTTGTTATTGTAGGAGCACCCCTTCTTGCCTTTTTCATTAGATCTTTGGTATTATCACCTTTTCATAAATTTCTTCATTGTTCTCCTGAGGAGAACTAATTCCTCTTCAAAATCGTACTCATTATTTTTGGACTCATCACTTGACACCTCTTTGGTTTTGAATACAACGATTTTCTTGCTTTTGGAGGAGGATTATATTTCTCCAAAAGCTCCTCCTTGTCCCTCTTTTACAACTCATTGGTTATTAGGTTGCCCAAGAGTTGTGTTGGCATCATCCGTGTCAACATGGGAGAGTTGAGAAAGAGTTTCACCAAGGTCTAGTGATGTGCCTAGACCTTTGAGTTCATTTACAATGTTGTTGAGGTGAGAAACATTTTTCTCACAATATCATTTTTCTAGTAAGGCAATAAGCATTTTTCTCACAATATCAACATCGGTTAGTGACGTGCCTAGAACTTTGAGTTCATTTACAATGTTATTGAGGTGAGAATATATTTCATTTATGTCCTCATGTGGAAACATTGTAAATATCTCATATTTGATCCAGAGTCTATGCAATTTGACCTCTTTGACCATGGATGTTTCCTCACAAATTTCCGAGAGGATAGTCCAAATATCATAAGCAGTTTTCAAATTGCTCACTCTATTGAACTTATCCACGTTCAAAGCACCAAAGAGAGCATTCATATCTTGAGCATCTAAATGAGCATTACGCCCCTCAAGTTTCGTGGGATGTAGTGGATCAACAGGCATAACGTAACCTTCATTTGCGATTTTTCATATGCTCAGACTCATGGCCTTTAAATAAATAGATATCCTAATTTTTCAATATATATAATTTGAGCCATCAAATAGAGGTGCCTTTCCTATAGTAATTTTCTCACTAGCCATCTTTTTCTTTCTTAGACGATTAAGTCTAAATTAATCAGAGACCAAGTTTTGATACCATTTGTAGGATCAAGGATAACCGACTAGAGGGGTTGAATAGGAGATTCTAAAAATTCTTGCTTTCTAAAACTAATTTCTACAAATTTAGAGCTAAACAAGATTTCTATTACAATTTAACTCCTACTCAATTCTAATAAATCTAAGGCACTTCAAAGCAAGACTCTACAAATATATTTCTAGCTCAATTAAATATGACAATCACAATTTGCTAGAAATATAAGTGCAGAATAGTAGAGGTAAAGAAATAACCAAATGAAGACACATGATGTTTTTGACATGGTATCGAAGACTTACCGGTGTTCACTAGTCCACGTTTAGAAAAGCCCAATCAAATTGGACCGATTTCACAAAGTAAGCCTTGCTCCTTGATTTCACTAGTGGTTGTTCTTGCTCCGCTCCAAAGATGGCGGACACCGAGCCACTCACAATTTGGCGCCGGGCCTCTTTGCAATCTCCTTGAAGAGATCACCGCGCTAACTCCCGTCAAGTCGTTTAGGTGTCGGCAAACACAAGAGTAATGAACCACAATCTTTGCTTGATGTAAATCAAGTGACAATGACCAATCTAGAATAAACGCAGTTGAATTTTGCTCAACTACCTCACAATGAATGCAACAAGTGTATATGAGGTGTGAGAGTGTAATCTTAGCTCAAGCATGTTAAATGAAGTCTCCTACAACTGTCCTTGAGTTATCCTTGAGCTGGTGGAGGGGTATTTATACCCCACCAACTACCAATTTGACCATTAAAAACAAGTTTCTAAAATTTTCAGCATGAGTGGTAGTATCGTTATTCATTGGTTGGTACTACCGCACTTGCACTGACCGCACAGCAACAGATATAGCAGATGACTTTAATGCTGCTGAACTAGCTGTTGAATTCGTAGCGCGGTACTACCGCTATTATAAGCGTGGTAGTTCCAATGTTTTGATAGTACCATTTTCTAGAGCGGTACTACTATTTGTCTTGAGGACCAACTTTTGTTCCTCTTTGAAAAAAACGTATTGCCTACTATAGTTCGGTACTTTCGATGTGCGATAGTACTGCTAGAGATTTATTTTTTCAAGGGAGCAAACATGCTCCAAAAGTACCTTTCTAGAAAATATGTACCGCCAATTTGGACCATATTGATCTTCATGTTGACCTTTAAGCATACTTCTCCAGGTTGTCATATTCGTCACCGAGACTAAACCTTTCAATCACTCGATAAACATGTTAGTCCCATATTCACATTTTGTCATTAATTACCAAAATAATTTGTAGGGGGTCTAGATGCTTTCAACGGTGTGGCCTCCTGCACAAAGTCCTCGAGGACATCCGCCCACTCCTCCAGCCACTACGCCATCTTAGCTGCCCAACTCGTCCGCTACCACCCCTCCTGCTGTGCCTGCGAAATGTACAACTGCAATAAGCACCCGATACTCGACGTGGACTGGAATAGCCTGGTGGAGGCGAAACTGGCGTATCACCGTGTGCATCGTGTAGTCCTTGACAAATACGTCGAAGATAAGCTTCTTCTATGTCAGCTAGTACGCCTGGTCACGCCAGCATAGTGAGGACATCCCGAAGGGAGCGCGGTCCTCCATCTCCTGAGCTGAGTACAGCTCCCAGCGTATATCGTCAGCAGTGAGGTGGTCGAGCTCGACAAAGTTTTTGTACACACGGGTAACCTGTAGGTGTGCAAACTGTGCTCAAGCCTTAGGTAGTTGTAGAACCACCCTAACCTACCATCAGCTGGCACTTGATCGAAGCAGATAAGCCTAGGATAGATCGAGACCACCCATATTAATTGGTACGTAGTAGTAGCAGGCCCCGCTCCAAACGGCTTTAGTTTTTGACTTTTTGGCATCAGCTTATTTAAGCCAGAAGACATTTGGAACATATCAACTTCTAATTTTGACTTATTTTAGCTTTTTTTGACTTTTTGCCTTTTCTTTTTTCCCCTTGTCTATTTGCATTGTCCGGACGATATAGCGATTTTTCTCAATTTTTCCTATTTTTCTCGTATTTTTTAAAAAGCTAACAGCTATTATAATATAATTTTAGCCAAAATTTAAAAGACACAGTCAAAAACTTATTAGAGTACAGCCAGAAACTATTGGTAGAAGTTTAAATAAAAGCTAATTGTGGTAGCACCATATAGTACAAGGAATCAAAGACCTGACGAAAAGTACAACTTGGCAGCTATTTCTGTCCTCGTCAGGTGTCCTGCCTGCCTGTCGTCCCTTTCCTACTTGGCATGCATGCACATTGGACCATCCATCACGTCACGCTGCAGAGGCATTCCAAACGAAGACTTTTCTACCCTTGCATGCATGCGCAAGGATTGCCTGATTTGTTCGAGTAAGCAGATGACCCTGGACCAGACAAATCAGCACAAAAGTTGACCAAATGACAAGCAAAGCGCCAGAAGCTATACTTGAAGGTATACATGTTTATTCGGAGGACCATTGACATGCTTGCCAAGCTAAGAGCCTGTTTGGCTGGTGCCTAACCTTGCCATGCCTAAACTTAGGCAATATGTGGCTGCCACAGAAAGTGTGGCTAACAAAATCGAAGCCACACTTGTGGCAAAGTTTGGCAAGCGAGTCTATGACGTGTGGGGCGGGTGCTAAGAAAGTGTGGCATGCCACGATTCGTCGATGAACCAAACAACTACCTAAAAGCGTGGCACGCCTAACTTGTGGCTAGGCAACTTCTGGTCATGAACCAAACAGGCCCTAAATTCAGGAAATAACCTTGTTGTGGCTACAGACCAAACAGAGAGAGATGGTAGTGGAGAGTGGTGGAAATGAGTATGATGGCCTCTCCTCTCCCCATGGCCGGTATTCTATATATATACACATGGGGAGTGCTTTTACAATTATGCCCTTACAGCAGATCCTCCCCTTGTGGGTATTTGTGTTATTACACGTGGCCTATTCAGGCCTTATAACTTCCTACCAGCTCTTTGGGTTTAGGTGGGGCCACCCCACGACAGAGCCTCTCATGGTGAAGGGCTTCACAGGCCGGCCATGTCGCCGAGTCCTTTGGCCCCCTCCGTCCCCGCGCCCGTGAACTTCTCCAAACTTACCGGAGCTGCGCTGTGCCCGGCGATGCGTATGCTCCCCTCGCCCTTGAATTGGACGGCGCGAAGTGGCCCGGCCGGCGACGCTGCGCGGGGCGCACGCGCATAGGCAAGCGTGGTGGGCTCCTGAGCCGCCGCGCGGGCCTTAAACGATAAGGGACGCGATGCGGCACTCGCTCTTCCGGCCGTCCACGTGGTGAAGCTTGCTTGGCGCGGTGCGAGCCTTGAGGCGTCGTGACCATCAATGTGGCGGCGGACTCCCGGCATTTGGACTTCTGGGGCGCGCGCACTCCGTAGTCGTTGCGACCTTGCCGCCTGGTGATGTGCTTTTTAGATGGCGGTTGGCTTGCCGGGGGGCAGCCTGTCGCATTGTGTAGTGCGCCTTCTCGTGAGTGGAGCGTGCGACGGTTTCCGGTGTGCACGCGGTGGGGTGCGGACGGTTGCACTCACGCACCCCTGGTAGCTGAACCGCCCGACGCCCCCCGCTTGTGCTTCCACCGGTTGGCGTGCCGCCGATTGGCATCCCTCCACGCTGGCGGCTCTTCGCCTGTTCATGGTTAACTTCTCATATGTAGGGAAAATTTTGTTCATCTGCGTTTGATGACTGCGTCGACCGGCGTCAATGCCTGCGAGCGCCGGTGAACAAAATACGTCCTATTTGCGGGAATGCTTCACAGCTTGATGCGGAAATGGCAAGGCCTGACTTGCTCTCGTAGATAGATATGAAGTCATCCATACGCTCTGATCGTGCGAACGAGCATATGCTGGTGTGGCGACGCATATCTGTTTACGAGATCATGTCTGCTCTTGCCGCAAATTGACCTGTGCATTTTCGAGTTATGGTGGTCGTATGTGTTGTTCTCCGTTCTTCAAGCTCGCTCCATCCCCTATTCTTGAATGGGTGGCGCGGAGGTTGGCGCCGAGTCGGCAGACGCGCGCGCGCTCCGCCCCTACCCTTGAGCGGGTGGCGCGGCCGACGCCTAGTTGAAGTAGACGCGCGCGCTCCGTTACCTACCCTTCGAGCGGGTGGCGTGGCCGTGGCGCCTGGTCGAGACGCGCGCGCTCCGCCCCTACCCTTCGAACGGGTGGCGGCGGTGGCGCCTGGTCCAGTCGGCGCGCGCGCTCCGCTCCCTACCCTTCCAACGAGTGGCGCCGGTGGCGCCTGGTCGAAGTAGACGCGCGCTCGTCCCCTACCCTTCGAGCGGGTGGCGCGAAGGCGGGCGCCTGGTCGGAGCAGACGCGCGCGCTCCATTCCCTACCCTTCGAGCGGGTGGCGGCGGTGGCGCCTGGTCAGCGAGCAGCGCGCGCTCCGTCCCCTACCCTTCGAGCGGGTGGCGCTGGCCGGGCGCCTGGTCGGCAGACGCGCGCGCTCCGTCCCCTACCCTTCGGACGGGTGGCAGCGAAGCTGGCGCCTAGTCCAAGTAGACGCGCGCGCTCCGTCCCCTACCCTTCGAACGGGTGGCAGCGAAGCTGGTGCCTAGTCGAAGTAGACGCGCGCGCGCCCTCGCCTCGCGAACACCGCCACGCGTACGGTGACTCGGGATCTTGCGATGCGGTCTTGCGCTGTAGAGGTTCCTGGAATCACGCCGGCCCCCGGCCTGCCAGGGTTAGGTTCCCGTACCGTGCGACCCGACGCGCCCGGGGCACGTGGCGGCCTACGACTGGCGGGCAGCGGGATGTGGACGGTTGCGTGTGCGCGGCCGCTCGCCTCTTCCCTAGGCAAGGGGGACACGGGGCGGGCAGTGAATGGCACGACGCAGGAGCGGTTGTGATCCCCTGGCCCATTAATGCGCCTTTAACTGCGGCTAGGTAGCGTCGTGCTGTGACGGCCCTTGACGCTTGTGGTCGTGGCCTTCCAGCTTTGGGTATGGGGCATTGCGCTGGACGGGCGCTTGTACGACTGCGGTCGCGCCCCGACGCGGACCTTCGCGACACTTTGCTTTCCGTTACGGGGGATCGTGCGGGGCGGACCTTTACACCGCTGCGGTTGCATCCGGCACGCGGATCGTTGCGACGCTTCGATAGCGGCGGTACGGGCGAGGTGGCTTGAAATAGCCCCCGTAATAAGCGCCCCGCACCTTTCGCCCTTTTTGCTGCTCCGCCCTCGGCACTTTCGCGATATCTTCACCGCTTCAATCTCTCCGTGGGAAGCGATGGCCTCCAGTAGTGAGCGCGGCCAGATGGTTGGTGGCTCTGTTGTTCGCTGGCGGTCCTCACAGCTAAAGGTGAAATACACGCCCAAGAGCGCGACCGGCGGCCGAGAGCAGTGGTGGTGGCGGAGGAGGAAGGCATGTTCTCGGCGAGCTAGGCCCTCACTCGTGGCGAGGAGACGATCCAAGGGCTCTGCGCGGGAAATTGTCCGAGCGCGGGAGGTACGATTACTGCTGCCGGCGAGGCGGAACCACATCCCGAGAGGTCGGGGCGGTCGTGTTCGTTGCCTTTTTAACGCGGGCTCCGCATCTCGCGGCAGCCGCCGTGGGCGGCGTCGGCCGCGGACCTTCGGGCCGAGTGGCGCAGCCCGACTCGAACGCCGTGGCCCGGCTCGCGGTGTACAGCTGGGCCTTGCGCTCGGGGGCGTGTTGGCCCAGCGCCTCGTTGTTCGCCTACCTTCACGAGGCACGATGCCAGCGCAAGGACCGGAAGGACGGGACGCTGTCGAGCTTCGGTAGCGTCACCTTTGTCCTTCGTTCGTCGTGCAAGAAGCTCTTCCCCGCGAATGCAACTCGCGGGAAGTGGGAGTCTTACTGGATGAAGCGGTGGTTCTACCACCGTGTGGAGAGCGGGAGCGGCCTTGAGTGCACAGGCCGACCGATCGCGTTCAAGCCCTCGCCCGGCCGAACGCTCGATGACGAGGACAAGCGGAGGGTCCAGCGGCTCGTAGGCGTGGCCGCCCGCTTCAACATGCGCGACCTCGCCGAAGAGTTCGTGATGTACGGCGTGGCGCCGCTTGCCCGCGACTGGCGTCTTGCCGCCGAGAGGCGTCGAGACGACAATGGTTTGCCATGGGTTTGCTTGCTGCCGGCGCCCGGCGATCTCCGTAAGCCTCGCTTGCGTCTCTCCTTTGCTCACGCGGAATGCGTTATATGCTGATGGTCTTCTCCTTTGTTTCAGGGATTTCCTTGGAGGAGGCGGAGCAAGCCGCGCGTGTATTCCTGGGGCCGTACACCGGCAGGGAGCATGAGCAGCGCGTGGCTGCTATTGCCGAGGCGGGGCTGGGGCGAATCAACCGCGTGTGCGAGGCTCTGGGCCTTGCTGTGCCGGACCGTGTCGCTCCAGACGACGGTGCAGCGAAGAAGAAGAAGACCCCGTCTCGGAAGAGGGGCCGCGGCGGGGCGCCTGCCGCGCTTGGCGCGGCGGCCGCTGCTGTTGCTGCTAGTGCTTCCGAGGGTGCAGCGGACGCGGAGTCGGACTCGGTGAGATATGCCGACTCCGGTTTGGGCGGCGCAGACGTCGAAGGCGAGGTATCTTCGGCGAGCGTCCCGGACGGCGGGTTTGCCGCGAGCGGCCGAAGGGGGGAAGCCTCACCGCCCGCCGAAGTCACCGAGGCGGCACCCATGCGGACCGGCAATGTCGAGGTGGAGCTTTCGACCGTGGCCGCTGTGGTGCCGGAGGCGCCTTCCGCGGGGGCGCACGGAGCCGTGCTGCCCTTACCGACAGCAGCAAAAACCGAGGTGCCCCCAGCGACCCGGGCCGCTAATCGCGGCTGCGGGCGGTGCGCTGCTGGCTGCCGGCTAAGCGGCGGCGCGGCGGCCGAGCTCCACCGGACACCGCGGGGATTCGTCGTGGCCACGGGCATCAGAAGCTTGTGGGACGCCAGTGCAAGCGCCGGAGACCCTGCGGCGTACGCGCCTTCTGCGCGCGGGGACAGCCGTCGCCCTCCCCGAACGCGGAGGCTTCTGCCCGCGGCGGGACCATTCCTTCTGCTACCGAAGGTAGGGTGGCGTAGCTTACTCTGGTGTGTGCTTTTATGCCTTGCGGCGCTCACCTGTATCCCTGTTTACAGCGTTGCTCATTCCGAAGGGGGAGCGCTTGGCAGAACACGGGACTTCCACGTGCGTAAGCCCCGCGGACTTCGTGCCGCCCCCGGAGACGCTGAGGGCGTGGCGCGGGATTGTGAATGACGCAGCCACCAGTGTCGACTCGCAAGTGCTGCAGGCCTACGGGGCGGGGCGCCTCGAAGACGCCTTCGAGGTGTCTGGGGTGAGGGTAAGTACTTCATACGACGACGCCTGGGTGGCTGAGCTTGCTAAGTCTTTCCCTTCTGCAGACCCTTGTGCTGGGGCAGGCCTTGCAAACGGCCTATGCTCGCAGTCGAACGGCGCTCGAGGATAGGCTGCGGGCCGTCGAGGAGGAGCTACGCGAAGCCTCTGGAGCCCGTTCTGCCCAAGACGCCCGCATCCGCCACCGAAGCGGAATGCGCCAAGCGAGGGCACACGCCGAGGACTTGTCGCGTCGGCGCAGAGTCGGCGCGCGCAGCTCGCTGAGCAGTTTGCGCGGAGCGGGACGGGCTCTGGACCAGTCGCCTTGCTAGAGAAGGAAAAAGGCGAACTTGCCTTGACTCTGGCGGAGCGTAACCAGACGCTTGGCGACGCCTCGGTGGTTGCGTGGGACGCCATGCAAGCGCTGGAGAGCCATCTTCAAGAGCTGGTAACTGAGGTGCCGGACCGCGCTTTCGGCCCGGAGGATTTGTCTCGGACGCTCCGCTGGATCGGGGATGCCGCCAATGTTGCGCGCGACGTCCTTTGGCACCCACTGTGCGTACATATCGGCATGCTTGGTGTGTGCGCTCCTGCAGCACCGCGGTTGTACGCACGTCGCCGGGCTGGATGACCCCCAGCTGGAGATGCCCGGCGGGGCCGGAGTAATGTCCGACGCCGTCTACTCCGCTCGCCTGCCCTCGGGCCCTTCTTCGACTAGATCTGGGCTTACGTCGGGCCGGATGCTGCACGGATCGAGCTCCGGAAGTCGCTCTACGGGGCGGGGAGCCTCGGCCAGTTTCTGGACGGGGTCCCTCGACGCGACGAGGGCGGCGCAGGGCCCTCCGAAGGCACCGGGAACCCGCAGGTCTGACACCGTGGTGCCTAGATGTAGGCGTGTGTTATCGCTCGCTCCGCTTTGCGAATGAAGTACACACTTGCTGCATGCATTCGACTCTCTTTGTATCCGGCGGCCGTTGCTATGGGGCGACTTCTTACCGACCTTTCAACCCGGCGACGCCTTCGACGCTGGCGAAGGGCCGAAGAGTCGCTGGACTTTTGGGCGGGCCGGCCCTCTTCGAGCGAGGCCCCAGCTTTAGCGCGTGTTAAGGACGAACCCGCGGGATAGCGGCTTAGAGCGGCAAGGATGTTGCCGGGCCTTTGTACTTGTGATTTTTCCGGTATGCAGGTTTCCTAGCATTTTAGGATATGCGCTGTGTGTTGATGCCACCGTTGGCGAAGTAGCGGCGCAAGGGTTCCTTAGAATGGCGCTTGCGGGGACAGTCGCTTGGCATCTCACCTTTTTACAGCCCGTAGACTGGCGTGTGCGGAGGCGGACCCCCGCACTTTGCCTTGTTATAGTCCGTAGACTGGCGTGTGCGGAGGCGGACCTCGGCACTCCGCCTTTCTTTATAGTCCGGAGACTCGCGCGTGCGGAGGCAGACCTCGGCGCTACGTCTTATTTAGAGTCCGTAGACTGGTGCGTGCGGAGGCGGACCTCGACGCTACGTCTTGCTTTATAGTCCGGGGACTCGCGCGTGCGGAGGCGGACCTCGACGCTACGTCTTGCTTTATAGTCCGGAGACTCGCGCGTGCGGAGGCGGACCTCGACGCTACGTCTTATTTAAAGTCCGTAGACTGGTGCGTGCGGAGGCGGACCTCGACGCTACGTCTTGCTTTATAGTCCGGGGACTCGCGCGTGCGGAGGCAGACCTCGACGCTACGTCTTATTTAAAGTCCGTAGACTCGTGCGTGCGGAGGCGAACCTCGACACTACGTCTTATTTATAGTCCGTAGACTAGTGCGTGCGGAGGCGGACCTCGACGCAACGTCTTATTTAAAGTCCGTAGACTAGTGCGTGCGGAGGCGGACCTCGACGCTACGTCTTATTTAAAGTCCGTAGACTAGTGCGGGCGGAGGCGGACCTCGGCGCCACGTCTTATTTAAAGTCCGTAGGCGAGTGCGCGCGGCGTCCCCGTTGCGTCTTTTGTTTATACTCGGGCCCGTCACCTTTGGCTACGGCGAGTGCACACGTGAACGCGCGACCGATTTATACTCGATCCTGTACCCACAGCTACGGCGAGTGCACACGCGAATGTGCGTCTTTGTTTATACTCAGCCCGTCACCTTTGGCTACGGCGAGTGCACACGCGAACGCGCGACTTCGATTTATACTCGATCCGTACCCACAGCTACGGCGAGTGCACACGCGAACGCGGCGTCTTTGTTTATACTCGGCCCGTCACCTTTGGCTACGGCGAGTGCACACGCGAACGCGCGACTTCAATTTATACTCGATCCGTACCCACAGCTACTGGCGAGTACTGCCGAACGTCGTCTTTGTTTATACTCGGGCCCGTCACCTTTGGCTACGGCGAGTGCACACGCGAACGCGCGACTTCGATTTATACTCGTCCCGCACAGCTCGCCGAGTGCACACGCGAACGTGCGTCTTTGTTTATACTCGTGCCCGTCACCTTTGGCTACGGCGAGTGCACACGCGAACGCGCGACTTTGATTTATACTCGATCCGTACCAGCCACGGCGAGTGCACACGCGAACGCGCGTCTTTGTTTATACTCGGGCCCGTCACCTTTGGCTCTGGCGAGTGCACACGCGAACGCGCGACTTCGATTTATACTCGATCCGTACCCACAGCTACGGCGAGTGCACACGCGAACGTCGTCTTCGATTTATACTCGACCCGTACCCACAGCTACGGTGAGTGCACACGCGAACGTCGTCTTGATTTATACTCGATCCGTACCCAGCTACGGCGAGTGCACACGCGAACGCGCGTCTTTGTTTATACTCGGGCCCGTCACCTTTGGCTACGGCGAGTGCACATGCGACGCGCGACTTCGATTTATACTCGATCTCGTCCCACAGCTCGGCGAGTGCACACGCGAACGTGCGTCTTTGTTTATACTGCGGGAACGCGCATGTTGGCTAAGCCTGCGCGCGCCCTCGCCGCGTACTTGCACGTGATGAAGAGAGATTAGCGACAAACGGCGATCTTCATTACATCCCCGTTTGCGCGGGTAAGCAACTACAAGGGGTGGATATACTAACCGTTTGCCCTTGGTGCGGCCGAAGCCTCTAGTCGCTAGACGTCTGCAGGGCCCACCAAGGCGCCTCCGAATAGCCCCGCGGACCTCCGCGCTGTGATGCCAACTCTAGGAGCGCCGTTGGGCTTCGCGACGCGGACACCTGGTACCTGGCTCAATGCGCCGGGCCATATCTTGGTCACCTCGGACGGTGATGATGGTCCGGGGACCTGGGATCTTCATGCATAGATAGCCGTGATGTGGTACCGCGCCGAAGGAGTTGAGGATTGGGCGCCCTAAGATGGCATTGTAGGGGTACGGAAGATCGACCACGTCGAAGGTGGCATCTTCGCCCGCACATTGTCACCTTGGCGAAGGAGACTTGAAGACCTATTTGGCCCGGCGCGCGCGGCTGCTGTCCCCCAAGCCTGCGGTGGGGTTCCCGAGGGCCCTAGGCGGCTTCGAGGGATCCCCATCTGGTCGAAGGCCCCCGCAAACAATACGTTCGCGAGCTGCTGCGTCCACCAAGGCGCGCCCACGTCGCATCCGCGATAATGGCCGGATGACGGGGTCACGATGAGGGAAGTCCACGCCTTGGGCGTCGTCGGGTGTGAATGTAACTTCGTGCTGCGCCCAGTCCGGGGGTGCCTGCGCTGGGTATGCCGCCACGTGATGTAGTCTTCGCGCATAGGCCTTCTGCTGCCGTGCTGAGGCGAATTCCAGCGCAGAACCTCCGGATATGACGTTAATGATCCTGCGGTGGGTTGCCTCCGGGGCCTGCAGCGACAGGAGGCCCTCCCGAGGCTGCTGTACGTGAGCTTGGATCCGCAAGGTGCCTTCCTGGGGTTGCATCCCTTGCACTGCACGCATAGGGGCCTCGTGCGGGAATTGGGCGTGGGCCACGCGGCGGGCGCGTCTCGGGTTCTGTCCCTAGCGGCGCTTATCGCGGGCGCGCGATGGAGGTGCGGTGCGGGTATCATGATTGCCGCGGCCGTGGACCAC
This sequence comes from Dendrocalamus sinicus, assembly GCA_036346575.1. Taxonomy (NCBI): domain Eukaryota; kingdom Viridiplantae; phylum Streptophyta; class Magnoliopsida; order Poales; family Poaceae; genus Dendrocalamus; species Dendrocalamus sinicus. The sequence continues at coordinate 27,469,221 of CM070643.1, read as the reverse complement.
ACACCACAGTCCCTGGTGCTGGTCGTCGTAATCTCCACGACCTTTATCATCGTGGCCCCGGCCACGGCGCCCCCGACCGCCTCGGCCCGCAGGAGCGCCCTCGTCGGAACCGCCTTCAATGTCGAGGACGTACCGGTTTCGCCTCGACCTCTGCTGGCCGCGCTTGGGCTGATCGGACGACTCCTTATGCGAGGCGTCCCTGCGGTCGGGCGCGTCCCTAGACGACTCCTGCCTACGTTTTCCCTTCGAAGAGCCGTTCTTCGGGGGATCTTCGGCTTTTGCCGAGGATCCGGCCTGGTTGGTGTCGGAGTCGTCCCCTTGCCTTCGCTGCGCGTCTTCTTCCGCCCTGGCATATTCCTCCATTTTGTCGAAGAGCTTCGCCACCGTCTTGATTGGCTTTCGCGTGTTGTACTCGGCCATCGGGCCCGGACAAAGGCCCTGTATGGCTACATTAACGATGGTGGTTTCGTTAACGTCTTTCACTTGGCATCGAATCTTGGCGAAGCGTTTGAAGTAGTCCCGGAGCTTTTCCGAGGATTTTTGCTTGACAGCAAAGAGTTGGTCCGCGTCGACTCGGTCGACGTAGTTTCCTTGGAAGTTGTTGTGGAGGCGGACGCGAAGCTGCTCCCACGCGTAGATGGAGCCCGACTCTATGGTAAAGAACCAAGAGAGCGCCACACCTTGCAGCGCGAGGGGGAGTCCCTTCGCCTTCGTGGTGTCGTCTCCGCCTGCGGCTTCGATCGCGGTTTCGTACACGTGCACGAACTCGCGGGGGTCCGTGTCGCCTTTGTACGAGTCGATGGCGCTAGGAAACTTGAAGTCTTCGGGCCATGCCGCTTGCTGCAGCTCCGCCGAAAGCGGGGACTCCGGATCTACGCGCCGCAGCGGCACGCGGCTAGACGTGGGGGCTTCGCGACTATCCGCCCTCTCGGCGTGGGCTCGGCGCGACATCGGCGCGGCTGCGGCTCGAGCCTCTTGCATATCTCGGGCGGCTCGCGAAGGTCCCCTAGCTCCCGTGGAACGCGTTGAGGCCGCCGCAGGCGCCGCCGCGCTCGTGCGGCGGGTCGTCGGTACTCCCAACGGCGGATCGGCGCGGCACGCACCGCGTCGCGAGTCCCGAGCTGCCGGTCGCTCCGTCGTGGCTACCTCGAACCGCCGCCGGTCCGGCGCTGCCGGCGATGGTTGCGGCGGGGCGGCGAGGTCGGTGTCGTTGCGTCGGCGGGGCGGTGTCGCCGCACCTGCGTCGGCGTCTTCTTCCGCGGGTCCGCCCCGCGATGCCGGTGACGGGTGGGTCGACGCCGTGCCCGTGGCGGGTTGGTCGTCGCGGTGCCGGTGACGAGTTGGTCGTCGCGGTGCGGTGGCGAGATTGGTTGTCGCGGTGCCGGTGGCGGGTTGGTCGTCACCGCGTGGGCGTCGGCGTCTTCGCCACCGCGCTGCGCTGCCGATGCGAAGCCCCGTACTCATACGACGCCCGCCCGCCGCCTTCTTTTCCGCCGCCGCCCGACGAAGCTTTTTTCGGTGCCATCCTTCTTCTTCGGTGTTCAGGCTTGTCCTTGTCCTCCCCACGGACGGCGCCAATTGTTGTGGCTACAGACCAAACAGAGAGAGAGAGATGGTAGTGGAGAGTGGTGGAAATGAGTATGATGGCCTCTCCTCTCCCCATGGCCGGTATTCTATATATATACACATGGGGAGTGCTTTTACAATTATGCCCTTACAGCAGATCCTCCCCTTCAGGGGTATTTGTGTTATTACACGTGGCCTATTCTGGGCCTTATAACTTCCTACCAGGCCTGCTGGATTTAGGTGGGGGCCACCCCTACGACAAACCTAGAATAGAAGAGCAAATGAAAGACAGCAGGTAGGAAATGCCCCTATTATTTTAGACTCGACTGATGGATTTGGCTAGGTTGATAATTTTTGTTTATGATTTTTGAGACAATAGCGGATAGTGAAGATGCCGAGGTGGAAGACGCACATAGTTTTGGACCTAGAAAGCCGTTTGAAAAATCCGCTATAAAAAGCCGTTCTATTTGTTTTGATTTTCAGATAAACAAAAAAACCAAAAGTCAAAAAATGTTAGACCATGTGGTGATCGTGATTAAAAGTAATGATGAATAATTGACATTTGGATTGCTTTGGAGTTTACGTCTCCTTTTAAATCTTGGTTATAAGACTTGTATGTTTCATATTGCAATCTTGTTTGCTCAGTTAAGTTGGCATGTTATAAATGAAAAATTGAGTTCATACATGTGATATCAGATGAAAATTAAAAGGATTGAAAAAAATGTATGCTTCAAGTATGCCATGATTAAACAAAAAGAAAAGGGTACAAAAATTGTGCAAGTGAAAAGAAATATGTTTCAAGCAAGCCACCATTAAAAAAATGCTTCAAGCATGTTATCATGAAAAGAAGTATACTTTGAACAAGCCACATGCCTAAAAATTTAATAGGGGAGCAATAGATTGCTATATAAGATTGCTAGCTCCTCTGGACTTAAAGTTTGATTCACTTTTAGGCTTTGACTTTTGATGTGATATCTCATTGTGCTCTTTTTAATCGGTTTGGCCATTATTGAAAAGCCTATCATAGATATAAATCACTTAATCATGCTAAAAGGTCTATTTTGACCTTGCTATATGATGTATGACTTTCTATGATTTAGAAAGCTCCACTAAAAAAGATGGCTTGGTTAAAATTTTAAATTAATGCAAACTGACTTGGATAATCTACAAAGATTTTGGATATTTACTATCATTGCACTTTCTTAGAATTGTTCTATCTCTAAATTTCTTGATGATTATATTGCCAAAGGGGGAGAAATTAGAAGAAAGACGGATAATTTTCAATTGCTTCAGAAAGGGGAAGTTTTCGAGTGGTTTGCTGGGGAAGTTTTTGAGTGGTTTGCTGCTGCATTTTTGAGTGGTTTGCTGCTGCTGTGGTTTTCTTTGAGAAACTTTCTTTTTGCAAATTCTCTCAGATGTGTTTGTGGTGTTGTCAATATATTCATTAAGGAGGAGATTGTTAGACCATGTGGTGGTTATGATTAAAAATAATGATGAATAATTGACATTTAGATTACTTTGAAATTTGTGCTTGTGAAAGTTTCGGTCGATCGCAGTCGTATGGAAAATGAACATACATACATGGTGGCAAATACGTGTGGATGGTTTTCTTGCAGACCATTTTGTGATTTTATGGGAGTTTGTGATTTTTTTTTAAAAAAACCATGGTTTTGCTGCAAACTGAGTTCATTGGTTTGGTGGTGGTTTTTTTGTTTTTAAAAACAATTATTTAAATGTGTATGACACAATGGTTTTATAATGGTTATTAAAAAAAACACGGGTTGCATACATGTCAATGAAATCCAAGTGTGAATTGTTTTCATGAATTGTGTGTTGTAGTTCTTTTGTGTGATTTATTTGCAAACCGGGTATTACTAAAAAGCTAAGCATGTGTGGTTTACTTGCAAATTGGGTACAAACTGGGTTCGACTAAAAGGTAAGTAGTGCGACAAAAGATAAGTGCACATGATTTATTTGCAATCCGGGAACGACGGAAAGGTAGTTCTTTGCCTCCTGAACCACGTAGGTAGAGAATGGTAAGAGTGACCCATCAAAATTCACTATTTTTTTTCATTTCGTTGTATGGTAAAAATAAATTAGGTTTACAACGTTTTCTGTGTGTAGCAAAAAAACATTCGCTGCACCACGTCGATGGAATCAAGGTGCAAATGCTTTTCCGCCGAACTATGTTTTGTAGCTATTTTGTGAAAAAAGTTACTTATAGGGAAAAAAAAAAGGAAAGGGACAAAAGCTAAGCTCATGGTTTATTTGCAAACTAAGTACAGCGGAAAAAGGTATGGAAGTGTGTGGTTTATCTTCAAACCGGTATGGCTGAAAAGGTAAGGAGTGTGACAAAAGATAAGCACCTGACGTTTATTTGCTAATTGAAATCGGGTATGGCTGAAAAGGTAAAGAATGCGACAAAAGCTAAGCACATGTGGTTTATTTGCAAATTGGGTACTACCATTTAACACGGTTTCTGGTTATAAAAAACATAAATTACATGCAAATGGTAAAATCGAAGCTTGCTTGGTTTTGTTGCAAACCAAGTTCTGGTTTTGTATTGATTTTTGATTTTTAAAATCAGGTTTACACATATATGGAGGAATTGAAGCGCGCATGTTTTATCTGAAAATTGTGTGCTAACTATAATTATCTTGAGGAAAACGTGACATGATATAAACCAAGCAGGCATGGTTTTCTTGCAAACCAAAATTCTATGGTTTTAGGGGGAGTGTGGGAGGGTTCTTGTTTTCAGAAACCTAGCAGCATGGATTGTTGGATTATGTGGGCCAAGTCCATATAATAAGAATAATTCCTATTAAATCTCAAAGGCCCACTCATGCAAATGAGGCATGCATGTGACCTTTAGTACCATATTGCTAGTTCTAGGAGAGGAAGACCACCTTAAAAGGGATGGTGCACTCCTAGCCACTTGAGGCATGTGTGGGAGAGAACTAGAGGATAACACGCGCGCGCTCGCCGGGCCGGGCCGACCGAGCGGGGGGCGCGGGCGCACAGCACCTGCGTGAATGGTCCGCCAAAATCGGCTCCAGGTGCTTGCGCAGACGCGGCTTCCTTTTGCAGTTTTATTTTGCTATTTTGAGTGGCGGTGAATCCGGATCGTTTACGCGTGACTAATCTATTTCGGTTACGAGTTATGAAGAATGTGCAGGCGTCTTGATCACGCGCGTCTGGTTTTTATAAATACGAGTCGCTTGCCTCCATCGGCATATGCGAAAATCAATCTAGGTTTTGCCTCCTCCATCCTTTGTGCTGCGCCGTCCCACGTAGTCTACTCCGTCCGTCCGCGGCGTGCATTGTCGTTCGGAGAGCGGTCTCGGAATCGCCGCCAAGTCTGCACCGGAGAGGCGAATAAGGTTTTGGGAAGCGCTCGCGCGATCGCCGCTGTAGCTCGCTCGTCTTCCTCGTCGTTCGGCCGGCGAATCGTCATCGACTTCGTGTCATCCTCACCGTGCCTGCGGCGTCTACATCGGCAAACCGATCAGAACAGAATCATCGGTACGTAACAGTCATGTTCTTCGTATTAGATCTGTTCATGTACAGTTTCCTGGTTTACATATCTAGATCTTTTATGCCTGTGATGGTTCTGTTATTTTGCGTGCATGGTGTCATGATTTATTTATGGAATAAATTGAACCTACATGTGCTTATATTTTCAACATGGATTACAAGCAGCATTGCAAGAACCTAGCAAACACCATACAAATTTCCAATTTTTTTAGTAGGCTGCATACGTGTATAGCAGAATCCAGGTGTGAATGGTTTTATTCTGTACTGTGTGTTGTAGTTATTTTGTGGAAGAAGTAAAAAAAAAATGATAAGAGGGTGACGAAAGCTAAGATTGCATGGCTTATAAGCAAATTGTGCGCTGTCTTTTTGGTAGCAGAGCTAAGAGGAGATATGAGTAGGGATAGCTGTAAGCTCAAATAATGTGAATTTTATATATTACTCTACCAAGTTAAAACTTATTAGCTTGATTACTTTGCAAATTATGTCGCAAAAATCGATCAAAACTTGAACCCTTGTATAGGTATGTCATTTTAGAAGCACAATAATAGAAATGGGTAGTCAGCATTGGTATAAGATCTATTCCCTCACTTGATGATTCAGAAGATGAGGATAAGAAGAAAAGGATAAGAGCAGGATCGTGATGATGCCCCCTAGAGGAGGCTCTAGACCTCCTGTTTAGAAGAATGAATTTCTAAGAAGCCAATATGCATGCCGTGGGCTATAGGGTCTATTCTTAGGGTGTGTTTGGTTGAGCTGTGGCTTCTGAAAAAACTGCTGTGAGCTGTGGGCTGTGGAAAAGCTGCTGTAGGTTGTGGGCTGTGGAAAAGTTGTAAGCTGTTTGGTTCAAACAAGTATAAAACTTACCTCCTATCTCTATTTTCCTTGAAACAACTGTGAAACAGCTCTCTATTTTCACCATTTCAAAAAGCAGAAAGCCAAAAGTAGAGTCCAAAGTGCTTTCAAAACTGTACTACCCAAAAGTAGCTGTTTCTGAAAAAGCAGCTTCTGGTTTCCACCCCTTTAGTTGGCTTTTGGCTTTTTGGAAGCAAAAACAGCTCCCAAAAGCTCAACCAAAGGCACCCTTAACGGCTTCTAAAAACGGCTTTTGGCTTTTGCTATAGTACCTAACTTTCAAACGAAGTATTTTCTCAAAATGGGGTCTACAAGTTAATTGTAGTACACGTTAAAAACCCAATATATGTATCAACTAAAATCGCAAGTAAGTATATCTCTTTCCGTAATCTCTATCGCAAACAGCAAAAATTCAAAAATTTCCACCAAAAGCCATAAACCGTAGCAGTATCAAACATACCCATAGCCATTCATTAAACGACCATGTTAGCCACCTCCGGACCTTAATACACCTATATATAGAGAGCTTATTCCTTTATTTAATCGATACTTTCATACAATAGCATCAACTTTCCTTTCAACTAAGCTAGAAGGGCATGTCAGAGCAGGTTGACAGGCTAGAAAGTAAGGCCAATTGACATTGACTTTTGATAGCTCCAGTTGCTTACGAGTTACGAAGATCCAAGTCTAGCTACTTACGAAGAAGGGTAGACAGACTACGACATTCGCATCCCTGCAGACAGTCTGCAGACTTAACTAAGCGTGGTGTTTCCAAAACTGACCGATAATCAACTAAAAATCGGGCTTATCGGATATATCGGAACCCCCAAGTAAAATTTCGTACCGGGAAACAGTTTTTGGTTTTGCATGGTTTTTATCAAATACAAAGGAAATTCGTAATCACTTGTAATCACGTGTGTGCATAGCCTGGTAGTTAGTTCTCTATCCTCTTCCTCTCGAGCGGCAGGTCCAGGGTTTGAACATTAGAAATTGCATTTTTTTCATCTTTTTCGTTTGACTTCGAAAATTTTCATATTTTGATTTGAACATTTTGGCCGGAATTTTCCAAAATCAGGACTGTCGGATCTTTTGGACCCCCCCATTAAATTTTAATACTAGTTTTGGAAACCCTGGTCAGGTGAACGGGCTATCAAAAACTCAGTTTTGCTGCGAGCTCCTTTCTCGAAGCAAGATAGTATACCTAAAAAAGAATGGATTCAAAAACAAAACATTCATGAAACTCATGAAGGAGCATGCGGTGGTCACATTAATGGTCTTTTTGTCACCCATGCCATTTCTTCTTGAATAATACTGTATTATGCTTGCTCTGCTCTTGCTCGTTTGTATAAAAGGGAGTTTTCTTCGTCTGGCTCAAGCAAGAATCAAAGAAATAACACCATGGAAAATCCATAATAGAATAAGGTATATAAGGACTCAATAACTCTAGGTAAGAAAAGCTTTATCATATTCTCTTTTCCGACCAAAAGAGAGAGTTGAAGATAACAAAGGAAAGTGGGTGGATACAAAACCAGTTTATATCACTTGTCTTTCTGGTCTTTCAGAATCGCATCAAACCCTCTTTCTCCTCTGTCCACAAAGAAAAAACATAGGACTGGTACTGATAATTCATTACGGAAGAAAGAACTCATAGAGCTAGGATTGCTAACTATATATGCATTAGACTGACTACACCTTCTATCTTTCTTTATATTTTATGCTAAGCATGGTAAAGATATTGAATTAATGGCAAGGAACATATTTGCTAGCCCCTATAGTTGGATGCAGACGTCCTCTAAGAGGATTGATGGCATGAATGGCCCTCTTTTTGTCTCCGTAGAAGGCCCTTTTGTGTCAAGAAGAAGAATGAGATCCAACTTAAAGGCTATGTTCCAAATAGTTTCTGGTTTTTAGCTTTTAGAAGTCGACTCACTACTACAGAAAAGGTCATCACAGACGGTTCGAAAATGTCATCACAGACGGTTTTGTGAACCGTCTGTATTTATGGGTCAGTGATAATCGAAGGTCATCACAGACGGTTTTCGAACCGTCTATGATTATCAGCTATCACAGACGGTTTTTACTCAAAAACCGTCTGTGATAGCTGATAATCACAGACGGTTTTGATACTGATCATCACGCAGCGGTTTTGAGTAAAACCATCGTGATTATCGCTATCACGACGGTTTTACTCAAAACCGTCTGTGGTATTTCCTTCAACCCCTAAATATATTTCTGTTTATTAGTTAGCCTCAGGAAATGCTAGCCATGCCCTCTGAAACAAGCAGATAATCACAGACATAAAACATATACAATTCACACATCTCATTTCATTTCAGATACATTTCACATCTCAATTCATTTCATAGACATAAAACATCCAATTGACAACGCACTTCATTTTACAAACATAAAGCATCCATTTCGCAAATCAATTAATTGAATTGAAATAAAATATCCATTAACAAATACACAATTACAAAAGATCTACACTGCATTTGCACTTAGAGTTACAATAAAAATCATTCAGGCGGTGGAACTCTCCATCCGATCTTACGACTTTAGTCCACAAAACCAAATGAACTCTCCTCGAATTTTTGCAAAGTCCTATTGTTTCAATGCAGATGTAGAGATGGGCGCACTGTCGATAGGAATATCAACGCGCGCACATATAAAACTTGACATGTATGAAATAAATGTGGGAAGATTGACAAACCTTAGAATGTGTGATCTTGGTGGAATCGAGGAGTAGTCTCATATGGTGGTACACGTAGTATCCACACGTGTTGCCCTACTTCTTTGTGGCACCGCAAAAAATAGAATGTGTTAAATCAAGTGGCATTACTACTAAGTATTGTATATGATTAATTAATGTGTAGCTAGCGAATACCCGAAAATTACGATCATGTTTGAAGGGCTTGGCCCCTGTCGTCGAGCCACGTGTTTGTTGAACGTATGTGGCGAACGACCTTCGTTATTCGAAAAAGTTAGATTAGTCATTCGGAAGGAAAGAAAGAGTACAATGTACAATGTGCATTACCTATCGAGTATTTTGGCGATAGCTGTGTACTTGGATTTGTTCTTACTTAGAGAATCAAGGTATATAGCCTTGTTCCATTTTGGTATAATTACAATTAAAATCCAATGGAAGTGCTCATTGTATGGCATAAGAACAAATTCCTTATCTTGGTGAGCCAGCAGTGCTTTTGTAATATAGTTCTCGACGAAGGATGCATCCTCGTTGATGGTATCAATGGCGACCAAGCGTGGGTCCAGGAAACCATTGGTGATTTCGATGATCTAGCTTTGGTCAGCATGAATCTATATATATACATAGAAAAGCAACAAATTGTGACATATATCGGTATTACGTGAGCGTAAAGCGTGATTGTACGGACTTACGGCGTCGATGTCGAACGCAGTGAGGCGTCGAGAGCGTTGAGCGTGAAAAGTTCAAATATATCATCAAAAGTCACCGGGAAGACACATTCGTGAGCTTCGTGCACGAAATGTTCCGGCTTGAATTTGACAGTGATACCTGAGCGTCGTTCTGCCTCTGGCCTATTGGACTGTTCCATATACCAAGCATGGAATCTTTGGCAACCAAGTCCTAGTTTTAAGATGTGCTCTTCCGGGAATATTATCAGCTCGCCTAGCACGAATTTGCGGGCCAATGGCAGGTACGGGATATCGTCATCATCATTCGTCTTTGATTTGCCCTGGCCACTGCCTCGATTGTCGGTCGACTTTATAGTAGTCGACTGTAATGGTACAGACGGTGCAAGTTGCAAGTTGTATCGGGATGCGTTGCACACCGGACATACATGCATGTTTGCATACTCTTTACGTAGAGGATACAGTCGTTCGGACATGCATGTATTCTTTCTACTTCCATTCCCAACAGACAAAGAACCTTCTTGGCTTTATACGTGGTTTTAGGCAACTCATTTCCCTCCGGAAGCATGTCCGCTAAAAGACCTATCAGCGCCGTGAAACTCTTGTCGGACCAACCGTTGCTTGCCTTCAATTTCAAGAGTTCAAGCACGGCCGACAACCTCGTGTACTTGCAGCACATGTACAAAGGTTTCTCCGAGTCCTCCATCAAGCCTCAGAATTTAACATACTCTCTCTCATCATAGTTCTCTTCTACATCGCGAAGCATCTGATCCAGATTATCATCGTGCAACCTATCCGAATCCGAATCACAATCGACATCAGCCGGCGGCATGTCATTCACTTCACCGGCGATGTCATCCGGCGGCATATCATTCACTTCACCGGCGATGTCATCCGACGGCATTTGATCATTCACTTCGCCAGGACTGGTCCAACACGTATAACCCTTTTTGAAACCCTCCGAATCAAGTGCGCTTCAATTTGCCTCGGTTCTTAAACATCTTTAAATTCTCACGATCGATTGCATGGGCAAGTACATATATTCCACCCCTTATTCAACATATCCTCTCGCGGCTCTTGTAAGCAGACACGCCATTAATGTACTTTTCACTCACACGGCTCGCGGCATACATCCAAATTTTCGGTCCTACGTTACGTACATATATAACAACTTAGTATTACAAATTAAATTAACTAATTATTACTACATATATATCGCCACATGTATTATATTGAGGCTTAATTTGCTAGCTCATTCATATTATAAACACAACAGATTATTATATAACCAACAATTTTGCAAACCATCTTCAATTAATAACACTCACCAATTACTTATATCTAGAGCATGAAATTCATTACTAACCATATCTAGAGCAAATTTGTAATACATGCAAAGAAAAAATGAAATTCATTACTAACCATATCTAGAGCAACCAGAAAATATAAGTGGCTTCAAAGCTCAATATCGCCTCCTCCCACCAAATTAAGTGGCTCGAAATCGCCAAGCTTGCCTCCAGAGCGAAAGAGTAAAGCAACGGTGATCCGGATCGAAATGAAGACAGATGCGGTCCGAGCAGGGCAATAAATGCCTCCGCCATTATCACGAGCGGTTTTTAATTAAGAACCGCTCGCGATAACGAAGCTTATCACAGACGGTTTTTAATTAAAACCGTGCGTGATATCTGAGATCATCACGAGCGGTTTTAATACGCACCGTCAGTGATACTAAATTATCGCTGCACGGTTCATAGTTAAGAACCGTCTGTGATACTCGTTTTCTCCGACGCCGCCAACACAGACGGTGTCCTAATTAAAACCGTCTGTGTTAGTGTTAGTCACAAACGGTTTTGTCAAACCGTCTGTGATTGGCCGTCTACTATTAGGCTTTCTGTAGTAGTGACTTTTAAATTGAGTGGCTTCTTAAGATGGTTTATATAAGTCATTTATAAGAATCACTGCGAGAACTATTTTGAACGGAGTGACTTCTTAACACAAGTGTCACTTACTCCTTCAATCTCTTTGGCTATTAGCCAAAAGCCACAACACTTTGAACAAGTTCTAAACTCAAGGAAAGCAGCCTAGACCACTGACTTTTGATGAAAGGCTTCTGAACATGAATTGATCTAATAAAACCAATTAATTTATCGGTGAATCAAATATTTTCTAAGAGCACTAGACCTCTCTTTTAGGATTGGTTCCCAATTACTGCCTGATAGCAGGGTTGGCTCATGAGACCTATTGTCTTATTGTCTCAGCTCACTTCAGTACTTTGGAGGATCCATTCTTGCGTGTGTGGTTCAACTGCAAAACTACTTGCATGGTTTTACAGTGATTTCTAGTATCCAAAAACAATTATTTATGTGTATGGCGGAATCAAAGTGCGCATTAATTATTAGCGGTGTACCTAGGAGGAAATCCAAGTGGGACCCCCAATGCTCTTAAAAAATGCAAAAAAAAATGACATAATTTTACTAAGTCAAAAACTTAGCTTAGGCCATGTTTGTATTAGCCTTTTTTCTGACTTCTGTTTGAAAAAGCCAATATAGACACCTGAATTTTCAAGCGGTTTCTTCACTCCTCTCGCCCTATCCTCACTTCGAGGATAAGTCAAGTTATGGGCGCATCATGAACCCTATTTCTCTTTCTTCCGTCTCGCACACACATCTCTTCTTTACTTTTTTCACCACTCGCTCCATCTCCTAAAAGTCACTTCTTTCAGTCGCTATTATTTATTTCCAGCCAAAAGCTATTAGTAATAGCCAAAAGCCATCACCAGAAGATAATACAAACACCCATTGGGGCTTTTACTCTTAGGTCCACGTCCAAATCTCCATTTTATTTAGGAGTTGATTTTCTGGACAGTGAAGGGCTTGAGGTTCTTAGATAATATTTGCCAATCGTTGAAGGCCTATGTGGGACACTCCCATTGGCCCGATAACGATGGTAAAACTATTTTTCTTTATTTCTATTTTAGTTATACTGGCCGAGTACACACTACTCAAATTGGCCCAATGATGGTAAAAGTATTTTTATGTTTCTATTCTAGTTGTAATGTGTTTCAGCCTAGCTAAATGGAAGGGCATGCACAAATAAACATTTATCATTTATGTGGGTTCATTTTCCTCTCAAGAAAATATGTGGGTTCATTTTTACTGCAGAATGAATTGTCTGCTTTTTATGGAAGTATCAACTTTTAAAAAACAATGGTTTACATAATTACATGTTTATGGAGAAATCGAAGTATGCATTATTAGTGGTAGACGGCCCAGCAGGAAATCTTAGTGGACATAATTCTACAGAGTAAAAATCTTATAGCTTATTTACTCTGAGATGGGGCCTCTACTTCTTTTGGCTGGGTTCAAATCCCATATGCCGCACCCAAATCTCCATTTTTAGATGTAATTTTCCTTGCTCTGTTTTTTTGTTGTCATTGATAGCTTTTGACTGTGATTAATGGTTTTTGTTTATACTTTTTGAGACAGCAACAGACGACAGAAATACGGTAAGATCATATGATAACAGTCCCATAAGAGTGATGTCTGCTGCGACACAGGTGACCCAGTGCCTTGTCATTGGCCATCCACTCACCATTGGTCTCGACCTCCTCCATCTCAGCCTCGCCAGATCTGAGAGTTCTAGTTGCTCCTCGCAAGAAGAGACCTTTGCACGAGCCACTGGTTGCGGTGGACAGCCTCATCGAGCGTGTGTGGCGCGGCAGCCAGCGGTGGAGCTTAGGATGTTAGGGCTGAGGCAGGAGTGGAGCAGCTCGCCGGTGTAGAAACAGCCTGATCAAAAGCAAAGCTCGTGGAGAGTGTGTTCAGCGAGGTAGAAAAGTGGACGGATGGTGAAAGAATAACGTTTTTGTGTGCGCTAGTTGCAGTTGAGGAGCGACTAGCGGCCAGTGGCCTTGTCCGATACGTCCGGACGCTAGCGTTCTCCGTTGGACGTTGACAAGAACCAGCAAACCATTTTTTTGATTATACATTGCCAGCAAATTGGACATTGATAGTGTGAGTCTCCAAAAATAGCCAAGATTTATTTGGTTTACTGGATAATCAAGCCTTTTATTTTGCTACAAAATAAATAATACATCCATTCCAGGTCTTGCTTTTCTGCCACGTTGAAACATGAACAAGCGGGATAATAAGTCCTAAGTTTATAACGAGTGCAACGGATTGTGCCATCATCAAAGCAGGCATTTTGTACAGCCATATGTAGAGTGGCGGGGGAAGATCAAAAAATGAACACAACGCTGTCGTGGACCCTGTTCTTCTGGTTCTGTGCGACACATTCCGAGATCCACATCAAGTTCCTTATCTCCTGCTCGCGTAGCCTGATGTATGCGAAGAAAACGGCATAGTGGAACTACACAAGCAACCAAAAGAAATGTCGAAGATCCCTTGAAGGAATTAAACAAGTCTAGGAGTCAAGTCTGCAATAGCGGCATAACGCCCACAAGTTTTTCAACATTGTTATGGAATTGAACAAACCAATACAACCAATTGCCGGAATGGAGTGCTTGTACAGAACTGCCAAACCACTGTTTTTATTGCGGCATACGTACAAGCATGTTTGCCTGCATCTATGTCACAGGTGGCTGGGCGCGCTATAGAGAGAGACCCTGCTTAATTCAGTTTGCATTCCTTGATACCAAACCTATTTTCTTAGCAAGAACTAGTGGTTCTCATTTACCACTAATCTTTATGGTTCGTTTAATCATTAGCCTTGTAAGTGAAACTAGTATCTATTCGAAGTCCAAAATGGGATCTATTATGCATCTTTGCCCGTATATTCCACTCAGATTATAATTCATATACGAAGAAACTCGAGTAATCCTACATAAAACCAAAAAATCGTACCTGCTGTTCGAATGACAAGCACAGCCTCCGCACTTCCTCCTCGTAAAAGGCTTTATCCAACATCTGGCTTTCACCATATGAAATTTTGGCAAAAATAGACTGGTATGGAGGGTACTTTTCCATTACACCACGCACCTGCATGATGAGCAAGAAAAAGTGTTATGGCAGTCAGAATAATTTATTTAACAGCACAGGTTTCACTTTGATGAAGATATGGCCAATAGTCTGAATTCTAGAATGCTTTAGATGCAACTCATATCTCTTAGAAAATTACAATAAAAATCGACAAAATAAATCTGAACATGCCACTAAAAAATATGGCTATACTAACAAGCACAAAAGACCAAAGGTCAAGAGTTAAAATTAATTGTTGCTACTAATGACAGGCACAATAGAACAAGAAAAAGAACAGAACATTGATGATATATTTGTTAGCTAAACCAGCTTTACCAACTGCTGCTGATACAGAAGGCAAGAAACAAAATAGTTTGGCATATGCTGATCACATGTAAAACATACGCCACAACATATGCTCCCATGTCATAATACCACATTCCATCACTCACAAATAAGTATCCCATTTGGGGCAAATTCCATAGGAAACACAAGACAATAGCATGAGACAAATAACTACATTATGTGTTGGACAAACCAACCACCTCATTACTGCTGATATAGAAGAGCAGTCAGAAAAAAAAGCTTGATTTATGCCCATCATACATAAAACATGTGCAACAAAAAAAAATCTCACGTGGAATACCACGCTTCTCTATTTTTTGAGGAAGAAGCGCTTGGCCTAGGGCATGGTACATTGAAGAAGCTTCACAAATCACAAGGAATATATTAGCATCACTGGTCTTTTCACCGAACACTTGGATAGAACTCTTAACAGATATTTCTGTACTTCATATTAGTGGCCTAATGGAACTTAACCCCAAACCAGTAAGTAACATACAAGAAGTTGATCAATGAACTAGGGAATTTAGAGCAATACGAGGTGTGTTTGAACAGTTGACAATATGTTTGTTGAAAAAATGCTGGCACTGAACCCAAGAGCATCATTAGAGACAAACCTGGTCAACATCTTCACAAATAGCCAATTCTTCATGACCATATGGATACCTGGAGGATATCAAAATATTATAACCACATGCGAAAGAGACATGTCTTAAGTACAAGTACTGCTAGTGCTGCTTTCAATGGAAACCTACAATAACCCGAAGTTGGAGTACAGCTTCCGACGGTCATCTCTAGTCAACTCAGTCCCAATACTGCAAAACACGACAGAGAAAATAGAACAGCATCAGGTGCTTATGCACGTAATGATAAACATGGATATATCAGATATTTCACACAATTAAAAGATGTCAAGTCAAAATGCAAAACTCAGTGCTCTACCTGTTTATCGTAATGTTAACAGCTCTTCTATCTGCTTCGAATGAAAGGAGATCGCACATAATCTCAGCCGTTGCACCACCTAGTTTCTGTACCAAAAAAGTCATTATAGACAACAAATGAAATCGGAGCAAAGGCAATATTTACACTGTTGAGAAAACATTGTTGAAACCACCGCAGTTGAGCAGTACGTACCTCACAAAATTTGTAAAAATCCTCAAGATATGCTTTGTAGAGAGTGTTCCTCATAATCTCAATATTCATGTCATCCAAATCCTACAAAATACACGTAGCTCTCATTACCAGGGCATCCTTGATGTTCAAGCTATCAAAGATGTAGTGATATTTATTAGACAGCAGAAAAGGTTGCAGCTTTCTTACCTCAGATGTAATGCACTCTGAGAAGTATGGGGCTAAGGGTGTATCAACTAGAACCAATCTGTAAAGCTCGCGCATGTTTTGAGCAACTGCAAGCGATGCAATGCTGTTGATCGGCAAGAAGACAAAACACACAGTGTTATGATAGATCTCCATGCAACAGAAACCAGATAATCTCCATTCAACAGAAACCAGAAAGGAACAACAAGAATACCTGTCAAACATGCCCAATGGATGGCATTTCTCCAACAATTCATTAACATCTCTCTCATGCAATGTGCCGGTAACAATAAGGACAACATTATCAATCATGTGCCCATACCTGTGAAAAACATTATCCTGTTAGTACCAAACTAAACTCCTGTGCTAGAGTTGGATAAGTTTACGCATGTAGAGGAAACAGAAATAAAAGGCATCATAACAATACTTTGTCACTTACGTTATATACTGTAAGAATGTAGATAGTGGTTCAGTGGCCTGGCACAACATGTGTTTGTACTCATCAACCAGTTTAAGAGTGCACTTCTCCACAATTGTTGTTGTGTGCAAGGGAGAAGGCTCTGCAATTAATCAGAAATAAGTTCATGGTACAGTTGTATCATATCACAAAAAAAGCACAGGACAAGCATACACTTCAATTATATAATGACAAACAATCGTTGTTTAGGAGTGGCCCAACCTCCTGTGACTGGACCATACAATTAGCCTAATATGTAATAAGCCCAATAGTATAAAGAAATGTACCAATATACTCTCACCAAGGAGTAGGATAGAAATTTTCCATCCTACCCCATTCATGTATATAAACCTCTAAGAGGGGTATGAGAAAAGCATATCCACTTATTTCATACACAAGCACTATCTCTCCCGTCATTGGCTCTCTCTATCTAGTCCTCTCATATGCTGTTTGGTCAGTAGCCACAGTAGTTTACCGGTGCGGGCATCGGGGTTGACGGTCATACCGGCGTGGGCATTGTAATCGTTGCCATGAGGTACCACCGGCCGCTACGTGGTGGGCTCGACGGTCGCTGCCGCCGTACCTCTCTTTTGCTTGGTTGCCATCGCTTTCTAGCGCATTCTCTTGCGTAGTTCCTACGGAAAGTGTCAACTATTGTGGCTACTGACCAAACAGCATACGAGAGGACTAGCTAGAGAGAGCCAACGACAGAAAAGAGAGTGCTTGTGTATGAAATGAGTGGATATGCCTTTCTTATACCCCTCTTAGGGGTTTATATACATGAATAGAGTATGATGGGATCTTACCCCTTAAAAATTATAAAAGGTAAGGGTATATTGGTGCATTTCTCTATACTATTGGGTCTATTACATATTGTGCCAGTTGCAAGGCCTAGTCACGGGGGGTTGGGTCACCCCTACAACAATCGCCAATGCAAATATTGTTCCATATAAAACTGTACTGAGAGGCAATCACACAGGCATACGGCATCACATTAATGGAAGGGTGATTGCAATTTGTGCCATAACAATGGTAGAGATGAGAGGATAAACTATATATTTTGGGCTTGTGGCTTTAGTGTGAGAAACAAATGGAAGGATAGAGGCCTCTTAGCAATTAATAAATACCGTCTCTACCTAGCCGATGAAATCAAATAAGCAATGACAGTCTATTACAGAGGACATTCATAATTTTCTTTTGACACATGAGATATCAGAAAGGGCTGAAAATGCAAGGTGAGAGGAGAGGAATGAAGATTATAGGAATCTATTGCAAGGCAGAAGTGAAATTCCCCAAAGGGGGTTGTGATGATGCAGTTACAGGGTCACGAGGATCCCGGAAAATATACCTCTTCCTAAGACGACAAAACATGTGCTTGAGTGGTTTACGGGAGTAAGATTAACAAAAATCTCTTTTGAGTGGTTTACAGGAATAAGATAACGACTAGAACTAATTTGCAGGAATCGCTTGGATTCACACTGTTCCCTAAGAGCAGAGAGACCTCGGACACCCTCTCTAGGCCTAGCTAGGCTCTCAGAACAATCTGCTCGAGCTGTCAATTCGCTCGATTTCGCATACAGGACATCATGGGCTTCCGCGGGTACTCGAAAATTCATATAGATAGCAACCAAATTAAGCTAACAAACTTCCATCCGAGATCCCAAATGAAGCACAAGGCAACAACAATGCACGCTATTCTGGTTCACCAACGAGCGCCGCTAGCAATACTAGCCCCAAATCTCCAATCGGGATCGCAATTCGCAGGGACCAGATCGAAAGTCGCGGATTCCTATCAGCGCAAATCGAGCAGCACGGCACGGCACCCACCCAATCCGATCCAATCCCATGGGGGAGGAGGAGGAGGGGAAGATCTGAGCTAGGTAGGGTGAGTCGTACCGTTCTGGAGGTATGGGCCGTATTCGGTGGCGGAGAGGTGCATCTTGATGTCGTCGAGGGTCTCGCACTGGCAGAGGTTGTTGTAGTCGGCGGCGGTGAGGAGGCCGGAGCGGTTCCCCCGCACGATCGCCTCCAGGAACCCGTCGTGGATGTTGAACGACAGCATCTCCCACCCGTACATCTTCGCTCGCGCAGCCGCCGGCTCGCCGGGGGTGATCTCGGCGGTGGGGGAGGTGGGTGGGGGTGGCGGGGAGTCGCCGACCGCGGCGGGAGAGATCGGGAGGCAGGTGGTTGCAGATCCGGGAGGCGGTCGCGGCTGCGGATGTGGTGGAATTTTTACTGAATCAGAAGGTCGTGCAGGTGCAGCCTGTGCGATGCGGGGGCTTGGCACGTCGGCCGTGTCAGGTGCTGTGCTGGGACCTTCTGGTTTGGTCGGGGTCTGAGTAGGGATGCAACACGCCGAATACGGATAGATAATATTTTTAGAGTAAAGTCCATTACCGGTCTTTAAATTTTTTATGTTGTGTCATTCTAGTCCATAAACTTTTAAAGTATGTCATCCCGGTCCTTAAACTTTCAAAGTGTGGTAATTTCTTTTGAAAGTCTATGGATCAGGATGACACAGCATAAAAAGTTCACTGCTACAACTACATAGGATATTGCCACACTTTGAAAGTATAAGGACCAGGATGACATACTTTAAAAGTTTATGAACCGGGATGACACAGTATAAAAAGTTTAAGAACCGGTAATGGACTTTACTCATATTTTTATTATATTTATTTTTATATTTTTTGAATGCGAATACGAATATAGATATCTCGGATACGAATATAAATATGTATAATATCGAATATAGATACAGAGCGAATACGAATCAAAACAAATACGGTCACAAATATTTATCGGAACATGAAAACCCCTTAAACTATACATCCAAAATAAATGAAAACATATAAATAGTTTATCTTGTCAAAACATTAATAAAATCTAAACAAGTATAAATATTTTTATCTATAATAGTCATACCATTGTACAGATTTTAAATCTTCAAATGGTAGTTAATTTTTTTCTAAAGTCCTAAATAATTATTAATGGATTTTCTACCATTTACATATGACTAATAAATTAATTAAGAATTTAAATTTGCATCAGAATGATTTAAACGGTAGTACATCAATTTAATCGGTACAAATTTTAATCTACCGACAATACTAAATTTATTTTTAATAAACATAAATATTTGCTAGTGGGCTGGTGGCAGGGTAGATGAGAGAGGCTGGCTTGGGCTGGGCAATATTGGGCTGAAATTTCGGATATCTGGATCCGTATTATCCGGATAATCCGTATTTGTATTTGCCAGATATCAGGCCTACTGTATTCGTATTCATTTCCGACAAAAAAAATCCGTATTTGTTTCCGATCCGAGAATTATCCGAAGAAAATCCGATCCGACACAATCCGAATTCGTTTTCATCCGGATCGGTCGGAAACTATCTGATCCGTTTTCACCCCTAGGTCTGGGGATTGGGAGTAAGGCTGTTGGCTTCTATTAATTTTATGATTCTGGAAATCTAAAAATAATATGAATATTTAATTTTTTAAGTAGTTTTTTTCACTTCTCTCATTTCTGTCTTGTTATAGAGATAAGTTGGAGATCACGAACGCATCGCATACCTCATTCCTCTCGCTTCCGTCTCACGCATGCATCTCTTCCTTACTTTTTGCATCACTCACCATCTCCCTCTAAAAATCACTTCTTTCAGCTGCTACTATTTATTTTCAGTCAAAAGCCACCAGCTGTAATCAAAAGCTATCAGCAGAAACTAATACGAATGCCCCCTTAATGGATAGGGCATAGGCTGGGCTATAGGGCCTAGGTTGGGCTAGGCTTAGGTACTGTTAAGCCCATTTGAGATGGTTTTTTTGCATCCATATCTAAGGGTTCAGTCAAAAGCCACTAGTCATAGTAAGAAATCATCAGCAGAAACCAATATGAACGCCCCTTAACGGAAAGAGCCCAGGCTGGGCTCTTTCCGTTAAGGGGCGTTCATATTGGTGGCTGGGCTAGGCTTAGCTACCGTTAAGCCCATCTAAGATAGGTTTTTTGCATCTATATTTAAGGGCATGTAAATAGGGTGACATCAGTTGTCTGTAATATTTGCCACATAAAATTTCTGATGATATGGATGAAAGAGAATGAAAAGAGAGAAAATAGCCATCTGGCATGAGTATTTAGTTTTGTCTATAGATGACATAGACGGTACTACACACTATACCTATCTATACTATTGTAGAGTGACATCAGCCATCTATAATCCTTGACACGTAAGATTTTTGATGATGTGGATGAGAGAGGAGGAGAGAGAAAGAAGTTATATGGCATGCAACAAACAGCTTTTTGCTATTATATCCATACAGTCTTTAGAAAATTGAGGGGTCAACTTATAGACATGCTATTGTATAAGTTGTCTTCAGGCCCTGTTTAGAAGAGCTGTAACTTTTGCCAAAATCTATTTTTTTAGCTTTTTGGCTGAAAAGCAACTGTAGCTTTTTCTAAGAGACCATTTGGTTTGTTAGACTAGCTGACTGCTTCAACAATGGATGAAGATTGAAATGTCTAAAATACCCCTAGCCAGCAGACAACTTGTTTGTTCCCTGGTAAGGCCGATGTATCACCGGTTCTGAACTTTCTTTTAGAATTTCACTTGAAATTAGTAGTGTGTGTGTGTGATTTGATCTCAAGATATTTTCTTTTACAACATAAACTAACAAAACAAGTTCTAAAGTTTCAAATTTGAGTAAATATGAAACAAATATATGGAAAAATTCACCCTCTGATGTATACAACAATATGCAAATCTGGACTGACCTTTACAACACACACAAACTGACAAAGTCTGAACAAGCACATCCATGTTTTCTAGAAGTCGATCAACACTCTACCGCACACTAGAGATAGATGAAAATAGATAGCCCCTGGATAAATGCAATAGAACTATGGGAAATTCCTTTTATGCCACTAAGAGTTAACTTGATTTCTGATTTGCCACTGAAAAAATCGCATCCCTACATGCCATTGAGTTTCTAATCTTTACCCTTACATGCCATTTCCGTTAGCTCCATTAGCTAGGCTTGTCGTTAGACCCAAAAACGTGTCAGATTTTTCACAAAATGCCAATCTTGACCTCGCATAACTAGGGCCCACCTGTCAGCGTTGTCTTCTTCCTTGTCATATTGCTCCCGCTCATTCTCATCCAGGCGGGCGCCACCTTCACAGACCACCCGCCGCTGACTGAACCACGGGTGCTCTTCATGTGCAACGGCACCAACATCAGCTCGGTGCCCTATGGGCCTCACTGGTGCCTGTGTTTGGCCTGCTGGCGCTCATATGCTTCGGCAAGGAGGCGGACGTGGCGAGGCTTTGTGTTCTCCTTCGTGGACTTCTTAGTATTCTCCTTCCTCCTGGCAGTGACCAAGCGGGTCTTCCACAAATGGTAGGGTGCCTACATCACCATGCGCCAGTAGCAGGAGCACCTTTTCCTCCCAATGATCAAGTCCTACCATGTGCGGTGCTACAACAGATGATGGCCATGGCGTTATCACATGCTAGTGGACTCGCTCTTGGCTCTTCGGCTGCCAGAAGAGGGCAATTGTGTGCTCACCGACAAGGAGCTGGTGAGCCTCTACTTAGAGTTCCTCAACACTAGGATGAACAACACGACGATGTCACTCGAGTGGCTGATGGTAGAGATGGCTTGGCATTCGGAAAGATGCAAGCCATGGTGTGTGGGTGAGCACCAGGGAGGAACTCTAGGATGATGACCTGCACGCGATGCCGTACCTCAAAGCCATCGTGATGGAAGGGCTCCAGTTGCACCCATCGACAAACTTCACGCTGCTGCACTCCATGCTCTTCGACGTGGTCCTCGATGGTTCCATGTTGTCCAAGGGCACAGAGCTCAACTTCATGGTTGTGAAGATCAGCCAAGACGGTGTGGACAGTGGTGTAGGAGTTCCGTCCAGAGCAGTTCTTGTATAGCGGCAAGGGATGCGACGTGGACATCACTGGGAGCAATGAGATCAAGATGATGCCATTCAGCGCCAGTCGTAGGATGTGCCCTGGGTACGTGCCTGCCATGAAGCACCTCGAGTTCATGATCGGCAGCTTGGTGAGGTTGTTTGAGTGGAAGCCAGCAAATGCCATCGCAGCGCAACCACCGGTTGGGAAGAGGGACTTGCCAACGATGATGAGGGAGGCTGGCGGGAGGAGGGGATGCGGTGGCCCCGGCTGGAGGAGGTGAGGAGGCCAGTGGGGCTGACGATTGGTGGGGGGAGAGGTTGTGGCAATCAGTGGCAGTAGGTGGTGGGAAGAGAAGAGGAAGAGGAAGGGAAAGAGAGGAAAAAAGGAGGGCAAGAAGTAGGTGGCTTCACGAATTAAGCCGAAACACCTCAATCTACTAGTGGTAACTTTTTCTGCTCCAGGTAGGTGAGCTCCAACCTTCACACTTCGCCGTGTCTTCTCACAACCTTCTTTGAGAGGATCACTACGCACGACGACTCGAACGCCATATAGGAGTCAGCAAACTCGAAGAGTAATAAGTCAAGCTCCTCGCTTGACTCTTACCATGTGCAATGAATGCACAAACTCGAGTGAATACACAATCCACCTCTAGATGCAACACATACAATGTAGAGTCTTCCTCCTTACTCATAAGGTGCAACACAAGCACAATTGAGAGAAGGACCTCACACTAGCTCAAGAGAGTGAAATAGAGTGCAGCAATTCCTTCTCTAGCCGGCCACAAGTGCGTATATATACCCACACCACGAAAACTAGCCGTTGGAAGCAAAGGACCAGAAAAATCAAGGTAATCGGAAGTACCGATGGCAAAAATGTAGTACTTTTGCCTCTTCACGACGGTAAAAAAACTAGTCGTTAGAAGCAAAGGACTAATCGAATCCAGTAGTTCCACTGTACAATTTTCGATAGTTCCGATCATCGAAAGTACCGCTCCTACATGCGGAACTACGCTCTTGCGGGAGGACAAAACCACCACACAAGTGCCTCTCTAGAAGAAACGTAGCGCTACGCAAGCTGGACGTTCCATAAATCGGAAGTTTCGCTCACACAGAGACGGTAGTACCGCTCGCTGATCGGACCACTCACACAGAGCCGATCGGACTGCTTACACAGAGTTGGTCGAAAGTACCGATCATCGACTACATTAGTCCCTGACCATGTCAGGTGGTTCGACCGCTTAGGTCTTCAACCATATTGTCCGGTTCGACCACATAGATCTCTGATTATATTGATCTCCAACCATGCTGGTCTCTGACCACGCTGTCTACATCGACCACACAGGTTTCCGACTACGCTGGTCTCCGACCACATTGGTTTCGACCACTCTAGTCTTGACCACGTCGACCATGCCAATTTTCGACCATATTAGTCTTCGATCACACAGATCTCTGACTACTTTGTCGATCTTTGACCACATTATATTAATCACGTCAATTCGACTATGTTGATTTTGATCACACAGGTCTCGACCACGTCGGTTTGACCATGTCGACTGCGACCAAACAGGTCTCGACCACATCGGTTCGACCATTCTGGTTTCGACCACACTGGTTTTGATCACATAGATCTCTACCACATCGGATTCTACCACATCAATTCGACCACGCTGGTTTCGGTCACACAAATCTCAACCACATTGGTTTCGACCACGTCGGTTCGACCACATTGGTTTCGATCACACAAATCTTCGACCACGTTGGTTCGACTACGCTGGTTTCGATCACACAGATCTTTGACCACGTCAATTCTGACCATGTTGGTTCAACCACACTAGTTTCGATCACATAGATCTCAACCATGTCGATTCCGCTCGCGCTAGTTAGACCACGCTAATTTTGATCACACATATCTTCGACCACATAGGTTTTCGACCACATTGGTTCAACCAAGTCGGCTCTTGACCATGAAGGTCTTTGACCACCAACACACGCGGTAGTTCCGTGATTACAACGCCGGTAGTTCCGACTAGCGGTAGTACCGCAGAATAAATTGCGGTTGTTCCGATTTTTCTGAGAAGTGCATAAACTTCAATAGATTTTGCAAAACACATTTGTAAGCTACAGTATCATGCATATAAGGATTATCCATGATTCTCAACAAGTTGCAAAATACATTTACACATTTTTAAAATCATGACACGAGGCTTATATGAGCTTTAGTTATTTGCAAATATAACTCTCATATCACAAAGAATGGAAACATGGAGTTCAAACACTTGCAAAATATATTTGCAATGTATAGTCCTATGTTACAAAAATTCAACACATAAGTTTCAACTATTTGCAAAACACATTCGTAAATACAAGCCTTATGCCAAAGAGAGCTAGAACAAGTGAGGTTGAACTATCAACACATGATGGGACTCAAGCACTAGACATGACCCCTTTTAATAGTACGACAATCTATACTAACATAAAAGACTAGAAACATATCCTTAATTCTAGCTAGTCATACCGTTGTCTTAGCATCTTCTTGAAACATGATGACACACACCTTCACTTCAAGTCCGGGTCCTTGTCACTTGAACTTCATCAACACATGATGGCTCTTCATTTGACTTGATGATCAACACACGATCATCTCCTTTTGGACATACATCAACTCATGATGCATCCTTCGCTTGACTTGATGATCTTCAACACATGAAGCCATCCTAAATCATCCTCTTTTATGGAACCTAACCTATTCATTCAACTCATGAAAAATATTAGTCCACAAATCTATTATCATCAATTACCAAATTTCACCATTAACTCATAATGGAGGGACTAGATTCCACAATCTTCTATTTTTTAGTAATTCATGATAATTTCAACAAATAATGAGATAAAAGATTGCTTTTCGAGTATACAACATGTACACAACAATTGTATACTCTATGATAAACTTTTTAAGCAAAGCTTACTTATCCGGTTATCATTTATCATTCAACCATTAACACATAATTGCAGGTGCTAGATAATAAGTCGATTATGAGTATATATAAACTACACAAGTTATATATACTCAAGGGATATGTTTTAAGGTAAATATCCTTAATATATGAAAAGATGAACATGGATCAATACTAATGAAACCACAAAATATAAAATGAACTCCCCCTAAATATGTGCATACAAGAATGTGTAATAGAGACATATGCACATATTCATGTTTGACTATTTAGGGAAGTTCAATCTATATTTTGGATCCAAGGAATGAAATAAGAAATAAGAATATGATATAGAATACATACCTCTTATGGTTTTCACCTTTTCATCTAAATGAGACTAGATAATATCATAATCAATAAATAAGTTAGTCTCACAATTAGATTTGTCATTATCATCTAAACCAACTTAATAGAGTTTAAACTTACACCCATGCATCAGCGGCGTCATCGACACGCTTCCTCACGATGATGATATGGGGCTACACCGATGGCTTCAGCACCTTGACAGCAGCCTTAGTTGGTGCAGGGATCTCTGGGAGCTCTTTTGGCTCTTTCAATGGGACCTCAGGCAGCGGCGCGTTGTTGGCCCCCTCCGGTGGCTGCACCGCTAGCTCATTGCAGTAGTAAATCTTGAGGCCAACCTCACCGTAGATCCAGCTAAGCATGTTGTGCTTCTTGAGCGGGAAGTAGATGATGCCCTCCTTCTCGCGTCGTGAGAATTGGGAGCCGTAGATGTAGACGGGCCTAAGGAAGTTGTTCTTGCCACCGCTGCCGGAGGGGTTGAAGCGGTGGTCATGGTAGAGCGAGACGTCGAGCACCTCGACATGCATGTTGGGTGGGTCGGGCGCAGCGAACTCAAGGCCGCTCGTGCCACTGCGGGTTGAGGTCCCACAGCATGGTGCGTGTGCGCTTTTGCTGGCCGTTTAAGTCCACGACGGCGTAGGTGCTGGGCATGCCAAGCCTGTCCTTGGGCACAAGGTTGCATGCGTCCACCACCTCCATGGCCAGCCTCCGCACCATCGGCGGCCCGGCCACCATAGATGGACGGACGAATGGGAGATGATCGAGGTGGATCGGAGGTGATGACGAATAGGGGAATATATCAGTTTGCAAATTTTATCGGAAGGTGGCAACAGAAGCGATAATCACCGGTTATTAGATTTTTCGGACAAAAAATTTGCATTGAAAATTTTGATTTTTTAGATAAAATTTAGGTGAATCCGATATTTTTTAACCGGTTTAAAATTTTATCGGAGACCACTGGTAAACCCGGCAACCATAGTTGCCGTCGAAATTTCGACGACGAAATGCTTTTGTTTTGGAGGGAGTTGTACTTTTTTTTGAGAAGCCGAGAAAGAGAGAGTCTGAGCAAGAGTGAGGGAATTGCCTAGTAGGCTAAGTAGCATGCTACAGCCTGATACCGAGAAAGAGAGTCTGAGCAAGACTGAGGGAATTGCCTAGTAGCATGCTACTGCCTGATACTGCATTATTTAAAAAAAATTCATGACTATTTACACAATTTTTCAAGCAGTCGGAGCTCGGGTAGCACCAACATGTGAAGTATACCAGGTGTGATTCGGCAACTCTAAGTACCCCGTTTGAAGTTATCAGTCTTTTAAAGCTGTTTGCGGGTATGATCAATTGCTCATTCATGATGCTAATTTCCAATATCCATCGATATCACATTGCACGTACACATATACGTATGTACATAGACATACACGCACGCCACGGAGGCTTCAATCAAGGCTGCAACAGTAAAGCTCATCGATCTGGTTATGACGTTTCTAAGTATTCTTGGCCGAGAGGACACTCTGAGTGACGATGGCGCCGAGCGCGAAGGCGGCGACGGCGACGGCGAACATATGCCCCTTGTCCCACTTGGACTGCTCCTTTTCCTTCTCCTTCTCCCACTCCGCCACCGCCTTCGCCTCCGCCATCCTCGTCCTCACCATCTCGGCCGCGCTGACCGGCAGCTTGGGCACGGTGAGGTGGAGCACGCTGCCGTCGAACCGGGCGGCTATCCTTTCGAGGTCGGCCGTGGGGGGCAGCTGGAACGCCCTGTGGACCCGCACGTACCCGACAGGGTGCTGCCCGCGGATGGTCACCCTGCCGGAGGGGTCGACGCGCACCTGGAAATCTTCCTTCTTGAATCCTTCAGTTAACCAAGAATCGAAGTTGAAGCACGTATTATACAGTAACATATGCACAGAGTATTTTAATTCGTCGATCGACGACATCGATCAGACGTACATTATCAAAGCGAAGAAGATGCCTTCAGTCTCACTAACTAGTACGTTATCTGGATATATAGAAGTATACCTGGGAGGTCGAGGCGGAGAAGATAGTTGTTGGCGCTGTCGTGCCACTCGAGCTTGGTGTCCAAGTCGATGTCGCGTTGCTGCCCGGCGGCTTTCGCTGATCCCTGCGGCGAGCAGCTCGACATGATGAGCTCGATCGAGCGAGACCTGCTCGCGTCCGCACCGATCGATCAGATGGTTGAAGCCGACGTACGTGTGATCTGGCCGTGCCCGTGGCGGCGGCGGGTTGCTGCGTGCCTTATATACGTATCACCCGTGCTTGTGTTGTCGTGTGCTTAATTAGCTGGTTATTCCAAGCTTTTCTTGAGGGTCACGAGCAAATTTTAGTTTAGCGTCGAGGTTTGGGTAAAGGCTAGGGATCTCCTCCCTTTCCAGCAGGTACCTTTCGGCATTCAAGCGGCACGGTACCTATCCAGATTCCAGTCACCTAGCTACCAGGCTACCACACCCAAGCGCGCATGCAAGCCTTCTCATCTCAAGAAAAACCAATGAAATGTGCAACTCGATCTAGGGAAAATAATCCAATTGTACTCCCTGTAGAATGTGACACCTGGCTCATCGCAAGAAACAAAAAAGAATATGACACCTGACGTGCAGCTCTGACCTTGGACTTGATGCCCTGATGGTGGGTTTATAGGCAAGTCTGCTCAAATGAACTTTTTTTTAGTGGTTTATAGCTGAAAAGTATTGTAGCTGGCTGAAAAAAACACTGTATTTGACAGAGACTTATTTAACATAATTAAATTTAAAAAAAATTAAAAATAGAAAAAACATACTAGCCCGTCACGTATAATGCAAACAAATACGAGAAAAAAGAACCGACAAAAAAGCTCAAAAAAGTCAAAAATATAAAAAAAGACGAAATTTATGAACAATGCAAAATAAGCCAGAAGCTCAAGGCGAAACGAGTGGGGCCTAAGGCCACATGTGATATTAAGTTAAAAAGAATCTAAACTACTCCCCTCTAGTCACACAAAGTTGTTTTGGATATCGACATGATCCTCAAAATATAACTGATCAGTAACTTATATTATAATATATTCATAAGATCTAATAAAATTATAATGTTATAAAAATACTTTTCGAGACAAATTTACATATATTATTTTAGAGGTGTCTAGTGGGGATTCGATTGTTTTTTTGTGGTTCAGAGCACTCAGATTTTTCATGTATGTAATATTTTTTGCCCATATTTGCAATATTTTTTGTCCATATGTGCAACATTTTTCGTCTATATGCAACATTTTTATGATGTATGCAACATTTTATAGTTGAGAAATGTTGCATACATGGAAAAATATCGCATACATGAACAAAAAATGTTGTAAAAATGAGCGAAAATGTTGCATACATGAAAAAAACTGAGTGCTCCGAGTCAAAAAACACTCGAGTGTTGTTTAGCAATTCCCTATTATTTTTATGTGCCCAATCTATTGGCTCAAAAAGATATTGATAGCTTAAGTTTATATTATTTGTCTGCACGTAACAAAAAATGACTTGTTTTTTTTGTGTTGGACTGACTAACATGAATTCATGGTGATTAAAATTTTGAATGCTATCAACATACCGCACTAATTAAAGCTTTGGTTGATAAATGTTTTGTGTGGCTTATAACTGGGACCGGAGAACTTTCACCTAATACAGTTAGGTTTTGGGCTTCCTTTTGGCGCTAATGGATCGATGCTGCTCAAATCATCGAAGAGAAGCGGTAGTAGCTCGCAACCACAACCGGTGTGTTGTTTAGCAGTGACGTGCCCTCCTTGGGTGTCGACTGAGTTTGATGCGAAGAATTGGTTCCCCGTGTTGAGGGGCGGAAGCTAGGGGTAATCGGAGTCAAATTCGCTGGCGAACTATGTCGGATTGAGCGCGGTGATAGCGTGATTTGGATTATTAAGGTTTTGATGAGGTCGAGGAAGCAAAAGGAGGTGCCGATGGCAAGGCTTAGCCACCAATGAACAACACCAGAAAATGAATGCACATGAATCCGGGCAGTAGAAAAGAACTGATCAGGAAAAGGCTCGGAGAAAGTGAGACAAACACGAGCTGGGTGCATTTTTTCGATTACAGTTTATAGTTTTTGGTATTACCATAAGTGTTTATACGAACGAATCAAATACCGATGAACTAATAAACTATTTCAAAAATATTATCTCGATAAGCCGTTTCAAAATAGTAACTGAGAAATCGTCGTATTTATTTATTTAAAAAATCATAAATTGAAAAGAACCCGAGAGAAAACGAGCGGTCAGCGAAACATCTTATTTCTTAGACAAGCAAGTCTTTTTTTGCGTGTTTTCAATAAACCAAGGGTTGGGAGGGGGTGGCGGGCATTGAGTGAATCGTCATATTGCCCACGGGACCTAGGGTGCATCGTGCGGTTAGCATTCGCTCGATCCTGATCCAGTGGACGTTCCGCCATTGCTCACATATATCGATAGGGGTGAAAAATGGTAACGGATAATTCGTTTTATCCGATATTCGTATCTAAGAAAACGTGAATGTGGTAAGCAAAATCTGTATTCGAAAATATCTGTATTCGTATTCGAGAATATTCGTATTTATATTTGATAATATTTGTATTTGAGAATATTCGTATCCGTATTCGTATAATCGTATTCGAGACTATTCGATTCGTTTCTAGAACCCATGAAAAATCCGTACGAATTTTGTGATTCAAAATTTGAATTTAGGCGGTTTAAAACCGGTAACCGGTTAAAAACCGGTGAAAATCGGCAAAACCGTTAGGAATCCGTTTTATCCGATATTCATATTCGAAAAAATCCGTATTCATATTCGAAAAAATCCGTATTCATATTCGAGAATATTCGTATCCGTATTTGAGAATATTCGAATTCGTATTCGTTTTAAAAATATAGATTCGTATTTATATTTGAGACTATTCGATTTTATCCCATCCGTTTCCACCCCGATATATGGATTTGTCTAGTTTACGGTTACCCGCACCAAAACTTTCCAGCGGACGCCTCCCCCGTGCGTTGTGCACGAACACGTGGAGCACATCTGCTTGGTCGCCTTGTGTAGATTTGTTCCAGCACTATGCCACGAACAGAGACGGAGCCAGCCAATTTCAATTTAGAAATAGTCTCATATCAGTTGTGAAAAAAGATAATTTATAAGTATTTAAAAGATTTTATTTATTGAACTAGTCTCATAGAAAAGAAGACCCAATACTACTTATAAATTTATTATTTTAGAGCTTGCATGTGGCAGCATGTGGGCTTAGTTGTGTTGAGTCCGTTGGACCTAAGGCTTAGGGAGTAAACCTGGCTAGATCTGGCCGGCTGGGTTGATCTACGGCTTGCCCGGAAATCACTATTGAAATCGGTTGAGACGACAGCAAGGGAGGGTTTAATGGTTGCTCGCCGATGAGCCCAGGTAGCTGGCCTTGCTCTGCCCCTAGCCATGAACTTTGTTTCCCCTTCGTCTCCTCCCCCCACACACACAAACTGACACCGCCACGCGCTATCTCCGACAAGATCTGCCCAAATTTGGCTCCGTAAGCCTCCATGTCCCATGCGTCGCCACCTCCGAACCCTAGCTTTACTGTCACCATCCCTCGGCGCCGATCTTCAAGCACCATGCCGTGCCGCCTGCGCCATCGGCAAGGGATGCCACTCCTATGTACCATGCACGCTCCGCCATCGTTGAGGGGGTGCCTTTGCCATCGATTGTTGTTCTCTGTGGGGGAGGGGTTGAAAGGTAAGATAGAATCATAGAAAGCCCTCCATATATATGGAGGTGTTTAGAGACTCGAGTGTTTTTTTTGGAGTTGAGAACACTCAGATTTTTTGGACGTTAGATCTTCATCCAACGTTTTAGATTTGGAGCACTCATATTTTTTTGGGGGGTGGGGTAGAGAGGGTTCCGTTAGATGGAGATTCAACGCCTTAGATTCATTTTTTAGAGAGAGAGGGATATAGAGGATCTGTTGGATGGAGATCCAATACTCTAAAATCTGAGTACTCCTAACCTAAAAAACACTCAAATACTCCTTAACACTTTCGTTTGCAACTTCCATCCTGTCATTAACTCCCCTGGGAAAAAAATTGCGTGGAAACGGTATGCATGCGGACTCGCGTGCATACATACCTTGGATGCTTCCCACGCGTACAACCAAATCATCCAACCGTGTGTGCCTGGGAAAACACAGCTCGGCTCTGAAGCTCCAAACGATGCTAACGCTCGGCTCCCTCACGCAGTCACACGGCTGCCGGGCTGCGACTCGGCTATTTCCCTTCCACCGCCGCAGCCTTTCTCCTCCCCTATGGCCGCGCCCCCACAGCCTCCTCTCTCCTCCCGCATGGCCGCCTTCAACCGTGCGTGCGGCGAACCTAGGCGACTTCGACGACCTCGGCGGCGGCGCCATTAGGGGCCGTGCATGGCTCCCGTCATGGAGACCAGGGAGATCCCCGGTGTGCTCGGTCGCGCAGTATCGCGGTTGCGGTGCGGTGCCCGATCGCGCGTTCCCGCCCTCGTGCTTCTGCCGCGCGTAGGCGTGCGGCTAATTCCCAGGCTAGGCGGCAGCGCCATGGACGACGCCCACAGCATGCTCGATCAAATGCCTACAAGGTTTAGCCTCTTCAGACAGCTATGCTTTCATAGGCTTCTTTGTCTGATGCAAAGCTTTGGTCTTTGATTCATCAGAATATACTAGATATACTAAATTTCTAGTCTACGTCAAAAGATCTCTCATGCTTTCTTGATTTGATTTTACTGTCTCCCAGACCAATGCATTTTATTATATCTGTACGTCTGATTTTTGCTCCCTTGGCTCATATTAATTATATCACTCTGATTTTGCTTGTTGGTATATCTCTTGTACAGCAAGGTTCAAATAACAGCACTGACTGGCCGTTGACGAAGCCCAAGCTCAATGTCTGCTGGCACCACCAAAATAGAACTGTCGACGATGCCGAAGCTCAAGCTGCAAGGGGAAAATTCCATACAAACCAAATGAACAAGATGTTCAATACTGCAATGTGCATATTCTAGGTGGTGCGCCCTGGAGATGTTGTAGTGTTAGTCTACCTTTCAACCATGGAGATGTTCCCATACAGAGTGAATTAGTGCACAATGTATGGATGTGCTTCTACTTAGAAGGAACAATCTGTGAAGCTTCTCCTTTTGTTCTGAACTTGTTTTGTAAGAGTCAGTGGTACAGATGCTATAAGATGTAATATACACATTGTAATTCTTTATCTGAAATATACATGGGATTTTGGCCATTTTGGAATTTGCAGTTTGATGAATGTGTTACAATCTGATGGTGTGATGGTGTGCATCTGATGGTGTGCATCTGATGCTATATGATCTGAGGGATGACAGATGCTGTCATGCGAAATTATTAGACAAGAAATGGGTCATATAAATGTATAATCCTTCTCAAACATATATTATCTGGATGTAACCAGTAAACTTTTGCATATCTAAGATTCAAAATGCAGCATAGCAAATTACATATTTTCATGATTTTGCACTCCATCAAAATGTAATTTCCTAACAGCCGACTGCAATGTGGCATCTTGATTAACTAAGAGATTTGTATATCCTCCTGGTATATATGGAGCAGCCATATATGGAGCAGCCATATCATGCCCGTCTTGCATGAATGGAGCAGTCATGGTCGAAGATTGTCCAACATTAAGATCCTATTTTATAGAATATGAAAGTCTCCATAAGACATGCATGCAAGTAAATAAATTATGAAAATGACATAGAAAGTCAAAGTCATGTCTTACAATCAATTGATTAGGATTAGCACCATCATCTCTAGTTTGCACAACTTTATTTGGATCCTCACCTACAATCAAATATATATAAGATAAAAGAATATAAAATAAATTTTCTGCAGGCAGCTACAGGGGTAGGATCACTACCTTTTTTAGCACTTGTCTTCTTCTTCCCTGACTTCTTTTCAACAACATTTTTGAAGCGTGAAGTCTTTGGGCCTTTTACCACCTGAGGAACTGTAAATGACATTGTACTGTTTACTGTGTTACTATGACACACATTCAGAGTTAGTGGAATGTCATTGGATTCTTCTTGCATCTTCCTTAGAGAAGTATCTGCTTCCAAGTCCAGCTTTTCTAAGGCTTTCTGCAAATCATCAAGAAGTTCTTTTGACACTGAAGACTTCAAAGCAATAGATGTTGCCATTCGAGAGAGAAGAGCAGCACGTGTTTTCAAATCTTCTTTCTCACTTCCTTGTTTCTCAATATAAAATCCTCTTTTTGCATATTTTGTCCATCTATTCAATATATATTGCGACGGCAAAATGTAAACTCCATTTGTATTAAATACTCTGAGTGCATGCTTACACAGTAGACCTACAAGATATGGTTGACATGTTTAGTAAATTGTAGCAAGAATTATATTGCAAATTAAAATGTGCGTCATACCTATGGATTCAAACTTTCTGCAAGAACAAGCAATGGTGGAATCTGCGGTGTTAAATACCACTGTTGCGCCACGATCAGATTGCATATATGTAACCATAAATGTTGAGGATGTCCCCTCATTTTTCAATAAGGTACAAGATAATGTGAATTGTTTTTTAAATTCTTCTTCAAACTCCGAATACATCCTCCTTGTATATGATTCCGCTGCAATTCTCAGCATAGGTAACTGTGGGATATAGGTAACTGGGATCTTTCCACGTGACTTAAAATCATCATCCAACTCATTCTCGCGGAGACTAGCTGCAACCTTCTCACATTCTATAAGGAGTTCTGAAAGACCGAGCTTCCGGCGAAATCTTTTCTTGAAGACATTATTCATACCTTCGCTCCTTTGAGTTGAGTTCATATCCGCCGTAAAAGAGTCACGGTAGACAGCAGCCCACTTCGCCCTTATATCATACAAGTTTTTCATCCATGCGTTATCCTCAAGGTTGTATTCCCGCAACAATTCATACCACTTTTCAATGAAGTAAGCTTCTGATCTGTCCTCATAAACACACATCTTAAAATCAATTAGAAACTTATTATCTGAGTCGTGAATTACTTGCCCAAGATGTTTAGCGGCATTTAGATAAATATGCCACAAACAAAGACGATGGCTTGTATTTGGGAATACATATGCAATTGCTCCTGCCATGGCTGCATCTTGATTAGTGAAAATTGTGCTTGGATGCTTTCCTGACATTGCTTTTAGGAAGGTCTCAAAGAGCCAAACAAATGATTCAATAGTTTCGTTATATAATAGTGCAGCCCCAAAAATTATTGTCCGCTTGTGATGGTTGGTTCCAAGAATCGGAGCAAAAGGCATTTCAAACTTATTAGTCTGAAAAGTGGTGTCAAATGATATAGCATCACCAAAACACTTATAATCCATGATAGATTGACCATCGCCCAAAAGAAATTTGCTATCCGACCATCTTCCTTATCTATCTGCGCAGCATAAAAAATGTAGGATCCTCTAATTGCTTATTTCTCAAGTATTCCAACAATGTTTGTGCGTCATTGGCTTCTAAGTACTTCCTACACTCACGACCAATCTCATTATTGCTATCCATCTGAGAGAATGGCACTTTGTCTGCTCCTCCATAAAATTCCTTCATGAACTCATACACTTGAGCTGGTTTCATACCGGCTTCCCGTATCTGTCCAATTAGCTTTCTGTCCGCCTCTATAACACGCCGTTGGGATCTCAACTTGTGTGACTTATTTGGACTAGCAAGATAATGATTGTGATCAAGCACAACCTTTTGCACTTTCCAAATCCCCCCTCTGCTGACACTAAACTGAACACGAGCATCGCAGCCTGTCCTTGTATTGTCCTTCTATGAAGACTCATTCCCTCGATGTCCTTGGCTGCTGCAAACTATATATTTCTGACATATAGTTTTGTCTGCTCTGTGCTTTGTAATGCTCTTTCTAATGCTGAACCCAACCTTACCAGCGTATTTGTTGTACATCTCATATGCTTTGTCCTCTGATTCAAAAGCCATTCCAACTTCTGGAACGATCAATGTTTGTGCAATTTTATCAACCACCTGGTGTGCAGCGATAGACTCAGTGGTCTGTGCAATAGTAAATGATCACGGATCAGTACTAGGCGGAGGACACGTACATGATAGTCAAAGGAAATAGGTTAAAAAAAGAACTATACCTGTTCGATGTCGCCTCCATGACTACCCGTGATCGCGCATTCCTCGTGCGATCCTAGTTCTGATGGCGCATGAGAAAAAGACCCCATAAGCGCGGCAGCTGTATCGTCGTTGTGGCGCCGTCCTTCTGCCATGGCGGACATTGAATCCTCGGGACTCATCGCGGCCGCATCGACTTCATCCCCGACGGAATGCCTGCGGGCAACCAGGACACCGTGATGATGACCCTCGAGCGCATCCGCGCCGTGGGGCGCTCTGCGGCGCATTCGAGAGCTCCGGCGGCGCCTCGCTGAAGCGCCGGGCGGGAGGGACGGCGTCGAGTGCCTGGTCACCGACACGCACCTGCTGACGCTGATCGACGTGGCGCGGCGGCAGGGAGTGCCGACGCTGGTGCTGCGCACCGGCAGTGCTGCCTGTTTCCGCCTCTTCGCGGCGTACCCGATGCTCTGCGACAAGGGCTACCTCCCGGTTCAAGGTTGCGCGATCGCCTCCATGACTACCCGTGATCGCGCAGTCCTCGTGCGATCCTAGTTTTGATGGCGCATGAGAAAAGGACCCCATAAGCGCAGCAGCTGTATGGTCGTTGTGGCGCCGTCCTTCTGCCATGGCGGACATTGAATCCTCGGGACTCATCGCGGCCGCATCGACGACGGCGTTCTGGCCCCTTTCTCCCGCCGTGATGGCCATCGGCACCTGTGTCGTTCTCACTGCGCCTTCATCGGCCATGCACGCACGGTTGAAGGCGGCCATGCGGGAGGAGAGAGGAGGCTGTGGGGCCGCGGCCATAGGGGAGGAGAAAGGCTGTGGCGGTGGAAGGGAAACAGCCGAGTCACAGCCCGGCAGCCGCGTGACTGCGTGAGGGAGCCGAGCGTTAGCATCGTTTGGAGCTTCAGAGCCGAGCTGTGTTTTCCCAGGCACGCACGGTTGGATCATTTGGTTGTACGCGTGGGAAGCATCCAGGGTATATATGCACGCGAGTCCGCATGCATACCGTTTCCACGCAATTTTTTCCCTCCCCTGTACATTGTATACACACTGGAAGCTTTGAGTGTCCGCCTCAGCCTCGTACATCCATGTATGATTATTACACGTATATACGCACGCACGCTGCAATTAGCGCTCTTGCAATCTGATGATTTAGTTCTTGGAGAAGAGCTTGTGAAGGACGAAGACGCCGAGCGTGACGGCGGCGACGGCCGCGATCACCTCCTTCTTCTTGCCGATGGCCTCCGACCACTTGAACCCCTCCTCCGCCGCGCGCTCCTTCCAACGGCCTTTCTCCCTCTCCCGCTCCGCCTCTGCCAGCCTCTCCCTCGCCGCCTCGATCCTCCGCTCCGCCTCACGGCCAACCTTCGCCCTGTGTTCGGCCCTGGCCTTGTCGTCCTCATCTTCTCGTTTCGCCGCCTTCTCGCTTGGCGTCGCTGTCGCCACCGCCTTGGGCTCCTCCCCCACTTCGTCTACTTTCTTGGCCGGCGGTTTCTTGCTTCTTCCTGTTTGCTTCTCCTCCTCCTCCTCCCTATGCTTCCCCGCCGCCAACGCCGCCCTCGCCGCCTCAATCCTCCGTTCCGCCTCACTGTCAACCTTGGCCTTCTGATCTGTTGGTTTGTCGGCGACGTCCTCCTCCTCCTTCTCCTCCTCCTCAGTGGCCTGCGGCGGCGCGACCGCGCCGGGTGGCAACTTGGGCACGGTGATGGTGAGCACGCCGCCTTCGAACCGGCCGGTGATCCCGTCGAGGTCGGACGTGGGCGGCAGCAGGAACTCCTTGTGGAGCCAGACACTCCTCGCGCCGCCGTCGGCCAGGCGCTGGCCGCGGATGGTCAGCCGGCCGGCGGTGTCCACTTGCACCCGGAAGTCTTCCTTCTTGAACCCTTGTAAGGAAAAAAAGATCAGCCAAGAGATTGAGTACGTGTTAACATCATAATCATTTCATCTTATCAAGACTGCATCTCTACGTACACTCTCCTATACCTGGGAGGTTGAGGCGGAGGAGGTAGTGGGCGTCGAAGTTGAGCCACTCGTGCACGGGGTCGATGTAGTCAGTGACGTCGCGGGGCTGGTCCGCTGCCGCTGCTTCCATGGCTTCCGCTGATGATCCTTTCCTGCTCGCCATGGCGCCTGGCTTGATGTGTGTGCGAGCGTACGTACTACGTGTAACTTGGCTTCCCGATCAAACAAACGTACGTTACCTTCACGTACGTGTGGTTCTTGGCTACCTAGCCGGTGAGTGAGGAGATCACTATCGAGGCGCCTTACACCATGCCGCCGGCCTCATATATATGTTGCACCCATGCGCAGGAAGAACTAGGCTACGGGGATCCACGGTGGCTTGGGGCCCTCACCCTGAGACCCTCCCCATAGAAAATCCTTCCCGTGCGCAGAGCTTGTGTTGTGTGGTTTGCTAGGTTAAATTATTCCAAGCTTTTCTTGAGGGTCACCCAGAATTTTATCGTCGAGGTTTTAGTAAAGGATGGCAAGGGATATCTCCTACGTGTCTCCGGTGCAGGTGCCTTTCGCACGCGGCACGGTAGAGAGTTACGTACCACCCGTGTCTTCATCTTCATCTCACGAAAGCAAGCTATACGCCCAATGAAGGAATGTGCCGTGTAATGCTCGTGGGCTTGCCAGATGCTTTGGACGAGCTAGATTGCCCGTCGGTTGATCGCGTGTTTTCATGATTCATGGATTTGTTTCTTTTTGTTAAGTAAATTTGTATGGTTTAAATCCACACGTTCTTATTTAACACTACTATAAAAAGGCTAATACTAGACGTCTTATCACAAACGGTTTACTGACGGTAAACTGTCAGTATTAAATACAATCACAGATGGTTTAGGTTTAGAGACCGTCTATATTACTGTCAGCACTAAAAACCGTACGTGAAGAGGTAATAAAACACAGACGGTTTTTAACAAGAACTGTCCGTGATAATTCATAGACGGTTCTTAACAAGAACTGTCTGTAATAATTGTGTATGAAATTTCAGTCTCATCCCACTACATCACCGATCCACAGTATCTCTCTCAGGATCCACATCACCGGTAATAATTGTGCATAATTGTGTATCAAAAAGACAAAGCGATGACTATAGCCTGTGAATGTGATTGCAGGCCGTGATGAACGGGAGGGTGCCATCCTGCATGCATTGTGTCAAGACATCGAGCAAGCACAAATGTTACTCGATTCTATTCAGGCCCGTGCCCAAGAGAGGCGGCGTGCTCCACACTTTTGATGACCCTCTGCTATACAGTCCCTACAGCCTCAACGAGTACATGAAGTTCCAGTTTGCGGTGTTTTTGCCATGGTCGATCTGCGGTGGTCGTTCTGCCGTGGTTGATCTTTGGTGGTCAATTTGCCGTGGTCGTTCCGTAGTGATCATTCTACCATGATCGATTTGTCGTGGTCATTCTACGGTGATCGATTTGCCATAGTCTTCAGTGACCATTCTACCATGGTTGATTTGCTGTGGTCGTTATGTGGTGATCGTTTCGCCGTGGTCATTCTTCCTTGGTCGTTCTAACGTGGTCGATCTGCCATGGTCGATCGGTCACAGAGCAAGGAAGCAAATGTAATGATCCATTGAAGGCATTCTGTGGAGTAGAGAAAAAGTGGAGAAAATGGAAAGATAAAAAATCATCAGTACAAATATCATAGGCGGTTCTTATTAAAAACTATCTGTGATAATTGCAGATATCACAGACGATTTTAAATCTAAACCATTAGCGTTGACCGACATATCATAGACAATTTCTACTACAAACCGTCTATGATAGTTGTATCACAGACGGTTCGAAAACCGTTGGTGATGACCTCATATTATTATTGACCCATAAACTTAGAAAGCTCACCAAACTGTTTGTGATAACATTTTTGAACCATCTATTATGACCTTTTCTGTAGTAGTGTAAAACTCCACCGAAAAACCCCATGGGAAAATGAGTGGAGAAAAGGGCAAACATCGGTACATGTCATTTGTTTTGCACTTATTGCCTAACAAAAACATTCAACTAAGAAAATTATTACTCCCTCCGTCTAAGTTTACAGGGCATATTTTTTGAATGTTCTTGTACATAAATATAGGGCGTATTTTATGTTCCAATACAAAAATATAATTAGTGTCATGTTCCCTATATAGCCCTAATAAATATCCAACTATTATGGCTACGAACCAAATAGTAGAAAAGGGGACTAGTAGAGTGAGTATGAGAAATGAATTGGCCTGGCCTTCTGCTTTGCCTAGGCTGTCTATATATATGGCCACAAGGCCCGATTACAATTATACTCCCATAGTGCAATACTATGCTAGGGCTATACATGTCTTTTTACATGCCTTATTGGGCCTTCAAGCCCAGCAAGCCGAACAGATCTAGGTGGGGCCACCCCTACAATAGTCGCCCCTCATGGTAAAGGGCTTCATCTTTTGCAGGTTGAAACATATCACCAGGCCTTTTGGCTCCCTCCGTTCCTTCGGCCTGGTGGAAAGTAGGCCCATGTGCTAACTTATTGCGACTGTGGTCATCTGGCAATGCTATCGTGGTTGACGGCCATGGCACATGCGTCGTGGTCGATAGCCGTGGCATGAGTGAGTATGAGAAATGAATTGGCCCGACCTTCTGCTTTGCCTAGGCTGTCTATATATATGGCCACAAGTCTCGATTACAATTACACCCCATAGTGCAGTACTATGCCAAGACTATACATATCTTTTTACATGCCTTATTGGGCCTTGAAGCCCAGTAGGCCGAATCGATCTAGGTGGGGGTCACCCCTACAACACCAACTTTAGACGATGGGTCTTTCTAGGGCCTAACTCTAGTTGGTTTCCTGTAGGCTATGGTGGCATACCACTAGATGCTTTTGCTTATTTATTAGTCTTCCGCTGCAGTTTACTCTTGACTCTGATATTTTATTTGGTCGGTCGACCATATGTTGTAAACTCTACTATGCATCGCTTATATATCACCCTTTTGTTGTAAATTAATTATGTGTGATGTGTATGGATGTGATCTCGATGTTGTAAATGTATGTACTAGCCACTGATCATGGGACTAGTCCAGAACACATACGGTGATTATGGGTGTTCCCGCGCTTGGGGTCCCCACATCATTGTGATGACAGAGGGAGGACTAGGGGTTTACATAGGGATTGAACGCAACATATATCTTCTATGTATAGCCTCGGAGAAGGGAGGGAAGGAGCTTGGCCATGACGGGATTGATGACGATGGTTTTGGTTGGAGGCTTCCATGCGCATGAATGAGGGTGAAAATAGTCGATTGATGGTACTATGAATGTGGTAGCTTGATGGCAACAACAGTTTCCATGTGCAGGGCTGGAGCTGGCGCAAGGGGCACCATGGCTTGACCGGCCTGGAAGCATGAGCATGGCATAGAGAGTAGAGCAGAAGAAAGAAGAAAGAAGGTAAGGAAAAAGAAAAGATAAGGCCAAACGGAAATGGGCTAAGCCCAAAAAGGAAAATGGGCTGAGCCCGAGGAGATATTTGGAAATTTAAATAGTTTTTTATTTTTACAAGATACAAGGAAAACCAATAAGCTTAGAAAAATGGCAAATAATGTCCAAAATTTTCACAAAAATTAATAGAAATTTCTAAGGCTATTTTGGACTTAGGAAAATTATTTTGAACATAAATTTCATTTTTATTTTGGTACATAAATTATTTTTAATTTTCAGGAAAAAGGAAAAACCTTTTCAAAATACAGAAAATTAGGGCAAATAAATTTGAAACTCAAGAAACCAAAATAACGTTTATTTTTATTTTTAGTTTTACTTAAATTAAATTTTTTATTTTACTTATTTAAATATAAACATGTGCTATGACAGGTATGATGGGAGTTCATCGGGAGATTCCTACTGGAAGCACGAAGTTAACGTAATCGAAGATACCACTGCAGATACCATGC
Organism: Dendrocalamus sinicus; assembly: GCA_036346575.1. Classification (NCBI taxonomy): domain Eukaryota; kingdom Viridiplantae; phylum Streptophyta; class Magnoliopsida; order Poales; family Poaceae; genus Dendrocalamus; species Dendrocalamus sinicus. The sequence goes on along the minus strand of CM070643.1, from coordinate 27,427,506 downwards.
ATGGTTCTCCACAGCAAACTCCCCCATGACCCACTGGTCAAATTGTATGAACGTACCTACATCGCCCAGGGGGGAAGGAAATAACGGATCTGGTGGATATCGATGTTCTAATCCATCTATTTCTACCCCTCTGCACTTGCTGAGCCTCATGGAATGACCAGGGAACTTAGGGCAAAGCTCGAGTCATCACACCCCTTCTACCGACAGGAACACTTAGAGGCCTTCGGTAACTATCCAAAACCTACAATGTGTGCATGATATTCTAAACAACCTTGGCCCTGCTTTGGTAGAAACTCCAGGGTATGCTAAAGTTGTTGGTCAAATATCAGAGATTCTGTAGTAGACCATGTGACGAACAAAAATGTATCAAGAGCAAATGCTTTCCTAAAGCCAAACGCTGACTTCATCTATGCAATCCCCGCACGACAGAAGCCAGCATGGTTAGGCTAACAATAATCCATCAGCAAGCCCAAGACTCACTCACAGATTTCATCAAGGAAGCCACAAGGGAAGAAGGCTCTTTGAAAATGAAGCAACTTCTCCCCCTAGCCATGAAAGATGACCCCAAGGATATAGTTCGGATGACCTACATCATCATCTGAACAATATATCTCGTCAGAGACACAATTTGAGTGTCTAGACCGAATATGTCGGAACCCGGAGCAACAACTCCTGAATCCTTTGTGTAAATCACATTAGTCCAGGATCAGCTAGTGCACACAGTGACAACAAAGATAAATACCAAGTGTAACACCCTTGAAATTCGAATTTTGTAAATCATGAATTATTTTGAATATTTTGGTTTTGCTGTTTGAACTCTGTGGAATTCTTTTGAAATTTTGGTTTAAAAGTCTAAATAAAGGAAAGATAAAAACCAACAAGAATTGATGGAAAATATAAAAGAAAATAGGTAAATGACAATATAAAGAGCTAATAAAAATAAAAGTAGTGAAAAGACATAAGATTAATAAGAATAAAGGAAATATATGCAAATAAATTTCTCATGCAAAAGTATGTACTAAAATGGGCAAAGAAATATATATATAAAAGAAATGGGCCGGCCAGACTGGCCCAGCCAGCTAGCCAACCAGCCCAGCGGCCACTCCCGCGCCTCTGTTTTCTTTCCCCTCCCTCCCGCAACGTTCGGACAAGGGCCGAAGCCCTTGTCTCTGCGCGGATAGGCCGTCGTAGCTGCTCCTCCCCGCACGGCGCCCCTCCCTTTTGACCGGCGATCCTCGGTGCCACACCGCACGCGTCAGCTGGGCCCACGCCATCACATCCCCATGTCAACGACTACAGTGGTCAACCTGAGCCCTTTGCCCCGTAGCCACGCTCCGCCGACGCCGCCGCTCTACCGGCCAACCACCCCCGTTCGGCGTCAACGCACTCCGCCGCCTATAAAACCCGGCCGAAGCTCCCATAGCCCCTAATCGGACTCCTGTGCCCTCTCCTCACCGGCGCCCCTCTTCTTCCCCACGGCCGGCCGCCTAGCTCGTCGCCGCCCCGCACCACACCAATCCGATTCCGCGCTCCTACACCCTCCTGGGAGCACGGTGAAGCCAACCCTGTGCTCGGCCAAGCTCCTCCGGGTCCACATTTCGTCGGCGCCGAGAGCTTCCCGAGCCCGCCGCCGCCGCATGCCACCGACCCCTCTCCGGTGATCACCGGTCACCGCCGACCCCTCCGCCACCTTCCCCGAGCTCCCGGCATTCCATTTTGCCCTTCATCGGTACCTCCCCGGTCGCCCACCACCGACCACGCCGCCGCCGTTCCCCGCCCTCGGCCTCCTCTACTCACCCCCATGCAGACCCAGCTCAAGTGTATTACTCGCCCTATATAATCAAGACACACTGTGAGTTCACTTGGCTATCAAGGCTCTCCCTTCCCCCCCGATTCCCGCGGCCGCGCGTTCGAGCCCCCGGCTCCGCAGCGCCGAGGTTGAGTTTCCTTGATTTTTTGGTTAACTCGGGTGGGCCCCACCTGTCAGTGGCCGCTAGCCCAAGAGGCCCACTGACAGCAGGGTCCCACCTGTCATAGCCGACCACTGACATATGGGCCCGAAGCCCCGTGGGTCCCGCCTGGCAGTGGCCGCTGACCAAAGGGCCCCACCTGTCAGAGACCGCATGCCTGTGGGCATTACTGCCATATGGGCCCCACTTGTCAGCCTTTGTCTCCCCCCTTTTATCTTTTTCTTCTGGAATTAAATAAACTAAAAACTTCAAATATTCATAACTAATTCATTTTAGCACCAAATTGAACGGGACAAAATTCTAAATTCATTTAAAATCAAGATCTACCCATTGGAACAGAAATTATGCCAATTTAAATTTATTTGAAATTTAGTAATTTAAATTTGGTTAAGTGAATCATAATCAAACTTTAAAAACTCATAACTTTTTCATTTCAGCTCCAAATTGAGTGAAACAAATTTCTACATTTGTCTAAATTTCATACCAACCCTATGAAACTATAGGTGTGAATTTTGGAGTTATTTCGATTTTCTCGCAAGTGTTTATTGGTTCGTTGATTATTCACAGGAGATCCTGGATTGCAAAATCCGGGTTTGACAGCGCTGGTATTAGAGCATACGACTGTAGGGTAAAAGCCTTAGAATAGTTGTTAGAAGGGACGTAGGGTATCCCGCTTGGCCACAGCCTGGCTCTGCAATCTTCACGCACCCTTGCTGCGACAGGCTCCCTTTTGGTACTATCCGTCACACAGAGAGGGTTCCAGGTACAACGAGACCCTCATGCCCGAGATGGAGGATGACCCGATGCTCACGCATCAGGTGGACCTTACCCAGGCTATGGGGACAGCCCACGTTGTGGCACAGGAGGAGATCTCGGCGTTGTGAGAGCGCCTGCACGCCTGCCACAGCGAGAACAGTCACTACGGGAGCAGCTAGCCCAGTGCGAGAAGGCTTTAGCGGAGGCCAAGGCAAAGGTGGCTGCCGCACGTCCTCAGCTCCAGCAGGCCCCTGCACCAGTCGTAGCCCCAGCACCACCCCCGCCAGGTTTAGGAGGACTCCGCACGGGACTCACCGCTCGTAAGAACGTGCGGCCCCCGAGGCTGCAGTCTGCTTTGCGTTAGGGAGAGACCAGCTATAGCCGCAGCAGTTCATGCTCCTACTTTGACTCCGATCCTTCAGAGTCTAGCAGCTGTCGGTCCCGCTCTCAGTCGCCAGACTACAGCCCCTCTTGCCTAGGTGCCGGATTTATAGAGGAGTAGACGAATTAGCAGGGTGCTTGCTATAGGTTGGTTAGTATCAGCAAGCATAGGTCCCTATCGTGGTAGTAGCAGCTTGTGTTAGTTTCCTAGTCTTGCAATTGTATAATTACGAACTTTAAGTGTGTTATGTGCTTGTAAAGTCCAGCATGGCCTAAAAACCATAAAAGCTGGCTATGTGATGTGTAATTTAAGTTTAATGAAATGGCTTTGTGTCCAAGAATTGTTTTGTCGTTTATCTTATTTGATATTTTGTATGGATCTTCTATGTGACTATCTTGGATTGAGGTTTTCTTACATGGTTATAGTTAGAGTCTAAATTGTACCGCAAAAACTGCAGATGGCCAGCCACAGAATCACTCGCGCCCAGGCCGATGCCAACCCTGAGATACAGGCCGAAGTAGAGGCCAACCAGGAGGCGCAAACTGCTGGTAGGGAAAGAGGCTCAAGTTAAGGGGTGAATCTCCCACCCCCACCGGCCAACCCATCTATGGCATAAGTAATGGCGCAACAAACGCAACTCTTGCAAGCCATCTATGCAGGCCAGCAGCCCAGCACCAACACTCACAGCTCCGACCTTGGCGATTTCTTAAGGACTCACCCCCTCACTTTCGTGGGTGCAGATGAGCCCCTAGAGGCGGAAGATTGGCTGCGGGACACAGAAAGGAAGCTCCGCTTGGCCAAGTTTGCTGAGAATGACCAAGTGATTTTTGCTACCCAGTAGATCCAGTGAGCTGCAGCAGCATGGTGGGAAAATTATCTAGATGTTAAGGGACATGAGGACACCCCCACCGGAGCTAGCTCAGAGATTGTGTCATGGGCAGAGTTTAAGGCAGCCTTCAAGGCCAACTTCATTCCAGCTGGAGTAATGCGAATGAAGAAGAATGAATTTCGTACATTGAAGCAAGGAAGCATGTTAGTCGGCGAGTACCTCACCAAGTTTAATCAACTAGCTCGCTACGCCCCGAAGGATGTAGCAGATGAGGAGGAGAAGATCGACAAGTTTCTTCGTAGGGATGAATGAAGAGTTGCGGGTATAGCTAATCACCCAAGACTTTGCCAACTTTCATCAGCTGGTGAACAAGGCAATAGTCCTGGAAAGTGAGAGGAGAACCCTGGAAGCCAGCCGCAAACGCAAGCAAGTGGCTCAGCGACCCCAGGGGAGGTTTCTTCAGAGGCTCTTCGACAACTCCTCCTTCTCAGGTTCAACCCAGTTCAAGAGTCCCACTCCCACACCTCGTCCAAGTGGCGGTTCGTTCCAAACCCCACGCCCCACGGGCCAGTCCACAAAGTCGAACCCAGCCGAGGGCAGAAGCTGTTACGGGTGTGGAGAAATGGGACACTTCATCAGTCAGTGCCCGCAGCGGCAAAATTCTCCGGTGAAGTTCAATTTCCACCCCTGCCCGAGGTCAAGCATCAACACCCAGCAAGGGAAACCAGACCCCTCAAGCCAACAAGTCGGCCTCAACCCCCAACCGCGGTCGAGTCAATCATATCACCGTGGAAGAGGCTAAGGAAGCTGTCGGAGTTTTGATGGGTACGTTCTCTGTTAAGACCATTCCAGCACAAGTTCTTTTTGATTCTGGGGCTTCGCACTCATTTATAGCAAGAAGATTTGTGGATAAGCTTGAGCTGCCCACTTACCCTCTAAAGAAACTTTTGGCACTTAGCTCCCCCGCGGGAATTATTAATGCCACCTTAGTGTGTCTTGGGGTAGAGGTTTCCATGGAAAGATGTGAGTTCCTGGCGGATTTAATAGTTTTGCCCTCCCAGACCCTGGATATCATACTAGGAATGGACTGGCTTGCAATGCATCAGGGGATCATAGACTGCGCCACTAGGAAAGTAAAGCTAACTAAATGCCCTGGATTAACAATAGAAGTGAAGGTGGACTGCCCGTACCGATGGGGTCGTGCCATATATTATTGTGAAGATGTGCCGTTGGAAGGGATGTTAGTAGTACAAGACTACCCTGAAGTATTTCCCGAAGAGCTACCAGGCATGCCACCGGACAGAGATCTCGAATTTGTCATCAACCTAAAGCCCGGTGCTGCCCCCATATCTAAGAGGCCATACAGGATGACTGTGGATGAGTTAGAAGAGCTAATGAAGCAACTCCATGACCTGCAAGACAAAGGATTTATCAGGCCCAGTTCCTCACCTTGGGGATCCCCGGTAATCTTTGTGAAGAAGAAGGATGGCACCGCCCGGATGTGTGTAGACTATCAGGCCTTAAATGAAGTGACCATCAAAAACAAGTACCCTTTGCCTAGGATTGATGACCTATTTGACCAACTTGGAGGAGCCACTGTATTCTCCAAAATCGACTTGAGGTCGGGTTATCATCAGTTGAAGATTAGGCCAGAGGATACTCTAAAAACTGCTTTCACCACTAGATATGGACTGTACGAATTTACGGTCATGTCTTTTGGTTTGACCAATGTCCCAGCCTATTTCATGAATCTCATGAATAAGGTCTTCATGGAGTATCTGGATAAATTTGTGGTGGTATTCATCGACGATATTCATATCTACTCCAAGACTGTAGAAGAGCATACGGAGCATTTACGCTTAGTGCTAGAGAAGCTAAAGGAGCACCAGCTGTATGCCAAGTTCAGCAAGTATGAGTTTTGGCTGTCAGACATCAGCTTTCTAGGTCATATAGTGACTGCTGGGGGAGTATCCGTGGACCCAGCTAAGATTGCAGCTGTGATGGAATGGCAATAGCCCACTAATGTCACAGAAGTGCGTAGTTTCCTCGGATTGGCAGGATACTACCGAAGATTCATTGACGGATTTTCTCGGATTGCCAGGCCTTTGACACAGTTACTAAAGAAAGAACAAAAATTTGAGTAGACAAGGACTTGTGAAGAGAGTTTCCAAGAACTAAAGTGGAGATTAACCTCCACACCTGTCTTAGTCTTGCGAGATGTACGCAAGGATTTTGAGGTATATTGTGATGCCTCACATCAAGGCCTGGGATGCGTACTCATGCAGGGAGGCAAGGTTGTGGCATACGCATCACGACAGCTTCGCCCTCATAAAGTAAATTACCCAATCCATGATTTGGAATTGGCATCAGTGGTGCATGCACTAAAGATTTGGAGGCAATAACTGATAGGAAACCATTACGATATATACACCGATCACAAGAGCCTCAAGTATTTCTTCACGCAGTCCCACCTCAACTTGAGGCAGAGAAGGTTAGAGTTAATCAAAGACTACGACTTAAGTGTTCACTATCACCCTGGTAAGGCTAATGTGGTAGCTAACGCCTTGAGTCGTAAGGCATACTGCAATAACCTCATGGTTTTGAAGCAGCAGCCAGAGTTGTACAAGGAGATAATGGCGCTAAATTTGGAGATAGTGGATCAAGGTACTCTGGCGGCCATGGAAATTCAACCAAGCATAGAAGAGCGAATTATAGCCGCACAGCAAGAGGATCCAACTACTTTGAGACTGAAAAGATTGATGGAAGCAGGAAAGGCTCCCAAGATAACAGTGGATCATGAAGGTGTTCTGCGGTATGGGGCACGTATCTTTGTGCCGCATCAAAAGGACCTTAAGGACCTGATACTTAAAGAAGCTCATAGTTCTGCATACTCCCTCCACCCTGGGAGCACCAAAATGTATCAGGACATGAAGCAGTGCTACTGGTGGCCCCGTATGAAAAGAGACATCGCTGAACATGTAGCCTGTTGTGATGTGTGTCAGAAACTAAAGGCAGAGCACCAAAGGCCAGCAGGGTTACCGCAACCATTGCGAGTACCCCAATGGAAATGGGAAGAAGTTGGAATGGATTTTATCACTGGACTTCCCCGAACCAAATCTGGGTATGATTCAATATGGGTGGTAATAAATAGACTGACCAAGGTTGCGCATTTCATCCCTATCAAGACCACCTACAAAGGAGACAAATTGGCAGAACTATACATGTCCCACATCGTGAGTTTGCACGGTGTACCCAAAAGAATAATCTCAGACCGAGGTTCTCAGTTCACCTCGCATTTTTGGGCTAGCCTCCATGAAGCCCTTGGCACCCACCTAGATTTCAGCACTGCCTATCACCCACAGACAGATGGTCAAACAGAAAGGGTGAATCAAATATTGGAAGACATGCTTCGGGCTTATGTTTTGGATTTTTCCAAAGATTGGGACAGATGTCTGCCATATGCTGAATTCGCCTACAACAACAGCTACCAAGCCAGCCTGCAGATGTCCCCGTTTGAAGCTCTGTATGGGAGAAAATGCCGGACCCCTTTACACTGGTCAGAAGTAGGAGAAGGCTATGTCTTTGGACCAGACACTCTAAAGTAGGCTGAAGAGAAAGTCCGGCTAATTAGAGACAGACTGCAAGCAGCTCAATCAAGACAGAAGAGCTACGCGGACAAGAGGCGTAGACCGCTAAGTTTTGAAGTTGGGGATTTTGTGTACCTAAAGGTGTCACCCTTGCGAGGAGTTAGAAGATTTAAAGTCAAAGGCAAGCTCGCCCCACGCTATGTTGGGCCTTTTCCAATTGTGGCCAAGAAAGGAGAAAGAGCATACCAACTAGAGTTGCCCGCCAGCCTAGCAGATGTGCATGATATCTTTCATGTATCTGTAAGATCGAGGAGGCCGACTAGGGGGGTGAATAGGCGGTTTTAAAATTTTTCGTCTAATTTCAATTAGCAATTTTAAGCTTAATGATTTCCTAGAGCGAGTAAACAATAGTACTACTAAACAATCAAGAAAGGCTCAATTGATCACTAGTACAAGTAATTGACTAATAGCAATATCAATAAGCTTAGGGCAATGTTTGCTACTCTAACTAAGCAAGCAATCAAATTATTCAAATGAAGTGAATTGCTTGAATGAAAATAAGCACAAGAGAGCAAACCACAATTGACACAATCACTTTTTACCATGGTGATCGGAGACTTTCCGGTCTCCCCACGTTGAGGTAAGCCCGAACGAATCGGACCGGCTCCACGAATTTGAGCCTAATCACCTCTATCACTAGCGGTAGCCCTTTCCCTCTCCGGGTAGGCAAGCTCCGAGCCTTCACAATCTTCCGGGCCTTCTCACAATCTTCTTGAGAAGATCACCGGAACCTCCACCAAGCCGTCTAGGTGCCGGCAAGCACCAAGAGTAAGAATCACAGTGGACTTGATCACTCTCAAGTACCAAATGGATCAAACTAGGATGCAATGCACTCGAAATGGCTAAACTACCTCAATTGAATGCTCAAGTGTGTAAATGAGGTGTGAGAGGTTGCTCTAAGCTCAAAGATGTCCAATGGGTGTTCAACAACCTGTTGCTGGTGGGTCGAATTTATACCCCCACCAACCTCAAATAGCCGTTGCATTAAACAATCCTGAAAAATCAGAGAAATCGGAACTACCGCTGTGTTAAGAGCGGTACTTCCGGATTTCCGCCGCCTGGTCAGAACGGTTATGTCAGAGGATCAGAAGTAACCGTTGGACATTAAATGCAGTACTTCCGCCGTTGTAAGTACGGTACTTCCGGAAATCCAGAAGTTCCGATATTTCTCCGGTACTTCCGATCTCAGCGAGTTCAAGTTTAACTCTGGGCGCTCTCTGGAATTAAAGTTCCGCTCTAAAGTCCGGAACTACCGGACCTGCGATAGTTCCGCAGTTCAACTCGCGGTTCTTCCGATCTCCAAGTGGTTAAGTTCAACTCCGAGCGCTCTCTGGAATTAAAGTTCCGCTCGGGAGGCCGAAACTTCCGCGCTTGCGGTAGTTCTGCCGTTCACTCCGTGGTACTTCCGATTTCTGAGAGACTAACTTAAACTCTGGGCGCTCTCTGGAAAAAACGTTCCGCCCGGGCGCCCGGTACTTCCGCCCAATCGGAAGTTCCGCGCTTATAACGCCGGTACTTTCAAAAATTCTGACAATGCATGATTTTGATTCAATTTTGAATTCTAAATGCATGCATGATCCTAAATTGATCCAAGAGGCACATTAGCATATGATCAAGCATTTCACTATGATCCCTCTTAATAGTACGGCGTCTATCCTACAATCCGGTCTTCCATCCTTTCTCCAAGATCGGTAAAATGAAAAGAGCCCTAAACTATTTACCTTGTCACCTTGGAACTCTTTGAATCTTTGTGAAATATTTTATGAGCCTCTTTCTTCGCCATTTGGACTTATCCTTTCAAACACTTAACGCACATATTAGTCCCATGATCACATAATGTCATTAATTACCAAAACCAATATTTAAGGGGCCTAGATGCTTTCAGTATCCCAACTTAAGAAATGCCTTAGGGTACCAGAAGATCAAACCCCATTGGAAGCAGTCGAGCTTGAAAGTGACCTGACTTACAAAGAGCGGCCTATCAAGATTTTAGATACGGTAGAAAAGAAGACCAGGAATCAAACTATCCGCTTATGCCGAGTTCAATGGAGCCATCATACCAAGAACAAGGCCACATGGGAGCGTGAAGATCAATTGAGGAGAGATTACCCACACTTGTTTGCAGCTTAGGCTGAATCTCGGGGTCGAGATTCTTTTAAAGGGGGGTAGATTTGTAACACCCTGGAAATTCGATATTTTGGGAATTTTGTAAATCATGAATTATTTTGAATATTTTGGTTTTGGTATTTGAACTCTGTGGAATTCTTTTGAAAATTTGGCTTAAAAGTCTAAATAAAGGAAAGATAGAAACCAATAAGAATTGAGGGAAAATACAAAAGAAAATAGGTAAATGACAATATAAAGAGCTAATAAAAATAAAAGTAGTGAAAAGACATAAGATTAATAAGAATAAAGGAAATATATGCAAATAAATTTCTTTCCCCTCCCTCCCGCAACGTTCGGACAAGGGCCGAAGCCCCTGTCTCCGCACGGATAGGCCGCCGCAGCCGCTCCTCCCCGCTCAGCGCCCCTCCCTTTTGACCGGTGATCCTCGACGCCACACCGCACGCGTCAGCCAGGCCCGCACCATCACATCCCCATGTCAACGACTATAGTGGTCAACCCGAGCCCTTTGCCCTGTAGCCACGCTCTGCCGATGTCGCCGCTCTACCGGCCAACCACCCCCGTTCGGCGTCAACGCACCCCGCCGCCTATAAAACCTGGCCGAAGCTCCCATTCACATCGCCGCGCCTTTATCTCCCTCCCCTCGCCCCCAATCAGACTCCCGTGCCCTCTCCTCGCCGCCGCCCCGCACCACACCAACTCGATTCCGCGCTCCTACACCCTCCTGAGAGCACGGTGAAGCCAACCCCGTGCTCGGCCGAGCTCCTTCGCGTCCACAGCTTCCCGAGCCCACCGCCGCCGCATGCCGCCGACCCCTCTCCGGTGATCACCGGTCACCACCGACCCCTCCATCACCTTCCCCGAGCTCCCGGCATTCCATTTTGCCCTTCACCGGCACCTCCCCAGCCGCCCACCACCGACCACGCCGCCGCCGTTCCCCGCCCTCGGCCTCCTCTGCTTGCCCCCCATGCAGACCCAGCTCAAGTGTATTACTCGCCCTATATAATCAAGACACACTGTGAGTTCACTTGGCTATCAACGCTATCCCTTCCCCCCGACTCCCTCGGTCGCGCGCGTTCGAGCCCCCAGCTCTGCAGCGCCGAGGTTGAGTTTTCTTGATTTTTCGGTTAACTCGGGTGGGCCCCACCTGTCAGTGGCCGCTAGCCCGAGAGGCCCACTGACAGTAGGGTCCCACCTGTCATAGCTGACCACTGACATATGGGCCCGAAGCCCCGTGGGTCCCGCCTGGCTGTGGCCGCCAGCACGCGTGGCTGCTGACCAAAGGGCCCCACCTGTCAGAGACCGCATGCCTGTGGGCATCACTGCCATATGGGCCCCACCTATCAGCCTCTGTCTCCCCCCTTTTATCTTTTTCTTTTGGAATTAAATAAACTGAAAACTTCAAATATTCATAACTAATTCATTTTAGCACCAAATTTAACAGGACAAAATTCTAAATTCATCTAAAATCAAGATCTGCCCATTGGAATAGAAATTATGCCAATTTAAATTTATTTGAAATTTAGTAATTTAAATTTGGTTAATTGAATCATAATCAAACTTCAAAAACTCAAACTTTTTCATTTTAGCTCCAAATTGAGTGAAACAAATTTCTACATTTGTCTAAATTTCATACCAACCCTATGAAACTATAGGTGTGAATTTTGGAGTTATTTGGATTTTCTCGCAAGTGTTTATTGGTTCGCTGATTATTTTTTTATCCAAATTTTTGCGCACGTTAAAATAGCGTATGAGGCTCAGGAGGAGGAAGCCGAGGCAGCAACTCTGCAGAGGTTGTACATCTTTACCCACAAGTCACAATCATCCTTTTTTACCACCGGGTTACACACTTACTTAGGTGTGCGGCGAGGAGTCGTGACAAGGTCTTTACAATGCAAAGGCTTTAATCTGGCCAAGCCAACTCTAAGGTTTCACCACAGTAAGGAATCCACCAGACCGGGACCCCCTCTTGAGCCTGAGTGAGACTTCACATGGCTTAACCACGCTCACTCAAGTGAGACTTCTCATAGCACCAACCACGCTCACTTTCAACCTACAACTTGACTCAGGTTGGGACTTCACAAATTATTCAGCCAGCGTTGTCCCATACTAGCCATGTGGTAGTACAATAGGGCTTTGCAACAGTAGCTCACAGACCGGTCCTTAATTGACTTAGGCCCAACCACATTCCTCTGTGCACGACAGTCAACCCTGCGTCTACAAACAACAGAGCATGCATGCACCCACCAACTAACCAATTGCATAAGTCTAAACCTTGTTTTCAAAATATTTCATGAACCTCCTTGACTCACCAAAGTTAAGAGTACATTTGAAAAGTTCATCATTTTATGTGAAAAGATATCCCAGCCCAAAGATATTTCTAAGGTAGACTAAGCATTTGCTTTTCAAATAGTCTCTAGCCATACTAGTGTACTAACTAGAGTTTTGCTCTAGGTTTACAAAGCATCAGGGTAATTCAATGTCAATGGAGGTAATTACAAATGGGCAATAACTAAATTTAAAGCTGAATTGAAATACGTTGAATAAAAATATGCATGCAGAATAATTTAACACAACATAGTTTTATTTTGAAATCTGGGATCAACATGATCAAGTAGTGTGACTTGCCTTGCTCTTCAGATTGGTGCAAATCTTCGTCATAGAATTCTCCTGAATCGTCGAAGTTTACACGTGAAAACAACCCGCCAAATTCAAATAAATTCACACTAAACTCAAATTGACTTCAAATATTTGAATTGAGGGCAGAAATAGATAGAGAAGAATTTTTGATGAATTTAGAAATTTGAATGGGCTCAATCGGAGTTAGGACGAAGGAGAACGGGCTCTCGGAAGTTTAAAATCAGAGAAAAGGAAAATCTAGATTTTTAGAATTATTTTTCTAAAGGAAATTGGATTTATGACGTCAGCACTGAATTTATTTTCGGCGGAATTAATTTCCTACGGGAAATTCAGATTTAATGCGTCAGCATGACGTTAGCCATGAGGCGGGCTGTCTGACAGTGGGCCCTCGAGTCTATAGACCAGGCCCATGGACCAAACGGGGCGCTGAGGTGGCACGGGAGTTGACCCGTGTGTGCACGGCGCTAACGGGGAGGGACGGCGCTGAGGTAGTTGCCATTGGGCGGCGTGGCATCCACGCGGGCACAGCTGCAGACGTGGACGGACTGGCCGGTGGTGGCACTCGGGAAAAGAGCTCGCCGGTGCTCCGGCGGACGGCGGCCGGTGGTGAGGGCGGAAACGGAGAGAGGAGGCCGAGGGGAACTCGGGGGTAGGCGTGGCCTTACCGGAGGCGACCGGAGTTGGGCCGGCGGCGAGGAGAGGCGGCGGCAGCTCGCGTTTCACGGTGCAACAGCGGCTTGGCAACGCTCGGGGCCGGGGAAGTGGCAGAGTAGTTGCGCTCGGAGACGAGGGGGCTCGAGGTGCCCTCGATGAATCTCGGGGAGCTCTCCTTCACCAGCGATTGCTCGCCAGAGGGGGAGCGACGCTCGGAGGCGGAGGCGCACAGCGAAGGGCACTCGAGAGCTCGGGGCGAAATTAGGAGGTGGGGCGAGGAGTGGCGAGGCCGGGAGGGGGATTTATAGGGGCGGACGGGTGCGGGCCGGCGCGAATCTCTCGCCGGAGATGGCGCAGGGGCAGCGGCGGTTACGGGCGGAGAGGCTGGGTGGGGCGTGGGGAGAGGGGAAGTGGGGAACGCGGCTTGCGGGGGAGGTTGGGCGCATGAGGGGGGAGGCGCATACGTGCGGGAGAGAGGTGGAGGCCGGGAAGGGCGGAAGTGGGCACAACAACCGGCGGCGCGGGGAGGAAGAAGGGGGCCACGCGAGGAAGACGCGCCTGACAGGCGGGCCCTGCGTGCAATGAGAGGGAGAGGGAGGAGGCGCAGACGGCTCCGATGGCGCCACGCAATGAGAAGTGTATTGGATGGCCGAGGGAGGAGCGCGGGGCGCAGATGGGCCGGGCGCCCGGGGGTGCAGCCAATCTAGGCCAGCCACATGTCGGCCTGGGAGGGGAGGGAGGCGGAATGGGGCGATGGTCGGATAGCGGCAACGTGGGCAGAATCTAGCCGGTCACGTGGCGGCCGGAGGGGGAGGTTGGGGTTCTTACTTTATTTTCTGATTTATGGATTTTCCAAAAAAAAGTATAGGAAATTCAAATAAGCTCAGAAAAATATGAAATAACTTCCAAAAATTCTAGAAAAATTCACAGAAGTCTCTAGAAATGTTTTGGACTTAAATAAAATATTTCAAACTTAGGTTGGTATTTAATTTTCATACTTAAAATACTTTTTAATTTCAAAAATAGGTTTTAAACTCCAGAAAACTCAAAAAACCAAATAAAATCCAAATAATTAATTTAAATTAGGATTTTTATAGAAAATCAAAATATCATTTTATTTAATAATTATTTTTTGGTTTTACTTAAAATACTTTTTAAATCCAGCCTTTTCAAAAACAGAAATTTAGGGCAAATCCAAAATTAAAATTTAGGCACCAAAACATATGTTTTTATTTTAAACCAAATTAATTTAATTTAATTTTTTTCTCAAAATTTTTTTGAAATAAATAGCTGGGCCGTTACAGAATAGGGGCACCAATTCCCCACATTGGCTATCGAAGAAATAGGTCCCTGACTAATTACAATCTGACTCCTTTGCAAAGAAGGTGCCATGACCAAATCACAAGTTACCACACTTTCTCTGTAGGCCTTCAAGTGATACACTGGCCAGCAATGTTCTGATCCGGAAATCTTGAGAAAATTGATGGAAAACAAAATTCATTGGAATTTCTGTAGATTCATACCACTGCTATCAGGGCTACGGGAGTGTAAGTTCAAGTTCCATTATGTTGATTTTGGTGATAATGACAAATGCATTTGTAAGACTAACTTGTTTACTAACTATGATATCATCTAGTCTTATTTGATATGATTAATGATAAATGCAATTGTGAGACTAATATTTGTATAAGTTATGATATTACTTAGTCTCATTCGGATGAAAAGGTAAACTCATATAGTATTACATTGTCTTGTTTTATTTGGATGTAAAGGTGAAAATCATGGAGGTATGTATTGTAACGCCCCCATTTCCAGGGGCGTGTACGGACACGGCATTCTGCAACTATTCACGCATGAACAGTCATGGAGTGTCACGCAAGAGTATACCATTGCATGCTTACAACAAAAATCCAGTATATAATTCACATATAGACTAACATCCAGTTTTGACAGCGGGGCGTGCGAGCCCAAAGTATAATTACATCATAAAAGACTCCAAGATCCGCTTGAGCGTGGCGAAGACCTAAAGCCACGGGTCCTCGTCAAAGAAGAGATCCTTCGGGACGTCTCGACGGGGAGACCTTCTTAACACGAAATCTTGAATTGCCTTCTTTTCTTCTGGTATCTGTGGAATTTTGCAAGCCTGAGTACTCCAACCCCGTACTCAGCAAATCACAAGGGAAACCCTACTTTAACTATATGCACGGATCAACAAAGGAAGGGAGTATACTGGGTTTATTAACTTTGAGTGGATGCAGTTTTATTTGCAAACATTTTGATAAAACGGACCCAAAACTACTCCTCAATATCTTAGGGGTTTTCATGAAGAGTTAATTAACCAACTGAACAAGTTAAAGCATGTACAAATCTACTTAAGCTTCGCTGCTGGAATCACCCAAGTGACACAGCTCCAATAACCGGGAGCACGGCATATTCGAATACCATTTATTTGACTCTGCAGAGTTTGCTCAGCTTTACCCACACGATCCCTTAACTCCCGTGACAGAGTTAAGAAAGCCAGGTCGTTTCACTGCTCAATTCTTTATATAGGCTCTACCCGGTAGAATCCACTCGGGTCTGGCTCACACATACACATACACACAAACGTCCGCTTCGAGTGAACTCTACCGTTGTTAGGCACCCGCAGCACGGCCTGCCTAACCTTTGTTACCCAAACACCTACTCCACAACACCTATAGAGTTTCAATCGAGTTGAGCAGCTACTAAACCAATGTTGACAAGTCAACTCCTGTGGTTGAGCGGTCACCATGTCATTTGCTCAGCGTAAGGTCTGGTCCTCATATTTTCCCCCCAGGGGCCCGCAACCCCTGCCAGGTCCACGACCTTACAACCTAGGGTAAGAATCCTTACCCTATTCTGCACGTCGACATACTCCGCCCTAGGGCACGGTGTCCCATACCACCCTGTCCTAGAGTCGGGTTTTCCAAATTCTATTGGCCCGCAGCCACAACCTTAGTAGTGTAAAGACTATAATAATAATAATCTACGGTTATCTAGATTAGCAGATAATTATTTCTAGGGTTACAAAGGCATGGTTACAAGTTTAACATGGCATTTCATGGTGGTAGGTTTAACTACATATCATGTCATTCTAAACATTTTATTTTTTACTTTGAACTAACCTTTCAGAACTAGCTTAATGCAAATAGCATAATAACAAAATTTAAATGGCATGGGATTTCAACATGGTCAAGGACTTGTGACTTGCCGTGAATCTGGACGATCTTGGCGAGCTCGAACGTAGAAGCTTCTGGATCCTGGGACTACTCTTGAATTTCCGGGAGCTCCGACACTAGCACAAACATGTAAAATAAATAAGCCCGGCTTGAGCCTAATCAAGCGAGGAAAAAGAATCTATTAAAAAGGAGTAAAATGCATAAATCTCCAAATAGGGAATTTTAGGAATTTATCTGGGATGAATTTGGGGAAGTGGTGGTCAAAAATGGGTTCAGGACATTATTTGGAGCAAAGTGGTGAAATTTGAGAATTTTTGGGATTTTCTGTGATTTTCTAGGATTTATTTGAATTTTCAGGGATTTAGAAATTGGAAAATCGCTGGAAAATTGGTGGGAACAGTAACGGGCCGGTCCGGTGCAACAGTGCAGTCCGGCCGGGGAATGGCCCGCGCGGCCGAGCGGCCAGCGCAGCCCAAGCGTGCACGTGTGAATGGAGCGGGCCGGGAGGCCGCGGTCCAGCTACGCAGCGCCCGCAAGGGGTGGATGAGCGACGCGTGGCGCAGCGAGCGGCACCGATGCGAGGGAGGTGGTGAAGCAGTACGGGGGAAAGATCCGACGGACGAGGGGATGCGAGGTTATGAAGATTGGACGACGGTGGTTAGGCGACATCCGACGGCCAACGCTAGATGGCACAGAGGGGAGAGGACGGCCGGGATAGAGCCACGTTCATCGTCTTCCTCCCCTCGCCTGGCGCACGCAGCAGAGAAACAGAGACGGCGGGGCTCCGTTCTCTGGCGACGGTAAGTTGCTCTAGCGGCAAGGGAGGGTGCCAACAGGTGCGTCTCAACACGGGGAGCTCAATTTGGGCCTTTGGAAGGGACGGGAACCAATGGAGGGCACGGGAGGCAGAAGCGGCGGTGCTGGCATCGACCCGGGGCATCAACACGGCGAAGGGGGGCGAACCCACTGGCGCAAAACCGGGGGCACGACTCGGTCGCCCAACGTGCGGCACGTGCGCGAAAGAGAAGTCGGGGAGGAAGGAAGGCGCGAGCGAAGGGGAGGGAGCGAGGCGGCGCCAGGGGAGGAAGAAAGCGGGGAGGGGAGCAGCGCCAGCGGGAGAAGGAAGGAGGAGGCGCTGGGAGAAGGGGAAAGCGGAAAGGGGAATGGCGCCAACGGGAAAGGGTGGCGCCAGGCCGAAAAAGGAAGGCGGAAAACGGGAGACTTTCCAAAAAGGGAAAGTTTCCGAAAAACACTCAAAAATCCAGCAAAAATCAAGAAAATTTTTGGTTTGAAATTTTGGGGCTTTTCATGTATTCAACATCATATTCCTGTATCTTATTGCATTCTTAGGATCCAAAATATAGAGCAAACTCCACCAAAAGTTTAAGATAAATATTTGCATATGTTCTTAATCATATATTCTTGTATGCACACATTTAGAGGAAGTTCTGCCCCGCTCAGTTGGGCTGAAAAGTTGTGGCTTATGGCTGAAATTGCACTGTAGCGGCTGAAATTTTACTGTAGCTGAAGGTGGCTTATTTGACGTAATTAAATTTAAAAATTTTTAAAAATAGAACAAATATGCTAGCTCATCACGGACAACGCAAACGAATATAGGAAAAAAGAACCAGCAAAAAAGCTCAAAAAAGCCAAGAGTTCATAAAAGACGAAATTTATGAATAGTGAAAAATAAGCCAGAAGCTAAAGCTGAAATGAGCGGGGTCAGTTTTGTGGTTTCATTAGTATTGATCTATGTTCCCTTTCAACATATATTAAAGATCTTTATTTTAAAACGTATCCCTTGAGTATATAAAACTTGTGTAGTACATATATACTCATGATTGATTTAAATTCAATTATTTGCAATCAGATTATCATCTAGTTCCTCCATTATGTGTTAATGGTTGGATGATTAATGATAACCGGACGTGTAAGCTTTGCTAGCAATTAGTCTCAAAAGATAAACACTCATATTCAAATGAGTTAATTGCTTTGAAAGCTTATCCTATAGTATACAATTCTTGTGTATATGTCGTATACTCGCAAATCAATCATTTATCTCATTATTTGTAGAGATTGTCATCAATTAGTAGTAAAAGGAAATATTGTAGAATCAAGTCCCCCCATTATGAATTAATTGTGAAGTTTTGGTAATTAATGGTAATTGATTTGTGGACTAACATTTTCTATGGGTTAGATGAATAGATTAGGTTTCACAAATAAGGATGACTTGAGATGACTTCATGTGTTGAAAACATCAAATCAAGTTTCGAGATAAAGTTGGTATAATGAGTTGAATGCCATCAAGAAGAGAAGTTGATCAAAATTCCCATGAGGAGCTAATCATGAGTTTATCATCAAGTCAAGAAAACACCCATCATGTGTTGATAGAATTCAAGTGAAAAATACATCATGGGTTGATGCATATCAAGACGATGACCTAGACTTGAAGTGAAAATATATGTCATCAAGCTTTAAGTATGTGTTCCTAATCTTTTACCGGTCTTAGTGCTTGGATGGAAGACCGATTTGTTAGTATATGTTGTCGTACTATTAAGAAGAGTCTTGTCTAGTATCCTGAGTCCCATCATGTGTTAATACCTCAATGTCATTTGCTCTAGCTCTCCATGGCATGATGCTATTATTTGTGAATGTATTTTACAAATAGTTGAGGCTCATATGTTGAATCCTTGTAACACAGGACTATACATTGTAAATGTATTTTGCAAGTGTTTAAAGTCCATATTTCCTATTCATTGTGGTATGAGGCTTATATTTGCAAATGTGTTTTGCAAATGGTTGAAACTCATATATAATTCTTGTTGCATGTGACTTAGGTTTGTGAATGTGTTTTGCAAACGTGTTGAGTCCATGTACCTATTCCTTGTGTCATGATTTTGAAAGTATGCAAATGTGTTTTGCAACTTGGTGGAAATCATATTTTGATCCTTGTGTGCAGGATACTATAATTTACAAATGTGTTTTCTAAATTTGTTAAAGTATATGCACTTTTCAGAAAAATTAGAACTACCACTTTGTGTCTAGCGGTACTACCATTGGGTGGTACTACCGACGTTGGGATCATGGTACTACCACACTCATTGGTGGTCAAAGACCAATGTGGTCGAACACCAATGTAGTGAAAAACCAACATGATTGAAGATTGATGTGGTGGTCGAAGATTGACATGGTCGAAACCAATGTAGCTGAAACCAACATGGTCGAAGATCGGTATAGTCGGAGACTTATGTAGTCGAAACCAACGTGGTCAAAGATCAACATAGTTGGAGATCAGCGTGGTCGGAGACCTATGTGGTCGAACTAGACAACGTGATTGAAGATTGGCGTGGTCAGAGACCAGCGTGGTTGGAGACCTGTCTAGTCAAACCAGACAATAGTTCGAAGACCAGTGTGGTCGATGATCAGTAGTACCGACTCTGTGTGAGCAATCTGACCTACCTATGGCACCACCGGCTCTGTGTGAGCGGTATGACCGTTGTTGCGGTACAACCGCTTGTGTAGCGGTACGTTTTTTCCAAAGAGACACCTTTTTGGAAGTCTTCTCCTCCGCAAAATATGGTAGTTCTGCATGTGTCAAGTGGTACTACCATGTTGCAGTAGTACCGGAGAATTGTTGATGGTACTACCAATTCTAGTCTGTAATGGCTAGTTTTCTGACCGTTACGAGGGGAGTGGTAGTATCGGCCGTATAATGATAGCACTACTGGATTTGCTAGTTTTTGTCCCCAATGGCTAGTTTCGTTGTGTGGAGTATAAATACTCCCTTGTGACTGGTTAGGGTATGACCTTTGGCACTCTATTTTACTCTCTTGAGCTAGTGTGAGCTTCTCTTCTTATTTGTGTATGTGTTGCACCTTGTGAGTAAGGAGAAAGACTCTAGATTGCATGTGTTGCGTCTAGAGGTAGATTTTGTATCCATTTGAGCTTGTGCATTCATTGCATGTGGTGAGAGTCAAGCAAGGGGCTTGACATTTTAGTCTTGGAGGTTGCGGACTCATAGACGATGTTAGAGGCGCTGTGCGCGGTGATCTTCTTAAAGAAGGTTGCGAGAAGACTCGGTGTGTTTTAAAGGTTGGAGCTCACCTACCCGGAGTGGGAAAAAGCTACCACTAGTGGAATTGAGGTGTTTGGCTTAATTTGTGGAGCTGGTCTAATTAGTTTGGGCTTACTTCAATGTGAACTAGGAAAGACCGGTAAGTCTCTGAACACCACGGTAAAAAGGAACTTTGCCATTTGTTGTTTGTTCTCTTGTGCTCAATTTACATTCAAACAATTTATATCATTGAATTAAATTGATTGTTTATCAACCTAAAATTGCAAACCTTTGACATAGACTTAAGTTATTGGTGCACTTAGGTGAACCTAGTTGATTTAGGCCTTATTTGTGCTAAATCGAATTGATTTACACTTCAGCATTATAAACTTGGTTTTAGCCAAAGGAATTTTAAAACAGCCTATTCACCCCTGCTCTAGTCAGCCTCCTCGATCTTACAAGTAGTACCAGAGCCTGGTCTCTTATTTATTAGGCTTCACCGCCTAGAGAGTTAACGGATGGTGACTAGCAATATAGTGCACTTAGATGAAATACCTCTATTTGATGGCATGAATTATGGTAATTTAAAATCTGCATGCTATTTTATTTCAAAGTCATGAGCTTTAAATTTTGGCAAATTGTAGATGTGAGCTTTTCTCCTCCATTAGATCCTCTTGCTCCATCAATTGAGGAAGACAAATGCTCACATCTTGACGTTCAAGCAACTAATGCCTTATTTAGTACTTTGATTGTAGAGGTGTTCAATACAATATGCAATCTCGATAGCGCTCATGAGATGTAGACTAAAATTCAAGATAATTATGAAATGTCCACTTTAACTAATGAGGATTGCATACAAGAGTGGATATCAGGGGGAAAATGCTTAACATCTAGCTCCGACAATGAAGAATCCACAAATCTCTTCACATCAACTCAATGCTTCATGGCAAAAGGTAATAAGAAGGTAAATGATAATGATGAACCTTCATATGATGTGATGATGGATATACTAGAAGGGCTTAATGAATATCTTGGGAAGGAGAAGGTTAAGTATAAGATTTTCAAGAAAGAGCATTACTCTCTTCAAAATGATTATAATGTGTTAAAATATGAGCATGAGATTTTTTCCTTTTCAAGGAATATTCTAAGTCTAAGGTAGATATAGGTATTACATGCAATTTACTAGATGATATGCTATGTATAGCTCCTAACTCTTGCATTTCATCTAAGATTAGCATATCCACTCCTTGTGATGATTTGATTGATATAGCTTGTTGCTGTAGTAAAAATGCTTCTACTTCCTCTATGCATTGCAATACTAACATTGTAGAGGAAAATAATGAGCTCAAGGCCTAAGTCACAAGATTAAGAAATGACTTAGAGAAAAGCTACAAAGGGAAGACCTCTCTTGACAAAATATTGAGAAACTAAAGAAATTCAAATGACAAGAGAGGTATTAGCTTTATCTCCAACAAGAACGAGAATAGCAAGATAAGGCACAATGCAAGACACATGAAAAATGTCAAATGATTTAGTTGCAATGAGAAGGGTCACTTTGCCTTGAAGTGCCCCAACAAGGTAAATAACAAAACAAGGTCATCAATGAAGAGGCAAACCAGTAATGAGCAAGATAAGAAGATAAGAAGGGGTAGGAAATGCCAAAATTGCTACAATTACGGAGAAAAGAGATATTTTAGTAAGAATTGTCCCAAAAGTATCATCCCTAAGCCATATCTTTATAATGAACATTATTTACTTAGAAAGAATAGAAATGTCAATGTATTTGCTAGAATTGTTAGTTCACATAAATTTATTGTTAGGGCTATTTTGGTGCCTAAGTCTGTTGTGACTAACATTCATGGACCCAACCAAGTTGTGGGTACCAAAATACGTATGAATGCTTAATAGGTACTTAGAGAGATATTGGAGGCTTGGCTCATTTGTGAAGACGCAAATTCCACCATGTGCAAAATGAGAGCCAAATTTACGGATGATCTTGTCATATCAAGCACCAATGTCATCTTGGTAATAAGTATTTACATTGAAATATTTATCCCCTAGCCTTGTGTAGGTTGAATCACATGAAAATCTTTAAAAAGGGGTGATGTTGCTCTTGTCCTAAAAGTTCATTATTGTAATCATCACCAAGATAGTTGTGGCATATTAAGGGGGAGAGCTAAATCATAATTATGTATGTCACATCCCTTAAGTGTGCCCAAATTGATTAAGTGCTAGTATTGATTTACAAAATTGAGCCATTTAGCCAAAAGTTAAAAACTTGAAATTATTAGTATATCTTTGAAAACTAGTTGAAAAATGTATACAAATGTATTTGAAAGGTTTTCCAAAAGTTTTGGCTTTAGAAAAACTTATTTTAAGTAAAATTGAGTTTCTAACCCAAAACTAGCAATCTACTATCTTGTTTTTTATTTAAACTCAAAACTTAGCCAAAATCAATTCTAAAAGGAATCTGAAATAATGCCTAATACCAAAAACCTAGAGTTCGTTATTTCAAACATTATTGGCATTCAAAAGTTTTTCAAAAAGCCAACCAATCAAAAAAATTTGGTTTTGAAACTCATACAAAATCTTAAGTTAACCTATGTGGTCACAATTTAGCACTTAAATGAGTTTTGTCATTTGAGCCAAAATTTACTAACATATATTGGGTCACAAGTGTATCTATAGTTCATACATGAAAATGGATGTTAAAATTACCCTCACTCGCTCTTTTAGGCAATCTTGAAGACTTCATTGAAAATGTGTTTGTTTTTTGAAAAATGGAAGCTTAAATTGTTAAAAACTATATGTAAAAGAGTTTTAATCTTGGCATATAGTTGAAAATGATCCATAAGTGATTTATGTTTCTTTGTGAAAAACTTTGAAACAAGTTACAACATTATATCCTTTTTCTCATCTGAATTTCAGATCTTAGCATGTATTCTGTTGCACTCCGGTACGACTGCAATGTACCAAGTGGTACTACCGCAGAGCGGTCTAACCAATTCCTTTACAGCAGTATGACCGGTTTTGTGAAAATGGCTGATTTGTCCAAAATTTTGTTTATTACCAATTTCCTCAGCCATTCCCTTTGCTTCTCAAAATCAAGTTGATCCTTATTATCTTTGCTAGCTACCCTCAAGTATATCTTGACTCTATGTCATTTTACTCTTAGTTTGATACTTTTATCATAAAAATGGCATTCTCTCTAAAAGTAGTAGACTTTTGATTATCTTGACCTCAACATGAGTTTCATCCTTGTCTTTACAAGTGACATCATCTTTTCCATTTCAAAGTGATATCTAATTTCTCTTCTTACCGAGCAAAATCTTTTCTTAACCAACTCTTTCCTATATGATATCTCTCCTTTATGGTATCTCCTCAAATGATATCATCCTCTTCCTACAAGTGGTATCCTCTTCAAATGGCATCAATGGAAATCAATGAAGATCTCTCAAGGTTATTTCAAGTGATCTACAAGTGATATCTCATTTATTCAAGATGTATTTAAAATTGGTATTCATAAGTGGATTTCAATCTTTCGAGAGAAGATCAAGTGCCAAATGGACCTTGTGGGATACTAGTTGACCATACAAGTGGTATTAAGTTTTTATAAATGGAATTAATCACACTTGGTGTCATGTATGCTCGCAAGTGGTATCAAGTTTTTACAAATGGATTTAATCATACTTGATATCATTTACGCTCATAAGTGGTATCAAGTTTCTACAAGTGAAATTAATTATACTTGGTATCATTTATTTTTCACAAGTGGTATCTAATGTCATCATAAGTGGTATAAATATCAAAATAGTGTGCACTTTTAATTGAAAATATAAAAAAAACCACAAAAGGTTAAAAGCACCTATTATAAAGAAAAGTGGAAATCTTTCACTCTTGGTGCTAAATGACATAAGGAGAGAAAGTTTAATAAAAAGAAAGAGATGTAAAAAGAGAAGACAAACAAGATAGATAAGAATCCTTTGTGTGTTAAAGGAGAAGAAAGAAATGCCATGAGAAATATTTGTGCAAGGGGAATTTTTTTCTTTGTGAAAAACTTATGTAGTATTTTGGACTTACTTAAACAAAAGGGGTAAAGTATTAATATCAAAAAAAATATTTTATCTATTTACCCCAAAATAGTTTTGGATCTTGAGAGTGCATGTGTTTATTTCTCATTTGCTTCATTTTGTATTCTTGGAGTAAAACAACTAACAATATGCAAGATTAGTTTTTCCAATGAGCCATTTTGGTCAAAAATCAAAATGTCTTATTTAAAGGCTAAAATTTGTGAAAAAATAGATAACATAACTTAAATATGTATTTCAAATATTTTCAAAGCCTTTTGAGTAAAAATTTCTATTTTAGAAATCAAAAGGATAATTTGGCCTAAAAAAGACATAACTCAATAAATCAAAATCTATTGAGCATTTTAAAAAGTAGTCAATACAAAACTCAAAGTGTTGGTCATTTCTAATATTTCTCTAGTTCAAAGTTTTTGCAAAAGACCAACCGTTAAAAAGCTATACTCATTTGAATCTCATCCAAAAACTAGTGTTGGCCTAAAATGACCTATTCTTGTATATAGTGAGTTTGGCTATTTGAGCTGTATTTCTTTGTGATTCATGGCTTGAAATAGTATTACTAACTCATATAAAGCTAAGAAAGTGACAAACTCACATAAATTCAAATTGAATTGCAAATATGGCCATGCTTCAAGTTGTTTTGGTCTTTTAGGTGATAAAAGTGAAATTTGAAAAAAATTTGGATTTTATTGAAAATTTATTGGTGTTTATTAAATTCAAACTCCTCAAATTGGTCATGTATGTTTATTTAATATTCTTTGTGACCAAGTAAGTTCGATTAATTGTCAAGCTCATTGTTTAGTCAAGACTCCTTTTTGGTTTAACCTTTTTCCTTGCATTTTTTGTGATCAATGCCAAAAGGGAGAGAATAGTTTATAATAGCCTTGTTAAATTTAAATTTGACAAAAAGAGAGAGAATTTGCTTTATGAACTATGATTAATTTACTAAGGCGAGAATAATTTTGTCATAGAGAAAATCAAATTTAACACATTTGGATAATCGTGGTTTCACCTTCTCTTATGCATTTGCTTTGTAACATGCATAAATAGTTTAATTTTCTATCACATGTTCATTTCATCTAAATGCTATTATTATTAATGGATTTATCATCAATCACTAAAAAGGGGAGATTGTAAGTTCAAGCTCCATAAGCTGATTTTGGTGATAATGACAAATGCAAATATGAGACAAACTTGTTTATTAACTGTGATATTGCCTAATCTCATTTGGATGTGATTAATGACAAATGCAATTGTGAGACTAATATGTGTATTGATTATGATATTGCTTAGTTTTATTTGGATGAAAAGGTATAATTATAGAGTATTACATTGTCTAGTCTCATTTGGATCTAAAGATGAAAATCATGGAGGTATGCATTCAATATCATATTCTTATATCTTATTGCATTCCTCGGATCCAAAATATAGATTAAACTCCACCAAAAGTCTAATATGAATATGTGCATATATTTTTAATTATATATTTTTGTATGCACACATTTAGGGGAAGTTCACTCTATATTTTATATACATATTCCCTTTCAACACATATTAAGGATCTTTACTTTGAAATGTATCCCTTGAGTATATAAATTTGTGTAGTTCATATATACTCATGATTAATTTAAACTCAATCATTTGCAATCAGGTTGTCATCTAGTTCCTCCATTATGTGTTAATAGTTGGATGATTCTGACAATCGGATGTGTAAGCTTTGCTAACAATTATCCTCAAAAGATAAACACTCATATTCAAATGAGTCGATTGCTTCGATAGCTTATCCTATAGTATACAATTGTTGTGTACATGTTATTTACTCGCAAATCAATCTTTTTATCTCATTATTTATTGAGATTTTCATCAATTACCCAAAAAAAAGAAAGATTGTAGAATCAAGTCCCTCCATTATGAGTTAATAGTGAAGTTTTAGTAATTAATGGTAATTGATTTGTGGACTAACATTTTTCATGATTTGGATGAATAGGTTGGGTTCCACAAATGAGGATGACTTCTGATGACTTCATGTACTGAAGATCATCAAGTCAAGTTTCGGGATAGAACATGGCTTCATGAGTTGAAGGTTATGAAGAAGAGAAGACGATCAAGATTCCCAAGAGGAAATGATCATGAGTTGATTAAGATCTCAAAAAGAAGTTGATCACGATTCCCAAGTGGTGATGATCATGAGTTGATCATCAAGTCAAGAGTACATCCATCATGTGTTGATAGAGTTTAAGTGAAGGATGCATCATGGGTTGATGCATATCAAGACAATAACCCGGATTAGAAGTGAAGATGTGTGTCATCAAGCTTCAAAGTATTCTCAAGGCAAAGGTATGACTAGTTAGGGATAAGGATGTATTTCTCGTCTTTTATCGGTCTTGGTGCTCAGTTAAAAAACCATATTACTAGTATAGGTTGTTGTACTATTAAGATGGGTCTTGTCTAATAGCTTGAGTTTCATCATATGTTGATTGCTCAATATTACTTGCTCTAGCTCTGTGTGTCATGATCCTATCATTTGCGAATGTATTTTACAAATAGTTGAGGCTCATGTGTCGAATCTTTGTAACATTAGACTATACATTGCGAATGTGTTTTGCAAGTGTTTGAAGTTCATGTTTCCTACTCCTAGTGGTATCAGACTTATATTTACAAATGTGTTTTGCAAATGGTTGAAACTCATGTATACTCCTTGTAGGATGTGACTTAGGTTTGCGAATGTGTTTTGCAAATGTGTTGAGTCCATGTACCTATTCCTTGTGTCATGATTCTAAAAGTGTGCAAATATATTTTGCAACTTGAGGGGAATCATGGTTTGATCCTTGTGTGCATGATACTATAATTTGCAAATGTGTTTTACAAAATTTATTGAAGTATATGTACTTTTTAGGAAAGTCAAAACTACGAGTGTGTGTCTAGTGGTACTACCGGTGTTGGGATTATGGTAATACTGTGTTTGTTGGTGGTCAAAGACCGATGTGGTTGAAGAGCAATATGGTCCAAGATCGATGTGGTCAAAGATCGATGTGGTGGTCGAAGACCTTTGTGGTCAAAGATTGATGTGATCGAAACCAATATGGTCAAAGATCGGCGTGGTCAAAGACCAGTGTGGTCGGAGACCTACGTGGTCGAAGCCAACGTGGTCGATGATCAACGTCATTAGATACATGTATGATCGAACCAGACAACGTGGTCAAAAATTGGCGTGGTCGGAGACCAGCATGATCGGAGATCTGTGTGGACAAACTAGATAACATGGTCAAAGACTAGTGTGGTCGATGATCGGTAGTACCAGCTTTGTGTGAGCAATCAGACCTACCTGTGGTACTACTAGCTCTATGTGAGCAGTAAGACCGAAGTTGTTGTACGACCGCTTGTGTAGCGGTATGTTTTTCTAGAGAGACACCTTTTTGGGAGTCTTCTCCTCCTCGGGAAAACGGTAGTTCCACATGTGTCGAGCGATATTACTGTGTTGCAGTAGTACAGGACAATGGTCGGTGGTACTGCTGATTCCAGTCTGTAACTGCTAGTTTTTTTACTATTATGAGGGGAGCAATAGTACCAGCCATATAACGGTGGTATTACTGGATTTGCTGCTTTGTCTCCCCAACGGCTAGTTTCATTGTGTGGGGTATAAATATTCCCTTATAGCCAGTTGGGGCAAGAGTTTTGGCATTCTATTTCACTCTCTTGAGCTAGTGTAAGCTTCTTCTCTCATTGTGCATATATTGCACCTTGTAAGTAAGGAGAAAGGCTCTAAATTGCATTTATTGCATTTAGAGATGGATTTCGTATCTATTTGAACTTGTACATTTGTTACATGCTGTCGATCCTAGATGGCACTGGAGGCGTGATGCGGGGTGATCTTCTCAAATAAGGTTGTAAGAAGACCCATTGTGTTGTGAAGGTCGGAGCTCACCTACCTGGTGTGGGAAAGAGCTACCACTAATGGAATTGAGATGTTTGTCTTAATTCGTGGAGACGATCCAATTAGTTTGGACTTACCTCAACATGGACTATAGAAGACCGGCAAGTCTCCGAACACCATGGTAAAAAGAGATCGTGTCATTTGTGGTTTGTTCTCTTGTACTCAATTTACATTAAAATAATTTACATTCATATAATTAAATTGATTGCTTGTCACCTTAGGTTTGCAAACCTTCAACATAGACTTAGGTTGTTAGTGAACTTAGGTGAATCTAGTTAATTTATGTCTTATTTGTGCTAAACCAAATTGATTTATGCTTTTGCATTATAAACTGGTTTTAGCTAAAGGAATTTTAAAACCATCTATTCACCCCCTCTAGTCAGCCTCCTTGATCTTATAGGGAGGCAACAACAATGTGATTTCAAGTTGTTTGCCAACAGTTCTCGAGGGATCTGCCCAGTCGTGGTTACTTAACCAACCAGTAGGATAAATATACACTTAGGAACATCTCTATGACCTACTGATCACCAACTTCCAGGGGACATACAACTGCCCCGGGAAGGAATATGATCTTCATCGAATCTGACAAGAGCCCAATGAGACCATGTGACACTACATCAAAAGGTTCAGTCAAGCTTGAAACTATATTCCAGAAATCACAAATTCTTCTCTTATCCAGGCATTTAAGACTAGATTAAGGAAAAGGCGATTATAGAGGATATTGCAATGAATCATCCACAGACAATCATCAAACTATTTGATATGGCCAATAAATATGCTACCACTAGTGAAGCAATTGAATGGAATAAGAAATCATCAAAAGTTAAGAAGAATCATGTGGGACCCGGATTTTTCAATCCAAATTCACTGTGATTTACTGCACTATTCCCTGGATCAGTAGATAGTGCTCACAGTTACAGTTCTGAATATCAAAATTCATATCATGCGGAAGCGTAAATAAAATAGTAGACTTACTCATGGGCCGGTTAGGCCGAAATCAATAAATTGCAGCAGCGGAACAAAGTACACAGGTGGGACCTTCAGGACATGCCCACGGGCAGCCAACTGGAGGTTCGCGACCTAGCCCTTGACATCTTCATCTTCTCGGCCAGCTTGTCAATCTTGTTGCCGAGGCGAGGTGATTTGATTCTGATTCAAATCATCGCAAAGCGGCGTGAGCACTCCGACCCCGTGCTCAGCAAGCCAACACACAGAATGCAAATATATAACATGCATGGCTTGACAATGGAAAGGCATAGGGTTATTTTGTTTGCTAAAGAGTGCTTTTGAATACAATTACTTAAAAGTTTCCTATAACCGAGCAGGTTTGGAATCACATTTTTAAACCATTAGTTGTAATAATCCAAGTAATTTTGTCGGCATCACACCAACTATCCTTATGGCATCGCACCATAAGTTGCCTCTTGGCATCGCACCAAGGGCGGCATATGACATCGCACCATATGCTTGTTGTTGACATCGCACCAACAACCCTTATGGCATCACACCATAAGTTGCCTCTTGGCATCGCACCAAGGGCGGCGTATGACATCGCACCATACGCGTTGGCATCACACCAACTAACCTTATGGCATCGCACCATAGGTTGCCTCTTGGCATCGCACCAAGGGTGGCATATGACATCGCACCATATGCTTATGGTTGGCATCGCACCAACCATCCTTATGGCATCTCACCATAAGTTAACCCTCGGCATCGCACCAAGGGTTGCGTATGACATCGCACCATACGCTAAGTGTCGGCATCGCACCAACACTACATATGGCATCACACCATATGATTTAAAATAATTTGAGGAGTTTTCCTTGGGGCATTAGTGTCACCCCAAGTTGCTAGCATTCCTAAGCATGTCATATAAATAGGGACTTATTTTGTGAAAACATATGCTATTTCTTACTATGGCGACAAGGTTCACATTTCCAAGTATGGCAAGGAGATTAATATGAACAATAGCAATAACAGGGCATAACTAGCTTGCTGAAACTGAACATATCATATCTCGTGAAATAATAGCATGCACTTCGCTAATTTAAAAGGAAATAACTTTAAAATGCTGGGTTCAATATGTTCAAAGTGTTGACTCGCCTGGCGCGGCTTACCGCGATCTTCAGTTCACACAATGCTTTCTCAATTGAGCTCCTTAGTCTTTATCTGCATCTTGTTCTTGATCACGCTTGATTCCCTTGAATCTTCACGACTTCCAATTTCTAATTACGCGGCAAACGACTGAATCCAAATAAAAGCAAATAACTCAAAAGATCCAAATAAATCCATGTAAACTCAATTTAGCTTTATTATGAGTGATTAGGATGGTTCGGGTGACTTGAGACAAGGTTGGTAATAGCATGCGATAACTTGATCTTTTCATTAATAATCTCTTTTTATTATTTTGTTATTTATCATGTAAGTTCCATGAGTTAGGTTAGACCTATGTATCGAAGTGCGAGTCTGGCTGGGTATGTATTCCTTGTAACTTAGGTTATGGTAGGGGCAAACCGGACTGATGGATGAGATCTGTACTTATTCTATAAATCTTTTAGTCAAGGTATTATAACACTTGGTTATCTTTATTAAATATAGACATTTATCCAAAGCCACTTCTCCTCTTTAATGCCTTTAATAAAGAGTTAGATTTAAAACTTAAACATTAAAATCACACTAATCACTTATCATGATAACTAATCCAATTATTAGTGGCTTAATATCAAAATCATCTAAGAGTCCAAAAAGGGTTCTCCTAATTGTTTGGGGCATAGAGATGATGGCTATGTTTTAACCCATGCCATGATTAACCCTACAACATTTACTAGGATGCCACGGTTTAAGATTTATTTCTCTAGACCATCTTCGTTTGTTAAGTCGTCATTTCATGTGAGTATAACCTAAACAAGGTTATGGCTAAATCCCTCACTATGCTTTTAAAATAAAGATTGAAGGCACATTAGTCGTTTAACTTTTATTGACTAATCCATGAATGAACATTTAACCAAAGTATTTTCTCTATCCATGCCCTTAACTAATATTTAGTCTTTTCAACTTATTTATGCAAACCACATTAAATATCACCAAAAATTCAATTGAGCTCTAAAATTTATGGTTTCAGTTCTCTTGGATAGATCTTGAATTTAGATAAATTTAGAAATTTGTTTCATTCAATTTGGAGCTAAAACGAATAAGTTATACCCATTTAAAGTTTTCAGTTCAAATAAATCTGAAAATAATAAATCTCGACAGTGGGTCCCACTTCCTTATTTTTAATTCATTCTTTTCTTTTATCTTTCAGCATTGCCTATGACAAGTGGGCCGGCTATTATTTAAATAAATGGGGCATGGCCCACATGTCAGTGGGAGCTACTAGCAAAAATGGGGAAATTCCCTAACCACTCATGCGGTCCAACAGACTCGAACACGGGCGGGCCAGAGGAGTACGGGCGGTGCTAGCCACTCGGCCAACCGGAGTTACCGATGAAAGGCGAACAAATCCAATTGAACCGGTGTGTGGCGTCGGGAGCGAGAAGGCTCGGGCGGCGGTGCGCGGCGCGGCGGCCGGAGAGGTGCCGATGAGGTGAGATGGAACCCGGCGGCACGTGGAAGGCGTTGAAGGGTCGTCGGTGATCGAAGGTCGCCGGAGAGGGGTTGGCGGCGCGGTGGCGGCGGGCTCGAGGCGCTTCGGCGGGGAGGTATAGGCTCGAGAGGCTCGGGCGAGGTCCGGAGGAGCTTCACCTTGCTCGAGGAGGGTGTCGGCGGGAGGAATCGGTGGGCGGTCGGGTTCGCGGCGAGGCGGGCGCCGAGGCGGAGAAGACAGGCGCGACGATGAGCGAGAGGGGTTGCCGAGGGTGCTAGCGGCGAAGGTGGCGGGGTTGGGAAAGGAAGGGTTCGCCGGCGAGCTATGGTGCTTTTGGGAGTGATTCGCTGCGGTGGGGAGTTGAGAGGGACAACGCGAAGCGGATGGGGGTGCCATTCTTCTTATGGGGGTGGAGCTGACCGGGCGGCGGGGGAAAGACCACAGGGTAAGGCGCCTCGCGGGGCTCGATGCGCGGAGGGGACTCGACGGAGCGAGCGGCGCAGGGAGTGGGCGAGGCGGGCATGGATGCCACGGGGCGGCCGAGAGCTTGGTGGCGGCTCACGGGCGTTGATGGGGTGTGGTGACAGGGCGCGTGCGAGCGCAGGCGGCGCAGAGGGTGGCAGCGGGCAGCGCTGCGCAGAGCAAGGGCAGAGGGCTGCGCGGTGATGATGGCGGAGGAGTGCTCGCATGGCCGCAACGCGGAGGAAGAAACCTGCGCGGAGCAGAGCACGCGCGCTCACGGGGGAGGAAGCAGAGAGGAGGGAGAAGAGGCGCTGCGCGCACGGATGAAAGGGAGAAAGGAGAGAGGGCGCGGCAGAGCGCCCACCGCGAGAGGAAAACGCGGGCGGAGTGAGGGGCGTCGTCCGGGCAGGGGAGTAAAGGGGTGGACTGCGCGCGGTAATGGGGAGGAGAGGTGGGGTTGGGCTGGGCCAACTGGCCTGGTCTGACCCCATCTCTAATATTTTCTTTTATTTATTATTATTATTTTGTCCTTGTACTATCATTCTCAAAATGAGATTTTATATTCTTAACTTAGATTTCTCTTTTCTTATACTGGATCATCTTTTCAGATTTGTATTTTAAATTATTATTCTCCATTATTTGTATATTTTCGTTTACTCCAAATTTTGGAATTTCAACCAAAATTTAAGAACACACCATAAAGATCCAAATCCAAGTAGAATATATTGCAAAAACAATTCAAAAGCTCCACATTTTCAAATTTCGAATTTTCGGGACGTTACAAATCACAAATCCAACACCAAAGAAGTCCTTGTGATTCTAGAGAAATACTCTAAGAGTAAAAAGGATTATTCTGTTCAGAATAAAGTGAAAGTTCTAACCGATGAATCCAAGAAAAACAAAAGGTTGTGTCCACTCTACCAAACGGTAGGGCATGATCCGCTCACTTGCCATGCCTGTGAAAAGAAGTTGGAAGATTACTACTCAGGTAAGGGTCCTCTCCCTTCCACACACGAGATCAATGAACCAAGCTCCAAAAAGGATATGGATGGTGACAAAGAGATGGACTACCAAGACCCACAACACACTGTCGATGTGATCTTCGATGAATCCTCCTCCTATGAATCCAAACGACAACTGAGGACTATGGAATGTGAGGTGAACCTCACCGAAGCACTGGCCCCCATCAAACCATCCAAGTGATAAGAGACAACCATTTCCTTTGGTCGAGAAGACTATCAGATCCCTTCAACTTGATCAGGTAGGTTCCCTATCGTTGTAGAATTTACTATAAATAACTGCAAAGTTAATCAAGTTCTAGTAGATAAAGGTAGTTCTCTTAACATTTTATTTATGGGAGCTTTAAAAGAAATGTAAGTTCCTAAGTCAAAAGTAAAACCCATGAAATATGCCTTTCAAGTTATAGTCCTGGGATCTTCGACCAAACCGATCTTGCAAGTATCCCTACCAGTTACGTTTGAAAGCCCTTATAACTTTCGCTTAGAAAGAATCTCATTTGATGTTGTAGATTTCAAAACTACATACAACAGGATCCTAGGCTGACCTGCTTTAGCCAAATTTCTCATAGCCACACACTACGGTTAACAAAGTCTCAAAATGCCAGGACCAAAAGGGGTCATAACGGTTTGAGGAGACACAAAAATGGCTTATGCCTGTGATAGTAAGTCTCTCAAACTAGTCAATGAATTGCTGATCAGGAATACTAACCCACATTCTATGCAAGTAAAGCACTCAAGGTTAAAGGTGGCTCATAAACCCTCCGACCAAGTCAAGGAGGTACTTCTCGACAGGGATAGTTCATCAAGAATCATCAAAGCTCCACTTGGATTTGAGAATGCTGGTGCCACTTTTTAAAAGTTATCGGTCGGGGCAAGACTCAATCCTTAATAGGAGGAGTTGGTCAACTCCTTTCTCCGAGCAAACTTAGATGTATTCGCATGGTAGGTCTCCGACATGCCCAGAGTCCCTAGGGAGGTGATCAAGCACAGGCTAAAACACTAGCCTGATAAAAATCCAGTCACGCAAAAATTGTGGTATTTTGCACCTGATCAGAAGGAAGCAATCTAGTCGGACATTGGCAAGCTCCTCAAGGTTGGGTTTATTCTTGAAGTCGACCACGCAGAGTGGCTCACCAACCCTATAATAGTTAGGAAAAGTAACAGAAAATGGTGAATGTGTGTAGATTTCATAGATCTTAATAAAGCTTATCTGAATGATGATTTCCCCTTTCATGCATTAATCAGCTTGTTGACTTTACTTCCAGTAGTGAGTTATTAAGCTTCTAAGATGCATATTCTATGTACCATTAGATTAGTATGAGTTAAGAAAATGAAGAGAAAAGTTCCTTCATCACCCCATTCAAAACTTTTTGCTGTGTGAAAATATCATTTGGTCTCAAAAATGCTAGTGCCATTTTTCAAAGGTTAATGTAAAAAAAACCTTTAGTCCACATATTGGTAGGAACTTAGAAGCCTATGGTGATGACTAGGTTATAAAAAGCGTCAACATCAGAGATCATATCACTGGCTTGCAAGAAATTTTCTCTAACTTAAGAAGACATAACCTTAAGTTAAATCCAGAGATGTGTGTATTCAGAGTTTTCTCCGATAAGCTTCTTAGTTTCTTAGTTTCGGCTAGAGGAATCAAAGCTAACCTAGAGAAGATAACGGTCATTGAACAGATGTGTCCTCCAACCACAAAGAAAGAAGTACAAAACTAACCAGTTTTATGGCAGTGTTAAGTTATTTCATAGCACAGTTAGGAGAAAAAGGATTACCTTTCTTTAAACTTCTTCGGAAATATGGAAGTTTCGAGTGGAATAAATAAATCAGGCCTTTGAAAAAGTCTAGGAATATTTAACAAGTGCCCTGATTTTAGTTTATCTGAAATTAGGAGAATCTTTGCTCTTGGCTGCTATGCCACAAGCATTCAGTGTAGTACTAGTCGTTGAACGTGACAATATCCAATGACCAGTATATTACGTAAGTGAAATCTTACATGGGCCAAATGAAATATATCTAGAAATACAAAAATTATTATAAGCCCTCCTTATGACATCGAGGCCCACAAAATTATGGCCAATCAGGTATCTTCTAGGTCAAGTTCTCCAAAACAAGGAATCATCAGGACAAATAGTAAAATAGGCGATCGAACTTGGGGAGTTTGATCTCCATTTCAATTCACGAACAGTCATTAAGTCCTAGGCTTTAGCAGAATCCATTATTGAGTGGACAAACCCTGAACCTTTCGAAGGGCTTGAGTACAAAAACACAACCAGTAGACTATGTTCTTCGTTGAGTCCTTGACAATAAAGGGCTTAGGGGCTAGGGTAGTCTTATTTACTTCTACTGAAGGAAACATAAAACATGCCAGCTAGTTAAACTTTCTCACTACAAATAATATGGCAAAGTAAAAAAAGCTTACTGGTAGGCTTACTGGTAGGCCTTCGAGCAGCTAAAGTGCTCAGGATTTGTAGATTACTAGTGAAAAGTGATTCTCAACTTGTTGCGAATCAAATAGGCAAAAAGTATAAATTCTCAAGTACAATGATGTCATCTTATCTTGTGGAAGTAAGAAAACTAGAAAAGCATTTCTTCAGCTTTGAAGTCCAACACATTCCTAGAAAGGAAAACTTTCTAACAGATCAGTTGGCACAGATGGCTTCCTTAAGATCACCCATCCCGCCTGGAGTATTTCTCAAGCAACTCGACAAACCCTCGGTAGTTGAGCATTTTGAAGACGCTCCAATGGAGGTTGCCCAAATCGATCCCATCAATGATTGGATGACACAATGTATGAATATCTTTAGCATGGCACACTTCCTGAATATGATGTAGAGGCCGATCGTATAGCTCGAAAGGCCAAATCATGCACTCTGATCGAATGTACCCTCTATCAACGAGAAACTTACAGAGTGTGATGAAATGTATATCTCAAAAGGATAGTTTATATTTAATATCTGAAATACATGGAGTCTGTAGAGCACATCATTCCTACAAAACACTGGTTGTAAAGCCTTCCGATAATGATACTATTAGCCAACTACCCTTTATGATGCAAAAGAACTTGTGTCAAAGTATGTATAATGTTAGTTCCATAGCCGGCAAGTACATCAACCTACACAAGCTCTTCAAACAATACCGCTTTCTTGACCATTCACAACCTGGGGTTTAGATATTATAGGACCATTCCTAAGAGCACCCGGAGGCTTTAAATTTCTTTTTATAATGATTGATACATTCACAAAATGGATCGAATATGAGATAGTTGTTAAAATAACAATTAAAGCCACCAAGAAATTCATAACAAAAATGTGATTACATGATTTGGTGTTCCCAGTCATATAATCATAGACAATGGTACCTAGTTTTCCAACGAAAATTTTCAATATTTCTATGAAGATCTAAGTATCGAAGTATCAAGGTAAGTCACCAATTAATACAATAGTTAGGAGCTTGGGTACAAGAACTTCCTTCTGTATTATGTGCTATTGGGATCATGGCCAGTCATGCGATCAGAGAAACACCCCTTTTTTAGTTTATGGAGCAGAGGCCATGCTTCCTTCGAAATTAAGATTGGCTCTACTCAGACGGATCGTTATAATGATAACAATCAGGAAAATTGATGGGTCAATGACATTAACTTTCTTGAAGAACAAAGAAATACAGCCTTAATACAATTGGTAGTTTACCAACAAGCCATGCGAAGGAATCATAGTCGTAAAGTATAGTCTCATAGCCTAGCTGTGGGAGATTGGTTCTTAGGAAAATTCAGAGCCAGTCAAATCGTAATAAAATTTTGCCTAAGTGGGAAGGTCCCTACAATATGGTTGAAGTCACTAGACTAGGCTTGGCACGACTAGCCATGTCGGATGGATGTATTCTTCCAAATTCTTGAAACATCGATTAGTTATGTAAGTTCTATGTGTAATGTACTTCTTTATTTTTCATGTTTTCATAAAGTTCCACTGTATTTCTTTATTTTTTATGAGTATT
This sequence comes from Dendrocalamus sinicus, assembly GCA_036346575.1. Lineage (NCBI taxonomy): Eukaryota > Viridiplantae > Streptophyta > Magnoliopsida > Poales > Poaceae > Dendrocalamus > Dendrocalamus sinicus. Next base: position 27,390,171 of record CM070643.1, on the reverse strand, counting down.
TTTTACTATACTTCATTATCCCAAATTTTGTCACAAACTATCATTGTTGTCTAAACTACTAGGAGAAATATATGTATTTCTCTAACTCCCTCATAAGGATGGTTTTTTACATCATTGGCTTTGATATTTTAGTTAAATTCCATACGGGTCATTATCATAACTGTCACAGCAAGGGTTCCTATGATAATCTGCACTCTTTCCTCTAAGGAAAATAAGTAAAAAAAAAGAAAATTAACAACTGACATAGTCACTAACATCTCAAGGGCTCAAATGCTTCGTTTCTTACTTCTTCATTATGTTCTTCTCTTTTTTAACCTGGTTGAGATACAGAAAACCTTCTAGTCAAAATCTTTCCTTTCTACATGTGGTCACACCCACTAGAAGGAGTTTCCTAGCGATAGCCTTTTTTCAACTATCCTTGCTGCTAATCAAAACTTGAGATTGAATGCATTTAGATGAGTTTTGTTCACGCCTTTTGTCCTCGGCTATCTTACTACCAGTTCAGATAGCGCCTACAAAGAAACACTTGTCCCTTTGCATACATTCTTGCATAATTTCTTATCATTCTTAAATCAGCAAGTTCATGTCATAGTAATTTCATATCAGTTTATGACTAAGACATATGACGATTATGATAATGGTACCTAATACTAGTCGAAATCTTTCATTAGCTCAGTCCAATATGATTTCCCAGTACTACTTGATCATTTCAAAATCATATTCAAATTATACTAAGTCTACTGATTAGAAGAAACTACAATACATCTTTTTTGGTCTACTCCTTACTTAGTAAGTTATCTTACTAAACAAGTAGTCGAGGGCTAGGAAAGATACGATCACTCTTCAAAAATTTGAATAAATGAAATAAACTTTATTATTAATAAAGGTAAATTTTTACACAAAGCATTTTAATTTACATAATGGCTAACTACTCATCGGAGCCACCCGATTGGTTGCTATCCAATGGAGACCTGACCTCTATCTCTTCAGCTTTCTGGTTCCTGAAGGACTTCACCTCTTCAAAGAACTTGGCTACTTCTTCCTCTGAACAGTTGAATTCCACTTTGAATGCTTGAAGGCTAAGAGAAGGATCATAAGCTTTGCTAAGGCAAAGCTAACTCCATTTGCGATGGAGTCCCTCATGGTCCGCTCATGGTTACTCCTAGAGGTAGCTAACAGGTCTCGAAGGTTTTTGAGTTGTCGACCAACACAACCTACATTCTTCATCGAATCCTCTGAGGAGGCAACTCTTCCAAGCCCATCTCGGTAAGAATATTGTTGAAGAGAAGGATCTTATCTTGAAAAGCCCCTTCAATCTCCTTCTTCCCCTCCTCCCTAGAACTAAGAGCTTTTCCCAGTTTTTGAACTTTTAAAGCTTGCTCTGGATAAATAGCTCAAAGTTAATCAAGATATCTTATAAACAAATTAAGACTACTCAGATCAATGATCAGTTACCTTGGGTTTTTTTCTCATAAGTTTCAATGAGTTCCTTATGTCGAAGGACACTATCATTGAACTTGACTGACCAATCTTCAATCGACCAGTCCTTGGCTTTGCACATCTTCAAGCTTTCATATGGTAGTGCCCTTCGCCTTGGCCTTCTTCTCAAAATTTTCTAATTCTATCAAATATAACAAAGAAAGAAGTAAGAAACAGCAAGAAATAAGAAGCAATAAAGGAAGCATTAAGAAAAGACTTACTCTTTAGTTGAAGGCTCTTCTCCTCAAGGGACTTGAGAGTTGTTTGTTCTCAGTCAAAGCCGACATGAACAGTTCTCTCTCCTTGAGGGTATCCTCAAGCACCTTAACGGTGCTTCCCGAGCTATAGAGATATTCGAAGAGTTATGAGAAGAAAGACATATTTATGATAGGATAAAATGGGAAAAATATCATTACCATTCATCAGCTTATTAGCGGAGGGTAGCCCTCTCTTTCTCAAGGGCTAACAATTGCTTGGTCATCTCACTAACTAGGGCAACCCCTTCCACCATGTGCTAAGAAAAAGAAAAGGGAAAGAAACTCAATTTTTTTTTGAAAGGATCACATATGCATCATAATTGATCTTGAAAACTTACCAAGACTGTTTTACTTGCATATGTGGAGTAGAATTCTTCAAGACCGGTTTTCAGCTCAAGGTACAATATCTTCCTCCACAAAAGCTTCTTGAGTCTTTGGTTATTGAAGATCCGATCCCGATCGGGAATGTCCCTCAGATGCGAAGACCTCTTAGTCACTGAGGAACTCTCAACCTCCGGTCCTATAAAGAATGGAGGAAGCATCTCTACTTCCTCCTATTAGACCACTTTTTTCCCAACAGAAACAAGAGGCTGCTGGGACTTCATATCTGCTTTTGGATCCCTCAATGATGTCTGTAGGATCATATGGCACAATCATAGGGGGTGAATGATTTCCTCCACTTCTTCAAATCTCTGCGTACTCGATGGCGAATTCGACCACTCAAACAAACACTTGTTGCATAGTTTTCCTCACAGTCGTATGCTTCACCTAAACAACAATCACCAAAAATCACGAACTAGATTGATTCAAGATCTTCTTTATTACTAAATTTTCGTGGAGTTACAAAGTGACCTCACAAGCACCCAAAAGCCTCGCAAAGCCTCGTGGATAAAATCCTTAGCCTGCCTCTACGTTTATATGCTAGAGCTATAATTCGTGTTTGACTCAAACACGAACACAGAATCTTATCTCTATCACAAATTAAGGGACCTGAAACCCTTCTATACATGGGTTTTCATTCAAACTCTTAATCTTTTCTGTTATGGACTTCATCCACAACTCTTAACACAATACATGACAAAGCTTCCAGGATCGCACCTCCCATGTCTTCATCATGCCTCATCAACTTCGGTGTCGAAGCCTCCAGGACCGCACCACCCGTAGCTTCTCCATGCATCACCACCTTCGATCTCCATGTGCTACAGCATTAGCCCAACCATCTCGTTGACATCCCGACCGTCTGGATCTCAGATTACTCCCTCCTAGTCTTGGTCCTCCTTGTCATTGACCATGATCATCTCCACACTCACCTGCATATGCAAAGACCAAAGAAATATTTTTTCAGCACAATTTCTTCATAACTTAATTGTCATCAACACATATACGTAAATCACACCTTTCACCATCCATCATCAATAATCAGGTCGTCCATGACCACAATTTCTATCGCTATCCAAAACTCAGCATCAGATAACATATTATGATTGCTAGCTTAATGAATACTCGAAAGCCGCAAGTACTCAGGAATAACAACCATCGCTACCGACTACCAAGAACCATCGAGTACCGACTACCAAGTACCAATTGTTACGACTACAAAGTATCGAGTCCTTCCAACTATGAGTATCATTCCTTCAAACACTGTTTAACGATCATCGCCATCCAATCCTACCTCTGGTCTAACACGAGTACTCGAAGTACTCGAAGACAGCAAGAGTTAAAGCACTTGTATATGACTAGTTCATTGTTTGAGGTCAAAATCTATTATTACCTGCCGTAGTCAAAGCACGATGTAGTCAAAGTCAGACAAGGTCAAAGTCCGCCATTCAATCTTCCGATGGCACTCAAATGTCGTTCGATCCTCCAATACCACTCGGACAGCTCCGATACTCAATTGCTACTGGACAGTCATCAGATGCCACTTACCCGATCAGACTGATATGAACCTCCTTGAAGCAGAGCGTCATCCGATACTCCTTCACTATTCGACAGCTGTCTGATGTCACTTAGCCGATTGGACTGGTCCAAACATCCTTGAAGCATAGCATCATTCGATATTCCGTAGCTACTCGATAACTGTTCGATGTCACTTAGCCAATCAGACTGGTCCGAGCATCCTTGAAGCAGACTAAAACCACTCGAACACGATTGAAACCACTCGAAGTAGACCAAAACCACTCGAAGCCACTCGGAACTGATCGAAACCACTCGAATTCAAAATCTTTGAATACAATCGACCGAAACATTCACAAATGCAAATTCCAAATCAATACAAATGTCAATTATTCATCATCATTTTATTCACGACCATCCACATAGTCTAACAATCTCCCCCTTGATGAATACATTGATAACTCCACAAACGCGTCTGAGATAATTTGTGAAGCAAAAGAATCCAAAAGCCGCAGACCACAAAAAACTCAGAAAGCTTAGAAACTCCCCTTGAATACCCGAGAACTATGTTTTGCAAATTCTTCCAAACTCGGAAAATTTTCCCCCTTTCTTCTAATTTCTCTCCCTTTGGCAATGAAGTCATCAAGGGCTATAGAGGATAATTTTAAAAAGGAGCAATGAGAGTAAATACCCATAAGCTTTGTAGATTATCCAAATCACTTTGCATTAAGTTAAAATTTTGACCAAGCCATTTTTTTAGTAGAGCCCTCTAGATCATATAAAATCATATATCATATAGCACTGTCAAAACTAGTCTTCAACATGAATAAGTGATTTATATCAATGACAGGCATCTCAATAATGACCAAACCAATTATAAAGAGCACAATGAGATATCACAAGAAAAAGAGCAAGCCTAAAACTGGAGCAAACTTTAAGTCTAGGCGAGTTGGTAGTCTCATACAACAACCTATTGCTCTACACTCAATCTTTAAGCATGTGGCATGCTTGTAGTATACTTATTTTCATGATGCCATCTTTGTGGTGATTTTTTCCTTAAATGATGGTATGTTTGAAGCATACTTCTTTCAATCTATGCCCTCTTTGTGTCTTTTTCTTTTTGTTTAACCATAGCATGCTTGAAACATACTTCTTTTCATTTATGCATTTTTTAAATAATGACATGCCAATTGAGTAATCATAAAAGATTGCCATATGAAACAGACTAGCCTCATAGCCATGATTTAAAATAAGACTCACAATCTAGCTAATCCTTTTAGATGGACATCGCAAGGTACTATCTATAATTAATCTAGTCAAGGTATTCTGTTATGTCATGCTTTAATTCAAATGTAGCATATTTATTAGAACCAGTTATGATCAAAACTACACAGCATATAAGTAAATATAATAAAGAAAGCTCTTTTACTATTTGATTTTTTTAGGCTTGACTTGATGTATTGTTTGACAAGTATAATAAACAAAGTTTCCAAAACATTTAAACACCAAGCTTCCTCTCAGAATAATCCCATAGGATGCAACACACCCAACTCACTCCGCAAATGAGCAAAATAAGAAGAATCAAGTGGTTTGCTAAAAATATCCGCAACTTGAGAATCAGAATCAATGAAATGCAAGATAATATCTCTCTTTTCCACATGGTCTCTAAGAAAATGATAATGAATATCAATGTGTTTGGTTCTTAAATGTTGCACAGGATTTTTAGCAATGCTAATAACACTAGTGCTATCACAGAAAAATAGAACACTATCCAATTCTAAACAAAAAATCCTTAAGTGTAGCAATCATTCAAAGCAATTGAGAGCAATAAGAAGCGGCAGCTACATATTCAGCTTCAGCAGTGGAAAGTGCAACAGACACCTATTTTCTAGAAGCCCATGAAACAAGAAATATGCCTAAAAAATAACATGTGCCTGAAGTACTCTTCCTATAAATTTGACAACCCCTAAAATCAGCATCTGAATAAGCTCTAAGGGTAAGACATAAGGAAGAAGAGGGAAGCTTGAAAGTGATCATATAAACACACAACAAAGTATATGTTTAGCCTTAAAGCGGCGAGATACAAAAGTGAGCCAATTATGCTTCGGTATTTCTTTTGATCAACAGGCTCACCATCTTTGTCTGGATCCAACACAGCCATAGATCCCATGGGTGTGGAAATTGGTTTGACAGATCCCATATCAAAGCGACGAAGTAGATCCTTGGTGTATTTAGTTTGATGCACAAAAGTACCCAACTTTGATTGTTTGATCTGAAAGCCTGGGAAGAATATGAGCTCTCTCATCATGCTCATCTCAAATTCCCTGCTCACAGTATCTGAAAACTTGGAAACAAGAGTATGAGAGGAACCATTAAAGATGATATCATCCACATAAATCTGAACAAGTAAAAGATGATACCATTTGGAAATCATTTTTTTGCAAGTATGATTTAAGTCTATCATACCATGCTCTGGGTGCTTGTTTTAGATCATATAAAGTTTTGAACAATTTATAGACATGATTAGAAAACTTAGAATTCTCAAACCTAGGTGGTTGTCAAACATAAACTTCTTCCTCAATGTAGACATTAAGAAAAGCACTTTTACATCCATTTGATAAAGTCTAAAACTCTTTGATGCAGCAAATGCTAATAAAATTTTAGTGGCTTCTAATCGAGTAACAGGAGCAAATGTTTTACCAAAGTCAAGACATTCTACCTGGGTGAATCCTTGAGTCACAAGTCTAGCCTTATTTCGAACAACAACGCCATCCTCACTTTGTTTGTTCTTAAAGACCCATTTAGTTCGAATAACATTGTGACAATGAGGGAAGAAGACTAAAGTTCATACTTTGTTACACTCACATTTTTTTAATTCCTCATACATGGCATTAATCCAATATCCATTAGATAAAGCGTGACTTACATCATGGAGTTCAAAAGAGGAGATGAAGGCAGAATGAGCGTATGAAGCATTGGAGTTATACTTGATGCAAAGAACTCCCTCGTTTAACTCACCAATTATTTGTTCTTGGGGTGATGTCGTTGAATGTGCAAAGGAGCTCGCAAAGTGGTTGTAGATGTGGTCGTTGAAGTAGTCGTAGCAGCCGTTGTACTTGACGTAGGTGCAGCCGTAATAGCTGAAGTTGTAGGAGTGGTCATAGCGACTGTTGTCATAGGTGTAGTCGTAGGAGTGGTTGTAGCGACCATTATCGTAGGTGCAGTCGTAGTAGCTATTGTCGAGGTGCGATCGAGCATTTGTTGTCGAGGTGCAACAGAGCGTGCGTTGTTGTCGTGGAGGTGCGATCGTAGTCTTTGTTGTCATAGGTGCGATCGTAGCGGTTGTTGTCGAGGTGCGATCGAGCATTTGTTGTTGTAGGTGCGATCGAGCACTCTAGTCATAGGAGTGGTCACAGGTATTGTCGTAGGTGTCGTAGTGTAGCTTGAGGATTCCCTGTTGTCGTCATCGGAGTCATAGAAGATGTCGTTGAGTGCGTTAGGGGTCTGTATACCTGCATTGTTGGGTCTAGTACCAAGACTAGCCTCATCAAAAGTGATCTCATAGGTCTCAACAATTTTGTTAGTTTCTAAGTTGAGTATACGATAACCCCAAGTGTGAACAGCATACCCAAGAAAGATGCCATATGAGGATCTAGACTCAAATTTGTCAAGATTGCCATGTTAAAGAATGAAGCAATGACAACCAAACACCTTAAGGTGAGAAATATTGGGAGAATGGCCAAAACGAAACTCATAGAAAGTCTTATACAATTTAGCTCACAAGAAAACCCTATTCAAAATATAGCAAGAAGCCAAAACGGCTTTAGCCCAATACTTTCTAGAAGTAGCATGTTCATTTAGCATTGTTCAAACCATCTCGACCAGGGTTCTATTCTTGCATTCGACCACACCGTTCTGTTGCGGCACTCGAGCTGACGAAAATTGATGGTCTAAACCACTTTCGACACAAAAGGAAGCAAATGATGAATTCTTGAATTTAGTTCCATTATCACTTCTAATTGCTCTAAGTGCTCTTGAAAGATCATTAGCAAATCTAAGAGCTAGCTCTTGAAAGTGACCGAAAGCTTCGTCCTTAGAGGCCATAAAATACACCCAAGAGTATCTAGAGTAATCATCGATAATAACAAGAACATACCATTTACCTCCAGCAAACTGAACCCTAAAGGGAGCTACAGTGTCTATGTGCAATAATTAACTTGGGGAATCAGTCATTACTTGTGTGAGAAGGGATAAGATGATGTGACCATCTTACCATGTCAATAAGGTGAACAGACTAGATCCATTGACTTTTCAAACTTAATACTAGGAATTCCTCTAACCAAATCCATATTACTGAGCCGAGCTAGATGATCAAAACCAATATGACCTAATCTACAGTGCAAGAAGAATGGATCCTCAGAGTCTGATGAAATAAGACACCTAAGATCAAAAGATACTGAATACGAAAAATCACCCTTAAACAAGCAACCAACTTGATTGATTTTGCAAACAAGATCACTAGATAAATCTAAGATACGGCATGAATGCTTTTTAAAGTTCACCTCAAGATTATTGTCTACCAACTGTAAAATCAAAAGCAGATTATAGCTCAACTTACTAACTAGAGCGACATCCTTTAAGACAAACTTGTCGTTGACGCGCACAATACCTTTGGCCATAATTCATCCTTGAGAGTTGCCCCCAAAAGTGATGATCTTATCACCAAGGGCACGAGTGAGGGAGGAGAACCATCATGAATTCCCAGTCAGGGGCGGAACTGGGCCTCGGGCTGGGTAGGCTATAGCCCGAGGCCCAGCAATACTAACCAATACTACCCCACTATAATATATACCCAAAAATTAGTAGCCTGGCAACCCAGCCTGAGGCCTCAAAATTATCAGCCTGGTAGCCCAAACAACAACCCATACATGAGACAGTCCATTGCAGACAAATCAGCCCATCAAGTCAACAGCCCATAAAAGAATCATTCACAACACCAAGAGAACTAGAGAAGAAACCCTAATCCCCAGCTCCCAGCTGCCCAAATCAGATCTCAGATTTGAGCCCAGTCCTCTCCTGCACGAGCCCCACGGCCGACCGTCGCCTTGCCTGCGCCGCTGCGCGTGCCTCCACCGCTGGCCGCCGCCCTCGCCCCTCGCTCCCGACGCGGACGCAGGCACGCAGTGTCGCCGCGGTCCGCGCGCCCCCACCGCCGGCCGCTGCCCTCGCCTGCGCCGCTGCTCGTGGAGTCGTGGTCGTGGACCTGCGCGGTTGCGCCTCCGCCGCTCCGCGCTTCGGCCTCCGCCCCTCGCCTCGTGGACCCCAGGGCGCAGGCCGCCGCCGAGCCCCGAGCACGGCGAGCGCCAACCGAGCAGCGAGCGGCGAGCAGAGAGCACCGGAGCAGAGAGTGAGAGCCAGGGAGCACCAGAGCAGAGAGCCAGAGAGTGAGATGAGACGAGGAGACGGGTTGGGGACGGAATGGGCGGAATGGACGAGGCGACGCATTATGGCGAAATGAGTCACCGAAACGCCGAATGGGCGGAATGGGCGAGGCGATGCAATGACGCATCATGGCGAAATGCCATGGATTCATTTAACTGACCGAGGCCAAGCGACCGATTCACTTTCAAGAATCCGGTTCAACTGACTACCGAGGCTGCGCAACAAGTAAATCTATGGAATTTCCAAGTCCACAAAAAATTCGTGGTACCTAGACTTAAAGTTACACGTCAGTTCGTTATACTTGCTTCCCCATGTCACAGTAAGAAGTGAGAACCTTGTTTGTCTGTGCAATTTGTAGATCCTGAGGAGAGTAAATCAAAAGTTACTTCTAATTCTAACAAGCCAGAGACCGGTAAGATTGAAGTGGCAAGGAATATTGGAATATATAGCATACATCAAGGTAATATCAGTTTTTTGCTCTCTCGTAGTCTATCTATATTTTTAAAATTTTTAAATACATATATACTCGCCGTATCACTGTATTCTTGTTTTTGCAAAATATCGTATCACGGTATGTCATATCCTTGTTTTTAACATGTTTTTCTTATTACGTTGTATGTTGAAACATTGAGTTAAAGTTTCATGTCAATGATACATTTGCGACATACTTTTGTTATGCTGTTGTGTGGGTAAAAATTGGTGTTACTTTTAGGCTGTTAGCCTTTTAGCATTCAGCCCGGGGCACGGCGAAATCCTGGATCCGCCACTGTCCCAGTCATGTGGCAAGAGCAGCCAGAGTCGATGAATCATATGTTCTCCTTCCTCTTGTGACAAGCCTACAGAGCATGAACAGTCATCGGTATCTTAGTACTGGGGTTAGTCAATAAAGATTTAGGTATCCAGTACTGAGATGCTCAATGAACAGAAACAAAATTATGAACTAATGAAAATTTAAGTGAAGCATTAGTATTTAGCATACTTTGACTAGTCAATCGTTGAAAAGTATGTTCAACCAATGGGTTTCCCTTTCATAGACGATATTCAGCTTGAGAAAATTGCTTGGGTTGAAGCCTAAACGGCTGATCACTAGGGGATAGGATAGGCCCATGAGAACTGGACTGTGGTGTGTGTTCATCCTTCCTTCTTGTTCTTGTGCACGCGCGCGTTTGAAGTGTGCGGTTTTTTCCTTTGTTCTTCTATAATTTTTGTCACCGCCTACTGCCTAGTCCAATGTAGCTGACGATCCTTGTTGTTACTTGGGTTTAAGTTCCAACTCATTGTTTGTTTGATTCTTCTTTGTTTGCCTTTTAGTTTAAGAGCAACAGCTCCAGGCACTAGCTCCCCTTTGTTTCATATTAATTTTTCATGTGTTGATTGCCCCAATCCCGTCGATGGGCTCATTATTCTTTATCCACTGTTTTTGTTTGCTTGCAATTTCCTTCTATTGGAAGGTAAATACTTCTTCTTTTCGGGGAAAAAAGAGTAGAGAAAAGAATAGATATGGCCGTCAATGGCTTTGGATTGGGTAATGAGTACCAACAAGGAGTAGTCCAGGGGCTCCAGGCTTCAAAATGACTTTTAAGCTCTTGAGTCTTGTCTCTGTTCTTTTGAACTTTCTGAACTAGTAGTAAACTAGTAGTGTTATCCATGGTGGAGAGTTCAGAGAGTTGTATATAACCTATGTAGGTGCTTGGCTGCTTGTGGCAATCAAGTGCTTTCTTGAGCTTCTTAACTCTTACTTGTTCCTCAATTGCCATCAGTTATGAGTTATCCCCTCCTCTGAGTCACTTGGAACGATCCACTTGATGGAATCTTGGCCTATTTTTCTCCTTGACATGGACATGGATGTTTCATACTCAAATTTCAGTAGCTTGGTTCTTCATAAAAAGAGAAAAAAAACGGAGGCTTGATGTCGTGGAAATTGTCGTTCTAGTACAAGAATAAGTACATGAAGGACTTACCAGATTGCAAGGACAGTCTTGGCATCCCGTCAGCCCGATAAATCATCTCGTGTCTGGTTGTGTGCATGGATGGATTTTTTTAGCACCTCCGTAGTCCATAGTTGCATGCTGGTTGCATATGTTAAATCTCACCACATTCTGTGCATTGCAGTCCTTAAAGGAATCAAGGACGCTAGGTATTGTAAGTTAGTTCATCATGCACAAATGGGAATTAACTAATGCATATGATGACCTAGATAGTCTGTGGATTAACTAATGCATATGATGACCTAGATAGTCTGTCTCTAGTCAATCATGGAGATGGATATGGTAGTTTATCGATCAAGTTGTTTTTAGGAAACAAATATCTTCCCCCCTATATAAGCAACTGCATGGTCTCACTTCTTCTGCACTGCTACTCCAGTTCCATTGTAAGTCCTATTCTGATACCAGCTAGCTTAGGTTCAGCATGTTGTATGAAGAAAGTTCCATTATATTTTTTTCGCTTCATAATTGTCGTTTAAAAAACATTATTGTTGTTCCTGCCTCTCTCATTTTTTCCCTTTGTGAAGAACAATTATTTTAACAAAAAATACTTTATTAGTACATATATGTTGTCACGGTAAAGCTGAAGTTTGTAGTCCCACAATGATTTAGCAGAATCATTGAGCATCAGGAGGTATCTTTTTTTTCCGGAAGCAAGAGTTCCACGAGCTTGAATTCGGAAACGAACGTTGCCATTTTTCATTGCATGTTCTAGTCTAGTAGTCTACAAAACATATTGCAAACACTTATTGTAGTGAGTTATAGCATCAACATATAACTTGATGTGCCATTATTGCCCATTCCTGATGCAGTTCTTACGGAGATATGAACTCAAGTGCTTCACCACACACAGTTTTATAAATAAACAACATCATTGCAGGAGCTATTTGGATGTCCTTATACTAAACTACAGTTACAGAAACCAATTTTCAGGTCCCAGCAAAAAGAAAAACGCAGCTCTGTCTGTAGCTATGGGCAACTTGATGTGCTGTGTTCAAGTTGAGCAATCTACCGTGGCCATAAGAGAACAGTTTGGAAAGTTTGATGGAGTGCTTGAGCCAGGGTGCCATTTCGTGCCCTGGTTCCTGGGACTACAGGCGCGCGGCCCTCTGTCGTTGAGGCTGCGGCAACTGGACGTGCGCTGCGAAACCAAGACCAAGGTTTGTTAGAACTCTCTCTCTCTCTCTCTCTCTCTCTCTCTCTCTCTCTCTCTCTCTCTCTCTCTAATCTTATACTTTTTTCGAAGGGGTGTAGTTGGCTATGGTACTCATCCTTGAGGCTCAGCAACAAGAGGTTACGACTTACGAGATCAAATCTCAGAAAATCCACAATAAACCACCTAACATATATATGTTAGTGGGACCTGAACTGTAGCCGTTAGCCACAAGACACAGGTACCATACCGTGGGAGTAGCCTTCGGTTGGTACCTTCTTGACACTAGGTGGATTTTTGTGTTAAATCGCAGGAAACTGCATGACTTGACCTGACATGATACCATCCTTGGACGGATACATATTTCACTGCTTGTAATTTTAACTATACTCTCTCTCTCTCTCTCTCTCTCTGCAGGACGATGTGTTTGTGAATGTTGTTGCATCTGTTCAGTACCGGGCTCTGGCCGGCAAGGCAAGCGACGCCTTCTACAAACTCACCAACACCAGGTCCCAGATCCAGGCTTATGTATTTGATGGTAGGGGCTTTTTTTTCCGTTGCAACAACTCGATGTTCTTTCTGTCAGATTACTGCTAGTTCTGTTAATTTATGCTGTGGTTTTTGTTTATGCTGGCAGTGATCAGGGCAAGCATACCGAAGCTCACCCTGGACGAGGTGTTCGAGCAGAAGAACGAGATCGCCAAGGCCGTGGAGAAGGAGCTTGACAAGGCCATGTCCATGTACGGCTACGAGATCGTGCAGACGCTCATCGTCGACATCGAGCCCGACGAGCACGTCAAGCGGGCCATGAACGAGATCAACGCGGCGGCGAGGCTGAGGGTGGCGGCCAACGACAAGGCGGAGGCAGACAAGGTCATCCAGGTCAGGCGCGCGGAGGGCGAGGCCGAGGCCAAGTACCTGTCCGGCCTCGGCGTCGCCCGCCAGCGCCAGGCCATCGTCGACGGGCTCAGGGACAGCGTGCTCGGCTTCTCCGTGCCCGGGACCACCGCCAAGGACGTCATGGACATGGTGCTCATCAGCCAGTACTTCGACACCATGAAGGAGATCGGCGCCGCATCCAAGTCATCCGCGGTGTTCATCCCCCACGGGCCCGGCGCTGTGCGCGACGTCGCCGCGCAGATCCGCGACGGGCTGCTCCAGGCCGCCCAGCCTGCTCCTGCTGCTGCTGCTCATCATCCATAGTCAGTGGTTGCCAAGGCCTTGCAGGCTAGCTACAGTGTTTGGGTTGTCTACTACTCTGTTTTTAGAGAGTGGTTGTCTACTACTCTACTGTCTCATTGTGCTGCTTTGGCAGTCTTCTGCAATGGTAACTAGGTATCTCTTTTATCTTGGAATGATGTGTATAAGCGTTTTAGCCTTTTGCATGTCTGGCAGCATCAGCTTCCAATGCCATGCCTAAGTTTGGGAGTGACCTATAGAAACTTCTGGTACTTACTTGCAATTGAATTGTTACTGTTGCTTATCTCTCTAAATGTTGTTGCAGGAGCATGTTTCGAACACAGGAATTTCGCACGAACAGTGTAATTCCTTTGGATAAACTCTGCAAACCCTTGTTCCATGTTTTAGTTTTGGTTCTTAAATCACAAACTGAATCTTCCTCTTCCCTTCGATCTACTCCTAAGGAAGACTCGATACAGGATAATATCAAATATACCCCAGTATACCACAATAAACAACTTTCCAAACAATTGAATTTCGTAAGCATACTGCAAGGAGGGGCATAAATATTAGAGTTCAGATTATCCTGAGACATCCAAGTGCATGAATGTAAACAAGTAGATCAAGGAATGAACATTGAGGTGAACACAAATACCCATAATATTTGACAAGATTAACAATAGGTCTCCATCCCCAGAAATTATTAACAGCCGGTGCTGAGGACCAAAATATAAGGTCAACGCTAATATTTGCCTAGGAAACAGATAATGGAGACAAAGGAAGAATTCAAGATCAAAATGATGCCACAAAGATAACTTGGGACCATGTTTTTTTTCCATGTTATTCCAATCCACTAGAATTGAAAAAAGAATCCCTAGGGTCCAAAATATATTGCATTTCAATGCTTGAGCACCAAGGACAAACCAACTTTCGTGCTCTTCTCAATTGCCTTGGTGTCAACCTCACCGGAGATGGTGACAATCGACTTGGGACGCCATTCATGCTGGACAAGCGCACTGGCCATGCCATAGTTGTTGAAGCGTGCCTTCACTGTGGTGTGGGGGTCCAATGAGTGCTGAGACCCAAATATTAGTGTGCTCTCATTCCTTGAGAAGCTGTGTGACAGCTCAGCTCCAACAGCAGTGCTCGAATGTTGCTTTACCAAGTGGTAGTAGGACGCAGTCAAGGTATCTCCGTGATTGTTCCTGAATACGATTTGTAAGGTCATTTGCCACAGTAAATATTGATACAATAGTAATTGATCACTACAAGCAGCGCTCTGGATGTCTGGAATAAGCTTGCTGGTCGGCACTACCTATATATATATATATATATATATATATATATATATATATATATATATATATATATATATATATATATATATATATATATATATATATATATATATATATATATATATATATATATATATATATATATATGGTAGTTGAGCAAAGAAAATGGTACTTACAGATGGAGAGAAGCAATAAGGTCTGAATTGGTGAGGCTCAATGCAGCATTATACTTGGTGAAATTGCTAGTTGCAGTATCAAATGAAACATCGACACCAACTGAGAGATCTTTGCTTCCAAAGACACCAGAAAGGTCAACCATAGGGTTGGAATTCAGCCCGACGCTTGCATTGATGCCAGCATATTCATGTAGGTACTGGAGTTCAAACTGTTAAGGCAGACAAAAACGAATTAAGTGTTTTACCTCAATGGTTACCATATTGGACAAAAACAATCGAGCAAATGGAGTGATGCCAAAATTATACCTTCCCTGACCTCTGGTCTGGAACAACCAAGCTGAGAATTGATTTCAGTCCTGGAGTTCCAAACTCATCCACTGTAACTGTTGTCAAAAGCTGGAAGATCGAAATATTCATCAGTGAATCATGCGTCTCAAGGATCGTACATTCCCAGAAATTCAGATTATGAGGCATAAAAAAGCAAACAAAAAAGGAATAATGTCAAGCAAAAACAGCTATGAGATTATCATAAACATGGTCCATGTAAGAAAAGAGAGAGAAGTGGAGCAAGGCGGCTTACATCTGACTCAGAGTTTGCTTTGACATCAACAGTCAAGTTCTTGTTCTTAAGCTGGGTGTGAAGCTCGCCAAAGATGGACCCATTTTTCCTTGTCCCTGCGGCTGTGATTGCCTGCAGGTGAAACAAAAATCATCAACATACAGAGCACAAATGCTATATGCAGACATGCTAAATTGAAGCTGTATACTGATCCTCCACCCATCTCCTTCGTGGATAGTAATCAACTAAAGACCACGTACTTCAGTTTTGTGGCATGGAAACAAGAACGATGCACAATGCAATCACAGGAAAAGAACAAGGATAGATTAGACAGTCTCATCGCGACAGTAAACAAATCCAGGCCCGTTCCTGGGGCAGGGCCACCTGGGCGACCGCTCAGGGCCCACGACCAAAGGGGGCCCAAACCCCAAACCTCAGGAGTGTTCAGCTATTTGTACTGGCTACTGAGTATTGTGTGTGTCTTCTTAATTATCCATTTATACTAGGCTGTAGATAAGCAAATACTATAGGCCCATTAGCCCATTTAGTTCTGTTTGTTGAACCCCTTCTCCCAAAATGGTGCCACCGTAGCTTCCATTCGGCATTGTCAAAGGAGGAAGACACTGCAATTTCATTAATTCCCATTGAACTTGTGGTTTTTAGGTCATTTTCTTAACTCATTCTCTTAAACAAAAATTAGACCACAGATGCGCTCAAACGGAAAGCCAATGTTTGTTTATAGTTTCAGTTTTGTTAGCTGTGATTCATTTGATTTTTGAAGACCTCAATTAGGTTGGAGAGAGTTAATGAGTAGGGGAATGTGATAGCAAATTATGGCCGACTGTTCACAGATGTACAATTTCACAAAGTTAACTGCATGTTTGGAACGCAAGAATTTAACAAGAGATAGGGATAGGTTAGTATTTTTTTAAGGAAAGAAACAGGTTAGTTTACATGGGATCTGGAAAAATTTTCCAAGTTCCAAACATGCCTTAAATATGTTGGATAATACATCATGCTATTATCAAACATTTAGTATCTAGGTTGTTTATGATTTTCTAAAATCATTTTGTAATCCATGGTGTGTTTGTTTGCGTTGCATGTCAGAGGTGATCATCATGTTTGTTTTGTTAATTCGGTCTTTTTTAGAGCTTGGTCTTTACTTGAACATGTTGTCATTAATTCTCATTGCTCAAAATTAGTCTAGGTTATTTGTGGTGTATTTCGTGCAAATGCTATCTTTGTCATTTGAAAATACAAACTACATGTAAATTCGAATGAAGGGCGTTTGTTTTTAGTTTGCCCAAGGGCCCACCAAATACCAGGACCGGCCCTGAACAGATCGACGCCTAAACAAAGATTTAAGATCCTACGGATACATGATGACATGAGGGTCGATAATTTTCCTCCCTGGCAAAAACTGAAAATTCTACATGCACAACATGGCATAGGCCGAAAGAAAAACAGCCCGATGTGGACAGCGGCACAGTGCCAGGATGAAGAACAGGCAACGGCGATCTGTTAGGGCAAAGATGCGCTACAAAAAGCACGAAAGGAGATCGATCGGCCTGTTGTTAACGCCCATTCGAACTGTAACTACTCAACTAATGTGGCGGGTGCAAAATCAGATACTGTTATAGTCCTGTGCGACTCAGAATGGTGAATTGCTATGGGAAATGGACAAATGGTACATCAGTGAGGGAGAGGAGGAGGAGAAGGAGGAGGGTACTCACGACGCCCTCGGGGGTGCAGGTGGTGATGGTGAACTTCTGGTGCGTGCTGTAGTCCCTGTACAGCAGATCTGCGCGCAGCCATGATATCACATCGTCGAGATCAAGCGATTCTTGGCAGGGGAGGAGGAGGGAAAACAGGGAGAGATGGTGGTCGTACCTCTGGTCTTCTTGCCGATTTCGGAGTAGAGCCCAGGGGCCATGGCGACGTGCCTGCCTCCCGTACGGCGAGGAGGAGGAGACGAGAGATCTGGGGGAGAGAGAATGAGAGGGATCGCAGCGGAGGAGGAGGGCGCAGGCGGCGACCAGTTACATACACGGAGTCGCTGCAGATCTTCGTGTTTCCTCCTCCCTTTTTTTTTTTTTTGCCCTCTTCTGTAGTTACAGTTTTTTTCTCCCCTGGTTTCTCGATTATTCGTGTGATCGTGTCGCGTCGTGCGGAGCAAACCGTGGTGGCGTGGCAGGCGGCTGGGTCAGGCTGTCAGTGGGACCCACCTCCCTGCCGTGGGGCGTCGATCTCGCACCGGCGCACGTGGATCGGAACGGCAGTTGCGAACGGCCACGGACGTGGTTAGGCGTCGTTTGGATTGGCCGAAATCCCAGCTAATCCACGTGGAATAAGGTGGGAATTAGCTTAAGCTTTTAGTGGTTTTTTTGCTGATTGTAAAAAGAGATTGAGAAGGTAAGAAATACTCATGTTAAGAAGTTACTCTGTTCAAAATAATTTCTATAATACAAACGATTGATAAAAACCATCTTAAGAAATCACTCCGTTTAACTTTCAGCTTCTAAGATCTAAAAGGCATAAACTATTTGGAATAGGGCCTAACTTCGGTGTGGGTGGGTTGGGATTAGGGGTGGCAACGAGCAGCCGAGCCGAGCCCGGCTCGGCTCAGCTCGTGAAAGCTTGGTGCAATGGAGGCTCGGTTCGGCTCGGCTCGGTTAGGATATCAAGCTTTTTGTGGGCTCGGTTCGGCTCGTGATGCGGCTCGAACCAGCCTCGCGAGCTCATGAGCCGACAACATGTTAGATATATATATAAATCCAATTAAGCATTAGACTAATACGAGATTTTTGCAATGCAAATACTTTCCCAGCAACATGTTAGAATGGAAAGCATGATTTGTGATGTTAAAAATCAACATTTTGCATCACATTAGATGATTATATGACACATAACTTTTACTTTTTAGTTGGCTCATGAGCCAACCGAGCCGCTTCATGGTGGCTCTGCTCGGCTCGCTTAGATCCCAAGCTTTTTTTTGGCTCGGCTCGGCTCGTTTCATTCACGAGCCGAGCCAAGCCTCCACGAGCCCGAGCCGAGCCCGAGCTGGCTCACGAGCCTGAGCTTTTTTGCCAGCCCTAGTTGGGATTCCGTCACCATCCATCCAAACAAGGTCTCAATTAATCTTATCTTATGCTTGACTTGGCTGCTCGGCCAAGATCTTAGAAGCATCAGACGCATGGAGCACATTGACAACGTGAGTGTCGTCTACATGACCAATAACCCAGTGCAACATCAAAGAACCAAATATATTGAGATTGATCTCCATTTTATTCATGAGCATGTCGCTTTAGGCCACATCCGGGTTCTGCATGTACCGTCTTCATCGCAATTTGCTGATATCTTCACTAAGGGACTGCCTTCTTCTGTCTTTAGCGAATTTAGAGACAGTCTTCACGTTCGTGATACTGCCATTTCGACTGCGGGGGCGTGTTAGGATATGCATCTATTTCTTCTTTGCATAGCATATCTTATATAGCAGATATGGTACGCATGCTAGCATGTCGTTTCTTGTTTGTTAAACAATGATGTGGTTGCATCCGTATCCCTTGTAATCCGGCCGGCTATGAAACGTGCACATGCATGTATCATGATACTAGTTAGAGACTCGTGCATTGCAACGAAGTCATAAAAATGGTGAAACGAAACTTACTACTTGGCTAACTTCACACATCAAACATTGGAGAGCAAGTGACAGAGATAGAAGAGTGGCTAGAATGTGCGAGGAGATGAGAAAAGTGGAGGGGGTAGGCGGTTGTATCCTGAGAGATGAGGAGAGAGATGAATGGTTCAGATCAAATTAGATGGTTGAGAAGAGAGAATAAACCAACCACCAACTTATATTTTTATAATAGTAAAGATATACCGCATGAATGAAAGGCCTGGAGGTGTGGCCTCTATTCCAAAACACTTACACACTGAATATAATATGATGACAAAAAAATACCCGACGCCCTCGCAAAAAAATCCAACGCGAATACACATTGTAACCTGGACCTTGGCCAAAGAAGAAACAGATGCCTTACCAGATGAGCTACACAACCTGAGATAGTCCTCAGTGACGGAGCCAGCCGCTTGCCAGACATAGCTGGCCGCCGCCGGCAGATGAAGGAGCTCGCCATGGAGCTCAGACGACGACGGGACTGCTCGCCGGCGAGCCGGGCAGCAGCCTAGCGTCGTCGGGCGGTACCATGCACCACCTGAATACATACTATTGTACCAGTCTTACGAGACAGCAGACGCACCTTCCATTAGTCACATCAGTTTGTTACTGTTAAGAAACCTGGGCCTGGGCCGGCAGCCCAGGGCCCATGGTTGGCACCTCATTGTAGTCTATAAATAGAGAGTCATACCTCCTCATTATGTACACATGAATGAAAGCAATAAAGAAAGACCAGAAGTTCTATCTATCTCTCTGTGTGTTCAATCTATTATTCTGTGATTCTGTGATTGATTCGTCCTTGTTCTAAACAGAGGAATCGCTCGGACTGGTCGCCAGCGACGGTTTCTCAACACGTTATCAGCACGACTTCGCTCTGGCGAACGAGGTAATCATCGAAGCACAGATTGAATTTTCTAGATCGCTTTTGAATCTGTATTTTCTTTTCGCGTTCTAGATTTAATCTCTATAGTGCAAATCCGCCCTAATCCACCGCGCGCGCACTTGAAGTCGCCGGCACAATGCCGATCGATAGATTATGAAACGGGGTAGATGTTGATTGCACTGTAGAATAGAAACGATGCAAATCCGCCCCAATCTACTGCGAGCAGATCTGAAATCGTCGGCACAATGTCAATCGGTAGATTGCAAAACAGGGTAGATGTTGATTGCATCGTAGATTGGAAACGAAAATTTGTGCACGAATTTATTTGATTCTGCACGATCATTGCATAAGAAAAAAACTGCACGAGAAATTTGTATGGTTTCTGTTCGGTTTGCATGGTATCACACAGAAAAGAAAAAATGGGCACTGCCGCTGCGCCAGTATGCGCATCACTGGCCGCCGGCTAGCAGCCGGCCATAGAACCCGAGGCAACGCCGCACCGCATATGCGCCACCGGTCACCGGCCAGTAGCCGACACCGCTGACATGCGCCGTCCGTGGAGGAAGCCACCCGCACGTGTGTTTCCCGGCTGGCCGACACTCCAACTCCTCACGCGCGCAAGCACCACCGGCTGCCGCCACCCGGGTAGCCACGCCCGCACGCGGCGCGCCACCGCCGCTCGAGGAAAGCCGGCCCGAAGCCGCCATGCCCGTAGCTTGAGGAAGACCGGCCCGTAGCCGATGCTATGCCTTCCCACATCGGCCTCGCGCCCGCATGCGCCAACCAACCCCGCCGGTGCCTCCACCGCAGTTGCCTCCTCGCGCCGCCCTGAACGGCGTCGCCGCAACCGTGCCCGCCTTGCGCCACCGATCTCCTCCACTCGGCCCGCAGCTGACTGATCTCGCCCGGTCCGCCGCCACATGAAGCACCGGCCGCCACCGGCGATGCAGCCCGAAGCTGCGATGGCTCACCTTCCCACACCGTCAACACGGTGCCGCACCGGCTTGCCTCCCGTCGCATCAGCTCCCGCCGCTCCCGGCTAGCAGCCGCGCCCCGGCCGCCTCCGCCTCGCCCGTGACCGCCCGTACCACAGATCCGGCCTCGGAAACGCCGCCTGACGTGGTCGTCGCCGACGCAACCACCGGCCGGCCGCTCGCCGGCCGGCTTCGCACCCGCGCTTGCCGGACTTGGGAGCCGCGCCTCCTCGGCAGCAGCCGCCTCGGCTCGCCATCGGCCTCGCGCGCGCGCGCTTTGCCGCCACCCGCTCTAGCGCCGGCCCGCACCCGGGTTCTCCCGCGCCGCCAATTGGTTGCCCGTGCCGCGCCGCCCGCCTGGCCCCACAGGCCAAGCCCGCCGCCACCACAAAGGAAGTAGGGGGGAAACCCTACTCAGTGTGGGGATAAGCGGCCGGGTGGGCCGAACGTCCACTTGGGCTTTGCGCGAACTAAGGCGGGCCGCATGGGCCAATGCACAGCAGGCCGAAAACGAAAAAAAAGGAAGGGGAGGCCCAACTGGGGGAGAGGGCGGCAAATTTTCGAAAAAGCCCTTCATCTCTCGGGATATCACCAAGACGCCCTTAAAATTATGTATAAGTCCCGAATTTTGCAAAAGGGGCATCGGTAGTTCCGAAAATTGCCGATAGGTCCTCTGTTTTACGTTTGGGTCCGGTATTTTGCAGAAAAACCCCTCGATAAATCAGAAAATTGCGTGAATTTTTCTCTGAATTGAATAATTTGCGTAAAAACTCTCTGGAATTGCAGAATTTGCTAAAATTTTATATTTTTGCATAAAAGGGCCTCGGGAATCCGAATTTTGCATTATTTGTAGCATTTGAAGCATATTTATTTCTGCCATTATTATTTCTGTATTTTCTGTATTTATTTACTGTTTTGGTTAATTGTAATTACTGAAAATTGCTTTTAATCACTGAAAATAGCAGTAAAATTTATAGAAAATGCATAGAAAATTCTGAAACATTGCGAGAACCTTTTGTACCATTTATTTACCCGAAGTGAATTATTCCGTGCATGTCTACCAGCAGTAGACTTATACACATTTAGATGACTAGCATCACGAACTGGGAGTTCGAGGAGCTGGCCCAGCATGGCCAAAACTATCTGATGTTGGCATCCGATGTCGAGATTGTGCTTGGAGCCAGGAAGCTCCACGCAGCTATTGGATTGGTGGACCGTATGACGTCCAACCTCTGTCTCACTCTTAATGAGTACATAACGTAGAATAGCGCGCTAGCACTCTGGACCGCACTCAAGAAGCGGCTTGAGAGGCTAAAGTACACCATTCTTCCTCAAAGCAGAGCAAGAGTGGATTAGACTGAGTTTTGCTGACTTTAAGACGGTCAGGGGAAAACAATTCTGCCTTGTACAGGATTTGTACCCCAATACAGAAAATTGAGAAAATCCTTCCACCCCAATGAAGTACAATCCGCACGCAATTATAGTCAAGACGGCTATGAGGAATATGTCGAATTGATTGATATGATGCAGGTTGCGAAGGCTCAGGACAAAGTTCTCCGCAAAGAACTAAGTCACTTAGCCATTTGGGAGCTTCACTGGCCGTGAAGCCAACGCCGGGAGCAACAAGGTGCGAAAGCTCTTGATAGAGAAAAGGGGAAGGAAGGGTAAGACCGCAGTCCAAAATGGCGAATCAGATGCTCCACGAAAGAATAAGGCCAGCAAGTCAAAATGGCATGGCAAAGGGCACATGAAGCCCACTCTATTTCGGTTGAGGGAGCGTTACGAGCATTTACTCACACGATGGTGTTTGAGACCATTACGACAATGACACCCTCTCGACCTAGAAGCAGCCACCGTCATGATTTCTCTTGAAGAGAATGTCACCCCGAGAAATAGCAGAAGAAGTCCAGTGCACTGAATGCATTTCGACTTTAATTATCATTTATTTTGTGTGGAAGAATATGTTGGAATTTGCATGGATGGTACTTAAGAATTGTTATCTTCTCATAATGGTTGGATGATATTTGAAGAATTCATTCATTTATTCAGTTTATGATGGCATAATATGTTCTGATATTGGCGTATTTATTTATGTGTTAATTGCCTTCCCATGCATATTAATAAAATACCCTCTATTAGAACTGTTAGAAATATGCCCTAGAGGCAATCATAGAGATGATGATATTTCGTTGTATCCATGATTTAATAAATGTTCCTTGAATATTGCCTTTGTGTTGATTAACAAGTATGTGACTTGTTTGTGAAACTCTTTACTTGTATGGTTATTCTAAAGTTGTCCCTAGTCGAAGTTCATGTGAGGACACACATGAATAATGGATTAGCACATGTATCGGTTGATGACCATGTTTCACAGGTCATAGACATGGAGATGTCAAACCAATAATGTGGACACATGTTTAGAACATGGGGTTGGACCGACCCAACATGAGACATAACAATTATACTTATGGTT
Organism: Dendrocalamus sinicus; assembly: GCA_036346575.1. Taxonomy (NCBI): domain Eukaryota; kingdom Viridiplantae; phylum Streptophyta; class Magnoliopsida; order Poales; family Poaceae; genus Dendrocalamus; species Dendrocalamus sinicus. The sequence goes on along the minus strand of CM070643.1, from coordinate 27,366,744 downwards.
CTCTCTCTACACAATGTGTACGCCTTGTCCTTAGACACGAGATTGTCGCATGTACTTGAGATGTGAATCGACCTACTTAGGGGCTATCAAACGCTACTCCGTGAATCGGGTAGTTATAAAGATAGCTTTCGGGTTTGTCATGAAGCATCTTTGCGAGGCATGGTCGGTCGAGATGGGATTTGCCCTCTCTACCGAGAGAGATATCTCTGGCCCTCGAGTGATCGGATCCGAAATGCATGGCCATGCTACTTAAGGTTAAGAGTTAACCTAGTAAGGGATTCGGATCACAGGATCAAGAAAGAGTGGTCACTTGAAGCTCGACCAAATATCGTGAGGCAAAGGGATTGGCATGTACATAAAGTTGTGATGGTTCGTCCAATATGATCTTTGTGTATGTTTAGGAGTTGGCACGTCTTGCTAGAGGCCGCTACCAACTATTGACCGAGTAGGTATACTCGCGTCATGTCTAAACATACGTGAACCTATAGGGTCACACACTTAAGGGTGAAGCCTAATTCGGATTGGATCCGGTTAGGCTGGTATTGAGTCCTAATGGGCCTCCATTCGTAGAAGCCCATTGTAAGGACGTCTATAAAAGGAGGGCAAGGCGCATGGGGTTAAAGGTGAATTCGTGACCTCCTCAAACCCTGGCCGCCACCCCTCCCATGCCCTCGTCGCTCGCGCGGATCTAGTAATCCGGCGTGCGTCGCTTCCTCCCGTACGTGTGGATACTTTTGGTGGCGCTGCATCTGTAGCGTTTGGACGAACCGCAAGAGAGGAGTTGTACGTGGGACGCCGCGACGTGGACGAGGAAGTAGTACGACTACTCGCTCCGACGTCATCGCATCAACTTAGTACGACTACTCGCCCCGACGTCTTTGCATCATTCCGCACTGCGCGTCTAGTGGTAAGACCGTGATCTATAACTGCAGTGATCTTGGTTTACGAGTAGAAATTTTTAATTTGCACTAGTGTAGCCTGCCCGTAGTCCTTCAAGAACACGTGTGGCGCCCTATTAAGGAAGTGTGCTTAGCTAGCAGCGGCACAATGCATACCATCTTAAAAGAGACTAAGTTTCTTTTCAGTCGATTCGTAAGAGCACTGGCAGCCTTACGACAATCGCCGGAAGCGATACATGTATAATTGGTTCAGGAAGAGCCACAATGAGCACAACTTTGGTCATTGAAGAAGCCTTATTATACCCAGAATCGACTAGAACTCTCCTAAGTTTTAAGAATATTCGCGCCAATGCTTTCCACGTTGGGACTGACGAAGAGTACGGTAAGGAATACCTGCTCATTACGAAGCGCGAAGAGAATGGCAAAAGAATATTAGAAAAGCTTCCTTCACTTGAAACTGGGCTATATTATACCACAATTAAAGCGCATGCAGCGTACACTGTTCTGAAAACCGTATTTAGAAGCTCTGAACTCTTCTGTCTCTGGCATGACAGATTAGGCCACCCAATCTTAGGAAGATGAGAAACATAATAAATAACTCGCATGGGCATAATAGTAATGTGAAGAATTTCCCAATCATGAAGATTTTGTGTGCCCTGCATGTGCCACCGGGAAACTAATTACTAGACCCTCCACTCTGAAAGTGAAGGATGAAGTCCCAGCATTCTTGGAACGCATCTAGGAAGACATTTGCGGTCCCATTCAGCCCATCTCAGGGCCATTCAAGTATTTCATGGTGCTCATTGACGCTTCATCGAAGTGGTCATATGTGGGTTTGTTGTCCACAAGGAACCCCGCCTTTGCAAAATTGATCTCGCAGATCATTCGCATCAGAAATGCGTTACCAGATCATCATATCAAGTCCATCAGAATGGACAACGCCGGATAATTTACTTCGAAGGCATTTGATGATTATTGCATGGCGATGGGAATTGCAGTTGAGCACTCGGTACCGCATGTCCATACCCAGAACGGTCTCGCAGAGGCTTTAATTAAAAGAATTAAATTTATTGCCCGACCCCTCTTGCATAAAAGTAATTTGCCAGCTACATGATGGGGACACGCAGTCCTTCATGCAGCAAATCTCATCAACCTTAGACTTTTGGCCTACAACATCCATTTACCTATGCAACTAGTGCAAGAGTCACCACCGAAAATTTCCCAACATTAGGGGGAGGAAATCAACCCCTTGATAAAGAATGTCGGGAAATTACGTGGCAAGCCTGGGGAATCCATGCAGATGACCCGTGCACTAGAGAAGTCCAGAAGACAATTGATTTGCAAGCATTAGCAAATCAGCTGCCTGATCACTTTAGTGATTTGAAGAGCGTGACTAAGTCGCATGTGTCTGCACGCACTGTACCGGAGAGGGTTGAAATACCAAAGAAAGCAGAAGGTATCCCTAATCTCGTCCAGAGGCCTCAGAAAAATAAAAAAGATGACGAGAACTCCGGCTCCTCGAATCCTTAGTAACCGGGGACGCCTGGTGAAGAAGGATAAGAGGGATTTATCACAGCCGATCATTGAAGTCCCCAGAATGAGAAGGGGGGCCAGTTGAGACTTGGCACAATATGACACCTTCCGAAAAGGGCATACCGGATCTGAATATCCCCATCGGCATGGATGTGTGCGCACACATCGGAGCCGAAAAACTAAAGGGACTTACCACCGCAATTGAAAGAAGCGATGCGCAAGGTGAAGCTCTAGAAGAAGCAACTCATGAAGAAATAGCTATAAATTATGTGCACATGGGAGAGTCCCTGAATAGGACAATAGCTAATATCGATATCTACTTCGCAAAGAAAATTGCCACCATCATTGATCTTGATCCCGAGCCTGCATCGCTCGCTGAATGTAAGAAAAGATCAGATTGGGAAGATTGGAAGAAGGCAATAGGAACTGAATTGCTATCTCTGAACAAAAGAGAAGGTGTTTGGGCCCGTATGCCGCACGCCTCCCCATATACACCCCGTTGGGCACAAGTGAGTATTTGTTCGAAAGAGAAATGAAAGAAATGAAGTAGTGAGATACAAAGCAAGGCTGGTAGCCCAAGGTTTCACTCAACGTCCTGAAGTTGATTATGAAGAAACCCACTCCCCGGTCATGAGTGGAATCACCTTTAGATCTCAATGGCAGTGAACTTGAACTTAGAAATGAAATTGATGGATGTTGTGACTGCATACCTTTACGGTAACTTGGATTCGGAGATTTATATGAAAGTCCCTGAAGGAATACCTCTCCCGAACCAAGACAGAGCAAATAGAAATATGTACAGTGTGAAACTCAGAAAGTCATTGTATGGACTGAAACAATATGGAAGAATGTGGTATAATCACTTAAGCGACTTTCTCTACAAGAAAGGCTACACGAACAATGAAGACTGTCCTTGTGTATTTATACGGCGATCCCAGAATGGATTCTGTATAATCTCTATGTATGTAGATGATCTGAATATCATCGGGACAGCCGAAGACATAAAAGAAGCAAGCTCCTACTTGGAGTCAGAATTTGAAATGAAAGATTTGGGCAAGACCAAGTTTTGTTTAGGCCTGCAACTTAAGCATGTTCCTGAAGGAGTCTTGGTACATCAGTCGACCTACACCCAGAAGATGCTTGAAAGGCTTGGCTTCGAGAAGGCATTTCCCTCGAAAGTACCGATAATCGGTAGGTCTTTACAGCAAGAAAAAGATCCTTTCCGACCTAGGGAAGAGGGGGAGGAAGTTCTGGGACCGAAATTCCCATACTTGAATGCAGTGGGAGCGCTCATGTACTTAGCAAACTGCACTAGACCGGACATTGCATTTGCTGTGAACCTGTTAGCAAGGAACAGTGCAGAGCCCACCAAAAGGCATTGGCAGGGCATAAATGACTTTTTCCGATATCTCCAAGGAAGTAAGGACCTTGGATTGTTTTACAGAAAGAATCAAGATCTGAACTTGATTAGCTATGCAGATGCTGGGTATCTGTCAGACCCACATACCGCTAAGTCACAAACAGGTTATGTATTTCATTGTGGTGGAACTGCAATTTCATGGAAATCGTCTAAGCAAAGCCTTGTAGCTACTTCGACGAACTACTCAGAAATCATAGCACTGTATGAAGGCGCACGAGAGTGCGCTTGGTTCCGCCGAATGGTTCACCACATCCAGCAGTCATGTGGAATGAACATCGTGCAAATCCCCACAATTATCTATGAAGATAATGCAGCTTGCGTTGCACAAGTGCAAACGGGCTATGTGAAGAGTCATCTCACAAAACATATCAACCCCAAGTTCTTCTATGCACATGAATTGCAAAAGATGGACGACATTAAAGTACTGCATACTAAGTCATGTGAAAATCTCGCAGATTTATTCACTAAGTCACTCCCCGCATCTAGCTTTGAAAGGTGCGTGCTTGGAATTGGAATGGTGAGACTTAGAGAAGTGCAGAATTCAGGGGGAGAATTCTCACAAATCCGCTAATAAATATTGATCATGAAGATTAAGTACCCAAAGAATAAAGTCCTGCAGACCAAATGAATTTGGGTGAATTATACTCTTTTTCCCTTGACGAGTTTTCCATGAAGTTTCTCGACCAAGGTTTTTAATGAGGCAATTCGTGCATCGCAGCATCACATGTATCATGTGCTCTTTCTCCAAATTTTTTCCACTGAGTTTTTATGGAGTTTTAGTGAGGCATGAACGTGTCGGATGAGTGCCCAAGGGGGAGTGTTAAGAAACCTGGGCCTGGGCCGGCAGCCCAGGGCCCATGGTGGACACCTCATTGTAGTCTATAAATAGAGAGTCATACCTCCTCATTATGTACACATGAATGAAAGCAATAAAGAAAGACCAGGAGTTCTCTCTATCTCTCTGTGTGTTCAATCTATTATTCTGTGATTGATTCGTTCTTGTTCTAAACAGAGGAATCGCTCGGACTGGTCGCCAGCGACGGTTTCTCAACAGTTACCAGGCTGCTGAGCATGACCCACGCAAAAAGGGAAACAAGGCGACGTCGCGTTCTCTTTAAGCTTATTAGTTATTTATGACTCCTTTTAAATAAACAAACAGTTTATTGTTTATAACTTATAGTTTTTTCTGAACAAATAAACCGAACAATTTCACTGTTATTTTTTAAAACTAGTTTATTAAAACAATCTTTTTAAAATAACTTATCGACATTCGACTCATTTCCACAAAAGTTTGCGCTAAAACCAAAACTCATCCGATGCACCGAAAAGATCGTACCCTTTATATCAAGCGGAACGGATTGTAATATGCCATGAGTAAAGGCACGTGCTAGCTATAACCACGCATGATTATGAATTTTATGATCTGGCAAAATGTACCCCTCCCTGAAGGCGAGCTCTGTCAAGCCATCAATGGCACATGCGCCTTAAACCGAGCTGCTGCCCTCGAGCATTATGGAATGATGATGGCGACGACGACGGCTGCGGCGATGGTCCTCGATCAATTCCCCCTTTTTTTGCTTTTTCCACATGGCGATTAATTACAAGGCGACCGACAGCCTGAGACCAGAGCGCCATACATGCACAGGCTCTTCCCTCCCCCTATTCATGGTTCTCCAGCAAGGAGCGTCTCTAAGCATCTATCTGAGCATTGTTCAAAAGACAGACAAAACCCTGTTCAACTCCCCCCCTCTCAAGTCAAGGTAGCTAGAGTTGTAAATATAGAGAACCAAAAAGCTAAGCGACGACGAGAAGAAGAAAAAAAATTTGCGCGTTGCAGACGTTCTGCGCAATTCTAATCATCCTTGGGGGCGGCTTTATCCGCGGCTCAGGGTGCTCCAGTGCCATCATGGCAGGTAGGCGCACCGTTTATCCACCTGTTTTGGATGAAAGCCCCAATCTTGAATCGATCATGGTGAGCACCATGAGTCTCACTGCTGTTTGCCGTTGGGCCTTGGCGATTGGCGGTACGGAGAGGCGTGCGGGCCGTAGGAGAGGCTCCTCATTGGCTGCTGGCCGTTCCGCGCAAAGGTGCTCTGTGCCTTCATGCTTTGACTGCCATTTGGGTTGGCAAGGCTGGGGGCACGCTCCTGCTGCATGGACTGGAAGAAGTAGGAGGCGCTGGCCATGTCTTTGAGGTTCAGGAGAGGCTTGAGGACTTCCACCACTTGGCTCATGAGGGGCCGAGCCTTGGGATCCCGTCTGAGGCAGGCATGAGCCAGCTGAGCCGTCTTCTGGGCGCCTTTTATGGAGAAATTTCCCTCTAGACGGGGATCGACAAGCCTATAGAATCGCCGTCTTTCTCCAAGATAAGGACGTGCCCATTCAACCAGGTTGTGCTCCCCATTTGGCTTGTTCTTATCCATTGACCTTCTGCCTGTCATCATCTCTAGTAGCACCACTCCAAAGCTATATACGTCGCTCTTTGATGTCAGGTGACCTGCACAGGAAATGAACTTGTAAAAGTAGGGAATACAAAGTGAATTAAATAGGCTTCTCGAACTAAGGGAATAAATGGCAACTTATGTCCAATTCTACCGCCTATGGGAATATTCATTCAGCTCAGATGACTCAACAGGTTCCAATTTGAAGTTCATAATCAAAATAGGCAACACTACGTTGAGCCTGTGCAATTATGACAATCTTTCAGACTACCTCAGAGAGAGAAACTCGGAAGAACATCTAGTGCACAACCCACAGCAGCACAGGGAGTGCCTTAAATATCTATAATCACGTGAAATTAAGATGGTATGCTAATGATAGCATCCAGATAAATGTTAAAGTGGCCAAAAAGGGTGCAGACCCTAATAAAACACTGCACACACATGTCGCTGTACACAGATTTCACCTTTATGTCAGGTCACTATAAGTATGCTCCAAGCCTAACAACCTAACTGTCAAACGAAACATAATGCACCATTGGTAGGTTAAGTACGTAGCAAATTCAGTCTATCTAGAATGAATTGAAGTTTAGAGAAGATAAGCATATAGGTGCAGCAGACATTTTTAGAGAACACCTAATAAGGACAACACCATGAAAGATTTACTGCAAGTTTGAAGATAGGTTGAGCAGCATGATGCAAACTTAAAATTTACTCAAGCAGGACTGCAGGACAACTAATGACCAACTCACCTGTCATTACATACTCAGGAGCTGCATATCCATATGTTCCCATGACGCGAGTAGATACATGTGTATTATCACCCTCAGGACCATCTTTAGCTAGTCCAAAATCAGAGAGTTTTGCATTGTAGTCCTGGAAATATTTGTTTAAGAAATAAGCAAGTGTAATACTCTGAATGAATATAGTCTGTTTGTTCTGAATATAGTTGCATACCGCATCTAAAAGAATATTGGAAGTTTTGAAATCCCGATAGATCACTGGTCTTTCAGCTTCTTCATGAAGAAAAGCAAGACCTTTTGCAGCACCCAGTGCAATTTTCATTCGAATTGCCCATGGGAGAGGCAACGACCCTATTTAATACAATAATCCAAAACAGTTATTGGATGAATATAAGACACTTCAGAATAGAGATATAATAAAACAAAACAAATTCCAATTTGGTCAAATATAGCATGTTCTTATCAATGGCAGCAAGCACAATGTTAGGAGGAGGGAACAATCAGTAAGTATGGAATAAAGGCCAATGAGTTGCACTCTAGTCATTCGGTGAATAATGAAGAAATGCTAATAATGGGAAAGTGGGAACACGTAAGCGAAGTAGCTAAGACCACCTAAAGCCCTTAATGACAGTTAGAAATTGTAATAAACCATTAGGTGAGAAACCACACAAAACCTCAGGCACTTCCTAGTGAACTCTTAAATAGCAAGCTGCCAGACATTCAAGAACACAATACAACAAGGTCGGTAACTAAATCCCTAAGACAAAGTACAAAAAAGATTATTACACATAAACCACTGGTCATTTAAAATACTAACATCCATTAAAAATCCTAACAGTCAGCAACAGATATTAAATAAAATTGAACAAAAGTACACTTACTCCTGAAAAGATGGTTCTCCAAACTTCCACGGGGCATAAACTCATATACTAGCAATCTTTGGTCATCTTCAATGCAGTAACCAACCAATTTCACTAGGTGTGGATGTTGAAGGTTTCCAAGAAAATCAACTTCCGCCTGACAACATAATGATAGTTTGCTTAATGAAGCATTAAAAGAAAACTGAAAAACCTTTCGTGTGCTGTATACCGAAGAAAGTCAAAACATACCACCCACTCTTTATGCCCCTGCAGACCATCATGGTTTAGCGTCTTGACAGCAACGGTTAATCCTGTGCCAGGTTTTACAGCGGCAGTTCCATTCTCCTCAATCCACCCTTTAAAAACACAGCCAAAACCTCCCTCACCAAGAAGACTCTCAGGTCGGAAGTTCCTGGTGGCACACTTAAGTTCATTGAATGTGAATCTTCGGAGTTGGAAAGCCAGTTTAAGGTCCTCTCCAACTATCGAAGAAGGCGAGATACTTCCAGTGTTACTGGTTGTTGTGGAACCAGAGGCTGTTGGTGGAACTTGTTGATCCTGGCAACCATCATTTGCTGGTTTGCTTTCTGCACATGTAGATATAGTATCGGTTAGGTAATAAATTCCTGACATAATTAAAACAAGAACATGACAATGCTGATAAACTTAGTATAGCTTGAGAGAAATAAGAGCATGTGCTTACGTCTCAGCAAAAGATCACAAGCTGGGAACCATTTGCCTAACGTGATAGCAGAAATTCTTATGACACCAAACAACAAGAATGGTGCCTTTTCTCATATAAAAAATGAACAGTAAAGAATGACTCCAAACAGTAACAATGAACAGGACTATCAACAACGACAAAAAAGCATTTTGTCCTAAACAAGTTGAGGTAAGCAATGAACAGGACTATCGATTCTACTTTTTCGAACAAACAAGTAAATCTGGGAGTTCATTCCATAATTCTGCACCGAACACCAAGACGTCACTGGAGTTTATCCTCAACTTAGATATGATGATTCCGTAGTTTGAAAGGCAATGAACAGGACTATCCATTCTATTTCTTTAACAAACAAGTAAACTTGGGAGGAGTTCGTTCCATGTCCATGCGTAAATCCAATGAATTGGAATAATTCTTCAATCTTCATCAAACATCAAGGCATGTCTGGAGTTTATCCTTAACTTGGATATGATGACTCCATAGGCATAACTGCTGTTGATAGGGTTCCAAATGTATTTCCAACATAATTAAGTTGTACATGTTAAACAAATGGGACTTTTTTAGGTGCAATTCAACTTAATTAAATTGGAAGTGCACTTGAAAAACCAAACATGAGGTACACCCTTTTCTTATCAAAACATGTAAATTTCTTATGCCAAAAGGTATAATAACACAATGCAAATTGCTTTCTAAGGGAACAACATCTCAGGTTTCTTTCGGTCTTTCCCAACAAAGGCAACTAGTTCATGGCATGACACAATGAGTAAATTTCAGTTAACGAATTTTTCCAATTTTGGTCCCTGAGCAATGGAAAAATTGCAGTACTACACAAGTCAGCTTCTGAAATATAAAAGCTATGCGGGTATGCAGGTTTAAAAAAAAGAAAATTCCATAGAAAACTTAACACATTCATGGACAACAAGATGGAAAATAATTATTCATTTACTCTAATAGAGTTGTACGTGCATGTCATCTTCAACCAAAGCTCCATCCTTTTCACATTGCTCATTGGAGTATTAAACTATTATGTAAAGTAATGTCCAGTGTTTAGAATGCATATTCTGCAAACACACCATGAGATGCAATTTGAAGTGACTCAGTACTAAGCTTATGACCAACCAACCAATGCAAGCTCTTTTTGTATTCTAGTTTTTGTCCATAACTAGAGTGTTTCACAGGACACTCCAACGTATTTGCTTGTCCATATTCAAAGTGTGCACAACTATAACCGAAACTGTTGAATCCTTCCAAAAAAATATGGCACCTTATGTACTTAATTACAGCCAAATATGCATATTGCAATGCATCCACACATCAATCAATCCTACGCATCCATATTCGAAGTGTGCACAACTATAACTGAAACCGTTGAATCCTTCCAAAACGTACGGCGCCTTATCTACTTATTTACAGCCAAATATGCATATCGCCATGTATCCACACATCAATCAATTCTACGCATCTACAAACACACGAACCGAAAACGGCCAAGTATAGAATCTAACCATATTTGGGAACCCCTCTTGTTCCCAACCACCACCTGTCTTGAAGCAACCAAACCGTCACCCAACATTTTACCCAAGCTACTCCTACTTCAATCACAACAGAAACCCCAATCACCAGCAAGCACAAAAATTACTCCCACAAGTGCAAGCACACAGCCATGCACATCAGTGGAGGGATGTTAACCCTACAACTCATAGACAAACAGCACAGCACGCAGCTCACATCAACTCATCTACCACCGTACGTTAATGAAACAGAGCCATCCCATCCCATGCCACCCCACCCCACACCAACCACTCTATCCAACTCACACTATTAAGTCCTGACACCCACCAGAGACCTCAGAGCACAGCAGCACACATCCAATTTCATCATACAATGCTCCCATCACCATCAACTTAATCCCCAAAAAAATGAATGGAAAAAACATTCTTCCGCCATCTCAAGCGCTCAAAGCACAATTCCCTCGCAGCCGCGCACCCAAGCGCCCATGCGGGGACACATACACACAGGCTAGCAAGCGTACACCAAGACAAGCATGCACCCGCACGAAGGCGCAGGCGGGAGCGACAGCCGACAGAGTAGACAGGGGAGCACAAGCGACGGAAGAGAGGGAGTTAGGCAGAGAGCATTTTTACCGCCGCCGCGTGCGCTGGCGCCGCTGGTGGAGGCGTCGACCTTGGAGCGCGACGACATGCAGCTGCCGCCCAGGCTCGGGAGGCGGATCCAGCACCCCGTCACCGGCACCGCGTCCTCCTCCTCCGTCGCCGCCTCCTTCCCCCTCCGCCGCCTCCCCTCCTCCCCGCGCCGCTTCCCCTCCTTCCCCATCTCCGCAAACCCGCCTACCACCACCCCCCCGCAGCTCAACCGACGCACACGTTCAGCAAACAGCGCCCCCACCGACCGACTCGCCTCTCAGCGCGGAGGCACTGGAAGCCGCCTGGCGCGGCCTCCGGCGAGCGCGGAGGCGGGCACGGGGGGCTAGGCGCGGCGAGTGGGACCGAGGAGCAAGGAAGGAAGGAAGAGGGGTGGGGCTGTCGGGGCAGGGCGGGCAGGGGAGAGGGAGGATTCGGGCAGGCCGGGCAGGGCAGGGGAGTGGGAATTTGGCATAGGCCGAAGGCGAGGGAGGAGAGGAGGCTGCGGCTTCCTCTTATGGGCGCCGTTTCTGGAACGTGATTTAGCGGAATGGCTCCTCCGAGATTTCTATATTCTGGGCCCTCTCTGGATTAACCAAGCCAAGCTTTCGAGCCATAAAGAGGTCTATTCTTTTCAGTTTTAAAAAGTTATTTTTTGACTTTTTACAATAACTAACTTTTAAATAGAGTATCATTTTAAGATAGAGCCTACTTGTTAATTATAATACATACTATACCGACTTCATTTATATCGGCAAAAACCAAATGTGAGTTTCTGTTACTCTGTAATCTCTTACATAAACAGCCAAAAGCCACAAACCGTAGCCAAAAACTATAAGTTTCAGTCAAAAAGAACATGCCGATCCGGCCACCAAATTAGTTGCCCAAACTTCAACCTCTTCATCCACTTAAGGACTTGATAATATCCAATTGTTTATCATATATCTTCAGTGTAAAAGCTGAATACTCGTGTACTTTACCTTTGTATTTTTATTAATATAAATCAGATGATGTTTCTAAAAAAATTTGCCCAAGTTTTTTTTTATGAGATTGAATCAAAAATGAACCAGGGAGCCAAAGAAAATGGAACTTTAACCAAAATGCTAGCGTCAAATCAAGTAGTGCCCAAATTTGGTCAAAATAGTGAAAGTTTGGTAAGTCAGAATTGGATCTTGTGGGCATGAAACAATGAACCCTTTCTTTTCCTAATGAGACATGAACGGCTCTTTGCGAATCATGATGTGGGGGGAGGGAGTGTTCGTATACGTAACATGTTTCTCCATGATTGGAGGTGATAATCACCGTTGCATGCAGTGATATGTGATGTTGGTTCCAATATCCCACGATGTGGCAGAACGCGGTTGCTGGGTCGCAGAATTGTAGAGTGTAACGCCCCCGTTTCCAGGGGCGCGTACGGACACGGTATTCCGCAACTATTCACGCATGAGCAGTTATGGAACGTCGCGCAAGAGTATACCATTGCATGCTTACAACAAAAGTCCAGCATATATTTGACATAAGGATTAACATCCAGTTTTTGACAGCGGGGCGTGCAAGCCCAAAGTATAATTACATTACAAAAGACTTCCAGAATCCGCTTGAGCGCGGCGAAGACCTAGAGCCACGGGTCCTCGTCGAAGAAGAGACCCTCAGGGACGTCCTCGACGGGGAGACCTTCACCTTCGTCTTGATCCTCTAAAGATTAGATTAAGCAAGCCGTGAGCCAAACAACGGCTCAAGCAAATCCCAAAGGATCCTAACCTACTACATGCACGGAACATCAAAGGAGGGAAAATATATTTGGTTTATTAACTTTGAGTGGATGCGTTTTATTTGCAAGCATTTTACAAAATGGACCCAAAACTACTTCTTAAGAACTCAGGGGTTTTCATGAAGATTTAATTAACCAACTATGTCAAGTTAAAGCATGTACAAAACTACTCAAGCTTTGCTGCTGGAATCACCCAAGTGACACAGCTCCATTAACCGGGAGCACGGCGTATTCGAATACCATTTATTTGACTCGCGAGTTTGCTCAGCTTTACCCACACGCACCCTTAACCATCATGACCGAGTTAAGGAACCGGTCTTTCATTGCTCAACCCTTGGTATACACTCCACCCGATAGGCGAGGAAACCCGCACATCCTCGGGTATCCGCTGGCCCTCGCGGAACGCCGGACCCGAGTTGTGGAGACCTATCGTTGTCTTGCTCCGACTCCCAATGTGGGGCTTCACTTAAGTTGAGCAGGTACTAAACCAGGGTTGACAAGTCAACACCTGTGGTTGAGCGATCACTATGACATTTGCTCGGTAAGGGTTTGATCCTTATATTTTCACATGGTCCGCAACCTTACGGGCCCGCGACCCAACCTAGGGTAAGAGTTGGGTGAATAATCATCTAGCGATGCACCACAACCCCCCTACCTTCAATCCTAGGGTAAGAGACGGGTGAAAAATCATAATTATCTTGCGATGCACCACAACCCACTTACCCTACCTTGTGCACGCCGGCACTCTCCGCTCTAAGATACGGTGTCCCATACCACCCTACCTTAGAGTCGGGTTTTATAAATTCTGTTGGCTCGCTGCCACGACCTTATTAGTATAAGACTTTTGAGTGATAATAATATCTTACGGTTATCTAGATTAACAGATAATTATTTCTAGGGTTACAAGGCATGGCTACAAGTTTAACATGGCATTTATCGGTGGTAGGTTTAACTACATAACATGTCATTCTAAACATTTTCTTTTACTTTGAAGTAACATTTCGCAATTAGCTCAATGCAAATAACATAATAACATAATTAAATAACATGGGTTGCAACATGATCAAAGGATTTGAGACTTGCCGTCAATCCGGATGATCTCAGCTAGCTCGAACGAAGAAACACCTGGATCCTCAGCTTGCACTTGAACTTTCGGGATCTTCGACACTAGCGCAAACACACAAAATAACATAAATCCGGCTTGAGCCTAATCAAGCGAGGAAAAATAATCTATTTAAAAAGGAGTAAAATGCATAAACCCTTCAAATGGAATTTTAGGAATTTATCTGGAATGATTCTGGAGGAATGGAGGTCAAAATGGGTCAAGAATATTATTTGGAGCAAAGTGGTGAAATTTGGGAATTTTTGGGATTTTCTGTGATTTTCTAGGATTTATTTGGATTTTCGGGATTTTGGAAATGGATAAACCGGGAAAATGGTTTGCCTGATGTTGGGCGGCTCGGTGTTACTGATGCGGCCGGCCGAAAACGCCCACAAGAATCAGACGGCTCGCGCGGCCGAGCGATCGCGGCGCGCGTAGAGAGAGCGAAGCGGCGGGGTTCGGCCACGCTCGCGCTTCGCGCTCGGCCGGAGGCCGTGTGCGCGCGCCCGCCCGACGGATGGGCGACACGCGGAACCGGCGGTCGGCTGGGATGGCGAGGGACCGAGCGGAGGATGGCGCGAGGTGGAGATCGGACGGCACGGAAACAAGTGAGAGCGGGCGGCGATACGACCGGATCGGACGGTGGGGTTAGAAAGCAACGAAGAGATGAACGGAGGAGGGATGGCCACGTCGCGGGAGGAGTCATCTTCTACCTCCCGCCGCTTCTGATGTGGCTGCGGCGAGCAGGTGATGGCGGCAGTCGTCCGGCGCGGGAGGCGTCGCCGGTGATCAAGGACACCAGGAGAGAGAGGGGAGTGAGGGGATTCCATTTGGGCGCTTGGGGACTCGGGAGACCAAAAGGGGGAGACGGGAGAGGGGAAAAGGGAAAACTCGGTCTCCGGCGATGAAGGAGGTCGCCGAGGCCGATTGGGGTCGATTGGGGGCGGCTACACCATCTCGGGAAGGTGGAGCTCACGTGGGTGGTGGCGGCGAACCGAGGAGCCGGAGCGGTCCGCCACGGGAGGTGGTTGCGGTCGGCGGGAGCCGATGCGCGACGCGATGCAGAGCTTCACCTAGCCAGGGACAAGTACCAAAATGGTCAGCGAGGTGAGGAGATGCTCTTGGCGAACGCAATCGAGGAATGAGGAGAGAGAGGAGATCCCATTTACTGGGCGCCGCGCAGGATGGCAATGGTGGGCTGGAGGCGACGAGGCGTCAATCGGCCGCTCGAGAGGAAGCGGAGAGGTAGGAAGTGGCGGGGTTGGTGGAAGAGCTCGGGAAGCAAAGGGACGAGAGGGCGGGATGGGGCTTTATGCCCGAGCGAGGAGAGGAGCTTCGAGAAGAAGGCAGGCGGTGGCGAGTCAGTCAGAGGGGACGGAGGCGGTGGAGAGTCTCCTCCCGCGATGGGGTGACTGGCGCCGCAAAGCGAGTAATGGCGAGTGACGAGGCGAGTGGAGCTGCGGCAATGGCGAGGCGCGTCGCGCGGAGGGGAGCGCGCCGCCGCAGTGGGGTCGGGCAGAAGCGGCGGCGCGTGGCGCGGAGGGCTGCCGGCCGACCGCGTGGCGTCGGCCGACGTCGAGCGCAGGAATCCGGGCGCAGAGCGGTGTGGAGGCGCGCGCAGCGCAGTTCGGCGCGCAGCGCGAGAGGAGAAAGCGGAGAGAGCAGAGGCGCCGCGAGAGGAGCGGGAGAGGCGCCAGGAACGGGAAAGCGGAAAAGGGAAGGGCGCCAATAAGAGGAGGCGCCCGCCAAAAAGGAAAGCGGAATTTCGAGCGACTTTCCAAAAAAGGGAAAGTTTCCAGATTTCACTCAAAAATGCAGCAAAAATTCACAAAAATTTTTAGGGTTGAAATTTTGGGGTTTTTCATAGAGCTAGAATGCACAGAGAGGCTTAGCTCCACCAATGGGCTAGGTGTTCCTTCTTTGTTCTTTAATTGTCAACATGTTGTTTTGGTGATAGATGGTGAAGGGATTGAATGTAGGGTGCAATGTTAAAGCTTGGCAAATTCAAGTAGTATGTCAGCATGTTCCTAATATAGTCAATTATCCCTTATTATCTTGTGCATTCTTAGGATAAGAACAATTCATGTAAGGTATACTGAGTGCCTATATTAAGTGCATCATGATTAGTCCTATCTAACACTCCCGCACAAAAGAAAGTCATTTTGCACATCGACACGATTTCTAAAATAAAATTTTAACTACTTATTTCTATTAGAATATATTTATAAAACCTAGTAAAATTATGATATTATGAAAGTATTTTTTGAAATAAATCTATATGTATCTTTTTTTTTGTCTCCAAGCTAAATATTTCAAAAGATATTAATAACCAAAGTTTATAATGTTTGATTGCACACAACTTCCTTTTTATGACCGGAGGGAGCAACACTCAGATGCCTCCGAGAATAAAATGTTTTCTTACTCATTAGAACAAGTCTACGATGCAACTCCCTGTTTGTGCATGCTAGGTGTATACAATTTCTTAGGCTTTGGGTTGGTACTTTGAGCTCTATTTGGATGTTGTATGTGCGTTACGATAATTTTTTTCCAGTAAATTATATAATCATCATCTCTTTCCTTTCACATTTATTTCTGAATAGCTCTTTAGCGGTTGGCTATGTGTGAGACTATGTAGAGATTATTCTATATTTGTAATAAGTATTTGACTGTACTTATGCATCGGTGTCATAGTTTGAGCTAGATTTTACATTGTTTGCTCATTGGTTTTGTTGTCTAGGAGACATCGATCAAACTGGCATGCTTAGGCAGTCTATCTGCTGAGCAATAGCGGTCAGGCCGATTTGGGCAGGTGGTCTGACCGAGGAGCGATCTAATCGGCCCTATGTAGCGAACTGACTAACTTGTTTACTATGGTCAAAACAGCCCCTATTGTCGAGAGCAGTATGTCGGTTTGCTAGGGAGAATCCAAGCACGTGGGAGTATGAGTCCATGTATGTGTTGTTTTGCTAATGAGAGTCAGGTGTATGTCTTGTGCGTTTTAAGTAGTGACGGTCATCAAAGTAAGCGTACAATCTTGGTGGCAAATAATTAAGCATCACGGACTGTGGTGTGGTGTGCCATAGGTTTTGGGTATTTCAAGTAGTGGCAGCCCTCGGAGCAGGCGTACGATCTTAGCAACAAGTCATTGGGTAGCACGTCGTCATGTGGAATCTAGTGGATGGTAATTGAGAAAATTGTCCAATACCGGTTGAGTGGCGGTTTGCAAAACTGCAGCGGTGGCCTAAGTTGTTTAGGTCGCGCATTGGAGGATGGAGCACCTTATCGGGCTATTGGAGCCATGGAAGCATGCAAGTCTATGTAAGTGAAAACCCCGTTTGTGTGTGGGTTATTGGGTTTTACCATTTGTAAGTAATTGTATCCACTAAGAGTGTTTGGTTAGGGGTTGGTGTGAGGTGAGAGGCTCTACTATATAAGCCCTTTGTGTGAGTTGAGAGAGATATGACTTGTTAGAGGAGATATTAGGGTTTCCTTTGTGTGGAGTCTTGTGTATGTGTACTCTAGGGTTAGAGCTCTGTTCCCCTGAGGGAGTGACTATAAAACATTCCTCTCTAAATGAAATGGACATCCTAACTTCGTCTAAGTGAGTTGTGATATGGATTCTTTCTTATGCTTTTGATTTGCTTGGTTGGATTTCATTTCTTTCTAATCTCTCTTTTGGTGCCAAGTACGTGTAAAAGGTGCAGACATCGCTTGGAGATCAGATCCCATCTATCTAGGAAAAGTTCTTCTGTTTGCTAGTTTTCTTCAAGAGAGATTATTTTGGGGTTTTGTTCTTGTGGGCGATTTGGATTGAGTTTGTACTATGATCTAGCTTGTTATAATATGTGAGAATCCATCTAAAGTCATATAGATCATTAAGGGCTCACAAGAAAGAGTAGATCGAGGTTTCTCTGTTTTGTCCGATTTTGGTGCAACTTTTCTTCTAATCCACTAATCCAATCACTGGCTGAGAAAATTGTCATGAAGGTCAAAACTTTAGCGTCCATCTTCATAATCCCGTGATTAGAATAGATTTCTAACATCCTAGGGATGACTTGTGCCAAGTTTTACCGTGATTGGATTGGTGGATTAGAAGTTGGCTCTTTTCTTAGATCATGTGCAGAGCTGTTCTGTGCTCTGCCTCGGTGAGCAATCATATCGTAGTGACCCAAGTGGTTAGACCAGACGATCCCAGTCAGATCGGTGACCTAGTGGTTAGACCAGCCGAGTGGTCCAACCACTTTCTGGCCAGCGGTCTAACCGATGGAGACAGAGTTGTCTTGGGTGTTTGTAAGATTGTGTTTTCCACTACATTGAGTTGGTAATACTTAGGGGAATATTTTGAAGGAATCATTCACCATTCCTCTAACTTGTCATACCGATTCTACACTATGCAGTACAAAACAATCTAGCTTATAGAGAGAGTGATTTTAAATCTTTTCGAAACATGCTATAGTTAGTCCAGAAAAATAAGATGCAATACAAAACTATCTAGCTTGACAAGATAATGATTTTTACATCTTTTTTATAACATGCTATATCTAGTATAGAAAAGTAACAAGATTTACACTCGTATTGCGAATATTTTTTCCTAAAACTAGAAGAACAAAAAATGTGACATTGGATCGAGAAGGAGCCACCCTAAAAAGATAACAAAAGCGAAAACTCCAATTCGAACGCATACACCGAAAAACAAGATATAGCAAACTCTCAAGGTTCCTGCTGCAAACTGCCACCAAGCACATACACTTGACCTCGCATCCACGGTCCATTTTAAATCCGGCAGATACAACCGACCACGCATAAAAACATTCTATGCGGCCGTCGGAAAACGAAGCGCTGTCCGTTTAATGCTTGTACCCGCCGTGCGGCCCTGTCTCCCGCAATACAAGAAAAACATTTCTGAGAGGACGACGACAGCGCACTACCGGCTCGCCATCCATGACATGTGGGCCCCGCAGACCAGTTACAGGGCTCGCGTGCCTCCCGCCGGGACCCAGCGGTTGGGCGTGCGTACGTATCCGTAACAAAAGAAATGGGCAGAGCACAGTAGAAAAAGGGTTTTGTTACACGTCGTCGTTCGGATATTTTTTTCTAACTATTATCTAGATTTATGATCATTGGATTAGAGTTCAATAGCCATGAATTCTTTCTCCTTCCCTTGAATTCTGTCCCCTCCCCCTTGAAAAAAATCTCACTCCTTTAAAAACAAAGGGATCTCTTGATCTCTAATCCAAATACCACAAATTTAGATGATAATTAGGAAGAAAACATCCAGATAATGTCTATATACTCCCATAGAAAAATATTTCGTGGGAGGATCTACACCATGCTATACCATCGGAAGCTCCTCCGACCGTATAACCTTCTCCTGCCGCTTCCCCTTCCCTCCCTCTCTCTTCTCCAACACCGATAGCAACTCCACCTCCCTCCCCCAACATCAGAGGCGACCTCGTAACCTCGCCATGTCGTGGTCCCCCTCTCCTCTACCGCCCTATCCTGTTCATCAATCTAATATTCAGTACTCCGCCTTGCCGTACCTCTCTCCGTCACCGTCCAACGCCCTCCACCACTGCCTACCGTCAGACTATCGTCTTCTCAGTCTCTCGCTATATCTAGGGTTATGGTGAACCCGATGGCTCCTTTGACGACTGTCGAGAGAGAGAGTGAGAGTGTGGGAGGCCAGCAGGATGATGAAAATAATGCCACAGCTATTACATGCTTAGATGGGATGGTTTGGAGCTATGGGCCTGTTCTTTTTGGTTGTGGCTTATGCTTTTGGTTGAAATTTTTGAATTTTGGCTGTTTATGGTACATATTACGGAGAGATCGATACTCACTTGCGATTTTGGCTGGTATAGATGTTGGGCTTTTAACGTGTACTACGTTTAACTTGTAGACACCACCTTGAGAAAATACTCTGTTTAAAAGTTAGGTACTGTAGTGACTGCCAAAAGCCGACGACTTGTGCCCAGCCGAACACCCCATATATACCGATGGGAGGCTGTAAAACGGCGTACCGTTTTGTAGTTTTCCTCTTTATAAAAAGAAGCACCTGGACTTCGAAGCGGAGATAGCTAGCTAGCTTTGCTTGGGGTTTCCGAGAATGCAACTGTGCAAAGCAAAGCCGTTGGATTGTGGTTGGGGTCTTGGTCTGAGTTAGGCATGGGTAGTTAGTCACCTAATTAGTGACTTGAGAGATACTAATACCGATGAATTTGCGTATATCCACACAAAAGAAACGAGGGAAATGGTTTGAATTGGATTGAAAGTTGAAACACAAGCAATATATCCCAAGTTCTCAATTTTGTGCAACGGAAAAAGTTTTTGAGAGATCATTTGCTGGTGACTTTCGAAAGTCTGTAGCAGTTAGTATATATGTACAGAATACTTAGGTGTATATAATTAACCACGGAGATTCCATTGGAGGATTTCGATGTATCATGGAGAACTGTATTGTTTCCTAAAGTTTTTTCTGTAAAACTCGTTGCGTTCGAAACTAATCCTTGAAGTTAGGGTAAAAATAATTGTGCATGGACAGTGACACAGCTGGGCAGCTTCAGAGTACTACTACTAATCGGTCTCAACACGGTTAAGAATGTCTAACTGATCGGTTTACTTTGAAATATATAAATATAAATATAAATATATATATATATATATATATAGAAAGGCTCTTATATATATATGGGGGAGTGGAAGCTTTGCCCCCATGCTTTGGCACTAAACAATCGCGAGTTGCAGTGTGTTAGAATGGACAGCGAAAGTTTTCTTCTCACCAAGTTTTCATACCTGTTCTTTAGGCGATTGTCAATGATGGGTAACAAAGTTAGGTAACCGAATAATGGAGTGGACTTTATCACAGGGAATCTCTGGCTCCAGAAATTATATATGCAGTGTTATGAACCTGGCAGTGACAGTAGCATCTGCACACGAGACCCCAATTCACAAGTCATAAAATGTGCACTAGGCAAAGACATCTATGAGTACTAAAATGTAGTATGTGTCGACATTAGGGGTGAAAACGGGTCGGATTCGGACGGATATTGCTGTTACCATATCCTAACCCATATTTTTTTTCTCCGGATTCGGTACCAATCGGATTCGGTGTCGGATCGGTCGGGATTAACCCATTTCGTTTGCACCCCTACTTGTTTGTAAGGAATGCATACAAGATCTGATAAATGGAGTAGGACGACCGACTTGATGTTACTATTTAATAACTGATGTGGAAGATTTTATTTTACCATTGCAAAAGAAAATGAAACGTCAAATAGTAGCACTAACCTGAAATCAAACTTGAAGATGTATCGGATTCGGACGAATATTGCTGTTACCATATCCTAACCCATATTTTTTTCTCCGGATTCGGTACTAGTCGGATTCGGTACCAATCGGATTCGGTGCCGGATCGATCGGGATTAACCCGACCCGTTTTCACCCCTAGTCGACATGTGCCGAATTACGTTTTTAGAACAGGGGCGCAAACAGTGTAGCGGGCACAAGGCAGAAAACTCTTAAAGCATCCAGGCCCCTTAGGAAAATTTCTATTGTATACCGGTGACACAATCAAATTAGTGTAACGATCGAATGAGGTAGCGACATGTGGCAAGAACAACGTAGCAAGATCAGAATCTGCATACAAAAATAATATTTTTACTCCTTGCTACTGCATCGATGCATACGAAAAATATTTTTAAAATAGCTGCTATAGTTCTTTTGCCACATGTCACCTCCTCATTCGAGCGTTATACAAAAGGGATTGTGTCACCGGTACACAATAGAAATTTTTCCCTTTAGAGAGCATGTTTTCAAAAACGCAGGCACAAAAAAGGACACGAGAAATAGGGTGGCGTGTTTGGTTAAATTCTTAGGAACTCTGGATGCGAGAATTGTTCCATTGAGAAATTTTTTTCATCAAGTCCAGTATTTGTGTTAGATTTCCTCTAAAATTCCTTTGTATTGAGCCGTTCATAGGAATGCTAGGACACATATACAGAAATTTTCTATAGAATCTAATTTCTACAAATTGCTTCAAAATATTCTTCATCCCAAACACCCCCGCAAAGTGGGTTTTGACTCTAATCTTCTTGTGTCTAACGCAACATACAGATTGTAGTTTGTCCCCGTGCTTTATCCTAAACAATTGCTAGTTGCAGTGTGTTAGAATGGTCAACGAGTAGCTTTATCCTCTAAGTAACCATGTTTGTGTCTAACCCTACATTAACGTGTCCTCTGTTTAGAAATATATGTCATTTTCAACATGCACACGGTCTCTATAGGATGTAATCGTAGAACTTTATAAAAATGTAGTATCACGGAAATATTTCTTTTGTGACAGGTTTGTACTAGTGCAAATCGCTTTGTACCATTATAAAGACTATTCGAGTTAAAAAAAAATATCAATGTGTCACTGATATGTGATCTCAAAAACCATTTGTTAGCATCATATGGCTATTCTAGACATATTAGTAGCCAAAATATAAACGTTTAACTACATGCCATCCAAAACTACGAAATTGTAAGATAAGAATGTACCTAAAGTTCGTTAACTCGATGCAGCTTAGCCCTTTTTTGCTTTTCTTTTTGTTAGAACTTAGAACGATGCAGCTAGCCAGGGTGTACTCATAAAGCAATCCTCTCAGCTCAAGTAAGTGAAAGTCCGTACGCTTCGAGGCTTGAACATGTTCACTTTTTTTTTTTTGATAAATGAACATGTTCACTTGATCCAGCTAGGCCTGGTAAGACATAACTATGCCTGGCCAAGCATACGCCTATTGGGCTAGGGTCCATCTGCTAATGTAATTTACTTCAAATCCATGCACCTCCCACGGCTCAGTAGCTCATGGCCCTGTTTGGATACACTTAAAATCCGATTCTGGGTAGAATTAAGCGAGAATCCCACCCAAACGCTTTGATTATTTTTCGATTCTTTCAACCGCCGCGGTGGGAAAAATCAGCATTTGCACTGAGAATCCAAAATCTGCATCGCAAGCCCCATCGAGATTATTCAGATTATTCGGATCGCGATTCTTGGATCGCGACTTATCAGAAAATCTTGATCAAATTAAAATCGATTCTCAGATAAGCGTATCCAAACAGGGCCCATGTTGCCGTCGAGCAACTCGTATATGCTCACGCTCTTCACTGTAGATCTAGTGTACGTTTTAGTAGGACGTACAAGTATATGCACATGTGGTGTGTCAGTGTGTGGTATGAGTGTGATATGCGTGAGTGTGTGTCCACCGATACCAACTTATGATGTGAGTGCATATAGGCCACTAAAAATAAAACCACATATTTAGGTCAATAAACTTGTTAAACCATACAAAGGAGGTCCAAAAGAGATTTTTCAAGAATGACAGGCATCCACGTGGCACAAATGCTTACGTGGTATTGATGTGGATGCTGACATGAGAAGGTAAATGCACGTCTCCATCCCGCCGGTTATGCCCATCTGTATGTCCAGCACCATTCCAAAGCGCTCAAAAGTAATTTGGTTTTGATTGAGAAGGAAACTGCAAGTTTACTGCAGTGATGAGATTAATTGCGAGGTGAATTCTTATTGCTTTTTGGTCGCATGAAATGTATATGGAGTTGATGCAGCTGTTGTAGATGTAGATGGAGAAAAAAAAGCCAATGAAGAAGAACGTGATGAGCCTGTCCAAGTCCTCTAGATCGTGTCGGCCATTGTTGACTGCTTCCCGCAATCCCTGTTCAAGGAACATGTCGAGTCATCCAGTGGCGCCCCTCCTTTATTGATGTCATCTCCTTCTACCGTCATACCTCCTCGCGGATCATGCTACTCCCACTTCTTGACAAGTGGGCAAGGCCTGAGACTTGAAAGCGACCTTCAATGCATGGGACAAGGTTGCCCACTATCGAATTTGCAAGAATAACAAAGAGAAACGTGAATCACCAATAGACTTTATTAATGTGGCCAAAGAGTATTTACAAGAGTGTGATAATGAATGTGAATGATTTCATTGTATTGTTGCAGACGCGTAGGCCTCCCTATTTATACAAATTTAAAGGGTGGCAGTTAATGTTGAATATGTGCCTCTTGTCTTCACACGTGAGTCTTTTTTGTGTGTTGAAACGTTGTGTCCTTTCTCAAACATCGCAACTTGTCAGAAAATGCGATTAACCACTCTCACGTGTTGAATTAAACACCCACATAAAATACTGTATCAGTCCTGACCAGTTGATACTCTGCTTGAGGAAGCAAACGGTTACTGGTCATAATTGACCACAGCTAGTCATCATTTGGGTGCAACCTGTCTTCGACCAATTATATTTATTAAAGGGGGACTTTCTCTTTTATGTGCTTATAGGCTAGACAATGTACTTAGTGGATCCTAGTTATGTGAGCCTAGAGGAGTTTTATTTTAACTCCTGTTGATCGAATATATTGACTAGGTCAAGAAGCCTCGCTAGCGACCAACTGGGGTTCGGCGGAGAGAGTGAGAAGAGAAAAAGAAGGATAGAGAAAAAGTGGGCGAGAAGAGAAAAAGAAGGAGAATAGTTGCCGCATAAGTATTAGCGCTACATGGATACCTTGTTAACCTTAAAAAAAACCTCTTTTGGACCTCTTTTGCACGATTTAACAAGTTTATTAACATAAATACACGGTTTTATAGTTTAGTGACCTAGATGCACCCACATCACAAGTTTATATATTTATGGCACAATTTACTCTAAAAAAAGCTAGGCTGGGCCAGGTGAGCCTAGCTTTTGGGCTCCAAATTGGAGAGTACTCGACTACTCGGTGCGATGCATGTACAAGCATGCACGTTGAGCTCCTACATGCGTAGAACACCCGATTGAGTCAGAGTCTGGACTCTGAAACAAACGGCTACATGATTTGTATGAGCCCGCGTGGAACACACCGACTCATCGACTCTCAAACGTATGCGTGCGCTTAAGACAACTAGCGCATCAATCCCAATGCCTCTCTCACTACTACAAAAAAGGTCATCCTAAACACCTCATTACAGATGGTTCAATACAAATCGCCAATGATAAAGCTACCACAGATGATTTTACAAGATGTACTGTCTAAGTTCACCATGATAGAAAGAACCATCTGTAATGACCTACTTATCACAGACACTTTGTGCTCCGAACTGTTTGTGATGTATCACAGACGATTCAAAATAAAAACCGCCTGTGATGTCTGTATTTATCATAGATAGTTTTTTATTTTGAATCATCTGTGAAACCACCTATGATGTTTGTATTTATCATAGACGGTTTTTGTTCTGAACTGTTTGTGATGTGTCACAAACGGTTCAAAATAAAAACCGTCTGTGATGATCTACTTATCACAGACAGTTCTTTACCTAGGACCATCTGTAATAATATTTTAACGTACCCGCTCTCGCTGAATTTGAATTTCTCATTCATCACGCTAGATTTGCTCTTTAAAATAGAAGGTTTATCTATTCTTCTCACCATCTCCTCTTATCTCTTCTCACTTCTCCTCTGCCACTCATCCTCTCCTCATCTCCATTTCTTTCTTCTCACTTCTCCTCCTCCACTTCTCCTCACCAAATTTTCCCTTAAAATACAAGGCTCGGTTGGCTCTTCTCCTCATCTTCTCATATCTCTTCTCACTTCTCCTCTTCTCCTTCCGCGCCTCTTCTTTAATCTCATCCATCTGATTTTGCTATAACTTAGATGCCTAAAAATTTAGCTAAGTCTAGATTTTTACCATAGCTTGGATGTTTAAAATTTTGGCTAAGTCTGTATTTTTACCATGACTTGGATACCCAAACATTTGGCTAAGTCTGCATTTTTACCATAGCTTGGATACCCAAAATTTAGATGGTTTTTTTACCAAGAATTATCTGTGATAACTGACTATTACATACGGTTCTAATTTTGAACTATCTGTGATAACAAACGATCATAGACGGTTCTAGTTGCAAACTGTCTGTGATAACGGGCGATCACAGATGGTTCTAGTTCCGAACCATCTATGATATGGTTTTCATAGACGGTTCAAAAATTGTCTGTGATAACCCCTATTATCACTGACCCATTAAGTCAGATGATTCAAGGAACCGTCTATGATGACAGTTCTAAACTGTCTGTGATGACCTTATTTTATAGTGGCATGTGTTCGACCAAAACGCCTACCGCTGTGATCAATTCGACCACGCGCTAGTTACACCTCACCGTCGTGGACCAGACTGGCCACCATGTCTCTCTATCCCATCTAGGGCTCTATCCCATCTAGAACTCGAATGAATACGTAAGAGGATCAAGGAGGAATACGCCAACAACAAGGAAGATTATTTCTTTGAGGCGTTCTTATCTAGGTCGACCACAACCAACCGGCAAGCACACAAGAAGCAGCAGCAAGCTACTGCTAGATCCTGGGTTGTTTCGAAGAAAAGGTGCATCATGGCAGTGGAAGCGAAGGGCAGGACACAGCCACAAAGCAATCATGCAAAGACATTGTCCAAGACCGCGGCATCTGTGGAGACTAAGGCAAGCAATGATGCTCTTCAGGTGTTCTGATGCAGCTACGATGATGGCAGTGATGATGATGAGAGCTAATTGCTAGTGATATGCTATAGAGGTAATCATAGAGATGATTGTATCACTTTTATGTTTATGATCTTTTGATTAAATGTTATTATGTTCCTTGAATGACTCATTATTTATAAAGATTAGTAAGTATGTGACTTGTTGGTGAAGCTCTTTATTTATTATATAATATCATTCTAAAAGAACCCACCTAACATGTCTGGATCACATGAGAAATTCACACTTATGTCTGCACGAACATCTCCGCTTCTCGAAGGTTTGTTGCCACCTAAGAAGACACCCATATTAACTGAGGAGATCTGCAAAACAAAATAATATTATTGTGGCATTGATCACAGTAGTGGGTAATTCTAGGGCTGGATAACGAGCTGGCTCGGCTCGGCTCGGCTCGGTCTGGCTCGGTAGGATAACGAGCTGGCTCGAGCTGGCTCGTTATAACTAACGAGCTAAAAAGCTAGCTCGGCTCGGCTTGTAAAAAGCTCGAGTTAGCTCGTTTGGCTCGTGAGCCAGGGCCAAAAAATATCTCCATCATATATTCATCCATGGAAGCATGGCTCGTTTGGCTCGTTTGGCTCGTTTAGCTCGTTTGGCTCGTTTGGGTACAATAGAGTACAAATTAACACATGCATGACTCGTTTGGGTACAATAGAATACAAATTTACACATTAACACATGCAATAGAGTACAAATTAGGTCCATGGAAGCAGCATATGCATATCTAAATTCCTGGAAGTATGGCTCGTTTGGCTCGTGAGCGCTCGCGAGTCAAGCTCGAGTTGGCTCGTTATAGCTAACGAGCTAAAATCTTGGCTCGGCTCGGCTCGTTATCCTAACGAGCCGAGCCGAGCCGAGCCAGCCACAAGCCGAGCGAGCTAACGAGCTTCGAGTTTTTCGTCCAGCCCTAGGTAATTCTATCCTTCTTCCCTTAGGGATATAGAATGAAGAGGGCTAGAGGTGCCGGTAGTGGGAGAGAGAGAACTAGTGAGTAAAAATGAGCCCGTCCCCCTGCCTCATACCCATAGGGGTATATATATATATGAATGGGGTAGGATGGAAATTTTCTATCCTGTCCCTTAATAATTGCAAAGGGTAAAGGTATATTGATACTTTCCTTTAGATATAGAATACTATACTATTATGTTTGCTCCAAGACCTACTAGCTAATCCTAACGGCCCGAGGGGTTTGACACCCCACAACAAATATATTTAATGAATACCAAATGCTACATTCCAAGTTAAAGTAATGACCAACCCAGATGATGTGTATGATCAAGATATTCACTTGTCCATATTTGAAACGAAGCACTATGATTTTTATCTCTAAAAGTTTACATAGAAACCCAACATTGTGAATATCCTTCGTCCTCACTTACAGCAGAACACGTTTAATGTGGTGGTTAACTTTTGCAACATCCCACTACAAAATTATATTAGGGGTTGTCTATTTCTCAGTTGAACTTTTAGTCACTATTTTTGGATGTTTGATCAATGTCTGGTGGGATCAAAGATTAAAAATGAAAAATCGACGGTAACCAGCTGATAACCGGTACTGAAGGGGTCCAATATTTTTCTATTTTCAATTTTTAATTCTTTTTTTAGAAAATAGAAGAAAAGACTTCCCGCCTCTGCGTTTCCGCACACAGCGTTAACATTATTACAAAGTTCGGCACCATTCATTGAAGAAATAGGAAACAAGGAATGCAAAAATTATGCATGACAAAGTCTATTATTAAATTTCCATCCATGGGCGACAAACGGCTCCAACGCAGTGGTCTCTAGTTTTCGCTCGTTAGTGGAAATACTCCTTTGTTTCATCATCACGCTGCAAAGCGATTGCCCAAAACCGCAGCCAGTATGTTCCCCGAAAATAGCCTGCAAGAAAGACGTATATTTACAATTTGCAAAGATTAGATCATTACGACATCGCCAAATTGCCCAACATAGAGCGGCTACCCCAACCAAAATTATCTTCTTGTTTTTTAAATCAAAATTTGATAGCCAACTCCCTAACATGTTGGATACAGAGCTGGGAGGAGTTAACCCAGTAGCTATGTAGACAGTCCTCCAGATCATCTTGGCATGATGACAATCAAAGAAAAGATGCTTAATGGTTTCGTTACAATTACAAAAACAACACCTTTGACTACCTGTTCAATTTTTAATTCTTGGGTGGGATGTTTCCATCTCTATGTTTTGTTGAGATGTTATTGGATGGGCTTCAGCCTGCTATGCGAATTGGATTGAGTTTGGAACAGACCCACAACTTACATATTTAAACATGTTGAGCCATTTTGATTATGAATCCGTTAGCAACATAGCTATAGCCTAAAGAAAGGCATCCAAAAATAACCGCGGTCTCAAAAATTCTATCAGCCCAAAGAGAAAAGCAACGAGTTATTCTTTTTCCCAGTCACCCAAGAAAGGATAGCACACAAATTCATATGGAATTCGTTGGAAACAACAAAAAGAACACCGAGTGATCTACAAAAAGGTTCATTGGAAGGGGCTAACGCTAATCATCTACTCCTTAAAAATGTGAGTTGGTGGTCGTCGGTCCGTTCTCCCTCCTCTCTTCTCAACCGTTTGATCAAAGATTAGCCATCCAGATCCGCATATAGGTAGTTCTTCCGCTCCTCGTAGAAAAGGTTGGACCGACGCATGGGCCCACTCCTTCTCTTCTCTTCCCCTGCATCCTCCGCCTCCCGCAACCACTCAACATCTCGCAACCGCCGCTTCTTTCTCTCCCTCGATCCCTCATGTCGCACCTCCTCCTCCTCAGTGCCGCCACCAATTCCTTCCCTGTATGGCAACGTCTGGTCGCAATCCCCCAACTTCCCCTAGCAGTGCCGCATCCCCCGTTACCGCCTCCCTAACGCATTCGCCTACCACCTCCTCTCCCTATCTGCCCACTGCCGCCTCCCCACCTCCTCCTCCTATAACTACCGCCTCCTCTCCCCAAACCCTTGTGCCACGCATCCTCCTCCTCGGCGTCGCCACCAATTCCTTCCCCGTACAGCAGTGTCTGGTCGCAGTCCCCCAATTTCCCCAGCAGCACTGCATCCCCCCATTGCTGCCTCCCCAACGCATTCGTCCACAACCTCCTCTCCCCATCTGCCCGCCGTCGCCTCCCCACCTCTACCTCCCGTAACTGCTGCCTCCTTCTCTCCCCTGCACCCTCGTGCCGTGCCTACTCCCCCTTGGTGCCGCCACCAATTCCATCTCCTATCGCCCCTCCAACCAGCAACACGACGTTCGGCGACAGCGGCTAGTGGATCGGAGAGAATGGCGCTCGGCGACAGCTGCCGGTGGATCAGAGAGAAGGGTTCTCGGTGATGGCGGCAGCTTCCTCTTCCTATGCCCGCCCATGTGGCTCTCCCCAGCCGTCGTCGCCCAGTGATCGCTTGCCCGATGAGCCTCTCTACCTCCTCCTGCTCTTCGCTTAGAGCCTATCGTATTGTTTGGCAATTTTGGTCTCCCAAGCTGGTCATCGAAGTTGGTGCCGTGGTTGATGGGCCATGGCCGAAGTGGGACCGTGGTTGAAGGGGGTCGTGGTTGAAGTTGAAGATCCATGGTTGAAGTCGAAGCCATGGTTGAAGGGGCGGTAGTCGAAGTCAAAGTGCCATGGTCAAAGTCAAGCCAGGGTCAAAGTCGAAGAGTCATGGTTGTAGGTGACAGTGGTCGAAGGGGATAGTGGTCGAAGTCAAAGGGTCGTGGACGAAGTCGGTTCGTAGTCAAAGTCGAAGGGCTGTGGTCGAAGTCAGGTTGTGGTCGTGGTCGAAGTCCAAACCGTGGTCAAAGGGAACAGTGGTCGAAGGGGGCAGTAGTAGAAGTCGAAGGGCCGTCGATGAAGTCGGTCCGTGGTCGACGTTGACGGGTCATGGTCGAAGTCCAAGCTGTGGTTGAAGGGGACAATGGTCGAAGGGGCAGTGGCCAAAGTCGAACGGCCATGGACGAAGTCGATCCGCAGTCGAAGTTGAAGGGCCTTGGTCGACGTCGTGGCCTTGGTCAAAGGGGGTCGTGGTCGACATCGCGGCCATGGTTGAAGGGGGCCGTGGTCGATGTCAAGGTCGTGGTTGAGAGGGCATGGCTGAAATCGAAGATCCGTGGTCAAAGTCTAAGCCGTGGTCGAAGGGGGCGGTGGTCGAAAGGGGAAGTGGTCAACGTCGAAGGGCCATAGTCGTCGAAGGGGACAATGCTCGAAGTCAAAGTCGTGGTCAACATCAAAGAGCCATGGTCAAAGAGGACAGTGGTCGATGTCAAAGTGCTGTGGTCAAAGGGGACAGTAGTCGAAGGGGACGATGATCGAAGGGGGAAGTGGTCAACGTTGAAGGGTCGTGGTCAAAGGGTACAGTGGTCAAAGGAGTCAATAGTCGAAGTCGAAGATCCATGGTTGAAATTGAAATCGTGGTCGAAGGGTGTTGTGGTCGAAAGGGGAAGTGGTCGACGTCGAAGGGCCGTGGTCAAAGGGGACAGTGGTCGAAGGGGGCGATGGTCGAAGGGGGAAGTGGTCGATGTCAAAGGGCCGTGGTCGTCGAAGGACCTTGGTCGAAGGGGGCAGTGGTCAAAGTCGCAGATCCGTGGTTAAATTCCAAGATCCGTGGTCGAAGTCAAAGCGTGGTCAAAGGGGGCCGTGATCGAAGGGGGAAGTGGTCGACGTTGAAGGGCCGTGGTCAAAGGGGATGGTGGTCGACGTTGAAGGGCCGTGGTCGAAGGGGGATAGTGGTCGTAGGGGGCAGTAGTCAAGGTCAAAGATCTGTGGTCAAAGTCGAAGATCCTTGGTCGAAATCGAAGCCATGGTCGAAGAGGGAAGTGGACGACATCGAAAGGCTGTGGCCATCTAAGGGTCGTGGTCGAAAGGGACAGTGGTTGAAGTCAAAGATCCGTGGTCGTCGTCGAAGCCGTGGTCGAAGAGGAAAGTGGTCGACATTGAAGGGCCGTGGTTGAAGGGGACAGTGGTTGAAGGGGGGCAGTGCTCGAAGTCGAAGGGGGTAGTGGTCGAAGTCGCAGTCATGGTCGTAGTTGTAGCGCTCGTAGACATGGTCGTAGTCAGAGTGCCAACCTGGAGGACACCTGCTGGTTCGTCCATAACCTCCGCCGCTATGAGTTCCCCCCTCCAATTGGACATCCCCGTCGCCTACCCCCAGGTCACCCCTAAGGTCGAGCTCCCCGCCCTCGACGGCAAGACCCACAAGGTCTCGTGGGACATGGATTGTAACATGCTTTTGGCCATGAGGTGTGATCGACAGCTTCCAATCTATGACCACGTGTGCTGGTCGATGTGTTCTAACTTACGACCACGAGGTGTGGTCGATGTCTTCCGACTTACGACCACGAGCGCTGGTCGAAGTCGAAGATCCGTGGTCGAAGTCGAAGCCGTGGTTGAAGGGGGCCGTGGTCGAAAGGGGAAGTGGTCGACATCGAAGAGCCGTGGTCAAAAGGGACAGTGGTTGAAGGGGGGTAGTGGTTGAAGTTGAAGGGGTAGTGGTCGAAGTCAGGGCCGTAGTTGAAGTCGAAGGGGGCAGTGGTCGAAGTCAATGCCGTGGTCGAAGTCGGGGCCGTGGTCGAAGGGGGTCATGGTTGAAGGGGGCCGTTGTCAACGTCGAAGGGCTGTGGTAAAAGTCAGGGCCGAGCAGGTCGGGTGGGCCGAGCAGGCTGGCGCCAACAGTCAGGTGACAGGGCACAAGTGCACCAAAGGCTTGCCAATATACGACCACCAGTGATGGTCGACCACTCCCGACCTATGATCACGCGCGATGGTCGACGGGTTCTAACTTACGACCACAAGGTGTGTTCGACGGCTTCTGATTTACGATCACGAGCACTGGTCGATGTGTTCCGACTTACGACCACGAGGTGTCCTCGATGGCTTCCGACTTACGACCACGAATGATGGTCGTCGGCTTTCGATGTACGACCACGAGCCATTGTCGAAGGCTCCCGATTTAGGACCACAATCGGTCGTCGACCGCTGCCAACTTATGACCACCAACAATGGTTGATTACTCCTGACCTACGATCACACGCGATGGTCGACGGATTTTGACTTATGATGACGAGGTGTGCTGTAGGACTCCTGACCTAGACCACGAGGTGTGGTCAATGTCTAAGGCTTATGACCATGAGGTTTGATCGACAACTTCCGACTTACTTGACGGATTTAAAAACTTTTAGAACATATCTGCATGTATATTCTAAAAATTTTTACCACCCGTGAGTTTTAAAACATGTAATATAATAAATTTTAAAAATTTGTAACATCGTATGGGCATTCAGCTAGTTACTATTATAAAAGAATGAGTTGGTGATCGTACGTTTCTTCTTCTCTAACCGTCTTATTCTTAACTTCTCATTACTCTTCATTTTTGAACTGATCAGAATAACCTTTTTTTATAGTATAATTATTTATATATCTAATAAATTTTATTACAATGTAAAAGCAGGTGACTAGCTAAGCACTAAACCTGCTCAAGGTTTGAACCTTAGAGTAAGTCCAATAATAGAGCCAAATATTTGGCTATAAGTCAAGTTATAAGAGCCAAGCTATACAATAATTTATCTTCTATTTGTCTACAAAAGGTTTTTTATTATTATGTGGTACCATGTCTTATGTTCTCTTTCCTATTCCTCCTCACATATATTTATTATCTGGGTCTATCACTGCATAGGCTCCCGTGTCCAGCTTGTTGCTTGCATGAGAGCTAAGCTCTTATCTCTCTCCTCTTTTTTCTCCTCCATATCAGCAAAATGCTGACTAACTTGGACCATTATGGTACTTGCTCTTATGCGAATCGAGGCTTCGGTGGTTGACCGCGAGGCACCCACGCAAGGGGGACCCACCGAGCCCGTCGAGTCCGACCCCAAACACAGCAAAACCCGAGGCCAGCGAGCCTCCCTCGATCCGCCCGTCCCAAACTCGATTCGCAGCCCCGTCTCCGCGGCTCGCACGCGCAGGCGCACCCGACCCCCCTCCCCGCTGCGGCTTACCTAGGGTTCCGGCGAGCTCTCCGGCGGCGGCGAGATGGGTGAGCGGAAGGTGCTGAACAAGTACTACCCGCCGGACTTCGACCCGGCGAAGATCCCGCGGCGGCGGCAGCCCAAGAACCAGCAGATCAAGGTGCGCATGATGCTCCCCATGAGCATCCGCTGCGGCACCTGCGGGACGTACATCTACAAGGGCACCAAGTTCAACTCGCGCAAGGAGGACGTCGTCGGCGAGGTACGCACGCCGCCTCTCGTTTTTATACCTAGACCTAGTTATTCAATCCTAGCGGCACGGTTGATTCTAACTGATGTATTAGTTGCTAATTTCAGTTGATTTGTGCTCCGATTGGCACCGAATCGTGCCAATTTGCTGTTTGCCTCCTTGGTAGTTGCTCTGATGGGGTCTTAAGGCTTTTAGGCGTAGCTTGTTAGATACCTTCTTGTTATTGGTTAAAACCAGGCATTATTTCGTAGCATAGCTTAAATCTGGACCGATTTTTTTATACCAAGCCACCATGGTAAGCAAATGCTACAGTGGTAGTGTTTCCCATCCACCGTGGCCGCCTTGTTAATGTCTGAATGAAGCCGCCATGTTCGTCGGCTGTCTAAGCCATGCCCTTGTCATGTTTGTCTGCCAACTAGCCGATTCATTTGTACAGTAAGCATAATTGAAATGGTTGCCTAGTAACAGGGCTTAATATGGAAACAGGAAACAGAAATATTCACAAACCATGTAGCCCTTGAGACTCGATCATCTTTCAGGTTGTCTCCAGTGGTGATTCAACCACTGAAGAGGGTACTTGCATGAGTCGGGAACTATCACTATTATGCTGTTCAGTTCATAAGGACTAGATACTGTTGCTTGGTTGAGCCGCAAAAGCAAATAGAGGAGACAAGAATACCACAAGTGCCAGGAGAACACTTGCATGCTTCACAAAAGTCATTGCTATGGGTTTTTTTTGATACATTAGATGTTCTTACCCAGAAACTATAACCAGCGAATGAGGGTGGTAGAGTTGAGTATATAGTTGTTGGAATACAAGAGTGTCTGTATGGTGTTTTAATTGTTAGAATCAGAAATTTTGGTTGGGCCTTATCTTAAAAAATGCCCTGCTTGCTATTCTGGATTGTGCAATGTTGATAGGTGGTTTACTATTCTGCATATCATGTCCATAATCCCGTATGTATGCCTTTATAGGGAGAGAGCTGCTATTATTGTGTCATTCACCTGTCATTCTTTTGATTGCCGACTATATTTCTGTTTTATATTTAGCACATAATTCCCTCACCATACAGCTAAACATAATAGCCTTTTCATAGCCATCTCTGTGGTGTCAAATTTACAACCATGATTAGCGTTGTTAGGAATAACTCTAGCTGCTGTCTATTTTCTGTTTCTTTAGTTTCCTACTTTCCCGTTGATCAGTTATTTACAAGGTTGTTTGTTAGGCCGAGGCGCATGACTGAGGTTGTGCGCAGGGTCAGCTGACGTGCGCTAAGTTCGCGCGGAGCTAGTGGTGTCATTGTGCTATGGATCGTGGGAGCACAAGTCTAGGAGTCAGTTGTCATACTTTTGTTATTTAGCTCAAGTGATCATCAGTAAAAAGGGCGGCTTCTGCAGCACCAAAACATACTACTTGCCTCATCATCTTTTGCCGTATTTGCTACAACCTGTCCCAAATCTAACAAGCGTTCGGTTTTCATCTTTATACGGCCAAGAATAATCTTTTATCTGGTTATCTGTTTTCTTGGATCTGTAGAATTGTATATCCGTATCACTGGTGTGTATTTGGTTATTGATTTTTATGTTAACTCATACTAATTTGATTCCTTTCTTTTGGGTGCAGACATACTTGGGAATACAAATATTTAGGTTTTACTTCAAGTGTACTAAGTGCTCCGCTGAGATCACTTTCAAAACAGACCCTCAGAATTCTGACTACACAGTGGAATCGGGGGCTGCTCGCAATTTTGAACCTTGGCGTGAAGAGGATGAGGTGAATGATCTGGGGCAATATTATAAGCACCATTTCTATGTTTTGAGCAATGTGATCTTGAGTTTGATCATGTATATATATATATATTTTTGTTCAGGTTGCGGACAAAGAAAAGAGGAAACGAGATGCAGAGGAGATGGGTGATGCAATGAAAGCGTTGGAGAATAGAGCAATGGATTCAAAGCAGGACATGGACATACTTGCTGCTTTAGAAGAGATGCGGTCCATGAAGGTAGGATCTACGCATATAGCCATTCTTTTAGTTGGGTTAAGTTGTATATCAGTATATGTACGGTAAATTTAACTTGCTGACATTGCTTTCTTGTGCTGTTTACAGTCTAGACATGCTGGAGTCACCGCTGACCAGATGCTTGAAATTTTGAAGCGTTCAGCTCATGAGAAGGTAAGACCTCACAAACTTTCTTTGATTTATGTTTAATAAATATTTGAAGTAGAATTTTTCATCTTTTGGGTCTTAATTGTAATAACTTGCTTATGGCCATGGATGGTCATGGTATCATTGTCCTACTTAAAATTTGTATCTCTTAACATTGGTAATTTTTTATGCAATAACAGGAGGAAAAAACAATAGCAGAACTAGATGAAGAAGACGAAGAACTTATCAAATCAATCACTTTTCGAGTAATCCTCTATCTGGAACTTTCATCTATCCCTGCATGTACAACCTTGTGCGCAGAGGACGGTGTTACCTCACACCATTGCAAGTACATTTTTTAAAACTTTTTTACGAAAACTTTTTTTAACTTGGGATGCTATTGGGTAATGCAGAACTCCAAAGATTATGTCAAACGGATAGAAGATGACGACGATGATGATGAAGATTTGGTTATACCAGGACAGCCAAGTAGCACATCAAAGGTACTTGTCTTATTTTATTCTTTTTTCATTTTTGTTCCTATTTTGCTTTGTTGGTCATATGTGCTTGCTCATCAATTATAGTAAGATTATAGACCACTAGCTTGCATCTGGCTACATGCCTACATCTTCCCAAAGGAACCCAAGCTAGTTAATCTGACAAGCCATCTATCACTTACAAGTCAACCTCAAAATATGCCATCTTATCGTTTGCTAATGCTTGCTCTATTTGCAGCATCTAAGCATTCCCCTTCTTGATAGATAAACTATAAAGTATGCAGCTTTTTTACATGGCTTTATTGAATGTGTAAAGTAGCTAACAACGTGCACTTTTAAAACTGAAAGATTGTCCCGTGTGAAGTGTTTGGAATAATTCCTCAAGGATGTGTGCAATTTGTATTAGATTTAGGAAACAGTTGGAGCTAAAAATAGAGGAAGACCCTTTGAACATAAATCCACTGCTAGAGAGTAAAATTTTGGTGGTTGAACAATGTGTAATGTGCAAATTGTAGCAAACATTGGCAACTTCTGGTGTTGTGGAGTAGCCACTGCAGCAATGAGTTTTTGAAGATCTTCTGCACTTTTCCTGTGAATACTATGCGGATCACTTTCTATCTTACCATAAAGTTATTTTCTTGTATTTCCATTTGATATTTTTGTCTGCTTGGTCGGCTAACATTCCATTTTTCTGCAGATCAATGGATCTTCTGAACCAGGGGTAAATCCAACAGATGTCTTGACCAAAACAAATGGCCCTGAGAGTGCCAATAAAGAAGGTAAGCACGAAGTAGAGTTGATTGTCAATTGTCTGTATCACTACATCAGTTAAGGTCCATGACTGCACGTACATGGCCCCATATTTCAGAATTCTTGCTGGCCTTGCTGTTAAACTCAGAACTGAAAATACTTCATATTGAAAACCCTTTCCTTTGATATATTCATTCCATTAGCATTAGGATGACCAACTTTTAGATAGAGGGCTACATGAGAGAGGTTCTAGAGAAGTGATGATATGCTATGTTCTATCATATCAAATTCCCAACATCAACCCTGCTTATTTTGCAATTTACCACAAATGATAGTTGTGTTATATTCTTTTGCTGATTAAATAGTGTTCTGTTTTGAAAACAAATGAGCTGGTCTTGTTATTTTCTAGATAGCTTTGTGAGATATCGCCATGTGATGCTTACCATTAAACATTCACTGCAGGAAATAAGAGCTGGGCATCTAAGTTGCCCAAATTTATAGTAAAACCAAAGTCTACCGCACCAGATCCTCATAAGAAACAGAAGACTGAATCTGCAGCTGCCCAAGATAATGGCAAAGCTCCAGTTGCAGAGGAAAAGAGTGAAGCTGCAGAGAAGAACAATGTTCTTCAGTCCCTCTGCCAGAACTATGATAGCGATGAAACTGATGACTGAAGACAGCACTGCTTCAAGTCATAACTCGCAAGTGTGTCACCATTGTTGTAGCATGACTGCACCGTGAGGACAAGCCCCTAAAAAATCATTGTGCTAACATTGCATAACTCAGTTTGTAATGATCTGCTTTCACGAATCTCTGGCTGTCAACTAAAGTATTTATTGTTTCAAATCTATGGTTTTGACAGCCAAGACGGAGTTGTGTGAGGTAAAATATTGTAAAATTGACAATTCCGAGAGAATAACTGAGAATTATCTGGGGGGCCTAGCGCTATTTTTTATTTGAACATGGTTCCCCAGCAGCTGCATTCGAAGTATCCATGGAAACCACTCTCTCCGTCCTATAATATAAGCCATCATTCTTTAGAAGTTTTGTCTCATAATATGAGTACGTTGTGAAGATCAAATGTATAGTTATTATAATATTTTTACTATATACCCCTATTTTAATCTTTACTATCTACTACTTAAAAAGGAGTAGTTGGTGAGTGGTACATTTTTTCTCCCCTTACAGCTCTGCTTGCACTATCCCTTTACAACATGATTTACCATCCCCTTACAACATGATTTTGCGCCAATGTGTGGGCCTTGGTTCATCACCTCGTCCTTTGGATAGACACCCCAACATCCAAGATATGTCTACGCGACTGCGCCGCCTCATACATCCTCTCCTTCCTCTCTCTTACCTTCTTCCCTCCCACCTCCCCAACTAACCCTCCCCAATGCTGTCTCTTCTTGACTTCTTCCCTTTGCATGCCT
The DNA here is from genome assembly GCA_036346575.1 of Dendrocalamus sinicus. Lineage (NCBI taxonomy): Eukaryota > Viridiplantae > Streptophyta > Magnoliopsida > Poales > Poaceae > Dendrocalamus > Dendrocalamus sinicus. The sequence goes on along the minus strand of CM070643.1, from coordinate 27,328,527 downwards.
TCTCCCTCAACACATGATTATCTCCTTTTGGACTTGTATCAATTCATGATGCATCTTTTTCTTAATAGCCTTCAACACATGAAACCATCTTTCATCTAGGCTTGATGATCTTCAACACATGAAGTCATCTTAAGTCATCCTTGTTTGTGTCATCTAACTTATTCATCTAACTCATGGAAGATGTTAGTCCATAGATCAATTGCCATCAATTACCAAACTTCACTATTAACACATAATGGAGAGATTAGATTGAGTAATCTTTTCTTTTTGGTAATTCATGACAATTTCAACAAAATATGAGATAAAAATTGATTTACAAGTATACAACATGTACACAACACTTGTATACTCTAAGATAATCTTTTTTAAGAGAAATTTATTTTTAGATTGTCATTAATTATCCAACTAATAACACATAATGGAGAAGTTAGATGATAACTCGATTGCAAATTAGTATACATAAACTACACAAGCTATATATATATATATATATATATATATATATATATATATATATATATATATATATATATATATATATATATATATATATATTCAAAGGATGTGTTTCAAAATAAAGATCCTAAACATGCATATTAAAAGAAACATGAATCAATACATATGAAACTTTAAAACATAAAGTGGGCTCCCCCTAAATGTGTGCATACAAGTATGATGAAGACATATGCACATATTCATTTTGGACTATTTGTGGAGTTCAATCTATATTTTAGATCTAAGGAATGCACTAATATATGAGTATGTGATTTCGAATACATACCTCTTATAGTTTTTATCTTTTCATCCAAATAATACTAAACAATGATATACTCAAACAAGCATGTTAGTTGTCATTTAGTCATATATTGGATGTAAGGAATACAATATGATTATAAGAAAGATATCGAATACATACCTCAATGATTTCATCTTTTCATCCATGTGAAACTAAGTATATCATAATCAATAAATAAGGTTAGTCTCACAAATGCACTTATTATTATCACCAAAATCTCATAATAGTATTTGTCATTATCACTAAAACCAACTTAAATTGAGCTTGATCTTTCAATCTCCTCCTTTGTGCTGACTGATAATAATTCCATTAGCAATAATAGCATTTGGATGAACATGAACATATGATTGCAAATTAAAGACTACTGGTGAAATCTCTTGCCCTTTTGGTATTAATTTTTAATTCCCTTTTTTTTGGTATTGTTCAATTTTAACTTTAAGTCTAACAATGTTATTCTCCCATTCTTACTTTGTTGTCATTTTACAATTTCCCTTTTTGGGGGCATTCACTATATGACATAATTCTCCCCCCTTTCTACTTTATCAATTTTCCCCTTTTAGCTCTTTATTAATGCTATTATTCATAATTCTCCCTCTTTTGGCATTGATCACAAAAAATCAAGAAGCAGGGAATAGGATTAAGCCAAAGTGGAGCTTGATACTAATTAATCAATCTTAATGGTCATAAGAAGAAAGAAGACAAATGCATATGACCAAGAGGGAATTTGGAGGGATTTAAAAGAAAAATATTTAAAACACATTCAAATAATCTTACTTATGAGAGCTCCTTGAAGACTTTTGAAGTTTCCCCTTTTTGGTATTTGATACCACTTGTAGCATTTGAATCATTTTTAGAATTTTGCATTCCAATTTAGTCTTCAAAGGCTAGCTGAAAAATTGACTTACAAATGTCCAATACATCTGAGATAATTTGTCAGAATAGATTAATACATGAGGATTAAAAGTCATAATTGTAACTACCTCAGATTATGAGTACATTAAGAGGTATGAAAATACAAATCTTCTCAAAACCACTTGTAAAAACTTTGAATTTACAATATTTTAACAAAAAGAGAAAAAATGATTTTTCATCTAGAGCTTGAAAACCAAAAGAGAATAAAACACATTCATACACAAGACCCATAAAACATTTTTGGGTAAATAGGTAAAATAGTTTTCCTAATAATAATATATTTACCCCTTTTTGCATTAGTAAGCCCAAAGTACTATATAAGTTTTTCACAAAGAAAAAACTTCCCCTTACAAAAGATCTTACTTGGCAATTATCTTCTACTTTGACACGCAAAGGATTTTCCTTTTCTTGTTTTTCTTCTCTTTTCTTATCTCTTCCCTTTTGTTTAACACTTTTTTTTCTCCTTATGTTATCTAGCACCAAGAATCACGGATACCGTTTGTAAACCATTTGTCCATAATCGGTACCACTTGTAAGCTTTCTGTCCATACTATGTGCTATTTAACCTTTTGTGCTTCTTTGGTCTTTTCCATGATAAGCATATATCATTTTGACTTTTATACCACTTATGATGGCGTAGGATACCACTTATAAAACATACCACTTGTAATCTTAAATGATATCAAGTATACTGAAATCCATTTGTAAAGACTTGATACCACCTTGAAAGCATACATGACACCAAGTGATTGATTCCATCTGTAAAACTTGATGCCACTTGCATGATCAACTTGTATCTTAAAAAGTCAAATTTGGTACTTCATCTTCAATGATTTTTCACATGATGTTATTTGAGGAAAGATACCATTTGTGGGAAGAAACCACTTGAAATACCACTTAAGAAAGGAGAAGGATGATATCATTTAAGATATACCACTTGGAAAAAGATGATATCATATAGGTGACAGAGCTTGGTTAAGAAAAGATTTGCTTGGCAAGAGGGAAAAAGGATGTTATTATGAAAGACATCACTTGGAGGAATAAGGATACCACTTATTTTCCACATGTAAGAGATATCACTTGAAGGAAATGGATGATATCACTTGTAAAGCTAGGAATAAAACTCATGCCGAGGTCAAGATGATAGAAAGTCTACCATTCTTTGGTAGATTGCCATTTTAATGAAAAAGAATCAAATTAAGAGCAAAATGGCAAATGAAGTCAAGAAATACTTGAGGGTAGCTAACAAGGATTAACAAGGATCAACTTGACTTGAGGAGCAAAAGTAATGGCTGAGAGAAATTAGAATTAACAAGTTTTGAATCAAATTAGCCATTTGCCAGAAATATCGGAAGTACCATGGTTTGCTGCCGGTAGTTCCGGAAAATGGAAGTACCACACAAAGATTGCCAGTAGTTCTGATTTTTCTAGAAGCATGCCAAGAGATTGGATTTCAAAGGAGAGGTTAAATATAATGTTCTATATTGTTCCAAAGTTTTCATAAAGAAACATAAACCACTTGTGAAACATAAACCTCGCTTCGTCCGAGGACGAGGACACTGCGTACGACAGGCGTGCGAGGGAGGGCACAGTGGTCGAGGCCACTCCGATTCTCGATCGAGTGGTACGGAAAGCATGATATTTGTAATACTTTGGTTCGATACGTTTATTTCGCACTTACTTATGTTTCCTTATTTCTTTAGGGGACTTCTCTCCGAACCTCAGTGCATGAGATCGATGGGGCTCTCAGCTACCCAGTTGGCGAACCGGATAGCGAGAGCCGCATGAGGGACTTCTTGAAGGTACGAAGATAATTCGTTAAGTTAGAGTCATTTAGCATGTATACTATTATGACATATCATTACTTGCAGAGACTTAGACGTCGCATCAGTCGGGCGGCAGGTCGTTGTGGTTGCCGCGCACGCTCGTCGACGGACGTGATCATACCGGAGGCCTCCCAACGCTCGGGTGCCTCAGCCGTTGCAGCCTCGTCATCACACGTCGGTAGGTGCCAGTCCACGAGGAGCTCATCATGCACTCCGACTTTTAGTCAGGGCAATGACGACGACGACAACGAGGCGGACCAGGATGACGACGAGGAGGAGCATGAGGATGAGGAGGCATCTACCCACGATGAGATTGGGATGTCGCAGATGCCCGACGCACCATCTACTCAGGCTTCACAGCGGCCTCGTCGTTCGGCCCGTCCCCTGAGCACGTATACTCCAGGGACTGATGCTCTGGCCAAGGGCAAGGGAAGGCCCAAGAGGCAGCGAGACTGACTCTATTTTGTGCGCTGAGACCTGTGTGATGTTTTGAGACTTATTGAGAGTTGTGATGTTTTTCTACGTTATTGAGACTTATGTGATGTTGTTAAGTAGGTATTCAGCCATTTTATATATGAATGTATGTGTATGTGTGTATGTGCATGTGTTTTGTATATGCAGAAAAAACAACAAAGTGCTATTTTTTGTGCAGGTTTAGGTAGAACGGCGGCAAAGGGCCTGGCGCCGAGGTTCAAATACGGTGCCAGGCCCTTTGGCACCATGCTTATGGCGTCAAAGATCTTGGCGCCATAGTCAAATACCTCGGCACCGTGCTATTTACATACGGCGCTAGGGTATTTGGCGCCGTGATAGCCGAACTTGCATTAAAACTGCAAGTTTGGCCAGTTCTTTCATTCCATTCGCGCAAACAATACTAATTGACATTCCACCAAATGAATAAGCACGACACATAGCATTACGACCCAATACAAACATACATACATAGTCCACATAAATAGTTCATAAATTCTCAGAAATAGTACCTTTGCCTATATGTCTCCGGTTCATCCAACCTCTCGACCTTGCAAAGATCACCGCAAAAACATATCGGCACGGCAACACCGGGTGGAGGTGGCAAATAGGTGAAGCCCATGACAACCTAAAATGCAAAATGTAGGATCAGAAATGGCAACAGAGCGGGGTGAATGGTGCCTTCAAAAATCGCCCCAAAGTATCCACATACTTCTTCTCCGATAGCTATAGAAGCTATGAAGCAAGAACTAAATGCTCACTGGAACTGACGGAGAGAACAACAAACAAGAAGAAACCAAGGATGTGAAGCTGTCGGAACCCGGAGTAACGACTCTTGGATCAGCTAGTGCACACAGTACAACAAAGATACATATCATGCACAAATGACCAACTATATTAAATAAAAGAATACGGCCTTACAGCCAAGTCTTACATCACGCCCATTGGCAAAGATAAATAAAGCAATTAACTGTAGAAGCAAACTGAAAAGAAGCGAAGCCCAGGCCTGCCCACAGGCAAACGACAGTAAGACGCGACCTACTCGTCCAAGTCTTCACCGTAGTCGACGACATCTTCCTCTGTATGGAGAGTGCAAGGTGAGTACAAACTTGTACTCCACAAATCACACGGAGAAATGCAATATAATGATAAAGGCTCCAATGGAAGGCTTATAGGGTTAGTTTGCATAAAACAACATTTAATGAAATATAATAAATAGATTGAAATTGCTGAATTTAATACAATAAATAGAAACAGAACTTTGTAATTGAAAATAATACCGTCAGTGCAGGCTCCGACCAAACACCAACCTATCCACGGCCATCCCACCCGGTCCATCTTTTCCAAAAGTTCACGTATGGATTCCATCCATCCACACGCTTTCACTGCGCAACTCTGATAGATTCCAACCATCCACCAGGTTTCAATCTCTCGCGAATTCCATCCATCCGCAAGGTTTTCATCTCTCGTGGATTCCATCCATCCGCAAGGTTTTCGACAACATTTTTGAAAAACAAAGTCTAATCCATGAAAAACTTTTACTCAGCATGCCCATGACTGTGGGCATGGCTATCCAGGATAGATTATACACTCTGCAGAGGTTGTACAGCTTTATCCACAAGACACGATCATCCCTTTTTGCCACCGGTTTACACACTTCCTTAGGTGTGCGGTGAGGAGTTGTGACAAGACCTTTACAATGCAAAGCCTTCAACCTGACCAAGTCAACTCTAAGGTTTCACCCCAGTAAGGAATCCACCAGATCGGGACCCCTTCTTGAGTTTGAGTGAGACTTCTCATGGCTACAACTACGCTCACTCAAGTGAGACTTCTCATGGCACCAACCACGCCCACTTTCAACCTACGACTTGACTCAGGTTGGGACTTCACAAATTATTCAGCCAGAGCTGTCCCATACCAACCATGTGGTAGTACGATAGGGCTTTGTAACAGTAGCTCACAGACTGGTCCTTAATTGACTTAGGCCCAACCACATACCCCTGTGCACGACAGTCAACCCTGCGGCTCCGACCAACAGGGCATGCCTGCACCCACCAACTAACCAATTGCCTAAATCTAAACCAGTTTTTATATTTTGTTTTCAAAATATTTCATAAACCCCCTTGACTCACCAAAGTCAAGAGTACATTTAGGAAACTTATCATTTCATGTGAAAAGCTCATCATTTTATGTGAAAGATATCCCAACCAAAGATATTTCTAAGCTAGGCTAAGCTTTTGCTGTCCATAAAGTCTCTAGCCATACTATTGTACCAACTAGAGTTTTTAATCTAGGGTGACAAGGTATCAGGGAAATTCAGTATCAATGGAGGTGATAACAAGTAAGCAATAACTAAATTTAAAACTGAATTGAAATACGTTGAATACAAATATGCATGCAGAATAATTTAAAACAACATAATTTTATTTTGAAAATTGGGATCAACATGATCAAGGAGTGTGACTTGCCTTACTCTTCAAATTTGTGCAAATCTTCGTCGAAGAAATCTCCCGAATCGTTGAAGCCTACACGTGAAAATAACCCACCAAATTCAAATAAATTCAAATTGACTTCAAATATTTGAATTGAGGCCAGAAATGGATAGAGAGGAATTTTTGATGAATTTGAAAATTTGAATGGGCTCAATTGGAGTTAGGTCGAAGAAGAAATGGGGGGCCGGTTTGACCGCTATAGTGGAAGCGGTCTAACCGCCCGTGCCATGCCGGTCTGACCGCTAGTGAGTGGCTGGTCTGACCGCTAGGGTTAGCGGTCTGACCGCCGGCTATCAAGCGGTCTGATCGCCATAGGAAATGCGGTCTGACCAGACCCAATTTCAACAAAAGCCAATAGACAGGCAGAGAAACTGAGCCTGAACTGAAAGATCAGCCGATACAGTAAATACTGATCACAACTGTGAATCTAGGAAATTTGTGAAATTTTGCTGCTCTTCTCAGGCCTCCTTAACAAGGACTTTAACCTAAACATCAAATTGATCTCAGAGAGAAGAAGGTGCAGACAAAGACCCAATCGCAATAGTAAATTCAGTTTTTGCTGAAAAGCAGACGGCAAGAGAGACAAAATGCAAAATGCTCATGATTATCTAGTCTTCTGCTCATGAATCTCTGAAATGCATCAGATAACCATCCTCGGATGAGAAGGCACAAAGCCTGAACCATTTTTCTTTGGACACCAAGAAGTACAAAGGTTCCCCTTCCTCCAAACCCTAGACCTGAGAAAACAGAGGAAATGAGGGCATTCAACTGAGAAGAAAAAGAGGTCTCTTGGTTCAACTTTTTGCTCTTCGGAATGGATTGACCAAATGGTCTTGAGAATGATTCCCTATACAGAGCTCAATCAAGAACAGGGGCTACTCAAGAACTCATCTTAGAGCTGAAATAAGCGGAAAGCAGCAAAAGAAGAACTTAAGCAAACACAAGAAGCAAAGCACAGAAAGACAATCGACCAGAATAACACTCAACATCAGAGACTGAAATAGATGCAAAGAGATGGGCGATTGCATTAACTGAGAGTTTTACAGCCATCTCACTACATGATTCCCAACTGAGATGAACACACGCACACAGTCACTACCAGAACACACTCCAGCCACTCACATCCTGGAGTTCACACACTAAGCAACTCACACGAGAGACAAATCTCTTACATTAGATACTTAGCACTGCCAACTCCCACTCTCTATATAGAAGGGAAGAGCTCACAACTCAAATAGAAATTCAAGAAGTGGCAGCCATCTCTCACTACTTGCTTCACATACAAGTGAGGCAAGAGTCAAAAGCACTCATCAGGAAAATGGAGGGAAACAAGCACTCCACTCCAAACCCTAACCTTCTCCTTCTACTACCGGGTCTCCAACCCATTTGCTACAGCACTTTACCCATCAGCCTCAACTGAATCCGCTTCCATTTTGCAGCCTTGCGCATTTTACCGAAATGCCCCTGCTGCACCTTTTTGGAAGCTTCCTCTTTTCTTACTGTCCACGCTTCGCAACCACTTCGAGTCCTTGCCGTCTTCGGCATCTCTCGACCGCTTTGACCTCAGCACTGCCCGTGCCTAGTCCGGTCATCCCATGCCTCGTCACGACCTAGTCTAAAAGTCCTGCAGCCATCACAGACAAGAAAACATCACATAGCACCGCTCGAAACAGTATAAACATACATTAGCATCAGTGAAACCTACTCAAGCATGAAATAGCCTGAACGACCGATCGAGAATAAGAACAAGTGTCCCAAGCACGTTCGACCGCATTCGACTAGGTCCAACCGAACTAGACTGCGCCATGCACCGACTTGGCGCGAACCAACCAAATCAAACTCAAACTTTTCAAAACACGAGTCAATTACTCATCACAAACATGGGAACACCTCCACATGGTCCCTCATAAAATGAATAAGAACTACAATTCTTCAACAGCTCTAACCCTAGGTTAGCCATATCCATCATAGTTACCCAAATTAAACTCTAAAAACGAATCTACACGCACCAAACGGCTTAAATAACGCATATTCAACGCAAATCTAACCTAAGATCGAGCCAAACCCAACATGTACATTCTAGAGTTTCCAATCTACCACCATGAAATGTATCTAAAATCAACTACTTCTAATGCAATTAATCAAGGGAGGGGAGGGACCTTACCTTGCTTGCTCGGTTTGGAAGCAAAATCGCGAGAAAAACCAACGGATTGGAGTGGATTTGGAGGGGGAGAGCTAGGGGGCGGAGGGCGTCTGTCTGTGTTCGCTCGGGCTGAAGAGAGGAGTGAGGGGTGGGGGGCCGTGCTCGGGCTTAAGTCCCAGAGCACGGCGCCACGGAAGTTAGCGCTGTAGTTACATAGCACGGCGTCATGTGCTTATGCGCCATGCTATGCCACCGTGGCTCCTACGTGTCCACACACGGTGTCAAAACATATGGCGCCGTGCTATGTACCCTGAACGCCATATCCTTTGATGCTGTGCTAAGAGTCTATTTTTGCAAATCTTTTCTCTAGGGGTCCCTATGTAAAAAACTTTCAAATTTTGAGCTAAAAAGCAAAAATACTGGGTACTTGGCCATGGCCATTGTCAACAAGAAGCAGGGCACGCCTGTTCCATTTGAATGAAAAAAAAACAGTAGTTGCTTTCGTTGTGTAAAATAATAGGACTTCCATGCAACTCCTGTTGTGCTGCTGCGGAATTTCGATGACAGACAGTCCAGACAAGGGCGCTCCGGGTCAACTTTTTTTTGTAATACACACCATATAGGTGTGTACTACTTTTTTTTAAGGAAAAATGTGTACTAAATGAATGGAAAGAATTTCTTGGGTTGACCTTATTGTTCCACTGATTTGTCCTCGCAAAATGGGGTAGTTGTATCTCAGTTGCTGTTTATAATTCCTATTTCCTAGTGTGCAGGCAGTGCAACCTTGAGATAGAACTTGGGCACATTGTTTTGGTGTGCAGTCAGTCAATTTAGATGCTATAGACTAGTATGCTCATTTGACCCGTGTAACCTGTCAGCTTCCTGAGCTTGTGTGTTATTGCGCAAAGTATTTATTTGATGTATAGCACCAACCAGTTCAACTCAAATATGTATATTCAGTATTCACCTTCAAAGTCTGCATTTTTTCCCAGTCAAGTTAGTACTTATTCGATACCAGCAAGGTACACACTTTCACATCCTAAAGCCAAAGCTACTGGTAAAATAAATAGATTTCCCATAGACTTCGATTCACTGCTAGCTGATTCATGAGTAGTAAACTAGTAATGCAATATGCAGTTGATCTCTTCAAAAGTTCAAACCAACAACATTTTCCCCAGTCAAGTTAGTACTTATTCGATACCAACAAGGTACACACTTTCACGTCCTAAAGCCAAAGCTACTGGTAAAATAAATAAATTTCCCATAGACTTTGATTCGCTGCAAGCTGATCTATGAGTAGTAAACTAGTAATGCAATATGCAGTTGATCTCTTCAAAAGTTCCAACCAACAACCGTCGGAATGCATCGATCGACAAGCAGGAAGGAGGTCGGTAAAGATGGGGAAAAAAGCGACTCAACAATTATTGACAATGCAGATAAAAAGCAGGCAGGAAAAGCAAACTGAAAACGGCCTTGAACCATTCACGGGCGGAAAGCTCAAAAGCATCGACTAACCATACTACTATGCATACTCTATGCTGAACGTCATGACTAGGGCGCTTTCTGGACCACGTTATGAATTTTGTAAGCGTCTGTTGAGACGGCCAGCGAATAGTACAGACGTTATATAAATGTTGTATATGATTTTAGACTCAAAAAACTATTTAAAGAATTTGTTTTAAAAAAACCGCTTTATTTGTTTTGACTTTCAGAGAAAACAAGAGTCCAAATGAATAGAGTCTAAGGTTTACTTTTTCTAAATAAATAAATAGAATAGCTTCTTTGTCGTCTTTTAGAAACAACCTATCGAAACAGTCTTTTTAAAATCATTTATTAGCATTCGATTTTTTTCGTATAAATATTTATAGCCCTGCTCGGTTGGGCTGAAAAGCTGTGGCTTATGGCTAAAAATGCATTGTAGCTGGTTGAAATTTCACTATACCTGAAGGTGGCTTATTTGGCGTAATTAAATTTAAAAAAATAAAAATAGAAAAAATATGTTAGCTCATCTCGGACAACGCAAACGAATACGGGAAAAAAGAACCAGCAAAAAAGCTCAAAAAAGCAAAAAAAAAACCAAAAAAGACGAATTTTATAAATAGTGAAAAATAAATCAGAAGTCAGAAGCTGAAACGAGCGGGACATTAGGATTGGGCCTGTTCTTTTCGGCTGCAGCTTATAGCTTTTGGCTGAAATTTTTGAATTTTGGCTGTTTACGGTACCGATTATGGAGAGATAGATACTCACTTGCGATTTTGGCTGGTACAGATGTTGGGCTTTTAACGTGTAGATCGTTTAACTTATTGACCCCGTCTTGAGAAAATACTCCATTTAAAAGTTAGGTACTATAGTAAAAATCAAAAACCGTTGATTTGTGAGGTAAAAAACAGGCCCCAAAACTATCCAGCTGCAAGATCTCAGTCCTAGCCGAAAAGACCCGCCTTAAAACTGACCGGTGCGCACCTAAACTACGTCGCCGTCCGCCGTGCGAGGCTGGTGCAGAAAAGCTACATTCTTTCGTTTCACATCGCTACATAGACTAACAATAAGTAGGATTATAATTTGGAAAGATGGTGTTGCGAGGGCCCCGCGCCCGCGAACCAACCAGGGGTTTAGTCCAACTAGTGATGGCTCGACTCCGATGGATATCACGATTAGGCTGTCATGTTGTCAATGCTATTTAAAAGAAAAGATTAATAATAATGGTTTATTTGTCCCCTCTAACTCTCTCTTATATCTTTCTAATAAATTTCTAAAAAAACAGAAAAAACAATCTATTAAAAATATAAATTTCACCATCCTAAAAATTTTCCAACAAAAAAGAAACGACAGAGCTCTATTAGGTGTCGAGGGTATGAAGATACAACATGACCGAGTGTATAGGCCGAACAGACTAATCCTGATAATATCCATTCGATGTGTTAGAATAATATAGTTTTTTATTCATACGGTCATTCGATTAGTATGCTACTTACGTGTTACATGATTTATGTAATTTGATATCGTGATTGTTATCATGTAATCTATGTTATCTATGATGTAAGTGCTATATCTATCTAACCAAGCCTCCGTCTCTCGGCAGTCCCAGCCAAGAAGCACTTTTCTACAGAGAGGATCTCACAAGAGGCCTTCTACATCCGCCGTTGATCCAGTAAACTCTATATTGAATCAACGGTGGATAGGACTTCCCTCTTTAGATTTTCTTCTCTCAACCAAGGTCCCAGGAGGGGGGCCCACATGTCGGAATCCACAACATTCCTTCTACTAGCAGCTTTGCTCTGCGTTTCCTCAGGCCGGGGAACACCAGAACTGCGACGTCAAACTCACCTTTGGAAGAAGAGGGAAATTTAACTTTTTGCCACTCTTAACATTATCACATACTCAAATGTCATTCTCTACATTGCAATTAACATTTTGCCACTCTCCAGCCTACGTGGCGCCTAGTCACTGCCATGTCACGCCGCGCCTCCCGCGCCGCGCGCCGCCGCGCCCCGCGCGCGCGCTCGCTCGCCAGCCTCGCGCGCCGCCGCCTCCCGCGCCTCCGCGCCGCCGCCGCCTCGCGCGTCTCCCGCGCCACCGTCCGCCTCCGCGCCTCCCGCTTGCCGTGCTCGCGCCTCCCTTCCCGAGTCCGGCGCGGGATCCGCCGGCGGCTCAGCGCGGGAGCCCGATTCTCGACGGTGAAGCATCTACAGCATCCGGAGCTCACTGGGCGTCGGTCGAGGCCGAGATGGAGCGAGGCGGGCGGTGGCGAAGGAGCTTGGCGTGAGGATGAAGACGGCGGTTCGGCTGGGAGGCGGCGGGTCCGGCGAGTGGGGATGTGCTCGGGTGCCCTAGAGATGCCCACGCGCGATGAATTGGCTCGAGACGCAGCGCTTCACCGGCGGGATCCCGCCGGACTCGAGGAAGGGGAGCGCGGGCGCGGCGAAGGGAGGCCGGCGAGGCGGGTGGCGCGCGCGCGAGGCGCGGGAGGCGGGCGGCGGCGCGGCGCGGCGCGCGGCGCGGGCGTGACATGGCGATGACTAGGCGCCACGAGGTGGAGAGTGGCAAAATGTTAATTGCAATGTAGAGGATGGTATTTGAGTATGTGGCAATGTTAAGAGTGGTAAAAAGTTAAATTTCCCGGAAGAAGACGGAGCGCCAACCGAAAGGGCTACGCACATCGGATTGGATCAAAATCCAAAGGCGCCACCTCGTCACCACGGCGAGCCCCACCGGTGTGCCGTCCTGTCCCCTGCCGACAACCCGGCACGGCGTACGTCCCAGCCCGAGGGACAGACAGGTACCATCGCGGCGACGGCGACGGCGACGCCCAAACCGCAGCTCCCCACAAGAAAAGCACAGGCATGATTGGGCTCGTACGTCCTATCCGCACGCCAGTGCAGAGCCTTTGGCTGAAGGATGTCCAGTCACATACAGTTTTTGTTTGGGGATTGAATCATTTGCACAGGCCCGGATACAAGCAGACCGGGGATCAATCCTGAATCCATCCATCCATGCATCCACACGTGCAAGCCAAGAAACATGGAGACGACTACACGACATGGGGGGAGAAAGAAGGCGCTATTGCAGACTGCATATGCATATATTCCTTCCAGCTAGGGGCAAAAGAACAACATGAGGAAGGCACTGTTAACAGTGTCAATGATATGCCAAAACAACTGACAGACAGCACATTACATCGGCGCATGAGGGATAACTTTTCTGGAATAATTGATCATTTGCTCCACCCTTGAGTGCAATTGATGATTTGCCTTATAATGTCTCATTAACATGTGTGTCCAGGTTCCACATATCAATAACACAAATAAGACAAATCATCAAATTACACGTTGATGTATGGAGCAAATAATCAAATATTTGATCTTGCCTTATGCATTAACGTGCAATTTGATGATTTGTCACATTTATGTATAATTGATTATTTGCCCTATCTTTAAATGCAATTGATGATTTATCCTGTAATGTCTTATTGACATATGGATTCAGAGCTCACATGACACAAATGAGGCAAATCATCGAATTGCATGTTGATGTATAGGGCAAACGATCAAATCTCTCTAGATCCACAGCCCACATGTCAATAACACAAATGGGATAAATCTTCAACTTGCACGTCTGATGCATAGGGCAAACATCAAATCTCCCTTTTTTTTGGTTGGCTTCGGTTAGATGTTGCTTCGCCTGGCTGAGAAACGCTTCCAGGATCATATTCGGCTTCGGTGAGGAGGCATCGTCGTCGGTCGGTTAGAATCTGGCAAGAATAGGCGAGCCGAAAGATCAGGATGAAGCGATCCCGGATTCCAACTCAGGTGGAATCTGATCCTCCCAGACCAAACCGACCTCGTACTCGGGAACATACTCCTGCAGATCACATAGGAGGAACTGGTGTCATGAGAAGAAACTGTTACGGATCCAAGTAGGCCTGCCCTGCTTCTACTGCAATGGATGGAAGATTGGTACACAAAGTTGGAATTTTACCTCAAGCCGCAGAACCAGTTCCTTAGCAGTAGGGGCTGAAATGATAATGCGACGTTCGTCCTCTTTTATGAATCCTTCACTGACAGCCATGTCGATGAAGGATAGAAAAGGATCGTAGAACCCATCGACGTTCAGAAGGCCAATCTGGGAAAATTAACTCACAAGCAGTTACACAAATGCCTCCCGAGATTCGTGGTTAATAATAATATGACGGGGAGCTAGAAACACAAAATGTGCATTTATAATTAGGGAAATCCAAGCATTACAGATTAACGTACTGGTGAAAAAACATGGACCCACGTAGGACCACTAATCCTAGTTGATACAACACGGCAACACTTTTATCAATTTGGTGGGGGCCATCAAACACAAATAACAGTGACAGATATGATGGATTAAAGTGGAGAATATTCAATTGATTATTCAAACCTTTCAGTTCTCTATTAGCTTCTGGCTTACAAAGCAATTGTCTAGCATGCATGCCAACAGTACATTCCTTTTGAATGTAAAATTTGACTGGAACAAGATCCTCCAAACATCATTCTAGTAGCTTTGTCGGAATACTCATAAAGAATTAATTCTATCTTATTAACACAGGTTATAAACAACAGGGAGTGCTGATCTCATGCTCCCCAAACTATGTTGTAATGGAACATCTGTAGATGGTAGGCTGCTTAAACTATTGGCCAATAATTTGTCTCTGGATGGCGAAAACTTCAGCCAATCACATGGGAGCACCACGAACCCACAATCAAGGCACGATGTTAGCATAAGATCACAATGGCTCCAACGACTTTGCAATAAACTAATTGCCTCTATAGCCTCTAAGACAAGAAAGGAATTCCCAAACATGCAGGCACCGCACATGATCTTTAATGAGTAGGTTTTTGACATGAATTCTAGAAGCTACAAGGAATCAGAATTAGCTGTTACCGGCTTCTCATGGATTCCTAGTTGGGCCCAGGTGCTGACCTCAAGCAATTCCTCCAAAGTCCCATAGCCACCTGTCATGCAAGGTGAGTGTGTCAAAATTTGCATCCTAGAACCATCAATTGACAGGATATACATGTTGGGCGCAACCAAATTATCATACCAGGTAATGCAATGAAAGCATCAGCAAACCGAGCCATTTCGGCCTTCCTCTCGTGCATGCCGGAGACGGCTCTAACTTCCCCAACAGGCTCTCCAGTTACCTGCAAATTCAAGCAGTAATTAGAATACCAAGCATCTGGCACACTTCACACTTGCACCTTTCCTAATCATTTAAATCCATTCTGCAAAATCCTTCAAATCCTCTCCACTGAAACTAGCAAGGCAAAAAGTCCTCGGAAAGACATGTATGGCCGTTCTGGATGTAAAGTATAGCACGCAAAGTTGAACTGCATGAGCTCATCAGATCCTCCATATAATAATACAAGAATGACCAGTTCTACGACAATTATGCAGGACTAAATCTCCTTTTAAACATATATAAGTACAAGTGTAGCGCAAGAAGTAAACAATCCAGCTATTGCGTGCAAATCCAGTAAAATTCCAAGGCAAGGCCAATGCGATACCACTCTAGCTTAAGTCCATTTAAGAAGAGCATGCAATGTTGTTGGACAGGCGCATTAGATTCATGTGATGAATATAGCTACGAAACATGTCCCTTGTTCTTTATTGCGGCTTCTCTGTTGTGCCCTCAACTGTAACAACTAGACAAGGCGCAGCAAAAGGAGAGAGCATGCATGCATCCCCAACAACATGGAGTACTAGAACATCAATCAAATTAATGATAGTTTCCAGCAGTAGATCCCTCACCTCTCTGGGCATCAAGGACTTTGGGATGACCCTGCCAAGAAAGAGGGCAAACAGAAAGGCACATCAGTTTTTAGCATAAAGCAGTCAAACAAGTAGAACAACAAGGCCACAGCCTTTACCATGGCAAGAAACTGGCAAGCCAACAGACTAGGCACAGCTAGAGCCTACACTCTAGAGAGAGAGAGAGAGAGAGAAGAGAGATGGAACAAATAAACACTGCACAGTAATTAGACCATAGAAGAGAGAAGGGAGAAGCCCTTCAGCCCAAGTGCCCATTTCAAGCATGCAAGCTATTAGCCTTTTGGAAGCAAGGCCAAAAGGTGCTTCCACTCCTGTGAAACCCAGATGCATTCAAAATGCCCCCCACTGAGAAATGATATGGCCAAGGACTCAACACCAACGCAGCAGGGCCACTGTCTCTACTCTATTGATCAAAGGCTGGCAAGAAGGCGAAGGACGCATGCACTCACAGCAAGAGCACTCGAAGAAAAGAGCACCTGGCAAGCAAACAGCTAGCATAGATGGACTCTAGAGAGAGAGACAGAGAGAGGTAAATGGCAATGCTAGTAGAATTGGACTCACCCAATCACATGGCGTCCTCCATCATGGACTGCATGGGAGACCAACCCCATGAGGCCAATGGAGCCTCCACCGTAGACCAGGTCTATGCCCCTCTCCACCTGCACACAGAAAGTGAAGAAGAGAAATACATCAAGAAAAAACCCAAAAGGTGAGAGATTTTGATGCATGCAAGAAGCAAAGACTGTTCCTTTGGGGAAGCGAGGTCACAGCCCCATGATTGTCCGTGGCCCAACCACGAGAGCAAAACGGCAAAGGATTGCAGCAGCTTTAGGCTCCCGGACGGTGCGAGCCATCTTGGCCGTGCCGGCCGCTACTGCGTGAGCTAGCTTGTGATCGTGCAAGAAGGCTGTGATTGATGCAGTGTGCACCACGACTACAGCTCAGCAGCAGCAGCAAACGACTGCTGCTGCTCGTGCCATGACATCCCCACAAACTCGCATCCACGACGTCCCAAACACAAACGCAAACGCAAACGCGAACAAGTGTGGGGCAAGAGAAATGAAAAAAAGGCTTCCTTTTTTGCTGCAAGATTGAATAAGCTGAAAGCCCAAAAAAAGATGGTTTTTTATGGGTTCTGGCGCGTAAAGACGGGATCTTGGGCGCTAAAATTACCAGCTCCTTGCCGAGCTCGACGGCGGCGTCCTGGTAGCTCGCCTTCCGGCCCTTGGAGCTGCCGCAGTAGACGCAGATCCGCCGGAAGCGGGACCGCCTCTCCCCGCCGCCGCTCTCCTGGGCCGCTCCTCCAAAAGCGCCGGCGCCGGCTCTCCTGTCCGCGGCCGCCTCCATTGCCATCGCCGGCGTCGACGTCCGGTGGCGGTGGCTCGTATCGCCGACGAGTTGGCGCCGGGTGGTGGTGATGGTGGTTCTCTGGGTAGGTGGCGCGGGGGGGTAGGCGGGTCGAGGTGCGCACAGGAAATTGCCGAGCGCTTCTCGAGTGGTGTGAGAGGAAGGCGGCGGCTTGAGCCGGATTATGTGGGGGAAGCGTCAAATTTATAGGAGAAGTGCTCGGGACGGCCGGGAGGTGGGTGGGTCCGACATTGTTGGGGTCCTCCTGAAGCTCCCTGTGGTTTCCGTTTCGTTTCAGGGGTGGTTTCTTTCTCCCTGGTGTGCTGACACGAGGCTTCGCTAAATTTTGCATGAATTTGGGAGTCGCTAGTTTTGGGCCTAAATTTAAATATTCAACCCCAGCCAAGTTATTGTGTGTTTTTTTTATGTGCTCACGAGTTGGTATAAATATGAATTTTGTTCACCGTATGAGATTTGTTACGGTTAATCGTTCAAATTATGTAAAGTTTTTTTTGGCATAGATACGCTCATGAGCCTCTAATTCACAGTCATCGTAATCCACTCGCCTTATGTGGGAAATTTGGTCTCATATCTTACCTATGAAAATATATAGTTGTGTTAGCGTTTAGTTATATGTCATCTAAAACTCTATCCAATTATCTCTGTGCCCTTGTACTCTATCTCTTCTTTTTTTTTTTACTTTACTATCTAGAATTCGTACCACAAAGTTTGATCACCAATAGATTTAAAAATTATCTAGATTGGTTATATAGAAATTATATCATTATATTTGTCGTTAAAAATACTTTCATAATATTGTAATTTTATTAGTATAAAATTACAAAAAGTAATAGTCAAAGTTATATTTTAGAGATCGTTAAAAATAAAAAAAACTTCAAGTAAAAAGAACAGAAGGAGTATGGCAAAGCAAAGACTCAAATAATAAAAATTCACAGCAACGAAAAACAAATTCAACTTGTCGGCCTTCCATCCTTGGTGAATACTCTCCGGTCAAAAATCCAAACTCATCGTGTCGTGCGTGGGTCCTCCTGCATCTTCTCCCTTTCGTGGCCACGCCTGCTTGTTGATGGGAATTAATGGCGAGATTACGGTCGAGACTTGCGCATGTTGTAAGTGCTCCTGCTACTAGAACATTCTATTCGTATCGGACATGGAACGTATCGAACATGGCAGCCATGGTCAACTCGTATCGAACATGGACGGCATGGTCAAATCGTATCGAATATGGAAGCCATGGTCAACTCGTATCGAACATGGATCGTATCGTCATGAGCATTAATCAAACCTGTGCTTTCGTTGTTGCCGGCAAGAAAGGATAGATGCAGCGTTTTTCCTAGGCGATTTCCAGTCCAGGGTCAGAGCCGAGAGGCATGCGCTACCAAGTTGGTGACGATTAATCACGGAAGTAGCAGAGAATAAACAGGCATGAAGCATCATAAGGAAAAAAGACACATAAATCCAATGGCATATAATGTAAAACCTTGTATGTATAAAGATCCCACTTGGAAGGCATGAACGGAACCTTTTTTTTTTTTTCGGAATTCTTATAAAAATAATTCGTGTGAAATTCTTGTGTTTCAATGGACCCTTAAAACTATAGAAGTTGCTTATAATACTTCGCAGGGAAAAACCAAGAAATTTCAGAAGCGGATGTTACTAGTTAGAGAGAGAAAAATGATAAAGTTACCCTAGAGCTCTAAAAAAACTAACCAAATATATTCGCAAAAAACAAAAAGAAATTTAAGCAAACATACAATCCAATTGAACACCTCTCAAATGAAACTATCCTTTGAATTAATGCTTTAGTTAACCCCGCACAATATACTCCACTTTTTTTTTTTTTTGCGAGGAACAATATACTCCTGCTTAATTAACTGCATTAGTAATTAATCATTGTCATAGCACATATATATACCACCACCATGATCAAATTCAGATCTAAGCCAAAGTACATGAAGGAGTAGTTCATTGCAGCTTTGTTTTTTGAAACGACGAATGGTAGATCCATCTTTAGTCTTATCTAAATCCCTATTGAGTTGTCACCAGACAGTACGCACGTACCATAATTAATCAAGTGGCAGAACTGCAGCTTACGCGTCGCGCGGAATATACTTGCACTGTTCTAGAGTTTACTTACGAATTATAATTTTACTTGCAGTTTGTTAATTTCCCGCGAGGAGCATCCGCACAAATATTCTTTCGCTCCTACAATTTGTCACCGAAAAGTAAGCAGGTCTTATCTATCCTTAATTCGGCCGTGTCGTGCTCACCAGATCGGTCTTGTTGGTGCTGCAGATTCACTTCATGACGGTCTTCAAGCTGCCTCAGTGGACAATCAAGCTATTAAATCGTAAGTGTCGTGCTTTTATTTGGAAGGGATCTGACAACATCAGCGGTGGTCATTGCTTACTGACCTGGTCAAAAGTCTATAGACTGCTCCGATGTGGGGGCCTGGGTATCCATGATCAGGTGTCGTTCAATGCTGCGCTTCGCCTTCGTTGGCACTGAAATAGATGGGATCCTGAACCAAAGCCATAGCATGGCATATCGATCGGCAAAGACGCTGACATCCTGCCCATGTTCAGGGAAGCCACGACTATTCAACTGGGTGACAGTAAGCGCACGCGCTTCTGGCATGATCAATGGATCGAAGGTGGGCGCTTGGTTGCCGATGTGGTGTCGGCCCTGTTCTCCTATGTCAAAAAAGAGAACAAGTCTGTTGCGGAGGCTTTCGCGAACAATTCATAGACTAATGATCTGAGAGGGGGCTTGTCACTGCTGGCATTGGTGTAGTACTTGAAGCTGTGGGACATTGTTGCGGGCACTCCGCTCCACGTCAGCAGGAATGATGAAATTACCTAGAGATACTCAGTCAATGGCAAGTACTCGGCTTCTTCTGCCTTTGCTTGCCAGAAGTGCATCTGAAAATCTAAAGCGTCGTCGCAATGTAAGTTTTTTATGTGGTTGGTCATTCACGACCATGAGAAGTGCCTCACCAATGATAACCTTCAATGGTGCGGATGGCCCAATCTTGGGTGTTGTCCTCTCTACAATCACCACGACAAGAGTTGTAAACATCTGTTCGTTGACTATACCTTCTCAACCGAGGTCTGAGCAAGATTCAGGACATAGAACGGAGTCCCGTTCATGATCCCCTTTGCTGCGATGTCTAGCTCGCAAGTTTGGTGGCTTACCATGAGAAAGCTAATCCCAAAACCTCTCCGACATGACTTTGACACAGTGATCGTCGTCGTTCACTGGTGTTTATGGAAAGAACGTAATGCTAGAATCTTTGAGGGAAGATGTTATCCTGCAACCGATGTGCTCTAGACTATCAAGGAAGAGATCTTCTCATAGAAGGCTGCCGGATGTGCTTCAGCTCTTTAGTCTTTTGTATGTAACCTGTCGGTGCTACCTTAGCATGGCCGTTTGAGATTGGTAGGTGTTTTTCCTTTGGTTTTCAGATAACTTTCTCTCTATCTTGTACCTTGAATTTGCTCTACCCTTCTTAATATATTTGGCCAAGAAGAATTCTTGACGGCCCGTTGAAAAAATTAAAAAGATCACATGAGCTACTACTGCCTGTTAGTTGATCAGACCAGCATCAGCATCAAGGAACACTAGGCCGTTTGCACTATTGTAATAAGCTTCCTCTGAATCTTTCTTTGTGCAGTTGTCTAGTTAAAAAATACAGAACAAATGGAGCACACGGCATCGTCATCTATTACGATAGAATCCAAGAAACTAAATCTCTCTCTCTCTTGTTAGAGTGATCTCAAGTATTTGGCCCAACAGCCAAATGCCCCCCTTGTTCGCGCCCTGATCGGGGGCGCCCAGCCCAATTGGCTGGTGGGCCCCTGTCGCCAGCGCCACATAAATAGAGGTGGGGCGGGCGCACGCACGCTGAGGTTGACCGTGCGCCACAAACCCCACCGACAAACCCTAGACCGATCGGAAGGGGCGCTCGGCGGACGGAACTACCACCGCCACCTCTACCGCCAGGGAGACCCCGCTCCTTCTCCACCGACCGCCGCTGCCGTGCGCGAGACCTCACCGACGAACCCGTGATGGCCAACTCCTCCTCCACGCAATCGGACGGTCGGTACCCTAACCCTAATGATCTCTCTCCGTGTATCACTCGAACCCGACAGAACACCCTAGATCTAAACCTAGAAGATCCTAAGGTCTAACAATGGTATCGAGCCAACCTAGGCGTAGATCTAGATGGAAAAGAAAAGCACGAGAACGAACCCCTAACCTAGAAAGCGGCAAAAGAACAGAGAGGGAAGGACTCGATCCACCCAAAAGAAAATCCTAACCTCGGATCTGAAAAGGAAGGGGACTTACCGCGCGCTTGCTGCGTCGTTGTAGGCGCGCCGCCTCCGGTGGCGCGCGGAAAACCCCTTCACCTCTGCGGCGTCGCGTGGCGCGCCGCCGAGCGCCGGGCGTCGCGCGCGCCTCGCCGGGGCGTCGCGCGCCGTCGCCGGCTGCTGTGGCGTCGCGTGGCGCGCCGCCTCGCCGGGCCGTCGCCGCCGTCGGCTGCTGCGCTGCGAGCGTCGCGCGAGCCGCGGAGCCGCCGCCGCCGTCGCCCATCCGTCTTTTTCGGGAGGAGCCGGTGGAAATGGGGCTAGGGTTAGGGTTTCGGGATTTTAATCCCCGCCGCGCGCGCGGTCGGCCGTCCGATCAGATCGGATGCGATCGGACGGCTGAGGACAATAGGGCCTTTTTCGGCCCAGCGGAGTGACTTTCCGCCGAGCCCAGTTACCGGCCGGGGGGAAGAGCGCGCGCTTCAGCTGGGCTGGTTGGGCGGTGAGAAAGATGGGCAGCGGCGCGGCGGCGCCGCCGAAGTGCGCCGTGGTGCGCGGCGGCACGAGGCGAGCGAAATGGCCGTTTTTACGATAAATCCGAAAATGAAATTTAATTTTTTTCAGAAGCATTTTTTGAGTGAATTTGAATGAAATTTGCATCAAAATCTCTGTAAATTTTTGCACCAACGTGTTATTTTTTTTCCAGAGATTAGATGAGTACAGTAATAATGCTTCTGAGTATGAATTATTTTAGAATAATTTTATGTTTCCGCTGCAAAAGTTAATGTTGATTACTCTTTCAATTAAATTCGAACCAACGGGAGAATTTAATTTTTTGAGAATTGTTGTAAATTATGATATTGTTATTTTCTGACCAACGTTGATAATAACAATATTATAATTTTAATTGATGATTTTATGCATTATTTCTATTTCTGCCCAACGGTGATGTAGATTTAATGTATAAATAAAATTGTATGTCGTATTTTGACCAACGTTGGAAATAAGGCATATAATTTTCTTGTTATTATGTTTAAATGTTCTCACTTGTATATGAATTGTGTTTTCAGGAGGATACTCCTTGATGGGCTACATCGAGGATATCCGGTTCTCAAAGGAGACAACTACGGTGAATGGAAGAAAAGATTGACTCGCCTTCATCTTGGTGAGGTGGTGGGTAGTCACCACACCGTGTCCCACTGAGCTGTGGCACCGGTGAGAGATGAAAATGAGGTCGATCTTTGCTTGGCGGACAGACAGAGGACTATGCTCCCATAAAAATGTCATATGATCTTGATCATTAAAGTGAGTCACTTGCCAACAAGAAATGTTTGGTGTGATAAAGAACACGATTGAGCTGCAATTGTGGGCTCAATCGCAGAGTGTGACATCGTCACAGAGTACCTTGAGAGAATAAAGAGTCGGTTCTTGGCTCTTCAAAGACTTATGCTACACGGTGATTAAGCGACTTGTGAGAAAGGTACTCTGGTGGTGGCGGTGGCATAAGAGAGCACATACTAAGGATGAGCAACTTGGCATTCAAGCTTAAACCAATGGATTTGGCTCTCAAGGATGAGTTCCTTATTCATTTGATTTTTGCTTCCTTACCGAAAGAGTTTGACACATTTGTTGTCAACTACAACATGCAGCCTGAGAAATGGGACTTAGAAAAGTGCATTGCTATGTGTGTGCAAGAGGAGGAAAGAATCAAATCCTCATATGGTGGTTCTATCAACTATGTGAAGGACAACAAGAAAAAGAACTTCAACAGTAACTTCTCATCAAAGAACAAGGGAAAAGCCCCTGTCCATCAGCCTCAACAGAATAATTTTGCAGTAGACAAAGATCAGTGTCTTCACTGCAAGAAGACGGGACACTACAAGAAGAACTGTCCCGATTACTTAAAGATGATAATGGCAAAGAAAGGTGAGAACATTATTACCTTTATAAATGAATCCCTGTATATGCAATATTCAAAATCTACTTGGTGGATTGATTCAGGTGCAACTGTTCATGTTGCCAATAATTTGCAGGAATTCCGTTCGACGAGGACTACGCAAAGAAAAGAAAGATGTGTTAAAGTAGCAAATGGAGTCCAAGCTAAAGTTAAAGCCGTTGGCGATCTTTCATTAGAGCTAGCTGATGGCTTCACTCTTTTACTTAGAGATGTTCTTTATGTACCCTCTTTACAGAGGAATTTGATTAGTGTTTCAAATTTGGACAATGATGGTTATGATTGTCATTTTGGAAATGACAAATGTGAAATAATGTTTAATGATAAATGTATTGGTCTTGCCATCAAACAAGACGAGCTTTATTTATTGTCACTTCGTGAAAATGTGAATTCCGTATGTGATGTGAATGAGCGTATATCCTCGCCTTTGAATGCGAACAGAAAACAAAAGAGAACTCATAATGCATCGTCGAAATTATGGCACTGTCGTTTAGGCCATATTTCGAGGGGGAGAATAGAAAGACTAGTTAAGAATGAAATTCTTCCTTTATTAGAGTTCTCAGACTTAGAACAATGCAGAGAATGCATTAAAGGAAAATATGTAAAGAAAATTAAGAAAGACGCCAAAAGAAGCACAGGAGTTCTACAAATTATTCACACAGACATTTGTGGTCCTTTTCCTGTGAAAAGTGTGGATGGATATGACTCGTTCATAACATTCACGGATGATTACTCCCGTTATGGATATATTTATCCAATCAAAGAAAGAAATGAAGCCTTGGATAAATTCAAGATATTTAAGGTGAAGTTGAAAACCAACACGATTTAAAGATTAAGATAGTCCGATCGATCGTGGGGAGTACTACGATCGACATACCCCATATGGACAAGTTCTGGACCTTTTGCAAGGTTTTTACAGGAAAATGGCATAGTGGCGATATTCTACAGGCGAACCTCGGCAAAATAGAGTAGGTGAAAGATGCAACCGTACCCTGATGGATATGGTGCGAAGCATGATGAGCTATTCCACACGCCACCGAGTTTATGGATGGAGCGTTGAAAACCGCCATTCATATTCTCAACAGAGTGCCTAGTAAGTCGGTGCCAAAAACACCGCGAGTTGTGGACGGGAAGAGTTCCTCACTAAACCACTTACGTGTGTGGGGAGTCTGCTGAGGCTAAAGTATTTAACCCAAACCTTAGGAAGCTTGATCCCAAAACAGTAAGTTACCATTTCATTGGCTACCCTGAAAAGTCAAAAGGTTTTCGTTTCCACTGTCCAGACAGATATACAAAGTTTGTAGAAACGAGACACGCTGTCTTCTTAGAGGATGAAATGATGAGAGGAAGCATGGTAGCTCGAGAGATTGACCTTGAAGAGAAGCGGGTGTATGCGCCCACTCCAATGATGCAAGAGCCATTCTTCACACTACCTGCTGTCGCTGCACCGACGGTGCAAGACACTGTGGTGCCAGCACCTATTATTGTTCCTCCTGTGGCAACAATTAATGAGAATGAGGAACCTGTTCTTCAGGATCCTATAGAACCCATTGCCACAGATGAGGAGGAGCAACAACAGCCTCAAATAGAAGATGTACCAAATGAGGAGGCCCCGAGGAGGTCTCAAAGAGTAAGAAGATCAGCTATTTCTGATGATTATCAGATTTATCATACAGAGGAATTTCAAATGGAGGATGATCCCACCTCATTTGAAGAAGCCATGAGAAGCGAAAATTCCTCAAAATGGCTTGAGGCCATGGAAGAGGACATGAGGTCCATGAAGACTAATAAAGTCTGGGACTTGGAAATTATTCCTAAAGGAGCCAAACAGTAGGCTGTAAATGGGTCTACAAGACAAAGCTTGACTCCCAAGGGAATGTAGAAAGATACAAAGCGCGACTTGTGGCAAAATGCTTTACGCAAAGAGAAGGGATTGATTACAATGAGACCTT
Organism: Dendrocalamus sinicus; assembly: GCA_036346575.1. Classification (NCBI taxonomy): domain Eukaryota; kingdom Viridiplantae; phylum Streptophyta; class Magnoliopsida; order Poales; family Poaceae; genus Dendrocalamus; species Dendrocalamus sinicus. Next base: position 27,303,007 of record CM070643.1, on the reverse strand, counting down.
TTCTCCAGTCTCATGCAAAGATTCCTTCAAAATCATAATGGCATTAGTAGCACATTATGATTTAGAGTTACATCAGATGGATGTAAAGACGGCATTTCTTAATGGGGATTTGGAGGAAAATATTTACATGGCACAACCGAAAGGTTTTGTCGTGGAAGGAAATGAAAGAATGGGATGCCGCCTAAAGAAATCGATTTATGGGTTAAAACAAGCTTCAAGACAGTGGTACTTGAAGTTTGTGATAATAAGAAAATTTAGGTTTAAAGAGAATGTAGAGGATAAGCGTGTTTATGCAAAGTTTAAAGATGAGAAGTTTATCTTCCTAATCTGTATGTGGATGATATCCTCTTGGCTAGTAGTGATGTCGATCACTCTTGGAGACAAAGAAGTTTTGTCCTCAAACTTTGATATGAAAGATCTTGGTGAAGCTTCGTTCGTTCTAGGGATCGAAATTCAGGGATAGAAACAAAGGGATATTGGGACTGTCACAAAAGGCATACAGAGAAAGTCTTAAAAATTTGGTATGCATAAATGTAGTCCTTCACTGCACCTATAGTCAAGGGCGACAGATATGGGGATTTTCAATGCCCCAGAACGTCTGAGCTCGATCAAATGAAATCGGTTTCATATGCTTGGTGTCGGAAGCTTGCGGTATGCTCAAGTGTGTACACATACGACTTAGCGTTTGTTCTGGGTTACTTGGCGATTCGAGCAATCACGGAATAGAACATTGGAAATTGGTAAAGAAAGTCTTGCGCTATTTGCAAGGAACAAAAGGCCTCATGATGACATCTGAGAAGATCGATTCACTCCATATAGTGGGGTATCTGATTCGATTATGCGGGAGATGATAGAAAGTCGACATCCGGATATGTGTTCACTCTCATTGGAGGAGCTATATCGTGGAAAAGCTCAAAGCAAACCGTCACTACATCGTCCACAATGTATGCCAAGTTTGTAGCATGTTATGAGGCTACGGGCAGGTGGCGGCTAAAGAAGTTCATACCGGTTTAAAAGTGGTTGACGACATCAATAGACCACTTAAATTGTACTGCGATAATGAACCATGATAATGTATGCCCACAACAATAAGTCAAGTGGTGCTTTGCCAAACACATTGACATAAAGTACTATGTTGTGAAAGATAAAGTTCGATCTTGAGCATATAAGTACCGCAAAGATGTTAGCGGATCCTCTTACAAAGGCTTACCACCCAACGTGTTGAGAGAACATGTAGCGGCATGGGTTTAAGGAAAGCCTATGATTCTGGACTAAAAGATGACTCAAAAGATTAAAGTAACTATTTGAGCAGAGAGGTGTATTGTAGTCATTAAATCTATCGGCGATTGACCGTGACGATGAGACATGTTCTATGCACTAATCTGCGATGAAATGAGTAAAGTCAAAAGTAATTAAAGTTAAAGCATAGATTGAGATCAAGGGGGAGAATGTTAGAGTGATATCAAGCATTTGGCCCAACGGCCAAATGCCCCCCTTGTTCGCGCCCTGATCGGGGGCGCCCAGCCCAATTGGCTGGTGGGCCCCTGTCGCCAGCGCCACATAAATAGAGGTGGGGCCGGGGCGGCACGCACGACGAGGTTGACCGTGCCGCCACAAACCCCACCGACAAACCCTAGACCGATCGGAAAGGGGGCGCTCCAGCGACGGGAACTACCACCGCCACCTCTACCGCCAGGGAGACCCCGCTCCTTCTCCACCGACCGTCGCTGCCCGTGCGCAAACCTCACCGACGAACCCGTGATGGCCAACTCCTCCTCCACGCAATCGGACGGTCGGTACCCCTAACCCTAATGATCTCTCTCTCCGTGTATCACTCGAACCCGAACAGAACACCCCTAGATCTAAACCCTAGGAGATCCTAAGGTCTAACATCTCTCACACACACATTTCTCTCTCTCTCTCTCTCTCTCTCTCTCTCTCTCTCTCTCTCTCTATATATATATATATATATATATATATATATATATATATATATATATATATATATATATATATATATATATATATATATATATATATATATATATATATAATTAGAGGCATACAAAAATGTAGTGTTATTGTGTATCCATGAGACAGTTGGGTAGGCCTTACATCCCACGCATGTGCACATTATACAAAGGCATGTACTACTAGTCTACTAGTGATCTGAACTTAACAAAGATTATTCATCATCATGAGCTTTGTGTTTTCGAGTTGGTAGCATGGTAGGATTTCAACTCCACTGCACATCATCTTCTTTTCTGTTGTTTATTGAATGAATCGTTTGCTTCTCCGTTTGAGGCAAATATTCCTGTGCTGGCAAATTAACAACAATTCTTCTTGTTTGGAGGCTTCCAACTCCACCGAATAAATCCATGGAGAGATCTGAGATTGCACTTCTCTTCGATCTCCACGAGTCAAAAGAATATAGTGGCATATATAGGTATCCAATCTTTGCATCCAAGGGATCCTGTGGCTAATTAAGAGCCTATACATGGATAAGTGCAAATCTTCTTTTGAACGTGTCCATGCAGTTTAATAGTTAATATGTGTCAATAGAATTTTATAAAAAAAATTTGTTCTCACCACTCAAAATATGTAATACCGTTTTTGCTATCGAAGATTTGCTCATTTTGTTTTTGCCATCAAAAATTTGTTCTACATATTGCTTTTGCCATTGCTGTTAGTATCCGTCACTTTGCCTGTTAAATAGATCGGTTGACCGCTATTTCCTTGTCAGCTCTTTCCCAAAAGAAGTCCAATACCCCTGTCAGCTTATGGGCCCCACTATCAGCCCCTCATTTCTCCCTTTGCCTGTCTTATGTAACACGGGAAAGAAGAAGCTGATTAGATTAGTAGATGAGCCATAGCAAGAACGAACTGTTCACATAAATGACATTGTAGCCACCTTTTTTTTTTCAAATTTGACCCCAGATGTCCTTTTTTGCAAATATAGTTTCCTCCGCGGAACTACCATCTCGGTAAGTAACACCGATGATACAGTGCCAAATACTATCTCAAAAATGAAAAATTGGTGGAACTAGGTCCAAAAATGAAACGTACGGTTTTGGAAAGAAACTTAGAGGAAATAAAACATCTAATCTCACTATACGTTGTTTAACGAAATCATGTGAATAATTTTGTACCGAACAAAGGGTTTTCAAATTGTTGTCCTTGCCTTTTTTTTTAACCAAAGTGTGAGATAACATATGCATGACTCAAATATATGCTAGTCGGAATCATCAAGTGAAAAAAGAAGAGGAGATACGGCAGCTATCTTAGCTCTCTCTTCTCACTCAATTAGCTGGCGCTGAGCTTAGCCAGTTGTTGTCAATTCTTACAATAACAACGGTTCTTACGCGTAGCCTGAAATTTATAAAACAAAACGAGCTCACATTTCTGACCTGGGAGAACGATTCAGACCACGGGCAAAGAAAAGAGGCGACGCTTTGTGCAAACGAAGTCGCACGATCAATCGTTTTCGTCCTAATCATGTGACACCTGTAAGGTGGTGCTCATTTGGATTTTTTTTTGAGTGGCTTATGGCTGAAAAGCACTGTAGTTGGCTGAAAAACATTATAGCTGACAGAGAATTATTTAGCATAATTAAATTTTTAAAAAATAAAAAATATAAAAAATATGTTTGCCCATTACGTATAATACAAACAAATACGGAAAAAAGAACCAGCAAAAAAGCTCAACAAAAAGCCAAAACTTCAGAAAAAAAGATGAAATTTATGAATAATGAAAAATAAATAGAAAGTCAGAAGCTGAAGCTCAAACGATCACAACACCAAATCTGTAAAGGCCAAAGGGTGTGTCGTGGTTTGACCGATGCTCATCAGTTAATTAGCAATAAGCATGCACCCGTGTTTACCAACTGCTGTCCCTCTTGACTCGCATAGTATCGCAGCCTAATCTTACGACCGGTTACCCGTCTTCAACATAGCATCATATATTACTCGGTATTCTTAACGACCGTTTGTTAACAGTGCCACTTGGCAGTAATCTTGACTCAGTTAATTAGGACACGCTCCTTAATTCATTGTCGTCGAACATGAACAAAACTGTCCATCCAGTGACATTGTTTTCGCGGGTTTCGTGAGCTCACGAGAGACAATTAATCAACAGGGGCGAAACCAGGATAAATGGTCACGGGGTCATGACTGCTGGGCTGGACTGCGGAAGATGGGCCGGACTGCTGGGCTGCCAATCTGCTGGAGTCAAACATATTTTCTACCGGGGTCTAAGGTGGTGAAAAATCGCTGGCTATAAGAGATTACGGCAAAATCGTCGGGGTCGGAGCTTCGCCCCTGTTAATCAACCTCCCTCTTCTGCGCATCATACACGCACACGCCCCTAACGTATTGACGATATGACCTCGCTAGCTACAGGTTTATTCTTTTTTTTTCTTCTCGAAACCGTTTTTTCTAAATCTAAAACTATGTGCTTATTTTCAGGGGCAGAGCCAGGAATTAGATATAGGGAGGCAATATGGACAACAAGTAGAGTAGAACTAATGAACTATGCCGGATTTACCGATCCAATAGTCACATATCATAGTAATATGTTTCGCAAATTACAATGCAAAGAAAATTATATGAGTATTGCTACTGCCATGACTGGGAAGTTGTGTTTATAGATGAATTTTCAATTCAACACCTAGTTCAATCTGGTCGTTTATTGTGCGCTTCAAAGGAAAAACAACTTGACCATGATTATTTATGTATATATGTGCTATGTGACGGAAAGAGAGTTAATTTGGAATAATGCATCTATATTGTGCAATCAAGCATTACAATATTCTTTATATCCGACACTATCATATTCTATTGGATTAAGCCTATATTAGTCCATAATAACATATATTATTGTTTCTCAAGATTCCACCAACTTTTTAGCACAAAAAGCACACGCACTGGATTTGGTTGGGACTCGCAGGGAAAGCGGATGAGATATTAAGATGAAGAGCAAGCTGAGCAAACCTTGGCGTAGTAGCCCCTCCAGACACGGCGCGCAATCCGGTGGCCACCGAGGTCGAACACCTTGAACTTGATCCGCCCGATGCTCGGCTCCTCCGACGTCGGATGCTGCGTCGGCTGGTGCAGCGTCAACTTTTGAAAGTATATACCCAGTCACAAGATTTAATGAAAGGTTAGGGGGGTGCCAGCCCCTCCCAGCCCCCCTCTCTCCGCCACTACTTATTTTATATCAACATTTTCATTAGTTTCAATACAATTTCAATCAAAAATCATCGATCATGGTCGGAAAGAGTTACAACTAGCTAGGGCAATACGCCAATGCAGATCACATATGATCTACATGTCGCATATTTTAAGTTCCCGGGCTAGCTCTCCGTTGCCTTCCACGCTTCCACCTCTCGCTGACTCTCGTTTTCTAATTAATTAAAAGATTAAATTGCCCTTTTCTTCCGGAGATGGGAGTGGAGAGCTACAGCTCCGGCTGATAAGAAAAGTAGGTCACTGTTTTTTAATTAATTGAAAGATTAAATTGCCTTTTTCTACATGTCGGGAGATGATCACTACACCGCCAAGTGCACCAGTAAAGGAAGAAAAGTAGCGTCCATTTTGGAGTAAATTTCTGATCACTCAGCCATCACTAAATACTATATGCTATACTACTAGTAGCTCACTGTTTAGGAGGTTAAATTTACAAAAAAAATTCATTTTCTGTACCTTTGGTCAGATAGATATATGAACCTACATGTACTGATGTACACGTGATTCTGCATTTCACCCATTGGTCGTATAGGTTATTTCCAGGATACAACCAAACTAGTGGCTTGGAGCTTGATTTCATTTTATGGACATAATTAAAGAAGGATAATAATCTGCATGAAGGCATGAGAGATGCGTCTAAAAAGGTCAGTGCACTACTTAAGCCGTATGCGACTCTGATTACCACAAGAAGCATGTTTTACGTGTGTTTTGTACTCCCTCTATCTCACGATATAAGTCCGATATACATAACTATGAAGCATATTAGTTAAGTAATATTTAATAAAATTAGACCGTAGTCGCTTCTATTAGATGTTAGAGATGGATATAATTTAATTTTATTAAATATTACTTAAATAATGTATCTTCTAAACATTTATGTCAGACTAATATTACGGGCTAGAAGGAGTAATAAGTTTTGAAAGAAACTGAACGCCTACTTAGCTCTTCAATACTCTAGCTAGTCTATCCCTGATGAGTTTGGCCTGCTCCAAATGGTTTTACTTTTTAGCTTTTAGTTTATTTAAGTCAGAAGATACTTGAAATATATCGATTTCTAATTTTGGCTTATTTTTATTTTTATTTTTGGATTTTTTGCCTTTTCTTCTTTCTCCTTATTCTTTTGTATTGTCCATAACGATATAGCTTTTTGAAAATTTGTACTCAATTTTTTTTCTTATTTTTCTCTTTTTTTGTATTGTTTATGATGATATAATTTTTTAAAAAAAGTATTTTTAAGCTGTGCAATTTCAGCGAGAAATCGAAACTGTGAACCATTTGAAAGCGCCGCCAAAAGATCCTAGTGGTTTTCTTTTCGAAGATCGCTCGTACTATTGAACATTAAGGCCATGTATAATACGGTGGAAACCGGTGCTAGAAGAAGATAGAGAGGAGTTCAGCGCCGGTGCTTAGCCACTAGGGGTGTGGTGCTAGAAGCAAAGATTCCTAGAACTGGTGCATGTACATATACCGGTGCCAAGCCAAAAAAAATTGTGCGGGTCCACCTGTCATCACCTCAAGCTAAGCACAGACAACTCAAGCAAGCAGCGGTGGCGCCGATCAGGCAGAGGACGCGGTGGCGACGGATCTGGAGCGAGAGCGGAGGTGACACGGCGGCGGGGAGATGCTAACGACAGTGATGGAGAGAGGAGATGTTGACGAGGGAGCAATCGGATAGGAGAGAGGTTTTTTTTTACTTTACTTTTGTACATGATGGTTCCATTGGGCACAGTGACGGATCCAGGAAAAATTTTAGAAGAGGCTGAACAAAAGCGATACAGCGACATAACTCCACTATGCCCCTTCTACACCATACATCCATAGCTAAAAATTTATGGGGGACTCCAGCGGGGCTACAAGGGTTCGGTAGCGGTAGGGAGCTCGAGCCCCACCGCTGGATCCGCCCCTGATTGGGCAGAGAAAAGGAGGTGCTAAGGGGTTGCCCTAACTGGTTTTCAGCTGTGGTTTCTCATTATTGATTAAAATTATATTGTAATAGTGTTATCTTTTTTAAGTTATTTAAGTAAAAAATAAAAATATTATATCTCTACATATAATAGAAAGAAAAAAGTAAAGTAAAAGCAAAAACTAAAAAAACTAAAATTAAAAACCGTTTCAAATGACGGCTGGTTTAAAAACGTGGAAGTCAGAAAATGACCGAAACCGAAGCGTTTGGCCCGAATACTAGGTGGAAAAGTAAATCTAGCTCGTCGGACTTTGGCCATGGCTACGTGACGTCACCGACCGAACGCCGTCAGGACGAGGGGGCCGTCAAGTCCATTCCTTTCAGACACGTCCTGGTCGGTGAGCCCCCTAACGTCACCCCGGGACACGTGTCGGTCTGGGACGCGCGGAGACGTGACGGCAACGTCCCGCCTGGTTCTCTTGACTCGAGGATTGAGACCGTGAGGGCCGGCGATGAGACCCCCGGTGACGTGGGTCGTCGGATGTGTCGACCGGAGGCGAGCCGCACGGATCTCGAGGCCGTCTGGCCCCCCGGCGCCACCTTGCGACCGTTGATGGCGCCCGGGACGGAGGAGCGGATAACGCCTCTGCCACGAAGTGCCACTTTTTTTTCCTTCAGTTTCGTGCGCTTTGTTGTCCCGCTCCAATGGAAAAGAGAGGATTACTGTTACACACGATGTACATTTCTTCTCTCTCTCTTTTTTTTTTTGGCCTTTTTGTTGAATTTACTGACTGATGTACATACCACTTTCTAGTAGTGCATCCTTCTTTTTGGGGATTTTTTCCCCCTTGTTTTTCAGGATCGGCCCGGTTCACTCTCTTGCAGCAGAACCCATATACAAGGAAATTAATGTCGCTTCTGTATATGCGGTTACGTGGGTTAGGGTTTAGATTTTTGAATTCTGACTGTTTGCGAAAGATAATATGTAGAAAAATATAGTCATATGTGATTTTGACAAGTACAGCTTAATATATTTTTTTATTATAATCTTCTTGTTAACATTGTCTTGAAAAAAACATCATTTAAAAAATAGTGACTGTAACACATATAAGCTAAAGCCAAAGCTAAACTGAAAAGAAGGCACCCAAGAGCTTGTTTGGAAACCAATGAATTCCGTAGGAGGAACGATTCAATTTTCACATGAACCAAGCTATGAAAATTCCCATTTTCTACACGAGCATAATACCCGTTCACATTAGCTTCTACTTCTATGTTTTATTTAGAAAAGTTAAAGGCTAATATGAATATCCGCCTTCTCAAAACGGTTTTTCCACTTTTCTCACTACCGCTCGCTTCGAGGATAAGACAGGAGGTCACGAGTGCGCACCCCACTCATCTCGCTCCCGTCACGCGCATATATCTCTCCTTCACTTTTTCTACCGCTCGTCCCTTCTTTTTAAAAACTACTTTTTTCGGCCGTTACTATTTATTTTCATCTAAAAACTATAAACGATAACCAAAAGCTACCAGCGAAAGCCAATATAAACGCCCTTAAATCTGTCGGATTTCTTATGGTTCAAAGCTGTACGCTTGACCTCATGAGATTTGCTTTTTCTAGAAGTACGCTAGTGTAAAGCAAAAACATACTGTAAGATGAACGTGAGTGCCGAAAGTAAAAAACCACGGTAATAGAAAACACACAGGAATTGAATGCCACATACAATAGAAACCACAAGAATTCGAAATATAGGAATTTTGGAAGAAAACATTTCTTAGAGAGAGAAAGGAAGAGAATGCATGTGATTTTTCGAAGAAATTTTTCCGAGAGGTCTAACCTCTTGCTAGTTCTCCTGTGGAATTAGGGGCATAGGAAAGTATTCTATAGGAATTTATCAACTCCATCCCTTTGTTCCGAAGATCATTTTCAGAGAAAATACTGTGCAATTGGAATCCTTCAAAAACCCTACGAAAAATCCTACCATTCAAAAGAGTCCCCAAATGACCACCAGCCTTACGCTGCAGATTAGCTAATTGGCTGACCATCGTCATAGCCAACAGGTCCAACACTTTGACAATTGGGTTATCTATACAGTAGTCTCTGCAGCAATTGCCATGCAAGCGACCTGATCAAACAGAGGATCAAACGTAGTGAAAACCTGCGTGCTTGACCACAAGATTCAAGAGATATTTTACCCTTCCTGATTCTGAGCATATCTATGTTCTAATTGAGCAGGTTGACTGTAAAGGTATAAATTAACCTCAATGTGAAGATGACTAGATGATGTTTAGACTCGAAAGACTGACCATTATTCGGCTTGGTCTCGTACAACCACACTGCCACACAAGCAAATTGTCAAAAAAAAAAAAACCTGGTTACTCTGACCACGACATCCATTATTTGCGTCAGACAAGAAAGCAACCTATTTTCTATTTGAATTTTTTGTATGAATAATCTATTTTTTATTCGAAATTACAGAAATATACCCATAGAAAAAATTTTTACAAAAGACTCCAGTCACCCCCCATATATTGGGCGACTGGAGTCAATCGCCCAACCGGGAGGCAACATGTGGGCAGTTTGGTAACGGTTGGGCGAGCTATTGCTGTCGCCCGGGTGTTGGGTGACTGGACTCCAGTCGCCGTACGATTGGACGACAGCAATTCCAGTTGGCCAACAGCTGGGCGACAGGGGGTGGGTTAAAAAAGCAGCGCGCTCGGTCGCTGCCTTATTTGTTTCCATCGTTCGGCGCCGCGAGAGAAGAAAGGAGAGGAGAAAGAAGAGAAAGGAGAGAAGAGGAGGAAGGAGGGGAAGAAGAAAAGGAGGGGGAGATGAGGAGGAGGAGAGGAGAGGGTCAGATCTTCAGATCCAGATATTTTTTTAGAATATTGCATTTGTAGTACATTTTATATGGAATGTTAGTGGTAGTAAAAATTGTAGATGTAGAAAATTTAGTACAATTTTTAGTATAGAAATTTTAGTATAGAAAATTTGTAGTATATATTTTTTAGTATGGAACATTTTTAGTACAGAGATTTTAGTACAATTTTTGGTATAAAAATTTTTGTATAGAAAATTTGTAGTATACAAAATTTGTAGTATATTTTGTATGAAATGTTAGTGGTAGTAAAAATTGTAGATGTAGAAAATTTAGTATGGAAATTTTAGTACAATTTTTAGTATAGAAAATTTGTAGTATACATTTTTTAGTATGGAACATTTTTAGTACAGAGATTTTAGTACAATTTTTAGTATAGAACTTTTAGTATAGAAAATTTGTAGTATACAATTTTTAGTATAGAAAATTTAGTTAATGTAATTATAGGAAATTATACTAATAACATATTGTTTACATTCAGATGGAGCGAATAGATTCAAAGGCGGAATACTAGCAGAATTGCAGAAACCTAGTACTCCAATTTCTTATTGTCACAAACAATCACTGCGGAAATCGACATGCAAAGTATTAATAAATTTCTCACAGTGCATCACAGATGGAAGAGGAATGAATATCAACAAGATTAACACCCCAGCCGGGAACATAGGAACCCCGTAGAATTATAGAAAGGATTATGTCCATTGGACCTCTAAAGTTTTGCGAAAGTCTAAATTTTAACCTTTAACTATAAAACCAAACTTTTAACTCACTTCAAATATCAATACCATCTACTTTATCCACGAGGCTGATAGAAACCAGTTTTGCTTCAAGTTGAAGCCAATGTGGCAGATGTATTGCCACATAAGTTGGTTTTGGGTTTACAATCTAGACACATAAGCAGTCCAGTCAACAAAATGACCAAATAAATTGAAAAGGTTGGAGGGGGACCAACATGTCATTCTCAAAAACATCTTCTTCCTCACTTTCTCCTCTCATCTATCTCTCCTTTGCCGATGCGGGTGGTGGAGAAGAGGAGATGTGGGCAGAGAGGAGGCAGTGGCTGCAGTTGCAAGGAGAGAAGAACGAGGCTGGAGAGAAGAGAAAGGGGGACTAGAAGAGAGATTTGTGGTCATGTGGACAAGCTAGATGATGTGGGAGATGGGTGAACTACCATGTTAGCCGAAAACTGGTAATGTAGTGTCTATGCAGCAAAAACACTACTAAAAACAGTTTTAGGGGTGAAAGCTAGATGGTTTTGACAGTTTAGTAGGATCAAACATCTGTTTTTACGGTTGAATGTTGAAATTTAGACTTTCGTAAAAGTTCAAGGAGGTCAAATGGACTTAGGCTGTTTATTTGGGCTTTTTTTTACTTATAGCTTATCTTCATTGTTTAAGGTTTATTTTGTACTGGAACAGCTGGTAGCTTTTTAACGTAATTAAAATTTAAAAGTAGAAAAATAGATTATCCTATCACTGACAATGCAAATAAAAGGGGGAAAAAAGCCCAAAAAAATCAGAAAAAAAAACGAAATTAAGAAACTAGAAGCCAAAAGCCTAACGGAAAAACCGAAATAAGTAGGGCCTTATTCATTGTACAAATATTCATTTTGGATTAAGTTCCTTTATCCTAAACCGGTCTTCAGAAAGGGACGATAGTCAACAAAATGAAACGGACCAAAAACAAGATTGATCTTCAGGGGCAGAATTTCATTATTTTGCCCAAATTCAGAGACCATTTTTACACTTTCGTGCTGTTGACTTGTTTGTTTCCAAGAGTATTTGGCGCACTTTGCTGGAAATACAAGTGTGATAAAGCTAGGTTCTTCAAATACATACAATCAAATACTATGAAATTGTCTCCAAGGAGCTAGGAGCAATGCAATCGGGACTCAGAAGATCAATATTTTGCAGCCGCCGTGCATCGCAATTTGCCATGAATACAACAGGATCATAATTCTCATTGCCCTCAACAAGGATTTTTGTTGTTGTCGTCATCAGATGAAGCTGCCTGTTCCTGCTCAGTAAACTTCTCTAACAGCCTTGCTGGGTTATGGAAGGTGCTTTGCTCTCACCAAGAACCAGTCTCCCTCTTCAGGTCGCACAACGAAGGTTCAGCTTCATACGTCTGATGCTAAGTTGCTTACATATGTTTTGTTCTTCAACAGGAACCAAACTCTCCTCACAATATACAGTTGGTGAAATCTACAGCAGCTGCAACTATGTACCATTGTTATTGTCACCAGGTTTGCCATGCTTCAGAAAGCTGAACCATTTCCAGTTTGCATATAGTGTAGCTTCGTCATCAAATGGAATTGTTTCTCCTGGAAGATCACCATCTAATTCAGTGTTCTGCGAGACAACAGGAAGCTGCTCCTGATACCTCTTTGCCATTTCCTCAGCTTCTGAGAACACCTTCTGCAGAAGCATAAGACAGATGGTACTAAGAAAAGATGCATTGGAGGGAAAGTTGTCAAACAAGATACTGATTATAAAACTAAACTAAAATGGAATTCAGTATCTCACCTCTTTGTCTGAAAGAAATAAACCAGGTGCACTCTCAAGGTCTGCTATGCTGTTGATTAAGTAGCAAAATAAATTTCAGTATTCTACCATATCTGATGACAATATCTCACACAAACAAAGTATTCAGTAAACCAGAAACATCACTACGTTTTCTAAAGGTTAGATGAAAGCTGAATAGAGCCAATGAGTAGTATGGTCAAGGTTTACCTGAGTGCAATTTTATCTGGAACATTTGACTTGACCACAAGAACTTTCACCTCATCATCTATCTTTAGGATGTCACTTACTGACACGACACAACCTCGACTAATGTTGGAGATGTGCAATAATCCACTGCATCCGAGTAGTTGAATACACTATTATTTGCTTTCCTTGACAAAATGAAAAACAAGATGCTATTTTAATAGCACATGCCTGACTGCACATTATAGGTCCTTAGACCAAATACAAAACACAAGCTGCATTGCAAAGATTACCATCTCATACCTTCTGTTGGTCCCAGTTATCCTAACTTGTGCACCGTACGGAAAAATCTTGCTAACCTTCCCTTGTAGAAGAGTTCCTTCTTTAAGATATGTCATCTCCTGATGATTGGGAGATCAGTATATTGGTATATTGTTTGTTGCTATATGTCCAACAGTGTCAGTAGCATTTGCAGTGAAACGGAAATGAACTTGCTGTGTCTACTTGTGCATCACATGTGAGACCTTATAAGTTTTAACAGGAAAACTAAGCAAGATTTTGGGGGACATGAAGGTCCAGAGCTTGTGTTGTTGTTTTGTAGTATAGAAAATGCAATGTCGTGCAACTGATTTGACATTCACAATTGGTGCGAGCCTGATGGCATTGGTCACAGAGTCTGAACCGATCAAGGGAAATGAAATACATGACATACTTAGTATACTCCATATTTAATTTAAAGAAATATTTGATCATTTGCCCTATCTTTCATATGCATTTGATAAAATGACCTATCTTTCATGTGCATTTGATAAAATGACCTGTGATGTCTCACTTACATGGTATTAAGAAATGGAATCCTAAAATGGCCCCTTACATCTCGGCAAATGAAAGTGAACAAAGCAAGCTGCAGCGAGTCTTCCCCCCAGCAAGTAAAAAACTCTCATGATATGCAATAATAATAGCAAAAAACTTCTAGCTTATGAAGACAAGAAAGTGTACTAACCCATGCTTTCTTTTCACTAATTATGAGGGCATTAGTTTCTTCATCTAGCCTTGTAATGCACACACGTGTGGTGCGACCAACCTGTGTGCAGAAGCAACCAATCACTTCAATAAAGATAATCACAAGATTTAATATGTAAAAGTGCAAACCTTCCAAGTATCATAACTACGAAATAATAAAACATTAACAAAAAAAAGGAATGGTGTTTCGAGCATTGAAGCAATCATTAATCATCGAATATTCCTTACATTGTTTTTCAAGTCAGTGAACGTATTTATCCTGGCCATGACCTCAAATTTGGGAAGGAATGCTCTCAGCCCCTGAAATGAAGTGGAAACGAATGTTAAACACTACGAGGGTACATCTATTTATGGTTATAAAGAGGCAGTAAGAATGACAGAAATGGGTTCTTTCTTGCCTCAATTCTTGTAAGAAGTCCACCAGTGTTCCACTCGTAAATCTTGACCTCAATTGGCTCGTCAAGCTGCATAATCTGTCTGACAAAAACACATGAATCATTGCATCAGTGTCTCACGCTTTCATATCCCCCACACTAAGAAGGGAGTATTATAGCGCTCGAACTCAACAATATCAGATGGAAGAGGACACTGTGAGGACGACTAAACCTGCCTGGCACGGTGCCACGCGAGACGCCGGAAGAGCCGCCTCGCCGAAAGCAGCGGTCGGCCGCTCAGCGTGCGTCCGAGCACCTCCGCGAACACCACCGTGCCGGGCGCCACCAGCGCCCTGCCCCCGCGCTTCTGCTTCTGGGCCTCCTCATCCAATGCGGGGCCCGCCACGATGCCCATGCTCCCCGGCCTAGGCGGAGCTGCTTCAGCACCACCGGCGGGCGTCTCGGCGCGGTGGAGCGGGAGGAGCTCCTTGGAGAGGAGCGTGGCGAGGCGGTCGGCTCCGACGGCGACGTCGAGCCGGGCCTCGGTGCCGGAGACCACGACCCCGACGGCGAAGTCACCCGGCTTGGGGTTGTATAGCCCGTAGCCGCGGTCCGCGTCCTCCTGGCCGGCGTTGAGGAGGCGGACGAAGCCGGCAGAGAGCGCGTCGTCGAGGCGCGCGGACCTGGCGGTGGCGACGGGCTGGGCTCGGCACCGCATCGAAATCTGGGCTTTGGCGATGGGGGGGAAGGGTCGCGCCTTGGAGAGCGGAGGAGGATGCGAGACGGGAGGAAGGAGGCGGCGAGGCGGCGGCGGCGGCATCTTGTCAGTGGCGGGTGGTGTGGCCGTCGCGTCGAGGCGGTTACTTTATCCGGTTAATATTACCGGTGTTTTTCTCAACCTCGATTTTTTTTTGTAATTTTATCTCAAACAGGTGCGTGGGCAGGCTGGGCCGAATGTTTTGCGGCCCATCTGGAAGCGGATCCTTGCCTTGAGACGCACCCACCGTCGAGGAGGAGGCGAGCCGTCAATCGTGGGCTCTCCTGTCTGTCGTCTTCGTCTCCGGCGAGCAAAGCGGCGAGGAGAGAGAGGGAGGGCGGGATGGGCTACCTGTGGCGGGTGCGGCTGTCGTCGTTCTTGGCTGGCGCCACGACGGCGTCGGCGGCGGGGTTCTTCCTCCTCTACAAGGACCACCTCCTCGCCCGCGCCGCCATCGCCCGCCAGGTGAGCCCCCGCCCCCACACCTTCGTCTAGCCTTTTTTTTCTTGCAATTATCTCGGCTAATATAGTTAATTAGCCCTATTTCTTTTACGCAAACTCGCTAAGCATCCGATTCGATGGAGCCAATTTGGTCGTCTACCGTGGCATTGCCACGAACCGTGATCTGGTCTGACTGTGGCGTGCTGGGTAATTACTGATTAGGTGTTGTTTAGTTTTGTTTTTTGGTAGCCCTTGATCAAAAGGCCACATTTTGGTTCCCCATGATTGAAATGAATAAATCGCGAACCGCTGTCTCGTGAAGGCAGATGTGGTGCATGACTGATTCGTTGTATGGGATTATCCACGAGCTAGAGCTGTCAGCACTGTGATTTAGGTTCGCGCGAAAATTGAAAATTGTTATAATGGGACTCCAAACAACGTGTTTCGCTATAATAGGACTTCTAACATTGACATCGCTAAAATGACACCCGAAACATTGGCTTCTCGTAATACATGGCATTTGGCTAATGTTTCGAAATACCCGAACATTGGAATTAAAAGAGCCAAATGTCATGTATTACGAGAAACCAATGTTTTGGGTGTCATTTTAGCGATGTCAACGTTAGAAGTCCCATTATAGCGAAACACGTTGTTTGGAGTCCCATTATAGCAATTTTCTCCTTTGAGAGAGGTTACTGGAAAGGTTGTTATAGAATAAGGATGGTGCATTATAGTTCCATGCTTGTTTGCGCAGTCGGGGTGGTATCCAGATTCCAGAGTTTGCACTGATGCTTTCAGATATATGGTGTAAATTGATATCAATGCGACATAATATGCGTTGAATTATGTCCTTTCTATTGTGATGCAGCTATCTGTGCAAGGTTATCAAGGCGTCGCCTTATCAAGGCGTCGCCTAGGCGACACCAAGGCATCCCGGCGGCCGGCGGTGGACGCCGTGGCCTATCGCACAGCTCTGCCGAGTTAGACGAAGCCGAGCGACGCCTAGGTATCCAGGCGACACCCAGTGTGCTATGGCGGCGTCCAGCCTCCAGCAGCCGCCTCTCCTTTAGGGTTTCACCACGGGGCGTCCTCCCTCCGCCGGCGCCAATCTACAACGTCCTCCCGTCGCTGGCTCCGAACTGCTGCCTCCTCCCGCCATTGATCTGCAGCCTCTCCAGCGGTCCAGCCTGTTGTTGTCACCACCAATGTGTAGCCTCTGCCTCCTCCCGCCACTAGCTTCCCTCTCCCGCAATCGCAGCTCAGGTGATCTCCTCCCTTCTTTTTTGATTTCTTCTCTACGGCTGGCTCCTGTGCTCTGCTTACTTGATTTCTTCTGCGGCTAGCTCCTCTGCTCGGGCGGTGGAGAGATGGACTGATGGAGTGCTGGTGGTACTAGTCTCCCTCCTCTGCTTTCTTCTTGATTTCTTCTATGGCCCGCCGCTGGCTCCTAACTCCACCGCCGCAGACAGCCGGTGGTCTCCAACAGAACTCTGCTTTCTTCTGCGGCACTTGTGCCATACTGCTTTCTTATATCTTTAGAATTTCTAGTGAAAGAAATGTGTTGTGTAGTAAAGAAAATTGTTGTGTTTGTTCACTTATTCCATACTGCCATGAGCCATTTTGTGCAAATGTATGTCAGTATGTGTATGTGACTGTGAGCCTGTAGGGCAGGCTATAGCCATGAGCCATTTTGTGCACCATGTTAGGATTTGCCATGAGCCATGACTCATGTCATTGTGCAAATGTATGTGAGCCTATAGTACTGCAGAGTTACACACACTATGCCTTAACTTCTTTGTTGAAATCTGCGATTTTGGTGATGCGATTTTGTGCAAATAGACCTTGTTATTAAGTGTTTTATTTTATGTCAGTTGACTCAGTTCTCTAATATAATTGTTCCAATCAAGATAATTGCTTGAGCTAATGCAACATTTTTTCATTGACAGGCCGGCAACTGAACCTGAACCTTCCTGACAGATTTGACATATATAGCTTGGACCTCATATTCTTACAAATGGTATGTAGTATACCAACCCATTAATTTGTGCTATTATGTTGCATAAATATTTAATTTTCTGTCATGTAAGGTATTACTTGTATTTATTGCTACCGTCTAACTACCATCGTTTAACTATCGTCATGGCGAGCGTCTAGTCGACTAGGCGTCCAGGCGCTCTGGACTCGCCGCGACTTGCCCGGAGCGCCGTGACAACCTTGTATCTGTGCATACTTGCCACTTCTCAGCCAGGCTTTCTCCTTTCTGAATCCCATCAAACTGCATATATTTCCCCCTAAATTAGCCTAGCTGTTGGGTCACATGTTTGTTATCAAAATATGAATCCATAAGGGATACTGTTGGTGCAAGCCATTTAGTGCTCATCATGTGGGAGTTAGCATGATAGTCTCAGCAGAATCTTGTGCTGACTATAACACTGGATATCTTTCATAAGACCATTGCACTAGCTAATAAGGTTAATCGGGCTTCTTCTACTTTCTTTATGCCCTGTTGCATTGCACTATGGCTTGTTTGGATAGGGAGGGATTAGACCCAATCCCTTCAGATTGGAAGGGATTTTTAGTTCCTTGTCTGTCCGAAGGGATTGAGTCGTAATATAATGTATGCAAACAAGCCCTTAGTTCATTTAACAACTTATCGTGCGGGGTGCCATGAATTCTCAATAAGAGCTATCTTTGTGAGTATTCATTGAAAGGGGCTTCTGTGGTTTCGGCAATGGAGTTGAATCTGGACTTATTTTATGCTCTTACTTTTGTTACAGGGATCAATGTATAAATAAGTAAAATTAACTAGTTTGTTCATGATCTGTGAACTTGATTCTGTTTTGGGGTTGTTCCGGTTGTTGCCATGTTTCTGCCTTGTTTGTGAATCGTGATGTTTTAACCACGTGATGAATTAGCTATTTGTACCTAATGTTGTGGTTTGTGACGTGTGAGGAATGGAAAATTGACCATTATCCCATGATAGAACATTTAATCTGCTAAACAAAAAGGACCATGGAACCCACCTTGTTAGTTTTCCTTACATTTGAATTGTAGCTAAGGTTTAATGTGCTTACTTCCAGGTGGAGGACGTCAAGGAAACTTCTGAAAAGCACTATGAAGCTCTAAATCAGCGAATCTCAGCACTGGAAAACAGAAAAGAATCAGGTGCTACTAAAGAGGCATCAGATTAATTCTGTGAGTTGGGTGTGTGATGATTACATGGCCAGGTGTTTTTGGTTGCTGCATGTGTATAAACTGCAACATTTAAGCTGTACCATTTTGTCGTTGAAATTGCTATGGACCCTCAATTTGAGTTGCATTACACTTTTGAACACGTCATTTTCATGAGATGGGCATGGATCAAATAAAGACATTTTTGTGGCTAATCAGCTAGCCTTTCTCATTTTTATATGTTCGCAGATGTGTCTGATCTGTCTTTCATTTATTTGTTCTCATTTGCTATAGCAAGATTGTGCAGAGTTATTAGTCTGTGTGTTGCTTTTGAGCGTTTCATTGGTTTTCCTGTGGATTTTATTCAAACGTTGGTGACTGCTGAACATATGTTGAGGCGATGCCATGAACTTCTTGTGCAACTGGTATTTGATCTGACAGGTGAGATTGTTATCTTCTACGTCATGGTTATCGGTCATAAAGAGGAAATCATGTCTTACTGTTTCTGATCACTATTTAAACCTGTGTTACTTGCCTGCTATTGGGCAGGATGGCAGTGGTCTTCATGGCTTTCTTGGAGGATGAGAGTCTCAAGGGCTTCATTTTCATGTGAAATGCCATCCAAAGTGCATACCTACCTGAAGTCTCTACGCTTGGCATTTACAGGTGTGATTGAATAAAAATATCTCTCTTTTCATACCTTATCAGCTTTGGATAGCGTTCGACTACTAATTCATACATCTAACATCACCCACCACGCAAAGGCATAATTTTAACCATCTTTAGATACAGAGAATAAGAAATTAGTGCATAGTGCATACCGCGCAGACTGTTAGGCTTGAGGAGCAAAGAAGCTGTGAAGACAGGCATAATGAAGTCAGCAACGCCGTCATTCCAACTCTCAGCAGGAAACTATTGGTTGCAGTCAACGGAGCACTCTGGTGGTGTTAGCGTCGCCTTCACCAGCTCTGCTCCTTACCGGATCTCACAGACCAGCCACAAGAGCTCAGTTGGGACAGTGATCCTCCCAGATCGAGGCCGGATGGCTGGGCTGTTCACCAAGCTCCAAGTGCTGCATACGGCCTACCGTAGGCTTATCTGTGAGATAGCCACTTAGGGAATTTTGGGCATATCTGTATCATTTGGCGCCGCAATCTCAAATTTAGGCTTCTTACACTCTAATTCCACGTTCAGCATCCTTTCCAAGCGCGGGAGAATAGGGGACCGGCGCGCAGGAGGACCTCTTTCATCCAACACTTCGGCACGAGAAAATGTACTGGGTGCTCCGTAATTGATGCTAGTCACAGTCCACATGAAGGTGCTGGGTGCAACGTCCAAAATCATTGTAATAGATGGCAGGAGAAAAATTGATGATTACTGGATTACTAAATATAAAATCTGGCAAATTTTAACATAATTCAGCTCGATTTGCTGCATACGATTTTTTATTAGAAAATTAACCAAAATACTACCCAGCTTTTCTCCATAAATTCAGAAGTTAAATAATGTCCTTCATTACAGAATCAGGTTCAGCGAAGATATTTTCTTCCCCCGAAAAAAAAAAGTTTTGGTCAGGGGCGGATCCAGGATAAAATCTGAGAGGGGGCACAACAATACACATAGTATGCTGAATTGTTCTCATTCATAATTTTAGCATGAGTGAAGGCCTTTTAGTTAGGCTGAGTGAGGGCACTAGCATTAAATCTTAAGCTATATATCTGGGTTTCTGCGAATTGAGTGACGGCCTGGGCCCTCACTCCCTCTACATTGGATCCGCCCCTGGTTTTGGTGCATGATACAGCATGAAATGATTCTGGACTACTGCAACAGCTATTGAACTTTAGTGCATGGTACTGAATGATCAGTCTTATCAGTCTGATCGTTTTGTCTTTTCATACGCATTTCTGACAAGTAACAGGTATTATTAATGACTTAAGAGACTGAACTTGTTTGTTAGATCTTTTTATAAAATAATAAGTAAAATCTTTGACTCAGCTACTCACGCTATTGTATTAAAGTGAACGTACTTTGAAGCCGTCTTATCTGTGAGCGCTCGATTGAGATGCATTGTGAGACAACTTCTATTGGAGGCACGCCTGACATTGTTTGAAGACTGGCAAAGTGCATGTGGGGCCTGCGACAATAGATGATGCATGATGTCTGTCACTTGAAATTAATGGGACTCGTCTATTAAATTAAGCTTTTTGTCCCCTCCCTGTATCGCTCTGGTGCAGGAGACCATTCAATCAGTGACCTGCCCATGAGATTAGTAATGACGAAGCTATGTTGACCTTTTTAGAAATCGAAAAGATTAATGATAATTTTTAAGTTAAGGTTGGTAATTTTTAAAATCGTAGACATTGATTTAGCATGTAATTGACGGTAACTTTTACATAAAAATTAATTGTTAAACTATTTACACAAACTCACAAAATAATGGTAAATTATAAACTCATGTGTAAATTTTGTTAGCCTTCATCCTTGTTCAATTCGATGAAAACAAATAGTACTTTGGGTGTGATAATTTGATGAAAAATGCATGGTAACGTATACATCAGCTGATGGTAATTTTGAAGTTTTCAAATTTACAAAAGTGATGGTTGGTAATTTTGAACTTTAGGTTGATAATTTGTTGAATTTGAAGATAGTAACTTAAGTGTAGCTTATGGTAAGCTTTGAAAATTTTCATGTTCATAGAAACGATGCTAATTGTGAATTTTGAACTTGAAGTCAGTTATTAAAACTATAATGACAACTTAGGATTTAAATAATGATAACTTTTGATCTTTTTCAAATTTGCAAAATTGATGGTAACCTTGAACTAGTGGTGGTAATTTGTTTGAGAGACCATGTGGGGGTCATCCCTTGTGTGTGATGAGTAATTGACATCGGTTTAAGAAAGTCGAGTTTGTTTTGGTTGGTTCGGACCTTGACGTTGCGTGGTGCAATCGGGCTCGGTCGGACTTGGTCAAACCTGATCAAAATGGTTAGAATGCATATTATGTCGACTTGTCAGGTTTGGACTATTTCATTAATGCATTTATGCTTACATGTATCGAGCGGTGCTATTTGATGTGTTTCTTGTCTGTGTTGGCTGCAGGACATCGAGGCGGAGTCGTGGTGAGACACGAGGTGACCAGATTAGACACGGGCGGTGTCGAGGTCAGAACGGTCGAGATATGTCGAAGACGGCAGAGACTCGAGGTGGTTGCGAGGCTTGGACGACAAGGAGCGCGGAAGCTTCCCGGAAGGTGCAGGAGGGGCGAAATGGTAATTTCGCGAAGCTGCAAAAGCGGGAGCGGGCTCTGTTCGGGTTTAGCGGGCGTAACGGGTTGGAGACCCATTAGTCAAGGGCTATAAATAGAGGGAGTGGCTGCATGCCCCCTTATGGACTTGAGAGGGAATTAGAGTTTTGTGAGTCAAAAGAGGCTTTGGAGGTGGTTTTACCTTTGAGTCTTTAGTTGGTGAGAGTGGGTGGAAGGCAGCAGAGTGTGTCTGTGTTGTGTCCCCCTTCGATGTGTTCTTGAGTGGTTCTCCTCCTCTCCAAAGCATGTAGTGTGGGTGTGTTCTTGAGTTGGGGAGAGGTTGGAGATGGATTGAGAGTCTTGTAATCATTCCTCTTGTATCAATCATGTATCTCTTTTCCTCTTTATCAATATGAGATGGAGTTTGTTTCAGTTGTTGTCTCCCTGTTTCTTTTCCTTCGATACTCTTTGTGATGGATTTGTGAGATTTTCGTTTTCTTGTTGATTCTTGCTGGGAAGGCCCAAAATGGGTTGCTATGACATGGGAGATGCTCAAAAGCCATTTGGCTAGTTGATCCTAAGAGCAAACCAAGTTTAATTTCAGTTCTTCCCTTTGGAGCCTTCTCTGTTCTTCATTTTGCATTCCTAGGGTTTTGGTGCTGTTCTTGATTCTCTTCGTGTGATGGCTTGAAATTTGGTTTCTAGAGTCCTGAGGCTATCAATTAGCTTCCCTCAAAGTTTCATGGCCAGAGGATCAAAGACTTATGAGGAATTTGGATTTTGGTAGAGCACTCCGTAGTTTTTCAGGATTTTGGCATTTCTAGGGTTTGATGCAAATCTCTGATTTCCTCTTTGAGATGGCTTGAAAGTTGGCATGTAAAGTCCAGAGGTTATTATCTTGTTATCCTCAAAGTTTCATTTCCAAAGGATCAAGATGGAGGAGTAATTTGATTTTTAGTGAAGTCTCTGAATATTTTCAGTTTTTGGATCATTTCTCTAATTCTTCCTCTTGAGTTGGTTATTCTTGGGTCTCTTGGTCCCTCTTGCTATTTAATAGGTTATCTTGTCTTTCTGGGCAGAGAAAACCAGAAGAAAAACCTCAATTGCTCTGCTGTGACAAGATCTCTTTTTGCAATCTGAAAATCCAGCCTCTCTGCATGCGAACCGAGAGGCGATCGGACGGCGACCACAAACCGGTCTGACCGGCCGAGCCATGGCGGTCAGACCGCTCAGGGGTGGTCAGACCGGAGGAGGATGGGCGGTCTGACTGATGCACTAAGTGCGGTCAGACCGGCCACAGGCACTTGGTGCTGATCTCCATCCTCTTTGCTGAGTTATTGATTTTTCTCTGTTGTCTGTGGTTTCTCCCTCTCTGTTATTTGGTTTTAGGTTCCAGTAAGCCTTAAACTATTTCTCTTCTTAGTTTCTCATAACCTTTGGAGAAAGTAGTTTCTGAATCCTTTTGGGAGCGTTTTTTTAAAAGTCGACATTCGCCCCCCTCTGTCGCTATTTCGGTCCAACATTGTTACATGGATGGTAAATTAGGGTCCAATTGGTGGTAACTTATATAACTTGGTCTATTAATTTATTTGCATTTTTCCTTTCCTAAGTTACATGACATGATTTAATGATAAATATCACGAATAGAAGAAAAATTATAAAATTATTCCATAAAAAAGTGGATGCTCTGTAAGACTAAAGAGTACCTATGTGCTCTATAGTCGCTCCCAAAATAATATAATAATACAAGGGAAAAACCTACATTTGTTATTTTCTGGAGTTGTTTGTTGCCCTCCTGCCATGTGGTTCCGTCAGTTTTAAGACAAGTTTGCGGTTTAAGAGACAGACCTGGCCTAATAGGCCCCGCAGGCTCCTTCTACGCTCCCCAGGCGCAGCAGGCTCCTCCTGCGTTGCCCGGTGCAGCAGGCGGGTCATGCGCTCTCCAGGCGCAGCAAGCTAAGCTCATGCAGTCCCCAAGTGTAGAAGGTTGCTATTGTGCTCCTCAGGCACATGATTTACCACATGCCACCATCCTGTGCTCCTGTGCTCAGAGAGGGGGGCCAGGTGCAGAATTACGGGCATAACAAGGCTAAATTTAGGATTGCGGCGCCGCATGGGGCCAGATATGCCCAAAATTCAGAGTTAGGCTCTGTTTCAAACAGTCTCTGGCTCTTGGTTTTTAGAAGTCAGCTTTTGAACGGAATGACTTCTCAAGTTGGTGTCTTAAGCCGTTTCTAGGAGCTATTTTGAATGGAGTGGCTTTTCAACACGAGTGCCCCTTACTCCCTCAGCCTCTCTCGTAATTAGACAAAAGCAAAAGCTACAACACTTTCGAACAGAGCCTTAGTCCATTACAGAGTGCAGATTGAAGTGTCATAAAGGTGAGAGTACATGTTGGGTGGGTTCTTTCGGGCTGAGGCTTATGGATTATGGATGTGGTTTTGAATTCTGAACTATTTGTGAGAGGCAGTACGCAGAGAAAAATAGTCACATGTGATTTTGATCAGTATAGCTGAACTCGGTACAGTTTATACTACAATTTACCTGTAGACCCTACCTTGAAAAATGCACTGATTGTGAATTGATTACTGTTTATCTGTACAAAAGCCAAAAGCATAAAGTGCTTTCGAACCCAGTCAATATCTCACCCAAACTCTTCTATGTACTCCCTCTATTCCCGTAATATAATTAGGTAAGGTTGAGGAAGCCAAATAGAGGGGAGAATAAGAGGCTTACTAAAACCTTTTATTTTCATGTATGCAAATCACAGCAATGAGAATTTTGGTATTCTAGGGTGATAAGTAAGCAAATGCAAATGGTTGAGCTCTAGGACCGCTACTCTCACTACTCAGTTAAGAAATCGTGCATTCGAGGTCCAAGACACCAATTAGACCTAGTGCCAATTTCAAATCTGAACTGTCTAGGCCTGCAAACCTGGCCCCATGGTGGGTACCTCACCACTTAGTCTACAAATAGAGGGTCTCAATCATTGTAATTTGTACTTGTGAAGGAGAAAATCAATAAAGAAAGAAAGGAGTTCCCCATATCTCTATGTTCAATCTACTATTTTGCATTATTCTGTGTTTGATCCATCTCTCTTACCTAGGAGGAATCGCTCAGACTCGACTTGCCAGCGATAGTTCCTCAACATGTTATCAGCATGAGTCGCTCCGATGGATCAAAAGGTAATCGTCGAAACACAACACTTGTAGATTGAACCGCTATCTAGATTTTGTTTATTCTGTACAATTTTGCACTCTAGATTTATTTTGTTTTCATGGTGCAAATTTCTTCTAATCTCTGCAAGCTGAGTCACCAGCACAATGCCGACTGGACGATTGGAAAAAGAGGGATTATTGATTGCATCGTGGGAAAGAAAGAAAGAAAAAAGAAGGGCCTCTAGTGGAACAACCCCGCATGACACTTCCCGCACGCAGCCATCGTGTGCCGCGCTGCCCACATACGTCGTCACACCGCTCGCTTGTGTCGTCGAGCCATAGTGCGCCACACTGCCCGCTGCGCCGTCATGCCGCCCGCATGCGGCCGAGCCGCCACCTGCACATGGCCGCATCGCCCACACACACCGAGCCACCGCACGAGGCACAGCTCGTCGATGCCGCTGGGGCCCCAGGCCGCCACTACGCTGCTAGACCGCCCGGCCACTTCGCGTCGACAAGCTCCACTGGCCCTCGCATGGCCGTTCCAAGGTGTCAGCACCACCGCTCCCGCACGAGCATTGTTGTCGTCCCCGGGTGAAGTTGATGTCACCGCTCCCAGACGAGCGCTGCTGTCACCATAGGTGAAGTTGACACCGCCGCTCTCGCACAAGCGTTGTCGTCTCCCCGGGTGAAGTCGACACCGCTGCTCACGCATGAGCGCCGCCGCCTCCCACACGGCTGCACCAGCGCCACCCCACACGGCCGCCCCATCGCGCCGCCTGGCCACACCGGCGTTGCCCCGCATGGCCACCCCTGTCACCTTAGCCATCCCTCTGTACGGGCCCCCGGCTGCCTGACGCCACCATGAGTGAACAGGGGTAGGGGAAACCCTACCCCTTCATCCTTGAATCGGTTAGCTTGGGCCAAAATGGGCTGGGAATTGGGCTTGGTCTAGAAGAGAGAAAAAAAAAGAAGGAAAAAGGGACCAGCACTCGAGATTTGCAAAAAAAGGCCCTTCGAATTCTGGAAATTACGGGAGTGTCCTGCAAATTTTGGATAGGCCCCTGATTTTCTGAAATTTATGCAAAAAATTGCAGAATTCGCTAAAAATTCATATTCCAGCATAAAATGGCCTCGGGAATTCAAATTTTGAGTTATTTTTAGCATTCGAAGCATATCCAAACCTGTTATCATTATTTTCTATGTTTTATGTGTTTACTTACTGTTTTGATTAATTGTAATTATTTAAATTAACTTTAACCATTGAAATTAGTAGTAAAATTATAGAAAATGCATAGAAAATTCTAGAACATTACGAGAACCTTTTTGTACGATTGTCCAATTATTTCATGCATATTTACCTATAGTAAATTTATATATTTATTTAATATACATGTAGATGACATGCATCATGAATCGGGAGTTCGAGGAGCTGGTCTAGCATGGTCAAAACTACTTGACTTGGGCTTCCGACGTTGAAATCATACTTAGAGCCAAGTAGCTCCGCACTGCCATTGGCATTGGTGCACCGCATGATGCCAAACCCACTCCTGAGGAAATGAACAGGCACTTCACTTCCTCAGTTACCACCTCTGCCTCATGCTCAAGAACGAGTACATGGTAGAGAAGTGTGCACTAGCCTTATAAACTGCACTAAAGAAGCGGTTCGAGAAACTAAAGTACACCATTCTTCATCTGGCAGAGCAGGAATAGATCCGACTGAGATTTGCTAATTTCAAGACAGTTGGGGAGTATAATTCTACTCTGCATGATTTATACTAATCTTGAACTCTGTGACAGGCAGATCACAGATGAGCAGAAGATTAAGAAGACCCTCTCCACTTTCCACCCCAATGTAGTGCAGCCTGCATGTAACCATCGTCAAGATGGCTACAAGAAGTATGCTGAATTGATTGATATTATACTAGTTGTAGAGGCTCAGGATGAAGCCCATAATGAAGAAAATGGGAAGGAAGGGCAAAGTCGCAGCCTAGAAAAACAAGTCCAATGCTCCACAAGAAAAATAAGGCCAACAAATCAAAGTGGGACGACAAGCCCTAGTTCAACAAGACCAAACCTGCTACAAGTGTGGTAAGTGGGGGCACTGGTGGCGGATCTATTAAGTGCCGCAGCACGTTGTCGATGCCTTCCAAGCCAAAAAGAAGAAGGGTGGCAAAGGACAATATAAAACCCACTTTGCTTTCATTGAGGAGGAGAATTCTGAGCAGCTGTCTGCACCAATGGAAGTTGAATCCACTACTGCAGCAGCACTCCCACTTGACATTGCAACCGCCGCTACCATGATTTCCCAAGAAGAGCATCTCACCCCTAAGAAGATAGCAGCTGAAGTCTCTGGTTTCTTAGCAGATTCAGTCTAATGTACAGAATGCATTTAGACTTTAATTGTCATTTATTTCATGTGTAGAAGTAATAAGTTAGACTTTGCATTGATGGTACTTAAACAATTTTCTTATGATTGTTGAATGATATTCATTCATTCATTCAATTAATAATGACATGATATGGTCTGATATTTGAAATATTTTATTTATGTGTTGCTTGTCTCCTACTACATTTTAATACAAAATTTTATATTAAAACGAGTGTAGCGCCCTATAGAGAAAATGTACTTAGCTAACAGTGGCACAATAAATGCCATCTTGAGAGACAAAATTATTTCAGTCGATTAGTAAGAATGCTAACAGCCATATAACAATGGCCGGTAACGATTCTTGTATAATAGATTTAGGAAGAGCCACAATTATACTCCCAATGTGCACAACGTTAGTCATTTAAGAAGTCTTATTGTACCCAGAATCGACTAGAAATCTCCTAAGTTTTAAGGATATTCGCGCTAACGGTTTTCATGTTAAAATTGAAGAAGAGTATGGTAAGCAATACTTGCTCATTACAAAGCATGAATCAAAGGAAAAAAAGGGTATTAGCAAGACTTCCTTCATTTGTGATTGGGCTATACTACACTAATATTAAGTCACCCGTAGTCTATATTGCCATGGAAACTATATTTAGAGACTCTGAAATCTTCTATCTCTGGCATGATAGATTATGCCACCCATGTCTTAGAATGATGAGAATATAATTAACAATTCACAGGGCCATAATATCGATGTAAAGAATTTTTCAAATCAAAAAGATGTTATGTGTGCCCCACATGTGCCACTAGGAAATTAATTACTAGACCTTCTACTCTGAAAGTGAAGGATGAACTTTCTGCATCCCTGGAATGCATCCAAGGAGACATTTGTGATCCTATACAACCATTGTCAGGGCCATTTAAATATTTTATGGTGCTCACGATCCTTTCTTGAAATGGTTGCACATATGTTTATTATTTACAAGAAATAATGTTTTTACAAAGTTGATCTTGCAAATAATTCAAATTAAAAATAATTTCCCTGGTCATATATAGTCCATCAGAATGGACAACGCCAGAGAATTTACTTTAAATGCATTTGATGATTATTGCATGGCAATGGGAATTAAAGTTGAGCATTCCGTACAGCATGTCCACACCCAGAATGGACTAGCAGAGGCACTAATTAAGAGAATTAAATTTATTGTCTGACCACTTTTGCAGAATTGTAATTTACTAACTACATATTGAGGGCATGTAGTCCTACATACAGTGACTCTCATCAACATTAGGCTATTGGCATATAGCATCTATTCACTTATGCAACTAGTGCAAGGGTCTGCACCAAAAATTTCTCATCTTCATAGGTTTGGTTGCAAAGTTTATGTACCTATACCTCCACCACAGTGTACTGCAATAGGTCCTCTTTGAAAGTCTGGGATATACATGGGTTATGAGACAACATCTATAATCAGGTACTTGGACCCCATAACTGGAGATTTGTATACCACCTATTTCGCTGATAGCATATTTGATGAAGATAGTGTCCCGACATTAGGGGGGAGGAAATAACCCCTTGATGAAAAATATCAGAAAATTACGTGACAAACCATGGGAATCTATGCACATGACCCGTGCACTAGTGAAGCAAATAGTGAAGTCCAGAAGATCATTGATTTGTATGCATTAGCAAATCAACTGTTTGACCACTTTAGTGATTTAAAGAGTATGACCAAGTCGTATGTGCCTGCACATAATGCACCAAAGAGAGTTGAAATACCAAAAAAATTGATGGTATCCCTAATCTTGTCTAGAGGCCTTAGAATAAAAGAATAAGAACTCCGGCCCCTCGAATTCCAAGTAACCGGGGACGCTTGGTGAAAAAGAACAAGGACTTGACACAGCTGATTACTGAAATTCCCTAGAACCAGTAGGGGATCCAGTTAAGACCCAACACCAGTATGGCACCTTCAAAAAAGGGTATACCAAATCTGAACATTCCCATGGAGAAACTAGTATGGATGCATGCGCACACATCAGAGCTGAAAAACTAAAGAGATTTGCCCTCGCAATCAGAAAAAGCAGTGAGCAAGTAAAGCACTAGAAGAAGCAATCCATGATGAAATAGTAATAAACTATGTGCACACGGGAAAATATATGAATAGGACAATAGCCAATGTTGATATTTATTTTGCAAAGAAAATTGCCATAATCATCGATCTTGATCCAGAGTCTGCATCGCTCGCTGAATGTAAGAAAAGATCAGATTGAGAGGATTGAAAAAAGGCAATAGAAACTGAATTATTATCTCTGAATAAAAGAGAGGTATTTGAACCTGTAAGCCGCACGCCTCTCTATGTGCACTCCGTTTGGCATAAGTGGGTATTTATTCGAAAGTGGAATGAGAAAAATGAAGTTGTAAGATATAAAGTAAGGCTCATTGCATAAGGTTTTACTCAACATCCAGGAGTTGATTATGAAGAAATATATTCCCCGATCATAGGTGGCATTATCTTTAGATATTTAATCTCGATAGTAGTAAACCTGAATTTAGAAATAAAATTGATGAATGTGGTAATGGCATACCTTTATGGAAACTTGGATTCAGATATTTATATGAAGGTATCCCTGTTCCAAACGAAGATAGAGCAAACTGAAACCTGTACAGTATGAAACTCAGAAAATCACTATATGGACTTAAGCAAACTGAAACCTGTAAAGTGTGAAACTCAAAAATCACTATATAATCGCTTAAGCGACTTTCTATGCAAGAAAGGCTACACGAACAATGAGGATTGTTCCTGTACACGAACAATGAGGATTGTTCCTGTATATTTATACAACGATCCGCGAATGGATTTTGTATGATCTCAATATATGTAGATGATCTAAATATCATTGAAACCCTAGATGATATAAAGGAAGCAAGCCGTTACCTGGAGTCAGAGTTCGAAATGAAAGATTTGCGTAAAACTAAATATTGCTTAGGTTTACAGCTTGAGCATGTCCCTGAAGGGATATTAGTACATTAGTCCATATACACTCAAAAGATGTTAGAAAAGTTCGACTTTGAAAAGACGGATTCATCGAAAGTACCAATGGTTGGACAATCTTTACAACAAGACAAGGATTCGTATCGATCTAGAGAAGAGGGGGAGGAAGTCCTGAGACCGGAATTCTCATACTTAAGTGCAGTAGGAGCACTTATGTATTTAGCAATCTGCACTAGACCGGATATCGCATTTGTCATAAACCTATTAGCAAGTTATAGTGCAGAACCTACCAAAAGGCATTAGCAGGGAATAAAGGACATCTTCTGATACCTCCAAGAAAGCAAAGGCCTTGGACTGTTCTACAGAAAGAACCAAGATCTAAATATGATTAGCTATGCAGGTGTA
This sequence comes from Dendrocalamus sinicus, assembly GCA_036346575.1. Classification (NCBI taxonomy): domain Eukaryota; kingdom Viridiplantae; phylum Streptophyta; class Magnoliopsida; order Poales; family Poaceae; genus Dendrocalamus; species Dendrocalamus sinicus. The sequence goes on along the minus strand of CM070643.1, from coordinate 27,272,336 downwards.
GGGTACTTATCAGACCCGTATACAGCTAAGTCATAAACAGGCTATATGTTTCTATGTGGTGAAACTGCAATTTTATGGAAATCATCTAAGCAAGTCTTGTATCGACTTCGACGAATCACTCAGAAATCACAGCACTATACGAAGCCGCACGAAAATGTGCTTGGCTTCAATGAATGATTCACCACATCTAGTAATCATGTAGATTGAATGTCATGCAAGCTTCCACAATTATATATGAAGATAATGCAGCTTGTGTTGCACAAGTGCAGACAGGCTACGTGAAGAGTCATCTCACAAAACACATCAACCCCAAGTTTTTCTATGCTCATGAATTATAAAAGATGGATAAAATTAAGATACTACATACTAAGTCATATGAAAATCTTGCATATTTATTCACTAAGTTACTTACAACATCTAACTTTGAAAGATGTATATGTGGAATTGGAATGATGAGATTTAGAGAAGTGCAGAATTCAAGGGAAGATTTTTCTCGAACGCATTATTAAAACTTGATCACGAGGATCGAGTCCCCAAAGAATAAATCATATAGATTAAATGAAACTGGGTGGATTGTACTCTTTTTCCACGAGTTTTCTGGAAGTTTCTTGGCCGAGGTTTTTAATGAGGCAATCCGTGTAACACTACATAACATGTATCATGTACTCTTTCTCCAATTTTTCACTGGGTTTTTAACGAAGTTTTGATGAAGTATGAACGTGTTGGATAAGTGCTAAGGGGAATGTTGGGAAACTTGGGCCTAGGCCTGCAAGCCTGGCCCATGGTGGGCACCTCACCACTTAGTCTATAAATAGGGTGTCTCAATCATTATAACTTGTACTTGTAAAGGAGAAAAGCAATAAAAAAGAAAGGAGTTTCTCCATCTCTCTGTATTCAATCTATTATTTTGTATTATACTGTGTTTGTTCCATCTCTCTTACCTAAGAGGAATCGCTCGGATTGGACTCGCCAGCAATGGTTTCTCAACATCTACAACATTGCAATGTACTGTTGTGTGGTGTTGGTTACAAGATCAACAATCGTCACCATACTGGGCAACAACGATTATCAAACTAAATAAGATCATATTCATATTGGCTTCTAAAAACTGTTTTTTATATAGTAAATGACTTTTCTACAGTGCATAACTTTCAAACGAAGTGTTTTTTCAAGATGAAGTCTATTAGTCGATTGTAGTGCACACTGTAGTGCCTTCGTTTATACTGGACAAAATTGCACACCAGTATCTCTCTCTATAAACTGTTACTATTTATAAACCAAAGGCAAAAAGCAATATGAACAGACCCTAAGTAAAGATGAATAGTTCTTGTCAAAAATCTCTCTTAGGCTTTTTCGGACCAAAAGGCCTCAACGACGGAGGTCCAAGGCCCACGAGGGGCCCAAAAGCCCACATTAAGTGGGCCCTCCCCGTCGAGAAAACCAGCTATGCGAGAGCAGTACGCGCTACCAATTAATCCCCCTGCGTTTTTAACCTCCACCTCTCCACTCCAAAGCCACGCCTTCCTCCGCCTCATCTCATGCCACCCTCGCCTAGAACCCCTCCGCCTCCCGATCGCCGAGGCAATCCTCCTCGAACTCCCCTCGCCCCGATCGCCTCCTGACCGCGTCCTGCCAGATCTCCACCCGAATTCCCGGCCGATTCCGGGGTCGGATCGAATTGCCCCGATCAAGAACGCCCGCCGGCCTAGAGGAGGCTCGGTTCTTGGGGCGGTTTCTTGCTGCCCCGAGGTTCTATAAGCGCGCGCGCGATGGGGGCGCCGAAGCAGAGGTGGACACCGGAGGAGGAGGCCGCGCTCAAGGCCGGCGTGGCCAAGCACGGGCCCGGCAAGTGGCGCACCATCCTCCGCGACCCGGAGTTCAGCGCCCTTCTGCGCCTCCGATCCAATGTTGACCTCAAGGTGGGCCGAGCGATTCTTGGCTCCCCGTGCCGATTGGATCGGCGGAGGGGGTTGCTCTCTTGAGTGAATTGTAGCGGTGGGTTTTGGCGATCGGTGGGGAAGTAGGAAATGTTTCGGCGAAAGGTTGCGGTCTTTGTTCTAGATCGGGATTTAGGCGGTTGTCGTGCTGATATCGCGTAATTGATTGCAAAGATTTATTTGTGGGACAATTTTTATGGTTTTGGATGGATCGGCAGAAAACCGCATTGTCTTTTTGTTCAATTGGGAAATGATAAAACGTGTTGTCCTTTTGACATCTCAACAATTATCATCAGAGTAATGAGTTAACAGACAGATCTTGTTCACCTTGGTGTTAGGGTTAGATGGTTACTTGGGAAGTCTCTCCCATTGGAACTAGTTTTTATAATCTTTTTTAGGAAAACAAAAATTGGGGCAGTTTTGATGTGCAACGAGTTACTTTTAAAGTTTTAGAGCGTTTCTTTTTTCGTTTGGTATTAGTGATTCTGCTACATTGTTGAATTCTGTTTTGTTAGAAAAAATAATAATAATTTGTTTTCTATGAACTATAGACTTAAGTGGCTTACCGGTTTGAGTAAACAGTTGAAAAATTCATCATTGAAAAGAGTTTGAAATGCATCCAGTGGGCTATTGCTCTAGTATCCTAGAGACAGGCCCTTGCCTTAATTCGGAGTTGTTTTGTAGTTTAATGCTAATTGTTTTGCGCAAATGTCTTGAGTTTCCAATAATATTTTTGAATGTTTCCGTATATCATTGAGTGTGAATGAATCTTATTGTGATTGGTATGGCCTGATTGTGTAGGACAAGTGGCGCAACATGAGTGTCACTGCTGGAGGATATGGGTCAAGAGAGAAGGCAAGAATGGCATTGAAGAAAGGCAGGCGTGTGCCTAAGGTTATCGCTGAACCAATGGATGTCGATACAAATAACCTGGACGATGTTCGTAATACAGTCATTGATGCAAAACCATTGGCAATGGCTGTTGAGCCCATGCAGCTTGAGAGCAGTCCAGACAAGTCAGTTGCTAGGTTAGTGGGCTTGGTAGAAATATTTTATCAGTTGTGCTTCATATTCATTTTATAATTATCCTGCATGATTTTTGATTGTCCAGGTCTGATTTGGTGAATATATTTTATGTGAATATCTTGGAATGCTGATTGCTATTGTCATGATAGGATCCTCCATTAGTGTGGGAGTTCTGACTAACTAGAGTCAGACTTGCTAGGCATTTAGGTTGACAAGTTGATTGGAATGGAAAGTCTTCACAAAGCATATTAGGGTTGCTGACCCGCCTTTGAGACAACTAGCCTAGGGCTTCACATGATACACATTTTGTATCACAAGCATAAAAAAATCATAATTGTCATTTGATAAATTAGTATAATTATGGGATATTTCTCTTGACTTGTTTAATTATGAAAAGGTTTGTTATGTCCTTCTATTGCTACCAAATTGATGGTAGCACAACTATATGAAGGACCCTTAAATAAGAAGAAAGGGAACCTAGTAGGTTGGCATAATAATAACTGGAGACCGCATATATGAAACCATGCATGGAAGTCGGGTTAATTATCTCTCAGTTTGCCAGTTGGACCGTGGGTTTTCTAAGTTCCAATATAAATGTCAGCATAAATTAAATAACTAATATGTAATTTTACCATGTGTCTACATGACTACATGTAATATGCAATGAATGGCAATTTAATATGTTTAGGAAAGCCATATTTAGGGCACTGTTTGATGTATGTTCATGTGGTGGATGCATATTCAGTTCTGCACAACATTTTTAATATTTTTATCCTCTCTATGCTATACTTGAGATGTTGGTCTGTTGGTGCTTTTGTTCATATAGTGGAAGTCATAGGTTCGACACATGCTTCACAATTTTTTGAAAAAGAAATCCAGTTGTTGTAATAATGGATGGTTGAGATGACTATGGGGCAGATCCAACTCCACACCAAAAAAGGTGGCAGCGCAGCAAGTATAGCCCCCTTCATTCCACAACTCAGACATTACCGTGTGGAATGCAATCCTTTGCTTGGTTTTCACTTGACTTGCTATGAAACAGTCAATATTTTTGCACTAGTTACATAGTTGTTAGCATATTATTACGCCTGCCTGTGTACTTCTGTTAATACAGAACTGGGGTAATGCTTCAAGTCTGAAAAACATTACTTTATCCATTGCACTGTTCTTTATTACTCTCCAGCTCCTCAGTGCATCCAGCATATTAATTTCTTGATGTTTGGTCATCCAGTGTGATATTTTTGATGTATTTCTGTCATTTTTGCAGGCTTGATGACCTCATATTTGAAGCTATAAAGAAGCTTAAGGAGTCTTCTGGGTCTAATAAAACGGCCATTGCCGCATACATTGAGGTATTTGTAATTATCATCACTCGTAATATCTTCTTTTATTTCCTTACTGATATTATTGGTTGTTCTGCTGCACATCAAGTTTGTCTTGGAAGGTCAACTATTTCCATTATTTTGATTTTGATTATTGTCTGTTGCAAAAATGTTAATCTTGTTCTCTGAGAATCTGAGGCGCCTCTGCTGATTTTTACACACTGATGTAATCTTCTTTTTTGATTTCATGGATGACTCTAACGAGACCTGTAAACAACGTAGGAGCAATACTGGCCACCTGATGATTTTCAACGATTACTGTCTACAAAATTGAAGGCATTGGTTGCTACTGGAAAATTAATCAAGGTACTATCTCTGTGTGTGCTCGCATGCACATATGTGTGGTTTATCACCTACTAAAATACTAAAAAAATGTACACTTTAAGTTGACTACCACTCTAATTGTGGTTGTAGGTAAACCAGAAATACAGAATTGCACCGAGTTCAATTTCCTTAGATGGAAAGAACACCAAGGTGTATTCCACTGGAGACATGAACAGAAAAAATAATAGTGTTAAACAGCTAACTAAGCTTCAAGTGGATGATGAACTGGACAAGATGAAAGGCATGACTAACGAAGAGGCAGCAGCATTTGCTGCCAAGGCAGTTGCTGAGGCAGAAGTAGCTATCGCAGAAGCTGAAGAGGCAGCAAAGGTTGCAGAGGCAGCAGAAGCTGAGGCTGAAGCCGCAAAGGCTTTTCTTGATGCTGTCATGTTGACAGTGCAAAACAGAAATGCTGCCTCTGCGGTAAACTGAACACGTTCTTTGTTATAATATTTTATGAGATGAGCATTCTACGCTGGTACATGAATCCTACAACTCACTACACTTGATAAATGCAGATTCTCCGAGCTTGCTGATCTGCTGTACAATCCATGCCATGCATTTGGTTTCAATCAGTAGAACATGTTGAGACAACACTGGTGTTCTACTGCAAAGCTTTTGTTGATAGATGAGTTTCTTGTATAGCCTGATAGATCAAGATGCTGGTCCTGAACCCTGGCTCACCATTTCAGATTTTCAGTTGATATTATATCATGTAATTGGCGCTGTGAGCTGTGTTAGCCATCAACAACCCAATAAAGGAACGAATGGGAAAGTAGTCAATTTTTTTTCCTTTCCCCCATTTTGTGTTGCTTTGTAATTAAACTCTAGCCTTTTCTTCCCATTTAGTTCATGTGATGTCATGAAATAGAATTGTAGTGGAAAAAATGACGTACGAGCTGTCTTAATTTATGCAAATTGCTGTGACAAGACATTTCTCAGATATGATGAGTTGATGACAGTGTTTTAGCATCATAGCTAATTCATACATTCAGTGGATCAGTGTCCTCACCATCGTTTTTGAAACACATTCTTGTTGGGTATTAGTGTCAGAAGGCTTGTTATTATTTGCCTGTAAATGATTGCCATGCTCGGTCATCTCTAGTATTTTCGAAGAAATTTATTCTGTGCAGCTTCACGTCCAAATATTACTTTAGTTCGGTTCCATCATTCTGGCGGTTCCTTTTGAATGTATAAATCTACATATCTAATGATTCTACTACGGCGTGCGCCGATCCAAGATCTATGCCTCTGGAAAAGATGCTGCTTACGAGTTACCACTACGTTGCCCGTCTCCCGAGCAGTAGGGGTGCAATCAGGTCAGGTTCGGACGGATATTGTTCATACCATATCCTAACCCATATTTTTTTTCGGATTCGGGTTCAGATACAGTGAAACCGGATATGAATACATATTCGAAATTTCGAATACGGTGCCGTCGGAACGAATACTTGACGGTTTCGAATCGGGAACGGATAATATAGACGGATAGTACGTGCATACGGAAAGGAACATATGTTAACTATACCACCATCACTTCAATCCTTAAATACATAAGTACATAATAGTGATTATAATTCATCAGCCGAAGATGGTGTGGCGTTTCCCCCAAAATTGCCCATTGAGGTGTGACGTTTCAAGATGAATCTTGATTCTTAACGGACAATATTTTCTTTTTTAAGGCTAAATAAATTTTACTAAATTAAGGTAGAGACAGTAGACAATTAGGGATAATAGACTTTTGACAAATTTACCTGTTCATTTACTGAAGCATGCCAAAGTTCATCGTTTAATAATACTCTGATTACATGTTTTTCATTCCATTACCTAGGAAGAGTGATCTTAATGAGCAAATTTAGGATTCCAATTGCACAAGCAACAGAATTAGAAATAAAACACTATTTTAGTATTTGTATATTTATAGTTGCCACAACTGAATGTCATATTCCTTTTAGAGAACTTAAGCTTGCATGATTCAGAAAAACTTTCTATACACTGCACACCTCAACCAACCAACATGACAAAAAAATAAATACTAGCAAAATAAAAGGTGAATTCTTAGCTCTTAGCAGATATCTGACCGAATATCTGACTGGATATCCGACCAAATATCCGACTGGATATCCGACCGGATAATTATCCGGTATCCGAATACCGATACTATTCGGTCGGATAACAACTCTCCCGAATCCGAATCCGAATCTGACATGAATTATCCGAATCCGAATCATCTGTAATACCACCAAAAATGCAAATAGGGAACAACCGAGATAAGGAAGAATGTTTGCCGTCAGACCCATCGGCTTTTTAGAATGCCGAATAAGTAACGCTCGCAGAGATTCCCAGACCATCCAAGGACGGTCGGCACCGTCTAGAGAGCCGGATAAAAGTAGCGCTCTCAGAGGTTCCTAGACCGCCCAGGGATAGTTGGCACCGTCTCGCATTATGGGTTTTCGTCATCCGACGAGAAATTCTAATCTTACCTTTTTACCAACTTACTTGCTGTGGTAGAAAAACCCCTAAAGATCATTGTAAAGTCCTTTAGACCAAAATGCCCATGGGTAGTCAGCCGTAAGAGAAAAGAATGAGGGTAAGGGGGGGCAACCTGGTCATTGCTCAAGGCTAAGAGAGCCTCACGACCATGCCCCATAAGTTAGCCCCACAAGCCTCATTTCCATTTCTCTTCTCTAAAAGCAAACCAAGCCTCTTAAACCTTCCCATTTCTCATCCCTTCTTTTCCTCAACCGAGAGCAGCCCCAGAGAGTGAGCCCCAAAGCCAAGCACGGCCATACCAACTAGAGTAACATAGAGAGGAAGTGAGGGAGAGAGAAGTGGAGGAGAGGAGCTCTGGAAGTTGGGAAAGCCCGACATCGTGAGGACGGCGTCCACGGCGACCGCAAGCCACTTAGGACCACCGAAAACACGTTGCGCCCGACCGGAACAAGGAGGAGGCGAGAAGGGCCAACGGAAGCGCGTGGAGAGCGCTGTCGCCACCACGGCCATCGCCTTCTCACCCCCATCTAACCCGAGCCAAGTGAGGTTTGCCTTCCCCAACCATGCGTATTGAAGAGTAATAGCAAACAAAAATAGAAGGAAATATTGAAAACCGTAGAGTAAGGAGGAAGAATAGCAAACCGTCCCTGTTGTAGAAGGGTGGCTGGCGGCGAAGAGTCGTGGCCCGCGAGTTCGAATCCACTGGGGGGGGCGAGGCCGAGCGCTGACCTGCGTTCGCGCAGGGGTTGGCGGCCTGGGCGGTGAGTCGAAGGAGTTGGTGCTGTAGGGGAGAGGTGGAGGAGGCGGCGCCCAGCGCCCCACTGCCGCGCGCGCGAGCAAGGGGATGGCGGATCCGGTCCCGGCCGGCCAGATCCGAGGCGAGGAAGAAGGGGGCGAGCAGGGGGAGCCCGGCGGCGGTGAGCCCAAGGCCGGCAAGCCAAGCCGCTCGCGCGCCGTCGCGCCGCCGAGGAGCGCCGCGCAAGAGAGAGGGAGAGGAGAAGGCGGAGGCGGGGCGGCGGTGGAGCGCGCGGCGGCGGGCTCTGGTGGCGACGCCGAGAGCACGGCCGCGCCGCCGGAGGTGCGCCCGAGCACAACACATGCGAGAGAGAGAGAGAGAGTGAGGGGTGGGAGAGGAGAAGGCAGGAGCGGCGGGAGAACCGCCGGCGACGCCGCGCCACCCCGGGTGGAGTAGATGAGGAAGAGCAGGCCATTCGGCCGATTGGAATAGGGAGAGAGAGAGAGAGGGAGAGAGGGAGAGAGGAAGAGCCTAGGGAGGAGATGGTGGCCGTTCGCCCGGACCAAATAAAGGGAAAAAAAAAGAGAAGAGAGAGGGAGCGGGTAAGAAAGAAAGAAAAAAGAAAGAAAAGAAAAGGGAAAGAGAGGACAAAGAGAAAGGAGAAGAAGAAAAAGAAGAGGAAAGAAAGAAAAAAAGAAAAGAGGAGAAGAAGAAAAAGAAGAGGAAAGAAAGAAAAAAGAAAAGAGGAGAAAAAGAAAAGAAATGGGGGGTTCGGTACCTGCACGACAGGTCCCTAAAAACCCGTGCGTTTTATGCCAAAAATCGGTTATGAGCATAGAGTCGTCGTTCCCCATTTAAGCTCTGGTTTTGATTTGGCGTTAAGACGAGTTAACGTCTGTACAGGTGGAGGTCCCGGGTCGGAGCCGTCCACGCATCGTCCCCAAGGCTAACTAGGCAAGTGCATGGTAAAGCGGTAAATTCGAGTAGTGTTTGCTGTTAAATGGGTGATGGTGCATTGCTTACCATGGTGTGGTAAGTTAATAATTTTTTGATGCATAATGAGAAATGAAGAATGATGAATGTTGAGACATGGTATGTTGATTGAGAACTTGCATTGTATGCATGTCATGAAAAGAGATCATGTTGGTCCACTGGTGTGGACGCTCCACGGGAGTGGAGATTAAGGTCCCCGTATGAGAATGATGGGCTACTGTGGTCCCCATATGAAAAAAGACGGGCTTGTGATCCCCGCATGGAAACATGCGGGCCTGGGTGAGCATCGACAGGTGCTTGCTCTGCTATACCGGTATAGGCTAAAGAGATAAGAGAGAAGTGCATGTGCATGTGCATGATGAATAGTTTATCGGAACTTAAAGTGATTAAATGGAAAAGTGGTTAATGAAACTGGGATGATCATGGTCTGATTTGTGAACCTGTTATTTGCTTTTTTGCTTTGTATTTGCTGAGTCGGTGGACTCACCCTTACTTCGTTGATGTTTTTAGGTGACCGTTGAGAACGTCATGCACGGGCGGGAGTAGCACAGGAATAATTGGCACAAATCAGCAGCACTCTTTGTATCATCTTTTGTCAGTTTATTTTAGCCTTTACTATGCTAGAGTAATCGCTAAAAAAATGTTATGTTGTATCTGAATGCAGCAATATGAATAAATTTAGTGTTGGCTTAAATTCTTCTAGTGTTGATGAAATGGTAAGAGCATGCAGTGGTGGTAATATTCTGGCTCAGAGGGTGGGCGGGATGTTACATCATCTCACGAGGATGATGCTTCAACAGTAACTTGTTCTGAATTTGCCTCACAATGTAGGATTGCCCGACATCTACTCCTGAACTCCTCCATCTCTTGTCAGATCAGCATAATGAGTCCAAGCCTCGCACTAAGCTCAGGATATTTGGTGCGTCGCAAAACAGCAAGTTTGCTGCAGGTTTTTGGCAGGCTGAAGCTGGATTTATAGAGGCAAGTTTGTGCAGGACATTAACTGAAGGTCAGAACTCAAATGACCCAGCTGCATCCGGGCATATGAGCAACGCTCTTCTCGTCCCCTGCAGCACCAAACGGCGTTTCGTTAGCCTCGCCGCCTCCTCTGCAGCCGCACACCAACCTCTCATAGTTTCCACCGCAGTCGGGCTGCAGAGCTTTCAGTTCCCGTGCCGCGATGCTGACCATGAAGTTGTTCTTATGAGCCAAGCAAGAATGCATGCAGAAGGGTAGACCATACCAATGCATTTGGTGTGAACGGCATCTTCCTGCACGGCCGAGGAGATCAGTGGTGCTGATGTAGTGGTCAAGTGTCCGTTCCACTCCATACTTTTCAGCCATGGTGTCCAAGTAGCCCAGCCCCACATGGCTGCAGGATGTTAGTATGGCGATGAAGGTGTTGCCATTGTACGTTTTCAGTTCCAGTGCGCGCTCTGCGATCGTCAGGGCTCGCCTTGCGAGACCGTTCTGGCCAAGCCCCTGTATCACTGAGTTCCACGACACTGTCATCGAATACCTGCCCCAGATCCAGTGTCGTGCCACAGCTGCTGTACATGCTGATCAAAGAATTGCAGACAAAGACATTGCCGACAGAGGCCGTTCTTGACAGTGCACGCATGGACTTGCCTCCCGAACACGAGCAGGGCCAGCATAGAGCAGATGTGCAAAACTGTGGTGTACGTCGACGCATTCGGCTTGGCACTGCCATTACGAAGGCCATCCAATCTCACCATATCGATGAAGAGGCGGAGCTCGTCTTCTCCACGGTGGTTCTCCCACAAGCAGGATATCATGATGTTCCATGAGAAGGCGTCCTTGTTCATCATCGATTTGAAGAGATCAAGAGCCCTGTCCATGAGCTTATGTTGTATCCATCCATCGTGATGTTCCAAGAACAGATGTCCTTGAACCGCATCCCGTGGAACACCTTCGCGTTGGACACGCACCCAGTTTCGCGTGCACATCGATCAAGGCATTCCACACAAAAGATGCAACCTTTGCTCCCGTCCAAGAGCTTGATGATGACCGAATGGAGATGCACTGCAATGGTGAGAGACCAGAGACCAACACAGGCCTTGAGCAACGAGCTGGACGTGTGGGCATTGGGCAGCATCTTGCGTGCAAAGAGCTCGCCATAGAGCGCCGCGAATAGCTCAACCTCCCTGTCGGGCTCACCATTCCAAACATGGCACGAAACCATGGTTGTCCAAGGTAAATACATTGTGCTCATCAAACGAGACCACGGCGGAAGCTCCTGAGCTGCCTTGGCTGTCTGTCCACTCCACTCCCGCGGCTGAGTGCGACGAAGATTTGTGAGATACGTAGAGGCCTCGTCTCGACCTTTTTAGCTGGTACGCCCTCCAGTTCCAGTAATTTACACAAACCGGAGTCTGTTGTGATAACCTTCAACGTACCCTTCTGGTATTGCTAGATAACTATCGTCGTACACCTTTAAACATTCGTATAGAGACAATCCTCTTCAAGGCGGCGATTGTTCTAACAAGCCAACAAAGCCCATAGAGTTAAGGCTCCCTTCTTTTACTCTTTCGGTGTTTTTGATAGTTAAAATAAAGTAAATGACTTTTATAGTGGATTCTTCAGATAGTTTTTCGAGTTTAAAATCATATCCGCTGTTATCTCGTAAAATACAGACAAAAACCATCAGCTGTAGTTAAAATCTATCAACAACAGCCTAAAAGAATAAGGCCTTAAGCTTTTCAAAAGAGATTTTAAGGATCCACTTGTTGCAATCCTTACGACTGCTTCAGGACTTTTCCGACCGCTATCTATAGCCGTATGACCACGTACGAGAGGTTACGACCACCTCTCGTGGCGTTACGACCACTCTGTCGGTCTCACGACCACACAGATAGTCATTTCGACAACGTTATAGCTCCTCCGATCGCTTCGACTTCATAGTCATAAACTTCTGCTGAAGTTTCAACCACGTTCTCTGCCGCTGCGTTGCCTTTCCTTTGACCTTGCTTGAATTACCGTAGTCGTAGCTCCCTACGACCATGCAGTGATTCTACCGATCATTGTTCACCGTGGTCGAAACACCCTTTCGACCACGTTCACTTCGTCACAACGTGGTTGAAGCCCCTTTCGACCACGTTCAATGCTTCACAACGTGGTTGAAGCCCCTTGCGACCACGTTCAACTCGTTACAACGTGGTCGAAGCACCTTTTGACCACATTCACTTCTCCACAACGTGGTCGTAACTACTACCGACCATGTTTACCTTGCACTGCTGTGGTCGTAGCACCTCCTGACCACGTTCAATTCTTTACAAGGTGGTCGAAGCCCCTTCTGACCACGTTCACTTCTGGTTTGCCGTGGTCGTAACGTCTTTCGACCACGTCTGCGATGTCGTAGTTGTAAGTCGTTTTACGACCACGTCTGCAAGAACACAATGAAGTCGATACTCGATAATTTTTCCTCCTCTTCTCTTTATTTCTTTTCCTCCACTTTTCTCACACTTTTTCTCACCTTTTCGGTGCACCTCTGGTTACATAACTCCACCCCTTTTTATACCCGGATCTACGACTTTTACTCGGGTTACGACTATGATTACAACTCGATTCTGACTCCGACTACAACTCAACTTCGACTACGACTTCAACATGAGTTTGACTACTTGATTTCGACCATGACCAAACCTTGAATATAACTTCTAAACAAAATTATTTCCAACATTCTCTCCCTAATCTTGTTTAGTGACTTCAGTCAAACTCGTATCCGACCATGACAAAACTTTGTCCACGACTTCTAAACAAGATTATTTCCAACATACTGGTTCGACGCAGAGGTGAACCAGTATGCTGTTGGAACACTCAAAAGTATTGTTGGCACTCATAAGTGTTGTTGGCACACACAAGTGGGAAGCTAGAAGGCACAAAGGAGAGTTGAGCGGCAGTGGGAATAGAGAGGTGTTGCTTGACGTTAGGCATGCATGGTAGAGGGCTGCAGAAGAAAATTTCAGCAAGAAATGTAGGACTCTGAAGTTTATAAACTTCTGAAGCTTAGAAGTTTTGGGCTACACCCATACTCTCATACACACACATACTGAGGTCCTACTGTTTCCTATAAGCCATATTTATAGGACTAACAAACTGACTCAACAAGCTCTATCTAGATAGCTAATGAAATATCTAGTCACCACTAGAACTGACTTGCACTATCTAGTCACTACCACGTCCAAGACTCATCTTAGCATCAGAGCAGCATCAGCTCGTCATTGACATCCGTCTTGACGAAATGTGTTTGCTCCTCCTTCTTCGGCTTGCAGCATTCGGAAGCAAAATGTCCATAGTTGTTGCAGTTATAGCATCTCATCTTAGCCTTGTCGAATTTATAGTTCTTGCCCTGAACGTGTAGACGCTCCTCATACATCTTGAGGCGGCCGATTGCATTTTCTACCATCATTGTCTTCAACTCCCCCAATTGCTCAATGGTTGAGACAATCTGCAAGTACTCTCTCGGGATGGCGCGGAGAAGCTTCTTCACAACATAACTCTTCTCCATCTTCTCACCAAGACCGCAAATCTGGTTGGTAGGAGTCGTCAATCTAACAGTGAAGTTGTCCATCAACTATGTTTTCTTTATGCGCAAACTCTCTGTTAGAGTTATAATCTTGTTTTTCCAGTCATGGTTGTAGTCCTAGCCGTGTACGAGTGGTCGAAGTCGTGTACGAGTTTGGCCGTGGTCGTATACGAGTCCAGGTCATGGTCGTATACGAGTCCAAGTCGTGGTCATATACGAGTTCGGGTCATGGTCTTATAAGAGTCCGCTCCACAGTCGTAGTCGAGTTCGAATAGTAGTCGTGGTCGTAACTGAGTCGAAGTCATAGCGTAGGGTATAAAAGGCAGAGCCATGTAACTGCGAGAGCAAGGCGAGAAGGGCGAGAGAGGCCAAGGTGATCAGTGTGATCGAGAGGCAAGAGAGAGAGAGATGACGACCAGGGTGATCGTAGAGATTTGTGTGATTGAGAGAGAAAAATAAAGAGGAGAAGAGTGGTTTGGCTCTGAAAATCTATCGAATTCATTGTGTTCTTGGACGTGGTCGTAAATGACTTACGACCACGGTGAGCAGGGGATCACAAGCGTGGTCGTAAAGCAGTTACGACCACAGCGATCAAGCAACGGCATGCACAGGAGCAGCATACGTGGTCGTAAGGAGTTACGGCCACAGTGACAAGCGGAGCTATCCACAGGTAGACGTGGTTGTAAGGAGTTACGACCACGGTCGTGGAGCTGAAGCTGTGGTCGTAAGGTATTACGACTGCAGTGGTGATATAGCCTTCGGCGTGGTCGATAGAATCACTGCGTGGTCGTAAGGAGCTACGACTACGGTAATCAGCCGTGGTCGAAGGAGGTGCAGCGAGAGGCGGTGAACGTGGTCGTAGCTTCTGCTGAAGGTTACGACTATGTGGTCGGAGCAGCGAGGCGTGATTGGAGAGATCGCAGTGTGGTCGGAGGACCAACAGAGCGGTCGTAGCAACACAAGAGGTGGTCGTAGCCACTACAACGTGGTCGTACGGCTGCAGGAGGTGGTCGTAGCGGCCAGAACGTGGTCGTAAGATCTTGGGCACAGTCGTAAAGGCTGTAGCACTCTCGAACTCACTCTTAAGGGTCAGCACACGCGTCTCTTTGACACGGTCAACGCCGACATACATCGTCTTGAGCGTGTCCCACATAGCTTTCGCCATCTCATTTTCGACAAGTAGGAGGAGGGTCTCCTCTAAGACTCCTTGGAAGATAGTCGCAAGAGCTATCTAATCTTTGCTCTCATCAACGTCGTCGGGCACCACAACTTTCCAAACGCCTTATGAACACAGAAGACTTTCATCTTCACCATCCATGCTGTGTAGTTCCTCCTCATGAGCAGGGGATATTGGAAAGTCACGCTCCCCTCTCTCGCTGATGCATTTGGCGCACTCCCATCACCGGTGACACCACTGCCCCGTGAAGCTGAACACGGCATGATTTTTGGTATGCAATATAACTGACTCTTATATCAATTGTTGGAACACGCACAAGTATTGTTGGCACTCATAAGTGTAGTTGGCACTCACAAGTGGGAAGCTAAAAGGCACAGAGGAGAGTTGAGCAGCAGTGGGAATAGAGAGGTACTGCTTGAGGTTAGGCACGCATGGTAAAGGGCTACAGAAGAAAATTTCAGCAAGAAACGTAGAACTCTGAAGCTTATAAACTTCTGAATCTTACAAGTTTTGGGCTACACCCATACTGAGGCCCTACTACTTACTAACTATTATGCCATATTTATAAGACTAACAAACTGACTCGACAAGCTCTATCTAGATAGCTAATGAAATATTAGTCACCACCAGAACCGACTTGCACTATCTAGTCACCACCGGAGGCTCCAAGGCTAACACAGCTAGCTTAGATTAGTCGATTACAATTTTGCTTTGTCATCTCAAGGAGATGAAACCTGAAGCATCCAATGTAGTCTTGATTTGTACGGCTAACTTTGTGTTTACACGTGACAGAGTAACATCAAGTAACTTCTCCAAAAAACCCATTGTCGACAACAAGATGAACTCAACATTAGCCACTAGACTCGCGCTGCGTTGCTGGGTCAGGGAGGCCGCCGTGAAGTCGTTCGTGCCCGCCGTGCAGTGGAAGGCGCGCGGCGCTTTCGAGGTACGCCTTGTCATCCTGGCTCGTGACCGGAGGCGGCGGCAGGGCAATCCACAGGTCAGCGGCTGGGTCTACGACCGAGTAGCGGGCGTCGGCGCCGTGCGCGCAGAGGAGGCGGCGGCCGCATGAGGCCGCGACGTAGGCGCCCCTGCGCTTGAGGGTGGTGAGGAAGGCGCGGAACGGACCCAGGTCGACGACGTTGTGGATCCTCGGAAGGCTGCGCGGGCCACGGACGAACATGGTGTCGGGGGCTGCGGGGCCGTAGCGGCGGGTCTTGCTGCCGGTCGACAGGAAAAGAAGCCCGGCGGGCGCCGGGGGGCGGTGGTTGCGTCCCGCAGGAGGTATCGGCGTATCGCGCGAGGAAGGCGACGCGGAGCAGCGCCGGGCGGACGACGGAGTAGAGCAGGTCGGCGGAGGCGAAAGCGAGGGCGCGCGCGGCGGACGGCGACGGCAGGCGGCCGGCGGCCGGCGATCTAGAGCACGACGTCGTCGCCGAGGCGGCTGAAGGGCTGCTCTCGTCGTGCATGCTGCCGCCACATTGACAACGACGCCGCGGGGGAGCGCTGCTCGTCTCTCTCTCCTCCTCCTCGTCTGCATCAACGCCGACGCCGCTTCTTGATCTCTTTGCCATGATCGACATAGTATCTTGCTACGTTCTTGGCCCAATTTTTCGCCTACAAGAGCGGAGAACATGTTAGATTGTGGCATTAGTAAGCTAACTCGTAGTCAAATCATCAGAAAAGGAGGCAACACCATAAAGTAGGGGGTTTCAAGGTTGGACCTGGATATGGGACATTATATCAGCAAAAGCTCTTTTCTCATGCTTCCTCAAGATCCATTGGTAGAGCTTTTCCTGCATGATTAAATATTAAAGTGAAATTTAGCCAAGCACATTTTTATGCAACTTATCCCATAAGGAAAGATAACATAGCAACTGTAAGATATTATATTTGATAGACAAGCACATAAAAAGTTTTAGATGATACTATTATCACAGATGGAAATTCAGATTCTGCACCTAAAAAAATACTCATCGTGTTCTAGGAAGAATACTCCCATATGTTGTCTGGAAGGACAGGAACAAACTCTGACATGGCCAAATCTTTATCTATAATTGTAGATACCCTTACAATTTCTCTCTGAAAGAGTAATCGAACAAAATTCCGGACTCTGCCACTCTTGCTTAAGGGCATATTCTTTACCTCATAAGTTGATGGTTTTTGGCTTTTGACTTTTGCTACAGTATCTAACTTTTAAACGGAGTATTTTATCAAGACAGAGTATACAAGTTAAACGATCTACACGTTAAAAGCCCAATATCTGTACCAGTTAAAATCGCAATTTTGTATATATCTCTCCGTAATCTGTATCGTAAATAATTAAAATTCAAAATTTTCAGCTAAAATTCAAAAGCCGCAGCCGAAAAGAACAGACCCTAATACTACAACACTGCAATACACAAGTTACTTCCATTAGGGACAAAAAAAATGGCACCTAAACATCTACAAAGGAGTCCTACATACATTGCATTGTGTACTTGTGACAGATCTGCAAATAACCTAATCTCCATTTTCCAGACCGTATCAAGATAAGCTACAATTGTACACAACTCAGTCTGACACAGCACATACACAAAACAAAGATCGAATTGAGACTGCTCTACACAAATACACAATGCTGAGTAAAAAAAATGACTGCTCCACGGATCACTCCCTCCCAAAAACACGCATTTCTTCTTCTACCAAAATTTTAGCACGACCAATAACCTACACACCCTCTACGGATGCCTAAATCCAACCTTTCCATCTCCACACGGAGGGCCGATGGAATTCAATTTCCTACCGGCGACGAACCAAACCGGCCGAAGAGGGAAGGGAGGGAACGGGGACGAGGGGGAGGGAGGGTGTACGGACGAGGGCATGTCGCTCGATGGCTTGGAAGGAGAGCCTCTGCTGGGCCATGGCCTGGGTGTAGAGCTTGGAGGGAGTTGGCGGCGCCGCAGAAGGTGGAGTAGAGCGTGCGGTCGGCCTCGTCTAGCCGTGGCGCGGCGTCTGTCTTCCTCTTCCGGGTCATCGTCGCCGCCGTCACCGCCGCTGGAGATCGTACGAGCAGGGGGCGATCGAAGAGGCGTTCACCCTTTTTCTCTTGTTTCTACGGGCGGGGCGGGGTGATGCCCTTTCAAATCAAACAACTCGTGTTTCGTTTTCTTTTGGTATTGATTCGGTAGCGAGGTGGTGGTGATGGACAAATCTAGTCCGAGGGTAAAATGGGCCGGGCCGGGCCTACTTGTATGGTTGCCACTACTATTCATCATCTGCAACCAAAAGCCATAAACAAAAACAATATGAACTGGCCCTAGATCTCACTCGCTATATCGCCATTTTTCTCTCTAGTTTATATTGGCCGATAGAATTTCTCCACCTTTCTTATTGCCTTGAGATTCATATAAGATAGATTGGTTTACCAAGCTCTTGCCTTAGAATTCCATTATGTGGACCGAACAACGAAGCAACAACGAGGAGGACAAGAAGGTGACTGGCGACAAATCAATGAATCAAATTGACAGAGGAGTTACTGAACGAAGAGGTGGTGGAAAGGGGGTTGATGGTGGTGACATGAAAATAGAAAATTTTATTTGATCACCATCGATGAGGGGAGCAATAGGGGGAGGCGATGGCGAAGGAGAAAGAGGAGGATCCCATAAAAAAAATATTGTATTGTACTATCTTAAGACCGGTTTGAGGACCAAACTCAACCAATACATTAAATAGGTCAAGAATTTAGCCCATACCATATGTTGGGGGGAGTGGCCCCCATCTTGGACCAAACAGCCCACAGCGCTAGCAGAACAGGCCGACAGCTTCAAGGAAGCTCACAAGGCCAGGGAAAGGGCATATATGCCCCTAGAAGAATAGACTTAGATATGAGTATTTATGTAACTCCAAGAAGGAGAAAGGACATGTATACCCCTATAAAGATATGGACACATAGAGATATCTATGTAAATAAGCCCCAATGATTATATATACACGCCCGAGTGCACCATGGGGAAGACCAGAGCACATTTTTTTTAGCAAAGAGTCAGACAATACCGACTTCCAGACACTACCACAAACTTCTATTGCTATCCCTAGAGTGTGTGGTTACAGGTGTCCTTTTGCGGTCTCCCTGTGACCCCCTTTCTTTACTGTTTGATGCGTAATCATAATAGTTAGCGCCGTTCGTGGGGACGGCATAGAAGTAGCTAAGGTAAGTGTGGTTGGCGATGGCGTCGAAAAAGGCTAAGGCGTCAATGCCAAAGAAGACGTCAACCCTGAAGAAGGCGATGGCATCAACCGCCAAGCGAAAGAGAAGCACAGCCTCCAAATCTAGCACTGCTGCAACGGAGGCAGCCTGCGAGGAACTCCCGGAGCAGTGGCGCACCAGTGCAACTACAATGGAGGCAGCCTGCGAAGGGCTTCTAGAGCAGTGGTGTATTGGCACAGCCGCAACGAAGGCAGCGACAACCAGCAGAGGGGGCCCTTTGACGACTACCCCGATAGGGGGTCGGAGGAGTGGCGAACAGAGGCGGTGGCCAACGCGAACCCCTGTGTCGGCATTGGCGTAAGCACCGCCACCTTCCCCCCTACCACAGGCACAAGTAGAGACGTCCTTGAGGCAATATGTGGAATGATACAACAGGAGCTAGCGGAGTTGCGATCAGCCATGTGCGAAATGTAGGGGTGAGCACTTTAAACCCGAGAACCGAACATCGAACCGAACCCGGATAGACCGAATTGTCGGTCTATTCGGGGTTCGGATTCGGTCAATATTTTGATTTAGTTCGGTCTTCGGGTTCGGGTTCGGTCTTTGGCCTTCAAAACCCGAATAGACCAAATAACCCAAATTCTGGTTTTATAGAAAAGGCCCCCGTCAAGGCGTCAAGCACTCAAGCATCGGCCCAAACCCGAAAAGCTCATTTGGTGTGTCTATCATGTATTTACTGGCTGGCTACTCATTGCTTTATGCATGAATATTATTTGTTTTGTTTAGCTCATTACAAAGATTTCGCAAACAACAGTGGATCTGGAAGCTCAGAGTTATTTCGGTCAATTCGGTAGACCGAATAGACCGAACAAAAAATTCGATCTATTTGGGTTCGGTTCTTGTTTTTTTTCTGAGAAATTTGGTCCTCATTTTTTAGAACCCGAATTTTCCAGAGACCGAATAGACCGAACCGAATAGACCGAAAAGACCGAATGCCCAGCCCTAGCGAAATGGGCAGGGGATCAAACCCCAGCAACCCTCGCCATGGTAGCTGAGGAGGTGACCAAGGCTAGGATAGAGAATCAGCAAACCCGCACAGAAACATCTCATCGCCTGGACCCGGAGTCGCCTCTCTCTGTAGAGTTGCAGTAGAGTGCCTGGCAAGAGGACTTCAAGATGCTTACCATGGAACCGTATAAAGGCGAAAAGGACCCCTACAAATTTTTATGCATCTACGAGATGGTGATTGAAGCGGCGGGAGGCGACAACACGATGAAGGCCAAGGGACTGCCCCTCGCCCTCCAAGGGTGGCACTCTCTTGGTTCTTCACCATTACCCCTGGTTCCATATACGCATGGGAGCAGATTTGGAACCTTATGCATAACAACTTTTAGGGCAATTACGTGGAGCGTGTTTACACTAACTAGCTCTTCACGGTGAGGTAGGAGCCGGGAGAAAAGCTGTGGGCCTACTTCAAGCGCTTCGCGAAGGTCCACTACTAAGTCAGAGATGCCAACGAGACTAACATAATCAACATGGCCATCCGAGGCCTCAAAAGGGCCCATTCGCTGAGTACAATGCGCATAAACCCATAAAGTTTGTAGCCAAGCTCTTCGACAAGATGGAAGAATATACCAAGGTAGAGGAGGATGCAATGCAACGGGAGGCCGAGGCGAAGCCGATGGCCCCTGATGCAAAGGACACCGCAGAGGCCCCTAAGGGGGGAGTCAGGTCTTAAGCAGTGAAGGAGGCTCGCTCCAAATATGTCTTCGGCATCGAGGGAGCTGATGACAGTAACGCCACGAAGGCCACAGTTGCAGCGAGGTCATGAGGATGGACGTCAACAAGGGCTTTGGTGCGAAGTTCATGGCCGCGGGGGCCACCTCACCCGAGACTGCACCTCCATTGCAGTCCTCCACGAAAGCGTAGCCAGGGAGCAAACTCAAGTCACCAACACACCGCATGATTGCGCACTTGCAGCAGCGCCCAGAGGCACCCTACATTTAGCCCCTCCCATCGTACTACGGATCTAAGCCTTGGAGACCAACCCACACCGATTAATTAACACCATCTCAGGCGGATCGTCCTTGGACTTCTCCTCCAAAAGGCAACAAAGGGCTTATGCCTGTCGGATACATCACGTGGCGTTTACCCAACGCAGCTGCCTCCAGAGTGGGCTTGCGCAGACATCACGTTCACAACGAAGGACACCACGGGGATAGATTCACCCACCAGGATCCCTTGGTTATCATAGCCAACATTGCTGGCTACGAGGTGTGATGGGTTCTAGTTGATGGCAGAAACTCTGCGGACCTCTTGTTTGTAGATGTCTTCGACCGAATGGGCCTCCCTCGGAGTAGGCTAGTGCCAGTCCACATACCCCTACAAGGCTTACGGCGGGCGCCCGGTCAGCGCCATAGGGCAAATAGCACTCGAAGGGCTCTTCGAGCAAGGGGCGTGGAGTAGGCGCAAAGTCATCACGTTCGATGTTGTCGATTTGCCATACCCATACAATGCTATCCTAGGGAGGTCCACCCTCAACATATTCGGCGCAGTCCCGCACCACAACTACCTCTGCATGAAGCTCCCATGTCCTGAAGGAGTCATCACGGTCTTAGGTGATCAAGACCTCACGCGACAAATTGAAGTCGGTGCGTGAAGCCTACACCAGAAAGTCCATAGGAATTGTGAGCCCACCTGTGCAGCTAGGGCCGCAAATGTACACAAAGTAGCTTCTTTATATGCTAAATCATCTGTAACCGATTTCATACAATTTTATGCTAAATGTGCATGTGGGGTTGAAATTTCAAATACCGAACTTTTATGAAATCATTCTCTACAAGACTGTGGGGCCATATGTGCACCGAGGCCTACCAATGTGCATAAAGTAGCTTCTCTACACACTAAATCATCTCCAACAAATTTGAGTCAGTTTCATGAAAAAATTATAGTGTGAATGCGAGATTGAAATTCTAAATACGGAACTTTTACTTAATTTTGTAGAGTGAATTCTAGATAAATGACATGATGTAAGTTAAGAATTGATCCTAGCTCTACCATGTCTCTTGAATTGGCTTTGGAATCAAGAATTTTATTCTAAGTGATAGCCAAACAACTATATCCTTGGAACTAAATCCGAATTCCATAATTCTAGTACCAATATTTGGAAGCCAAACGGGATGTCATAGAAATAGGAGACATAATTTACATGAATATAGGAAGTCTCTTTTAGGCTGCTTTAATAGCGGTATTTACATTTTCTCTTTCTCTATTAGTATAGGGGAGGAGTAAATTCTGGGTATTTTAGCTGGCTCTGTGGCTCCTGACTTCTTGACATCATAGCTACCTAGTTGCAAACCTATAGTAACTTCTCACAGGAGGCTACTACCCCCTCTAGTCATAAAAGAATGTCGTTTTAGGCATTGATATAGTTCCAAAACGCAACTTTGATCACTAATTTCTATTGTAATATATTCATAAAACCTAATAAAATTATATTATTATGAAAGTTATTTCCAAGACAAATTTATACATATCATTTGCATATGTTTAATCTAATTATTAAAAAGATATCGATAGTAAAAATTTTGAAAGTTTGACTGTACGTAACCTAAAACACATTCTTCTTCAAATTAAATAGAAAAAGAATGGCCCACGTGTCTACGCTGGAGACCAAACCAAGAGGTCATAAAGCCGCCAATCACCACTGTCCGTACCCTTATCCGACGGAAAAATTCTATTGTGCAATGGTTACACATGAGAGTTTGTGTAACTAGCGAATCAGACGATGACACGTGGCATATGTACACTGCAGCAATACTGTAGATGCACTGTAGCAGTACTGTAGTCCATACAAAAGTAATATTTAAAATTGCTATTACAATACCAGACTGTATAGAAAATATATTTTAAAAATAGCTGCTACAGTATTTTTACCATATGTTATCGTCTGATTCACTAGTTACACAAACTCTTAAGTAACGGTTGCGTAATAAATTTTTTGCGTCCGTCGGCCGAACGCATCCACCACTTCCTCCACCTCATACCCCCAGCCAACCCACCGAACGTCCACGCGTTCCACTTACAGGTCGGACCCACCACTCTACTGCCAGCGTGAGCCCCACATGTCAGTTACTATCGTCTCCCGCGGCTAGTCTCACTAGGACAGCACCACCGCCCCCTGAGGTCCACTCCTTCGCCACTCCCTTTCCTACTCCACTTTTCTCTTATTTTCATTTTTTCTACTATTTTCTTCCGCCATTTCCATTGCTCTCCTCCCTCGCATCCTAGGCTTCGCCTTCGCTTCTCGAGTCTTGCTCAGATCCGATCGCTCGGCCGCCTCGACCCCCGCCGCTCCCCAATCGGAATGTAGTTCTCCCCCAGGCCCGATCGCTCCACTCGCAGCAATCGAAATTTTCCCGAGGTTTTTTGGGGGAATTTTGTCGGGCTGTTTCTTCGTGAGATCCGAGCCGTGCTAGTCCTAGTTTGGGGTGTTGGAGCTTGATGTTCGCCAATGCGTGGGTTAAATGAGCTCGATTTGAGAATTTGGCTGGTTCGTGGTTGCTAGGTCCGTGTGAAGGCCTGCCTCTTGTGTTCTTTAGTGCATGCGTTCCTAGTTTCTTTAGCTTTGGTATGATTTTAAAGTTGGGTTTTTTAGAGGATTTTGGGAGATGCTGGACATGGACAAGCTCAGCCATGAAGATGTGCAGGTTTTTGGCCGTTCGAATTAGGTTTGAACTGAGCAATTGGAGGTTACTTTGGCCCAAATCTTATTTGGATTAGCAACTTTTCGTCAACCTGTATTTTTCTAGGCAGTTTTTGTTGATGTTTGGTCTAGTTACAACTTTAAGTATATGATTATTAGACACTGGTAAGCTCAGTTCCTGACAAACTGTGCTCCGTTGCGTGATCGTTGCATTGATTGTTGTGGATGTGTAGTACGGGTGAATCAAAAGTCCTCTAGGATTTGATGCAGTTTGGAGTAACATTGGGCATGTGATCATGTTTTAGGTGACTAGGTTCAAGCCTCCAATAATTGGTTCAACTAAAGATGGAACTGTAGATATAATTGGGAACCTTTTCTTGACTGTGCATAGTGTAACCAATAATTGAATGCCCTTGGTCGAAGAGCAAAGACCTACTGCAGTAAAGATATCTATGAACAAATATAGGCTGTTTCTTTAATTGCCTGCTGAACGGCATTAGATGATAGATGCCATTAGCTACTAGACAGAGCTGTGCTTTTCATCTATCTCTGCTACTGTAGATTCATGAGACGGTAGAGCCAGTATATATCCCAATTGCAAGTCCAGTGAGCGGTGAATGTGATGTTGCTTTCTTTTGCATTTGCAGCGTAGTAAGCTAGCCAATGAAGAGGAAGTGCATGAAACAGACCACAAGATTATAGTTTATGGTGCCTGGATGAGCAGTGGAAATGCTACTGGCTGTGGAAGGAGGAGGCTTTTTCTCATCATCAGCTTCAGGGTACAGCCATGGCCTCGCTCTTTTGCTGTTTGGACGGAAAGATGAAGAGAAGCCTGTCAAGGTATCACCATGGAATCAGTACAGACTAGTCGATCGGGAAGCTGTGCAGGTGTGTCATCTGGCTTCCAGGAAAAACCAAGCTCCTGGTAAATGCGCTCCCTTTATCTGCTTTGGTTGCACAGCTGCTGGGCTTGAAGGGGCATCTCCTCCAAAATTGAGTTCAGGAAACACATTGGACAGCTCATTGGAAGAGTCATCTGGTTCAACAAAGAAGAAGGTAACAACTAATGGTTCCATCACTGGAAATGAGAGGAAAGGCTGTCTTAAGAGCAACTCAAAAAGGGATTCTTCAGATCATTGTATAGTGGTAGGTGAAGGTGAAGAACCACGTGAGTCGCTTGAAGAAGTGCAAACCTTGAAAACTGGTATGGAACGGAGAAAAGTTCAATGGACTGATACATGTGGAAATGAGCTTTTTGAGATAAGGGAATTTGAAGCCAGGTACTGTCCAAAAATTCCATTTCCCCCTTGCACCTCATCGTGTCCCCTGCAAATATATCTGCTGCAGGATTATCAATGCAGAAATAGTCCATTATCATTTGTCATATTCATAAATGACCACAAATTTTAGTTCATTTAAGGAGCAGTTGCACTGTGAACAATATGTGGTCTGAATTTTTGTTGTCTTGACTGGGTTTAGTATTGCTATTAAATATCGACAATCTGAAGAATACCTCCGTCCTTGTTCTGATTTGCACTTGTTAGAATAATCTTGTTTCTAGTCGTAGAAGTTGTACTCCTCGTCGTCGAGTCCGTGTCCGAGTTCAAGTCGTGTTTCCGTTTTCAAGTCTGTTCCGCGTAGTCATAGTCGAGTACGACTTTGTATCCGAGTTTGAGTCGTAGTCGAGTCCGCCCCATAGTCATAGAGCTAGGTATAAAGGGCAGAGCAATGTAGTCGAGAGGATGCAACGAGTTGAGGTGATGTAGTCGAGAGGAGGTGTCGAGCACGAGGGTGATTGGTGTGATCGCAGAGCAAAGGGCAAGAAGAAAGCCAATGCGATTGGTGTGATTGAGAGGCAAGGCAAAAGAGAGGAGCGATCGGTGTAATCGTAGCGATCGGTGTGATCGAGATAAAGAAATAAAGAAGAGGAGCGGTTTGCCTCTAGGAAGTCTATTGAGTTCACAGATGTGGTCGTAACCAGAGTTACAACCACGGCAATGAGCGGAGGTGTCCGCAGATGCTGAAAACGTGGTCGTAAAGAAGTTACGGCCACGGTCACAGAGCAGAAGACGTGGTCGTAAGTGTTACGACCACAGCATAAAGGCGTGGTCGTAAGTGATCACAGCGGGGAGACATGGTCGTAGCAGTCGACAGAGCCTTCGACGTGGTCGACAGCATCACAGTGTGGTCGTAATTGGGTTACGACTACGGTGATCGACCGTGGTCGAAGGAATTGCAGCGCAACGGCGGTGAACATGGTCGTAACTTCTGCTGCAGTTATGACTACATGGTCAGCAGCGAGACGTGATCGGAGATGTCACAACGTGGTTGTAACGACTGTCAGCGTGGTCGGAGAACCAGCAGAGCGGTCATAACGACTCAGGAGGTGGTCGTAGCCTCTTCAACGTGGTCGTACGGCTGCAGTGAGTGGTCGTAGTGACCTTGCTACAAGGTGGTCGTACAGGTCCTAGGAGTTGTCGTAAGACTGCAACAGCACTCATTTATTCATACATTGAGTTCCCTCCAAATTAATTTGTGATGATAGTTTATTTATTTGCATATCCATTGTGAACTGCAAAGTCTTGGAGCTTGTTAGTCCTCAAACTGCATCCTATATTGAACATGGGTGCAATGATGTTCATAGATGTATACTGTATTCATGTGTTATTCTATCTATAGCTTGCTATAGCTCTAATATCATCTGATTGATGAGTGATTATCTTTCAACAGTGATGAAGGTTTGTCCGATGATGAACCGGAAAACGATGGTTTCAGGAAATGCGAGTGTGTGATTCAGTAGAATTCATGTCTGTACGATAACCTTGATGGAAGCGATGCTTCATGGGTTGCTGAAGTCTTTCCACCTAGGATGTGCTTGCACTGGTGACATCTCATCAATCACGATGATATCTGTGGACTGTGGAATGAAGCCAAGCGAACATACTTTTTTATCTTACAGAATTATTTGTTGGTGCTAGTCTGCGCGGTAGGGTTACAGTTTTGATGCCGAATGTACCATATCAAGATTTGACTACTTTATTTCTTTTTATCCTCTTTTCCTGCCTTTTCTTTTCCTGGGTGTTCTCATACTCCACTGTACCATATAAGGCTGTCCAGTTAGTGTTGTTAGCGATGTTGGATTTTTGCTATCTTGTTTGCTTTGCTCCTCACATGTTAAGTGATGCCTTGTTGACCTTTTTTGTTCAAGATGTTATGTTCATGTCTTGATGGCTATATGGGTGATGCCACTGAAAAGAAGGATCATTTACTTTCTGTCACATTATATGGCATGTGAATTTGGTCTTCTTTCTCCAACAATTTGATTAAAAAAAATGAGGTGTCGCTCTCCAGCAATTTGAATAAGATTGCTCGTCCAACAATTTATAAAAGAAAGTGTCCGCTCCACTACAAGCTAAATTTAAATAATGAAACTATTTTAATTCTTACACCGCTAAGGACAAGAAGTAAACACACAAACCTATTTCTGTAAGGTACATGATCAAAATAACACGCATTTCAGTTAGCAACAAAATCTACACGAGTGTGCCACAATATCAGCCTTTTCTTTCCAGCTTATGACTTATAATTTTTCTCGAACAAACAAACGAAACGGTTTTTGTACCGTCGTTTCAAAACAGCTTATTAGGATACTTAATTTTTCTCGAATAAGCAAACAAGATGGTTTCACCATCATCGTTTCCAAACAGCTTATCAGAATAGTCTTTTAAAAATGGCTTATCGGCTTTCGTTTTATTCGCACGAGCAGTAGCACTAAGACCAAAGCCTATAAGCCAGCAGCACAAAAGAACATGGAGGGATGAACATATAAAAATTAACAGAAGGGCAAAAATGACCTTTTCCTTAGCATGTATCATACAAGTCTTTGTGCACATAGAGAAAAAGGCTTAAGTCCATACTGAATTAGATTCTGAACACAGCATACCAGGCCGCTGGGATACTGCTCATGGGCTGGTCATTGGCACTCGCAGTATAGCTGCTGTGCAGTAGAACACACAGTCCAACCGTGCAAGTCTCCAAGCGACGAGTGCGCGGGGTGACGGGGACAATCGCAGCACGCAGGAATGTCTGAATGTGCTGTGCCCATGTTGAGTCCCTGCAAACCTCACAAGACTAGCAGCAAAGCGCCACAGGGCAACTCGCCATCACACACCGGCTACTCCTCCGTCTTGGCGCCTCCGTCTGCAGAGGGAAGAAGAAACTTGGCACCACACACAGCTATCCACAACGAGTGCGTGTGCGTGTGTCCAAACCTTCTCCACGCGTTCCCTCCTCCCAGCTCATACCTTCCAAGAACAAGAACCACCCTGCAGAAGTGCAGAGCTCGAGCGTAGCAATGTCTTTTGCTCCTTCCATCCCTTCCATCAAGGTGAAGGTGGGAGGCGTCTCGCCTCCACACCGCACATGCAGGTCGTTCGCCGTGATCAGGAGCTCCAAGGCGGATGGGCCCAGGAGACCCGCGGCGCCCCCCCTGTCGCCGCCGCCTATGCCTCCCAAGACGCCGGCTCTGTCCACCCCTCCGACACTGTCCCAGCCGCCGACCCCGGTGAAGCCGGCTGCGCCGACGTCGTCGTCGTCGCCGCCTCCCCCTGAGACGAAGCCGGTGGAGGCCGCGGCCCCGGTGGGTGCGGAGACGCCCCCGCCGGTGGCAGGGGTCGTGACGTTGGAGTACCAGAGGAAGGTGGCAAAGGACCTGCAGGACTACTTCAAGCAGAAGAAGCTGGAGGAGGCCGACCAGGGGCCCTTCTTTGGGTTCTTGGGAAAGAATGAGATTGCCAATGGAAGGTATGTTTGCCCCCCTGCAAGACGCATCGAATTTGTGAACCAGAAAGTTCTTTCAAGTAGGTACATGCTTGCTAGGTTTTTACTATTTGCAACTAGTTGATGAAATGAAATAATCAATTCATGAACTAGGAATACTTATTGACCTACTAAACTGCAAATTAGTGGCGTAGAATGATCATGGTGTAACGTTGTCACAAACAGCATGCCGTCAAACAAACAACAGAGTTAAGATTGATAACTTAGTAACTAGTACTTCAGCATGTTCCCGAGTCATTAAAAACGAGGGCCTAGTAAAGTTACTGCAAATTATCATGTTCTATGTAGTTACTCATACAGGCTACTACTAACTACGACAAGCATGCTAAAAATAAAGGCTGATGCAGACCTAAGGTTCAGTGTGTTATTGAATAGGTTAAGATTGCTCGTTCCTCTGTTGTGGTTCTGAATGTTAAAAATCTCGCAGATGGGCGATGTTTGGGTTTGCAGTAGGTATGCTAACAGAGTACGCAACAGGCTCGGATTTTGTTCAGCAAGTGAAGATCCTTCTCTCCAATTTTGGAATTGTGGACTTGGATTGATGGCAGATGTCTGGCGTTATTGTTCTGTATAAGTCTGAAGTACAACGTATCTTGTTTTATCCAACATATAGAAAGATCAATCTTGCACATTCTTATATCCTTGACTTCATTTGTGCTGTCCTGTCAATTTTGAGGAATGTAAAAGCCACATTTCATTTTTATTTGTTTATGTACTTGGATTTGCTCGTGGAGAAGTATAAATGGTTATTCGATTAGAATTTACATACATGCTAAAAAGCTTATCTAGAATACTGCATGATTACAAGGGTCTAACCACAATTTAGCTTTTCTGCCGAATAACTCATGTAGCTTGAGTTCAAGCTGACATGAGTCAGTCCATCTGTTATACTTTATTAAGCTAGACGACCATTTCAAAATTAAGATAAATCATATTATTACAGTAGTACAATGACCCCCCCCCCCATGTAGTGAACACATAATCAGGCTTACAAATTGGTGGTTTGGGAACAAAATGAGCTATCTACATCATTTATTCAATCATACGGAACAAACTATCTATTCAGACAGATTACAGATGTATCACAAATATTACCTTCTGTGGAGTGTGCTCTCCATGGACTGTCAAGCAAAGACAATGGCGATCAGCAGAAGTTGTCCCTCATGATTGCTAAGTCTCTCTAAAGCTCCGTATGAGTCTGCACATCACAGCAAAGCACATGAACAATGTCCATATTCATGTTAGATGCCGGTACAAATTGAAGCCACGTAATATGCACTACTTCTAAAGAGCATTTGACAGATAGTGATTATTTGCAATTTATTCAGGACAGGGGAAAATGGAATATTAGTTGTCAATAATTAAGTGATTAAATGATAAATTCATGGTCATGGATCTGTAGACTATATGTTTCTTTGAAAGGCAACATTTACCTCAAATCTAAGAGTTAAGAACATCATGCACCTGGTAGTCTGGTACCATACCTCAAAATATAACTTAAAACCCTGTTCCTGGTACCGCCCTTATAAACAGGAAATTTTTACGGTATATTTTACTGATAGTAAGAAAGTGATAGTAAAAAATCAAATCTGACTACTGATTTGTAAGGGCAAAGTAGACTTTTTTTTGGTTGTAAATCTATCTTTTATGAGGGTATTATAGACTTTTCCTCTGAACCTATTATTAATCATTTTCATCGCTACCACCTCTCACCCATTTCCTACGCCACCGCCACTGTCTCTCATACGAGTGCTGCCGTGTCATTTATAGAAATTACTCTTACGTTATATGTTCTTTTTACTATTTTACATATCTCGGGATTCTACTACTACTAGTACTGCCAGTGGTAATATAACAAATACTAACTAATTTGACCTATTGAATTAAAAAGGATGAATTGCTTACGTTTATTTTAAGGTAATGTAAAAGAGTCCTATAAATAAGCTACCAGTAATCCCCACAAGAACACTTTCCAACCTCAAAATGGTGATATCGGATTGAATCCCTTAAAATGATTTGCCGGACAACAATCTGAGAAATGTATCTTAAAGCTGTGTGACAATCTCCGCAAACTCGAAGGTTCTTCATGATTCTTATGGGGCCACCTGAGGAGGAACGAGTCAGAACAAAGGCAACTGCAAGCTTTTCACTTTGACAGCTTAGCAACTCCTCTTTGTTCTATTCTTCGAGATCATACAGGCTCAACTCCGTCAGGGGAACGTAACCTGCATTCCTCATCTTCTGAAGCAAAAAAGAAAAAAAAAGAAAAAAAAAGCTTTTCGTAGATTTGTTTGGTGTTTGGATGTGATCTATCTCCAGCAATGAAGGTGTGAACTCCATCACCTAGGGTTACCCAACTGCGACCAGCCTCTTTTTTTCACTGCTGCTCCCCTCATTGCAGCTCGTGCTTTGGCCGTATCTTCCCACCTTCCTGTTGCTGCATGAAAATTAGATGCAAGAACATAGTTTACAGGATTTTGAGGTTCTAGTTCCAAAAGCATCCTTGAAGCTTCTCTCCCAAGATCCATATTGGCCCCATCTTTCGATTGTGGACAAGCAACTAAAACAGTCCTCCATATGAGACTATTTGGTTTCATTGGCATTCTTTTTATGTACTCTTGTATCTTGTCAAGCTTTTTAGGGAACATGCATAAGACTTGCACGCCTTTGTATTAAGAGGAAAAAC
Organism: Dendrocalamus sinicus; assembly: GCA_036346575.1. Classification (NCBI taxonomy): domain Eukaryota; kingdom Viridiplantae; phylum Streptophyta; class Magnoliopsida; order Poales; family Poaceae; genus Dendrocalamus; species Dendrocalamus sinicus. Next base: position 27,241,303 of record CM070643.1, on the reverse strand, counting down.
TGAACATAGCACTAGCCAAACTAGTGTTCGGATTTACAAAAGATGAACGCATAAAAGCAGGAAAGGCAGAGAAAAGAAGAGGAAGAAAGAAAGCTGAGGACTGAAGGGAGCTCTAAAGCAATGCAGTAGTGCTGCCCTGGTCGTACCCTATGTATTTAACAAAACCCAAAATAGGTTTTCTTCCTAACTATAATTCAAATTTGTGACCCTTGGATTAGAGATCAAGGGGCCCTTTGTTTTTGAAGGAGGAAGATTTTTTTCAGGGGGAGGGGGGTAGAATTCAAGGGGAGGGAGGAAAATTCATGGCCATTAGATCTCTAATCCAACAGTCCTAAATTTAGATGATAGTTAGAAAGAAAACATCCAGATGATGTTTAACAAAACCCAAAACATATAGAAAGTGGAAGCGACTCCGTGCTCGCCTAGCGCCAATTTGAGAATTCATGCTCGAATTTGGTCACTAGAGATTGAATATCCATCTTGTCGTTTTCAAAGACACCGGTGTTGTGTTCTTGCCAGACGGTCCAAAAGAAAAGGATGACAATTGAGTAAAATCCTTCCCTTTGATCCTTGGGCTCATAGGGATGTCCACCAATTGAGCAGTCGGCCTTCCATGCTTAGCATAGATCTTTGCAAACCGAATAGACGCATGATTTTTACCCAAACCCGCTTTACCTGTAACGCCCCCGTTTCCAGGGGCGCGTACGGACACGGCATTCCGCAACTATTCACGCATGAACAGTTATGGAATGTCGCGCAAGAGTATACCATCGCATGCTTACAACAAAAGACCAGCATATATTTTACATAAGGATTAACATCCATTTTTCGACAGCGGGGCGTGCAAGCCCAAAGTATACTTACATCACAAAAACTCCAGAATCCGCTCGAGCGCGGCCAAGACCTAAAGCCACGGGTCCTCGTCGAAGAAGAGACTTTCCGGGGCTTCTTCAACGGGGAGACCTTCACCTTCGTTTTGATCCTCTAAAGAAGGGCAAAAGCAAGCCATGAGCCAAACAACCGGCTCAGCAAGTCCCAAAGGGACCCTAACTTATTACATGCACGGAACATCAAAGGAAGGGAGTATACTTGGTTTATTAATTTGAGTGGATGCAGTTTTATTTGCAAACATTTTATAAAAGGGACCCAAACTACTTCTCAAGATCTCAGGGGTTTTCACAAAGAATTCTTTAACCAACTAGTCAAGTTCAAACATGTACAAAACTACTTAAGCTTTGCTGCTGGAATCACCCAAGTGACACGGCTCCAATAACCAGAGAGCACGGCGTATTCGAATACCATTTATTTGACTCTGCGAGTTTGCTCGACTTTACCCACACGATCCCTTAACTCCCGCGACGAGTTAAGAAAGCCGGTCGTTTCACTGCTCAACTCTTTATATAGGCTCTACCGGTAGAATTCACTCAGTCCGGATCCCACACACACACACACGCACACCCACACAAGAGAAAGCAGTGTCCGCTTGAGTGAACTCTACCGTTGTTAGGCACCAGAGCGCGGCTCACCTAACCTCACCGCTAAACCTCTGTAGAGTTTCAATCGAGTTGAGCGACTACTAGACAAGTGTTGACAAGTCAACTCCCGTGGTTGAGCGATTCGTGACATTTGCTCAGCGTAAGGGTTTGATCCTTATATTTTCACATGGTCCGCAACCTCGCCGGGCTCGCGACCCAACCTGAGGTAGCGGTGGGCGTGAGACCGTCTCGCGGTTTCCCACTCACCCTTACCCTACTCCAAACCTAGGGTAAAAGATTGGCGAGGACCGCCTTGCGTTTCCACTCCCCTTACCCTACCTTGTGCTGTGGCACTCTCCGCTCTAAGATACGGTGTCCCATACCACCCTACCTTAGAGTCGGGTTTTCTAAATTCTATTGGCCCACACCACAACCTTATTAGTGAAAGACTTTGCATGATAATAATATCCTACGATTATCTAGGTTAATGAGATAATTAATTCTAGGGTTTCAATGGCATGGCTACAAATTAAACATGGCATTTAGCGGTGGTAGGACTAACTATATCACAAGTCATTCTAAACATTTTATTTTATTTTCGAACTAATATTTCAGAACTAGCTCAATGCAAATAACATATTAACATATTTAAACATTATGGGATACAACATGATCAAAGGATTTGGGACTTAGTCAATCCGGATGATCTCAGCTAGCTCAAACGTAGAAACGCCTGGATCCTGAGCCTGTTCTTGAACCTCCGGGATCTCCGACACTAGCGCAAACACATAAAATAAATTAAATCCAGCTTGAGACTAATCAAGCGAGGGAAAATAAACTAATTAAAAAGAAATAAAATGCATAAACGCTCCAAATGGATTTTTAGGAATTTATTTGGGGAGGTTCTGTGGAAATGGAGTTCACCACTGGGTCTGGAATAATATTTGGAGCAAAGTGGTGAAATTTGGGGATTTTTGGGATTTTCTGTGATTTTCTGGGATTTATTTGGAATTTCTGGAATATTGGAAATTGGAAAATCCGGGGAAAATCGATGAACAGTAAAAGGCCCGGCCTGGCGAACGGCCCGCGCGGCCAACGGCCAGCGCGCGCCCATCTGCGTCTTGCGAGCGCGACGGAGACGGAGCGGGCCGGGGAGAAACGGCCCACGCCACGCAGCGTCCGTGCGACTTCGGATGGTTGTGCGCGGCCGGTGAACGGTCGGATGATCGAGCGAAGCGGCGGAGGAGATGAGTTGCGGGTGGATCGGACGGTGATGAAGAGGGTAGGCGGCGGCGTGCGGGAGATCGGGCGGTCGGCGTTATATGCCAACGGGAAGATCGAACGGCGGAGGGGAGGCCACGCCATCTTCTTCTTCCTCCGGCCGCACGCGCGCAGCAGAGGGACGGGGACGGCGGCGCCCTCGCCCTCTGGCCACGGCGAAGGCTCCCGATGGCAATGGAGGACACCACCGCGTCGGGCTTGACGAGGGGAGTTCAAATTGGGGCTTGGGAGGAGCAGGAGATCAACGGAGAAGGCGGGCAACAGAAGGGGGAGATTCGAGCTTGCGGTGGCGAGGGAGGTCACCGGCGGCGAGATGGCTCAATCGGTCGCGGTTACACGGGAAGAGGACCACGGGGCTCACGTTGGCAGTGGCGGCGGGAGCTGGGGAGCCTCGGAGAAGTCGGGCCACGGGGAGGGTGCGGCGGCCGGAAGGGAGCCTCGACGCCGGCGTTCCACGGGGCTTCACCTGTCCAGAGGAGGGCGGCAAAGGGGTTAGGGGAAGGTGAAGTCGCTCCAGGCGAAAGCAATTGCGAAATGGGCGAAGGGAGGGGGAGATTGGCTCCCGGGGGTGACCGGCGCAGGGGAGACCGGCGGCGGCGCTTGGGGCGACGGGAGCTCAATCGGCAGCTCGAGGAGGAGCTTGGGAGTGGCAGGAGGGGAATGGGAGTGCTTGGGAAGCTCGGGGAGCAAAGGAATGAAGGGGGAGCCGATGGGGCTTTTATACCCGCGCGGAGGGGAGGGCTCCTTCGGGGAGAAGGCAGCGACGGGGCTTCGGGCCGACAGGGAAGGACGGGGCGTCAAGGGTGATTAATCCCGCACAGTGGAAGGGGGCGGGGAGGTGGCGCGACGCGCGCACGAGACAGGCGAGCAGCGGAGCAGCGTAGCGGCGTGGCGTGGCGGGCGTGTCCGCGCGTGAGAGAGGGAGAAGGCGGCGGCGCCGGGGCGGGTCGAGGCGAGGCGGCGGCGTGGCGCGAGGCGGCCTCCTCCGGACCCGGAGCCGCGGACGGCAGGCAGCGGGCGCCCGCGGCGCGCGCGAAGCGGGCGTGGCGCGCGGCGGCGGACGGCGGCGAGGCGCGCGCAGCGCGCGCGCGCGCGGCGCTGGGCGGCGGGCGGCGTGGCGCTGCGGAGAGGAGCAGAGGGAGGCGCCGAGGCGAGGGAAGAGGCGGGGCGACTGAGACGCCAACGGCAGAGGGGGAGGCGTCAACGGGAGGAGGGGTCGGGCAACGGGGAAAGCAGGAAGAGGCGGGGCGCCAGCGAAGGGAGGAAACGCCGGCGTAAAGAGAAAGCGAGTCGAGGAGAACTTTCCCAAAAAGGAAAGTTTCAGATTTTCACTCAAAAATGCAGCAAAAATTTGTAAATTTTTATTTCGAAATTTTGGGGACTTTTCAACCTACCCCCCTTAAAAGAATCTCGACCCCGAGATTAACTTGTTCCAGGGAGTAAGTTGGGAAAATCTCGCTGCAAATCTGACTCTCTTTCCCAAGTTGACTCTTCAGGTGTATGATTCTTCCATTGTACTCTGCAAAACCTGACGTTCTTGTTTCTGAGTTGCCTCTCTGTCGTTTCAAGTATTTGTAGTGGTTCTTCAGCATATGTGCAGTCATCCTGCAATTCAATATCTGACAGTGGCACTTCATCTGTTGGTTGGCGTAGACACTTCCGAAGCTGGGATACGTGGAACACGTTGTGAATTCTGGATAAATTGGGCGGAAGCTGCACCTAATAAGCTACTTCCCCAACTCTTCCAATTATCTGAAACGGTCCTACATATCTTGGTGCTAATTTGCCCTTGACTTGAAATCTCTTGACTATTTTGAATGGGGTGACTTTGATGTAGACATAATCTCCAACTTCGAAACTTAAGTCTTTCCTGCGGTTATCTGCATAGTTCTTCTGTCGGTCTTGTGCCATCTTCAGTCTGTCTCTGATAATTCTGATATGTGCTTCGGCATCTTGAGCAATCTGGGGACCAATAAGTTGTCGTTCTCCCGTTTCTGTCCAATTCAGTGGAGTCCTGCATTTTCTGCCATAAAGTGCTTCAAATGGTGCCATTTGGATGCTGGCTTGATAGCTATTGTTGTATGAGAACTGAGCAAATGGTAGGCAGGTGTTCCATGTTGCTCCATACACTATCGCACAAGCTCTCAACATGTCTTCTAAAATCTGATTGGTCCTTTCTGTCTGTCCATCTGTCTGTGGGTGATATGCTGAACTGAAATTTAGGTCGGTGCCCATGGCTTCATGCAATTTTTCCCAGAACTTGGATGTAAACTGTGCTCCTCTATCTGACACAATCTTTTTCGGAACTCCATGCAGTGTCACAATTCTGGTCAAATACAACTCGGCGAGTTTATCCTTCCCATAAGTTTGCTTGATCGGGAGGAAATGAGCCACCTTGGTCAATCTATCGACAATGACCCAGATAGCATCATATCCCTCATGAGTCTTGGGAAGTCCAGTGATAAAGTCCATACCAATGCTATCCCATTTCCACTCGGGAATTGGCAAAGGTTGTAACAATCCCGATGGTTTTTGATGGTCTATCTTGATTTGCTGGCAAACATCACATTTCGGTATATATTCAGCCACTTCTTTCTTCAGGTCTTGATACATCTTGGTTCTTCCTGGATGAATTGAGAATTGCGAGGAGTGATCCTCTGATAGGATCAACTCTCTCAATTCCCTCTTATCGGGTATGCAATAGCGACCACGGAAAGTAAGAATTCCATGTTCGTCTATCACTTACTCGGTTGAGCCTTCTTCTTGAATATCCTTTTTCAGTTTTTGAATCTCTTCATCTTCATCTTGCGCTGCCTTAATCTGATCCATCAATGAGATTGAATCTTTAATCTTTATTCGCATCTGATTCGTGATCACCAAGTTCAGCTGTAATATATCTCTCTGTAACTCTGGTGGGTACTCTGATCGACTGACTTTGCTTGGATAAACTTTGCGGCTAAGGGCATCGGCCATTACATTTGCTTTGCCCGGGTGATATTGAAGCTCAATATCATAGTCTTTTATCAGCTCTAGCCATCTTCGTTGTCTCATGTTCAACTCTGGCTGGATGAATAGGTACTTCAAACTCTTGTGATCTGGGAATATCTCACAATGATTCCCTAGCAGGTAGCATCGCCAAATTTTGAGTGTATGCACTACAGCTGCTAGTTCTAAATCGTGGGTCGGGTAGTTTTCTTCATGTGGCTTCAACTATCTTGAAGTATAGGCAACAACTTTTCCATCTTGCATAAGCACGCAACCCAAACATTGCTGTGTAGCGTCACAGTAGGTTTGGAACTCTTTCTTTGGGTTGGGCAAAATCAAAGCGGTGTTCTTTGTCAATTTGGTTTTCAATAGTGAAAACTTTCTTCACAAGCATTTGTCCATGTGAAAGGCTTGTCCTTCTTTAGTAGTGAGTGAGCGGACGAGAAATCTTCGAGAACCCTTCTATGAATCGCGATAATAACCCGCCAATCCAAGAAAGTTTCCACTTCCGTCCTTTGTCTTGGCGGTTTCCATTCCATGGTGCGACTTATCTTTTGTGGTTTAACCTTGACTCCAACTTCATATATATAATGTGACCCTGAGCGACTTTCTTGATCAAAAGCTGCTTTTGTGAAACTTGGCATGCAAGCGATGCTCTCTCTATCGATCGATTGCCATGTGCAAATGTTGTTTGTGCTCTTCTTCATTCTTTGAATATCTCAAAATATCATCAATGAAGACTATCACGAATCTGTCCAATTGGTCCATATGCACTAGATTCATAAGGTTCATGAAATAAACTGGCGTATTGGTTAAACCAAAGGGCACGACCGTAAACTCAAATAATCCATATCTGGCGATGAAGGTTGTCTTCTCTCGATCTTGCTCTCAGATCTTGAGCTGATGATAACCCGAGCGCAAATCGATCTTGGGGAATACTTTGGCACCCTTAAGCTGATCAAACAGGTCTTCAATTCTGGGGAGGGGATATTTGTTCTTGGTTGTGACAGCATTCAAACTTCTGTAATCAACACACGTTCTCAACTCTTCATTCTTCTTCTTCATAAATAAAACTGGTATCGACCAAGGTGAAACACTTCGTCGAATGAATTCTTTTTCTTGTTATTCCTCTAAATGTTTCTTGATTCCTTGAGTTCATCGGTGACATTACATCGATGCTTGACAATTGGTTTTGTGCCCGAAAGTCAACTCTATGTCAAATTCTACTTGTCGGTCGTGGTCCGCTGTAATTCTTAGGAAACACATCGGGTATTCTTGCACTTCTAGCACTTGATCGGTGTGATTGCTAGCATGTTGATCATGCGCTTTCTTGCATCCTTCAATACCTCTCTTTTTTGTTTGTTTTTTCCACTTTCGACCTTGAGGTTGACCAATGATATTGTTTTGATCTCACAATTTACCTTGTCTTTGTTCTTGGCTAGCTTGATTCATGCCCAAAATGACATCTACCCTTGCATATCCGGCCGCAGCACATCCGCTTTAACTTCTTCTATATTGACTTGTATCAGACATCATCTTTGCGTGTGTGGTGTAGGTTCCCACTTGGATGAATCATGTCATACCAAGGTTGGAAAGGATTGAGTCTCATTGGAGTTAACTCTATTACAACATAGCCATCACACCCATTTCACTTTACACAAATGGTCTTCAAACATCATCATAATTTTTGCCACAAGCCTTAGTTAAAGTAATTTACAAACGAACCATTCAGTTCTTCCAACTAGCTTACAAAAGGATAACCAAAAAGCACATCATCTTATTTCTTATTCTGCATAGCTCATATTTTCTTGTCTATCTGCTGGTTTTGGGCTTGGAGTTTAGCTGCTTCTGATGACAAACTCCTCCTGGGACACTGATGCCTGTAGTGTCCAATCTCTCCACAATGGAAGCATGCATTTGTCCTTCGTGGACAGCTGCTAGTAAGATGCTTGCCACCGCAGGTGAGGCGCTTGATAGCGAGTGGTGAGGGAGTGGCATACTGCTGAGACTGTCTGGACTGGGTCTTGGTATCGTCTGGCGACGAAAAGGTTGGGATCGAAATGAGGGTGATCCGTGGTCTTGCTTTTGAGCATTGTGTGAAGATCGAGACTCGTGCGCTGCCTTACGCTTCTGTCATCCTCCATTCTGGTCCTCTTAGGGTAAGATTCATCTCCTTCCATCGGTGGCAGGCGGGATGATGATGTCTGCTTCTTTGCTTGCTCTTTAGCTTCTTCTTCGGCTAAAGACTTCAGTGGGCATTGGTCACGATAATGCCCATCCTGTTTGCAGTGAAAACAAGCTATTTGTGCCAACTTCAAGGGCTTCTTTTGTTTCATAACTTTCACATAACCTGATGTCTCTTCTATCTGGAGAGCTCGATCAACCAGGCTCAATAGGCTTGAAAACTTCATGTTTTGAAGGCGTTGTCTCATATTAGGTTGTAGACCTTTCATAAAGTACTCCATCCGTTTAGCTTCGGTGTTAGTCTCTTCTTGAGCAAATTGGGATAACTGATAAAATTGTTGTAGATATGCTGTGGAGTTCTCTCCTTGTTGAAGGTTAAGAAAATCCTGATATTTTCTTGCGATAACTTCAGGAGGAATGCAGGCTTTACGAAACCTCTTCACAAAGTCTTCCCATGTAATATCTCTCTCCTTAGGGTGTATCCACTAGATAGCATTCCACCAAGTAATTACGGGCTCGGACAACTGATAGGTGGCGAAAAGAACCTTCTCCTTATTTGTACACTGGATAGTATTCATTCTTCTCTCAATATCTTGTAACCAGTTATCTGCATTCAGTGACTCTGTGGTTGAAGGGAATTTTGGTGGTTGAGTTTGCAGGAATGCTGTAAGCTTCAATGCAGTTGCACTTGATGCTGAAACTGACTCTTCGGGTGTCACGTTGACAATGAACGGTGGCTGTAACTCTCCTGGGTAATGGTTCTGTTCCATCATTGCTATCGTGCTGGCAACTGTTGCTTGATCTGTGGCAGGTGCACCCTGCCCGTTGGTCTGACCATTCTGCTGTGTTGGATCCATCTGCCAATTGGGAACTTGAGATCAGCTTTGCAGCGGCTTTTGGAGGATAAGAGTAGATAAGTAAGACTTTGAATTTCAAGGTAAGTGTAGGGCGAATAAGGTAAGAACGAGAGCGAAAGGGACAGGAGAAAACTTTGAACACAGGGGAATTACTGATAATTAAGCAAACAACATACAAAGATAATGAACAAAATTTTACAATATGCAAGTGGTACACAGACCGCTTAGGGTTCATGATTGCACCTGCTTTACATTACAAAAGTACTGCTACTACTCAGGGTCAGTCTAGTCTAGCGAACAACGGCTACTCCTCCAGCTGCCGAGAAACGAAATTTTGAAGCTAGATAAGTAAAGCAGTAAACATTTTGCCAAAGTAAGACTTAAGCAGAAGTAAACTAAGATAGATAAGGTAGCACAAGAGAGGAAAAAGACAGCAATAATACTTATGTTTTTCGTAAACCCTTTTTATGGCTTTAAATTAAGTTTTGCGATAAAATCGCTTCCTAGTTTGTCTTAGGTCTCAACCTACGGTCAAGAGCCTGGCTCTGATACCACTTCTTGTAACGCCCCCGTTTCCAGGGGCGCGTACGGACACGGCATTCCGCAACTATTCACGCATGAACAGTTATGGAATGTCGCGCAAGAGTATACCATCGCATGCTTACAACAAAAGACCAGCATATATTTTACATAAGGATTAACATCCATTTTTCGACAGCGGGGCGTGCAAGCCCAAAGTATACTTACATCACAAAAACTCCAGAATCCGCTCGAGCGCGGCCAAGACCTAAAGCCACGGGTCCTCGTCGAAGAAGAGACTTTCCGGGGCTTCTTCAACGGGGAGACCTTCACCTTCGTTTTGATCCTCTAAAGAAGGGCAAAAGCAAGCCATGAGCCAAACAACCGGCTCAGCAAGTCCCAAAGGGACCCTAACTTATTACATGCACGGAACATCAAAGGAAGGGAGTATACTTGGTTTATTAATTTGAGTGGATGCAGTTTTATTTGCAAACATTTTATAAAAGGGACCCAAACTACTTCTCAAGATCTCAGGGGTTTTCACAAAGAATTCTTTAACCAACTAGTCAAGTTCAAACATGTACAAAACTACTTAAGCTTTGCTGCTGGAATCACCCAAGTGACACAGCTCCAATAACCGAGAGCACGGCGTATTCGAATACCATTTATTTGACTCTGCAGAGTTTGCTCAGCTTTACCCACACGATCCCTTAACTCCCGCGACAGAGTTAAGAAAGCCAGGTCGTTTCACTGCTCAACTCTTTATATAGGCTCTACCCGGTAGAATTCACTCAGTGTCGGATCCCACACACACACACACGCACACCCACACAAGAGAAAGCAAGTGTCCGCTTGAGTGAACTCTACCGTTGTTAGGCACCGTGCGCGGCTCACCTAACCTCACTGCTAAACCTCCTGTAGAGTTTCAATCGAGTTGAGCAGCTACTAGACAAGTGTTGACAAGTCAACTCCTGTGGTTGAGCGATTACCGTGACATTTGCTCAGCGTAAGGGTTTGATCCTTATATTTTCACATGGTCCGCAACCTCGCGGGCTCGCGACCCAACTTTGAGGTAAGCGGTGGGTGAGACCGTCTCGCGGTTTCCCACTCACCCTTACCCTACTCCAAACCTAGGGTAAAAGATTGGCGAGGACCGCCTTGCAGTTTCCACTCCCCTTACCCTACCTTGTGCACGCCGGCACTCTCCGCTCTAAGATACGGTGTCCCATACCACCCTACCTTAGAGTCGGGTTTTCTAAATTCTATTGGCCCACAGCCACAACCTTATTAGTGTAAGACTTTGCATGATAATAATATCCTACGATTATCTAGGTTAACAGATAATTAATTCTAGGGTTTCAATGGCATGGCTACAAATTAAACATGGCATTTAGCGGTGGTAGGACTAACTATATCACAAGTCATTCTAAACATTTTATTTTATTTTCGAACTAATATTTCAGAACTAGCTCAATGCAAATAACATATTAACATATTTAAACATTATGGGATACAACATGATCAAAGGATTTGGGACTTGCCGTCAATCCGGATGATCTCAGCTAGCTCAAACGTAGAAACGCCTGGATCCTGAGCCTGTTCTTGAACCTCCGGGATCTCCGACACTAGCGCAAACACATAAAATAAATTAAATCCAGCTTGAGACTAATCAAGCGAGGGAAAATAAACTAATTAAAAAGAAATAAAATGCATAAACGCTCCAAATGGATTTTTAGGAATTTATTTGGGGAGGTTCTGTGGAAATGGAGTTCACCACTGGGTCTGGAATAATATTTGGAGCAAAGTGGTGAAATTTGGGGATTTTTGGGATTTTCTGTGATTTTCTGGGATTTATTTGGAATTTCTGGAATATTGGAAATTGGAAAATCCGGGGAAAATCGATGAACAGTAAAAGGCCCGGCCTGGCGAACGGCCCGCGCGGCCAACGGCCAGCGCGGCCCATGCGCGTGCGCGCGAGCGCACGGGAGACGGAGCGGGCCGGGGAGAAACGGCCCACGCCACGCGCGTCCGTGCGACTCGGATGGTTGACGCGCGGCTTCGGTGAACGGTCGGATGATCGAGCGAAGCGGGCGGAGGAGATGAGTTGCGGGGTGGATCGGACGGTGATGAAGAGGGGTAGGCGGCGAAGCGGTACGGGAGATCGGGCGGTCGACGTTATATGCCAACGGGAAGATCGAACGGCGGAGGGGAGGCCACGCCATCTTCTTCTTCCTCCGGCCGCACGCGCGCAGCAGAGGGACGGGGACGGCGGCGCCCTCGCCCTCTGGCCACGGCGAAGGCTCCCGATGGCAATGGAGGACACCACCGCGTCGGGCTTGACGAGGGGAGTTCAAATTGGGGCTTGGGAGGAGCAGGAGATCAACGGAGAAGGCGGGCAACAGAAGGGGGAGATTCGAGCTTGCGGTGGCGAGGGAGGTCACCGGCGGCGAGATGGCTCAATCGGTCGCGGTTACACGGGAAGAGGACCACGGGGCTCACGTTGGCAGTGGCGGCGGGAGCCGGGAGCCTCGGAGAAGTCTGGCCACGGGGAGGGTGCGGCGGCCGGAAGGGAGCCTCGACGCCGGCGTTCCACGGGGCTTCACCTGTCCAGAGGAGGGTGGCAAAGGGGTTAGGGGAAGGTGAAGTCGCTCCAGGCGAAAGCAATTGCGAAATGGGCGAAGGGAGGGGGAGATTGGCTCCCGGGGGTGACCGCGCAGGGAGACCGGCGGCGGCGCTTGGGGCGACGGAGCTCAATCGGCGGCTCGAGGAGGAGCTTGGGAGTGGCGGGAGGGGAATGGGAGTGCTTGGGAAGCTCGGGAGCAAAGGAATGAAGGGGAGCCGATGGGGCTTTTATACCGCGGAGGGGAGGCTCTCGCCGGGAGAAGGCGGCGACGGGGCCGGGCGGCGACAGGAAGGACGGGCGTCAAGGGTGATTAATCCCGCCTGATGGAAGGGGCGGGAGGTGGCGCCGCGCGGCACGCAGCGAAGCGGCGGCAGGAAGCGGCGAGCCGTGGTCGTGGCGGGCGTGTCCGCGCGTGAGAGAGGGAGAGAAGCGGCGGATCGCCGAGGGGAGGCGAGGCGAGGCGGCGTGGCGCGAGGCGGCCTCTCCTCCGGACCCGGAGCTGCCGGGGGCAGCGCGGCGTGGCGCCCCGAGGCGCGCGAAGACGGGCGAGCGCGCGCGCCGGGCGGCGAGCGGCGCGGCAGCGCAGCGCGCGCAGCGAAGGCGGCGGGCGGCGTGGCGCTGCGGAGAGGAGCAGAGGGAGGCGCCGAGGCGAGGGAAGAGGCGGGGCGACTGAGACGCCAACGGCAGAGGGGGAGGCGTCAACGGGAGGAGGGGTCGGGCAACGGGGAAAGCGGGAAGAGGCGGGGCGCCAGCGAAGGGAGGAAACGCCCGGCCAGAAAGAGAAAGCGAATTCTGAGGAGAACTTTCCCAAAAAGGAAAGTTTCAGATTTTCACTCAAAAATGCAGCAAAAATTTGTAAATTTTTATTTCGAAATTTTGGGGACTTTTCATTACCCACGGGCATTGAATGAGGACATGATCGATTGTTTTCAGATGTTGCTCACATAAGGGGCATAGCGTATGTGACTGAATGCCTCGACGTGCAAGGCAGTCTGCTGTCTAGCAGCGATCATGAGCCGCGAGCCAGGTGAATAACTTACATTTTAAAGGGAGAAAATTGAGAATATGCCCTCCAACTAGATGGAAATCTAGGATATACCCTCCTTTAGATCCTAATTGATAATATACCCTCCTTTAGAGTGTTTTGTTGAGAAAATACCCTTTTTATACTATTTAGTACCTCTTAAGTATACTAATCCGTATTGTACTGTATTTTGACATTAGGATGACCATTTTGCCCCATGTACGGCGGCGGAGCAAATCGGCCGCGTGCCACCCTGGACCGCGCCGCTAGCCGTGCGCTGGCCCACGCCGCCGGCCGCTAGGCCCGCGCCGCCGTACATGAGGGCAAAATGGTCATCCTAATGTCAAAATACATTACAATATGGATTAGTATACTTAAGAGGTACTAAATAGTATAAAAATGATATTTTCTCAACAAAACACTCTAAAGGAGGGTATATTATCAATTAGGATCTAAAGGAGGGTATATCCTAGATTTCCATCTAGTTGGAGGGCATATTCTCAATTTTCTCTTTTAAAGGAGCTCTGCATTTCCAAATCTATTTGTAAGCTGTGAATCGAATGCTACCAAGAAAGAAAGCATTATAAGCCGACTTGGTTGAATACTCCTCCCATGAGTTCAACTTCCATACCAGCCTATCCTCAATCCCATGATGCAAGATCACAATGGATATTTTGGTCCAAAGAAGTAGTCAGTAATAACTTGAACTGAAAGGTTTCCCTGGATATCCCTGGTCCACGCATTCATCGGAAGCCCTTGAGCCACCATGAGTGTTCACCTTGCTTTTGGCCCGGATTTGTTTCCAAAGTGAGGGTGCTAATATTTTAATGGATTGCCCAAAAATCCAATTGTCCACCCAAAATAGTGTTCGAGAGTCATCTCCAAGTCTCACTTTCAGTCCCTGCCTTGAACATCGCATATTTCAGTTCGTGCGACATTTGTAGCTTGGCCCACGAACGCATCAGGTATGTTCATTGCCACCACTGCCATTGTAGTCGTAGTGTGTACCCCATCATTTTTAGGTCCAGAATACCTAGACCACCTAGTTCAAGCGGCCTGCAGACTGTCTTCCATGCCACTAGACATTAGCCGCCATGAACGGCCTCCGAGCCATTCCAAAGGAAGGCGCGCCGTTGTTTGTCTATGGCTTTGAGAGCCCAGGCCGACAAGTCCAAGGACAGGAGATGGTATAGTGGAACCATGGATAGCACATGTTGAACGACGATCAGATGACCACTCAATGATAGCAAGCGTCCCTTCCATGCTGGGAACTTCTTGACAAATATGTCGACTAGTGGTTGGATGTGCGACTTGGAAAGTCTTGATAATGCCAATGGCAAGCCCAAGTAAGCAAGAGAGAAGGGGGCTTGTTAACAAGGTATCTCTTCTAGAGCCAAGTTGATGTCCTCGGCCATGCAGCAGAGGGGACTTATCATGCTTTTTTGTAAGTTGGCGCAAAGCCCCGAAGCTCCACCAAAGTTGTTGAAGATGTCCTTGACTGTCTGCAAGTCATTTTTTGTTGGGGCAACGGAGCATACCACATCATTGGCATACAAGGAGATCCATTCCTCTAGGCCACACACGGCAAGAGGAGAAAGAGCCACCGAGGAACAAGCTTTGAGAAAATGTGCATTCAGAACCTCCATTACCAATATGAACAACAATGGCGATAGTGGATCTCCTTGCCGAAGGCCTCTCCGCAACATAATCTTTTCTCTAGGTGAGCCATGCAGTAAGACCTTGGACGAAGAACTAGCTAGCAACATGGAGATCCATTTGCACCATCTTGGACTGAAGCCCATGTGTCTCAGGATTTGTAGTAAGAATGGTCAAGGCACCGAGTCAAAAGCTTTAGAGATGTCCATTTTTAGTAACAAAGCAGGTTGCCTTCTTGCTTTGAGATTATTGGCTGCGAGACAGATGGACTAAAATTTATCATGGATGTTTCTCCTAGAGATGAAGGCACTTTGATTAGGTCTCACTAGCCCTGGCAGCTCCTTTTTGAGCCTGTTCGCCAGCACCATGGAGAAGAGTTTAGCGAAGCTGTGCACTAGGCTAATTGGCCGATAATCCGTGACTCGTGTAGCTTCCTTTGTCTTGAGAGCAGGATAATCAACGCATTATTCAAATAGTAGAGACAACGCCCTTGCAGGCGATGCAAGGCATGAAACCCTTCCATTAAACTTTGCTTGATCATCGGCCAGGCCGTTTTGTAGAAAACGATCAAGAACCCGTCCGGTCACAGAGATTTGGCTGGAGGAAGAGCTTTGACAACCTTCCAAACTTCCTCTTATGAGAACTCTTGGTCTAGATGAGTGAGATTGGTCGAGGGCGGTTCGAGAAAGTTTAGATCAAGGGTATGTTGATGGTCAGTCCAAGTGCCCATGATATTTGTGAAGTAGTCATGCAATTGCTTCGCCTTTACCTCACAGGTCGTGATGACCTGATCCTGAATTTGAAGGAAGGTAATGTAAGTTTTTTTTGGATGATGAGCTACATGGAAATAGAAAAACTTCATGTTTGCATGACCCTCTATTGGGAGAGTGGCCCTCACCTTTGCCTATTCGGCCTGCTGGGCCAAGAGGCCCATTGAGCATGTAAAAGGACATTTGTAACTTAGCATTGTGAGTTATAGCAAGGGCATTTTTGTAATCTGGCCTTAAGGCCATATATATAGTCTTAGGAAAGGAAGGAGACAGAAAATTTACTCATTCACCCCACTTCTAGTGTATATAAGGCTTTGGATAGCCCCTAGTGGACTCTCCATAGTCCCTCATTTATTGTTTGGCCGGTAGCCACAACTGTTGGTGCCGTCCGTGGGGACCGACATAGAAGCTAAAAGCCAAAGGAACGATGCACCGAAGAAGGTGGTAGCGAAGACTAAGCAGAAGAGAAGCATTACTATGGCAACAACTGAGGCAAGGACACGGGGGCTTGTGGTTAAAGGACCCCTGTCGTTGTGGCATCGACACCTCGACATAACCAGCAATGAACACCACCCACTAGCAGCACACAGGTAGTGATGCAAGAGGCTCTACGAGCGGAGGACAGAGCATGCGCAACCCCCGATAACTTTGATGACACTTGCATTGTCGCCTCCAATGACCCCGGTACTCACGTTGCTGCATTCGTGCTCATGCCGTCACCTCCAGTGAACCCAATGCCCTCACTGCTATGGTGTAGCGGACCGGGGTCCTCCCCGGCAACCCCAGTGACACATGCGCTGGAACCTCAGCTAGGCACGACACCCTCATCGTCGTGACGCAGTGGACAGATGACACTTTGGAGGTGGTCCTCGGGATGCTGCAACGTGAGTTAGCGGATCTATAGAACACCATGCGTGGTCCACTCATCAGCGTTGGATTTTTAGGTGACAGAGAGAAAGCATAAACTCTAAGAATTTGCCTTCGTAACAAAGAATGTGGAATGGGTTAAGTAATGAAAGCGTATTCGGCTCGGCTGAGAAGATTGAGAAATTTTTAGACAAAATAGATGAGCTCCAAATTATGAAATTTTTTGTGGAGGCTCTTGACATTGTATGTATTTTTTTTTGTAATTTTTCAGAATTTTACCTTTCTTGTATTCTCAAAAAATCTTTGAAGTCCATTGTTTTGTGTAACATGCATTATTTTGATTTGAACAATTTTAGGAACATGCTTAACAATGTTCAAATTTTTATTTCCAGTGTTATGAACTCATTTTGAGTTTTTGAAATAGTTTCTACTATAAATTCTCCTAGGCTACTTTATGGATCATCTTTTCAAATTTGATTCTGAATCCAAATTGATTTCTATCAATTGCATATTTTCTTTTCCAAAAGTTTGTATTTGCAATTTAGTTTTCCAAAGAAACTCCCATAAAAGCCAAAGGAATAAGATGCATGCAAAAAGTTTTAAATTTTACTCATTTTTGGATTCCTTGGAATTTGGGATGTTACAATTATTAAACTGAACTAATTATCATTCTTAAAATTTACTTCTCGCAGTAGTATAAAATAACATTTAACTGTAAAATATGCTATCAGCTAGATTAATTTCGGAGACTACATGGGGATGCTTTAGTATAATTTATTTATTTTTATATATCTGTAAATTGAACCATAGCGTACATGCTAATTGCAGGAAGAGAACTGTGTCCAGAAGAAGAGTTTCACCCAAGCGAACCGGAAACCCCGATTTTTTTATCCATATTCAGGTAAGCATACTTTGAATATGTGATTATACTATCTTCAGTAAAATAAGTATTTGTCTACTAAATTATTATCACCCTGCATAAAAGTAAAATCATATTTTAATCTGAATGAATGCTATGAGAAAGAAATAAAAGAGATATTGCGGTCTCAATTGTTGGAGCAGTTGACCTACAATATAAGTAAAGGGTAGTTAGTTGGAGAAGCCACTGTCGTACCGATAACAAAAGAGTAAGAAGTTGGAGAAGCCACTGTCATACCGATAAATAAGAGGTGGGTGGAGAGACCCCAGATAAAAAAGCGGCAAGTTTGGACCCTCTACATATAGATATTATATAAAAATATACAAACTTCACTTGTGTAATAGATCATATCAATCGTATCAACCATTGTTCCGTCTGAGAACAGTTAGAATCAGTAACTCTATCAAAGTTAATATAAACTTCATATAGATAAGGAGTATATGATTGTGAGGTTCAGGTAAGGTTAGAGAGGACAAAACCCAAGACGCATATATTAGCATGGTGGAGTGTCGGGAGAGGTCTCAATTGGATTGTGGGCCAAAAGGATAAGTCCGATCAACAAATGTCTTATAATTGAGATGGTGCTTGGTGAGAGTGAGAAATTGCTTCAGGCTAACAATTATAAGTAGTCGAGTGGAGGTATAATATACCGAGATAGAGGTGAAAGTTTTATATTCTGATTTGGCATCGCATCTAAGGAAATATGAAGATCCACTCACTATAAGAATCAGGGTGACTATGGGTAAAATGGTATAAGCCTGCGTAGTGCTATATAAATCATGAATTCATACCTATTTTCTAGACTGGAGGCTACAAGAACCCATGGAGGTTTTTATCTATTTATAGAAGTGTTTAGTAGATTTCTAAATTAACAATATGAAATTCTTTCTCAACCTAAAAATATTTATTTTCTATATATCATGAGAATGAGAATAAGAATAGATATTCCAGGAAATATTGGTTTATGAGCATACAATGCATTTTTTGTTAAATAAGTTTACTGAGTACCTGTACTCACCATTACTATTATTTTTTTGTTTATAGTATAGCCAACATGTGATTTCACTTGGTGTGGATGAGGCCTACCTAGAGGAGTTCTACTACGAGTGGGGGAGAGATGGTTTTGAGTACGATCCGTATAAGGTGGATATCTTATACGAGACCTGAAATGACTAGGGGTTACTAGCAGCACGAGCACGACCCGCAGGGTATATGTAAATTAATGTGTCATCTTATACTTTTTAGTTCTTATATAATTAAGAGTTAACTAGAACTATTTAATTTTGGTATTGTAATATTCGAGCCCTTGTGGCTTTGTATCAGACTTTAACGTTGCGTGTCTATGTTTATGTAGTATTATGTTATGTCTCTAATTATTGTTCTACTGCAACACTATGATGAATTTATTATTTGTTGGAGCAATGTTTTAATGAGCAAACGAATAATAATCCATTGGCTAGTGTTATTATCCCTCAGTAATAGCACAGGTCGTCACACCAATCTGCCGCTGCAAATTTCCTAGTGTCCTTCTACCCTTTGGGTCAGCTTAATTCGTGCCTGTCCTGGCAAAGTTTTTCAAACCAAAATTCATACTGCACTTGCCAAGAATCCGGTATTATTAGTTTTTGTCTTAAAATTGCCCAAGGCATCATGTTATGGATGTTTTCTTTCAACGATGTAAACACAAACTTAATATTAACTCTTATATGTACGTTGATTTCTCTAAAATTTTGTGATGAATTAAATAAGATGTGTTGATCTTTTAAATTAAAAGTGTGCGCATCAACTTCTCTAAAAATCCTGCAAAATTCATGTCTTCTAATTAAACGGGGTCTTTTAGTTGTGTCATGTATTATATATTTAGGTATACTACAACAGAACATGGGTATAGTAACACTTGACTGTAACACAATACAATTTGTGTTACAGGGCAAAAACTCAGTAACAGATACTTTGTGTCCCAGGAGACTCTGTAACACATACTCAATATGATCAATAAACGTGTTACAAGCATATAGTGCAACAACATAAACATGTGTTACAAAGTCATCTGGTAACATATAATATATGTGTTACGGACATATGTTACTTGCTACTCTAGGGATAACCTTATCTAACATTGATAGATTGTACAAACAACACCACTGCTAGATTGAAGATATTGATATTATTTAATAGAAATTGGAGGGGGCAAAGGTAGCAAAGGTAGAAATTCTTAAATTTACACTAATTTTGTCCTTTAAAACAAAAAAACTGCAGCCTAGCTTTTGGTTTGGAAACATGCCAGAAATTTAGTAAAGCAGAGATAAATATATGTGAAACTCGCTGCTATTTTTCATGTTAGAAAATATGTTTCCAGATTGTAGAACCACAAGGTAGATTTATTTGCAAAGTTGAAAATTTAATTGTGACGAAAAGTGCTAACATGTTCATCATACAAAATAATCCAGATTTGTAAATTCATATAGTCCAAAATAATTAGACATTATATAAGTGTGTACGCAACATTCAGACAAGCTTTTCTAATCGCATTTATATTTTCCCACAAGTAGTTAACCTAGAACATCCTTTAAGAACAAGCATTCATTGGATAACAGAAATTTTCCTCTCTCAGATAACATGTACCCAGGCCACAAATGTACAGTCCAAATGAGTTCAATAAAACTAGACCAAAGTGTAACGGCCCACATCGTTAATTAACCTCAAGCAACGAATTACAACGTTAAGCGTGATTAATTATGTAATTAAGAATCTAAAAATATGAGGGAATTTAAAATTTTCTATGTAGTCGCATAAATTGAAATCAACGAACGATAAACTGATACGTTGCTTTCACAATTGCATCGACGAGGATAAAATCAATACCATCCCTTGATCGACAATTAGAACTTATATCAAGTCCAATAAAAATATTACAATTTGCATTACATAATAGCAACACTACGAATTACAACAAATATACAATTTTGTGTCTTAACCAAATAACTATCTCAAAAATGAAGTAATTACAATAGAGAGCGCCAATTACAACTAGAGATCCATCTCATACATAATTACTACAATAGGGAAATAAAGAATAAAAGGTACATTAATTCGTATACATCAATATTAAGAGAAAGCCGATTACAAGTTAGGCCGTTTCATACATTAGAGTTAGTCGTCAAATTGCCACCACGTCGATGTTTCTTTGTGAGCGAATCATTGGTTATAATGCTGAAAAAGACCTAACAAAAGAACGAATTAAAAATAGCAAAGCAAAGAAAAGCGTTGCCGTCAGAGCCCTAGGAATTAACGTCGGGCGGGGTAAACCGTTCACGGAGATACCTGACCGTCCGGGGGCCAGTCGACACCTCTCACAACTGTAGGCTCATCATACGGTATAAACAAACCTGTTGAAATTATAGGAACTTGTTCATGTAAATCCAGGGACCACAAACAGTGCAATTGAGAGCGACGGGAGGAGTCAAGGCGGCGAAGACCAAGAGTTGACCAGGAGCGGAAGGGGGGCCAATCGGGAGCGGCGTCCGCAACCGCAGCGGCGGGAGGGCCGAACCGCAAGTCGTGAGCCCATCCCCCAGGAGGTCACCGTCCAGCATCATTCGAGCACAAGCCATCCACACCCACCAGCCACCCCAGTTCACTTCCCCCGAACATCACCCGACACCGGTAGAGGTAAACCACAACCATCGAGTACTTTCTCAACACACATGCACAACTAGAACATCAAACCATCAAGCACCATAGAACCACATAGAGCCGGCTAGCTAGAGTTAAGGAAGTAGAGTAGGGGGGAAGAACTAGATGAGCTTACCCCAGTGTAGGCGGCGTTGTGCTACCGCCGGGGTAGCCGCAGCCCGGCGGCCACAGCGCACTCCCCCGGCGTGCGGCGGCTCAAGCCGGGCGTGACCACCCGGGGCAACACACCTCCAAGCCTTGCATCCAAAAATGAAAATCGTGAGAACAAAAGTTAGAGAGCAATCCAATAACCCATTAGTAGATCGGGGCCGATCCGGGGAGAGGACACCAGATCCGGACCCTAGGGCCCGGATCCGACCGTGACATTCTCGGGTGAAGCCGAGCGACCAGGCGGCACGGTGCGACGCCGATGGGGGGCAGCGAGGGGAGGTGGGGAAGTGCGTCGGAGAGGCGGCGCAAGAGGAGCGGGTAGAGAGAGAGGAGACCGGCCGAGAGTAGGGCGGAGGCGGTGCGCGCGAGGAGCCGAGAGGCGCGGGAGGAAGTACCAGCGCGCGCCAAGGCGTTTCGGGAGCGAGGAGGAGAGGCGAGAGAAGGGAGACGGAAGGAGGAGGTGAAGCGTCGGTGGGCGGGCGAGAAATAGGAGTAAGGGGAGGCGGCGTCAGCGGCGGCGGCGAAATAAAGCCGGCGGCAGAGGAACCGTCGGGCGATGGCTCAAGGAACCACACCTCTAGCTACCACCGGTACTCCCCGATGTACGGGCAGCGGCTAGCCGACCGTGGCTAGCCGGGCAACTCGCCTCCCAGCCTAGCACCTCGAGCAAACCAAAAATAACAAGCCGAAACCAGTAGATCGGGGTTGGATTTGGAGAAAAGACACCAGATCCGGGCCCTAGGCCACGGATCTGGCCGCAGCTTACCGTGCGGCGGCGGACGGCGAGGAGAGTAGTAGAAGAGAGAGAGGGAGAGCCGGAGGTAGGAAGCTGAGATCCGGGGACGGGAAGCCGAATCGGGAGGCGCGGGGGCGCGGCACCGACGGGGCAGACGGCGCGAGGGGAGGAGGAGCCGAGCAGTGCGGTAGGTAGGGGCCGACGCAGCGGCGCGTCACCGCTGGGACCAGTAGCGCGAGGGGAAGACACGTGATGGGGAGCCGAGATGATGCAGCACGGAGGAGCCGAGAAGAGGCACCGGGTGAAGGAAAATCGGGAGGAGGAGAGCCGAGAGAAGGGGAAACGGGGGAGAAAGATAAGGAGGCGTCGACGGTCTAAGTAGTGATTAGAGAAGCAGGGAACGAGGAGTTTGGTGAGTAAAGACTAAAGGCTATTGATTTTAGGACTGTTGGAGTGAAAATTTTCATTCTAGCGGGAACCCTTTTTTTCTCCCTAATAGTGCTTTTTTGAGAGAAAGTGCACGAATGCATTTTTTGAGGGAAGCGTGCGTATAATAAAAATTTGTCTTCGTAAATATTTAATTTAAGTGATAGATTACAGATTAAACTACTTGCTAGCATTATACTAATCATGTTAAAAGTATAAAATATCACGAATCGGTATTGGTGAAAACTAGAGCTTAATTAGAGGCGGGGAGGAGGAATGGAGGCGTCGGAAACTTGCTGCAGGAAATTTGATAACGTCATGATAAGCAGGTATCTTCAAAAATATAGTTTCCTAAATTTAATTACAATTTAAAGTGATGTGACTAAGTGTATAATGAACAATCGGATTAAAACAAGTGAAAATCTAGAGCCGAGTCCGTAATTATATTTTTTCCACGGAGCGATCAAATATTAAAATCATTTAAAAAGCATTAGAGTTTTGAAAAATATGTACGCTCTATTTTTGCTAAATATACTTTAAAAAAAGCCTTATATTTTTTTCATAGAGCGATCAAATATAAAAATCATTTAAAAATAATGTTGTTTCATAAATGGTCTGAAATTTTTCACACACAAATCTCCCTCCACAAACCTCCCGCTAAAGTAATAAACCCTAAAATCTCACCCGCCCGCTAACTCTTCGTCTGCCCCCACTCTCCGTCCGCCCCCTCTCGCACTCTCTCAGTCTCGCCGCCGCCCCTTCCTCCTCCTCTGCCCCCACCGGCCGCCGGCCTCCTCCTCCGCCGCCTCCGACCCACCCGGCCGCCGGCCTCCTCCTCCGCCCGCACCTGGCCGCCGGCCTCCTCCTCCGCTCCCAGATCCGCCTCCTCCGCCCACACCCGGCCGCCGGCCTCCTCCTCCGCCCCCACCCGACCGTCGGCCTCCTCCTCCACCCCCACCCAGCCGCCTCCTCCGCCCCAGATCGCCGCCTCCTCTGCACGCCCCGCGCCGCCCTCCTCCTCCACCCCCACCCGGGCTCCTCCGCTGCCCCCAGATCCGCCCTCTCCTCCACCGGGGCCCTCACCGCCGCCCTCTCTTCCACCGGTGCACCGCCGCAATCGGTCGCCATCTCCCTCCTCCCTCACCGCCACACATCACGGTCTCCGCCGCTAGTGTCCAAGCTCTTCGCCACCGAAGCAACTGGATCTGGCCAGGTCTAGCCCGCCGGTGCCCGGATCCAGTCCACCGGTGTCATTTGGCAGCCGGATCTGCCTCGCTACGGTCAGCTGGCGGGGACATAGACGTCGTCATGGTTGGAGTCGTCGCCGGACGTGGAGGTTGACGTCTTCGCGCCATCATCCCTTTATCTGTAAAATCTGCAATCAACTCTAGGATGGCATGATACATAAGAATAATATTACTTTTGCTTCCTCCCCTCCCCTGCTCGGCTGCTCCGGTGATCCCCATCTTTATTAAAGATGGAGGTTGCGCGGCCATCTCCGAGCCCTTCTACTTCCTCCACCTCCTCGCCTTCTTCTCCTACTTCGCAGCCCGCAGCGTGGTGTCCTCGGCCGACGACGGCGGCGAGCTCCACAGCCGCCTCCTCCGAAGGGTGAGATTCCATGGTCCCCGCATATAGATCCGGATCGTGCCATTCGGCTGGTGCTTGAATTGTATTGGCTCATGCGGATCGGTGTTTGTTTGTGTTTTTGTAGGAGATCCAGGCGGTGCTCGTGTTCCTCATTCTCTTCACCGTGAAGGTACAGTGTTTGGTGACGACTAGTGTTTCTGTGTAAATTTGTTTTCCGAGTATTGTACTGGAATTTGGTAATTAGATTGGTCGGAGTAGTGTGAGAAAGAGAGCTGGAAATGTAGAATTTCCGTGTGATGCGAATGCGAGTGTGGTGCCATTATGTGATATGGTGCTCGATAGGCAGTGATTTTGCGAATTTTAAATTTTCGCATTTGTGATCAGTTAAGTTGCAACGTGAGGGAACAATGCCAGATTTGAGTGAACCTGAATCTAGGTCAGTGGATGGATTCCTATTGTAGTGGAATTAGATCGCCATGTGGTTAGTAAGTTTGAGAAAAACTAATCCATCATGCAAAATGTAACGAGATTGCAATCCAGTAGGAGGATTTCTTTTAATTGCAGTGCCGTGTCTATGGCTATGGTAAGCTGTTTGAGAAAAAAGGCAGCTAGTAGCAACTAGCAAGTGTACCCTCGTAAGGATGGCATCGTATTAACTATGTGACTTCAATGGAAGAAATAACATTGTCCGTCTGTGGCTTGAGATACAATGCCACACTGTTTATTGTGGGTCAATTTCTAACATATTGCAGATATGCAAAGAAACTCACACATGCATTATCTATTTGTTGGTGGAAGTGGATAGTTTTGTTGTGGTGAAAGATAAAATTGCAAAGTCAAGATAACATTTGCATGTTGTAGTGAATAGCACGGCATATTGTAGGAATACTGAAGTTATGCTTTGTTTGGTTCAACCGTTCAAAAGAACATGGTCTTGTGTAGGTGGGATTTCCGTGTTTTTGTACAGCTTTTTGTCACACATCATGTGGATTAGCAGAACACATGACTTTATTTTGTGTTAGGAGAACATTAAAAATGGTATACCAATTATGAGTTTTCTACAAAGTGGAGGGTGCAAAGTGGATTGTACTTTTGAGCTCTGAATCATGTAACTTGTATGGAAAAAAATGAATCATGTAGAAGCTCCTGAAGATGTTTATGTTTTGCTAATAAAACTATGTAATGCTTAGCAGATTGTGAAAGAGGAAAACTGGGAAACATTCATCGCTGATTCATTGCTCTATGCAAAGGTGCGTTGATACGAAATGGTTCTGTTCTCTTATCCTGTGATTCATTCACTTATGAAATAATCGATCATGATTTCTGGTTTATTTTATAGTATGGGAAATTTGAACTCAGGTTACTAGAAATTACCGTGCCTAGCAAATGAGCCAATATGTGCCCAGCATGCCAGTGACGAACTCCATGTCGACCTCTCTCAAGTTGGTACCTTGAAGCCTGTTTCTGCAGGTACAGAACCTGTTTTGGAGAACCTTCATTTCACAAGGCCAGTGCAAACTCCAGCTGATCAGAATTACAGGGTGCTACAGCCACTGTCACAGCTATTCCCATGTTAAATTCATCAGTAGGAGTAGTAAATATGGATGATATAACTTGCAATTGTCCATCTCTTGGTCTCTTATCCTTTTATATTTCTGTCCATTTTAAGGGAGACTATAAAGTTAAATTAAGTTTGAACAAAACATCGTTTCTTTCACCCACTTTCTTTTTCCATTTGGCATTTTCTTTTATATTTCGTGTACAATTTGTATGAACAATCTTTAATTTAATCATGTTTTTTAATTGCTGAGTTTCACAATACATCATTTGGAACACAAGCTTATCATTTGAGGCCTGCATATGTCTATATTGTAGGGATGCCTGCAAAAATTAGGTTGGAGTGCTGGTGTGGAAAATTTTTGTTTAAAGATGGCTAACTACGGAACCCATAAGGCATTCAATTTTTGGTGCTTTGCTTCCAGTGGGCGTGGATTTGAGAAGAATAGATCATCGGGCAAAGATCACCTCATGGATAGATCATCGGGCAAAGATTTTGAGAAGAATAGATAGATATCATTATGTCATTCTAGGATGAAAAGTTTGTGTTGATATTCCCAAGACTTGTTTTCTCAAATGGATTGCCATGTATGTTATAAAATTATGTGAACCATGTTTTATATATTTCCCTGTGGAATGCAATGTTGGTGATGGTTATAATTTTGTGCAATATGTGATTCTTGTGAAAGAAAATAATTCTGCAATTAATTAATTGTCATTTTGAAAAAATCATTACTTTTTCCTCTCTCTAGATCTCTGTGTATATATATTTATATGTATTAAAATAAGTTTCCACAAAATGTTTTGGTGTAAGAAAGTGTGTTGCTACTCATATTACAATGGTGTTACTATTGCTTCAAAAATGTGTTATTGGGGGTAGTTTGTTGTAGCACATATTTGTGTTACTAGGGTAGTTTGTTGTAGCAAATAATATGTGTTCTTATAGATAAGATATGTGTTGCAAGGTAGTAACATGTTTTCAGACATGTAGTAGCACTTATCACGTGTTACTTCAAATCTAGCTAGTAACATGGGCTATAAGAACACTTAAAAATTGTGTTACTACAAAGATTAGTAACATCTTTATTGATATGTTGTAGCACATAGACGTGTTACTATAGCTCCTTCCTGATGTTGATCTCTCTAGATATCTTGGAACTAATTTTGTCATGGTGGATGCTCAATAGCGTAAATATGATCGAGGAGGTGTGAAACGATACAAATCTGATAGCTAAGGTAGCTGGCGACCTATTGTGTAAAAGATACAAATCTGGTGCTAGAAGATTGCTGAGATCGCCAATAGCACAAACACGTCAACTTCTAGTAGATCAACTAACTGGACTTGACACGTACGCTTTTTTTTCCAACGAGTCGCACTGTTAAAGGAGACGAGGCTTGTAGCTGGGGCTGACATTGATGAATGATGCTTGGCAAGTCATGAGAAGGTTGACGAAATAGCCAATGGTGACATTTTTTTTTTGAAGGAAATAGACCCATGATTTATATTAAGAGATTAAGCAGTACAAAGTCCCTAGCATTACAGAACAATCCATGAAACAAAAAAATTACAGAGATATCCCTGATGACTGAACCACTAGCTTGCTCTATTCTTGCAACTAAATAGTGGATTCTTTTGGGCTATAGCTTATGACTTTTGATTTATGTCTTTTGAATTCTGGATGTTCGCGTGAATGATTACGAAGAGAGAGACAATTGCATGTGATTTTATCCGGTACAACTGAAATCGGTATAATATCTACTACAATCAACTATTAGATCCTATATTGAAAAACCGCACCGTTTGAAAGTGAGTTATTGAAAAGCCCTAAAATTTCAAACCAGAAAAATTTAGCAGTTTTTGCTAGATTTTTGAGTGAATTTTGGGAACTTTCCCTTTTTGGAAAGTCGCCCGGTTTCCGCTTTCCCTTTCGGGCGCTGCCGCCTCCCTCTTCCTTTGGCGCCCTGCCTCTCTCCGCCTTCACCACTCCCCGGCGCCTCCCCGCTCCCTCTCTTCCACTGGCGCCTTCGCTCCTCCCCGCCTCCACCCTCGCGCACGCGTGCGCGCTGGCGCCCGCAGCCGCACCTCCTCTGCGCCCTCGCGCCCCCGGTTTTGGATCGCCTCCGCCGTGCTGACGCCACCCGGTCTGAAGCTGGCAGCACCTCCGCGCCACGCGTCGCCAACCTCCTTTCCCCGACCCCACCCGTCAGCCGCCGTCTGTCCCCTCCGCCGCGCGGGAGCTCGCGTGCGCCCATGCCGTTTGGCCGCTTGCTCCCGTGCCATCACTTTGCCATTACGGCTGCCCAGCGCTCGGTCACCACTCCATCCCGCGGAGAAGACTCCCCACCTGCTCCTGTTGACCCCGACGCCGCGCCCGTTGCCTTCTCCCCCACGGACCCGCTCCCCTCCGCTTGGGTATAAAACCCCATTCCCCTGCTCCCTTGCTTCCTTTGCTTCCCGAGCTCTCCCACCGCCCTCAATCTCTTCTTACCATCCCTAAGCACCTACCAGAGCGGTCGATTGAGCCCTCATTGCCCGAAGCTCCGTTGCCGCTCTCCCCTGCGCCGATGACCCCCAAGAGGCAATCCTCTTCCTTGCTTCGCCATTTTCCGATTCATTTGGCTTGGAGCGTCGCTTCTACTTGCTGATCATTTTGGTGCATTCCCCTGGCCAGGTGGTCGCCCGAGGAGTTCCCACATCGAAGCTCACCGCCGGCGAAACCACCTCACCGTGGCCAGACTACCCCGCAGCTCCCCAGCTTCCATCTCCGCCGCCAATGTGAGCCTCACCCTCCCCTGGCCGTGTATCCGCCGCCGACTGGGCCCTCCCACCGCCGATGACCTCCCTCACCGCCAAAAATCCGAAGCTCCCCTTTCTCCCTCCTGCCGTCTCCATTGATCCCCTTCTCCTCCTAAGCCCCAAAATGGATTCCCCATGCCAAGCTCCACCCGTTGACACCTTCCCTTGTGGCCGAAGGTCCCCGCTATCGCCGGAGAGCGGAGCATCGCCGTCTCTGTACCTCTGCGCGCGCGAGGATGGAGGAAGACGACGACGACGTGGCCCCTCCTCCTTCGTCCATCCCTTCCCTCGCCATATAACCGTAGCCGTCCGATCCAACCGTACCGCTTCGCCGCCTTCCCCACTTCGTTGCCGTCCGATCTCCGCCCATCTCATCCGGTCCCTTGGTCCGCCCCGCATCCCCCCGCCCGCGCAGCCCACGTGTCCGCCATCGCAATCAGGCGGGCGCGCGCGCGTTGCTGGGCCAAGCCCTCGGCCTGCCTCGCCGCACCGCGCGCGCATGGGCCGCTCGCCCGCGCGTTTGAATTCCCGGCCGGGCTGCACTGTAGCCCGAAGGCCGGCCCATCACTGTTCCTCTGATTTTCCAGAGGATTTAATCTTTTCTAAAGTCCAAAAATATCCAAATAAATTTTAGAAAATCACAGAAAATCCCAAAAATTTTCAAATTTCACCACTTTGCTCTAAATAATGTCCTGAACCCATTTTTGACCTCCATTCCTCCAGATTCATCCCAGAAAAATTCTAAAAATCCCAATTTGAGGATTTATGCATTTTACTCCTTTTTAAATACTTTATTTTTCCTCGCTTGAATAGTTTCAAGCCGGACATACTTGTTTTATATGTTTGCGCTAGTTTCGGAGATCCTGGAGGTTCAGGTGTAGTCTCAGGATTCCGGTGCTTCTACGTTCGAGCTAGCTGAGATCGTCCGGATTGACGGCAAGTCGCAAATCCTTGATCACGTTGCAACCCATGATATTTAATTATGTTATTATGCTATTTGCATTATGCTAGTTGTGAAATGTTAGTTCAGCGTAAAATAAAATGTTTAGAATGACATGTTATGCAGTTAATCCTACCACCGACAAATGCCATGTTAAACTTGTAGCCATGCCTTTGTTAACCCTAGAATTAATTATCTGTTAATCTAGATAACTGTAGGTTATTATTATCACTCAAAGTCTTACACTAATAAGGTCGTGGCTGCGGGCCAATAGGTTTTGGAAAACCCGACTCTAGGGTAGGGTGGTATGGGACACCGTGCCCTAGGGCGGAGAGTGCCGGCGTGCACAGGTTAGGGTAAGGGTTGGGGGAGAGCCGCGAGACGGTCTTCGCCCATCTTTTACCGTAGGATTGAAGTTAGGGTAAGGGTGTTGTGGGGAACCGCGAGACGTCGACGCCCACCGCTTATCCTAGGTTGAGGTCGCGAACCTGGCGAGGTTGCGGGTCATGTGAAAATATAAGGACTGAGACCCTTACGTTGAGCAAATGTCATAGTGATCGCTCAACCACAGGAGTTGACTTGTCAACACTGGTTTAGTAGCTGCTCAACTCGATTGAAACTCTACAGGTGTTGAGAAGGCAGGAGGTTGGGTAGTAGGTTAGGTATGCCGTGCTGCAGGTACCTAACAACGGTAGAGTCCACTCGAAGCGGACGGGAGTTTTCATGTGCCAAACCCGAGTGGATTCTTCCGGGTAGAGCCTATATAAAGAATTGAGCAGTGAAACGACCTGGCTTTCTTAACTCTGTCGCGGGAGTTAAGAGATCGTGTGGGTAAAGCTGAGCAAACTCTGCAGAGTCAAATAAATGGTATTCGAATACGCCGTGCTCCCGGTTAATGGAGCTGTGTCACTTGGGTGATTCCAGCAGCGAAGCTTAAGTAGTTTTGTAAATGCTTTAACTTGATTAGTTGGTTAATTAACTCTTCATGAAAACCCCTAATGGTTAAGGAGTGGCTTTCATCTGGTGAATTTCTAAAATGTTTGCAAATAAAACTGCATCCACTAAAAGTTAATAAAACAAGCATACTTCCTTCCTTTGTTGATCCGTGCATATAGTAAGATAGGGTTCCTTTGTGGTTTGCTGAGCTGGTTGTTGGCTCACGGCTTGCTTAATCCCCTCTTTAGAGGATCAAGACGGAGGTGAAGGTCTCCCCATTAAGGAAGTCCCAGATGATCTCTTCTTCGACGAGGATCCATGGCTTTAGATCTTCGCCGCGCTCAAGCGGATCTTGGAGCTTTTGTGATGTAATTATACTTTGGGCTTGCACGCCCCGCTGTTAAAAACTGGATGTTAATCCGTATGTGAAATATATGCTGGACTTTTGTTGTAAGCATGCAATGGTATACTCTTGCACGACACTCCATAACTGTTCATGCGTGAATAGTTGCGGAATGCCGTGTCCGTACGCGCCCCTAGAAACGGGGGCGTTACAAGAAGTGGTATCAGAGCAGGCTCTTTGACCGTAGGTTGAGACCTAAGGCAAACTAGGAAGCGATTTCATCGCAAAACTTAATTTAAGCCATAAAAAGGATTTATGAAAAATATAAGTATTATTGCTGTATTTTTCCCCTCTTGTTGCTACCTTATCTGTCTTAAGTTTACTTCTGCTTACGTTTTATTTTTGCAAATGTTTACTGTTTCCCTTGTCTAACTTCAAATTTTCGTTTCCGGCAGATGGTTCACTACGTGTTCTCCCACCCCGACTGCATGGATGGTTGGCCCCGCAAGCTCTGGGAGATGCAGCGATACCTCAGAGCCACAGGGTACCACAGCCCGGTGTTTCACGCTGTGGGACACTTTCGCCAGGGACAGAGCTACGAGTGGAAGGCATGGGTGACCCTCACACCCCTGCCTGTCCGCCCAGACCTTGAGAGGAGATTTATCGCAAGGAGGATCGACAAGGACGACGCAGTCCAGGACGCAGCCCAGAAGGCTACGCTGTACCTCAAAGACTACTATGACCTGGAGCTTGCGGGTTCACCCTTCAACTTGGTTCCACGACCGCACTTTGGGGACTTTTTAGTTCCTCGGTTCAGTGAGGAGGACGATCTTCGCCTTGCGGGCATCGCCACCCTCATGACGCAGCAGGTTGTCAGCTACGACAGAGTAGTTGAGGAGTCCAAGACACTGCAGAGGCAGCTTTGGGAGGCCCGCGAGCAGGTGCAGCAGCTCCTGGAGTCCCTTGTCCGCTACGAGGCCGTCGAGGCGGGTGAGGCTTCTAACTGCGGGGAGTCTCCTAGTGTTTAGTCCTCTTGTGCTTCGGTGCAGTCCCGCCCGAGGCGCAGGATGACCGCAGCGGAGTACCGCGCCAGGTTTCGCCCTGCAGCCCCTTTTGCCTTGCCAGCACCGGAGGCCCCGGAGGAGTAGTCTAGAGTTCGCTAGTTTAGCCTGACCTTTTGTATTAGTGATACTTTTGTATTGTAATGCAGGTGTAACCATGAACCCTAAGTGGTCTGTGTACCACTTGCATAATGTAAATTTATGTTCATTAATCTTTTGTGTTGTTTGCTTAATTATTAGTATTTCTTTCTGTGTTCAAAGCTTTCTTCTACCCCTTTCATTCTTGTTCTTACCTTTGTTCGCCCTATACTTACCTTGCAATTCGATGTCTTACTTATCTATTCTTACTTGCCAAAGCCGCCGCAAAGCTAATATCATGTTCCCATTGGCAGATGGATCCAGAGCAGCAGAGTGGACAGACCCACAGGCAGGGTGCACCTGCCACAGATCAAACAACACTTGCCAGCGTGATAGCAATGATGGAGCAGAACAGATATCAAGGAGAGCAGAATATCTTACGGGTGTTAGATCAACATGCTCGACTCCTTGAACAAATAGCAGCTAGGTCTCCAGGCACACAAGGTGGAGGTGGTGTTACTCGGAATGGTACCCCAATCACCACCCGTTGGGCAGATTTCCAAAAGACGCGTCCGCCAACCTTCTCCATCTCAGCTGACCCCCTAGTAGCTAAGGATTGGCTCTTGGACGTAGAAAGGAAACTCCAAACTGTGCAGTGTGATGATAAAGAGAAAGTGTTATATGCGTCCCACCAGTTGCAAGGTGCTACAGCAACGTGGTGGATCAATTATCAACGCACACTACAGAACAGAGAAATCAGTTAGGAAGAGTTCTCAAAGGCCTTTCGTAAGGCCCACATTCCCGATGGTATCATAGAAGCTAAGTGATAGGAATTCTTAGCGCTTAAACAAGGGGGACGCACAGTCATGGAGTACCTACATCAGTTTAACCACCTTTTCAGGTTTGCTCCAGAGGATGTGGACAAGGAAGAGAAGAAGATGAGCCGATTTCGGGGAGGACTACAACAGTCTTTGAAATTTCATATCTCAGCCATGAAATTCAAAGACTTGCATGATATGGTGGACAGCTTGATCAACTCAGAAGAGGCTAGAGGTGAAATGGAAGATTTCAGGAAGCGTAAGGCAGCACATAAGTCCCAGTCATCATCACACAGTGCTCAACGGAGCAAGACCTCGGGATCATCCTCATTTCGATCCCAACTGTCTCGCCAGTTTGTGATGCTGCCAAAGAACCAGTCTGGCCAATCGCAGCAATATAACTCTCCTTTACCACTTGCCGTCAAATGTCCCACCTGCGGCGGCAACCATCTTGCAAGCGCCTGTCCGCGAAGATTAAATGCTTGCTTCCATTGCAGAGAGATTGGGCACTACAGAGATCAATGTCCCCGAAAGAACTTACCATCAGATGCTACAAAACTACAAATTCAGAATCAGCAGCAGCAAGAAACCAAGTCACAAGCCGGCTCTAGCACTCCCAAGGGAGGCTATCTGCAGATCAAAGCAGCCGGACCTCAATCGCCCGCAGGCACAGCCAACTTCACATCAGCAGGCAGAGGCAGAGGCCGCACCAGACCTACCTTCTATGCAAGGGTGAATCATGTGTCCGCGGAGGACACAGCTGGAGCTAGCGATATCATTGCTGGTATGTTCCCAATCAACTCTATATCTGCATTGATTTTATTTGACCCTGGTGCAACGCATTCATTTATTTTGAAGAGTTTTGCTTCAAGAAACTAGTTGCCTTCTGTCGGGCCCCCGGATTATCAAACCCGGACCCTCTGTGTATTTCTGCACTAGTCCCAGATCAAAGCTAGTGCACACAGTTAAACAGAATGGAAAACATCACCATCAACGATTTATTACAATAATTAGAGTACTGACCAAAAGGTCTCATTATTACATTGGAGGTTTCAAGACCTCGCACAATCCAAACACAGCGGAAGCAAAGAAAACTCAAAGCAGACCCATCAATATGCCACAGGCAGTTGACTGGGGAAGCGCGACCTAGTCCTCCGGGAAGACTCCATCACAGCCACAGACGAAGCAGTAGTTGTAATCACCTTCTTGAGCTTCATGATCTTCTGAGATTTATTTTAAGTGTAGCATGTGAGTACATAAAGTACTCCGCAAGTCTTGGGAAAAATGCATAGATGCAAGGCTTAACAAAGGAAGGCTATATGGTTCTTTTGCACAAAGCAACATTTTAAAATTCAATTACTACTAAATATTTTAGAAGGCAATATTTTAACCAAATAATTGTTCTAACAAAACTATCATTATTTCTCTAGTGAAGGTTCCAACTACAAAGACTAGCTAACAACTTGGACCAGTTAATCTGCGGGTTACTTCCACCCTCTCGGCTCCATCCGCCAGATACCCTTCCGAGAGTTCCTCCACTCTCTGAGTACAAAACTTTGTTTTAAAACCAATACCAGAAATCTACCATGTGAATGCATTCCTTGCCGCCCTTGACCGTGGGCACGGCTATTCGAATAGTTTTACACTCTGCAGAGGTTGTACAACTTTACCCACAAGAGATAAATTATCCTAAAAGTCAACACGCTTCCTTTGGCATGAGACCCGGATAAAATATCACAAAGCCTTTACCTTACTCTAATCTAGCTAGATACCACCACGAGGTTTCACCGCAGTAGGCTAACCGCCCGAACCAAGCCCCTCTTGCGCCATATGAGTCTGAGAAATCCTGTCCCTCACTTGTGGATAACCGGTCCATCCACGGCACCCACTTTCCATCGGTGGCACCTAAACTAGACTATCATAAGTTAGTCGGCCAGGTCGTACCCATATAGACTTGTGGTTGTGCGGAGTGCTCGATCCGGACAAACACAAGCGTCGGTCCTTAATTGACTAGGGTGGAACATACACTTAACAAGATCTCGTGCTAATCGCACCAAGCCAAATCAACCATCCACCCTAATCTAAATCAACTTTGAGATTTTATTTTATTTTAAAAGATCGTGGCAACTCAATTACCACTTCATTTATAAACACAAGGGTATTTCCATAAATCATAATTTCCCATTTTCATAATGTCAAAGGTATTTAATTAGCATGACTAAGCATTACACTACCATTCTAATATTCACAAAGATTAATATTAATCTCATTATTGAGACAAAGGAAGTTCTAGGGTGACAAAGGTACATGGCAATCAATGTCAAATGAGGGCATAACAAAGTTGGAATAACTAATTCCTAAAGATTTGAACTAGTGGTTTTATGTAAATAGCAATGCACATAATTTAAAATATTTAAAACATTTCGAAAGCATAGGTTCAAGATGATCAAAGGAGACTTGCCTTCTTGCAGGGGCTCTGGGTCTTCTTGTTGAGGAGTGGGGAGGTCTTCTTCAACGTTGGATTCTACGCACGAGGGAAAAGCAACAAAACAAATAAATTCAAATAAAAATTCAAACAAACTCAAAAATTCAAATAGAGGCCATGGTTGGATAGATCAGGATTTTAGATGAATTTAGAAATTTGAATGGCTGAATTTGGAGTTAAAATGAGAAAGTTATGCTTGTTTGAAGTTTTCAGTTTGAATAAATCCAGAAATTAAGAAATTTCGGCAGGTGGGGCCCACTGGGAATATTCAAATTTAATCTTTTATTTTAATTCCGAGAATCTCGACAGGTGGGACCCATCGAGCAGTAGACCCTCTGCGGTCGGCCGACATGTGGGACCCCTCTGCCGGTGACCTCATCTGCTGGTCATCGGCGGTGGGGCCCATCTGGGATCTGGACCCACTTGTCGACGACGTGTGACAGGTGGGGCCCGATGACGATGGCCCGCACAGACGGCCGCGGCGGACGGTGGGACCCACTTGTCGTGCGGAAAATAAACGAAACTCAACCCGGTAGCGGAGCCGAGGGCTCGAACGCGCACCGGAGTTGAGAGCGCAGATAACTGGGGAAGGGGAGGCTTTGCCTACCCATATGGGGTAGCAAATCCCTTTGAGGGGTACCTTGGGTGGCCCGGCGGCGATGGTCGAGGCGCGCGCGCGGCGAGGAAGGCGGGCTGACGTGCTCGGGTGCTGCGAGATTGTAATCTACGTGCGAAGGGTTCGGTTGGAGTAGTTGGCGGTCCGGGATGAACGAGACGGCCGCGGCGAGGAGCGGCGAGGTAGCTCGGGTGCTCGGTGCGGCGGCGCTCGGCGACGGAAGAGGTGGCCGAGGTGCTCAGAGATTCCGATGCTCGGAGAAGTCAGAGGTGGCGGCTACGGGCTCCGGGAGGTCCGAGGCGCGGGAGAGCTCGTCGGAGTTGGGCGGGGCTCGCGGAGAGAGAAGCTCTGGCCGCGGGCGTCTCGTGGCTCGGAGGAGAGATGGAGAGTCTTTGGACGGTGGTGCGGGGGAGGCGGAGGTCGAGGGCTACTTATAGGGCTCGGGAGAGGTGAGGCAGCGGGAATTCCTCGCGAAGTCGCGGCCGGGGTTCGGTTTGAATTGGGATGAGCCGTCGAGTCGACGCGAGCTCCGGTTTTAGGGGATAAGGAGCGTATCTCCCGGAATTCAAATCCTGAACGAATCGAAGATTGAGGCGAGTTCGGGTAGGATTCGGTCGCGGTTTCTTGGGAGAGAGAAAGGAGGAGGAGTCCGCGTCCGCGCGAGATTTACGAATCGACAGCGGGGCCCGCGATCGGCGAGCGGGGTGCGTGGTGCGGATGGCGCCACGTAATCCGAAAGGAAATCGGCGTCGAGCGCCTAAGTGGAAGGGCGGTGGATTGAGGGCGGCGCGGGGCGCAGCTCATCCGGCCGCCCACGCGTCGAGCGAGGAGGAAGAAGGCGGGGCCGGCCGACGGCCGCCCGCTAGGCAGCGAGGAGAGAGGGTGCGGCTGGATGGGCCGAGCGGCGACGTGGCGGTATTCCACCCGCCCACGTGGCGGCGGAGGAGTGAGTTGGAATTTTTAGTTTTAGAAATTGATTTAGATTTTTAAAAGGCTAGAAAATTGTTTAGGCCTCTAAAAATATGAAAATACCTCCAAAATTCCAGAAAAATTCACGTAAGCTTCGGGGACATTTTGGACTGAATAAAATTATTCCCAACTATTGTTGATATTTAATTTTCATAGTTTGAATTACCTTTTACTTTTTAAAATAGGTTTTAAATTCGAGAAAATTCAGAAATCCAATAAAAGCCAAATAAGCTCCAATTACTTTAAAATATTTAACTTGAATTTAAATTTTCCAAAAGCAAATTTTTGGGATGTGACAAACCTACCCCCTTAGAAAGAATCTCACCAGAGATTCGGATGGGTGGGAAAAGATCGGGAACTCTTTTCTTAAATCATCTTCACGCTCCCAAGTCGCTCCGACTCGAGTGATTGCTCCATTGCACTTTACAAAATTTTATGACCTTGCTTGGGTTCGACGCTCGCTTCTTCCAATATCCTCACGGATACTCTGGATAGGTTAGGTCCTCATTCACATTTACTTCTTCTAGTGACATCTGCTCCTCCGTACCCGAGACATTTCCTCGCTTGGGACACATGGAACACATCATGCACTTTGGACAATTGAGGTGGAAGTTCAAGCGGTAGGCAACTTCTCCCTTTTGCCGTAATAGGAAGGGTCCAATGAATCTAGGGAAAGTTTTCCACTAACTCCAAAACGCCGCATACCCTTAAGAGGTGAAACTTTCAGATAAACGTGATCCCTGTGTACAAACTCTAATGTTCTTCGACGATTGTCGCATAACTCTTTGTCCGGTTTGAGCTGTTTTTAACTGTCCTGGATTAGACGAACTTGTTCCTCCGCTTGCTTCAACACATCTGGTCCAAATACTTGTCCTTCTCCGCCTCCTTCCAATACAATGGGGTCCTACATTTTCTCGCCATACAGGCTTGAACGGAGACATTTGCAAGCTAGATTGGTAACTATTATTATAGGAGAATTCTGCATAGGGCAAATTTCGATCCCAATTAGCCTTGTTTGCAGTACACAAGCCCTCAACATATCTTCCAAAATTTGATTTACTCTTTCACCGACCATCCGTCTGGGATGATATGTCTAAAGTTTAGATTGGTGCCCAAAAGTCCATGTAACTTATGCCAAAATCTCGAGGTGAATTGAGTCCTCGATCCGACACAATCTTCTTTGGAACTCCGCAAGCACACGATTCGGACATATACAACTCAATGAGTCCTGTCTCGAGTAGGTAGTCTTTACGGAATGAAATGGGCGACTTTAGTCAAACGATCTACAACAACCCAAATCGAATCATACCCGATCTTGTTCTTGGTAATCTGTTATGAAGTCCATTCCAATTTCTTCCCATTTCCACTCGGGTATCTGCAAAGGTTGTAGAAGCCGGCAGTCTCTGATGCTCCGCTTTAATTGTTGGCAAACATCACATAAAGCTACATACTCTGCAATTTCTCTCTTCATACTTGACCACCAATACCTTTCCTTGAGATCTTGGTACATCTTTGTACTCCTGTGGTGAATTGAATATCCAGACTCATGGGCTTCTTTCTGAATTAAGTCCTTTATTTCTTTCTTCTGCACGATAATTCTTTTACCAAACCGATGATACCCTCCTCATCTTCCGTAAATCCCGGTGCCTTCCTTTCTTCATATTTTCTTGAATCTCCTTGACATACTTATCTTCTCCTTGAGTTGCCTTGATCATCTCCTCTAGAGTTGGTTGAACCTCCGAGTAGCCAGAATCCTTCCTCTACTACCTCTAAGTTGAGTTGCTGAAATTCAGCTGAAGTGCGGGCATACCGCCCTGATCCACACTTCATGCAGAACTCTTTCTCGCTCAATGCATCCGCTACTACGTTGGCCTTTCCTGATGGTAATGTATTCCCACATCATAATCTTTTATTAACTCAAGCCATCTCCTTTGCCTCATGTTAAGATCGGGTGGGTAAATATATACTTCAGACTTTTGTGATCGGTATAGATTTCACAACAGTTACCAATCAAATAATGCCTCCATATTTTTAGAGCATGTACAACGGCAGCTAGTTCTAAATCGTGGGTTGGGTAATTTCTTCATGGGGTCGTAGTGCACTGGAAGCATATGCTACTACCTTCCCTTCTTGCATCAAAGACACATCCTAGTCCCCGCCTAGACGCATCACGTAAAACTTCAAGTCCCTTCTAATATCAGGAAGTGTTAACACCGCGCAGAAGTCAACCTTTCTTTAGTTCTTGAAAACTATCCTCACAGAGCTTTACTCCATTCAAACTTCTTCTCCTTCTTTAGCAAGCGAGTGAGAGGTCTTGCGAGCTTGGAGAATCCTTCAATAAAGCGACGGTAGTAACCAGCCAAACCCAAGAAACTTCTGATCTCAGATACTGACTTAGGTTGTGTCCAATTGAGCACATCATTAACTTTTTCCGGGTCTACTGATACTCCTCCCGCCAAATCACATGGCCCAAGAAAGCTACTTTCTTCAACCAAAACTCACACTTATCGAACTTGGCGTACAACTGATTTTCTGAGCTTTTCCAAAACTATCCTCAAATGTTCGGCATGTTCTTCCTCATTCTTGGAATATATCAAAATATCATCTATGAATACAACCACAAACTTATCCAAATATTCCATGAACACCTTATTCATCGATTCATGAAGTATGTGGGGCATTGGTTAGACCGAAAGACATCATTGTATACTCATACAATCCATAACGGTGGCAAATGCGGTCTTGGGTATGTCCTCCGGTCTTAACTTCAATTGGTGATATCCCGATCGAAGGTCAATCTTAGAGAATACACATGATCCTTTCAACCGATCAAACAGATCATCTATTCAGGTAAAGGGTACTTGTTCTTAATAGTCACATCATTCAATGATCGATAGTCCACACACATGCGAAGACTACCATCTTTCTTCTTTACTAGCAAGATGGTGCTCCCTAAGGTGACGAGCTTGGCCTTACAAATCCTTTATCCTGCAGCTCTTCAATTTGTTTCTTAACTTCCGCCAAATCATTTGCGGACATCCGATAAGGTCTCTTGGAAATTGAGCCATTCTGTACTAGGTTGATGACAAACTCTACTTCCGTCTCAGCGGCATTAGGGCAAATCTTGTGGAATACATCCGGGTACTCACTCACTATAGGTACTTTTTCCGAGTCACTCCTTTACACTGCTCAAACTACACCGCTCCGGGTAGGGAGTTTGACTTATACCTTACTTGAATCCCATCGAGTTAGTGATTGTAACACTGATCAAGACAATCTATCTCGCCTTTATACTTGGTTAACCAATCCATTCCAAGTATTACATCTAAACCCTTGGAGTCTATTATAATAAGATTTGCTAAGAACTTAACTCCATTTATATTCACGGTTGTGTCAAGGCAAACCGTGTTAGTCCTCATTTCCTTTCAGGACCTGGACTAGCATGGGGTTCGTAGTTTACTCACATCCCAATTATACCTTTCAACCACATCTTTTGACACAAAAGAATGCGAAGCTCCGTAATCAAATAATGCTGATGCAATTATCGAGTTGACAAGAAACTTACCCGTAACTACGCCGGTGCATCCTGGTCGCGCTCAGCGGTCACATGGTTGAGATGCCCTCGCTCACCACTTGTGGAGTCCTTGGGGTTTGTGGTGCCCCACGGCCTTGACTCGCAATCGGAGCTCTTCTTTGGTGTAGTCCCAGATTGAAACGCTCGAGTCATTGCTTTGGCGTTTCGGGGCGATTCTTGGCATAGTGCCCCATGTTCTTGCGAGCTAAAGCACTACACTCTGCCGCCAAGTCTTGTTCTCGGGGTTGGCCACCATTGTTTGCCCGGGAGTTTGTGGATTTGGGCGGGTCTCAAAAGGAGTCCTCGGCACGCTTGACTCGAGAGCTTGTGAAAGTGAGGCGCGTTGGGGCGGAATCGAGAGCTGCTTGCTCCTTGCCGGGCTTGAAACTTCCTCTTCCGATTTTAAACCGGCGCCGAGCATCTTCTTGGACAAAAGCCTTGTTCACTAGGTTTGGAAGGTTGGGAAGTCATTGGACACCAGCTACACCTTGAGGTTGGGGTCAAGTCCTGCGTGAACCTCCAAATCTTGGTCGCCCCGAGGTGACCTCTTCGATGCATACCGACAAGTTGGGTGAACTTGTTCAGTACTTAA
Source organism: Dendrocalamus sinicus (assembly GCA_036346575.1). Lineage (NCBI taxonomy): Eukaryota > Viridiplantae > Streptophyta > Magnoliopsida > Poales > Poaceae > Dendrocalamus > Dendrocalamus sinicus. Next base: position 27,200,779 of record CM070643.1, on the reverse strand, counting down.
ACACCGAGGTTTCCTGCTGCAGTTGGTAGAATTCTCTCTTCTTCATTTCCATTATCCCAAAGAGGGATATGGGCGATCTGGAAAGCTTCACAAACTCCTCCCAAGTGATGGCTTGTGCATTTTGATGGGCGCGCGGTAATTCTCCCACCAATTAGCAAAGAATTCCTTGAGTCGATGAGCAGCGTACAACACCTTTTCATTATCGTTGCACCGAGCTAGGACCAATTTTCTTTCCACATCCTTGATCCAATCATTCGCCTCCAAGGGATCCATCGATCCAAAGAAAAGTGGGAGGCCTTGTCTCATGAATTCCCCAATCTAGACTGGGTGCTCGTTGGGTGCACTGCTGGCCGGGCCGCACTTGGTTTCGGCGAGAGCTTGAAGTAATCGCAGGTGCATAGCCATCATTTGCTCCAAGTTGGGGGCCGAGCGGGAGGTGGTGGAATGTTGTCCTCCACTGGTTGTTGGCGCCACTACGCCGCTGTGGTTGCTCCTCGTGTTCACCATCCGAGCGGTTTAGGTTAGCGTATGTAAGAGGAAATAGCAAAGATAAGAGATCCGGGGAGACTAAACCACATCCCAAACCAACACTTTTAAAATCACGCAAATAACTCAAAGAACGAGTCTTTTATTAAAATCAAACTAGGCTTAGGAATGGTCTGTACCACAAGTGCACTTAGGCTTGATACACCCATCTAGCACATCGAAACATAAATACGCTGCTCGATAACGTGGACATTTATTTGGGTACTACCGACTCTAAAGGCTACTAATCCTCAGAAAGATGCGTTCTTCGTGGTCCTCCTCCGTTCCTCTTCGAGTTCTTCTTCGTGTTCTTCCTCAGTTCTTCTTGCTCCTTTACATGATGCCGCGAACAATCACAAGTGGTCGGCACGGGGATGGTTACGATCGAGGCGATCGAACGCGAGCGAAGGAGAAGGCTTGCGCTTCTTGAGCGTGATGACGGGTGGCGGATCGGGCGCCGCACCTTCTTGCGCGGCCGCCATCCCGACGCTGAGTCCCGAGTCGAGCCGGTGCCGGGTTGTTGGGAGCGGCGGTGCATCGTGAAGACGGCGTAGTAGTCGGTGGGTGAAGACGGAGTGTAGTTAGTCGCGGCCCGAGACGCCCCACCAAACTCACCGCTCGCTCGAGAAGGCGTGCGCGGTGTGTCCGAATGCCGGTAGCCGAAGTGAGAAGCATCCGAGTTGTCCAATCTCTCCCGAGCTCTAGCGTAAGTGATGTCCATTACTGGTGAGCTGCACTGATGTGTGATCGAGGATCGTCACCGATATATCAAAAGGATCGGATACCTCTGCCCCGGCGAGGTTGATGAAGAAGCAAAGGGGGGCGATGTACAGATCCTTGTGCGAGATGGCACACTCGTCAATGGCGAGGCGTCTTGCGTCTGGACAGCGTCGAAACAACGGGACCGAGGATGGGTGATGGGGTATGTGTGGGAGTTGAATTCCCTTCCGTGCATACAGGAATACTTCCATCGCCCAGAGTCTCGATCGAGAATCGCGTCTTCCGTCCCCGAAAATGGGCGGTTGACGGTACTCAGACATCGCATCAAGCGTCGGAGAAGGCTAGCGAATGCTCCAAAGATCCTCTCCATGTGAATAGTAGTCCCACGGGCGCGGAGGATGAACGACCATCTACAAAGTTGAATAAAAGAGAAGTTTAGTAAAAGTTTTGATAAAATAGAGTTGGAGACCGTAACGAGATCCTAAGTAAGAAGAGAGTAGAAGCAAAGAGACTTATATATTTTAATATACTCTTTTTATAAATATAAGTCCTTATGGTTTGCCATTCCTAAACTAAGTCACGTCCTCTATCAAATAGGCTCGATACCATCTCTGCGGGCCCCTGATTATCAAACCCGACCTTCAGTGTATTTCGCACTAGTCCCGCATCAAAGCTAGTGCACACGATTAAGCAGAATGGAAAACATCACCATCAACGATTTATTACAATAATTAGAGTATCGACCAAAAGGTCTCATTATTACATTGGAGGTTTCAAGACCTCGCACAATCCAAACACAATGAAGCAAAGAAAACTCAAAGCGCACTCCATCAATATGCCACGTGCGATTGATCGGGAAGCGCGACCTAGTCCTCCGGAAGACTCGTCACGACCTGCAGCAAGCGATGAGTTGTAATCACCTTCTTGAGCTTCATGATCTTTCGAGATTTATTTTAAGTGTAGCATGTGAGTACATAAAGTACTCCGCAAGTCTTGGGAAAATGCATAGATGCAAGGCTTAACAAAGGAAGGCTATATGGTTCTTTTGCACAAAGCAACATTTTAAAATTCAATTACTACTAAATATTTTAGAAGGCAATATTTTAACCAAATAATTGTTCTAACAAAACTATCATTATTTCTCTAGTGAAGGTTCCAACTACCAAAGACTAGCTAACAACTTGGACCAGTTATCATGCGGGTTACTTCCACCTCTCTGCTCCATCCGCCAGATACCCTTCCGAGAGTTCCTCCACTCTGAGTACAAAACTTTGTTTTTAAAACCAATACCAGAAATCTACCATGTGAATGCATTCCTTGTTCGCCCTTGACCGTGGGCACGGCTATTCGAATAGTTTTACACTCTGCAGAGGTTGTACAACTTTACCCACAAGAGATAAATTATCCTAAAAGTCAACACGCTTCCTTTGGCATGAGACCCGGATAAAATATCACAAAGCCTTTACCTTACTCTAATCTAGCTAGATACCACCACGAGGTTTCACCGCAGTAGGCTAATCGCCCAACCAAGCCCTCTTGCACCATATGAGTGAGAAATCCGTCCCTCACCGTGGATAACCACCCATCCTCGCACCCACTTTCCCTTGGTGGCACCTAAACTAGACTATCATAAGTTAGTCGGCCAGGTCGCACCCATATAGACTTGTGGTTGTGCAGAGTGCTCACCGACAAACACAAGCGTCGGTCCTTAATTGACTAGGGTGGAACATACACTTAACAAGATCTCGTGCTAATCGCACAAGCCAAATCAACCATCCACCCTAATCTAAATCAACTTTGACATTTTATTTTATTTTAAAAGATCGGTGGCAACTCCAATTACCACTTCATTTATAAACACAAGGGTATTTCCATAAATCATAATTTCCCATTTTCATAATGTCAAAGGTATTTAATTAGCATGACTAAGCATTACACTACCATTCTAATATTCACAAAGATTAATATTAATCTCATTATTGAGACAAAGGAAGTTCTAGGGTGACAAAGGTACATGGCAATCAATGTCAAATGAGGGCATAACAAAGTTGGAATAACTAATTCCTAAAGATTTGAACTAGTGGTTTTATGTAAATAGCAATGCACATAATTTAAAATATTTAAAACATTTTGAAAGCATAGGTTCAAGATGATCAAAGGAGACTTACCTTCTTGGGGGCTCTGGTCTTCTTGTTGAGGAGTGGGAGGTCTTCTTCAACGTTGGATTCTACGACGAGGAAAAGCAACAAAACAAATAAATTCAAATAAAAATTTAAACAAACTCAAAAATTCAAATAGAGGCCATGGTTGGATAGATCAGGATTTTAGATGAATTTAGAAATTTGAATGGCTGAATTTGGAGTTAAAATGAGAAAGTTATGCTTGTTTGAAGTTTTCAGTTTGAATAAATCCAGAAATTAAGAAATTTCGACGAGTGGGGCCCATCGGGAATATTCAAATTTAATCTTTTATTTTAATTCCGAGAATCCGACAGGTGGGACCCATCGAACAGAGACCCTCTGCGGTCGCCGACATGTGGGACCCCTCTGTCGCTGACCTCATCCGCTGGTCATCGAGCAGTGGGGCCCATCGATCTGGACCCACTTGTCGACGACGACGCAGACAGGTGGGGCCCGATGACAGTGGGCCCGCACAGACGGCCGCCGCCGACGGTGGGACCCACTTGTCGGCAGCGGAAAATAAACGAAACTCAACCCGGTAGCGGAGCCGAGGCTCGAACGCGCACCGGAGTTGAGAGCGCTACCGTTAACTGTGGGAAGGGAGGCTTTGCCTACCCATATGGGGTAGCAAATCCCTTTGAGGGGTACCTTCGTGGCCCGGCGGCGATGGTCGAGGCGACGGCGGCGCGAGGGAAGGCGGGCGTGCTCGGGTGTCGCGAGATTGTAATCTACGTGCGAAGGGTTCGGTTGGAGTAGTTGGCGGTCCGGATGAAGAGACGGCCGCGGCGAGGGAGCAGCGGAGGTAGCTCGGGTGCTCGGTGCGACGGCGCCCAATGACGGAAGAGGTGGCCGAGGTGCCGGAGATTCCCGATGCTCGGAGAAGTCAGAGGTGGCGGCTACGGGCTCGGGAGGTCCGAGGCGCGGGAGAGCTCGTCGGAGTTGGGCGGGGCTCGCGAGAGAGAAGCTCAGCTGCAGGCGTCTCGAGGCTCCGGAGAGAGATGGAGGGTCTTTGGACGGTGGTGCGGGGAGAGGCGGAGGTCGAGGGCTACTTATAGGGCTCGGGGAGGCGAGGCAATGGAATTCCTCGCGAAGTCGCGCCGGGTTCGGTTTGAATTGGGATGAGCTGTCGAGTCGACGCGAGCTCGGGTTTTAGGGGATAAGGAGCGTATCTCCCGGAATTCAAATCCTGAACGAATCAAGATTGAGGCGAGTTCGGGTAGGATTGGCCGCCGGTTTCTTCGGAGAGAGAAAGGAGGAGGAGTCCGCGTCCGCGCGAGACGACGGAGGCCCGACCATGGGCCCGCGATCGGCCGAGGCGGGGTGCGTGGTGCGGATGGCGCCACGTAATCCGAAGGGAAATCGCGTCGAGCGCCTAAGTGGAAGGGACGGTGGATTGAGGCGGCGCGGGACGCACTCATCCGGCCGCCCACGCGTCGAGAGGAGGAGGAAGGTGGGGCCGCCACCGACGGCCGCCCGCTAGACACGAGGAGACGGTGCGGCTGGATGGGCGGCGGCGGCGTGGCGGTATTCCACCCGCCCACGTGGCGGCGGAGGAGTGAGTTGGAATTTTTAGTTTTAGAAATTGATTTAGATTTTTAAAAGGCTAGAAAATTGTTTAGGCCTCGTAAAATATGAAAATACCTCCAAAAATTCCAGAAAAATTCACAGAAGCTTCTGGGGACATTTTGGACTGAATAAAATTATTCCCAACTATTGTTGATATTTAATTTTCATAGTTTGAATTACCTTTTTTACTTTTTAAAATAGGTTTTAAATTCCAGAAAATTCAGGAAATCCAATAAAAGCCAAATAAGCTCCAATTACTTTAAAATATTTAACTTGAATTTAAATTTTCCAAAAAGCAAATTTTTGGGATGTGACACCTTCTGTATCACTGCCAAGACCTTATATGGTTGAAACCCCTGGGGTTAGGATGGAGTCCCACAGTGGGTGTGCCGGACTTAATATAAAAAATCCAAGGGGTAGACTTTAGAGCAGATTTGCTGCAATTAGATATGTCAGGATTGGATGCCATTTTGGGCATGAACTGGTTAGCCAAGAATAAGGGCAAGGTAGATTGTGAGATCAAAATAGTGTCCTTGATCAATCCTGAAAGTCAGAAAGTGGTAGTAAAGACAGACCGAGAAGTATTGAAGGATGCAAGAAAGCGCATGATTAACATGCTAGCAGCCACACCTGATCAAGTGCCAGTAGTACAAGAATATCCAGATGTATTCCTGGAAGAACTACCTGGCAAACCCCCTGACAGACAAGTAGAACTTGCCATAGAATTGATTCCGGGCACCAAACCAATTGCCAAGCATCAATATAGAATGTCAGCCAGTGAGTTGAAAGAGCTGAAGAAACAGTTAGACGAACTGCTGGAAAAAGAATTTATTCGACCAAGTGTTTCACCTTGGTCGGCCCCAATTTTGTTTGTGAAGAAGAAGAAGAATGGATAGCTGAGGATGTGCGTAGATTACAGAGGATTGAATGCTGTCACAATAAAAAACAAGTACCCATTGCCAAGAATTGATGACTTGTTCGACCAACTTAAGGGTGCCAAAGTATTCTCCAAGATCGACTTGTGCTCGGGTTATCATCAATTAAAGATCCGAGAGTAAGATCGAGAGAAGACAGCATTCATCACCCGTTATGGATTGTATGAGTTCACAGTCGTGCCCTTTGGTTTAACCAATGCGCCAGCTTATTTCATGAACCTTATGAATCTGGTACATATGGACTAATTGGACCGATTCGTGATATTCTTCATTGATGATATTCTAATTTATTCCAAGAGCGAAGAAAAGCATAAAGAGCATTTGCACATGGCATTGACCAGATTGAGAGAGCATCAGCTATATGCCAAGTTCGACAAATGCAGCTTTTGGCTGAAAGAAGTTGCTTTCTTGGGTCATATTATATCAGAAGATGGAGTCAAAGTTGATCCGGAGAAGATCGCCGCAGTCATGGAATGGAAGCAGCCCAAGACAGTGACGGAAGTGAGAAGCTTTCTTGGATTGGCGGGTTATTATCGCCGGTTCATAGAAGGATTCTCACAAATTTCTCGTCCACTCACTCAACTGCTGAAGAAGGACAAACCCTTCACATGGACAGATGCTTGTGAAGAGAGTTTTCAGTTGCTGAAGACCAAGTTGACAACAACGCCAATCTTGATTTTACCCACCCGAGAAAAGGAATTCCAAATCTATTGTGATGCTTCAAAGCAAGGTTTGGGATGTGTACTTATGCAAGACGGAAAGGTTATTGCCTATGCTTCGAGACAACTGAAGCCACATGAAGAGAATTACCCCACACACGATTTGGAGCTAGCAGCCGTGGTGCATGCACTCAAAATTTGGCGGCACTATTTGCTAGGGAATCGTTGTGAGATATTCTCAGATCATAAGATCTTGAAGTACCTGTTCACACAGCTAGAGTTGAATATGAGACAGCGAAGATAGCTAGAATTGATTAAAGACTATGATGTTGATCTCCAATAGCATCCGGGTAAGGCCAATGTGGTTGCTGACGCCCTCAGTCGAAAGGTTCGACCAAGCAAATCCAATACCACAGAGTACCCACCAGAGTTGCAAAGGGATATGCTACGACTGAATTTGGTGATCACCGAACAAGGCAGTGTGGCAGCGTTAGAGCTTCAACCGTTGTTGACAGATCAGATTAAGGCAGCGCAAGATGAAGATGAAGAGATTCAAAAACTGAAAAAGAGAATTCAAGAAGGAGAGTCATCAGAGTATGCGATAGATGAGCATGGAATTCTTACTTTTCGTGGCCGCTATTGCATACCCGACAAGAAAGAGTTGAGAGAATTGATCTTATCCGAAGCTCATTCGTCTCAGTTCTCAATTCACCCAGGAGGCACCAAGATGTATCAAGACCTGAAGAAGAAGTATTGGTGGAACCAGATGAAGAAAGAGGTGGCAGAATATGTAGCTAAATATGATGTTTGCCAGCAAATCAAGATAGACCACCAAAAACTATTGGGATTGTTGCAGCCTTTGCCAATTCCCGAGTGAAAATGGGGATAGTATCGGCATGGACTTCATTACTGGACTTCCCAAGACTCGTGAAGGATATGATGCTATCTGGGTCATCGTTGATAGATTGACCAAGGTGGCTCATTTCCTCCCGATCAAGCAAACCTATGGGAAGGATAAGCTTGCCGAGCTATATTTGACCAGGATAGTAACACTCCACGGAGTTCCGAAGAAGATTGTGTCCGATAGAGGAGCACAGTTTACATCAAAGTTCTGGGAGAAATTGCATGAAGCTATGGGCACTGATCTGAACTTCAGCTCAGCATATCATCCACAGACGGATGGACAGACAGAGAGAACTAACCAGATTTTAGAAGATATGTTGAGAGCTTGTGCAATCGTGTATGGGGCAACGTGGAATACTTGCTTACCGTTTGCTCAGTTCTCATACAACAACAGTTACCAGGCTAGTATCCAAATGGCCCCGTTTGAAGCATTTTATGGCAGAAATGCAGGACCCCACTGAATTGGACAGAAACAGGAGAACAACAACTTATTGGTCCCCAAATTGCTCAAGATGCAGAAGCACATGTTAGAATTGTCAGGGACAGACTCAAGAGTGCACAAGACCGACAGAAGAGCTATGCAGATAACCGCAGGAAGGATTTGAGCTTTGAAGTTGGAGACTTCGTCAACATCAAGGTCACCCCATTCAAGATAGTTAAGAGGTTTCAAGTCAAGGGCAAATTGGCACCAAGATATGTGGGACCGTTTCAAATTATCGGAAGAGTTGGAGAGGTAGCTTATCAAGTGCAGCTTCCGCCCAACTTATCCAGGATACACAACGTGTTTCACATATCTCAGTTTCGGAAGTGTCTACGCCAACCGACAGATGAAGTGTCTTTGTCAGATATTGAACTGCAAGACGGTTGGACATATCCTGAAGAGCCATTGCAGATACTCGAAACGTTAGAAAGGCAGCTTCGGAACAAGAATATCAGGTTTTGCAGGGTGCAATGGAAGAATCACACGGCGGATAAGTCCACTTGGGAAAGAGAGACAGATTTGCAGCGGGATTTCCCCAACTTACTCCCTGGACCAAGTTAATCTCGGGGTCAAGATTCTTTTAAGGGGGGTAGATTCAAAAGCCCTAAAATTTCAAACCAGAAAATTTTTGCAGTTTTTGCTAGATTTTGAGTGAATTTTGCGAACTTTCCCTTTTTGGAAAGTCGCCCGGTTTCCGCTTTCCCTTTCGGGCGCTGCCGCCTCCCTCTGCCTTGCTTCGCCATTTTCTGATTCATTTGGCTTGGAGCGTCGCTTCCACTTGCTGATCATTTTGGTGCATTCCCCTGGCCAGGTGGTCGCCCGAGGAGTTCCCGCATCGAAGCTCACCGCCGGTGAAACCACCTCACCTTGGCCAGACTACCCCGCAGCTCCCCAGCTCCCATCTCCGCCGCCAATGTGAGCCTCACCCTCCCCTGGCCGTGTATCCGCCGCCGACTGGGCCCTCCCACCACCGATGACCTCCCTCACCGCCAAAAAGCCGAAGCTTCCCTTTCTCCCTCCTGCCGTCTCCATTGATCCCCTTCTCCTCCTAAGCCCCAAAATGGATTCCCCATGCCAAACTCCACCTGTTGACACCTTCCCTTGTGGCCAAAGGTCCCTGCTGTCGCCGGAGAGCGGAGACACCGCCGTCTCCGTCCCTCTGCTGCGCGCGCGGATGGAGGAAGACGACGACGACGTGGCCCCTCCTCATCCGTCCATCCCTTCCCTCGCCATATAACCGTAGCCGTCCGATCTCCGCCCATGTCATCCGGTCCCTCGGTCCGCCCCGCATCCCCGCCGCCCGCGCAGCCCACGTGTCCGCCATCGTCGGTGGGCGCGGCGTGTTCTTGGCCGAGCCTCGGCCGCTCTCGCCGCGCGCGCGCGCGCATGGGCCGCTCGCTCGCGTGTTTGAATTCCCTACGGCTGCATCAGAGCCCAAGGCGCCCATCACTGTTCCTCTGATTTTTCAGAGGATTTAATCTTTTCTAAAGTCCCAGAAAATCCAAATAAATTCTAGAAAATCTCAAAAATTCTCAAATTTCACCACTTTGCTCTGAATTATGTCCTGAACCCATTATTGCCCTCCAATCCTCCAGATTCATCCCAAAAAAATTCTAAAAATCCCAATTTGAGGATTTATGCATTTTACTCCTTTTTAAATAATTTATTTTTCCTCGCTTGAATAGTTTCAAGCCGGATATACTTGTTTTATATGTTTGCTCTAGTTTCGGAGATCCCGGAGGTTCAAGTGTAGTCTCAGGATTCCGGTGCTTCTACGTTCGAGCTAGCTGAGATCGTCCGGATTGACGGCAAGTCGCAAATCCTTGATCATGTTGCAACCCATGATATTTAATTATGTTATTATGCTATTTGCATTATGCTAGTTGTGAAATGTTAGTTCAGCGTAAAATAAAATGTTTAGAATGACATGTTATGTAGTTAATCCTACCACCGACAAATGTCATGGTAAACTTGTAGCCATGCCTTTGTTAACCCTAGAATTAATTATCTGTTAATCTAGATAACTGTAGGTTATTATTATCACTCAAAGTCTTACACTAATAAGGTCGTGGCTGCGGGCCAATAGGTTTTGGAAAACCCGACTCTAGGGTAGGGTGGTATGGGACACCGTGCCCTAGGCGAGAGTCTTGGCGTGCCTGAGTTAGGGTAAGGGTTGGGGAGAGCCGCGAGACGGTCTTCGCCCATCTTTACCGTAGGATTGAAGTTAGGGTAAGCGTGTTGTGGGAACCGCGAGACGCCGACGCCACCGCTTATCCTAGGTTGAGGTCGCGAACCCGCGAGGTTGCGGGTCATGTGAAAATATAAGGATCGAGACCCTTACGTTGAGCAAATGTCATAGTGATCGCCAACCACGGGAGTTGACTTGTCAACACCGGTTTAGTAGTTTGCTCAACTCGATTGAAACTCTACGGTGTTGAGAAGGCGGGAGGTTGGGTAGTAGGTTAGGTATGCCGTCTGCAGTACCTAACAACGGTAGAGTCCACTCGAGCGGACGGGAGTTTTCATGTGCCAAACCCGAGTGGATTCTTAGGGTAGAGCCTATATAAAGAATTGAGCGGTGAAACGACCGCTTTCTTAACTCATCGCGGGAGTTAAGAGATCGTGTGGTAAAGCCGAGCAAACTCGCAGAGTCAAATAAATGGTATTCGAATACGCCGTGCTCGGTTAATGGAGTGTGTCACTTGGGTGATTCCAGCAGCGAAGCTTAAGTAGTTTTGTAAATGCTTTAACTTGATTAGTTGGTTAATTAACTCTTCATGAAAACCCCTAATGGTTAAGGAGTGGCTTTCATCTGGTGAATTTCTAAAATGTTTGCAAATAAAACTGCATCCACTAAAAGTTAATAAAACAAGCATACTTCCTTCCTTTGTTGATCCGTGCATATAGTAAGATAGGGTTCCTTTGTGGCTTGCTGAGCTGGTTGTTGGCTCACGGCTTGCTTAATCCCCTCTTTAGAGGATCAAGACGGAGGTGAAAGTCTCCCCGTTGAGGAAGTCCCAGATGATCTCTTCTTCGACGAGGATCCGTGGCTTTAGATCTTCGCCGCGCTCAGGCGGATCTTGGAGCTTTTGTGATGTAATTATACTTTGGGCTTGCACGCCTTGCTGTTAAAAACTGAATGTTAATCCGTATGTGAAATATATACTGAACTTTTGTTATAAGCATGCAATGGTATACTCTTGCGTGACACTCTATAACTGTTCATACGTGAATAGTTACAAAATGTCGTGTCCGTACGCGCTCTTGGAAACGGGGGCATTACAATACAAAAACCAAAAAGTATAAGCCAAATTGAACCCAGCCAAGACTTTGCGGAAAATTTAACTATTTGCCACCCTTATGACTCGAGTGGCAACAGATTTGCCACCCGGGTCCATTGTCAGTGACTCAGATGACCCCACATGTAAGAGATATAGTGAATTGGTCAATCTTTAAGAGTGATAAAAAATTGAATCTCCCAGACTTTGCTTAGAAGTGGACATCGCCGGAGTTGTGGATGATGGCCGATGCTGACTTGATGAAGGAGTCGCCAGAGGTATAGGTGGCAGCCAGCTTGAACCTGCTGGCGAAACTAGGCAGGAGGCATGGCTTCAAAGAAGACCGTCGTGCGCCTGCTCATAGCCATCTCCGACGGTTGAATGCTGAAGCAGCTGGATGCCTCCTCTATGGGAGAAGCCTGAGTAGGACATAGAAGGTGTTGGCGTCACCGAAGAAGAAATTGTTGGAGCACGTTGACTCCATGGATTGCTTCCATCGATCCTAATTTGGTTAGATCTGTAGAGAGTATATGTGGTTTTTGTTGGGGACAAAGATGCTTATACTCTGGAATTAGGGAGAGGAGAGGCGGGGGGAAGCAGGCGATAAACACCAAGACGATAATAAACTCCAAAGCCACCAAGGGAACAAATTTATTTAGGGGGGTTGGAGTCACCTGGGCACCGGTGCTGCAGGAGAAAACCATTGCCGCTTCCATGGTAGGGCGAGGACGGAACCGGGCGAAGGAGTTCACAAAGAAAACAAAGGGAAGAAAGCAACTAATCTAGTACTAGTACTACCTACTAGGGACTAGGGGTTGATCCCCCTCCCCTCTCGCAGCTGGCAAGGCCACGGGACACCGATAGAGAGAGACTATTGGGCTTCAGTTTTTAGATTCCGACTTATTTTTCACTATTCATAAATTTCATTTTTTTCCTGAACTTTTGGTTTTTTGTTAAGCTTTTTTGCCGGTTCTTTTTTCCCGTATTTGTTTGTATTATATGTAATGGGCTAACATATTTTTTTTATTTTTTTTAATTTAATTATGCTAAATAAGACTCATCATTCTGATGTTTTTTTTCACCAATACTGATGTTTTCAGTCATAAGCCACCAAAAATAAGCCCAAATGATCACCACCTAGATCTGGAAATACCGAAGGTTGAAAAAGGTAGGGGAGGTCGAGAGGAGGGCGAAGAATGAGAGTAGCCAAGCTTCTCCAAAGTGAATGGGGTGGTTGGTTGCCAGTGGTGACATTAACTTCTGGTCAATACCCTGTTTGAAATGTTCATAAATGGTGCTTTAACTAACTTCAAGCTAGCGCGCTTAGGGTACTCTCAATGATCCTACATAAGCAGTGTTATAGCATTAATTAGTCAACGAAGTAAGATTTATACTGAGGTGGAGAAGGAACTAAAGAAGGAAGAGATGGAAACAATATCTCATGCAAAACACTGCTTGAGCACAAAATCCAACACTAAGGGAGAGGAAAAGAGAGAGAGCTTAGTGAAATTTATTATCCAGTTTCACTAATAGACATCACCCACTAAAATTGGTGATGTCTATAACTATTTTTTTATAATGTGAAAAATATCTACTATTAGGAGTGCCCTTAATTACATCCAAGCTGCAAGTCAATCAGTCAATCTGAGGCTCAAGATGGCCATAATTAATCTAATTAATTAACGAGACCCAAGTTGGCCACTTTTTTTACACTGTCAATATGCATGCGTGTGAATTGTCAACCGGAAGACATCGCGGGTTAATTAAGTCTTAGTTTGAAATTTTGTTCGTGTTCTATTTAAATTGCTTTAGGCATGTTTCAAAGTGTTGTATCTTTTAACTCAAATGGTCCTGTAATGACTGTTAATTTTTTCTGAGATATTTAATTAAAGAAAAAAAAATAAAAAAAATTATTATATCTCCATGTATAATATAAAAAAAGAAAAAAAATATTAAGAAGCCAACACATTCTAAACGGTTTGTAGTTTCTAAAAATTAGAAACCATAAACTAGCGGTGTTTGAAACGAGCCCTTAGATGAGCGTTCTATCTATTAACTAGCTTGTCGTCGATGAACAGTGAACCAGAAAAGATGCTTATGCGCTGGTTTTGCCTCAATTCAAACGCATGTGTTCATGCAACGAAATTAGAAGTTTAGCCTAGCTACCTCCTACTAATTTAGCATATGTTAGTACTGATGAGCCAAATAAAGTGGCTACATATATATGTCTAATATGTACTAATTCCCATGCTCGACGAGCTCACGCACGCCGAGGGAAGAAGATATACGGGAAAGGCCGCACGCATACAATGACCAGATCACAACGCTAATAATTAAATGAGCCAAGCTTAAATGAGTTTGACTTGATAAGCTCGAGCTCAGTAAAAACTTGAACTGAGATTGACGTCGAGTTTTAAGCTGGGCTCAAGCTCGGCTTGAGCAAAGCTTGAGCTCGGCTCGTGTAGGCTCAGTTACACATCACAACCATCCCACAGTCGCCATCACATATCATCACAGAGACACAGAGCATAAGGATGGTAGTAGAGAAGGAAAGGAGTAGAGAGGGATTGCCGAGGGTTGGTGCTGGGCCTGTTGGCGGTTGGGGGAGCCAGGTGAGCAGCAGGAGGAGGCAGTGCCAGAAGGCCGAGCCGACCGGAGCCTAGAGGTGCAGGGGAACCGTAGCCGTAGCCGGGCGAGTAGCGAGAGGAGGCGGTGCCGGAAGGCCGAGTCAGCCAGAGGCCCAAAGGCACAGGGGAGCTGTAGTTGTAGGAGCTGTGGCCGAGATGTAGGGGCCGGCTGGCCATGGATTTGGCTGGATCCGGGTAAGGGGAGTTGAAGGGGAGGCCGAACCAGGGGCGTCGCGGCCGAATCAGGGGGCGACAGGTGATTAAGCCGGCTCAATTACCTGCCCTAATTTTTTTATTTAATGCTTGTTTGAATTTTTAGATATATCCAATGGGCTCTAAAAATTATAAAAATTTATGTAAACTCCCCTGACATAACGTACTTCATAGTGTAATTTTATCCATTGTGAATATTGCTAAAAAATTCATAAAATTACGATATTTGTATCAGTTTTTACATATAGCAAATAAGCTCCAAAATTAAGAAATTTTATGTGAACCCTCCCAACACACCCATAGCTATTGTGTAATTTTTTTGAAAATTTTATGTGGTCTACAAAAATGCCCGTCTATGCATATTATATAGCGTTGCCCGCTCTCTCCTTCGGACATGTGTTGGTTTGACATAACGCCCCCCCTCGCCCACTCCCTCATCTGCACAAATGTTAGTTTAGCCATGTCACCCCACCTCGCCCTTTCCGTTGTGCGCATATATGTCACTTTTACCGTGGTATCCCCTGTCGCCCGTGGTGATGCATGTCAACAACGCGTCCGTAATTTCTAGTGAGAACGCACTGGATTCCCTTTTCGCTCACTTCAAATACAAAGCTCTCGCAATCGCTCATCTAAACTTTGTTTCACTTCTTGTAGGAAGAAGAATCTTCTTTGTCATACAGTAACATAGCATGGCAGACACCGAGGGGCCAGTCGGAGCGGGGTCGCCAAAGGAAGATTTTCCTTGAAAAGGAGGGAGGACTTCAACCGTAACTATCACTTGAAGCCCAATAGGAGGGCTCAACCAGTATGGCCAAAATGCAGATATAGGGAGGACGCGGTCGTACATGTCATTGATGGTCATTTCAATGGCAGGCGATGTTTTGTTCAATACCCACACCCTGAAGTACAATTAGACAATAGTTTATTTTGTCTTACTGGTAATAGCGCCTTATTGTTAACCCTCCTTTCGTGTAGATGGTGAACTGCGACTTCGTCCACTGGATCAATCCTCCCCATAAACACTATGTTGCGAGGTACATGAATACATTGTGGGAGCGAATCTTAGAGATGGAGGTGCAGATTGACAGTCTCAATGAGGAGAACGATGACTTCCGGCAATAGATGCAGCACGAGAGGAGCAACGAGGAGGTCATCAATATAGAAAGTTCGTATGATCTCACATGCTGTTGCGCGAACTCTAGCTGCATATGTGCGTACTACTATAACGATGGCTAGCCACATCCGAGGCGCCCCCATTGGAACACTCCATGTGGGTACCACGAGGCACCTTCTATCAGTAGGCATGCACAGAGAAGGTTGTAGTACGTAGCTTGTGGTTATGTTCAATGTGTAAAGCATGTAACTGAATGATATACGTGTCATTGTGGTTGCTATTTTTTGAGTGGACTGTTCAAATGCTGTGTCATGTGCATTAAGTTAGAGGGGTCGATATGCATTGAACAAATGCTGTCAATTACATCTCAAATGAGTACAAATATGAATTAATGCGATACAATAAAAGATACATGAGATTATGACACTGAGTGGCGACCAAATGAGCTCGGTCTGTTGGGGCAATCCTTCAATGAGTGCCCGAAGGTCTTACATATTCTGCATTTCACTGTGCGAAAAATACTGGTATGTTGGCTCACATCCATGTCGTTATGGAAGCGAACTCCTTGTTGGGGGGGGCATTGCAGCATGTTCGACCAAAAATCCCTATAGTTCATGTCCAAGTTGTAGGAGTGAAACTCTACACTTCATGTAGTGAAAAAGTGTTGCATATCATAGTACTCTGAGGTATACACCTCGGACATCTGCCTCATTTGTTCATATGCCTTGTACATATGCGAGCATGGCTTATGCAGGAGCGTCGGCTTGTTGCAGGTGCATGTTGCCATATCACCCAGGATGCATGTCTGTTTCATTTCACCCCTGGCATGACTGTTCACATACTTTTGCCAAAGCCTTATCTCGTACTTTCTCCGAAGGCAATTGATTACCTGGATGTCATGCATTCGGGTTTTCTCCATCTTCAGTTCCACATGCCTCTGCATATTCTCAGACCATTTCTTGCCTTCGTCTATTTGACGCTTGGCTGCGGTGGCTCAATTGACGAAATAACCGACAGTGCGAGTCTATGTCTCCACGATAGCGGTGATAGGGAGGCACCGCACGCCTTTTAGGATGCTGTTGTACACATCGAACATGTTGGTCGTCATAATCATATACCTCACACCATCCATGTCATAGAGAAGGAAATATTTCTGTAATTCAAGAGCGTGCCGACGAATCCACTCGGAGAAACTTATGGTGCCACGGGGTTGCTCTTCCTCCGTAATTCGCCTTTCTAGCTCTGTCCAAATGGATTCAAACTTCCGCCTCTGGTTTTACAGACACAATGCCTTGAACATATTCACAACTTCCTGGTCGCGGAACCGTGCGAACAAGTTAGATGCAAGATGCCTTATGCACCATCGGGTTCACACGTCGTTCCACTGGTGAGGGGGTTCGGTCTCGTGCTGCATGATGTTCAATGCAGCCATCAACCTAGCATTACGATCCGTGACGACGCAAACATTGGGTCGATCACCAACCACCGCTTGCTTCACATTCGCCAGGAACTAGAGCCAACTGGACGTGTTCTCGCTTTCCACAATGGTAAATGCCACTGGGAGAAGCTAGTCATTCGCATCGGCCGCCACCGCGGTGAGAATGGTTCCCTTGTAACTCCCTGTGAGGAAAGTGCCATCCATCGTGAGCACAGGACGACAAAACTTGAAGCCCTCATTGGCTTGGGTGAAAGCCCAGAATAGCCGGTCTAGTATGAAGTAGTTGGGCCCTTTGTCAGCATCTAGATGCTCAAGCTTGTTTACGTACGTGCTAGTGTTTGACTCAGCTATCTAGTGAAGTAATCTTGGCGTAAGGTTGTACGCCTCTTCGTACATCCTATGCATGGACTTGATGACCTTGTGCTTGGCTCATCAGACCTTACTGTAGCTGACTGGATAGCCAACCACATTAGCGACTTCTGACATGAACATCTTCCGGGAGACAGAAACGTCCGCCGCAACTAGGTGACTAATGATACTTGTGATATATGCTGAAGTCACATTCCGATGAGGCTGCAGGAGCTCTCTCTTTTCCTCCTTCGTCGACATGGTCCTGCATCTTGTTGCTGCTCTTTTAGACCATGTATGACTTTCAAACAAACTCAACTTTATGCGCTTTTTTGTGTTTGTCAATATACTCATCAAGGAGGAGATTGAGAGACCATGTGGAGGTATCCCCATGTTTGTGATAAGTAATTGAGGGTTGTGTTAGAGAGTTTGAGTTTGTTTTGGGTATTCTAGGGTTGAGTACCTTTTACTAATGCTATTGTTGATTATGTTATTTCGTGCGATGCTATGTGACGTTTTACTTGTCTGTGTGGCTGCAGGACTTTGGAGCTAGGTCATGGTGAGGCGTGGGAGTACCGGGACTAGGCACAGGAGGTGTTGAGGTCCAGATGATCAGAGACGTCGAAGATGATTGAGGCTGCTGAGGTGGTTGTGAGTGGGAGACGAGGAACCAAAGCGGGAGCTACCGGTGGTGGACACAACGGGCAACGACAAGTAGACCAAGACTAGGCTCAGGGAGGAGTCGGAGGTCCAGATGGTTGGATGTCGGTTGCGGTCGTGTGCGATGGAACAGACCAGGATTAGACTCAGGTGGAGTCGGAGGTCCAGTCGGTCGGAGTCGGGTGGACACGACGGGCAGCGGCGAGGTGAACCGGGACTAGGCTCAAGGAGGAGCTAAGGTCCATACGGTTAGGATGCCGGGTGCGGTCGTGCGACAACAGGAAGCTTCCGGGAAGATGCAGCAGGGGCATTTCGGTAAAATGCGCGAGGCTGCAAAACGGAAGCGGATTTGGTTGAGGATAACGAGTTGGAGACCCGTTAGTGGATGAGAGTAGAGAGGTTAGGGTTTTGAAGTGAAATGGTTGTTTTCCCTCCATCCTGGTTCCCTCTCTTTTGTGCTTTGACTCTTGCCTCATATGTGTATGAGTCAAGTGGTGGAAGGTGGACTACAATTCTTGATTTGCCATTTGTATGGGTGAGCTCCTTCTATTTAGAGGGAGGTAGCAGTAGTTGAAAAAAAGAATGCAGTGTGTGCGTGTGCAAGAGCCTGAGAGAGTGTGAGGCTCCTGTGTGTGTTCTTCCTGTATCCAATTGCGTATGGCGCTGTAGTGTGTGGCTGTAGAACACCTCATATAATCATCCCTCTTTTATGAAGCATTCATGGTTCTGAATCATTTTCTTGTGCCTTCTGTGTTTTGCCAGGGTTTCCTTGTTATTCCCGGTTCTTGTGTTCTAGAGATGAATTCTTGATTGTTTAGTTGCAAAATGGATTGTTCTGTGATGGGAATATGTCTCTAGACCATTTGGTCAGTTAGTTCCCAAGAGCAAAATAGTTGAATCAAAGAATCTCTCTTTTCATTCTTGCGATCCATTTGCTATGTTCTGCATTTCTAGGGTTTGGAGGCAGGGGACACTCGGTTGCTTGATTGTCTCAGTTAAATGGTTGCTAGAGATTTGTGTTTTTCAGCTGTGATGTCATTTCTTGCTGAAAGGCAAAGTCTCATGAGCAAAAGAATGGAGAATAACCAGCAATTTGGAAATATGTCTCATTTTCAGTTCAGTTCCTGATTTCTGTCCAGATTTCAGTTCCTTGCACTTTTTGGGTGTATGCCTCGATTTCTTAAGTCCCCTTGCTATTTAGTTTAAGTTCTTGCTCTTTTGGCCTGAGAAGAGCTACAGCAGTTCATCAAATTTCCCCAGGTTTGAAGTTTCAGAAATTTCTGTACAATCAGTTGCAGCCGCTGCATTTGCTCTGTTTTCAGAGGGGCGGTCTGACCCCTAGGGTTTCGGGCGGTCAAACCGCTCCCTAAACGGCGGTCAGACTGAATGAGTGAAGGCGGTCAGACCGGCCGAGTGAGTCCGGTCAGACCGGCCACTGGTAGGCGGTCATATCGATGTCTAGCCGGCGGTCAGACCGATTTTAAACCGGCGGTCTAACCGGCCGTAGCTAGGTAGTCTGACCGGCCCATGTTCAGCGGTCTGACCGGCCAGCCCTGTTCACTCTGAGTTGATTTCTGCTGCAGCTTCTCTTTGTCGTTTTGTTTGCCTCGCTCTCTTCTCTGTGTGTCTGAGTTTCCAGTAAGCATGAACCTTCATTCTTCATAGCTTTTGTAGCTATCGGAGAGGAGGAGCATATTGTGTGAATACTTTGGGGGCAAATTTTAAAAACGCACCATTCACCCCCTCTGTTGCCATTTCCGATCCTACAGAAGGCAATTTGCATGTACTGCCTCCATGATGTAGTGCCATTCACCTTCACGAGCTCCCACACGCCATTAGTGCAGGTGATCCCCTCGATGGCAAGTTTCATCGACATTGCCTTCATGGCGAACTCTCTTTGGATGCAGCTTCGTAGCTCATGAATATTCATGACGCCGAGTCTCTCGGTCTAGAGCACCTTGTATTGGTATGTTGATAGGTCCAACCCATTGGGTCCAGCCCATGCAAGACCATCGCCCTAGAACATTATCAAGTGTCCCATGTCCGCGACTACCTGAAGTCACAACAATCAGATCCACAGTAAGCGTTACAACAAAAATGATTACATGCGTGTAACTACATACAAATAGTTCATTAATGAGCACTATTGCTCCCTCGTACCGCGTCCTTAATGAGCTATGCACTTACTTCTCAAAATAATTAGCTACGCACTCTTCATTTTGAGCGACCACTGTAAGGATGAGCTTCTGCGATGAGCGACTGAGATAACTGATGACCAACTACGAGAGGTTCGTATTTATAGCTAAGCGCAAAGGGAATCCGGTGCACTCAACCCGCAATTAAGGACTCCTCGTTGATGCGCAGCACTTTGGACGAGGGAGGACGGCATGGTAACACTGACAAATGTGAAGACGAGGGAGCAGGCAAGGGTGGACGGCATGGACATAACGATATCGGTGCGAACAAGGGAGGCGCGCGAGGCGGGACGGGCAGAGTGACAATTGTACGAAGCACGCAGTAGAAAAGAAAAGATAGTAGTAATGGGTCGACATATGTGCGAAGAACAGAGGTCACGTACTTCAAAAGAGGTCTGAGCATCGCATATCACTAATTACGATAAAATTATCATGAATTAACATGGCAAATTCAGATCACATAAAATTTTTAAAAAATTACACAATAACTATGGGTGTATCGGGAGACTTCACGTAAAATTTCTTAATTTTTGGAGCTCGTTTGCTATATGTAAAAACTGGTACAAATATCAAATTTGTATAAATTTGTGAGCAACATTCACAATGGATAAAATTACCAAAAAAATTACAATGTTAAGTACGCTGTGTCGGAGATCTGTACATAAATTTTTGTAATTTTTGAAGCTCATTTGATATATTTAAAAATTCAAACAATCATTAAATAAAGAAAATTAAGGTATGTCATTAAGCCGGCTTAATCACCTATCGCCTTCTCACCGGATGGTGGGTAAACCTGCCGTCTCCCCACTGAGCGATATGTTGCCTGCCATCTAATAGGAGCCGACAGACGTTTGTCACCAGTGATAGCGCCACGTGTCACCTCCGTCCGGTGGCAGAAACAACAGGTGATTATTTCTATCCTACCTAAACAGTCGGTTTGCATCGCTCACGCATGACATGAATGCAATGGAAAATTTGCAGAAAAGCACTTGTTGGTCTAAGTTTGGAAAACACCTTCAATGGACGAATATTGTGAAACAACGGAAGAAGTAATTGGTAGAAAAGATAACAGCATGGGAGGGTCTGCAAAGAGAGACCTTGTCAGGGTGTAAATCGCCACAAAATAAGAGGCATGGGGAGTTTTCAGAAAGTTACATTGGGGGTGCTCTCGCAATTTTTGGCTTGATTAGATGGTCAGCCGCCGCCTGCCAATTTCCTGATCTTACAGGAGGGCTCGCATCATGCGGCAGATGCAGTGTCGCGTTCAATGCGCTTCACACCTGTACACAGTCGTACCGCTGCACCAATCCAAGGCTCCAAGCTAGACAGAGACATATGCAACGCCGGCCAAGCTAGCGTGTACGTCGGAATCAAACCAAGAGAGGACCTACGCAGGGGCGGATCCAGCACAAAATCTGAGAGAGGGCACAACAATACACATAGTATGTTGAATTGTTCTCATTCATAATTTTAGCATGAGTGAGGGCCTTTTAGTTGGGCTGAGTGACTAAAGATTAAATCTTGGGTTATATCCGAGCCTCGCGACTGAGTGGCGGCGCCAGGCCCTCACTCCCCCTCTTTGGATCCGCCCCTGGACCTACGTACGAACAGCACGAAACAACAGACCGCGTCCTGCACCAGGGTGTGCATCTGACCCATCAGAGGTGAAGCTCTAGATTTTAGTGCTGGCATTCATCCATTTTAGAGTATTATATATATATATCCATGTTCAATAAAAGCAAGTGCTCAAGCCCTACGAGATCTTAGATACTTTCAATATATTTCTATTTCTAGTATATGTAAAAAATATGTGTGTATAGGATGGAGCTAGGTCTCAGACTGTTTGGGCAACGGTCCCAGATCTAGTTGAGAAAACTTTTACTATTTTACTGTAGTTATCAATAGTAAAGGTTTCGATATCTATTTATAGTGGACTGTCCCGAGGCTGAACCTCGAGCTAGTTACGCCCGTATATGTGTATACATGTATACGCGTGCGATAGTCTATGTGTGATGTCTGTTGCGTACGAACAGCTCTCTCGTACTCTCTCGAAACCAAACAAATGGAGCGCACCCACGTACGCGACGAATCAGAAACAAAGAAATTAAACCACACACGTGCCGACATGCTCTCATTTGCGTACGTCCGTTCCCGCCAACTTCAACATGCGCGCTCCCCCGTGATCAACCACGCACTGCAGACTGCACATGCTGAGATAAGGAATCAGGACATGCACACCAGTTCACTAGCTTGATCAGATTCAGACGACACACTGATCGATCAGGCCATCCGCCGGTGATTCTCTGACCGATCGATCTGTAGCTAGTTGGTCGCTTGATTCAGTTAGCTAGCCAGTGATCGATCGACCACATGAGTCCGCTGATGGCGCGGCCGACTCTGCTGGCTTACCTGCTGCTCGCGACGCTGCTGCACCACTGCCTCTGCCACGCGACGGCTGTCGCCTCCCCGCCAGCCGCTGCCGTCGCGAACAACTGGAGATCGGACGGTGAGCTCCTAATTTACTAGCTAGCACTCCACTTCTTTCAGGGCTCCGCTTAGGAAATGCGTTATCGTTTCTGCTATGCTTTCTGTTGTAGGGGTGGTCCTCACTTAAGCTCAGCAGATCTGCTAGAAGGATGTAAGGTCCAGAATAGAACATGTGTAATGACATAAGTGCCCCTGAGGGGATACATGGATGTAAAGGTATAATTATAAAAGTATTCCCCATGTAGATATAAATATATGACACAGGCCACGGAGGAAACATAAGTCATTGCTCACCTAACTCTCCACTATCATACTCTCTCTCTATTTGGTCTGTAACCACAACACTTTTCTTAGCTACGATTACCGCTTCTTTAAACTATAAACTACTAGGCTTCTTATGCTACTTCCAAGGCGATTGATCAGGGGCTCGTGTACGTCTTGATGCTCGTCGCGCTCTTCATCACGTACGTCGTGCTCTGAATTTAAGAGCACAAAGCTAGTCGCAATTCCTCCATCCACGGTGGTACTGACCGGAGCTGCAAGAGGGACTTTGTAACAACCACGTCTTTAATTAACTATAAGTAGCAAGTTACGATATTAAGGCCCCGTTCAAAAGAGTTTTTTTAGTGACTTATGAATAAAAAGTACTGTAGCTGGCTGAAAAAACACTATAGCTGACGGAGACTTATTTATTATAATTAAATTTTAAAAAAATTAAAAATAGAAAAAATATGTTAGCCCATCACGTATAATGCAAACAAATACAAGAAAAAAGAACCGGCAAAAAAGCTATAAAAATCCAAAAGTATAGAAAAAGACGAAATTGATTAATAGTGAAAAATAAGCCAGAAACTCAAGCCGAAACGAGTGGGGCCTAAGTAAGATTAATTATGTAACTAATGATCTAAAATACGAAGGAATTTAAACTTTTCTTCGCAGTCGTCTCAATTGAACTCAACAAGTGATAGACAATTGCAATGCGCTTAGAACTTCCACGACAAGGACGAAAACAATTTGTAAGGAAATTGCATGAGTAAAAGCATTCAACTCAATTAAAAATATATATAATAGTCCGTAGTACAACAGTGCAATTATCACAGGTCTTATATAGCAAATCAATTTACATTCACCGAGCTATGATTATAAGTGGCTTAAATTAAATGAAGATATTACAACTCTCTTTACATTAATAACGACATATAAATCGCTGTGAATTTACAATCCTCGGTCCCAACCGAATGACTATCTTACAAACTTAGATAATGGCAACATAACTACAACTAATTAGAAATTACAGAACTTTAGTTACATCGGTAATATTTCATATATGTATAAATTTAATCAAAAGCTACAGAAATCAATTAGGGACGCTTGACAAACTCGCATACCTTCAATCTCGCTGCTCCTCTCAGCTGCATATAGCGATGCTGATAGAGCTTCTGCACAAATAACAAATAAGTAAGGTGAGAGAGGGTCCCATACGGAAGCCCTCTTCGAGGCATAATCGTATCAGTATAAATGTTATTGATTTTAGCTCTGTATCTTACCGTACTAACACATTTCATTAACATGTTTACCCAAACTTCACAGAAACCAAGCTTCTGGATCATCTGTCGCAGAAAAGACCACTCCATTCTATCATATGCTTTACTCATGTTAGTTTTATAGCTACAAAATATGTTTGACCAGTCCTCTTGTTCCATAAGTAATGTGTGGCTTCATGAGCAATCAACATATTGTCTGTGATCATCCTGCCCGGTACGAAGGCACTTTGATTCAAGGAAATAATGTCTAGCAATATGTTTCTCAATCTATTAGGCAACACCTTCGCTACCAGTTTATAAATAACATGAAAAGTCCCCAAAATTTCAAACCGAAAATTTTCCTAATTTTTGCTGCAATTTTGAATGAAATCTGAAAACTTTCCCTTTTGGGAAAGTTCCCTCTGCCGCCGCTTTCCCTTTCCGGCAAGGCGCCACCCCTTCTCCTTGGCGCCCTACCTCTCTCCCGCTTTCTCCCCTTCCTCGGCGCCCTCCCCGCTCCCTCTCTCCCGCTGGCGCTGCGCCCCCTCCCCGCCTTCTCCCTTGCGCTCGCGCTAGCGCCCGCTCCCGCACCGCCTCTCCGCCCCGCTGCCCTCGGTTTTGCCCCGCCCGCGCACCTCGCCGTCCACCGGTCCGAAGGGAGCTCCGCCCTCTCCTGCTCCACGTGCCGCGACTACTCTTTCTGACCCCACCCGTCAGTCCCCGCCTCCTTCCCCTCCCGCGCGCGGACGCACCCTCACCCCTGCCGCAGCTCAACCACTCCCCTTCCCCGTCCATCGCCATTACTGCCGCTCAGGGCCGGACGACACCCCCCATCTCGCGGAGGAGACGCTCCCAACTGCTTCCCCGTCCTCTGTTGACTCCCGGCGCCGCGCCCGTTCCTTCTCCCCTAAGGCTCCGCCTCCCCCGCTCGGGTATAAACCCCCCTCCCGGCCTCCTCCCTTTCCCTTTTGCTTCCAGAGCTCCCCCACCACTCCCTATCACTCCAAGGACCCTCCCAGAGCAACCAATTGAGCCCACGTTGCCCTGAGCTCCGCCGCCATCGTCCCCTGCGCCGGTGACCCCGTAAAGCGGATCTTCTTCCCCATCCCCTTATTTCTCGATTCTTCTCGTCCGGAGCATCTCTGTTGTCCCCTCATTGCTTTGATGCTTCCCTCTGGACAGGAGAAGCCCCGTGGAGCGCAGTCGTCGAGGTTTACCGCCGGCCGAGGTACCTTCTCCGTGGCCAGCCCACCCGGGAGCTTCCCCGCCGAAACCGACTCCGCCAGTGGGAACCCCAAGCTCCCCTGAGCGTGTGGCCGCCGCCAATTTGACCCTCTCACCGCCGGTGACCTCCCTCATCGCCAAAATGCCGAATCCTCCCCTTTCCACTCCTGCTTTCCCCATTAGTCCCCTCACCTCCCTAAGCCCTAAAATGAGTTCCCCTCTCGAAGGTCTACCCATTGGTGCTTTTGGTTGCCGCCGATGAGCTCCCTAGCGCCCAGACCACCGTCGTCATCGTAGCCCTGGTCCCGGGGTACTGTAGCGGCTGGAGGAGGAAGATGACCCCTCCCCCGCAACGTGGCCTCTCCTCCTCCGTTCATCTCATTCCCCGCCTTATAACCACGTCCGTCGGATCGTCCCGTACCATTTCGCCCGCTCCCCCGCACCCCAGCCATCCGATTTCCTTCCCCCGCCTTGATCTGAACCATCCACACCCACCGCATCCCTACCGTCCGCCCTGGCCACGTGCCCTCCATCCGCCTCGGGCGAGCGCGGTGCGCGGATGGGCCGCGGCCTCTCGGCTTGCTCCACCGAGCCGAGAGCGCGCGTGCGTGGGCCGCCTGGGCCGCTCGACCGCGCGGGAGAACTTCCCGCCGGGCTGCATTGTAGCTCGGGCCGGCCCATCACTGTTTAAACCGATTTTCCAGAAGTTTAATCATTTCTAAAATGCCAGAAAATCCAAATAAATCCTAGAAAATCACAGAAAATCCCAAAAATTCCCAAATTTCACCACTTTGCTCCAAATAATGTCCTGAACCCATTTTTGATCTCCACTTCTCCAGATTCATCCCAGAAAAATTCTTAAAATTCCAATTTGAGGATTTATGTATTTTATTCCTTTTTAAATAGTTTATTTTTCCCTCGCTTGATTAGTCTCAAGCTGGACTTATTTATTTTATGTGTTTGCATTAGTGTCGGAGATTCCAGAGGTTCAAGTGCAGGCTCAGGATCCAGGTGTTTCTTCGTTCGAGCTAGCTGAGATCATCCGGATTGACGGCAAGTCCCAAATCCTTTGACCATGTTGCAACCCATGTTATTTAATTATGCTATTTGCATTAAGCTAGTTCTGAAATGTTAGTTCAAAGTAAAATAAAATGTTTAGAATGACATGATATGTAGTTAAACCTACCACCGATAGATGCCCTGTTAAACTTGTAGCCATGCCTTTGTAACCCTAGAAATAATTATCTGTTAATCTAGATAATCGTAGGTTATTATTATCATGCAAAGTCTTTACACTAATAAGGTTGTGGCTGCGGGCCAATAGAATTTGGAAAACCCGACTCTAGGGTAGGGTGGTATGGGACACCGTACCCTAGGGCGGAGAGTGCCGGCATGCACAAGGTATGTAAGGGTTGGGGAAGGAACCGCGAGACGGTCTTCGCCCACCTCTTACCCTAGGATTGGAGTTGGGGTAAGGGTGTTGTGGGGCGCCGCGAGACGGCTTTCGCCCACCGCTTACCCTAGGGTGGAGGTTGCGGACCTCGTGGAAAATGTAAGGTCTAGACCCTTACGCTGAGCAAATGACATAGTGACCGCTCAAGCACAGGTGTTGACTTGTCAACCCTGGTTTAGTACCTGCTCAACTTAAGTGAAACCCCGCATTGGGAGTCGGTGCGGATCGCGAATCCGGACTAAGACAACGGTAGGTCCCCACAACTCGGCCCCGGCGTTCCGCGATGGCCAGCGGATACCCGAGGGTGTGCGGGTTTCTCACCTATCGGGTGGAGTGTATACCAAGGGTTGAGCAGCGAAAAGACCTGGTTCCTTAACTCAGTCATGAGGGTTAAGGGTGCGTGTGGGTAAAGTTGGGCAACTCTGCAGAGTCAAATAAATTGTATTCGAGTACGCCATGCTCCCGGTTAATGGAGCTGTGTCACGTGGGTGATTCCAGTAGCGAAGCTTAAATAGTTTTGTACATGCTTTAACTTGATTAGTTGGTTAATTAAATTTTCATGAAAGACCCCTGAGATCTTAAGGAGTAGTTTTGGGTCCGTTTTATCAAAATGTTTGCAAATAAAACTGCATCCACTCAAAGTTAATAAACCAAATATACTCCCTTCCTTTGTTAATCCGTGCATGTAGTAAGATAGAGTCCCTTTGGGACTTGCTGAGCTGGTTGGTACCTCATGGCTTGCTTAATCCCCTCTTTAGAGGATCAAGACGTTGGTGAAGGTCTCCCCGTCGAGGACGTCCCTGAGGATCTCTTCTTCGACGAGGACCCGTGGCTTTAGGTCTTCGCCGCGCTCAAGCGGATTCTGGAAGTCTTTTGTAATGTAAATATACTTTGGGCTTGCACGCCCCGCTGTGGAAAACTGGATGTTAATCCTTATGTGAAATATATGCTGGACTTTTGTTGTAAGCATGCAATGGTATACTCTTGCGCGACACTCCATAACTGTTCATGTGTGAATAGTTGCGGAATGCCGTGTCCGTACGCGCCCCTGGAAACGGGGGCGTTACATAACATTACATAAATTTATAGGCCTAAAGTCCTTCAAACTTGAAGGGTTTTTGACCTTTAGGATCAGCGCTATGTTAGTGTCATTCCAACCATCTGGTATAGCCCCTCCATTAAGAATCCCCAATACTTCAGATTTTACCCGATTTCCTACTCTATTCCATATTCTTTTAAAGAAAAGGGCTGGCATACCATCTGAGCCTGGTGCTTTTAAGTCTCCAATATGGCTCAAAGCATCTTCAATCTCCTTAGGCATGAAACCAGCCATCAATTTGTCATTCATTGCCCGCGTCACCTTTGGTTGAACATTTCCTATAATGGTGTCTAGAGCCGATTCTGCTGTAGATGTGAACAGCTAAGTGTAGTATTCATAAAAATGGCATCTTATTGGTTCCTCACCTTCTTCCCAACACCTGTTAGATTGCTTCAATTTCTTGATAGCATTTATTCTCCTTCGGTTTGAAGCAACAACATGAATTGGTTTTTGTGTTTCTATCCCCTTTTTGCAGCCAATTTACACAGGATCATTGCCTCCAACAGGTGTCCTTTGATCCTCTAAACAATCCAAGTTATATCGTAGGAAATGCTCTTAATCAACTCTTTGTTGGGAGATCGGTTCTCTTCTACACTCCTCCAAACATTGTTTTATCTTTTTTATTCGCTTTTCTATGCTACCTAGTACATTCTTGTTCCAACTCTTCAATTCACTTGCCACATGCCTTAGCACCTCGCGCATAGAATTAGGCTCCAGCACACAAGCTGATTCACAGGCCTTTTCGACCACTTCCACACACTCAGCTTCGTCTAGCTAATAAGCTTCAAACCGGAATTATTGACCTTGGTGTTTCTTTTGCGAACACCCCTCACTATTTGCATGTACCATAATCGGGCGATGATCTGAATGGCGAGGATCACCGTGATTGACTTTGGCATTTGGAAATTTGCACCACCAGTCATGGTTAGCTACTACTCTATCAAGCCGTTCTTGAATGTAGTTTGCAGCCAAAAAGCAATTGTTCCTCCAAGTGAAAGGATCCCCCTCAAACTAGGTTTGAGAGGTGACAGAAATCAAGAGCCTCCTTAAAATTGTCCATAGGCTTTTGTGCACGAGGCATACCTCCTTCCTTTTCATGATTGAAAAGAATTTCACTGAAATCACCTAAACACAACCATGGACTTACCATTTGGTTCTTCAAAATCCTCATAAGCTTTCATGTTTTTTCCTTCCCTTCTTGTCTTGGTTCACCATAATTTCCAGTCAACCGCCAGGTAGAGCCATCATCTTCCCTTACTTCAGCATCTATATGGAGCTTTGACATGCTACGAAGATCAAGATTTATACCCTTGCGCCAAAATAGAGCAAGACCTCCACTCCTTCCAACCGGATTCCTTACTATGATATTAGTTAAACCTAGAAGCCACCTAAATTTTTTCATCCTCCCATGCTGAAGCTTTGTTTCGCTGAGGCAAAGGATGTCGGGATCATCGAGCTTCTGCAAACTCATAAGCCCATGAACTGCCGGTCGGTTCTTAAGTCCCCGTCAGTTCCAACTTATAATCCTCATCTTTACTCGCGGGCTGCCTCAGCAGCTCGTGTTCTCCTTCTTTTGTTTTTTCATCATCCCTTTTCCTTGAAGATCATTACCCCCATCACAGCCGTTGTCAAATTCTCCCGTAGAGTCCATAATCATGTGTGAGGAAGTCTTAATTATCTGATCCTTATCAACCTCCAAGTGCTCTGCTGGCATCAAGGCCAAAACATTCTTATCTTTATTGGTAGATCGATTGTGCTTCCTCTTCTTTGATGCTAGTTGTGCAAGCGTTCAGCCTTCCGAAACTTCAGGACTTGGTTTCGAGGAATGTTGACCATTCAAGGACAGCGCTGGTGGGCTTGCTATATGGCCTTTTTAGATTTGAGCCTTCGGAACGTCTTACTGCCCAAGAAGCTCTAGACCATCCATTCTTCAGAAATCCAACATGACAATTTGAAGGTGCTTTGACCCTGCCCTCGCAATATGTACACCAAGAACAACGTCTGGCGACGAAGGCACAAGGACATTCGTTATAAAGCGGAATGCCTTTGGGCCTGTTCTTTTTGGCTGACATTTACTTATAGTTTTTGGCTGTGGCTTGTGTCTTTTGGTCTGTTTGTGCAAGAGATTACAGAGTAACAGAAACTCATGTGCAATTTTTGCCGATATAAATGAAGTCGGTACAGTATGTACTACAATTAACTAGTAGACCCTATCTTAAAAATATACTCTGTTTAAAAACTAGTTACTACAGAAAAATCAAAAACAGAAGTTAAAAGCTGAAAAAAAAAACAGGACCTTTGGCTAATCTGTACCGTAAAAGTTCTATAAGCTGAGCTACAACGCTTGTGGTGGTGATAAGCTGGTGTTTCAGTCACCCAATGTAATGAGTTGTGCACTGCGAGTCGCATTCCGGTCCAATCAATACACTTAAGTGACCAAAGCATCTATAAAGGCCATCCAAATCCAATCGTTGTATTTTGAACGATCCACTGCTGTGACTTCTACATGTCCAAATTGGAGACTCAAATCGGTGCGAAGCTTCCTTGAGAAATTTGAACGATCCACTGCTGTGACTTCTACATGTCCAAATCGAATGATCTGTATGTCTTACCATGCTATGGAAAGTTACGTTTGATCTGTATGTCTTAGAGCAAGTACAATAGTGCTGACTAGGTTGCCTCTAGTAAAATCCACATCAGCACAATCCTAAGTGGAAGAGAGAGAAAAGAAGAGAGAGAAGCAAGCTGCCCCTCATGCAAGAGGTGACCTCTAGCACATTATACGAGGAGAGAGAGATAAACTACCCCTCATGCAAGAGGTGACCCCTGATATATTTATATAAGTATTAAATGTTTGAGTGCTTTAGTAGAGGTAACCTCTACTCTACTCATTATATTAGCTATCTCCACATGAACCACATGTAATCTTTTTACTTATGTGACTAGTCCTAGAGGTAGCAGCCACCTCTTCCATTGTACTTGCCCTTACCATGCTATGGAAAGTTGAAACGTAACGGACGGCACGTGTTTGTGACCCGCGAATTGTTGCGTTTTGGAAATCGGTGCAGAAGATGGGAGGTGTGGAACAAAAAGTGACGTGCTTGGAACTTCTGAACACGTTCCTCTGATTTTTCCAAAAGCTGAGAGCAGAGTCGGAGGATTCCATTCAGAAATTGCATGCTCGGAGAACACTACTAAACTGGAATAAGTATGTCAGGTTGCTGAGATCACAATCACATTTGAGTGTCCGGTCGGTTTGCCTCAAAGTCCCTCCTCGCCTTTCACTTTTCCTACTTTTCCTACGGAAGTAAAGCTGACTCGGGACTTTTAATGTGCATTTTTTTTCTTCATCGCACTTCTTGGTCCACTCTTATGTTCATATTTGTTGTGGTTAATAGCTCTTAGCTGAAAATAAATAGTGGTGACTGAAAAATAGTTTTTAGAGGAAGAGGACAAGCGGTGGGAAAAGTGAGAGAGAGATACGTGCGCGAGACAAAAATAAGAGAAAGTGAGAAAACTATTTCGAAAAACTAAATATTTATATTAATTTCTGACTTCTTCAAGTAGATATAAGAAGCCAATAATATGGGCCTGTTCTTTTCAACTTTTAAAAGCTGCCTTTTGATTTTATTATAGTAATTAGCTTTTAAAAAAAGTATCTTTTTAACTTGGGTCTATAAGTTGATTGTAGTACACACTGCAGTAACTTCATTTATATCGGTCAAAATCGTACATAATTTTCTGTTACTCCATATCCTCTCTTACAAACAGTCTAAAAGATATAAGCTATAGTCATAAATCATAACTCGAAACTAAAAAGAACGTGTCCTTAAGCTTTGGCCTTTGCAGTATAGATCCATCGGTAACCCTTTCCAAGAGGCGCACTCTCTGCTCCCTCCCGGGCTCTCTATCCTCGTTCGTGTTGCTTGGCTGGTCGATGCCGATGGCCACAAGACGGACACGATGCCAAACCGTGCGACAAGGCCATTCCGAGCTTCTCATGTACGGCGGTTTCCCGTCAACTTTTCGCTACATATGGTGCTCACTGCTTCGCTGATTGCGACGCTAGCCGACAGCAACTGCTGTGACAAGCGACGCGCCCTCGAAGCTTTCCCAGCGTACTTGTTCGATGCTGAATTTGGACGAGCGCACAGATCGACGTCGTCGTCGTCGTCGTCGTCGTGGCCTCGCCGGGGACGCCGTGTGTGCCGCGCTCGTCAACGGCCGGCGCATCACGCTGATGTGAGCCGTTTGACGGTTCCGGCCGGTGCATGCCGTGGCTTGAAGCGATGATGTGCTGCTTGCCTCGTGCGTACGTACGCGCACGCTAGCATCGACGCCGTCCGTCTTTTGATTTCTGGGATGGCTCACAAACTTAAAGAGGGCCTTCTCAAGTTGACAAATGGCAAGGAAAAACGAGGTGTTTTTGCCATTTGTCAACTCCAAGTTCCATGTGTACTAGCACAGTACATGACCAAATGGACTCTCACCTCATGAAGAGAGCCAAACCGCCCCTATTGCCTCCAAAAGAAAAAGAGACAGTAGTCTTATTATTCAGTTTTACACCGACACATAAGGGCCATTATACTCCTTTTTCAGAAAAGCCATTATGCGCACACAATTGAGGCAAATTCGCTAATGGAGCACTAGTAATTCCCAAATGAAAACACAAGGGGATTGGCGTGATCCCCAATGAGGATTCAGGATTCAACTCTTGCGTGAAACACGTAGAAGGTTATTTTATTGTGAACACAGAAGGCACCGAGTGGCATTTCAAGGGCCCTACAGACGGAAAAAATAAGTTACGTAAACTTGAGATTCGTGGCCCGTTATCCTGCTATAATCTATGCCATGAGCACGAACCAATTGTCTCATTCTGACATGAGCACCCCATCCGCTGATTGACTGAACCGATCTCCTTATTATTCAAAGGCATAGTAGGGCGGGTTCTTTGTGCTTCCTCACATGACTTATGCTATGTAACTTTTTTTTTTCAATGGACTGTTTTTTAATATGAGATTTATAGGCTAATTATAATATAAATTAGGGAGTATATAGGCATCATCCAGATGTTTTCTTCCTAATTATCATTTAAATTTGTGACATTTGGATTAGAGATCAAGGTGCTCTTGTTTTTAAAGAGAGAAGATTTTTTTCAAGGAGGAAGGGGTAGGATTTAAGGAAAGAGAGGAGAATTCATGGCCATTGGATTTCTAATCTAATGGTCATAAATCTGGATGATAGTTAGGAAGAAAATATCCGGATGATATTTAACAAAACCCTATAAATTATACCGAGTTCAGTTGTATCGACTAAAATCGTATGTCACTATTTTTCTCTATGACCAGGGGCAGAGCTAGAGAAAAATGAGAGGGGTGCGGCTGTGCAGCACTTTCTAAAAGGTGTTGGGCTACTGGGCTGCAGGCTTCTAGTGCTGGGCTAGCTATAGAAGAGATTTGCTTGGGCCTGGGTGCGCCATTTTAGTTTTGGGGGTTGCAAATAAGGTGCAAAATCAGGGTTAATAACTGTATTACGTTTTTTCTCTGGGTGCGGTCGCACCCATCAGCCACAACGTGGCTTCGCCCCTGTCTATGACTGCCTCTCACAGATAGCATAGAATTCAAAAAATTTAACCATAAGTCACAGTAAAAAAAGGGACTCTTACCGAGGACAGTGACTGGATCAAAAAGGCTAGTAGTAACCAAATAGGAAAAAAAGAAAGAAAGAAAGAGAAGATCTATTAATCGAAGAAAAAGGTAAAGAAAAAATAGAACGAAAAGGAGAGGCCCTTTGCAGAATCTGCCATTAGCCTTGCCGTCCCTTCCTTTAAAAAGCCCACCCCCATAGCCGCATCTGCACAGGCATATACAGCTCACTCACTCATCATCGGCTCACGCATATCATCCGACCACCCCCCCTCCCCTCTCTGTGTGCGCGGCGACGATGGAAGCAGCAAACGGCGGCAAGGGGTTCGAGGTGCCGGAGCTGGAGATCAAGTTCACCAAGCTCTTCATCAATGGCCAGTTCGTCGACGCGCTCTCCGGTACGCACCTTCACTTCGCCTCTCCCCTACTCCCTCCCAGGCTACTTCCTTCCTTTCTTCCTTCCTCCCATGCCGATCCTAGCCTCTTGCCTGGTGCACGCCCGTACATGGACGCATTCAGGTTCGCCGTCGCGCGTAACGCTCACTGCATAGCTAAAGCCCTGGCCGTTACAGGGCTGACTAGCTAGGCTACCATGTTTTGGAGGAAAGGAAATGTCCAGTTTCACCGGCCGTTTTCTTCTTCTACGAAGTAAATTCCTACGGAAATCATGCGTTGCAAGTTAGACAAATCATACTCTCTGTTAGTAAATCGCAGGGCAAATTATGTTATCAGAAGAAATCCTCCGGTAAATTTCAACCTGTACACGGTATGGTAAGCAGAGTGGTGGCAGAGTAGGAGCGTCCGTTGCCATTAGCGCCTCGGAGCATTTGCTTTCGATATGATCTTATAAATGGATGGATGGACGGCTGTTTAACGGGGATTTCTCAAATTTAATCTGAGGCTCAAATTCCCCAGTGAGGCAGAGGCGAAGTTGGAGTGGTCCCAGAAACTGACAAGCTAGTTGCTTGCCTTGGGATCAAGCTTGCTAGTAGTAACATTTTAGGGACGAATATCTTAGGGTTGTCACAAAATTTACATCCCTTGTTTATGGTTTGTTCTCCTGTGGTCGTGGGAAACAACGTCTTCTGACCGTTCGGAATCCGTTGGTTTGTTTTTATTTCTCTCTCTTTTTTTTTTCCTTTTTTACCTTTTGTTTTTAGTTTTTTACTTTTTCTTTTCATTAGCTGTGGTGATATAATAGTAATTTTTCTTTTTTCTTTAAACCATGTTATTTTAGCTAAAAGATAAAAAGCCAAAAGCTAAAAGTGACATGGTAGACACCAATAGATCATCTAAGTATAAATTTTGACTGTTCGTAAGAGAGTACGAAGAAAGAGATAGTTATATGCGATTTTAGTCGGTACAGTGTCTACTACAATTAATTTGTAGACCTCATCTTAAAAAATATACAATTTAAAAGTTAGCTACTGTAGCAAAACATAAAAATCACAAGCAGTAAGCCAAAAAACCAGCATATTACTTCTTCTATTTACTCTACGCCATAAAATTATAGAGACTACGAAAGTATCTATTTTTATAAATACTAATATCTTTTTCTTGTAAAAGTTTTGAAGATTCGTATGCACGCAATATTTATACCAAAACAGAGGGATGGAACACATCAGGATAACAATCAGCACTAGTACGTGTAAAACGAGGTTTTGAGGAAAGAGAGCAATGGCAGTGGTCAATTTTCCAATCACTAACAAACGGAAAAAAGGAACTAAGATGATAGGCGGTCCGTTCCTTTTTGACTTTGGTTTACAATTTTTTTGTTACAATTTATGACTTTTAAACTATTTATAAGAGATAGTATGGAGTAACAGAAACTTACGTGCAATTTTATCTAATATAAATAAAGTTGCTATAATACGTATTATAATTAATGTAATACCGAAGATGGCAACAGAGGGGGATCAATGATGCCTTAAAAATTTTTCTCAAGTATTCACTTATGCTTCGCTCCGATAGCTATAAAACTATGAAGATTCGAATAGAAACCCTACTCAAAATCTGGAGGAACACGGAGATGTACCACTGTTTAAAAACAATAGGTGTGATACTACCGATGTTGGTACTGCGATACTACCGCGATTGGTCAAAAGACAAAGTGACCCAATACGACTTGAATGATTGTCGACTAGTAAGTGATCAAAATCAACATGGTTGTAGTCATAAACCAACGTGGTCAACAGCCAACGTGATCGAAATTCGACTCGAGTGATCAACAACCAAAGAATGGTCGGAAATCAATGTGATCGAAAACCAATATAGTCAAAACCAACATAATCAAAACCAATGTGGACGAAACCAACGTGGTCGAAAGTTGACGTGGTCTGAATTCGATTTGAGTGGTCAACAACCAGAGAGTGGTCGAACACCAATGCAGTCGATGACAACAGAGTTGTCTAACGACCAGTGTAGTCAAGGACCATTGAGTGGTCGAAACCTATGTTGTCGATCACCAGTGAGCGGTCAAAAGACCAGCGTGGTCAATGATCAATGGGTGGTTGAAAACTAATGCGGCCGAAGACCAATGTGATCGTAACCTACATGGTCGAAGACTAACGAGTGGTCGAAAAGCCAACGTAGTCGAAGACTAATGAATGGTCGAAAACCAACACGGTCCAAGATTTGAGTACAAACCCGAGTGTTTTAGGCAGGTTGAAATTCGACCCATGAGAACAACTACTAGTGAGTGGTTGACCTGTAGACGGTCGAAATCAAAGTGGTTAAACCAAATCAAAACACAACCAGCGAATGGTCGAAAATCAAAGTAGTTGAAGACTAGGGACTACGGTACTACCGTTACAAGGCTTGATGTACTATTGTTTCCAACAAAGAATAGGGTTTTCAGCCAACTACGAGAACCAAAATTGACAGAACTTTCGATCAACTAAGCCAAAAGCCGTGAAACATTGTACTTATGTTTCTTAATGTCTCAAGAAGCTATTCTATTCCTGAATCGAAAATTCCATGACAAATTTGAAACTTTTTTTGCAATTTAAAGCAGCGCACACCAACTGAGAACTAAAACCAAATCGATGATCAGATCTTACTCATGGATAGAAGATAGCCAAGATAGCTTTGGATATATTTCTATATGTCACAGTAATAAGATCACCAAATGAATCAATCCAAGAGAGCTGATGAGGACGTGAGACACAGGTATGGCAGAAAGAAAGCAAGTGATGATGCAACGAAGATAGAGAGATAGTGCAGAAAGATAGCAAGCGATGATGCAACGAAGATAGGGAGAGAGAGAGAGAGCGAAGATAGGGAGAGAGAGCAGAGCCCTGTTCTTTTCAGTTTTTAAAAGCCGCTTTTCGACTTTTCTACAGTAACTAGCTTTTAAATGGAGCATTTTTTCAAGATAGGGTCTACTAGTTAATTGTAGTACATACTTTACTGATTTCATTTATATCGGCAAAAACCGCATGTGAGTTTCTGTTATTCTGTAATATCTCATGCAAACCGTCCAAAAGATACAAGTCACAGCCAAAAGCCACAAGCCGCAGCAAAAAAGAACAGGCCCGGAGTAAGGAGATGGGTCAGTCATACATAAAAGACTGTTCAGCGAATCATGCAATTAATGCATTATCTGTTTTGATTGGACTCAAGACAGCTAACAATGGTTCTTTGTTGTTCTGGGTCTATTTCTTTCAAATTTATAATTTATATTTTTTAATAAATAAATAAAACAATTTTTATCATTATTTTCAAATGATTTATTAGAATTGTTTTTTCAAAACAGCTTATATATTTATCCGTATTTAATTTATACACATGAGCACTCATGTTAATTAAAAGTCATAAATTGAAAAGATCATATTTATCGACAATTGTGTAAGTGGTAGTACTCGTGCTTCAGTATGTTCACAGTGACCATCCGGCCTTCATCAGACGAGGCCTAGCTAGCCAGCTAGTACGAAAAGGAATGTGATCGGTTCGGCTGAAAAGCTCGTGGCTTATAGCTGAAAACATTGTAGATGACTTAAAAAAGCACTGTAGCTGACAGAGGCTTATTTAGCATAATTAAATTTAAAAAATTTTAAAAATGAAAAAAATATGTTAACCCATTACGTATAATACAAACAAATACGGGAAAAAAGAACCGGCAAAAAAGCTCAACGAAAAGCCAAAAGTTCAGAAAAAGACGAAACTTATGAATAGTGAAAAATAAGCCAGAAGCCAGAAGCCGAAGCCGAGTTGATCAGGGCCTCAGTTCGCTAACCTTTTGGGTTTAAGTATTCTTGCTGCAATTAATGTTGAGTAGTTTCCTGCTTGAGAATTAATGCAGTCATAATAAAAGGTGAATACTCATGTACAAGTGTTTTGGTTTTTCGTGTTGAGAAGCTGTTTTATTTAAAACGGTTTCCAGAGAAATTTCTATGTATAATTTATTAAAACCATCTTACAAAATTATTTGTTGAACTTCTAATTTTGAAAAGCCTGAGACGCCCGGTATATGATCAGGACCTGTAACCTGTTGATTCGGGGAAATTTTACAAGTCTCTGCCGGTCACTCGTGTCAAATCTGACGGGTACCTTTCGTGTATCCCATCGATGTCGCATCTTTTGTCTTGGAAAATTACGTCCTTAATTTTCTTTTGGACTCCCTAGTCTTGTATGGCCACCACCACTAGTGTCTTCGCTACCTTGGCATGGCTTACGTTCCATGCTTCGATCGATTTCTGGATTGCTT
This sequence comes from Dendrocalamus sinicus, assembly GCA_036346575.1. Lineage (NCBI taxonomy): Eukaryota > Viridiplantae > Streptophyta > Magnoliopsida > Poales > Poaceae > Dendrocalamus > Dendrocalamus sinicus. The sequence continues at coordinate 27,162,801 of CM070643.1, read as the reverse complement.
CTGTAAACAAAGAGAGAGAAAAAAAGGAATTAGAATGTCTTGCCCATGCTTTGAACAAGCTTAATTTTGGATAGATCATAGTAGGATAATTCGGGGAGGTGTGGGAGTCTTCAGAACTAATCTTTTTGTAAGGGATTTGTTCATAAGATATCTCGCTCCATGTGCATTTTTCTCGTAGTCCTCAGCATATAGAGCTCACCCAACAGTTTTAAGTGCGTCCACATGTTAATTAGCACCAAAATAGGGTTTACACTTCATAGTTCCACTTTAGTGTCATATCACTACGTGCATCACGATTAAACGCGTACGTACGATAAAATCACTCCCAATTAAGTGGAGTAAGGTGTCGGTCAGTTGGACTAAAATAAGTTGACTTATAGCTAAAATTATACTGTAACTGGCTGAAATTACACTGTAATTGATGGTGATTTATTTGGCGTAACTAAATTTAAAAAAATTTAAAAATAAAAAAACAAGTTAGCCTATCATAGACAATGCAAACGAATACGAGAAAAAAGAACAACAAAAAAAAGCTAAAAAAAAAAAAAGATGAAATTTAGAAATAGTAAAAAATAAGCCAGAAGCTTGAAACTCAAGCCAAAATAAGCGGATCTACATCATCGTCAAGACAAAACCACAAACAAGGCAAAGCAAATCAGCATTCGTGCCAAGAAAGGTTACTTAGATGCATGTGCATCAATGGACACTAATTGAACATGTGAAGAACTAAGTTGAAAAATACAAGTCACCGGCTGCAACCGATCCATGCTAGCTTCTAGCCTAACTAATGAAGAGATTTTGTCTAATCTTGCAAGCAAGCTAGCCTGGACTGGATGGTTCTGAACTTCTGATCAATATAACTGCATGCATGTGAAGGGGCTAAGCAATCACTAGTATTTTTCTGATGCATCACCGATCCAATCAGAAAACCCTGGGCCTCACACGCACCGTTATGTTATCAGTTTGTGGCAGGACAATAATTGTTGAGCCCTTGTCTGCATCTACATGCATGGTGTGAGGTGTTGAGCCCTGTGATTGGAGTTTGCAGGCTAGGCATGGGTCCAGTGTCTTCTGTTACTCTATGTATGGAGGATTGTTGCTGATGGAATCATATGAAATAAGTGAGTGTTCTTTTAGATTGCAATCGTTTGGTTAGTACAATCATGTTGAAGCTTAACTCATAGGTCACGGGATCAGATCATGGAAATCACAGTGAAAAACTTATAAAAATGTGAAAGCTAGCAAGTGTTTACTGAAGCGTAATTGTCATGTGACGTTTGGTAATATGTCCTTTAAGGGTTGGCTAGCTTATTTATTGCTTAGACGTGAACGCTTTGGTTTGTCATTGCGACTAGAATAATATATAGGCTAGACATAAATCAATAAGAGTTGCTATCTCATTAGGTCCCCATACTTTTATGTGCAAGTAAGTTCAAGCTAGCTATAAGCATGTACAATCATGGTCATTTGATTACTCATTTGTAGAGTACTTAGTGTTCAACTGTTCATCAAGGCGCTATGTGCTAATCGGACGACAAATCAGTCGTCTAGCGCCTAATCACCGTCTAGGTGGGCTAGACAGCCGCCTAGATGAAAAAAATCGACTAGATGAGTAAAACGGAAGCGTGACACCTAACACTTAGACAAGCTAGACGGCCAAGTACCTGTGCACGAGTGTGAAACATATGGTCTCTCCCTAGTCAAAATCTTCTTTTTTTTCCGTCAGTGTGATAGGTGTACGGTCAAATCTTGTTGTAAATTAAACTTTGCCTAACATTATATTCATGAATATCTAAGTTGGCCACATGAATATGCTACGAGTAAAATTTTCAGCAGAATAATTGACAGTTTACACACGGTCATACAATTGCCGGATCTTTTGAACAGGCAAGACGTTCGAGACCCGGGACCCACGCACCGGCGAGGTGACCGCCAGGATCGCCGAGGGAGACAAGGCCGACGTCGACCTCGCCGTGAAGGCCGCCCGGGAGGCCTTCGACAACGGCCCCTGGCCGAGAATGTCCGGCTGTGTACGTACACCCCTCCCTCTTAACATCGCCGAAAACCAAAACCCGTTAAGCTAACGGGTCGAACCTGGAAGCATCCAAACCCGATGGGGCGAGGCCCATTTGCTACTTTGATTTCAAATTATGTGTTCAGTTTCCCGCCAATAATGCCTCTTGGCGCGCGAGCAGGAGAGGGGCCGGATCCTGCACAAGTTCGCTGACCTGGTGGACCAGCACGTCGAGGAGCTGGCGGCGCTGGACACGGTGGACGCCGGCAAGCTCTTCCAGATGGGGAAGCTGGTGGACATCCCCGGCGCCGCGAGCCTGCTCCGGTACTACGCCGGCGCCGCCGACAAGATCCACGGGAAGACGCTCAAGATGTCGCGCCAGCTCCAGGGGTACACGCTCAAGGAGCCCGTCGGCGTCGTAGGTCACATCGTTCCCTGGAACTACCCCACCACGATGTTCTTCTTCAAGGCTAGCCCCGCGCTCGCCGCCGGCTGCACCATGGTCGTCAAGCCGGCCGAGCAGACGCCGCTCTCCGCGCTCTTCTACGCGCACCTCGCCAAGGAGGCCGGGATCCCCGACGGCGTCCTCAACGTCGTGCCCGGGTTCGGCCCGACGGCCGGCGCCGCTATCTCTTCTCACATGGACATTGACAAGGTTTGATTCCCTGTGTTCTCCAAAACCACCAGCAATTATCAGTGATTGGTGAAGGTTGGTTAATTGCAGGGAAAATTGTATCGGGTCAAAAAATTTATTGGGGTCAGCGATATGACCAGTAACTGCCGATAAGACTGGTAACCGTTGGTTATCAGTGATACAATTTTCCCTGGTTAATTGTAGCTGATGGATGGCTCTTTAATTTGTGATGGTTTCAGGTCAGTTTCACTGGCTCGACGGAGGTTGGACGGTTGGTCATGGAGGCAGCGGCCAAGAGCAACCTCAAGTCCGTCTCGCTCGAGCTGGGCGGCAAGTCTCCAATCATTGTATTCAATGACGCCGACCTCGACATGGCCGTGAACCTGGTTAACATTGCCACATACACCAACAAGGTAACAACATACGTTCATGTATATATGCTCAGTGTGTTATCGGATCATCTGTCACAAGCAGAACGCTCGAACTCTCATAACCGATCTACAACAATTATACTATGTTACAGGGTGAGATCTGTGTCGCCAGCTCGCGCATCTATGTGCAGGAAGGGATCTACGAAGCATTCGTGAAGAAGGCCGTCGAGATTGCCAGGAAATCGGTGGTCGGAGATCCGTTCAATCCGCATGTCCATCAAGGCCCTCAGGTACTGACCGTGCTCTTTCATCTACTATGTACGTGCCCTTCAGAGAAGAAAGCTGTAATAACCACTGTGCACAAATGCAATGAAAGGTTGACAAGGAGCAGTACGAGAAGGTTCTCAAGTACATCGATATCGGTAAACGCGAAGGCGCCACGCTGCTCACCGGAGGGAAGCCCTGCGGCAAGAAGGGGTACTACATCGAGCCCACCATCTTCACGGACGTCAAGGCATACGTCCTCCCTACTCCTCAATACTTGCCATTAGTAGCCTTTTCAGTTCGTAGGTACATATAGACTGAAGGATCAAAGATAAAAACATGCTAAACTGTGCCCAAAAAAATCCTTTCACGCAGGACGACATGTCCATCGCGCAAGAGGAAATCTTCGGACCGGTCATGGCTCTCATGAAATTCAAGTAGGCATTCAGTTTCCCTGAACATTTTCAATCAGACAGTAAGCACAGACATGAACCTGAACTGAAAGTCTGCAACTACTGGATGTGCACCGTTGTTTTCTCTTCTTTCAGGACGGTTGAGGAGGCCATTCAGAAAGCGAACAACACCCGGTACGGTCTGGCAGCCGGCGTGGTGACCAAGAACATTGACATCGCGAACACGGTGTCACGGTCCGTCAGGTCGGGGGTCATCTGGATAAACTGCTACTTCGCCTTCGACGCTGACTGCCCATTCGGCGGGTGCAAGATGAGCGGCTTCGGCAAGGACATGGGCATGGAGGGCCTCGACAAGTATCTGCACACCAAGACAGTCGTCACGCCCCTCTACAACTCACCTTGGCTATGATTTGATCCGATGAACAACACAGAAAATTACAGGAAAAAATAACGTGTTTCATACATCCAAAAACGGTGGGTTATGTGTACTTGCTTGAATCACTGTATTATGGCCTTCTCCCCCGCAGAATAAAGACACATGTTTCAGTTACTTGGGCTGTTGTCTGATCTGCTCGTAAGAATATGTTTCAGTAATAACTAACTGATACACGTTGGCTTCTGCGTGGAATCTTTTTTTCGGTTAACAGTAATAATGTATCAGAGTTTGATGAATCTTTTACCAGTTGATATTAAAGATGCATGAATTTCACTAACAAATAATAAATCTCTGTGCATCAACAAATTGCCACAAACAAGCTAGTCAATATTACACTCTGATACCCTTTCTTATGCGCGGCAGCCACCCGATCTGATCAGAGTTTGCAAGATACGTCACAAGCATGTACGGTATAAAAAACGAAGAAGATAAATCTCATATGGGCACCAAAATAAAGACGTTGAAGTAACCATGACGAGAGATAAAATATTTGGCGAAGCCGATTGTAAATTTTTGAAACAGAACATTAAAAGAGTACAAGAGATTGTCGCTCCCTCACAACCTTCTAGAATATTTTAGGACCCTTGGATACTTACCCCATACAAAAATCTAATGCTAAAGAATAACCTAACCTCTAATCATCTCGTGTACATCTACCTTTGGATAAATAGTTTCTTTGTTTTGTTGCTTGATTACTTCAACATCGTTATTTTGGTTCTCTATGAGATTTATCTTCTTCATTCCTGATAACGTGCACGCTCGTACCGCATTTCACAAACTCTAATACAATCTGGGGGCTGTTGTGTATAAGAATGGGTATCAGAGTGTAACAAGTAGTATCAGAGCTAAGGCTATATTAATTTGATTTGTCAGAAGGTCACTAAAGTGTCAAGAGGCACAAAATAAATATCGATGTGGAATCAAGTAGAGAAATTTGATAGCAGAGAAAATTTCAGCATATGGTAATGCGTGGTGAATGATGTCCTTGTTCAATAAGAGCTAATCGATGTTTTTAAAGGGGATAAACCGGAAAAGACATTCGATGAAGACTGGAAGGTGATGGAGCGAAAGACTGTCAGTAAAATCTGTCTGTACCTCTCTGATGAGGTAAAGTACTTAGTGATTAAGGAGAATTCATTGAATAAATTATGGAAGGACTTAGGAAAATTATATATGGCAAAGTCATTGATAAACCGGTGGGTGCTAAAGCTACAACTGTACAGGTTGTGTATAGAGGAATGTACATGGTTTATTGACTATCTCAATATCTTCAACAAGCTTATCACACAGTTGATTAGTGTGGATGAGATCAGATACTTCTCATCAATGGATATTAGATTCTAATTATTGTTTCTATATATGTTGGACGAGAGAGATGTTTGATGAAGGATGTCTATGCCCGATGCATGAAAATGTTTATTTAGTGTATTGCAAAAAAAAAATGCAATTTATTGAGATGGGAATAGTTACATCGAAGATGTATAATGGAGCACATCGCACATTGATAGGAGTTCATTATATTCCTAATTTAAAGAAGAATCTAACATCTATGAGGTCATTTGAACTCGAAGGTTCTGAGATATCACTTTGAAGTGGAATCATACGAGTTACTTGCAAAGGGCAGACAATCATAAAAAAGTATTGGGAGTAATGGAGGATATCAATTGATGGATACACCTAATGGGAGGGTAACAAATGGAGGTCTGATAAAAATCCTAGTCAGGATAAGCAAATCATGTCGTCAATGGTAGGTACTCAGATCTCATATGTAGTTATGTGTAAAACTGTAACAACGGTTGCAAAATGTAGCAGACATAAAGGCGAAGGTGCAGCTGTTGGAAGAAGAAAAATATGGTAGGACCAAGTACGTGGTACGGGTGAGTAGGCAGAGGTCGGAGGCGGTACAAACCTATAACATCGAAAGCTGTAGGAACAGGAGGCAATGCTCGAAGGCGGTACAAATCTATGACATCTAAGGTTGTAGGAACAAGATGTGTGGTTAATCAAACTGCATAATAAAGAGCTCTCAAGTGGAGTGTTTGGGTAGACTAGCCTGAACACTAACACATATTGTTGTGATATGTATGAGCCCTGTGGTGGGGCACTCCTAAAGGTGGTAAAAACAAAGGAAAAATACGGAGCCAATTTAAAGTGAATTCTTGGAGGAGCATGGCAACTTCAATGGATAAAAGTAAGGGAGAGATTGTTGAGTGTGGTGACTTATTTCAAAAATATATTACTGAAATCTGTTGCGAATTGGAATAAGAAATATCAAATTTCCCTTTCAATATTGGGATAGGGCAGCGAACGGGCCTCTAGCCTATAGGTTAGAGCGCTCTAGTAGCACCCCTCAGGTCCTAGGTTCGACTCCCGTTGGGAGCGAATTTCAGGCTGGGGGAAAAAATCCCCTCGCTTGCCCCATAAGCCAAAGCATAGGTCTAAAGGCTGGCCCAGGTCGTTGGTCGCGCCAGGTTGTTGGTCTAAGGATCACCCTGGATTGGTCGTTCTCACATAGGCTGATGCCGCTGTGTCAGGGTGGGGCAAGGGTTCGGGGATTTCTCGATCTGCGTGAGAAGATCTTCTTCTTAATTGATAAGCCCGGGGGACTTCTTACCCCCGCAGGTCGAGTTTTTTTTATTGGGATAGGGCAAAAAAAAAAGGAAAATACTCTTTCTGATGGCTGCTGGTTGACGGCAAGGTTACAACAATAAATTATCGGCAATTCAGTAGTCAGCATTCGTCATTGTCCAATTAAATTCTGCCGGAAGTTGGACTAACAAGTGGCAAATCAATAAAGTTTCTGAGTTCTGATTGCTCGAGCTGATCTCAGAGATTTGACGATATACTTCTCATATAGTGTAGCAGGGCACGTTCTACTCTTAGTACTATACAATTGCTGCTACAATGTCGTGGCTAGGCATCTCTTAGCAGCCCCCCGGGTAATTACGGCAAGTCCACAAGTCAAGCACTGATTAAATTACGCGTCACGGAAGACGAAACGAAGCGGGTGTAGCTCTCATGATCTCCATAATACAGTGTGTGATCTGTACAGATCACAATATTTAAAAGCAACTAGCCAGACCTAAACAACATGCTTGTCAGTTTATCCAAGAACTTGGAATATTCTAATTAGGGGTGAAAAACAGTATCTGATAATCTATTTTATTCAATATTTGTATCCAAGAAAATATAGATGTGATAAGCAAAATCCGTATTTAAAAATATTTATATTCGAGAATATTCGTATCCGTATTTAAGAAATTCGCATTCATATTCGAGAATATTCATATTCAAGGCTATTCAATTCGTATTCGATCCATTTTCGGAACCTGAGAAACACCCGACGAATTTTGTGATTCAAAATTTGAATTTGAGCAGTTTGAAACCGGTAACCGTTCCAGTAACCGGTCAAAAACCGGTAAAACCGCTAGGAATTTGTTCTATCGAGATTTGTTACAGAAGTTGTAGGAAGATATTCGTATTTAACCGGATTAAGTATATATTCGATTCGAATTCATATCCGTTACGATATTCAATTCGTATTCGTATTTGAGAATATTTGAATTCATATTTATTTTAAAAATACAGACTCAAATTTGTATAATTAATCGAACTCCGTAGAAATTTTGCGTCCTAAAGAAGGCGGCAGTTCGATTGATTGGTGGAGACAAAGAATTTTAAGACCGTCTTATTGAGTGAGGTCAATTGCATGCCAACCGATCAAATTTGTCTGGCGATCTTATTTTGTGGGAGGATGGCGAAAATGTCAGACGCTGCCGTCGACCTGCAGCGACGGTGTAGTATCTGAAGTAGCACATTGTGCTGTAGGGGTACCAAAAAATAATGATGGGCAGTTGTACAATTGACCTCTCAATTGTAATTTGACATTTACTGGGGGTGGGATTAATGTAATAATCTCATGTTTATTTCTGAACATGTTGGCATGTTGCTGAGTGCTGATTCTATTAACAATGTTTCCATGGTGTATATTGTTTGCCCGTTAAAAAATTGTACATGTTTTTTTTTCCTTTTTGCAGGGTTCTGTTTTGAATTGGCTGTGCATCCTGTCCTCCAAAATAAAAGTGAACAGGATATCAGAAGAAAAAAAGCAAAAAAGAATGAGGTAACGTAAATCTTGCATCTCAGTAAATGTGATATTTATTTATCTAAAAAAAGGTGATATTGTTTCTTATTAGATGCTCCGGGTTAAGTCACAGTCACCGGTGAGAATTTCAAGCCTTCCATTTTTCTTCTAGCTTTCAACGCTAAATTTCCAATGGTTTCGCTGTTAAGTGTTCTTCACGAGAAGCTTAGTAACAAAGGTTACCCAATAAGACACGCCTGTTCAATTCTGCGGCACAAAGAGGATACGAACGGAGAGCTTTGTGATCAGCACGACACACGCAACCACAATGCATCCGGAGATCACGTAGCCCTAGCCCAATAGCCGAACATCGATTTGTTTTTTTTTATTACAAGAAATACGCACGCGCTCACCACTGCACACACACACCAGATACATCCCTTTAGCATACATTTAGACAGGGGTTAGGGATAAATCTGTGACATCACAAAATATTTACTAAAATGCACTCGCATGTGCATAAAGGTGGACACCAGGATTTGAACCATAGTGTTTGGAGTCGAACACCTATAACTCCACAGTCACCAAGCGAAGGACCATATGAGAAGATTCAAAGTTTTGTTGCGATGAATCATTGTTATTTTGTTGAAGTGGAAATTTGGATTTTGCAAATTTGTGGTTTTGCTTTGATCGAATTTTGTGATTTGGGAAAATTGAGTCATGGCTTGATTGGGTTGAGCTAGGTTAGCGCATATGTGTTGTATGATACATATTATAGCTAACGAGGGTAAAGTTATGAAGAACTTGTGTCCAAAAATGATTTCTTGGTCTTTGGACGTGCAGGGTTGCTTGGAGTCAACCATGGTCAACGGCGAGGATCGGAGCTATACTCATGGAGAAGCTAAGGCCCAAAACGATCAAGGATGCCGAGTGAAGATGACTGAACTCATGCATGACGCAACAAAGGTGAGAAATATTGAAGGAAAGTATAAGTGACGGGTTGCACCATGTGGTTTGGTCGGTCCAAGTGAGGCGTGGTCCAGTGAAACTCAAACAGGAGAATATTACCGACGCTTGGTAAGCAAGCGGTGCGCCTACACATGACAAGCATGTCAATTGTTTGCAATAAAAGATAAAAATCTTGTCAAGAAAGGGTATTTTGGTAAGTTAACCAAAATACCATAAACTATCTTAAATCAAAACCACGATACTTAGAAGAGCGGTTTAAGTCAAAGAGAACCTAACAAGATCAAGTTGGATCAAAACTAAGGATTTTGCGGGTTAGGGCTTATGTACTTTGAAAAGCGTGTATAAGTATAGTATGTTAATTAAAACCCGTGTGTCTATGGTTATCAGGTTTTCTCCATATGTGCTAAGTGAATAGTATTTATTAAGGATTAGATGGGGCTAGCTAAACTATCTATTTAATGAGTTGGGATGGAGACTTGCTAGCTAACTATCCAACCATCCTCTCGTTGAGTCCATGAGTTCTAGGGTTAGGGATTGAGAGAAGTTGAGTACTGTGATATGCTTTCTTGTCCTTCAGGTAGAGTGACTGTAAAATATTCATCCTCAAGTAGCAATATATCAATGCTTGTTCATCTCCCATGGATTCATTTTGTGTTGATTGATTTGCTTTTGATTTTGTTGGTTTATGTTCTTCTCTCTGCCCTTTTTTATCTTGTTGTACCAAGAATGTGTAAGAGATAGAGATGATCGTTGAAAATCAATCTCCACCCATCTAGCCACTTGATTGGCAAGTTCATAAAAAACCTAGTTTTTGCTCCTTTTGTCCTCTCCGAGTGATTTCTTGATCCAACTATTTTTGTCTCGATTTGTTTGGTGTTCTTGCCTGTCATAACATGTGAGAACACATCTAGAACCATCTTGGCCATCATCCATCCACGAGCAAGTCGTATTCATCGTTTTTGGTTTTTTTTTCCTGTTTTTTGTACAACCTTCCTTCAAATAAAAAAGATCAAAACTTTGATAACAATTGTCTTGATCATTAATTGAAATAGGTTCTTGGCATCATAAAGAAGGTGTATACCAAATTTCAAGTGATTTGAAGTTTTGGTTTGAGAGTTAGCTCAATTTTAAAATTTGGCCTGATTTTATGCAACAGAGATTCATGAACTAAAAGATCCCACTTATCTTATGTTACTTCAATATTTTTAATTGGGATAGGTTCTTAAGGTCATGATGTAGCACTGGTTCAAGTTTTAAGTGTTTTGGACATGCGGATCAAAAGTTTTATGGATTTTTGTATTTATAATAGTGCCTTTTTACTGTTCACTGGTTGAAATTACTGTAGCATCAATATTTTTTTGGAATTTTGAGCTCTTGATCTTCATAGCTTCTTATAGTTATTGGAGTGACAAATTGGAGAATACATGAGAGAAAATTTGAAAGCACCGTTTACCCCCTCTGTTGCTATGCCAGTTCTATAAGTGGTATTAGTGCCCAATTAGCTCTTCTCATAGATCTTAACCGATCTTAGTAGCCATGGCATCAGACAAGTATTCAACTCAGCCATCCATTTTTTATGGATTCAATTTTCTTATTGAAAGGCTCGCATGCAATCCTGCATTGAGTCTTAAGGGCATGCAGTTTGCAGTAAAGTCAAGAATCCTTATGCGGTGCCAGCCAATGATGAGGTGATCACACATGATATAGAGGCAAATAACATGGCTTGACATTTCTTGATTCAAGGGATTAGTTGATCTGAGTTTGAGTCACTCACTTGAGGTTTGCTCACGAGATCTGGAATACCCTTGCTGATTACCATGAGGGCTAAGTTGATTCTTGAATCTAAATTGAGTTTTAGATTGAGTTGTGTTAGTTCTTTATTGAAGTATGAGCTTACTTCTCCTAAGCTTTTGTAGCTCGGGTCGGGTATAGCTTACGAACTAAGGAGTAACTCATTGTTCTTGAATTAAAGATAAAATCTAAAAAATAATCTCTTTTTGTGTGAAAAACTGATATCACTAATTCTTTCTCATAATACGGCTTGCCATTGCACTAGGTATGAACTCAAGGAGAGTTTGGATGACTTAGATCACTCTTTTAAGTTTATTGATTGGGATGGTCGTAATAAGGCTTGAAATCTAACATATGACTAAGAACCAAAATTGTGAAAAATGTTGAAGCTTATGAGGTAGTTGTGGATGGCTTCTAGTCCAGAACGCTTTGTTAAGATAAAACAAAAATAAATTTCAGCTTTTGCTAAATATGCTAATGATGCTTAATTCCAAGTGCTTGAACAAAATGATTTAACATTGAATTTGTAGCACTCTAAATTAACTCAATTGTAGCTTTTTGGTTCCATTTAATTTATTAAAATGGCTCAGCTCATTTCTAAATACCATCGGGTAAACTATGATCTTGAGTAACCTGATATGCTAAAAATCCATTTATTTTTAGATCGTGGCTCATTTATCTTAAACTTCACTATATATAATTTTCCATGATCTAGATAGTTTTTTCACATAATATGGTTTAGTGTAATACTTGTAGAGTCATTTTTAATATTTTTCATGACTCTTTGTGCTAAAAATGAATAAAATATAGCTACTTTTTTCATTTATGTTATGTTTTCTTCCATACTTCCTGATAACTCCATTGTCAAATGGAGAGAAAGATTAGTAAAATGCATATCTAAAGCATACTTTGGAGTTTTTGTGCAAGATCTTGCTAAATTAGAACTTTAATGTTTGGCTGTGATTCTCTTGATCTTTTGATCTCTTCTCACTATAACCAAGGTCAAATGAACAATTGTTCTTTCATATTGATCTAGCATGATATTTCCTAATCCATTTGGTGGATTCGAAGATTTTTTTTTGAAAAACTTGCCATTTTCAGTAGCTTCAATCTATTTGTCTCATATGGTCATTTTTAGTCTTTGCATTCCTCATGTAACCATTTGTGCTTTATTTGTAAAATTTTCTCTCTAACTTCTGAAACCACCCCACTTGTATTTTTGAGAAATTGCCAATGGGTTCATCAATAAAGAGATAGAAGGACCATGTAAGGAGATACAGGGTTTTGTTATGATGAACCATTGCCATTTTGGAGAAGCGAAAATTTGCGATTTTCTTTGGTCGAATTTTGTGATTTTGGGAAATTGAGTTATGGATTGATTTGGGTTGACCTAGGTTAGTGCGTATGTGTTGCATGATGTATGTTACAACTAATGTAGGTCAAGTTATGAAGAACTTATGTCCGAAATCGATTTCTTGGTCTGTCGATGTGAAGGGTCGCTTAGAGTCAACCATGGTCAATGGTGAGGATCGGGGCTACGTACGCTCATAGAGAAGTCAAGGCCTAAAACGATCAAGGATGCTAAGTAACATGACTGAGCTCAAGCATGGCACAACGATGAGGATCAGGGCTATACTCATGGAGGCGTCGAGGCCCAGAACATTCAAGGATACCGGGTGACATAGCTAATTAAGCTCAAGCATAGCACAAAAAAGACGAAAAATATTGAAGGAAAGTTTAAGCAACGGGTTGCACCATGTGACTTGATCAGTCCAAGTGAGGTGTGGTCTGGTTGAACTAGAATGTGAGAGGCTTACCGACGCGTGGCAGCCAGTGATACACCTATATGTGGCAAGCATGGTGATTGCTTGCAATGAAAGATGAAGACTGGGTTAAGAAAGGGTATTTAACTTGATAAAATACCGAAAACTACCGTGGATCAAAACTGCGGCGCTTGGGAGAGTGATTTAGGTCAAGGAGAAGCTGAGAAAATCAAGTTGGATCAAGACTAAGGACTTAATGGATTCAGACTTATGTGCTTTGAAAAGTGTGCACAATTGTAGTGTGTGAGTTAAAACTTGTATGTGTGGGGTTATCGGGTTTCTCCCATATGTGCTAAGTGGATAGCATCTATTAAGGATTAGATGAGGTTGGCTAGCCTATCTATTTAACGGATAAGAATAAAGACTTGATAGGTAACTATCCAACCATCCTCTTATTGAGTCTATAAGTTATAGGGTTAGGGTTTGAGAGAAGTTAAGTGATATGGTATGCTCTCTTGTTCTCAAGGTAGAGTGGTTGTAAAACTTCATCCTCAAGTTGCAATTTATCAATGTTTGTTCATCTCCCATAGATTCATCTTGTGTTAATTGATTTGCTTTTAATTGGTTGGTTTTTGCTCTTCTCTCTCCCCTTCTTAATCTTCTTGTGTTAAGGACATGTAAGTGATGGAGATGACTTCTAAAAATCAATCTTCACCCATCTAGGCATTTGATTGGCAAGTTCATGAAGAATCCTGGTTTTTGCACTTTTTGGCCTCTCTGAGTGATTTCTTGATCCAGCTGTTTTGCCTTGATTTCTTTGATGTTCTTGCTTTCTGTGATATGTAAAAACACATCTAGAGCCATCTTGGCTATTATACACCCACGAGCAAGTCATATTTATCATATTTGGTTTTTGCCATTTTTTGTGCAATTTTTCTTTAAATGAAAAAATGTCAGAACTTTAGCAACGATTTTCTTGATTGTTGATTGGAATAGATTTCTAACACTATAGAGAAGTTGTATACCAAATTTTAAGTGTTTTGGATTTTTGGTTTGAGAGTTAGCTCAATTTTAGGTTTTGACCCAGCTGTGGTGCAGTAGAGTTTTACAAACCAAAAGATCACAATTCTCTTCAGTTCTTTCAATATTTTTTGGTTGGGATAGGTTTTTAAGGTCATGATCTAGCCTTGGTTTAAATTTCAAGCCTTTTGGAAGTTTCATGGATTTTTAGATTTAAAATTGTGATGTTTTTACTGTTCACAAACTGAAATTACCGTAGCACCAAGATTTTTCACAATTTTGGGTTTTTGATCTTTATAGCTTCTTGTAGCTATTAGAGTGAAGAATTTAGCAAATATTTGAGAAAAAAATTTAAAGGCACCATTCTTCCTTCACCCTCTCACCCTAATGCCATACCGGTCCTACACTAAGAGATGGTTCCCAAACATCTATTTGTTTGTTTATGCATCGATCATGCTTGATGTCCATGGCACATTCATTATTCAACAAACCCTGTAAACAATCTAATGTGGACATGTTACACCCGAAATGCTAATTTGGAACGCAGGAATTTCACACGAATTTCCGTAAGGAACCGAGTAGTTCTTCCCTGATTCCTGCGAAATATTCTCCATTTCACACAAGTACCAAGTTTCATACAAAGCTTTTCAGCTACAAAACCGTGGGATGTATCGAGTGGGCAAGGGTGCTGCCGAAGCCCAAGATGCATGAACTTTGGTCTTCTCGATCGGTCCTAAAAGGTAGCAGGCGAGTTTAGTTCAGATTTACTATACTTTTGATTCAACCTGACTAAGCCGAACTTGTCTGTTGCTTGGCTTACCTCGGTAATCTCGAGGGCTCCAAGTGACTTCCTCTATTTCTTTCTACGAGAGGTGTATTTTTACCTAGCTAGCACGGTGGTCCCGCTCATTTCAACTTCAGCTTCTGGTTTCTGGCTTATTTTTTACTATTCATAAATTTTGTCTTTTTCTGAACTTTTGGTTTTTTTGAGCTTTTTTGCCGGTTCTTTTTCCCCGTATTCGTTTGCGTTCTCCATGATGAGCTAGCATATTTTTCTATTTTTAAATTTTTTAAATTTAATTACGCCAAATAAGTCATCTTCAGCTGCAATAAAATTTCAGCCGCTACAGTGCAATTTCAGCTAAGCCACAGTTTTTCAGCCCAACCGAGCGGAGCCTATAAAGGTTATAGGAGAACTATATAGGGAAACGACGAGTAAAATTTTTGCTTTTTAGCCCAAAATTTGAAAGTTTTTACATATGGACCCCTGGAGAAAAGATTTACAAAAATGGACCCTTACCACAGCGCCAAAGCATATGGCGCCCAGGGTACACATCACGGCGCCATATGCTTTGGCGCCGCGCGTGGCCACGTAGGAGCCACGTGGCACAGCACGGCGCCAAAGCACAGGGCGCCGTGCTATGTAACAAAGGCGCTAACGGCCGTGGCGCCGTGCTCTAGGACTTAGCCCCAACCTGCAGTTTCAGTGCATGTCCACCTATCAAGGTGCCAAACATTTTAGCGTCGTATGTACCTATCAAGGCGCCAGCCCCTTTGGCGCCAAGATGTTTATATACGGCGCTAGCGTCTTTGGCGCCTCATACGGCGCCAACCGTCCTAGCGCCGTATATAAACATCTCGGCGCCAAAGGGGCTGGCACCGTGCTAGCTACGCCTGCAGGAAAACAGCAAACCTTGCTGTTTTTTCCGCAAAACATAACATACACACATACATATACATTCACACATAAAACATCTAAACAACTTAAATGGCAACATCGCATAATTATCAATAAGTCTCAAAATATCACATAACATCACATAACTATCAAAAGTCTCAAAACATCACATAACACGTCTCAGCGCACAAAATAGTCACTCTCACTGCCTCTTGGCCCTTCCCTTGCCCTTGGCCAGAGCATCACTCCCTGGAGTATACGTGCTCGGGGGACGGGCCAAACGACGAGGCCGCTGCGAAGCCTGAGTAGACGGTGTGTCGGGCATCTGCGACATCCCAATCTCATCGTGGGTAGATGCCTCCTCATCCTCGTGCGCCTCCTCATCGTCATCCTGCTCCGCCTCGTCGTCGTCGTCATCGCCCTGACTGAAAGTCGGAGTGCGTGACGAGCTCCTCGTGGACTGGCGCCTGCCGACGTGTGATGACGACGCTGCAGCGGCTGAGGCACCCGAGCGCTGGGAGGCCGCCAGTATGATCACGTCCGAGCGTGTGCGGCAACCACAACGACCTGTCGCCCGACTGAGGCGACATGAAAGTCTCTGCAAGTAATGATATGTCACAATTGTATACATACTGAATGGATCTAACTTAACGAATTATCTTTGTACCTTCAGGAAGTCCCTCAGGCGGCGGCTCTCGCTGTCCAGGTCACCAACTGGGTGGCTGAGAGCCTCGTCGATCTCCCGCACCGAGGTTGGAGAGAAGCCCCTAAAGAAATAAGGAAACATAAGTAAGTGCAAGATAAACGTATTTAACCAAAGTAAGTGCAAATATCATGATTTCTGTACCACTCGATCGAGAATCGGAGCGGCCTCGACCACTGTGCCCTCCCTTGCATGATTGTCGTACGCAGTGTCCTCGTCCTCGGACGAAGCGAGGTCCGCGTAGTCGACATCGATCCATTGTTGCCTCAGCCTGTAGCGGGTGGCAATGTGGTACCAGGACAAGTAATCCCGGAAGCTGGCATTGCTGTGGGGGGTATTGTCCCGCTCGCAGTTGTCCTCCATTCTCCTCCACCACTGGACGTAGTCTCGGTGGTGATGAACAAAGTCCGTCACCTTTCGTTGGCGGACCCTGTCGAACCTGTACATATAACAGATGTTAACAATAAGTGTTAGAGTAAGAACCAATAGAATTATAAGTGAAACAAAAATTGTAACTTACTGGTGCAAATCAACAGAGGTTGACATTGCCTCGGGGGGGTAGAACTGCACGAGCCCAAACTGCCGCGCAACTCTGTGGGGGAGGTGAATCTCCACGGCGTAGAAGCAAATCAGCAGACACCTCATCCTCCAAATATGGTAGTCCCTGGGGCACATGGTGCTGAGCGGTAGAGCTGCAACCTGTGGCTCGGAGTAAGGCTCCCAGGAGACCTAGTAAGCGAACACACGGGCAAACACACGATTAGCCATGTACAAAAACCAAGAATTGTAGGAAAAATAACTGCATTACCAATTTCTTACCATCGTGGGAGACAAGGTGTCCAACTCGTTACTGTAATCCATGTACGCCCGTCGAGTGGCCGCGAACGGGACTGAGACACTATCCCACAGGTACGCCATAGTGGGGCTGAGATCATCCACACTCTGTGGACGCTAAGGCTGCGCCTGGAACACTTGAGGGCACCCCACAGGAATGTGTATCCACATCCACACCTGCAGGAGGAAGACGCAGCCACCGAGCGTCAACGTGGGCGCTTGTGTCTGCAGGCCTCGCAAAGCTGGCGTAGAGGAACGCGAGGACCGCCGAGCCCCAGCTGAACTGTCCAGCGTCGACCCAGTCCTGGAGGCAGTGGATGTACATCCACGAAGCGGTGTCCCCCCGTGGCGTCCGGGAAAAGCACGGCCCCGAACATGTGGAGGACCCAAGCACGGCAATGGTAGGTCACCGTAGCATCGTCCGCACCCTCAAGGCATACACCAAAGGTATCCCGCAACCATTTAATGTGGACCCCCGAGACGCGGCCTCGCCTGGCATTCTCTAGGACAGGAGGCAATGGCGTGCCCAGAAAGGCCTCCACACGTGCCCTCCAGCTCTCAGACACCACCGGGCCGACCACCGGTTGTCCCCTAATGGGAAGTCCAAGTATCATCGCCACGTCCTGCAGCGTGACGGTCATCTCCACACAGGGAAGGTGGAACGTGTGAGTCTCTGGCCTCCATCTGTTAATAGTACACGAAGAAAAGAATTAGTTACGTACGTAAGAATATAGAAATGAAAACAAACGGACCTGGTAGAGATAATGCACCTGTCAACAAGTGCGGTCAAAGCTGCGGGGTTGAAGACCGGCATGCCCCGCCATAGTAGGTTAGCGACCGTGTGAAGGCCAGCACGGCGAAGCAGCGAGGTGTAGCGGTCGTCGTAGACCATCAAGTTGAACCCATAATGGGTTCGAGGATGAAGTATGTGAATCTCCTGAAAATTGCTATAAAAGTTAGCTGCGTGATGAAAACACATGTACATTTCGACAACACACGTACCTGGCCATCCTCCGTGAGCCTGCCGCGGTGCTCCCTCTCGTAGAACTCGTCTAGCAGCTGATACCTCGCCATCCTGTGCATTCAAAAATACGTTAACAAAAACCAATATACCATATCGGATAAACGTAATTACTAATATCACTAATATCTAATTTCTAAATATTTCTAAACATTCATTAATCTCACTCAAATCAAACCCTAAAAACATATCTATTTCTAAACATTCATCAATCTCACTCAAATCAAACCCTAAAAACATACCTATTTCTAAACATTCATCAATCTCACTCAAATCAAACTCTAAAAACATACATATTTCTAAATATTCATCAATCTCACTCAAATCAAACCCTAAAAACGAATCTATACCCATTACTACTCTTACATTATGCATATCTATTGCAAATCCAACCTAAAACCGAGCCAAATTGAACTGATTTCTTCTAGGGTTTCAAATCTTGCCCCACGAAATGTACCTCAAATAATCCATATCTATTGAAAAAATCAAGGGATGGGAGGGATCTTACCTTGCTTGCTCGGTTTGGAAGCAAAATCGCGAGAAAAACCGATGGAATGGAGTGGATTTGGAGGGGGACGAGAGAGGCGGTGGCGGCGTGCTCTGTTTGAACAGGGAAGAGAGGGGGAAGTGAGGGGGTGGGGGCCGAGGGCCGCGCTCGGGGTTAAGTCTCAGAGCACGGCGCCACGGCCGTCGTTGTTACATAGCACGGCGCCATGTGCTTTGGCGCCGTGCTGTGCCATCGTGGCTTCTACGTGGCCACGCGCGGCACCAAAGCATATGGCGCCGTGCTGTGTACCCTGGGCGTCATATGCTTTGGCGCCGTGGTAAGGGTCGATTTTTGCAAATCTTTTCTCCAGGAGTCTATATGTAAAAAACTTTCAAATTTTAGGCTAAAAATCAAAAAATTTACAAACGATGACGATATCTCTTAATGCTTTAACAATAAGAGGGAGAATAAATGAGGGCTAAAGAGCAATATTAACTTTGTCTGTATGCCTTATATTATTTATGAGTTTACGGAAGATTGGAAAACTTATATGCTTTATTATTTGAAACGAAGACGTACCAACTAATTATAGGCCTAGTTTTAGGATTATAATTTGCAACAACAAATTAAATCTCCTTGCAAGAACTTTTTAAAAAAAATCTCCTGGCCAAAACTTCTTTAAAAAAATCTCGCAAAAAAAAACTAAATCATGATAGAAAGCAGCAGTGACACGTAGAAAGGCCGTGAGGAATATCCCTAGGTTAAACAGGGAAAGTCGTCGCAATGGTACGTAATTTAACATTCATAACATATTTTACTCGCCTGTAATCAGTTGCGCTTAAAATAATGGCTCAAAATTTCCATAAGTACTTTGTTCTCTTTTGACGAGCAACAAGGTGAGAATGTACAGTTTCCCAAATCTTGCCGTATAAGTCTAAAACTATTGTAGATATTAGATAATCCGAAACGTATGAACCCGGAGAAGACACATCCAGGATCTGGGAGCGTGCATTTGTGAGGGACGAAACAAAACTATCCGATAGGTGACTGATAAAGAGTTGACCAGCAATGTAGTACGACGTGTCATCACCTATTGGAGTTTGGGGTTTGCACACAAAAAATATTGCCATTTAATTGCTATTCCATGATGAAACATCAACTAAAATATTGCCATTTAACTGGTATTCCATGATGAAACATCACTAACTGTCATAAGTGGAGAGGATTGCCCAAGTCCAACAAGTACCTGTTCTAGGCTGCATCTATCGATGGAACCCTCTATATAAGGAGTCTTAACTCTTTCTCCCTTAAGAGGCAGAAGGTAGCTAAGCCATACATATCGATCGCATCCATCATCATCGTCATCATCTCTAAGGATTAAGTTTGTGTTGTTGAGTTGTGACACGCACGCACGTACGTATATACATCAGTAATGGGGAGCAACGAAGATCGCAACGGCAAGCAGGCTGCGGCGGCGGAGGGCTTGGTGGTGCCGGAGATCAAGTTCACCAGGCTCTTCATCAACGGCGAGTTCGTCGACTCCGCCTCAGGTACGTACGTACGTACGTATAATCATCTTGTTTAAGAATTTAGTTTCTTCACCAGGCTAGCTAGGGGATACATACATGCATATATATACACACACATCTCATCTTTGCTTTCGTTTCTTTTCCTCCCAATTTAATTGTTGGTGTTTATTGGATTTTCATGCAAATTAACGTGCGGCGTACGTGTTCGATGACGACGAGAGGTTTCTATGCGCAAATTTTGAATCTACATCTACATGTACATATATACCAGTAGCTTTCCTAGCTTTGTTGCCTATTAGAGCAAAGCTAATAATACAGCCTTCAGCTGGCTGTATGGACACTTACAGTCCATTTATCAGCCTATTTATATAGTAGTTTACAGCCAGCTGAAGGCTGTATGACCCACCCCTTTCTCTCACAAAGTTTCTTGGTTCTTGTGTTTCAGCTAGCTGTAAACTTACAGCCCACCTCTTTTCTCTCTCCTCCTCTTTCTCCTCCACCTCAGCATACAATCTACTAACAACCTCTTATTATACTTGCTCTTAGTTTGGATGCATGCATGTTATGTATATATAACATATATATTCATCGGTGTATGCGCGCCATATATATATGCGTGCCACGCTATCCTCACGTATGCATACTATTTAGTTAAGTTCTGTGCGAATTTGGATAATTTATGTACACGCATTAATTAATCAATCTAACTTGTAGTGATTGATTAATACGCGTTAAAACAAGGGGTCGAGGTTAATTATGTTGAACACTGCGAGTATGCCAAGTTGCGTGCATGTCTACTTTTTTTTTTTGGTTTCGATCGTGTTAATTCTAGAACCTCCTTCCATGGCATTGGGAAGAGCATAGGAGTCAAAATTGGTGAGCTTTTCAACCATCTTATCTGCCAGCACATGCAAGCTAAGCAGGCTACAGTCACCCGTGGTTTTGGTTTCTACTTATTTAGGCTGAAAAAATATGATTTATAATTAAAATTATATTATAGTTGATTAAAATTACAGTATAGTTGATATATAGTAGCTTATTTGATATAATTAAATTTAATAATTGTAAAAACAAAAAAGGTTAACCCATCACGAATAATGCAAACGAATACGGAAAAAACCGACAAAAAAACTAAAACAACTAAAAATCAGGAAAAAACGAAATTTATAAATAGTAAAAAATAAATAAATAAATAAATAGAAGCTAAAGTCGAAATTGGCGGGACTTAATTAGCTCGTTGCCTGTTATTTTCGAGACACGCATGCCACCGACTTAAACATAAAGAGAGACTGAATGCCTCGGCATGACCGCCTCTAGAGATATTTTATCATTTTTTTTTTGGTAAACGGCTTGTTTCTCTGGAAGAAAAAGGAGAATTCGCAGCTTAATTTCCTCCCTAGTTTAGTTACCGGCAGTGTCTTTTCTTGGTCATGCCCAAGCTTCCTGAGTT
Organism: Dendrocalamus sinicus; assembly: GCA_036346575.1. NCBI lineage: Eukaryota > Viridiplantae > Streptophyta > Magnoliopsida > Poales > Poaceae > Dendrocalamus > Dendrocalamus sinicus. The sequence continues at coordinate 27,141,340 of CM070643.1, read as the reverse complement.
TCTGTCTAAGGTCAAAGCCATTTTTGCTACTCCTCTTGAACGTGCGTCATTGCTTGCTACATGCCATCCAAGATCCTCTCTCTCGACCCAAAAAAAAGGAAAGAAACCGTGACGCCCCTTTGAGAGGACATGTTGGTTTTGTACACAACAATATCTTTGCGACTTTAGTTGAGCACAGATGTTGCCACCTTTGGAAAAAAAACTGCTGCAGGTTTGGACTTTCAAGTGTGAAAAATTTGCTGCAAGTCACTTTCGGAAAATTTACTGAAAATTTTCTTTTGCCTATCTCGTCGATGTATCCGACTTGAACAGCAAACAGTCGTCGCTCTCATGTTCACGAGGGTCAACTGGAGCGCAATTGATGCCACTGGATGTGGGCTGTTGCTGCTAGTGCTAGGGGTGGCAACGCGGCCCAGGTCCCGGGGAGGCCCATATGGCCCGCCCCGGCGCCGCCACTAGGCTAAGCGGAGGAGATCTGCCTCTTCGTCCGTTCCCGTGAGGACCAAACCTTATCAGATCCTCACGGGATAAAAAAAAAAGCTAAATTATTTTTTAAAATAATAATATGACTTTATTTGTTATTTTATAATTATTTAAGTGTATTTTTTTAAATATAGTTTTAAAATATATATTCTAATATTTAGATTGAAGTTTTAGTCCAAATATATAAAAAAAGAATACACTTTCATATATTAAAAACTATAACCTACTAGTTGATTGCCCATTCGTGTACGGATCCTTTTTTAAAACATCATATTCTATGTTCTAAAACCACAGAATAAAACCATCACCGCAATCGGCTCATCAAATCATTCCACCATCAATTTCAGTCGTTGTTAGAGAGTTGTGTATGAGCTTACAAAACTAAAGTTTCTTGGAATTACTAAGCTACTTTCGTCAAAAAAAATTCAGTCAATTTATGGCGTATAATACGGATCCAATTAACTAGATTAACACATATCTTCCTCTCCATCTCAAACCCTATCCTCTTTCTCCCCACGCTGATCCATCCATCCATGGCCACTGCCACTGGATTTCTCCTCAAGCCACGGCCCACATACGTCTCGCTGATGCCAGTGAGGCTCACTAGAGCTACGTCATCACCACCTTCTCATCATCCTCTCCCATGCTCATCACCACCGCCCCTCCGACACCTTCTCGAAGCCACAGTTTCCTCGTCTTCATCTCAGACATCCTTCCCCCTGCATGCCACAGCTGCCAAAAACCAATATAGAAACATAATCAAATGGGCGACTTGGCTAAAAACTATGTACATCGAAAACCGTGCACGTCGTCCGCGCATCGGTGGCTCCTCTGTCCGCCACTGTCCCGAAGAGTGCAAACAAAAGCTACCAGCTGTAACCTAAGAAAACACAACCATCTCATCCATATATCCAACTTGAACTGCAAGTAGTTGTCGCTCTCACGTTCACGAGGCTCAACTGGAGGGTACATCGATCATCCCAGAACCTGCGGAATTGATGCCACTGGATGTCGGCTGTTGCTACCCATCGACGGTTGACTCGTTGCTGCTGCAACACACTTGCACGATGCTGATCGCTGCATGTCCTTGACTTAGGCGTACATGAACTAGATTTAATGGGTTGATGTAATGGACTATCATCCTAACTTCTATGTAGTGATAATTGCATACTGGCGATTCGATATGATTTGATCGTTTCCATCTGTATGCATGGATTTAATCTTACAGGCAACACATTTGAGACGAGGGACCCGCGGACGGGCGACGTGCTGGCCCACGTCGCAGAGGCAGACAAAGCCGACGTGGACCTGGCCGTCAAGGCCGCCAGGGACGCCTTCGAGCACGGCAAGTGGCCCCGCATGTCAGGCTATGTACGTAATCCGCCGCGTCTTCTCGCTTCACCCCCTCAGCTCAAATGTGGCAGCTTTCATTTTTTAGAGAGTGTGTCTACGCATCATCCGGATGTTTAGATCCAAGTAAGATGGCAGCTCAAGCAATATTTGCGAACACATCGGATTTTAATCTATAGAAAGTTTCTAAGCTAAATCGGATGTTTGCATATCAACAAGTAGTAGTTCCAAGGACCAACGTGCCATTCGCTGTAGCTTATCCGACAAACTGACCGTGCAGTCTTGCCTGCAGGAGAGGGGCAGGATCATGAACAAGCTGGCGGACCTGGTGGAGCAGCACACCGAGGAGCTGGCGGCGCTGGACGGCGCCGACGCCGGGAAGCTGCTGCTTTTGGGCAAGATCATCGACATCCCCTCCGCGGTGCAGATGCTGCGCTACTACGCCGGCGCGGCCGACAAGATCCACGGCGAGGTGTTGCGCGTGTCCGGCAAGTACCAGGGGTACACCCTCAAAGAGCCCATCGGCGTTGTCGGCGTCATCATCCCCTGGAACTTCCCCAGCATGATGTTGTTGATAATCTAGCTCGGTTCGGGAGAGTCTGTACAAACTTTTAGTCTTTCCGGTTTTTAGTTTCTTCCGGTTTGTTGAGTCCGGAACGCATACGCCGTTTTACCGTGATGGTTACGGATTCGGTCATGTATTCCCGTTTTGGAGTCTTATTGGTCTCCTATTTAAAGCAATACAAACATCAGAAAAGCTGCATCCGGAGCAGCACCAAAATCTGAAGCTCATTGAGTTTTCTTGAGTGCGTGTGCTAAGTTTTCATCATTGTCGGCAAGGGAAGCCGGAGGTGAAAACGACATTTGGTATCAGAGCCGGATCGGGCCCGGGAGCGTGATCAAGCGAGCGTGTAAGCCAACATGCCGCGTCATCGATCGGCTTCACCGCCAAGGCAGTCTCGGGAGAGCAGCGTCGCCATCGGGAGCGGTGGCGGCAACGGCGAGCGGGCGCGATGCAGTGATCCACCGGTCACCAAGGAGGTCGGCAGCGGCGGGCGTTCGGCGCTCACAAAGACCAACTACGCCGACCGGGCGGCGCTCATGCGCGCGTGATGCTGCAGCGCGCGCACGTGGAACGCGGTGAGCGTCGGCACCGCCGACTACGTCGAGGATCGTATGGCGCTGGAGGTCATCGCCAAGGCAGTCCCGGTGGAGTTGATGGGAACCATCGCCAGCAAGGCGACCGCGAAGATCGCGTGGGACGCGATCAGCACCATGCATGTCGGCGTGGAGCGCGTGCGCAAGGCGAAAGCCAACACACTCCGGCGCGAGTTTGACGGGCTCAAGTTCCGCGACGGCGAGACTGTGGACGAGTTCGGTGTCCGCATCAACAAGATCGCGCATCAACTCGCGGTCCTTAACGACGCCTGCGCAGAGGAAGAGATCGTCCGCAAATTCCTCCAAGCACTCCCGCCAAGGTATGCACAAATCGCCATGGCGATCGAGACCCTCCTCGACCTGAGCGAGATCTCCGTCGAGGAGCTCATCGACCGGCTCAAGTCAGCGGAGGAGCGACATGGTCTTGGCGGTGGCTCCATCGCTAGCTTGAATCTCACCGAGGATGAGCTGATCGCGCGCGTGGCGGCGAAGATGCAGCTCTCCGGCGAGGGGCCTTCAAGACAGCCCAAGGGGTCGTCGTCGAACCAGAGGAGAGGACGCGGCCCAGGGCGTGGCAAGGAAGGTGGCTCACGCGGTGGTTCCAGGCCACCCAAAGCTCCAGGTAGCAGCGACAATGGCGCCAACTCAATCGGCAAGGATCAATGCCGATATTGTGGGAAGACCGGACATTGGGCCCGTGAATGTCGGAAGAAGAAACGTGACGAGGCGGCCCATGCAGTCCAAGTCGAGGAGAAGACAGAGCCCACCTTATTGGTGGCAACGGCGACAGCATTGCCGGCGGAATCCACCTTGATCCACCTCGAGGAAGAAGAGTTGTTCGTCCAGCTCGGTGGGAAGGACATCGGTGACTGCACCCGGTGGATTCTCGACACCGATTCCCCACCCACGTCAGCATCACCGGCTGACTCATCCTCGATCCACCTCGAGGAAGAGAAGTTGTTTGTCCAGCTTGGCGAGAAGGGCGTCGACGCATCGCACCGGTGGATTTCGACACCGCGCGACGAATCATATGGCGGAGTGAAACCGCCGCCGCCGAGCTTGACACGGGATCCGTGGTCTTGTCCGGTCGGGGCGGCTCCGTCGTCGGCATTGAAGGGCGTGGCACGGTGCTCCTCAACTGCAAGAACGGAGAACACCAAGAGCTCGGCGGCGTCTACCACATTCCCAAGTTGACGGCGAACATAGTCAGCCTCGGCCAACTGGATGAGGACGGCTTCAAGATCCTGATCGAGGATGGGATTCTCAGGATCTGGGACCAACGACGGCGGCTGATGGCGAAGGTGCAGCGCTCACCAAGCCGGCTCTACGTCCTCGACCTTGACATCGGCAAGCCGGTGTGCCTCGCCGCGCGGAGCAGCGAAGCGGCTTGGCAATGGCATGCCAGGTACGGCCACCTCGGCTTTCAGGGGCTCAAGCAGCTCGCGCAGGGGAGTAGTGCGCGGGCTCCGCGGTCGACCACGTCGATCGGTGCGCGAGCTGTCTTGCCGGCAAGCAAGGAGGCACCGGTTCCGGCGGCAGCGTGTCCGAGCCAAGAACCTCGCTGGAGTTGGTTCACGCCGACTGTGCGGGCCCATCACCCGAAGACGCCGGCGGCAAACAACTCTTCCTTCGCCGCCGGCGACAAGAGCGGGTTCATGTGGATCGTGCTACTGGCGTCAAAGGATGAGGCCGCGGCAGCGATAATTCGTCTTCAAGCTCGAGCGGAGGCAGAAGCAGGAAGGAAGCTGGGCACGCTCCGCACAGATCGCGGTGGCGAGTTCACGGCACGGGCGTTCGGTGACTCTGCGCGCGGCGTGGCATCAGCGCCATCTCACCGCGCCGTATACTCCGCAGCGAACGGCGTAGTGGAGCGGCGCAACCGCACCGTCTTTGGGCATGGCGCGGAGCATGCTCAAGGCAATGCGCATGCCCGGTTGGTTTTGGGGGGAGGCGGTCACGACGGCCGTTTTCATCCTGAACCGCGCGCCAACAAGGAGCGTCGAGGGGATGACGCCATTCGAAGCATGGTACGGTCACAAGCCACCAGTACATTTCTTCCGCACATTTGGCTGCGTCGCACATGTGAAGAACGTTGGCGGCCATCAGCGCAAGCTCGACGATCGCAGTACGCCGATGGTGTTCATCGGGTACGAGCCGGGCTCCAAGGCGTACAGGTTCTATAATCCGAACACCGAACGTGTGATCATATCACGCGATGCGGTGTTTGATGAAGCGAGGGCCTGGGACTGGAGCAAGCACGGCGAGGGTTCAAGCACGGTGGACTCGGAACCGTTTCACGTCGACCAAATGACGGTGACGATACGCCATGACATGGGAGTGCAGGACGCGGCGCACGACGCCGCGCCAGGCGGAGAGACACCGACAGCACATGCGACCCCCGGTGCAGTGACGTCCACATGCGGGTCTGAGCCCTGCACGCCACAGTCAGCCCCAATCCCTGCGGAGCAAATCGAGTTCGCTTCACCACCGAGCGGGGACCTGGACCTGGATGGCGACCACGACGATGATGTCCCGCTCCGGTTCAGGACATTGGAGAACATCCTCGGCCCGGCAGCAACTCCAGGATTGGCAGAGCGGGAGATGTGGGATGATCTCGCGCTCGCCGTGGCGGCGAGCCCGCCACGTTCGAGGAGGCACGTGGCGAGGAGTCTTGGCGGAAGGCAATGATCGAGGAGATGGCATCGATCGGCGAGCGATGCGTGGGCGCTCGTCGACTTGCCTTGAGCCATCGTCAATTGGTGAAGTGGGTCTTCAAACCGAAGCGCGACGAGCGGGAGCCATCGTCAAACACAAGGCGAGACTCGTGGCGAAAGGTTACGTCCGACAACGGGGATCGACTACGACGAGGTTTTCGCGCGCGTTGCTCGGATGGAGTCGGTCGGATCTTGCTCGTGTGGCGGCTCGGGAAGGTTGGCTTGTGCATCACATGGATGTCAAGTCGGCGTTTCTCAACGGCGACTGGCGAGGAGGTGTACGTCCGCAACCGCCGAGTTTCGTCGCGGTGGGCATGAAGAAAAGGTCTTGAGGCTGCGGAAGGCTTTATGCGGTCTTCGTCAAGCACCTCGCGGCGTGGAATGTGAAGCTCGACAGCACCTCGCGACCTCGGCTTCACTCGGTGCGCCGGCCGAGCGCGGTATGTACACAAGGGGCGCCACGGCGCCACGCGTGGTGGTGGCGTCGTCGGCGATCTCATCATCACGGATCACGCTCGGAGGACATCGACAAGTTCAAGGGCGAGATCGTCGACTCTTCCGTATGGCGACACGGGTTGCTCTCATACTACCTCGGGATCGAGGTGAAGCGAGCCGGACGCCGTCCACGCTGTGCCGGCGGCGTATGCACGCAAGCGCTTGAAAAGCACGGCTTGAGGGCTGCAGCGCGCGCGACGCCTATGGAGGTGCGTCGAAGCTGTCCAAGACGATGCTACGCGGAGGTGGGCGCAGCGATGTATCGCAGCTTGGTGGGAAGTTTGCGGTACTGGTGCATACACGCCCGACATCGCCTTTGCCGTGGGCTACGTGAGCGATTCATGGAGAAGCCCAGCGAGAGCACCTCGTCGCCGTCAAGCATTTGCTCGGTACATCTCGACACGATCGACTACGGCATCATCTACTCCAAGCGCTCGAGCGGTGACATTCACTGACGGGCTCTGGCGGCAATGACTTGGGGGAGATGTGGATGACGGAAGAGTACCACCGGATCATCTTCTTTCGGTGAGATGCCAATTTCTTGGCAATCCCGAAGCAAAAGGTGGTAGCGCTCTCCTCTTGCGGCGGAATACATCGCGCGCGCGACGGCATGCCAAGCGGTGTGGCTCGCGCGCTGGCGGGCGGCGGCGTGATCGGCACCAAGCTCCACCACCACAATTGAAGATGGATAACATGTCCGCGATCGCCTTAAGCAAGAATCCTGTCCTTCACGACAGAAGTAAGCATATCGATACTAAATTCCACTTCATCCGTGAATGTCTGGATAGCGGGAAGATATGCTTGGATTTCACGAGCTCTCAGGAACAGCTCGCTGATATTCTGACTAAGCCACTCGGACGCGCCAAGTTCTGTGAAATGCGCAAGAAGATTGGCGTCATCAAGGTCAAATGAACCGAGCAAGAATTAGGGGGAGATTGTTGATAATCTAGCTCGGTTCGGGAGAGTCTGTACAAACTTTTAGTCTTTCCGGTTTTTAGTTTCTTCCGGTTTGTTGAGTCCGGAACGCATACGCCGTTTTACCGTGATGGTTACGGATTCGGTCATGTATTCCCGTTTTGGAGTCTTATTGGTCTCCTATTTAAAGCAATACAAACATCAGAAAAGCTGCATCCGGAGCAGCACCAAAATCTGAAGCTCATTGAGTTTTCTTGAGTGCGTGTGCTAAGTTTTCATCATTGTCGGCAAGGGAAGCCGGAGGTGAAAACGACAGATGTTCTTCCTCAAGATAAGCCCGGCCCTCGCCGCCGGATGCACCGTTGTCGTCAAGCCGGCCGAGCAGACGCCCCTCTCGGCCCTATACTACGCTCACCTCGCCAAGCTGGTAACGTTCAAACGCCCATTGTGTTGTAGTACACAGTCTCTGAGTCTTTATCTGTTTTTTCTTGATCTTGAGTTGCTGTTAAGAATTTCATATGCTAATTAACACCATGTGATGTTCTCTGTGAACTGCTTCTTGTAGGCTGGCATTCCAGATGGTGTGATCAACGTCGTCCCAGGATTCGGTCCGACCGCCGGTGCGGCCATCACCTCCCACATGGACGTTGACAGTGTGTGTGACTGATCATTTGTACTAAATATACTACCTTCAGTTAGTCAGAACTTTCACACTACATATGCACCATGCGTTCTATTTTTATCTGCTGTAATTCCTTACCAAAATACTGTCGTATCAGGTTGCTTTCACCGGCTCTGCTGAAGTTGGTCGCCTCATCATGGAGTCAGCTGCACGGAGCAACCTGAAGACAGTCTCGCTTGAGCTCGGTGGCAAGTCACCTCTGATAATCTTCGATGACGCTGATGTCGACATGGCAGTCAATCTGTCAAGGCTTGCCATTTTCTTCAACAAGGTAATGCACCGTACAACCGTCGTTCAGGAAGTTCAGAGTTCTGTCCGGAGTAGCAAAACTGAACTTACTAGTGTCTGGATTTAAATTTCAGGGAGAGGTTTGCGTTGCCGGGTCTCGCGTTTATGTTCAGGAAGGGATATATGATGAGTTCGTCAAGAAGGCTGTGGAGGCTGCTCAGAACTGGAAAGTAGGAGATCCTTTCGATGTTTCCACCAACATGGGTCCCCAGGTATCGTCATACTATTTTTCTTCACCAACATTTCGATATCAGATTAGTCAAATGTATGGCAGAATTAAGATTGAGAAGGTGAATAGTATCAGAAATACCTGAACAATTTTATTTCGTTGTCGTAGGTTGATAAGGACCAATTTGAGAGGGTCCTCAAGTACATTGAGCATGGCAAGAGCGAGGGGGCGACCCTGCTGACCGGCGGCAAACCCACCGGCGACAAAGGGTACTACATTGAGCCAACCATATTTGCAGATGTCAAGGTAACTTCTAGAAGCACAATAGGGGCATTGGCGCATTGCAGCAAGCCAAAAATTTGTACCTAACTTCTCCAGGAGCTTCACCGACACATGCTCATATATATTAATATATGGTTTCTCCAGGAGGACATGAAGATTGCGCAAGAGGAGATCTTTGGTCCGGTGATGTCCCTCATGAAATTCAAGTACGTGAAAACCTTCACCGTGCTGTCACATGAAAACGAAAGGAACAGTCTGATTCCTGTGTCATGAAATCTGACCATCGCCATTAATTTATGCCCATCTGCATCTGCAGGACGGTTGATGAGGCGATAGAGAAGGCCAACGGCACCAAGTACGGCCTGGCCGCCGGGATCATAACCAAGAGCCTGGACATCGCCAACCGGGTGTCGAGGTCTGTGCGCGCCGGCACCGTGTGGGTGAACTGCTACTTCGCCTTCGACCCGGACGCGCCGTTCGGCGGGTACAAGATGAGCGGGTTCGGCCGGGACCAGGGGATGATGGCCATCGAGAAGTACATGCAGGTCAAGAGTGTGATCACTGCTGTCCCTGACTCACCTTGGTATTAGCTGAGACCTTGCCAGGTTCTTCCTGTGCTAGTGCAGTGTACATATGCTTTGCCGAGTTCGTGCCTGATGTCTTGGTCGTGTGCGAAGTTGGAGGTGTGATGGTATAACTGTGTGAGAGATTTGCTCCTGATGCTTCTTTACATCATTGAGAATTGCTGTCTGTCATCTTGGAAACTATAGAAAATGTGGTCCTGCCCATTTACATAATATTAATGGATGTTCAACGCGCTAATTTATCATAGACTATATAGAACGAACTGGCAGAATAGAGACTAGTTTAATCTAAAAAAAGAATAGGGATAATCTAAAAAAAAGAATAGGGACTAGTTTTATAATTTCTCTTCTTAGTACATACAGAATTTATTTCATATATAGTTGGTATTTCCTTTTCAAATGTTGGAATACTAGAGTTTGTTTCTTAAACCATTTGCTCTCGAAAATTTGCCATTATTAACTTCCTTTTGAACAAAGTTTTCTTTCGAACAAAAAATTGCACTAAATACTGCACTTTCCGATTGATTTTGTTTCCTTTTGAATAAATTTGCCCTTCTCAATCGGGAAGAGCAGTATTTAGAGTAACATCCGCTCTGAGAACAAAAACAGAACTGTCCGTTTTACCACGTTTTTCCTATGTTAGTAGTACCATTCTCTTAAGTCTCTAGTTTCAGCACATCTTTTTTTTAAAAAGCGGGCAGAGCTGGGAAGCAAAAAGTACACAGTTCAAAGAGGTATGTAACAATTTTTTTTTTGAAACTAAGGGCAGAAGATCTACCATTTATTTTAAGGAGAAAAGAAATACACCAATCCCAAAAGGGCTACACCAAAGATGCCAACACTGGCTCCAAGAGGGGTGACACCTACACCAAAAAGTACCAAACTGAAACTCCTATCAAAACACCAATACACCAACAAGGCAAGCACCTTGTGAAAGAACAATAAAAAAACATATCCTCTAACAAACCACAAAGCCTAGAATAGCTAACAATGAGGCAATGTACAAAAGTGAGAACCACGACTCTTACAGAGGTTTGAGATGCAATCATCAACACTAGGGTGCTGACCATAGCAGCAGCTACACCATGGCTCACTAAAGCACCACAACAACACCATTGACTGTGCCATCATCAAAACCACACCAAGTGGCAACCACCAACATAATAAGCCACAGTGAAAGCACATGAAACTACAGCTAGCACAATGCAAAAATAGGACATCTAACAAGAGCTTTGAGAAGAAGAGGGGGTGGCCCCTCTACACACACCACGACTGCAACGCCCACCGCACACAACTGACGCCCACGCGATGCAGCAACGATGGCTTGCCTCAATCAAGGACCCAGACCAACTGCACTCATAGAGCCTCTACCACAATCGGACTACACCAAGATGTGATCAAACAACGAGCACCCACTCTTGAGCCTCCTCAATGGCGGCCTGCTCCATCGAACAAACAGCACACCATGAGCACCTCAACAACGACATAATGGCTGACCCTTCTGTTGACATACACCGCCACACATTGTGCCATCACGACAGAAGCTTTAGGACTTGGGGATACGCGAAAGCACTGCCACGCATGCTGCACCACCCGGATGGGGAGCAACCATCCGCAGCACACCTGCAGCATGCAGCTCTCCTCGCGCCAATCGGAAGAGATCCAGGGAGGAGTCTCCTCCCTGGATCTCTTCCGATTGGCGCACTGCCATTGTCGCCCGCTATGACGACACGGAGCCCTAGGGTAGATCCGATGATAAGGTCCCCGAGGGGCAGCAGACCACTGTCCCGCCGACTAGGAGAGGGCACGGCAAGCCAAGGCCGATGCCGACGGTGACACCTCATCATGGACATGGAACCCCGGGCCGGATTCGGCAGCGAGGCACCCAGGTCTAAGCCCCAACAACGATAAAGACAGGGAGGTTCAGATCCACCCGGATCCAAAATCAGCGGCTAAGATATCCGGCGAAGACCGACTATTTGGCGATGAGGCGAAGGAGGTGTGGAGAGAGAGGGGAAGACAAGAAGGAAGAGGGGAGCTGCAAGAAGAGGCTCCCGCCACCACCGCGTTCCTGTTCCTGTGCGCGTAGAGGGCAGATTGCACAGTGTGGCCAGCCTCCTCTTTCCAAATCCAAATTGTCGGCCGTAAGAATTTTTCTCTGGATCAAAAGCTCATTTGTTTTCGGCGCTCGATTTCCAAATGATGTTGTAGTTCTGATCTACACAAGAGGCTTGAACTTGCACCTCTCACGCAGATGCCGCTGAGTAATCTCCGTTGGGTGTCCATCGCCACAGGATGGAGTCTGCAACCTGCGGCTGTCAGCTGACGCCTTGGACCTGAAGCCAGAGATCGAAAAATTCGTAAACTTGTTCCAATTGCTGTTTCTTAGTTCATATTGCACCGATCTGTTTTTTCTCCTCGCCAAGCGAGAGACGCGATCACCATTGGAGCCTGCCCATTTAACCATCTGGACTTCCAGAATTTTGTCATTGCGCCGTCACCTAGAATTGTCACCGTGGATGCTTGAAACAGCATCTTGTCGGTTTCATCATTGCATTGCATTGATACATTTTGCCGTTGTGATCGGAGACATATCGGTCCTCCCTAGTCTACGTTAAAGTTATCCTAAATGACTTGGATCGGCTCCACTAATTAAGCCGAAACACCTCAATCCACTAGTAGTACCACTTTTCCGTCTCGGGTAGGTGAGCTTCAACTTTCACAACTTTGCTGGGTCTTCTCACAACATTTTTTGAGAAGATCACCACGCATGACGCCTCCAATGCCATCTAGGAGTTGGCAAACTCTACGTACAACGAATGCACACCGCTCAAGTGGATACACATGCAATCTAGAGCCTTCCTCCTTACTCACAAGGTGCAGCAACACATGTATAATTGAGAGTAGAACCTCACACTAACTCAATAGAGTGAAGCATTCCCTTCTCAAACCGGCCACAATGAGGTATATGTAGCCCACACCTCGAAACTAGTCGTTGGGATAGAAAAACGGGATTTTTGAAAGTACCGCCTGCTTACAACTAATACTTCTGCTCCCCTCTGCAGTGGTCAAACAATTAGCCATTACAGGCAAATCCGGTAGTTCCGTCGTGCAAAGTCTGATACTACTGATCATCGGAAGTACTGCAACACTCATGCAGAACTACTGATTTCCTCGGGGATGAGAAGACTTGGTCTTAATCTCCTCACGATCATACTAGGCTCTCAACAATATGAGGATGAGGAAGTGAGGAGGCACTTCAGGTCCCATCAGATGCTACGATTGTAGCAAGCCAGGACACATTAGATGGATTATCCCGAGCACAAGGGGAAGGTGATCCAGGAAGATAAGACTTATCATCATCGACCTTCCAAGAGTAGATCTTTTCATCACAAGCTTTAGCAGCTATCAAGAATCTTGATCTGAGCAATGTGGATTGTGAGAGTTGCGATGACGATGACCACAATGATGATGAAGCTAAAGGCAAGAAGAAGAGCATCAACGACTTCACAGGCATGTGCTTCATGGCCAACAGCAACAACAGTGACAATAGCTACTGCGATCCTAATGAGGTAAGACCGTCATATGATCAGCTTGAAGATGGAATAGTTAGATTTGCTATGGAACTAAAAAAATACTAAAAATAAATTGAAAGAAAATAATTTTGTTGTCAAAAGCTTGAATTCTGAGATTAATAGACTAAAAGCTTCTATTCCTAAATATGATTCTTGTGAGTTCTATCAAGTTTTACATTCTGAGTTGGAAACTGCTATGTCAATTAATGCATCAAAACTGGTTCAACTTAGTGATGTAACTGCTAAACTTGAAGAATTAGATGTGGCACAAGACTCTTGTGATGAAAAGTTAAAACTTTCATAAAAAATGAAAAACTTAAGTCTAATTCTTCTAGAGCATGTTCTAAGTCTAATTCTTCTAGAGCATGTTCTAAGTGTGATTTGCATCAGGTTAGACTTAATTCTTCTCAAGGGTCAATTCAACAAATGTTTTATCATGAGACTCCCTCCTACTCTAAATGTCTAAAGCTTAACACTAAAATAGAAGTATTGACTAGATAACTTAATGATTTTGCTAAAAAGAAGAAATTGGTTCAATCTAGTGTTCCTAAAGACATTGTACATGAATCTGTTAAGTGCCCATCATGTTCTTTGCTATCCAAAGAAAATGAGTATCTTAAGAACACTTTGTAGATATTTTCTTTTGGTAAAAAAAATTTGGATATGATTCTAGACAAATCGAAAATAAGTATGAAGAAATGTAGTTTAGGATTTAATTTTGTTGATGTTATGTCAAGGAGGCCGACTAGAGGGGGTGAATAGGCGGTCTAAAAAAGTTCTTCTCTAATTAGTTATCAATTTCTATTTGGCTAAACCAAGCAAATAATGCAGAAGTTTAACATAAAAAGTTTAGCACAAATAACACCTAAAATAACCAGGTTCACCTAAGTGCACCAACAATATAAACCTATATCAAGGTTTGCAATCTTACCATGACAAGCAATTAATTTAATTTTATGAAAATAAATTACTTGAATGTAAATTGAGCACAAGAAAACAAACCACAATTGACATTGTTGCTTTTTACCGTGGTGTTCGAAGACTTGCCGGTCTCCCCTGGTCCACGTTGAGGTTAGCCCAAGCGAATTGGACCAGCTCCACGAAATAAGCCGAAATATCTCATTCCACTAGTGGTAGCTCCTTTTCGCTCCTGGTAGGTGAGCTCCAATCATCACAACTTTATCAGGTCTTCTTACATTCTTCTTTGAGAAGATCACCGTGCACAACGCCTGCAATGTCATTTAGGAGTCGGCAAACTCCAAGTGTAATACGTCATGCCCCTCGCTTGACTCTCACCACGTATAACGAATGCACAAGCTCGAGTGGATACATGATAAGGCAATGGGATCCCGATCTTTCGATAGGATGATAACTTCGATTTTGGTGGAGGTGACTCTTGCGATCTGACTACAACCGTACGACGTCGCTTGCGCCTTAGCAATCGCTAAATCAAGTCCAAGTCGTTATCAACCGTGCCAAGAACGTAGTTAACCTGACCACAAAGGACTATTCCTACATGCAATCGAAGAACACGCAAGAACAAGATAACAAGCAATCTGAAATTGCAAATATTTATATTGAGTTCAAAAGGTGGGATTCCGAAGGCTATCTTGACAGGTGGTCATCCGACACAACTAAAGAACAAAAGTTTTCACAACAGAAAAACCAAGCAAACAAAATCCAAGAAAACTAGAAGGGTGCAGCTTCCTTAAATAGGGGAGGGAAAGCCACACAAAACTAAGAAATAAGGGGTGATACTATTCAAGGTACTGTTCACATGAATAGTACGATCGTGAACAGTACAGGCCTAGAGAGTCTTCCCCTTGGGCCTAAGCATTACAAAGCCTAATTTGGCCCAAACAGGTGATTCAACATTTTTTTTATGCTTACAATGTGCACAGAAGAAATTTAGAGGTAAGGCTAGATCCATTGGAAAGATGACGAGAAAAGCTTTCCATCAAGTACTCACTCATCCCAGACGGACTTCATATGCGAATACTATGCATATTTGAAGTCGGTCCTGTCAGGCTGAATCAGCGTCGAGTTGTTTTAGCGATTGCGATGCGACCAAAACGTTTCTGAAGCTGAGGCCTTACCCATTTGATGGGTCTTGAAATAAGCTTTCTAACAAGCACAAGAACACCTAAATCAGACTCCATTTGTGAAAGTTATAGCCATTTTATTTCAGACCTATCGGGCTGTCCCGAACCGAATTCGAATTGAGTTCTGAGTGATTCCGAGTTTGATTTCGGTTGGGCTTGAGGAAATTCCAAATTGGGCTTGAAAACCTCATCCAAAACATGGGCTTTAAGTTCTTGGACCTCTCCCCTTTTGCTCTCCCACTGCATGGTTTCTCCTTGGCTTTGTTTTTCTTTGCTTTTCTTCATTGCTTTGGCGCCGACCTCTCACTCGGTTCGAAAGTATTCCATTTGTCAAAACTGAGAATGAACAAAATAGTGACATGAGGTAATATTCTATTCTCATAAATAACATTGGTACTAATAGATAGAAATGAATTCACCTTTTGTGCAATCTTGATATTGGGTGCTAGGTCATATGCATTTGTGGTATGGTCACATCATCCTCCCCTTCTTGACAAAAACCATCCTCAGTTTTAACAAATATGTAGCCTCACGTATTGCATGATCTTGATCATAAATCTCAGTATATAACAATAGACACAACGAACTCTCATTATGTAATATCATAAGTTATTTATCAAACAAAGTGAAACATGTTTGAAACGAACTCACATGATAATTTAAGTGATGCGTAGGAGCTCTTGTAATTAGAACAATAAGCATAACAAATATGGTTATATCTATAAGGTACATGTTCTTATCAATACATAATTCACCTCTAGATGCGACACATGCAATCTAGAGCCTTCCTCATTGCTCACAAGGTGCAACACATGCACAATTGAAAGAAGGACCTCACACTAGCTCAATGGATTGAAATGAAGTGCCAAAAGTTTTCCTCCAACAGACCACAAGGGGGTATATACCCCACATCTCAAAACTAGTCGTTGGGATAGAAAAACAGAATTTCCAGAAGTACCGCAGGCAAACGACTGGTACTTTCGCTCCCCTCAGCAACGGTCAGAAAACTAGCCGTTGTAGGAAAATCCTGTAGTTCCATCGTGCAAAGTCCAGTACTACCGATCATCGAAAGTACTACAGTACTCGTGCGGACCGATTTTCTCAGTGATGAGAAGACTCCACACAGGTGTCTCTATGGAAAAAAAAATACCGCTACACAAGCCGGACATTCTGCAAATCGAAAGTACCGCTCACACAGAACCAGTAGTACCGCTTGCGGATCGAACTGCTCACACAGAGCCGATCGGACTGCTCACACAGAGCTGATCAAAAGTACCAATCGTCGACTACACTAGTCCATGACCACGTCGGATGGTTTGACCACTCAGATCTCCAACGCGTTGATCTCCAATTACATGTCCAGTTCAACCACACAGGTCTCCCACTATGCTGGTCTTTGATCATGCTAGTTTTCGACCACGTTGTTTGGATTGACCACACTGGTCTCTGACTACGCTGGTCTCCGACCACATTAGTTTCAACCACTCAGGTCTTGACCACGTCAACCATATCCATTTTTGACCATGTCAGTCTTCGATCACACAGATCCCTAACCACTACGTCGGTTTTTGACCACGTTGTTTTAATCACATCAGTTCGACCACATAGGTCTCGACCACATCGGTTCGACCACACTAATTTCGATCACACAATCTCGACCACGTCGATTCTGACCATGCTAGTTTGACCACACCGATTTTGACTATGCTGGTTTTGATCACACAGATCTCGACCACATCGATTCTCGACCACACTGGTTTCAATCACACAGATCTCGATCATGTCGGTTCCGACCACATTGATTTTGACCACTTCGATCTTCGACCACACAGGTCATCGACCATGTCAATTTTTGACCTCGTTAGTTCAACTACGTCGGCTTCGGCCATGCTGGTTCCCGACCACATTGATTTTTGACCACACATGTCTTCAAGCACATTGGTTCGACCATAATGGTTCTCAACCACACAGGTCTTCTGACCACCAATGGACGCGGTAGTTTCGTGATTACAATGCCGATAGTTTCAACTAGCAGTAGTATCGTAGAATACACTACGGTAGTTCCGATTTCACTGAGAGGTGCATATATTTTAACAGATTTTGCAAAATACATTTGCAAATTACAGTATCATGCACACAAGGATTATCCATGATTCCCAATAAGTTGCAAAACATATTTGCACACTTTTAGAATCATAATACAAGAATTATATATATGAGCTTCAACCATTTGCAAATCACATTTGTTAATATAAGCCTCATATTACAAAGAATGGAAATATGAACTTCAAACACTTTCAAAACACATTTGCACTATATAGTCCCATGTTACTAGGATTCAACACATGAGCCACAAATATTTGTAAAACACATTCGCAAATACAAGTCTCATGCCAAGGAGAGCTACAGCAAGTGAGGTTGAGCTATCAACACATGATGAGACTTAAGCCACTAGACATGACCCATCTTAATAGTACAGCAACCTATACTAGCAATCCGGTCTTTCAACCACACACCAAGACCGGTAAAAGATTATGACCATATCCTTAGCCCTAACTGGTCATACATTTGCCTTGCGTATCCCCTTGAAGCTTGATGACTCACATTTACACTTTAAGTCTGGTTCATTGTCTTTACATGTATCAACACATGATACATCCTTCACTTGACCTCCATCAATACATGATAGGTCTTCAGTTGACTTGATGGTCAACACATGATCATCTGCTCTTGGATATACATCAACTCATGATGCATCCATCACTTGAATTGATGATCTTCAACACATGAAATCATCCCAAGTATTTCACATTTATGGAGCCTAATCTATTCATCCAACTCATAGAAAATATTAGTCCACAAAACAATTGTCAGTAATTACCAAACTTCAACATTAACTCATAATAGTGGGACTAGATTCTACAATATTTTCTTTTTGATAATTCATGACAGTCTCAACAAATAACGAGATAAAAATTCGTTTGCGAGTATATATCATGTATACAACACTTGTATACTCTAAGATAAGATTTTAAAGCAAAACTTACTTATTTGGTTGTCATTAAACATCCAACCATTAACATATAATGGAAGAACTAGATGACAACCTGATTTTGAGTATGTATGAACTACACAAGCTATATATACTCAAGAGGTATGTTTCAAAGTAAAGAACTTTAATCTGTGGAAATGAAACATGGATCAATACTAATGAAACCACAAAACATAGAGTGAACTCTCCTAAATGTGTGCATACAAGAATATATTGTAAAAACATATGCATATATTCAATTTTGACTTATTTGGTGAAGTTCATTCTATATTTCGGATCCGAGAAATACAATAAGATAAGAATGCGATATTGAATGCACATCTCTTATGTTTTTCATCTTTTCAACCAAATGAAACTAAGCAATATCATAATCAATAAACATATTAGTCTCATAATTGTATTTGTTATTATCATCAAAACTAACTTAATGAAATTTGAACTTACAATCTCTCCCTTTTTGCTAATGAATTACAAATTCATTAACAATAATAACATTTGGATAAAAATGAACATATGATAGAAAATTCAACTAAGGTAAAACATAAATAAGCATAATAAAAAATTTTCCTTTTTAGCATCAATGTTATTCTCCTCTTTTTTTAGCGTCCTTAAGCAACGATGACACGGTCCAAAGGGCCAAGCAAGAGCATGGTCCGAAGGCCTAGGTCAAAACGGCCCGATCCGAGCAAATCTAGCGTCCTGAGTAGCGACGGCGTGGTCGACAACGGCCCAATCCGAGTGGATCCAGCATCCCGAGCGACACCATTAGACGACAACAGCGCGATCCTAGAGCGGCAGCCAACAACAATGACAGCGGGATGGCAATGGCAATGGAAGGAGCTAGATTAGTGCCTTAATTCTGATACCATGCTACAAATATTGCGTGTATATTCATGAGGCCTAATAGGCAATATGTATAGAGTACAAGGGACTATATGCAAAGATCACCCTACACAATATACAATAGAGATAAGCCTACTCTTAACAAAATACATGGTAGAAATGCTGCTCAAGAATCATCTGAAAAGCCTGAAACACATCACTAATGCAGAATACAATAGATTATAGAATGAGAATTTTAGTAAACTAAAAGTACCAGAACCAAGTATCCAGAATGTGTCATCAAGCTTAGTTTTCCCATGAACATAATACAGGGTAATTACATTCTATTAATTCAGTTGAGGTTCACTACACATACTCCACTATCCGCAACTCACTCATTGGCATGAATCCTGTAGATTCAGACGATGTAGACTAGTTAACAAAACTGCCAGAAAATTTAGTCACTTAGATATGTGACATCAGATAACTTGAAAACGTTAGGCTTCTTTGATGGCTCCCATAGTCCCACACAATGGCATGAACTCAGTGGGACTCTTTGAGCTTGCTGTTCGAGGCCAGGGTACAGATATGAAACAGGAAGCACACGCTTGATTTCACCCCTTGAGTTTCAAGAACTTCATCTGCAGATGCAAAAGGTGGTCAGAAACTCAAATAATTTTACCATACTAATGAAGCTAATCAATGAAAGGGGTCATTTTGATTATAGACCGTTGAGAAACAAGTAGGAGATAAAAAAGAAGGCTAGCTAGTTTATTCTCCAAACATTTTTAAAGCATATCCATTATTGTGAAACAAATAGTCTAAACATGATAACTGATGCGCATGCTATTCCAGGTTTAATAATAAAGTGTAGAAAATATATTATCCTACTCTTTCTTGCTTGATATATGAAAGTGTAGAAAATATATTATCCTACTCTTTCGTGCTTGACATATCAAACAGCAAACTTCTGTTAATTAAATGGCATAATTCCAATTGTAAAGAAAAAAGTGATGCAGAGCCACAAATAAGTAACATATAAACCAAAGTACCAAATACAGCACTGATTCTGAAGATTTGTTGTCTATATTTGATAAACACAATTACACAACCAGCCAAGCAGCATATATTAAATAATAAATACTCTATCAACCAAGGGTGCTCTCTGAAGTCTGAGTGCCTAACCATATGAACAAATAAGTAGAAAGCCTGCGATTCAGCCCAATAAAAAAAGAAACGTTTTGGTCGTGTTGATGGCATGGTGAATTTGAAAGCATAGGAATAGTTGTGTTTTTGAGGAAACTTCTCCTAACCATAATGTTATCATGCGGGACATTAGAGAGGAGGCCAGTGTGTGGTGTATGACGGAAGCAAAAGGGCTCCGTAGAATTTGGTATTGATGCCTCTTTGTTTTGTTTTTTCCCCTAGGGGTTTGTCGAGTCGTCTAGACTCTTTTGTATCAACATTTTCTTCTTAATTCAATGATGCGCAGTTCTCCTGCGGGTTCGAGAAAAAAAAGAAACGATTTTGGATTTCAGTGGAAGGAACTTGATAGCCTTTTTATTTCAGAAAAATAAAACCCGACGGGGAGAATAACACTTATTCATGTTGGCATGAAAGCCAAGTACATCAAGGATGCAGAACTGTGTTGAAAGTTGACATGATGACATTTTGGATTGCTGCCAGTTTGCCAGACACAAAAATTGCATTTGAATGGTCACCGAATCTTCCGCTCATACACTAAACAAGCTTAACGTTGAGTTTTGTAATGTCCATTTTTTTCCTCTCAGAAGTCAGAAGCGACATATCACCGTTTAAAATTTATGACATGCACCTCAAGAATGATAATAATATTCTGTTGACAAATAGTTAGACATAGAATATAATCAGCACTGCAACTATCATTTAACAAAAATATGGCACAGCAAGAACAGAGTGAAATATGCCTTTAGATATGTGCAACAGATTGTCATTATGTATTAGCCACAGAATATCTTCGAACAATCTCCTCATATAATGGGAGATGATTCTTAGGAACAAAAACCCTGAACCTGTAAGCAAATGAGAAACAATAATTAGGCATAACAAAGGTGTAATAGTTTAGTTTTCAGTTTAGTAGAGAACATGATGGAACGAACAAAATAATGAAGTTCCCAAATCCATGGTAATGACAACAAATGTAATTTTACCCTTCAAGAAGTGGAAGTCGCCCTGGAGGGGAAAAAAGTTTCGCTATTGCTTCTAGTGAGTCTTTGGTGTGCATGGTTTTCAATTTTAAGGCCTTCATAAATTCAACAAACTCTCTGTACTCTGCAGTACTGAGATTTTCTCGAGCCTAGTAAAAATATCCAAAATTGAAGGATTACTATTATTATCTCATACACATAGCGCAAAGATGAAGGCAACTAAATTACAGGGGCCAAGCAAAATACCAGCTTCAAGAAGGTTGACCCTGCGTTAGCCTCATTCTTTTCACATGCTTGTTCGATAGAGCTTTTCTTTGATGGAGGTGTAGATCGTTCACCTTGGTATCCGGCCAAAGCTCTTGACTCAATATTATGTTGCAATTTTGAAGAGACGTTATCAAAGCCAACAGCATCTTTGGATCTGTCTGTTATTTTAGCTTTTTTAAGGCCCAAAGACTTGAAGGTATGTTGTGTTTGACATCCATGTATTGCTGTATGAGTAGTTAAATCAACAAATTGAGCATCCTGAGACAGTTGATCTCCTGAGGATAAGAGCTGTGAAGTATATGAACAGCCATGTTTCATAGAAAGGGTAGAGCGATTCGCGGGAGTGATCTTGGCAAACTTAATATAGTTACTTCTGGTGGTTGCATTTACTGATAACACATTTACTGCAGTGGCAGCCTAGCACAAGATATAATGCTATATATAAGTACCAGAGGTATTAAATTGAATATTTATCATCTATGTGAATACAACGGATATATACCGAATCAGATAGAATCTCCTGGTGCATACACTTGTTTGCAAGCGGCGCTATACTATCTGCATGTACCAACATTTTCGCAATAAGTAGCTGATAAATGAAAACTATCAAGAGAATAGCAGATCAGCACAAACACGGCATAGTAATTAAACACAGCAGTTCACAGCAACAATAAACATCTGGTTTGTCCTTTTCCATAGTTGCATTGTACATTAAAAATGGTTGAGACTATGCAACTCATGTTGCAGACCACAAAATACAATCAACATTCAACAGCCAGGCTAAACAGATATTTTAAGAGCTGCGTTGGCATTGTGCGGCTGGACCTTGACACCCAGATTCTATAAATATAAATAAAAGCATGCTGTGAAAAAACTTTTGCAGTATCATACAAAAAAACTCGAAATTTTATTTATCTTACTAAGCAAAAGGTGTTCATTTTACAGCACCTGTGCAAGGCATGACTTAGTGTTTATGAGTTCATATAGAACCAAACATATAGAACATCAGAAACTAGAATATGTAGTAATGTACACACAATGTGAGTCAAATTTTATACAAAGTTACACATATTATTGTTTCTTCTAATTTGGATGGTTACAGGTTCAATTCTGACTTGTACAGCTAGAGATAAGTTTGAAGTTTGAACCATGTTCCAATAATTGCCTGATAGCTCAAATGTATTTAATTGTCAAACTCGTTCTCCACGATTCGCGGTGAGGAACCAAAAGTAGTATTGTAAATTTTAAATTAAATATATAAGTAGAATCTCCACAGCTTGGTCATAAAAAAGGACATATAGGGTATGTTCATATTAGTTGCGGTTGATGACTTTTGACTAAAAACGAATAGTCGTGGCTAAAAAAATAGCTTTAGAAGAAACGAGCGGTGGGGAAAATAAGGGAGATGCGTGTGCGAGACGGGAGCGAGAAGAGTGGGCTGCATAATGCGCCCATGACCTCCTACCTTATCCCCGGAGCGAAACGGGAGAGAGAAGTGGGAAAGCCGCTTCAGAAAACTAGGTGTTCATATTAGCTTCTGGTTTCTTCAAGCAGAAGCCAGAAGAAGAAGCCAATATGAACAGGCCCATAAACTAATCGATTTTCTGCAAACAAACCCCATATAGTTTAATTCTGTTTTAATTTTGTTGAGGGGAGATATCTAATGCAAAAGCACAACTTGGTGCAACCAAGCAAAAAACTTGTGTTTGGGCACTATATCAATATGAAAAATTCCGAATGAAACTATGTTAGAAGAAACAAATAAAGATATGTTAGAAGAAACACAAAAGATAAGTGTCCTGAACCGGGGTAAACACCACCAAGGAGATGGCCGGATGGCGTCGGCGTAGAACGAGAGGGGGAGGGACTAGAGATTTAGACGAGGAAGACTTGATATTACTCTGCTTGATTCCAATAGCATGCAGTAGCCCCCCTTATATAGATGGCTCCCCCTAACAGATAGAATCTAATCCCAATTATAACTCTAACAGATATAGTAACTAATATCATATCTCTAACTATATCTCTAATACAAGGAAACCAATCTCTAACTCAAATAGAATCTAATCTCTAATTTCTAATAATTGTTAAGGCATATATGGAATAGAATACAACTCTATCTCCTGTTATGAATATTGTATGTATGATATGAGACCCAAAGGGCCACATATATAGGAGAGTACAAGAGGATATGCCATATAGAGATAAGGCATATATGGAATAGAATACAACTCTATCTCCTTAACACTCCCCCTCAAATGCAAGGCGTATGCAATAGC
This sequence comes from Dendrocalamus sinicus, assembly GCA_036346575.1. Taxonomy (NCBI): domain Eukaryota; kingdom Viridiplantae; phylum Streptophyta; class Magnoliopsida; order Poales; family Poaceae; genus Dendrocalamus; species Dendrocalamus sinicus. The sequence continues at coordinate 27,117,937 of CM070643.1, read as the reverse complement.
ATTGCATTTGAAAAAGGGTGAACATTTAAACAAGAAAAAAAATCCGAAGTCCAAGTCTTCATAATGTCGTCGTTGCGTGCAGTTTTTGAATAAACTGTCAAATCAAGCCAAAGAGGAATATATAGAAGCATAACGACGCAGATCGAAGCCCAAGAGGCGGCAGCGCAGTGCACAAGGTGCAGAAGACGCGCGGCGGCCTTTGAAGCTCGGGGCGGCGGCTAGAGAAGCGGCGGCATCATAACGACTTCTACGATCTGCACGCGGCTCAGAGAGTAGAGCGCCGGCTGCTGTCATGCAAAACAAAAATTCCTACACTTCTATGACTGACAATAATTTTTTGGACTCGACGGCTTGGACGAACTAAAAATTAGAACTACGAACTTGGATGGACGCGACAGAAGACTCAAAAGAACAGATACTAGCAGCGGAAAAAAATCTTTTTTTTCTCACTCAAAACACCCATCACCAACATCTCTTCCCACCCGTCCCACTCCCCTCCTCACTCTTGCCTTTTTAAAGGCAAAGGGAGGCTACTCAAAGCCAGAGGAGGCCGAGCGGCAGGAGCCCAAGCCGAGCGCGCGCGGCGCCCGGCCGGCGGCGCGACGGCTTCAGCCGGGCGGCGACCGAGGTGGCGGCGGCCGGGCCGGCAAGAACTCGAGGCGGCGGCGGCGACCCGAGCGGCGCGGATGCGCGGCGAGCCGAGGCCGAGCCGGGGAGGCCCTTGGTGAGGTGGATGGAGACGGCGTGGGAGCGGACGTCGAGGGCGGCGATGAAGAGCGACGGAGGCGACCGGATTCGGCCCGAGCGGCGGCCGGATCCAGGCGGGGTGAGGCCGAAGACGACCGGATCGAGCCCGAAGGCGACCGGATCCGGCCCGAGTGGCGCAGCGGCGGAAGATTGATGGTGGCGGCTGCCGGATCTGGGCGGCGGCTGGAGGTGGCCGCCTGTAACCGGCGGCGGCAAAGACAACCGGATCCGAACTCGGCGGCATCGGAGGTGGCCAGATCCGGGCGCGGGCGACGGTGGATCCGGATCTTGGGCGGCGAGTGCGGTGGCGACTCGGCGGCCTCGGCGACGACGCGGCGGCCTCGCGGCGGACACGCACGGCCTCGGCGACAACACGGCGGCCTCGAGCGGCAAGACGGCGGCCTCGAGCGGCAACGCAGCGGCCTCGGCGGCGGCGAAGACCTCGGGCGCCGGAGACTGCCAAATGCTGGAGGTGGCTGCCCAACGAGATGGCTGCCCCCGGGAAAGGAGATCGATCTTCCCGGGGGCAGCAGCAACAGCGGAAGTAGATCGGTTAGGGTTTTAACCTAAGCTCTGATACCATATTACGAATATTGTATCATTGTATGTATGATATGAGACCCAAAGGGCCATATATATAGGAGAGTACAAGAGGATATGCCATATAGAGATAAGGCATATATGGAATAGAATACAACTATATCTCCTAATACAACTCTATCTCCTTAACAATAATAACCCGACTGGGCCTTGGGCCCACACCCCTGACAATAAGTTTACTAGGAATAGTTACATTGGCCTTTTTCTTTTTTTTATCAATTGTCAGAATTTTCTCGTTTTTGTTACTCTTAGCATAGAATGAAGTTGAACATAAAATTGTATAAATAGGTAGAGTAATTTGAGAAGCGAATGAATGTAGAATTTATTTTTGGAATTTTTCATATTAACATAGCGTCCAAACCAAAAGCTTTAGTATGGTTTCACCAAATTGTGCTTTTGCACCAGGTATCTCCCCTTTGTTGATTAGTCACCATAATATTCTATTCAACACCTTCTAGCTCAACTTTATATACTTGGAAGTATTGAACCCCATACGACTTATAAATATCTAATTGTGTCCTTACGTCTACGAACAACAAATTGATGACACTGCTACTAACTTATGTGGACTGTTAGCTAAAGTTTAAGTGTTTGACAAGGTAACTAACTACTAAAGAATATTACTGATGTGTTTTAGAATTTAGAGGAAATTTTTCCAACAATTAACATCACTGATAATTAGTTAGAGAAAAATGGGTGAATCAATATGAAATCATCAACATAAATGCACCAGCCACCAATTAAGCCAACAAAACCCATGGTCACAGCAAGATTCAAACCAACAAGAAGCAAACATGACGAAGGTTGAAATAACAATCAATTAAAATAGTTCAGTGGATGTCATTTGGCGTATAAAAAATAGATAGAAGAAGATAAAGAGCATCTTCTCAAGATTCAAAACAGGATCCTTACCATTGCAATCTGTCTCTTTCAGCTTCAAAGGATCTGCAGAAACTTTATCTCGGAAAAATCTGGTCAACCTTTGGACAACTTCCCCATACTTTGGGTAGCACTGCAGGAAACATACAAGTATAGTAGATATATCACCAAAGAGAATTGCAGGATAAAATCAAGAAACATACCTTTATATAAGGTCGGAGCCAATGCGACATCTGAGATTGATAATTTGGCCACACAAACCTATAAGCCATGTGCAATGTCAAGAAGGTCTCTTAATTCAAAAGGCTAGTGCTTCAGAAACATTTTGATTGAAATAGCTTGCTAATTACGTGAGGCTCAAGATGGATAAAGCATTGGAGGTAACCACATGACCCTTAAAATTTTATATGGTAGGTTAACCTTAGCTTACAAAACCACAAAGACTTGCTTGAGATTTTCAAAGTGTTGATCCTTTTTTAGAATGATTCGAAGGATTATGATATGAAAGAAAAATCGCCAAAAAAAGCTAAAAGAGCATATATGTAAAATAGTGGGAGGTCCCGCAGAGAATTTATAATATTTTGATTCCCTGCTTAGAAGCTAATGATTAGATTTAGACCTTTCGTCACAATAAATAATTGCTCCATAGTCATGGCGATGTCTGATGACACGTCCAACAGCCTGATTGACAGCCCTTGCTGCTTGTTGAACATACCATTCCTGTCCTGTCAAAGCCTACAAAATGGTCAAAAACTTACTTTTAAAAAAAATATCAGGATATGAAAGCAGAGGGATGGAATTGCGTTATGTGCATAAAATACCTTTGTTTCAAATTCCCAAAATAATCACTTGTAACTAATAAGAGGAACAAGAATCTGACTAAAGAACTTTATTTGAGTGGGTGTTAAGCTTCTTCCTAATCATCACAAGTGTATGATGTATCTTAAGCCTATTAGTTAATGTAGTGGGCCCATTGGCTTATACTTACTGTCAAAGCCACAAGGTTTAGCATCATGTTAAGAGGCTTAAGCTTTCATCTCAAGGGCTTCTCTAAGCCGTCCCAAACAGTTTCATTTAAATGCAATCTAGATAGGCTTTAAGCTTTTGACTCGGTTTGTATCATTTATTATTTTTACCATAGAAGCTATGATGGCACAGAAAATTAATATAATATGGTGTGTTACAATATTTTGGACTTGTACCATATAATTAGTCTGGTAAATTGCTGTGTTTTACTTAATGTGGTATTATAACAAGCTCATACTTAATATACAATTAAAACAGATCAACAAAGATTCAGTTAACAATGCAGTGTGGGAAAAAAATTAACCTTTGCAGTCTCATTAGATGGTGTGCCCTGCTTATCCAAATAATCGCGCTTAAGCCGAACCTGGAACAGCCACAAAAACGAAATTGTTATTGTTGCTAGATAATACAAATGTTACTTGAGAGCATAATAACTCTAAAACTTGAGTTTCATTGCTCTCTGCATAGAAAAATGAAGGCTCCCACATCACATCAGTGTGTTTGTAGGTATTAGAATTAATAGTATTAGCCTAGAATAGCTCCTCTAATTGAGGATTGTAATCTCCTGTAATTGTGCCTATTGGCCTATTAATAGAATGCCACCCCTGCCTTTGGCTGTGTGGTGTTTGCTTCTATCTTTCTATATGGTATCAGATTTTTTTTCCTTCCTGAGCACCTTCCGCTGCCCCTCCTCTGTTTCGGGTTAGGGTTAGGGTTTCCCCGCCGCCCCTGCCCCTGCGCGCCTGCGCCGCCCCTGCCCCTGCGCCGCTCCCGAGCAAACCCACCCGCCGCCGCTATCTAGCCGCCGCACCTCCTCTGTTTTTCACATCCGCCGCCTGCGCCGCCCCTGTCATGTCGGCCCTCCCTCAAGATGCAGCCACCGCCGCCGCTGCCTCTGCAGCCGCCGCCGCCATAGACACCGCCGCAACCGCCTCTGGCGGCAGCGTCTCCGGAGTGCATGCCGCGCCGCCGATCGTCCTCAACCCCTTCTGCACGGTCGTCGTCAAGGTTCACGTGCCGACCACTCTTGACATGAAGACAGCAAACTACTCCCGCTGGTCCAAGTTCTTCCGGACCATGTGCGCCAAGTTCGGCCTTCTCTCCCACGTCGACGGCTCCAACCTGGCGCACCCAGACGATCCCGCCTGGGCCCTCGCCGACTCCGCCGTCCTCAGCTGGCTTTACGGTTCTGTCGCCGAAGACATCCTCGATTCCGCGATGGCTGACGACGAGATCGCGCGCGATCTGTGGGTCGCGATCGAGGGACTCTTCCGCGACAACAAGGAGTCTTGCGCCGTCTTCCTCAGCAGCCAATTCCATTCTCTGATGCAAGGCAACCAGTCCATCGCCGACTACAGCCAGCGCATCAAGAACCTCGCCGATGCCCTCCGCGACGTCGGCCACCCTGTCTCTGACTCCCAGCTCGTCCTCAACTTGCTGCGTGGACTCAATCCGCTTTACTCCAACACCACCGACGACATCGCCAACTCGTCGCCGTTTCCCTCCTTTGCCAGGGCACGTTCTATGCTTGCCCTCAAGGAGACTCGCCTCACCAACAAGGCGAAGATCGCCAGCGAGACGGCTCTTCTTGCCACTGGTGGTTCCTCGGCTTGCAGCCAGTCCGGCTGCCGCTCCACGACGTCCACGCCTTCGGCCGGCTCCTCTTCCAACACTAGCAAGCGCGACGGTCACGGCAGGCGCAACCGCCGCGGCAAGCAGAACAACGGCAGTGCCCATCAGCAGCACAATGGTGGCTTCCAAGGCGGGCGCATGCCACCTCCAGCAGGGCCATGGTTCTGCTTCAACCCGTGGTCGCCTCCTGGTGCTGGTCACTGGCCTTCCCATGGCGGCCAGTGGTGCCCTTCCCCTGCCACCGGCCTCCTGGGTGCTCCGCCTCAAGCACACACCGCCTTCGCACCAGCTTCGCCTTCACCTACATGGGACCAGCAGGGCCTCATCACCGCACGAACGGATGGTCAGCCCAAGGGCATGGTGGCTGGATCACGGACAGTGGCGCCACATCTCACATGGCGTCCAATGACGGTATGCTCATGTCCTCCAACCCTCCCCCTAACACATCCGTTACTATTGGCAACGGTTCTCGCCTCCCTATCACCTCTAGCGGCCACACCTCTCTTCATACACCCACCTCTAAATTTCTCCTTAATGATGTCCTTGTTGTTCCTCATATAGTTCATAACCTTCTTTCCGTTAGAAAGTTCACTCGTGACAATCACTGTTCCATCGAGTTTGACGTTCTCGGTTTTTCCGTTAAGGATCCTTTGACGCAACAAGTGATGCCATTTGCAATAGTGAGGCGACCTCTACACCATTTGTGATGCCAACCCTCCCGTCACCGCCGCTCACCGCCGTCTCCTCCCGATTATGGCATCAGCGTCTTGGACATCCCGACGTCGCCTCCCTCAATGCTTTGAATAAACATTCGCTTATTTCTTGTAATAACGTAGCTCGCTCGCTGTGACAGTCTTGTCAACTTGGCAAACATGCGCGCCTTCCTTTGCTACATCCAATTCGCGCGACTGCGCTTTTGAGCTTATACATTGTGATGTGTGGACTTCCCCTGTTGCTAGCATTTCTGGTTCGCTATATTATTTGGTTATCGTAGATGATTTCACTCACTTTTGCTGGACCTTTCCACTTCAAAAGAAATCTGATGTTCATCAACACATAGTCGACCTCGCCGCCTATGCTAGCACACAGTTCGGCCTTTTTCTCAAGTCGGTTCAGGCTGACAATGGCCGCGAGTTTGTGAACCACGCCAACACATCCTTCTTTGCTTCTCGAGGCATCACTTTACGCCTATCGTGTCCCTACACTTCTCCGCAGAACGGCAAAGCCGAGCGGATGATTCGCACAACAATGTGGTCTGCACACTCCTTTTACATGCTCATATGCTCCCCAAATTTTGAGCTGAGGCTCTAGCTACTGCCACCTATCTCCTCAACCGATGCCCCTCCTCTGCCATCGGCGGCGCCATTCCCTACACTCTTCTCCACCACAAGCCCCCACAGTACAGTCACCTATGGGTTTTCGGCTGTCTTTGCTTTCCCAACCTATCCGCCACTGCTGCCCACAAACTTGCTCCTCGCTCCGCGGCATGTGTGTTTCTTGGTTATCCTCCCCAGCACAAAGGGTACCGTTGTCTTAACCTTGCCACCAACCGAGTCATCATCTCTCGTCATGTTGTTTTTTATGAGAGCTCTTTTCCGTTTGCCAGCATTGATATTTTGCCCGGATCTCCTTCTGTCACTCAGACCGACTTGGAGTTCCTCGTCAATGATCTCGCTGTGTCGCAGCTCCGCACTGCTGTCATGGCACCCCTCCAGGTTCCTTCAGCGATAGCTCCACCCTCCGGTGTCGAGCGGTCGCTGCTCTCCTCGCCGTTGGTGCCCCCGACACTGCTGGAGCTCCTGCCGCACCACTCCGCCTGCCTGTGCATTTGGTCTACACCAGACGGCCACATGCGGCAGCGCCGTCAGCCGAGAAGGCTCCTCCAGCGATAGCTCCACCCTCCGGTGTCGGCGGTGCCGCCCTCCCCCGGTGCCCCGGTCTGCTTTGGAGCGAGCTATGCTACACCGCTCTGCCCGCCTGTGCATCTGGTATACACCAGACGGCCACATGCGGCAGCACCACCAACCGTGCCACCTGCTGTCCCGACTTCCGCATCCCACCGGATGGTGACGCGGTCTCAGGCCGCTACTGACCCCTCCATGCAGTTCTTCTCCCTGACGGCTCAGCATACCACGGCGTCTCCTGTTCCAGCTACATATTGCAGTGCCCTCGCAGATCCAAATTGGCGTGCTGCGATGGAAGACGAGTACAAAGCTCTCATAGACAACAACACCTGGCGCCTTGTCCCTCGCCCGCCAGGGGCCAATATTGTCTCCGGCAAATGGGTCTTCAAGCACAAGTTCCACTCCGACGGTAGAATGGCTCGCTATAAAGCGCGCTGGGTAGTTCGCGGCTTCTCCCAGCAGCTCGGCGTCGACTATGCCGAGACATTTAGCCCAGTGGTCAAGCCAGCGACCATCCGTACTGTTCTCTCCATCGCCACTTCCCGCTCCTGGCCAATTCATCAACTTGACGTCAAGAATGCTTTCCTCCACGGCTCACTTGACGAGACGGTTTACTGCCAGCAGTCGCCCGGCTTTGTGGATCCCGCTCATCCTGACCATGTGTGTCTTCTTCAGAAATCACTCTATGGTTTGAAGCAAGCTCCCCGGGCGTGGTACCAGCGGTTTGCTACTTACATTCGTCGGATCGGCTTCGTCACATCCTCCTCCGACACGTCCCTGTTCATCCTTCATCAAGGGACTAACACGGCTTATCTACTGTTGTACGTCGACAACATCGTCCTCACCGCTTCCTCTACAGCGCTTCTCCAACACATCACCAGTCAGCTTCGCTCAGAGTTCGCCATGACCGATCTCGGTGCACTGCACTTCTTCCTCAGCATCTTTGTCACGCGCTCTTTCGACGGCCTATTCTTGTCCCAGCGACAGTACGCCATGGATCTTCTACGACGCACTGGCATGACTGAGTGTCATCCAACTGCTACGCCGGTTGACACCCATGCCAAGCTCTCCCGCCGTGATGGAGCTCCTGTTGCTGATCCATCGGAATACAGGAGTCTTGCAGGGGCCTATGTAGCACGGACACGTGTCTAAACTGCCGTATCCGTGTCCGACACGGATACAACACGGACACGGCTTGGACACATGTCGGTGACGTATCGAGCAATTTTAGAATTAATTTTAATTGCTAAAATTCTCGACACACGTCGGACACGGTAAATACACGAGTCGGACACGGCCCAGGACACATCCGGCCTACAGCCGACCTAGGAGAGAGCCGGCCCATCCTAACCGGCTAACCCTAACCCTACCCGAGAGCACGCGCCTCGCTCGGCCATTCCCCACGCGCCTCGCCGCCGCCCGCGTCTTCTTGCTCGCGACACTGCCGCCGCTTCCCAGACTTCCTCCCCGCGCCGCTGCCCGCGCCGCCGCGCCTCGCTTCCTCGCGTGGCGGCGCTGCGCTTCTGGGCCGTCAATGCTTCCCCGGGCCGCCGTCGCTTCCCCGGGCCGCCGACGCTTCCCCGCGCCGCCGTCGGCCTCCACCCCGCGCAGGTATGAATTGTGTAGTATGCAGTCGGCAGTCATCTTCTTTAATATGTAGATGCGATCAGCACGATCAGCGAGACAGAATCTGTAAGCTTCAGTTTAGATGCGATCAAGTAGATTATATTTTTAGATGTCCATGCCGTAGAGTTTAGATGCAGTACACGATTAACATTTATACTTGATTGCCTGTTTAATATTTATGCTTGATTGTTTGTTTTATCATTCTAGAAAAATGAAAGCCTCTAATTCTAATGCTAGAGAGGAGGAAAACATAAGCAACAATTGGACAAAGCTTCCATTGTGGAATCATGTTGATATTCTAGACAGGGGTGGTAAGGGGGAGGAAATGTGAAATGGAGATGCAAATATTGCAAATATGTTGGCACTAGTAGCTACTCTAGAGTCAAAGCGCATTTGTTAAAAATTAGTAATGGTGGAGTCAACAATCTTATAACTTTGCGGCAAACAATAACCTTTCTGGTTATGTCCCACCTGGGTACAACAAGTTGAGGACTACACTTCTTCAACAAGAAAGGACTCACATTGAGACCTTATTGGAGCATACACGGAGCACATGGCCTTAAAAGGGTGTCACCATTTGTTCAGATGGATGGTCAGATGCACAAAGAAGACCCCTCATTAACTTTCTTGCTATTTCTGAGGCTGCACCGATGTTCTTGCGAGCTATCAATGCAGAAGGCGAGGTAAAGACAAAGGAGCACATTTCTAAAAAGTTGATTGCTGTTATTGAAGAAGTGGGTGCAAGGAGTGTTGTCCAAGTCATCACTAACAATGCATCAAATTGCAAAGGTGCAGGTTTGATTGTTGAACAGAAGTACAATCATATTTTTTGGACTCCTTGTGTTGTTCATACACTCAATCTTGCTCTCAAGAGTATTTGTGCTGCTAAAATGCCAAGAAATGATGAGGAAGAAGTAGTATTTGATGAGTGCCATTGGATAACTGACATTACTGCAGATGCTAATATGATCAAGAATGTTATAATGAACCATGGCATGAGGCTATTAATGTTCAATGAGTTTAGCAAACTAAAGTTACATGCTATTGCTGAAACGAGGTTTGCTTCAGTTGTAGTTATGTTGAAGCGGTTTTGCATGATCAAGAAGGCACTCCAAGTCATGGTGATTAGTGACAAATGGGAGACATATAGAGATGACAATAGAGGAATGGCACAAACCATTAGAGACCTAGTACTTAATGAAGTGTGGTGGGACAAGGTGAACTACATTGTTGAATTCACTGAGCCAATCTATGAAATGATACGTGTGGCGGACACCGACACACCATGCCTTCATCTAATTTATGAGATGTGGGATACAATGATTGAGACTGTGAAGAAAGTGATATATAGGCATGAAGGTAAGGAAGAAAATGAGGAGTCCACCTTTTACTCGGTTGTTCACAGCATATTGATTGATCGTTGGGCAAAAGGCAACACTCCACTCCATTGTTTGGCACATTCACTTAATCCAAGGTAAATTATAAATCTTCGTTCTTCCTTTGCTTTTGCTTGTAGATAACTAGATATTATAATCCATTTTTGTTTGTAGATATTATAGTGACAAGTGGATCAACCAAGAAGGTGTTGTTGGCCGTGTACCCCCACATAAGGATCTTGAGATTTCACAAATGAGAATGAAGTGCTTCAAAAAGTTCTTCCCTCTCCTTGAAGATCTCAAGAAAGTGAAAGAAGAATATGCAAGAGTTTCCACTTGTTCTGCAGAATTCAATGACTTCGATTCTATTTATGATAGATGGATCCTTGATCCAATGAATTGGTGGGCAAATCATGGACAATCCATTCCTGTGCTACAAAATTTGGCTCTCAAATTGGTTAACCAATCGGCCTCATTTTCTTGTTGTGAAAGAAACTGGAGCACATATAGCTTCATCAACAGCATGAGAAGAAACAAATTAACTCCTGAGCGTGCTGAAGATTTGGTATTTGTGCATAACAATTTAAGAATTCTCTCAAGAAGAACAGAATCATATAAAACAGGGGCAACTAGAATGTGGGATGTAGGAGGAGATAGCTTTGAATCTCTAACTGGTGTTGGCATTCTAGAGGTTGCTCAGCTCTCTCTTGAAGAACCAGAGTTGCAGTGTGTACTGTTTGAAGATGAGCCTATTGCAATGATCCAAGAAGAAGATGAGGACGAAGTTGAAGTCTAAGAGTCTCATGCTGTCTTTAAACTAGCCTTGCTATTAGAATTTGAGTTTGTGATGTATCTTAAGTTGAACCACTCCTATCCTATGTTGGATAGTGGATATTTGCTTTTGGTTGAACTCTAGTACTCTACATTTAAGTTTCTATGTTCAAACTTGGCTATTTCTTAATATTTATCGCTTATCCTTATCAATTATCAATTGTTGTTGGCTTGTTGCTCTATTAGTCCATTGCTTTAATTGCTTAAGAATCAAATATACATGTTAATATATTATCTTTGTAGTCTTGCCGATTTGATCATGTTACTTTTTCCCAGGTTAATGGAATTCTTATTTCTGGAAATGGTATTCACATCAACAATTGTCATCAGGATTAACAAAACAATTCATGAGGTACATATTCCGAGTATACACTTTACAAATTACAAGTTTACACTTTACATTTTTGCAGTTTAATAAGCATGTGGAAACATAGAAAATAATACATATATATATAATTTATTTATTATTTAAATATATATAGCCGTGTCGCTGTATCGGTCTTTTTGGGAAAATGGCGAATTCCCGTGTCGGTGTCGTGTCGTGTCGACATATCCGTGTCCGTGCTACATAGGCAGGGGCTCTACAGTATCTGACGCTCACCCGTCCTAACCTGGCATATGCTGTCCAACAGGTGTGCCTATTTATGCATGATCCGCGGGAACCCCATCTCGCGTTGATCAAACGCATCTTACGGTACGTCAAGGGCACTCTCGATACTGGTCTTCACATCGGTCTCTCGCCGGTGACGTCTCTCACTGCCTACTCAAACGCCGACTGGGCCGGCTACCCGGACTCTCGGCGCTCCACGTCCGGCTACTGCGTTTATCTTGGTGACAACTTGGTGTCTTGGTCGTCCAAACGCCAGACTACGGTGTCCCGCTCGAGTGCAGAGGCTGAGTACCTTGCCGTCGCTGAGTGTTGTTGGCTGCGGCATCTTCTTCAGGAGCTTCATGTTTCCCCTGTTTCGGCCACCGTGGTGTACTGTGACAACGTCAGCGCCATATACATGTCCAATCCAGTGCAACACCGGCGGACGAAGCACATTGAGATCGACATTCACTTTGTCCGCGAAAAGGTCTCTCTTGGTGAGGTCCGTGTCCTGCATGTGCCATCCTCCCACCAGTTCGCGGACATCATGACTAAGGGTCTTCCGACTCAGCTTTTCCAGGAGTTTCGGTCCAGTCTTTGCGTCCGGGCTCCTCCCGCTACGACTGCGGGCGGGTATTAGAATTAATAGTATTAGCCTAGAATAGCTCCTCTAATTGAGAATTGTAATCTCCTGTAATTGTGCCTATTGGCCTATTAATAGAATGCCACCCCTGCCTTTTGTTGTGTGGTGTTTGCTTCCATCTTTCTACAGTAGGAAAGGAGTTGAGTAGCTGACAAGAAAAAATATTTTTGTGCAAGGTGGTCAAAAGCTTATGCAGGTTGAAAAGGTAAGGAGCGAAAGAACATTTTGTCTGAATAAAGTGAAGAGGAAATTATTTCCAGGCTGACTAGCTACTGCATCAATCAAGTTTCCCAAAAAGGACAAAGAAATACACACATGAATATATTATGCAGGCCAACATTCAATGTCACCTAAATGTGACTCTTCTGGTAAAGAATAGCCAGTGGAAAAAAAAAACAGGGTTGTAAGATAACAAAAGGGGGCATTATTCCCTTCTAATAAAATTATAGGTTGTTCATAGCACATCATGCAGCTAGAATTGGTTTTTCCAATCAAATAGAGTTCTGCTTAGGAAGGATGAAAAACAAAACAAGGCAAACCTTAGGATCAGTCGGGGTGGCGAAGGGCATTCCAGTAACTATTACAGCTCTCCCAGCATGGTCAGCAAAATCAAGACCCTCACTAACCTGCAAAAGTATAGAATGCATAAATGATGGAGCCAGTCTTTGAGGTTAGCCAAAAAGCAACAATTTGAGAGTGATACCCCCAACTTATTAATAAATCCATCCTTCCGATAACTCTTTAATTGTTTTACCTAGTTGTTTAATTATAGCACTATAGTTGAATGGCTTCTCTGTTTAGTCATAGACTCGTAGGGCCACAAATAAGCATTCCCTATTCATGCTCCTGCATTCCATCATTCCTAAAATTGTAGCCCTACCAATATACAACTTTACAGCATTCTCACTTCGTAGACTCACTGAATGCTGTGAAATATGTTTTATCTTTTGAAACAAGAAATGACTGAACACAAGAATTATAATAGATCAAATAGCACAATCAAACTCACAAAACAATGATTTAACTCAAAGAACGTTGAAGCTTTCACGAAAAGAAGGAAACTAAAATCAAGACTTCAGCAAAAGTTATAATAGAAAACAACAGAAGCTGTAAGAATGAATAAGAACAAACTTTGCCGCGACAAACTGCAAAAAATATTGCCCCAGAAGTAGAAGAATCATGTAGTTTGGCTGCATAATCCTGCAAATCAAATGGTATGCCGTTATGTGAGCAAATGAAGAGCTACAAGTTCAAGTGGCAAGCAGTAAAATATCTCATAACCTCAATTGCATTTGGAAAGTTTGATGACTGTCTAGGCTCTATAACTGGCTGCTTGTGCTTGCAGATTCTCTGCCAAATTGTGTTCCCATCCACTGAATCTGCATGGTTCTGTACGAGAATTAAAATGTTCAATGCCAAATACCTCAAATCAAATTATTCGAATACCTGGTGGAAATTAGCCATACCATATTTTTCCAGCAGTCGATACACTTGTCCATCATAGAATATGAAGGAAAGAAAACAAGGAGTCCATCTGGCACAATACGGGCAAAATTAACTGCAAAAAAAGCATACAAATCAGAAATATACAGCATAGGTATTTCAGAACACAAACAGATGCATACTGTTAACCAACTGCCTACCTATAGCAATACCCAATTCTTGTTTGTATTTTAGAGTCTCACGCGTCCGGTAAGAAGAATTAAGTGGATGTCCTGATGGACCCACAGGCACAACTCCAACCCAGATTTGATCTGAAGAAATGACATGAGGATTCTCTAGCCTAACTGGAAACTCACTGGATTCAAGGAAAGATATTACGTCAACATCAAGTAGAGAATAAATATAAAGACAAAGCTTCAAGTCAATAATTAAGTAAAAGATAATTCAAAATTAGAGTTTTACTTACAGGTTTAGTTCCATGGCAAGTGAATCCAGGGGAGATAAAGTGCCAGATGTTAATATAATGGAGCGCACACCCAACTTGAGAAATTCTTCCATAGCAAGCCCTGGGTTAAAACACCACCAACTAAGAGTCCTTGAAGCCTTACCTGCAAATACAAGAAAATGTAGATAATTAAACATACCATTAGTCAATTACCAAGGAGACTAACTGAAATTGACATTGGTATGACTCAAACGTTAAATTTTCCATATTTCCATGGCTACAAGGAACTGTATCTGGAGTCAGTGAAGTTATGCATGCAGTTCAGAATAGATCATGGTAATAGAGAAAGACTAATCAATAATGGAAGTTAAAAGTGTAATGAACCTAATCCATGTCTTATAATCAAGGTTGTCAGAATCGTAATCCTGAATCGGATCGGAGGTTCTTTGGTAGGATCGCAAATCGTAGGATCGATGTAGAATCTAAGAGCTTATCTGATTCTACCAAAGAAATATTTTAAAGAATCTACAATGTACTATAACAATACTACATTTTTAAAATTATGTCTTTTGAACTTTTCTTTACAAATTGTAGAGTAAAGGTAAGATCATGTGTTATTTTACGATAATTATAGTGAACATAAAGAGATAAAAGTTAAAAAAATTAATAACAAGGAAATATACAAATAATTATTTATAATAAAACAAAAGAGTCGACATAATCGAGTAGTATCGTATGAAAATTTTGATGATGATCCTATAAAAGTTTGGGTAGAATCGTAAGAATATTAAGGTTCTACCATAGAATCGGATCGGTCTAGTCAATCTTGGATCATAAAATCTTATGACCGTATTGTTAGATATGTATACATAGCTGTGTATTTACCCTATTGTATGAGGGGTTTTCTGCATATTTGCCACACCTGTACATGTATATATATTGGCCTATTGGCCTCATAATGAATACATGCGCTATTCATAACATGGTATCAGAGCCAAACCTAGGGTTTCGTGATACCTAGGGATCCACGCCTATCTCTCACGGATCCAGCTGTCAAGCCGCCGCTGGTTCGTTTTTCCAGCCGCCGCCGGACTGTGCTGCTTCTTTCCCGGGGGTGCTCGGTGCCCGTCCGGATCTACGCCCGAGATCACTGGTTGCTCCGGCCGCGGTGAGGTCGGCTGCTGCCGCCTGATCTCAACGCCCGAGACCAGACCGCCGCTGGGCCGCTCGCTCCATCGATCGTCGATCGCCGCTCACGCCGCCGCCCCGCCTCGAGATCGCTGCCGCCGACTCGCGCCGCTGCCGTTCGCCCCGCCGAGATCGCTCTGTTTGGCGCGGTGGCGAACAACCCCAGCTCTTCTCTCTCGGTCGGTTTGTAAACAGACCGAACAGCAGAAAAAAAAAAGGCAAAAAAAAAGATGTCTTCTTTTGCAGGCATCGTTTATGTTCCTCGTTGCCCGATAATCTTCGATGGC
The DNA here is from genome assembly GCA_036346575.1 of Dendrocalamus sinicus. NCBI lineage: Eukaryota > Viridiplantae > Streptophyta > Magnoliopsida > Poales > Poaceae > Dendrocalamus > Dendrocalamus sinicus. The sequence goes on along the minus strand of CM070643.1, from coordinate 27,102,721 downwards.
CTCAATTATCGGGACTGGTTTCAGCACATGCGCATCCACATGCGTGGTCAGCGCCTTTGGGAGTTTCTGACTGGCGAGTTGCCTTGCCCGTCTCGTCCTACTCCACCTGTTGAGCTTGTACTCCCGAAGAATGCTTCCGATGACGCTCGTACAAAAGCTTCTGAGGCTTTTGAGGATGTCATGGAGACTTTTCAGACTCAGTATGCTGCTTACAAGACATGGATTGATGAAGATGCTCGTGCCTTTGCTATTTTGGTTGCTAGCATGGAGGTGCATCTCACTGGTGATGTTGTTAGACTGGCTTCCGCACCCACGATGTGGACGCATCTGCGCAGCCGCTACGAGCCATCTGGTGATTCCTTATACCTTGTTGTTGTGTGACATGAGCAGTCGCTGCAGCAGGGAGATGCCACTGTGGATGAGTTCTATGCTCAGTTGTCAGCGATATGGCGTCAGATTGACTCTTTGGGGCCAAATGTTTGCCGCACCTGTCAGTGTTGTCAGTGTCAACAGTCTCACATGGAGCTTCGCCGCATCTACGATTTTTTGACACGTCTCTGGTCTGAGTTTGAGCAGACTCGTGCTCAGTTGCTGGCTCGTCATGCTCGTGTGACTTTGTTGGAGGCCCTGCACTGCTCGATCGAGGAGATTCGACTCGTGGAGCGGGTCTGCTATCATCATCATCATCACTTCCTTCGGTTTTGGTGGCTTCTCCGGCTTCTACACCCGCTGTGTCTTTGGTTACTCCTTCCTCAGTTGTGTCTCCACCAGTGACAGCTGCTGTTGGTAAGAGCCTTCACTGCACCTATTGCAACAAGGATGGACATGTGGAACAGTTTTGCTACAAGAAGGATCTTCGTCGTGGTGCTCGTCCTCCGAGGGGCACTGGAGGTTCCTCCTCTCAGCAAAGTTCTGGTACCCCTGACACTCAGCAGCTTCTCACATTGCTAGGCCGCATGGTTGCTTTTGCATCGTCTGGTTCTGCTGGTTCTGCTGCTCAATCTTCCGGTGAGAAACCACCTTCTACTTCTTCTTCCTCAGGTACATCACCTTAGATTCTTGATTCTGGTGCTTCTTTTCATATGACATCTGATTCCACCTGTCTTACTTCCATTAGTTCTTTAGCTGCTCCTATCACTGTCCACACAGCAGATAGTACCTCTCTTTCTGTCACAGGACGAGGCACTCTTTCAAATTCCACTTTTCATGTTCCTGCTGTTTCTCATGTTCCAAAACTAACCATGCAGCTCATATCTGCTGGCCAGCTCACTGATCATGGTTGTCGTGTTATTTTCGATTCTGATTCTTGTTGTGTTCAGGATCGTCGCACGGGGACTTTGGTTGGTACTAGACCTCGCCGCCGTGACTCCCAACGGCTCTGGAAGCTTGACTGGCTTCGCCTTCCTTCCGCTGCCCCAGTCAATCTTCTCGCCTCCACCACTGCCTCTGCAACTGCTGCAGCCTCCACCGCATCGTTTGCTCAGTGGCATCATCGCTTAGGACATCTTTGTAGTTCCCGTATGTCTTCTTTACTTCGTCGATGTCTTTTAGGGTCTGTGTCTGGTGATGCTTCTCTAAATTGTCAGGGTTGTAAGCTTGGCAAACAGCTTCAACTCCCTTATCCTTCTAGTGAGTCAGTGTCTCAGCGTCCTTTTGATCTTGTTCATTCTGATGTATGAGGACCAGCTCCTTTTGTTCCGAAAGGAGGTCATCGATATTATATCATTTTTATTGATGATTTTTCTCGACATACATGGATATACTTTATATCATCTCGTAGTAAGGTTTTATCTATCTACAAGACCTTTGCCACCATGATTCGCACTCAATTTGACTCTCCTATTCGTGTTTTTCGCGCTGATTCCGTTGGAGAGTACTTGTCGGAAGCCCTTCGTGGTTTTCTTCTTTGGCGAGGCACTCTCTCTCGATTTTCTTGTCCAGTGCCCATGCTCGAATGGTGTGGTGAACGCAAGCATCGTCATCTTCTTGAGACAGCTCGTGCTCTCATGATTGCTTCATTGCTCCACCACATTTACGGCCGAGGTCGCTTTCTCGCCACTTTCTTGATCAACATTCAGCCCTCCTCTGCTCTGCAGGGTGGGATCCCAGTTGAGCGTCTCTGTGGCCAGACTCTTGATTATTCCAGACTTCGTCTCTTTAGGTGTGTGTGCTATGTTCTTCTTGCACCTCGTGAGCGCACCAAACTGACCGCTCGATCGATTGAGTGCGTTTTCAGGCTCTGATCTTGAGCACAAAGGATATCGTTGTTGGGATCCTGTTGGCCGACAGATGGGGATTTCTCAGGATGTTACTTTTGATGAGTCTCGTCCTTCTCCTTCCTCCACTTCAGCATCTGTTGTTGAGCCGCTTTCATTTCTGACTTTTCCTTCCAGTCCTATAGTGACCACTCCACCACAGCCTTTGGTCTCTCCGGTGCCTCCTTCTCAATCAGCCCCTTCTTCACTACCGGCATCCTCTCCCAAGGTTGCCCCTGATCTTGTTCCTTCTTATCCTTTCTACTATACTCGTCGCCCACGAGTTGAGGATCCTTCTGATATGCCCCCCTTCTGACGGGTCATCCCCTTCGGCCACTCCCCGTTATGCTCTTCGTGATCGCCAGTCTATTCGGCCTCCTGAGCGTTTTGGTTTTGCCGCCGCTACTCTTGCCGAACCGACTTCTTATCGTGATGCTGTTGTTCATCAGGAGTGGCAGCATGCGATGGCGGAGGAGATCGCTGCCCTTGAGCGTTCAGGCACGTGGGATCTTGTTCCTCTTCCTGCGCGTGTTACTCCTATCACGTGCAAGTGGGTGTATAAGGTTAAGACTCGCTCTAATGGTTCTCTTGAGCGTTACAAGGCTCGTCTTGTAGCGCGTGGTTTTCAGCAAGAACATGGTCATGACTATGATGAAACTTTTGCTCCTGTCGCTCACATGACTACCGTTCGCACTCTTCTTAATGTGGCTTCTGTTCGACAGTGGTCTATCTCTCAATTGGACGTCAAGAATGCCTTCCTCAATGGCGAGTTGCGTGAGGAGGTCTACATGCAGCCACCCCCAGGGTATTCTGTTCCCGAGGGTATGGTTTGTCGTCTTCGCTGATCTCTCTATGGTCTCAAGCAAGCTCCTCGTGCCTGGTTTGATCGTTTCTCCTCTGTTGTCACTGCAGCTGGTTTCTCGGCCAGTGCTCATGATCGTGCTCTTTTCATCCACACTTCATCTCGTGGTCGGACGCTTCTCCTTTTGTATGTTGATGATATGATCATTACTGGAGATGATTCTCAGTGTATCACTTTTGTCAAGGAGTGTCTTCATGAGCAGTTTCTTATGTCTGATCTGGGACCTCTTCGCTACTTTCTTAGGATTGATGTTATTTCTACTCCTGAGGATTTCTATCTGTCCCAAGAAAAGTATATCCAAGATCTTTTGATCGTGCCTCTCTTACTGATCAGCGCACAGCTGAGACTCTCATGGAGCTTAATGTTCATCTTCGTCCTACTGATGGTGAGCCTCTTGCTGATTATACTCGCTATCGTCATCTTATTGGGAGCCTTGTTTATCTTGGTGTCACTCGTCCTGACATTTCGTATCCTGTGCATATCTTGAGTCAGTTTGTTTCTGCTCCCACTCAGCTCCACTATAATCTTCTTCGTGTTCTACAATATCTTCGTGGAATTATCTCTCGTCGTCTATTTTTCCCTCGCTCTAGTTCTTTCTGACTCAGGCATATTCGATGCCACAGGCTAGTGATCCTCCGATCGTCGGTCTCTCTCTGCTTATTGCGTTTTTCTTGGTGGTTCTCTCATTGCTTGGAAGACTAAGAAGCAGACAGCAGCTTCTCGTTCGAGTGCTGAGGCTGAGTTGCGAGTTATGGCTTTGTTGACTGCAGAGGTTACTTGGCTACGGTGGTTACTTGAGAACTTTGGTGTTTCTGTTTCTGCACCGACTCCTCTTTTGTCTGACAATACAGGTGCTATTAGCATTGCTAAAGATCCGGTGAAGCATGAGCTTACAAAGCATATTGGTGTTGATGCTTCCTACATGCGGACACAGGTGCACAAACCAGGGCCCAGCATAGTTTTCACCTTTCCAAACTTCATGTTGTTGATCCACCATAAGTTTGAGGGGGTGTTAGATATGTATACATAGCTGTGTATTTATCCTATTGTATGAGGGGTTTTCTGCATATTTGCCACACCTGTACATGTATATATATTGGCCTATTGGCCTCATAATGAATACATGCGCTATTCATAACAGGATTCATCTGATTGGCGCGATAGAATCGAGTTCTGACAACATTGCTTATAATATAATACTGATGCAACTAAATGCTGCAAGCTTTGACAAAAGTATTGAAGGTTGACAAAAGTATTGAAGGCAGATCTGGCGGCTTCCACCAGCATTAATTAGGTAAAACTATGATAATTATGCTTACATTACAGATATGACATAAAGAAGGAACAGTCAAGTGACAGCGAAAAAACATTACAGAGGAATGTCTTCAGTACCAGATATGGGTATGAGTCATGAAACCAGCTTTAAGAACACACATGATAAAGGTCCACCTTGAACTTACCTAAAACTTTCAACGCGTCTTCAGATGTTTGTTTATATTCATTCACATGAAACTGGAAAGAAAAGATTGAATGCGGTTGTAAAGAGTATAAAATTTCCAGTAAAGCATGCAAGCTAATATGCAAAGTATGAAAAGAGGTTGCATGACAAGACTAAGAGGGAAGTCATAATTAAAAGACATGCATATATCATATATGGATGTGCATGGCTGCATGCAAACATTCAGTGACAAAGAAAAGAGAAGTAACACTTATCTAAGGTAGAGAAACTTACACGATAATACTTCGCATGGTTTTGACCACCACCCCTAAAAATTATGTCAAGCATGTCCCTAATTGTTTCCAATCTAGACACAGTGGCCTTTGCCTTGACCCCAGCTTGAGTTTCAGCAGAATTTCCTAAATATGTAAGAACAAAACAAAAGTGCTCAACTACTTTGCATGAACCACCACAATTATTTATCAGTAGTTCAATGTGCTCGATTAAAATAACATAACAGGGCTCCAAAAAGGTTGACAGGTTTGATGTGAATAATCCATCAAGAAAATGAAGTGCATTTCAATGGAAAGAAGGATCCCAGAAAAAAGCAATTACCTTCCTCAAGTAGTAGAGAAGCACTATCAATTGTCTCAATTAGCTTTTTGGATGTTTCAGACGTAATATTCAGCTCAGAGAGGAACTCATATATGTAACTCCCAGGTTTCGTGTAGCCCAGCTCCGTGGATTCAATTACCATCTCACTAAATTTTTTTTCAAGTGCCATTAAAAGAGCTAGAAAAAAGTTGCACTATTAACATGAGGAAAGCTCACTTTCCAAAATCATCAAAGTGAAAGGTAAATGCTTTCTACATAACAACAGAAAAGGGGTATTTGGCTATATGGATGCATGATTCACTGCTGCAAGAATTTTGGTTCACCTTTGAGGATAGCATAATTCTCAGGATCAAACTGTTTATCAGAAGAATTTTCAATGGACCTCTTTACTGAACACAACTGGATGCATTCTTGAGCTTCCGCAATGCAAGAAGTGAGGTTATTGGGAAGCAAGTCAAAAGAGGCAGCATCTGCACATATACTCTCCTGCATAAAAGAGTTATTGTAAACTCAAAACAAAATTGAGATATTACCATAAATATATCAGCTCAAAATGAAACTTAAGTATATACATTGTTCCAGTTGAGTTTTTCAAACTTCAAGGCTAAAGCATCGAGAGAGTTTGATTACTAAATTAAATAGATATTCAAACAATTGTAGATAGAAGGAAGGAGTGGAGCACGCGTATTTCCCTACCAGGTTGTGTGCTTCATCAAATATAAGTACTGCATTGTCCCATGGTATGCCAGTTAAGGAACGCCGATTTCCTGGATCAATAAGATAGTTGTAAGGAGCAAACAAAATATCGACTGACTTGGATTGTTCCCGGGAGATGTAATATGGGCACCTACAGTGATAAAAAATAGCAATTGTGGGTCAGAAAATTCCATAGGCATATCTCTGTTGCGTCTGTGTAGTCTGCAAGTTAGGACGAATGAAATATGAAACTTACGGGCCATTAGTTCTCCCAATATTGACCAAGTCTTCAATGTCAAAAGGCTCACTCCCAAGCTCAGTGTTGTTTCTCATGTATCCTACAGGAAATGCCATTCAGGTGCAACATATGGTTAATCAAGAATTTTTTTATAAAAATAAAGACTACAACAAAGTACCTAAGGTGGGCAGGGGGAGATGGGGAGAAAGCACAGAAATATCCAGGCAGCATAACAAAAAAGAACATAACATCTGCCTTGAAGGGCAATTTTTACATGCATCAACTTATAGATTGTGGCGTTTACATCAACACACCATGTATCAATCAAAGGGGCTCACAATACAGGTTGCATGTGGGCATGCATGGATTTACATTGCTGTTTATTTTTATGTACAGGGCCAATTTTAAGGACGTGTCTAGCAAGGAAGAATGCTATTGCACTTACCAGCAACAAGGTTGTGATGACGGCAATAGCGTTTCTTGCAGAGGTAGTGGCAAGCATTGTTCTGTGCTCTTCCTCGGAGCTTGCTCACTTCATCATGGATGCACATCTGCTCACGAGAGCCCAGCACTGCCATTTTCGGCCTGTGAAATGTTACACATAAAAAATCAACCATAAATAATAAACAGACTATGAGATCATTCAAACTATAATTGCAGCTCTAGGAGACTCCAGATCCCCACGACAAGACGTTTATGAGAAATTACTTAACAGCATACATTCTGACACAATTAGCACTCCAATAAGAACAAAGGACTGAAGCATAAGTGCAATTGCTCAGCCATCGGGGCCAACCTGTAACTGGTGGCCTTGAGCTCCTTGATGACCTGCCGGAGCTGGCTGTGCGTCCGGGAGGCGTAGATGATCACGGGGTACCGCGATAACTGCGTCCCGGAGTCTCCCGACTGCTGGCTCCCGGATGGCTGGCTCCCATATGGCGGCTGCTGGCTCCCGCCGCCGCCGCTGCCCCCGCCCCCTCCCCGCTGAAACTCTCCAAAAGTGCGGCGCCACGCGAGCGCCGCGCAGAGGAGGCACAGCGTCTTCCCCGTCCCCGTCGGGCTCTCGAGCAGCGCGTTCTTCCCCTGTGCATCCGGCGGCGCAAGGCAGAGCAATCAAATCGAGCAAAATTTTGGGCCAGCGCACAGTGAATGGTAGGGTTTCGCGCGGGGGTTTTGGGGGTGGGGGGTCGATTGGTAACCTACCTGCTGCAGGGACTCGAGGACGCGGTCCATGTAGGTGATCTGGCAGTCGTAGGCGTCGAAGGGAAAGTCTACTTCGACGCCGCGGATGCTGTAGACCGGCATTGCGGCGGCCGGAGGGGAGGGAGAGATGGAGGTCGTCGGGAATGGGGGAAAGCTTGCGGGGAAAGGAGGAGAAGGCGCCGCGAAGACGAAAAAAGAGGGGCTTGGGAGGCGGGAGTGCGTGTAACTTTGCAGTGCACTGCGTTTGTGCTCTTCCTGTATCCATCAACAGCCAGAATTGCCCCAGCGCGCATCCAGTATCAGATCCAATCGCATCCATCCGTTGCACTCCCTGGAAAAACGAAACAGAAACAAAAATAAGGAGAAATAGTTGGGACTTGGGAGTTGCTAGCGCGTCGTACGGTCGGTCACAGTATTTTTCATTTATCTATACAATATTACTCGGCAATATATGTAATAAACAATATAATAAAAATATCAATGTTGCATGTATGAAATCAAAATGCTGCGTTCAAGAAATAAAAAAAATATTGCAACCAAAAACAATATGTACCTCCCATGCAGCGGTGGTGGCGGGTGTGCGTGGAAACCGTGGCGAGCTCGGATGTGGAGCGACACTGCGCCGAAGAGGAAATCAACAACGGCGGCTGGATCTGATGGCGTCGCGCTCGAGGACGGCCGGATCTAACAGCGCCGCACCCGAAGAGGAAGTCTGTGGGCGAACATATAACTTATTTAGTGGTCTTATACTCTTATTATCCCAAGGAAGAAAGTACATGTATTATTGACCAAAACTGTTATCTTAGTCACACTATAATTTATTGCTTTTGTTGCAGAGAGATCTATCGAACATTGGTGGAGAACTTCTTAGCCAGGTAATTTTTGTCTCCAAGTTAGTTATATGCTTGAAAACAATCATGAGAACCTCGTAAAATACCAAATTATCCTTGCAGACAAAGGGGGACTATAGAAGAAGATGCTACTATCTTTGTCTGAATTGTTACATTGTTTGTTTATTCCTTATTTTGACAAATTTCTCAATGTGTAAACTATTATAATTTGACCAAATTTTGGAATTGCAGATATTTTGGTTGTAAAAGCCTTTCCATGCTTACCACACAAGGTGCACTTACTCAGATGAAAGCCACTGTTAGTTCTCCGATCGGGCCATCTAGGTAAGTATGATTTCTACAAATGTTAAGTAGCTTTTTTTATTTGAAGAAATAAATCATGTGTCATGTTACACTTGGATTATACATATCAAGGTCGGAAAAATAACGCTAACTGTTTAATCTAAAATGTAAAAATAACTCTTTAATATGTATGGACCTGGCTGGAGGCAAATCGAGGCAAGTTTACTTTGTGTGATATTGTATCTTCAGATTTTCATTGTTTGTTGCATAGAAGAGTACAATATGGTTCAAGGTCCAAGACTTTGCCGAACACAAACTTGGTGTCGAACTGTCATTGTCATACTACTGGGTCTGACTGGTGAGACTTTTTGTGGTTTTTGTGAGCAAAATGCCGAGCACAGAAATACTTGCCGATGGCTGATTCGTTTGCCTACCCTTGTTGCATCGGTGGGAGGATGTACACGGCCGTGTTTGTGGCCTGCGAAACATGGGCCTGGGCATCGCCTGTCTTGTCTCTGCTCACTCTTTTCTGTTCGACGTTATGTAGAGGATGTGCGCTGTGTACTGCTGAGTTGCGGTCTGAACGTGCCAAATTTCACCGACGGGTGCTTAATCTAACTGGTAAGGCAACCGTATCTGTTTGGATTGTTTGTGAATTCTCAGGATCTTGTCCAGCACACACCCCACAATCGTCCATTCGTGATTTGAATTATGAATCATTAGAGAGGAGGAGCTTGCATTCATTTTGGTCCGATAGTGCACGCCAGACAAAACGCATGGAGCAAGTCACTCGATTTCAACGAAAGAACACCACCACCCAGCCGCGAGATGGGCGGCTGGTACGGTTGCGTGTGCGAAGGTAAAGCGCGGTTCCGTTGGTTGCATGGTGATGGTGGTGGTGGGGTTGGGCTGCATCATGGCACGGTGCTCTGCAAAGTTACTTTGCCCCTCTCTCTGACTTCATAGACTAAACGCACGGAAAACGAGACCCCCATTTTCGCTACGCTCATTTTTGACTTGTCTGTTTTTTTTTTTGCGGCTTGTATCTTTTAGGTTGTTTGTATAAGAAATTATAGAGTAATAAAAATTTACGTGCGGTTTTTGCCGATATAAATGAAATCAGTAAAGTATATACTACAATTAACTAGTAGACCTTATCTTGAAAAAAATACTCCGTTTAAAAGTTAGTTACTGTAGAAAAGTTAGTTACTGTAGAAAAGCCGAAAAACAGCTTTTATAAGCTGAAAAGAACAGGGCCTTAAGCTTCTAGATTATTTTTTACTATTTATAAATTTTAGTTTTTTTGAGTTTTGTTACTAGTTATTATTTTTCATATTTGCTTATATTGTCTGTGATGAGCTAACATATTTTTTTTCTATTTTTAAATTTTTTAAATTTTAATTATACCAAATAAGTCACATTCATACAATTACAACTATAAATCACTATTTTTAAGCTAAACCAAGCGGGGCCATTTGTTTGCCCTCCCTTTTCGTAGACTCCTTTTTTCGTAGACTCCTTTTGTGCCATTTTCGTAGACATTTTCCTCCGGCACACAAGACGAAGCTTCCAGAATTTGAGTCCCGGCTTGGCTTCCGGCTGGCCAAAAGCAATCTTGACGATTGACCGGGTCCTTGTGCTCATCATGCACGCCCTTGCAGCTGCATCGCACGAACGGCATGTGAGAATTGGTTGGAACAGCCTAGTGGTTGACATGGTGCCGAGCATCATATCGTGTTTTGTCCAGTACCGATGATTTCGGTTCGACAAGTTCGTGGATCATCTCATCGATTGTGTCACTACGGCCGATCTGCTGTCACGTAGACGTAGCGCTCCATTGAAATAAAAAAAAAAAAGAAAGAATATCGCCCGACACCGGTCGGAGTTGTCGCCCCGTCAGCCTGTTGTCTGCTTCGTCCCACTGTTTTTGGATATGTTCTTTGTGATTGAGAAATATGGTTTTCTTTTTAATTAAGGCTTATGATTTTGATTGTGACTTATAATTTTAGACTGTTTGTATGAGAGATTACAGAATAACAAAAACTCACGTGCGCTTTTTGCTGATATAAATAAAGTCGGTATAGTAATATTATAATTAACTAGTAAATTCTATCTTAAAAAGATATTTACTATAGAAAAATTAAAAGCTAACGCTAAAATCTGAAAAAAAAAACAGTGCATTTCTGTGTAAGCGCATCGAGAAATTAACCATCGGCTGTCACGGCAAATGAACCGTCACGAGCAGCCGGAGAAGGGGAAATATCCAATGGTTCCATTCAGGGACGTGGAGAGCCCTATACATACACGTAACGGATATTCCTTGGGAAATACTACTAGCAGTGGTAGCAGCAGCATAGTGTAATGCTACCCACCGGTACGGGATTATACTAGAGCCGAAACCGCAACTAACTCAAAGACCAAAAGGAAAAGAGGGACGAGGAAGAAAGCTCGGACCACCGACCGCGGCGGGGACGGACGCGTATGCCGTTGCGGTGCACGGCAGAAGAGAAGAAATAACGTCGATTAGGTCCCCAACCAACACGAGCGCGCGCGCGCGCTGACACACACCGGCAACGGCAGGCTCACGACGGCACGTACAATGGTAAGTATCTGCTGCCCGTAAACGAATGTTACATAAAATTACATGTGATATAGAAAAGAGAAAAAGATATTATGCATGTTCTTTCTAGTTGCGATTTATAGCTTTTGATTGTGATTTATGACTTTTGAGCTGTTTGTGAGAGATAATAGAAATAACAGAAACTCACGTACATGTTTGACCGATGTAAATGAAGTCATTACAGTATATACTACAATCAACTTATAAATCTCATCATAAAAAACACTCTGTTTGAAATGTTAGTTCCTATAACAATTAATTACTATAATAAAATGCAAAAACCATTTTTAAAAAACGCAAAGAACATGCCTATTATCCCTTATTTAAATATTATCTCCTATTTAACTGACGTTTTATAAATGATATTTTATTATGTATATATATAATACTATTGTAGATAAATATATAGATAAATTATTATATGAGCAGTGTTTTAGTCTTGGGGTGTATGTCAGTATGTGCGTCGGGAGCGACGAGGACGCGGCCCCTGCCGCCGGCGCAACTGCAGTGGTGCCAGACTGCTAGAGCTAGTGCGCGCGGCGCCGTTGGTTTGGGATGGGACGCGCCGGATGGATCGACCGGTCGCCCGCTCGCACCCGCGCCGGACGCTTAAACCGGCCGCGATCGTGTCGCGTCACATCAGCTCCAAATCTTTCTCCGTCAACTTGATGCCCTCGCAAGAGTATAGCGGGTCAGCCTCCAACGAATTTTGGACGTTGTTAGCACTGTAGTCACCGAAAATTCCAAAAATGACGCCGGAGAGAACAAAATTCCAAATGTAGCCCCCTGCCGACCGCACCACTAAACGGGGACACGACACGTGTTAATGGTGCGGCCGGGGAGCGCACGATACCGGAGTGGTGCGGTCCCCGACCGCACCATTTAGTCGTGCGGTGGCGCGGCGCACCATTTAGTCGTGCGGTGGCGCGGCGCACCATTTGCCGAGTGGTGCGGTCCCCAGGCGCACGACTCGGCGAGTCATGCGGCGCCCGACTGCACCACTCGGCGAGTCATGCGGTACCCGACCGCACCACTCGGTGCTACAATGCTAGGGTTAGGGTTGCCCGATCAGCGCGCAAAATAAATTCTAAATTTGTTTTTTATGTTTTGATTAGATAGTTAGATAAAATATTTGTAATTATAAATATTATGCATACACATGTAATATATTTTTTAAGAGTGTGCAGCAAATTTATAATATAGAATAAGAGATGAAAAAAAATATGAAGTTTATTTTAAAAATTCGTTATTTATTGCGGATGATACATATATGAATTATTTTTGTGTAGATTTTTATTTTTGAAAAATTTTGGTACGTTGTTAATGGTGTTTGAAAAAATATGTATTTGATGTGGAGTGGAGTTTGCTGGTAGTGTAATTTTATTTGCATTTATGAAAATTAAGAATTTTTTTGGTAGAGTATGATAACAATTAGTGTATTTGTGATTTTCGTACATTGCTGACCGTGAAAAATATGTTGAACTGGCAATAACATTTTTCGATAATGTTATGTTGTTTTATTGGAAAAATTAAATGAAAAATTTGCATGTGATGCGCCCCCACACCGCACCATTTGCATGTCTACTGTCCACACCGAGTTAGGGTTAGGGTTTTGCAAATTACAAGTTTTAATTATGGTTTTGATTATATAGTTACATAAATATTATGCATATACATGTAAATAATGTTTTTGAGAGTGTGCAGAAAATTTGTAATATAGAATATGAGATGCAAAAAAATATGGAATATATTTTAAAAATTCGTTATGTATTGCAGATGATACCGAATATGGAGCAACCTAGCTCTTTTTTTGAAAAATATTTACATTTAGACCCCTGGACGTCTTAATTCCGTTTTTGGACCCTAGGCTCGACGCTGGGTCTATTACATTTTATCTACTGGGTGTAGCGTGGTTGTTTACCCTTTTTCTCGCGCCCTGAAGATGGCTCCGCTGCATCCTTCTTCCTGTCACTCTTGGTCTTGAGAGCTGCCTCACGAACTTGAAGCTCTTCCTCCTGACGCTTGATGGCTGCTTCACGCAGACTTAACTGCTCCCGCCTCCTTTGCAGCTCATCCTCCTTGCCCTTCAGACGGATTTGGTCCACCCTCACGCGGCGCTCTTGCTCAAGCCGCATCTGTCGTTCCACCTCGCGAGCCTGAGTCATCTTGACAAAGTATTGTCCTTTATTTTCCACCTCCATTGGCTGGTTCCGTGGCCATGCCGGCGGCACCCATCCACCCATTCGATGAACTCGCAAGGCTATGTGTGGCGTGGTAGATGTCATGGATCAAGTTAAAAAACGGTAACGAGAAACAAAGGATTTAGTTGTCGTCGTTACCATGAAGTCGTCATCCAGGTCTGGACACTTAAAGAACCTACGGCCGTGGTTGGCTCGTTGTACTCAATCCGTGCAGACGCACAACATCGTCCTAAAGCCGCAATGGCACTTCGGGCGCTCATGCCACTCCGGCACTCCAAATGGATCGGACCTCCAGGAAGACATTGTTGTGTAGTAGTATTGTGATGGCTTGAGGAGGAGATGTGGTATGGAAGACATAGGAGTAGGGCTGTTCGTTCGGTTTATACGGTTCGGTAAATACGATTTGTTCGGTAAATACGGTTTTAGTATTTCGGAAATCTGATTTTTAGAATACGGTGTGGTATCGGTAAATACCATTTTATTTCGGTTCGGTATCGGTTAATACCAATTTTACCAAAGTTTACGCGAATTGCAAAACATTAATCACTTAATCTCCAATTCTCCATTCCAGATTTCTAGTCTCCAGAGTTGTAATCATCTATTTGTTTCTCAGGCAGACCCAGAAACAGATGAAGTGTATGCACAAATGACTCTTCACTCTTCAGCCAGTTACTTCATTAAGTATCCAGTGTCACTGGTTTCCTATCAAAATTTTCCTTGGTCTCCCTTTTTGTTCAGGTATGCTAACACAGTTATCTGTATTTCAATTGATTGTGAATTATGATCAGTATGGAAAGGAGGCACTGCAGCTATCAGAGGCCCAGACGACCAGACCAGAGTCACTGTCTCAGTTTGGCTGGCAGTGGCAGCCCACAGCTAACTCAGGATGAATTAGTTGAGATAGTAGTTTTGCATATATAGGAATGGGCCAAATGGCACTGATAGCCACAGGAATTAAGAATTTCTATCTCAACTAAACTAATACCTCAGAGCTATATACATTATTCGCACACCGCATAGGGCACAGGTGCACACATCAGGAATTCAGGATTCAGGAGTCATGACATCAAACAAATCAGTCAATCACCAATTCACCATTCACCAATCTAGCTTCAAGGTTGCATTCATCAAACAAACAAATGAATCAAGATAATGTATAACAAATTTGGTAGATCTAGAGGTGGACTCTGTAGCATTTACAATTTCAGATCAAGATAATGTATAATGGCTCTGGAGCATTTAGATCTAGACTAGAGGTAGACTTAACTGCTGTCTAGTGTCTACTACTCTACTGGAGAACAGGAGAAGACCTGGTCGTCGGCGGCGCTGTTAGTGGCTCGGCGGTGAGGGCTTGGCGCCGGCGTCTTGGGAGAGGGAGCAGTGTAGCACCGACGGGGAGCACCGAGCCCGAGCGGCCGTGGACCGCCGGCCGAGCCTGGGACTGGGGGAGCACTGGAGGTCGGCGATGATGTCGGTGGCTCCACGCGGTGGGGGAGAGGAGGATCTTGTGGACGGTGGAGGCGGGATTCGCCAAATGCGGCGGCGGGGGCCGGGGGCGCAACAACGGAGGATGGGGTGGGGTGGTGGGGCGGCGGCGGAGGGTGGGGCGCGACGGCGGAGGATTGGGGTGGGGAGGGTGGGGCGGCGGCGGAGGGTGGGGTGGTGGGGCGATGGCGGGGTGGGGCGCGACGAGCCGACGGGAGGATTGGGGTGGGGGCGTGACGGGCCGACGGCGGAGGCAGAGGATGGATGGGGATCCGAGGCTGCGGTGGGTGGGGGAGCAGGGGACGGGGCGGTGGGGGGTAGGAAAGCGGCGGCGAGGATGGAGGCGAGTGGCCGGTGCCGTCTGCGCGTCTGTGTCTGCGGGAGTCGGGCTAGGGTTGAAGGCGTGGAACGCGTGAGGCCGCCTGGTGGGCCGAGACGCTGAGACGGAGACGCGCTGGCGATTGGGCCGTTCAGTTTAATCGGTAAAATCGATTTTTCATCGGTTTATACTAAAAAACCGAATCAGTGAAATGTTATTTTTCCAAAAACCGAACCGAATACCGGTCAAACCGAGTTGACCGGTTCGGTTCGGTTTTTTTGGTACAATTTTTTCGGTTCGGTTTTAATCTGCACAGTCCTACATGGGAGGCCTTTATGTAGGCAGGTCATCTAGTGCAGTGGGCATAGTTCATGGAGAGGACAACATGGTAATCTTTTCGCTTTTGCAGGATTCCAGTGTAGCAATAAATATCCCTATGAAGGCTTTTTAGAGCATGTAGTCTCGTAGTAAATTCAGAGCTTGGACCATTCAATGTATTTGGTACAACGTAGCCTTTTTAGTCGTTTGTAGGAAACAGTACATTCCACGTGGTTGTAGCAGTGAGTAAAGATCGGGGTGCTCTGATATCACTGAAAAAAGGGCTCGTTTTGTCATGTCACTGGGCAAAGCTGCCCCCTTTTGTCATGTCACTGGGCAAAGCTGCCCCGTTTTGTCATGTCACTGGGCAAAGCTGCCCAGTATTATGTTCTCACTGGGCAAAGCTGGACGGTTTTGTCGTGTCACTGCGAAAAGCTGGCATCTTTTGTCATCTCACTGAGCAAAGATGCCTCGTTTTGTCATGTCACTGAGCAAAGCTGCCCTCTTTTGTCATCTCACTGAGCAAAACTGCCCTGTTTTGTCATTTCTCTGAGCAAAGCTGCCCCGTTTTGTCTTGTCACTGAGCAAAGCTGCCCTCTTTTGTCATCTCACTGAGCAAAGCTGCCCGGTTTTGTCATGTCACTGCGCAAAGCTGGCATCTTTTGTCACCTCACTGAGCAAAAGTTGGCCCGTTTTGTCATGTCTGTAACATCCTGATTTTCTGGAGTTTATAAAGCCCAATTTTCAAAAATTAATTCTCTGGAATTTTTCTAGAATTAATTAAAGCTTAAAAGGAATTTTCAGAATTTATTTGGATTTAATATGATTAAATTAAACATTAACATTTGCCAAAAATATTTAATTTAAGTTCCCTGAGTCTCAAGGAATTTTCTGGATTTTTTGGTGAATTTTTTCGGATTTATTTGCTATTTTCTAGGGCTTTTTGAAGTTTATTTGGATTTCTGAAAAAAGAAAAAGAAAATAAACCCCCCGAACCCTAGTGGGCGAGCCCACTCGGCCGCCGCCACCGCCGCCACGCGTCGGCCTTGACCTCCGCGCGCCCGCTAACCCTAACCGCGCGCAGTTTATCGCGATCGTCCGATCTCCGCGCGAGATCCCACCAGACGCGCGTGTCCGGGACCGATCGGGCGCCTCGGTTCACATGCTTTTATACGCGTGGCGCCTTGGTTCGTCGCGCGCGCGCTCGGTTCCGTTCCGCCGCTGCCGCGCCGTCGTGTCGCCGCCGTCGCCCACCGTCGTCGGTGAGCACTGCGTCGCCGTCCCAGCCGCCGCCTCCACCGGCGCTAGTCCCGTGTGCCGCCGCCTCGCTGCCGCCGCGACGGAGCCGCCGCCGCCGTCGTCGCCGCTGGTGAGCCCGCCGCCGCCCCGAGTTACCGCCGCCGGCGCCGCCGCGCCGAACACCGTCGCCGGACACCGCTACCGCGCCTCGCCGCCGCGCGCCGCGCCTCCTCGGTCCCCACGCCCGCCATGTCGGCGCTACGCCCTTCGCCTCCCGTGGACGCCGTCCACCGTGCACCCGCCGCCGCCATGTGGGTCCCGTCGGCCCCGAACCAGACCGTGCGCTTTGTGCCACGTCGCCGAGCCCCGGCCACCGCCGAAGTCGCACCACCTCGACCCTACCGCGCGCGTGTCCGCCCGTCGGCCAGCCACGTCGCGCTAGCGCTATGCGCAGCAGCCGCCGCCCGCCATGCATTCCGTGCGCGCGTCCACCGTGGACTCGCTTCCGTGCGCCGGTCCACCAAGACACGAGTGCAATTTCTTATTTTTCCCCGATTTTCTTTAGATCCAATTTTCCAGAGGCCCGTTCTCCCTCGTCCTAGCTCCGATTGACCCGATTCTTTTTCCTAAATTCATATAAAATTGAGCTCTTCCTTTTGGTTCAGGTTTGAGAATTTTTGGAGTTTATTTGAATTTTATTTGAATTTATTTTGTCTCTTCGTTTTGTTTTCTCTCTCGTTAGATCGCGCGTTCGAGGGAGCCGCCGTCGGATTTGGAGATCAAGAGCCGTCAACTAAGCAAGGCCAAGGCAAGTCGTGCCCTTTGATCATGTTGAACCCAATTTGTAATCTATTATTTAAATATTTTGTTT
This sequence comes from Dendrocalamus sinicus, assembly GCA_036346575.1. Lineage (NCBI taxonomy): Eukaryota > Viridiplantae > Streptophyta > Magnoliopsida > Poales > Poaceae > Dendrocalamus > Dendrocalamus sinicus. Next base: position 27,085,228 of record CM070643.1, on the reverse strand, counting down.
TAAATTACATTGCATCGCTACTTTTATACAAACCTTGTAATTGGTAGTTATCACCTTAATTGAGAAATTCCCTCCTTGTTAATTTTGAATGCCATGATGCCATTGTCACCATAGGTTGGGAAACTTAGTAGTGATGCTATGTTACGATCACATCTGGGATGGTACGATTAGTATGCTTAGCCATGCTTTTAGTATCGTTTGGGTTCATCATCACATGTGATTAATTAATTTGACTTAATGAGATATCAAATCGTGGTTGTAGCCACAGTTATAAAATTTGTGCCATGGCATTGGTGTGTCATTGGCGTGGTTATACAAAATTGGTTTTCACTCGGGCGAATGATCGTGCAGTAAAGGGGGAAGTGTGGATTCACTTCGTGGGATGTGGAAGTCTCGCCCGGGTACACTTAAGGACTTAACTTTGTGCGCCATTGATCTGAGTCTTACCATGCAAACCACATGTCTGGTATGGGACAGACTTGGCTGATTAATTTGGGATGTTTCAATTTCAATCTCGCTGGGATGAACATGGTTGTTGATTTCCATGAGGCGCAAGGGGGTGTGATCACGAAACCTAGCGGGCGGGATTGGGTTGGAATTGAACATTGTAAAGGCCTTGTTGTGATTTCCTTAGCGCGAGGCTAATCACATCGTGTGGGTACAGTTGTGCAACCTCTGCAGAGTGTAAAACTATTCGAATAGCCGCGTCCTCGGTCATGGACAATGCTTGGTGATTTCACACGAGGTATAGTTACTCTTGGAAAGTTTGTAGCTGGTCAGTGGATGGTTAATTCACTGTTGGTTTGGCTTGTGGATGGGATATCCATAAGCGGGTGGGTTTAGCTTGTGGATGGGAGGTCCATAAGTAGTTTACTTCAATTCCTTTGATTATTCATTATTGTTTTATTTACAATTCGCCTCCAATCTATTTATGGTAATTTCAAATGTTGTTTATGCAAATTAACCCTTTCAGCCTTCCATTGGTAAGCCTTGCATACTATATTGCATCATTTGTTACAAACGGCTTGCTGAGTACCAATGTACTCACGGCTTTACGCCTATGTTGCTCAGTTGAGGAAGAGGAGTACTACCAGCAGGAGGTTCCAGGAGGCGAGTACTTCAACGACTACGCGTTCTAGACTTCGCTCCCTACTCGATTGCCCGTGGGCATGTCGATTGGCCACTACGTTTTATTCTGGATTTTCCGCTGCTAATTTTGTTAAGCCCCTAAGGCTATTGAGGTTGTAAGCTTGACCATAAGGTCTCACTTTTGGATATTGATTAATAATTTGAGTTTTCCTTATTTAATATCGTGATTGTGGTGATGATTACCTCTATGTTTGACTGTGTGCACTAGCGTGATCCTGGACTAGTGCAGTATACACAAAGAGTCCGGATTTGCATATTCGGGTCTCGACAATGTCCCTGCGTAAAGCTGCACTCTATTGTCATCTCACTGAGCAAAGCTGGCCTCTTTTGTCATGTCACTACGGAAAGCTGGCCCCGTTTTGTCATGTCACTGAGCAAAACTGCCCTCTTTTGTCATCTCACTGAGCAAAGCTGCCCGGTTTTGTCATGTCACTGCGCAAAGCTGGCCTCTTTTGTCATGTCACTATGGAAAGCTGCGCCATTTTGTCATGTCATTGTGTGACGTCGTGTTATTCTGTGGCCTGTGTTACTGAGCCTGCCCCCCACAGCCTATAAAAGGGAGCCATTCCTCACCTAGTCCATTGCATTGTTTTAACTCACCTCCTGAATTAGTTGTTCCCAATCTATGTAGTTTTCTTCTGTGCTATCTCCCCCCGACTAGGCAATGAGTCAGCTCAGCAGCTCTTCGCATACACCCACGGTGATTTGCCCGAAATGCAACACGGTTGTTAGACGTAAGACATCACAGACGGCCTCGAATCCTGGGAGGCACTACTACAAGTGCCCCTATTACTCGGTGAGTAAGATTGTTTCGGGTTCATTCAAATCGTGGTGGCATGTTTAAAAATCTTCTTCTCATTGAATCGCAGGAAGCCCCCGGTGGTTGCCGATTCTGGGTGTGGGAGGATGAAATGGGCACTAGGACAGACAATGTTCGCCAGGAGAGAGTTGTCGTGGGGGGTTGCGACCCCGTCGGGATGCGGCATCGTTTCGATAGACTGGAGTGAAAAATAAATTTAATGTTGTGTGCTATTTTCTTTCTTGTGTTTATTGTTATCTTCAAGTTGTAGTGCTGGAGGATCTCCTCGTGTATGTTGGTAATGTTTTATGCTATGTTGTACGTTGTGTTTGTTGTTATCATGTCTTCTCGCGCTGGAGAGTTAATCTATATCAATGTAATGCATGTCGTGAGATACAGTGCCCACATGCGTGCATACTTGGCATATTGCAATGAAGTCTTAATTGTACTTCAAATAATTTCATAAGCCATGCCAAACACAGGAAACCATGCATACTTGTCGGAACAACACAATTACAAAATTTCATTCATCATCTCGTCGTCACCGCCTCGGACGGCGTATCTGATCCTCTGAGAAGGTGAATCTACTAGGGGAGCGCGGTGCATCTCGAAGATCGTAGTGCGAGGGCTGCGTCCGAGGCGGTGGTGGGTACAACTCTGTGGACAGTTGCGACGGCTGGCCAAAAATAGAAGTCAGCCAGTCGGGGGAGAGGTCTACGTCCTGCTTAGAAGGTACAGCTGAATTAGGCAATGGAAAATACAAAAAAATGTTCATAATAAGTAGTAATGTCATAAGGCTTTTACCTGGGAAGTCTGTAACGCTGATGGGCCACCGTGAACTTGCTGCCCATGTTGCTCTGAGACTCCCTGCAATTTTTGAACAATGAGATTAGATGACGTTCAAATACATGTGTTATGTTTACTACATGAGTACATACCGGTGCATGCAGCTGTCGTGGTCAGTGCATCATTCGCGGTGTCGTGCGCTCGGACGCCGCACCACTTCACCGATGTGACGGCCAGCCGAGTGGTGCGGTCGGGGACCGCACCACTCCGGTGTGGTGCGCTCCCCGACCACACCATTTACACGTGTTGTCTTCCCGTTGAATGGTGCGGTCGGCGGGGGGTTACCATTGGAATTTTGTTCTCAGCCATGCCAGTTTTGGAATTTCCGACGACTACAGCACTAAAAACGTCCAAAATTCGCCTCCAACGACAGCTTTGCATTTCTTCCCTTCCTTTGCTTAGCTTTATTATTACGAGTAGGGAATTGTTTATTTCCATAAGCATATGAGCATATTATGTGTACGTGATTTTCTTTTTGGTTGTTGCTTGTCCATAGCTATCGGCCCAGGAATCCCGCTCCATCCGAACTCATTGCACCATAGAATAATCTCTTGATTGATCCTAACACTTTTCTTTTCTCTCTGATTGATTGGTGCCTTTCGTGCTGTTTTCTTCTGTCTATGCGATTGATTTGACATGATTCTTTGGTTCCTCGCAAAAGAAAAAAAAAAGATTGTGATGATAATTCGGCTGGGATCGTATCTAACAGCGGTCGCTCACGGGGCAAACAAACCGACTCGTTCCTTTTGTTTATCAAAGTTATCGTCATATATATTTTTGAAAGCAAAAAAAAAATCATCATATTGCTTCCCTAATAAAAGAATTACTCCTAGTTATCATGTTGCTTGAGCTAGTAGCACTAGCCTTTGGTGGAAGCCAAGCTGATTTTGGGGGGCATATTCGTGGATTGGAGCTCACGTCTCCTCCAAATGGGAAAAGACCCTCCCGATTTGGCCAAAGTGATCGAATTTTAGCGAGATGGTCGCTGTTGTAGGCCACATTTTTAGCTTTCTACTTTCTACCCTACGCTGCTGCGTGCACCAAGAAGCCATGCTGCATTCATGATGTACCGAGACATGCACCAATTCAAGATGGGGCAGGGATGACATATATGCTAAGGTAAAGTCTATGGCTCGATAGCCTTAAGGCACGACCACCACGCCGAGCTCGGATCAAAGGATGGACGATGTGATACGACCACCCCGGCAATGGCAAACGAGCTCTCCCAGGTGATGGTGACCGAGCTCTCACCACAAGCTTCTTCTCAAGTGACAGCGATGGCGAATGAGCTCCTACCACGTGCTTCTTCTCAGGCGACGATGACGACCAATAGCGGGATTAGGTTTAGAGTTCACTAGGGTTAGGGAGGGGTTTATCGAGACCCCCAGGGTTTAGAGGGAATGGGGAGGTGGCGGTTCGATGGTGGGGCAGTGGTGGTGAGGCGCCAGTGACTGCAGGATTAGAGGAGGGTGGTAGGCGGCGGTGGGTGGCACGACATGGCAACGCAAGGAATTTTAGATTGGATGGGGTCGACACAACAGTGGCTAGGAAGAGGGGCCGTGCGGCAAGGAGGTAGGGTGCTGTTAGCCGCTGATGGTGGAGGTAAGGGTGGGGAGGGGCGAAGGCACGTGGAGCTCATGAAGAAGTAGAGTGACAATTGCTAAGGGTACTTGGGTATTTTTTTTGGGGGTAAAGAGTACTTAAATTTCTATTACTTGGATTTTCATCAAGATTCATATTCCATCTTCATCTCCGGCGACGATTTCCGATGATTTATGGTTTGAGTTCACTGGAATCCCAGACTAGGGAGGGCGAGGCAGTAGTGGCATTGTCTGCCGCAAGCATGGAGCAGGGCAAGGGCGTTTGGCAGAACATCGATGAACTGGGAGACCAAGTTAGGTTTGCAGGGGAGGGGGCGGCCAAACGACGACAAGGGCACTATCAAAGCAAGTAGAGGTGATGGTGGCGAAGGTGGAGGTTGGCAGGCATTGCTAGCCACGGCGCACACAGTGGTGGCACATGGGGGGAGGAAAAAAGGTAGCGGCATGGTGGAATAGGGAAATGAGGATTGAGGCATGGACACTGGTGGCCTCATCGACGCCAGAAAGGAGAGTGATAGTGATTTGATCTATTGGATTTACATCTAAGGGCTCAAAGTTAAGTACTATTTAGCAATAAAGTATTAGATATTTCCTAAATAACACCTTGCATGTGATGTAAGCATCGCACACTAAAATAATTTGCTATTTCGATATATTTGCAGGTTTCTCCCCACGCATCGTGCCATAACTTGCTTCACATGCACCCACAGCAAACAAGCATCGATCGCATGTTTTCTGAATTCGTACGCTACTCGTTACTCCTACTCCTTCTATACCCGTATTAATTAATTTGTTGAAATGCCCAATCCTTTTTTTTTCCTGAGAAATCGTTTTAACTCGCAATCAATTCTCGTGACTTGCAAGTTAATGCCGAGCTGCCTTAATGAAGAGGGGCGTGAATAGGAATACCCCCAGCTACGGAACATGGAAGCATAAACCCTGCCGTCAACGCACACAACCAAAGCAGTGTTTGGTTGCTGGGATAAAGTGGGATAGGATGAAAATGGGATGGAGATGGGATAAGATGGTTCCACAAAAAAAGTGGAACCACATGGTCCAACATCTAAAAAGAATATTCTCTAAATTTGCACATGCTCATCTCACTTTGGACCATTCCATCTCACCCCATCCCTCAAACCAAACACATGGATAGGCTTGGTCAAAGGAACCATCCCATTCCATCCCACCTCATCCCAGCAACCAATCACTGGTCTCTTTGACAATCATCGTAGATTTTCGTGAATGCATGACTCCATGCAAGTACTATGAGAGCATCTTTAATGTATCAAATTGAGCTTGATTTAAAGTTATACTATATAAGTATTTTGGGAACTTAAGTTTGTTTTTCTCTAATGTATTGATGCGACTCCTACTAATATCTGAGACTCACGTTATATTATAAAACTACAAAATAATGATATCATCTCTCAACCGTAGTTGTTTAATGCTCATATAATTGTTTAATACTTTAAATCGACTCCTAAGTAGAGTTCAGTTCTTTATATTTTTTGTTGGAATCGACCCCTCCAATGTATTGAATTGATTCAATGCCTTCTCTCTCCACATTAAACCAGTTAAAACACAACATTAGAGATGTTCAGTACTCCATCCTTGTACTAGTACTGCTAGAAGCAGTAATTTTGAACATGGGAATAGCATTTGGTCCTTTTTTTTTTTGCTTTTTCGCCAACTTTTAGTTTTGATTTCTTTCAGCGATTACTATTTATTAAACTAATAATTTATAATCAAAAGTTAAAAACTACAGTTCAAAAGAACGGTTTTTATCACTTCACCAAGCTATTTGTGGCTTCCAACATTTTGACTGAACAAAATACGAGTATCACCTTTACTAAATTTGCTTAGGGCATTAGAGCATCTCCAACAATCCCCCTAAATCTCCCCCTAAATCAAATTATTGGGAAATTGTGTAAAAAGTCTTCTCCAACAACTCCCCTAAACACCCCCCTATTTCTATTCCCCCCCAAAACTCTCCCAAAACTTAGGTAGAAACAGGGAACTTTCAGGGGTCCCCTTTCCTATTAGGATATATTTAGGGGAGCTGTTGGAGGAGGAGGCTAAAATAGGTTAACAAATTTTTTGGGCTGCCCCTAAAAAGTGTCTTTTGGGGTGGGTTTTTAGGGGGATTGTTGGAGATGCTCTTAGATCATCTCCAACAATCCCCTAAAACCCACCCCAAAAGACACCTTTTAGGGGCAGCCTAAAAATTTGTTAACCTATTTTAGTCCTCCTCCAACAGCTCCCTAAATATATTCTAATAGAAAGGGACCCTGAAAGTTCCTGTTTCTACCTAAGTTTTGGGAGAGTTTTGGGGGAGAATAGAAATAGGGGGGTGTTTAGGGGAGTTGTTGGAGAAGACTTTTTACACAATTTCCCAATAATTTGATTTAGGGGGAGATTTAAGGGGATTGTTGGAGATGCTCTAATGCAACTAGCACTCCAGGCCATTTCGAAAAGCTTTAGGGGACAAAATTTAACCTGGCAATCTCTACATGCAAAAATATTAGCATAATTCCCAGACAAAATCTCTCCGATATTGACAAAAGATTCTGGACATACCCTTTTCAAACCGGGAGTGGACAAAGTTTCTCTTGCAAGTGGACCTGCAAGCACGATTTTTACTGAAAAAAAATCCCAACACAAACCAAGTCAAAAAAGCTGATTTGACAGCATACTTCTTTGGTAACTCCACCATATCTGCATTCCTCCAGGCTCCAGCTAAAGATAAAAAAAATTAAAAATTCGGCTGACACAAAAGTCACAACTATCTCTTTTCTCTCTCTCCTCCTGCATTTTCTAATGTCTCTCTCCTCTCTTGCTGCCTAACAACATGACAGCCAAATCTCCACATCAAAGACACACATGACATCATAATCTTAACATCCTTCCAAACTTTATACTAGTAACCTCTTCCCTAAACAAAATTAATCAACAAAAACAAATCACACCGATTGCCACTTGGCCGGCATAAGAAGAAACTTGCCATTATTCCCTATCTGAATATTTTTTCTTAAAGAAATTGCATTCTTCAGAGTTGAGTACAGAGAACCCACCCCTAGAAAGAGAAAGTAGAGAGAGAGGGAGGGAAAGGGTCCGAGGGTGTAGTAGGGTCCAACAACTGATAGAACCAAAAGTTGTATTTTAACTCAAGTGGTTTTAAGGTGGGTCCTATCTAAATCTTAAGGTTGATTTCATAGTGTGTATAATCCAAGGGGTCTTAAGACGGTCCCACTTGACAGATAAAGAAAAATTGTATTTTAATGCTTGTGGCCAGGTTTTTAGTTTGAGAACCAATTTTAAGCCTTTTTTGCTTATAACTTATTTAAAATTATTCTTATAATATATAAAGTTGTCCTTAAAGTAGCTTACTACAGATGCCCTAAAACCTCTCTCCCCTCCCTCTATTTCTTCTTATCTTTCTGGGACTTTGCAGCCTCCACTCTCCTTCCCCACCCACCCGGTTGCCGCGCTCTGCAGGCTGAGGAGACCAAGAAAGGGTCTGTCGTTTCTTGATGGTTTTACCTTTCCTTGTTAGGGATTTTTGGACCTGCATTTCCGTCCGGGAAGAATAAATTGGGGCTCTTTCTTGCGTTGACGGTTTTAATCTGTGTTGGTTCTTAGATTTTATTTATCCTCTTGTGGGTGTCCCGATCGGTTCTCGGGTCTGCGTTTGATTTTTTTTCGTTTTGGGGGTGCTGTGGATTTGGGGGGGGGGGGGGTTGTTAATCTCAGCTCGTATCTGTGTTACTCGGGAAAAAAACTCATCGTATTTCTTCACCGATTACTGATCGTGTTGTTCTTGGTTCTTCAGGAGATATTGGCGTTCTTGATGAGGGAGCTGCTGCGAGGAGACAACCTTGTGAGGCAAGAACAGTGGTGAAGCAAAGGTGAGAATGAGATGATGATTGATTAATCACGAAAGGGCTGTCTTTTTTGTTTTGTTTTGTTTGGGTTCTCCGTATGACGATGCTTTTATTATGCTTTAATAACTAATCAATATCTAAGCTTACAAGCTAGGGAATCTGGAAAAAACACATGTTGTCCTACACTGCAATTCATGAATCCCTTTTAGTTTTGCTCTTGATTGATAATACTAGCTGCTATTTCTTGAGGAATAATTTTACAAAAAAATCTCTCCATCTGATTATCTGTTCTCACTCCATGTAGTATTTTGAAACTATAAACCCACTTCTTGTAAAGTTAGTGTTAAAAAGTGAAGTTATGAAATCAAGTTATTGATACTACAAAATTGCAGTGGGAAGAAAGCGAGAGGCGATCAAATGGCAGTTGAGTCCTCCCCAGTTCCACAAACTTCCTCTGAATCTATTGCACAAAAGATGGGGTTCTTCAGAGTCCCTGACCTTCTTGTCAAACTGAGCACCAAATGTTTGATTGAATTGGATGCGGTCCGCAGTCCAACATCGCCATTAGACCTCAAATTCTTCACAGGCCTTGGTACTAAATCACTTAGGTCATCTTTCCTTGATGTCGGCCAGAACCAAAAGATCTTGCTTGGTGACAGGGTTGGGCTTGGACTGGTGGATTCCCTTACTGATGAGAGCCCCACACCCTTTGGCAGTAGGAAGGTTCTTCTTGGCTCTGAGATGAGGATTACTGATAACATAACTTCCAAGAACAGCTCCACTGCTCCTATTCAAGCTGAAGTGGTCGAACAGAAGGATGAGAATATGTGTGATGGACTGAAGGGCGGTATCATGTCCCTTTATGACATTTTCAATTCAGAGGATTACACCTGTGTTGTTTCTCATGGTCCTAACCCTAGAACTACCCACATTTTTGGAGATCGTGTTTTTGAGTGTCAATGTGAGCAGCTGATGCCCGATGAGAGTAAGTGTGAGGAGAGTTTGCCCCCTTATCTGAATGGGGGTACGATGAGCTTCTGTTGTTTTTGCCGTGAGAAGCTCAAAGAAGGGAAGGACATCTACATCTACCAGTAAGTGACCCAGTATAGTAGATGCACCACTGTTATGGAGTTTTTTTTGTCGGTTTAATAGGTCTGCAGTTGTTTTGATTGTTGTTTGATATTTGGTATCATGTCTTTCAACTGTAGGGGTGACAAATCCTTTTGCAGCATGGAGTGCAGGGAGAATTTCATGGAAGATGAGATGGAGGAAGGTGAACCTATGACAGAGCGGCTCATCCGTTGACGATGGTCGTATTTTCCAAGTGATCCAGTGAGCGAGCATCAGCAAACAACTCGAAATGGTCGTATCTGAAGTGCTGTTTGAGGTTAATAAGTCGCAGCCATGGATGTGATCATGTTCATCGAGTTGCCTGAAGATTTTGTCTGCTGCGGCACTGATGAATTTACCCTACTTATTGATTTCTGTATTTTCCTTACCTGGATCCTTGAATTTTTGGAGGAGGCTGGACAATGACTCTGCTTCCGGTCATATTATTATTTTGATCGGAAAGGGCGTTTGTGTGTGTGTGTTTGAACTTGTGCTTGCTTGGACCTCATTTTCAATTGCGTGTCATATGTTGACACCTTTGATTACTATCATGTATCTGAACCTATATTTCTTCATGTATTTTGAAAGGATGTGGTAAACAATAATACTCGAGTATACTATCTTGTTCACCTTTCTTTCTGTCATTAATCTTGATCTGAAGATGTTGAATTCTTACGTGGCAAGCACCATCTGATTTTTGTACGAATAATCTATTTTTTATTCGAAATTACAGAAATATACCTATGGGAAATTTTTTTACAAAAATAGTGGAGCAAATCACCCAACCGGGAGGCGACACGTGAGCAGTTTGGTAACGATTGGGCGAGTTATTGCTGTCGCCCGGGCGTTGGACGACTGGATTCCAGTCGTCGTACGGTTGGGTGATAGCAATTTCAGTCGTCTAACGGCCGGGCGACAGGGGGGTTAAAAAGTCAACGCGCTCGGCCGCCGCCGCTGCTCATTTGTTTCGATCGTTCGGCGCCGCGAGAGAAGAAAGGAAAGGAGAAAGAAGAGAAAGGAGAGAAGAGGAAAGAGGGGAAAAAGAGGAGGGGGAGAAGAGGAGAGGGAGAGGAGGGGAGGAGAGGGTCAGATCTTGAGATTTAGGTATTTTTTTAATATATTGCATTTCAAGTATATTTTGTATGAAATGTTAGTGGTAGTAAAAATTGTATATGTAGAAAGTTTAGTATGAAAATTTTAGTACAATTTTTAGTATAAAAAATTTGTAGTATACAATTTTTAGTATAGAAAATTTGTAGTATATTTTGTATGAAATGTTAGTGGTAGTAAAAATTGTAGATGTAGAAAATTTAGTATGGAAAATTTAGTATAGAAATTTTAAGTACAGAAAATTTGTAGTATACAATTTTTAGTATAGAAAATTTGTAGTATATTTTGTATGAAACGTTAGTGGTAGTAAAAATTATGGTTGTAGAAAATTTAGTATGGAAAATTTAGTATAGAAAATTTGTAGTATACATTTTTTAGTATGAAACTTTTTTAGTACAGAGATTTTAGTACAATTTTTAGTATAGAAATTTTTGTATAGAAAATTTGTAAAATACAATTTTTCGTATTGAAAATTTAGTTAACGTAATTATAGGAAATTAGTAGGCGCAGAAACGGAGAGGAGACGAAGAAGCAACCGTAGGTGTAGATCTAGATAGGAATAGTTAAATATTTGTTATACTAAATTTATTAAACATGTAGTTTTACAAAATTAACAGCAGTGGATGGATCCAGAGGCGGATTATCACCAGGTCTCGTGCCACTTGGAGGTGTACTTACTGTAGCTATTTGGTTGGGTGCTCTTCACCACCAGCCACGGCAACAGCGTCGACACGCACCTCATCGCTCATGATAAGGCGATCGCGGACGGCGAGGCCCCCCAGGTCAGCTGGGGATCAGCCCCACTTGATGCGACCTATCGTGGCCTATGCGATGCGTGCTCGAGGTTCAAGGCAAACTCGGTCCTCGCGGGTTGTCCCCTGCTGCTGCAGCTGTGGTCGTTCGAGCGCTTCAGCCTTGGACGACCTTTGCTAGATGACATGGGTCCGTACGGGCCCGAAATGTATCCGGAGGGAGACGTTGACCGGCCGACGATGGGTTCTCTTTGGAATCATCGACGGGTAAGTCATATGTCAATTAGTTATTTCCTTTGTACTAACGATGGTCGTACGTAACACCTATTCGTCCTTACAGGTGCAGTTTGCACATGTGCAGGTCACGCGGGCGTATCTGCCCTTTGTTGAGCAGATCGACCACCTCACGGCCGATGACATGCGTTGGGAGCCGCACTCACATGCGGCACTGATGGACCGTGCTTCCGATGGGTTGTCGACACTCAGCTGGCGCGATCGGGCTTTCTGGCTGACGCGCCGGAAGCTCGTCTACGACATCTTCGTGGAGGACTACTCTCCACAGCAAGTGATGCGGCAGTTTGGTCTACGCCAGGTTGTCCCGGTACCAGTCGGACCTGCAGTGCCGCCTCTTGTGCACGCGTGAGTGTCCGCATCTTATAAAATTGTACATAATTACTATTCCGTTGGCAATTACTAACGAATTGGTCCTACAAGCAGGCACTCTAGAAAGTGAGTGAAACGTGGCACGGACTGGACGACGAAGATGCAGGGGTGGATTGCGCAGTGGGACGGTGCGCTTGACGACCTGGTTGAGGAGGACCGCCCCTACGACAGCATGGAGTACACGGAGTACCTGCGCTGGTACTAGGGTGTAACATCCCATTTTTAAAATTAGTATCAATGTAAAATTCAAATGTATGTTAATGAAATTAAAAGCCTTTATTCCCAGCTGGTTATTTCTTTTTGCTTTTCTAAAAGAAAATTTCATGAGGTGAAAAGGAATTACAAAATGAAAACCTTGTCTTATCTCCAAGAAATAAATCAAATTAATCTTTATCTAGAACTTGAAATGTACTTCAAAAATTAATGGACCCAGGGAGGTAAGATTTTGCGTTTAATATTTAACAAGGGGAGGAAGATGTATATGCATTAATAAAAGGAAGCCCCAGATCATTCCTAGCCACTCATCCTATTCTCCATTCCATCCCAGCCATCCCTTCATTTCTCCTTCTGGTGGCAATGCACCTCCCTCCTCCTTCCTGGCCCCAGCGCCTCCTCTGTCTGCAGCTCGTCGCCATTCGCCACCAACCCCGTCGGTGAGTTATTGCAGCAGCAGCCTCGTCTTTAGCACCTCTCCTCGCCATCAGCACCCGGCAGTGGCAGTGTCTCCGGTCACCTCCCACACGTCTCCCGCACGTTTTGGCTATCGTCCGGCTGTGCGCGCCGTGCGCCATTTCCCCACTCCAAGAACGGCCGTAGTACCCTCTACCACCGGTCACTCTCGCGTGCACCGTGGTTGCACGGCGCCATGCCGCCTTGCCCCCCGACGAACCCGTCCTCGGCCTCTATAAAGAGCGCCGAAGCCTCGCCGCACACCCCACCGAGGCGCGCCCAAGAACGCCCAGCTCGCCGCCTTCCTCTGCCGTGCGTGCACCTGCCGGAAATCTCCGCCGCCAAGCGTCGCCGGTGTACATCAGGACCCCCTCCGCCACCGTCGCACCCACCTTCACCCCCTCCCCCTCCTCCTCGGACTAATAGCCCTCTCTCTCTCGCTTCGTAGGCCGCCAGCGACGTCCCTCCTCTCCACCTCCGCCGTCGGGTTCCCTCGGTGAACCACCGCGCCATACGTCAATTAAGCGCGCTCGGGCCACCACCGGACCACCCTGATCCTGACCCCCACCTCGCCGGACCCCGCCTCACGCTCCAGCGAGCCGCCGCCGTCGTCCTCCTCACCGCCGAGCCCATCCCCGCCACCAGCCCGCACCGCTTCACTCCGGCCACCGCTCAAGCCACAGGTGAGCTCATTGACGCCCATATATGCTCCCACGGCGAGCAATTGGACCATAATGACCCGAGTCGCCGGTGCACAAATCCCCTGTTCCGGCCACCGCCCTACCCGCCGCTGCGCTCGTCTCGCCGCCGCCGCTGGCCCGATCGGTCGCCCTCCCGAGTGTGCGCGGGTCGGCGACCCGTTTTTGCCGGCGCCACCGCCCCTCCGTGCCCCTCCGCCGCCGGTCGGCCCCGCCTCCCTTGCGGTCGGAACGAGCCAGAGCAGAGCAGCCGACTAAGCAATAGTTAGCCCCTTTAAATGCTGCTCTAACCCACCATTAAATCTGTCCTAAACTAACCGGTTAACGAGGCTATAATGCTGCAATTAAGCGCGGGCCCGCCTGTCGGCTGTGGAGCTGCAGTGCCCACCTGAGCGCCATTAATACCTCTCGGGCCCCACTTGTCAACAGCACACACTCCCTCCCCTTTTCTATTTTCCGGATTTTCCAGAAATTAAGACTTTGAAGTGCTATAACTTTTTAACCATAACTCCGAATTTAATGAAACCAATTTCTAAATTTTTCTAAAATTGAGACCTATCTAATGATTCTATTTTGGTTCAGTTTTGAGCTAATTTGAGGTTGATTTTATTTTTGTTTGGTATTTATTTGCTTCCGTTCTCGTTTGTGTTGTTTTTCCGGTTCAATCTCTCGAGTAGAGTTCGAAGACGCGAACGAGCCCCCGCTTGAAGCAGCACAAGACCCCCAAGCTTTTGATCCAGGCGAGTTAATACTTTGATCTTTTTGCGCCTATATTTTATGTGAAGATATGTTCGTTTCAACTGTTACAAATTGCATGCGTTATTTTATGTGCTAAAAATATGTAACTCCTAAGGTAGCTAACAACCATAGTTCCACCTAATAATAATACACCCCACCAGTAACATTTGACTCACATGATCATTGTCGCCCTAGATATAAACACTAGTTATGGTAGTTATACGTCTTATTATTGCCATGCTAAATTTGTCGAGTCCAGGGTTCTAGAAACCATGATAATCACTCTTTAATCATGAACACTAGATTTGAGATAGTCATGGGATGTACATGGCTGAACAATTATGTGGATTTGTGCTGTGCTTCTCAAAAATCCTCAAAAATCTGCTAACCCTGTTTGGACGGGTGATAAGAGTGGTGGGTGTGGATGTAACACGGGGAATGTGGAATGAACCGCCCAGACAACCTAAGGACTTAATCCTGTGTGGACCCTCCGTGTATAACAGTACAACCACAAGCTGGCATATTGTAGGCTGGGCTAAATAATTTACTGAACCCTCTAGTCATTTCACGGAGAACGTGTGTAGGTGGGTAATGAAAACCCCACTGGGAATGGGACACCGGATGTAGGTGACGTTGCCTAGGATAGCGTATGTGGAGAGTGGAGTCCGACTGCGCTAACCTATGGTAGACATCCCGCACAACCTATGGAAGTAACCCCATAGGAGTGATATGCTAGAGTGTGAGGTATTTTAAAGGCCTCGTGATATTCTCTCGATCTGTATGTCCAAGGAATAATGTAGAACCGTCGAGACGATTATCTCTTGTGGGTAAAGATGTACAGTCTCTGCAGAGTACATACACAAACTATTCGAATAGCCGTGCCCACGGTCAGGGGCAGACATGGAGATCTTCCTCGAGTTAGTTCTATTTCAAAATTTTTGGAGGTTGGGAATAAAAATTTGCTAGGTGGATGTAGCCTAAACTTTGGTAATTTGTCCTGGAGGGATGTACTCCAATGTTGGTACTAAGGTGGATGTAACCTGCTATTCAAAAAGTTAAGCATTGGTGGATGTATCCTTAAAATTGGTGGATGTAACCATAAACTTGGTAAATGGAACCTACCCCGTTATAAAATTATTGCACACTTTCAGTATTTAAATCATAAGTTCCTGAAAAATGCTAGGTCATAGAAATTTTGAATTATGGTAATATCAAATGTCGCTTTATGCAAATAAAAAAAACCGAGCTACCCTTGAATAGCCTTGCATCTATAATTATATGCATTCTGTGTGTTGGCTCGCGGAGCACGGTTGTCTGTGCTCACCTCGCTCTTAACCCCCCATTCAGAAACTGAGAATCAAGAGCACTACGCTTACCATGAGGATCAGGATGCCGAAGGAAATGAAGATGGTGGTTATTAGAATAGACCTCGGTAGTCTTGCCTCTCGCCTCAGTCCAGTTGACCAGGCTAGTTTTGGCGGGTGCCTTCGTTATTAGCCAGGTCCCTGGTTAATAGCGTTGGTACTCGGGTTATCCCAGTCGCTTGCCTGTGGTGAGTTGTGCCCCTACGCTATGTACGCTTCCGTTATCGCTCTTTATGTATTGTAAGGCATTTGGCCTGATGGCCCTATTGTAACCCTGGCCCGACGTGGTCTATTTGAACTCTGGTATTGTATTATATGGCTTGTCGTGTATGAAATGATGCAGCGTTGTATCTGTGAGCATTATCTACTGATCCAGGGAATAATGCAGTGTTATCACAGAGGATTCTAGGTAAGTAAACTTGGGGTCCGACACAGGGCCAGACACGTACGAGGATCGTACATGTCGTGGACCCACCCCCACACACCTCGCCACTCTGACAACACGTATCCCGCGCACCTCACGCGGGACGTGCACATCGCGGTACGTTACATATATTTTTGAACATTCCCTAATGGCAATGCTACCTTGGATAATTAACCATTTTTTGTCTTTTCCTTCAGTCTGACGTGGGTGTTTCGATCGTCACGGAGGCCCAAAGTATGCTACATAGGCTCGCCGCAAGTGTCGAGGTGGGCCACGAGGAGCACATCAGCGCATACCGTCGTTTCAAGGAGTGGGGTACACGTATTGTGCACCTGTTGTCCTGCACGAGGCTACCAGCGGGCTTCACGCCCACGCCTAGCACACGGACGGTTCGACCACCGGTGCCGCTCCGACCGGCGTGGCACTACTCTTGAGGTTCTACGTGGGCATGTCCTACAGCACCCACCCGGACGAGGCTGGAGGATCTGCCTGGGGACGACCTCGTACACCACCAGGGCAGATGTTCTCGCGTCCTCCGTACATCCCTGGCTTACCCACACAGGGGGTGTACTTGACGTCGTACGCCCCTCCTCCAGGTAAGATGACGCCAACTGAGGGTACCTATCGTACGATCTCTGTTTTATCGCAATGCTTTACATCTGAAACTAACGATATTACTTTTGCAGGTCTTTTCCTATCTGAGTAGCGGTTCGGCCCCTCCGCGAGCCCGGACAATTCGGACCAGTACTTCTCTGAGTGGGTCAGGCAGGCGTATGGGTTTGCACCTACTGACACAGCACCGCACCTCCTGACACAGCACCAGAGGTTCTTTCCGGCAGTGCCCTCCCCGGTGCACCGGAGGGCACACAACCAGAGGTGCAATTGACTCCACCAGCTCAGAGACGGGTGCGACACGCTCCTGATTGTTTTACGTTGTTGGGGCGTCGTAACCCATTGCAGCGGAGGATGGCCAAACGGGGCCGTAAGGGAGGCCAGGGTGGCGACTGAGAGTAGTCCTGATTGTACACCATTGTTTCATGTACTGCTTACGTTTGTTATTTACGATGTGAACTTTTTAGTACTGTGCCGTGCTTACTTGTACTCGTTACCTACTCGATGCACGTTCTAAACAAATAGTGAACTTCAATGATGGCAACCGCATGAAGTTCTCAATAACATCAAAATATCATTTACCATTGTATGTATCGATCGTTCTACGGTCAATCGTTCCTAAAAAAATTTTCCAAAATTTTTTACGCACCTACAATATACAATGAACATAAACTTTTATAACAATTCTAGCAGATTTTTTACCAGTTTAAAACTACAAAATTGACAAAATTTAAAACATTCACGGGGGACTGAGTGCAGTCGCCCAATGGGGGGTGACTGGTTGAAGTCGCCCAATGGTAGGGCGATAGGTACTTTGTCGGCCCCTAGTTGGGCGATTTGCTCTAGTCGCCCAATGGGGGGGGGTGACTGGGGCCTATTTTTGTAAAAAAATTTCCCACGGTACATTTCTGTAATTTTGAATAAAAATGGATTATTTGTACAAAAAATTCTTTGCTTGCAACTATGCAATTGTTAACCACATGACAAGTACATTGATATGAATAAAAAACTACTAGCACTAGCAGTAGTTTTCAGGTGACTGCATAGTTAACTCTAGTTTGCCGCTAGACATCTCTGGAGACTCCAGTCTGCCAGGTGTCTCCAGAGACTCTAGTCTGCCAGGTGTCTCCGGATACTCATGTGACGAAGCGTGGTCGAGAGGATGTAATTCAATCCTCAACCATTCGCGAGGCGTCCCTGGAGACTAGAGCAGTGAAGTGGTCAAGCATCTTCTCCCGTACCTGTGGGTTTGGGATTCCAAGTGGCGCTGACGGCACTGGTGGGGGATTCAGACTCCGACATGGACATTGGTGGTACTGAAGTAGGGTGCGGTGTCGACGGTGGCGCTGCCTCTGTGAGTCCAATTATGGAGTTCACCGGTGCCAACACCTCTCGACCGGCGTCTCCTAGTTGAGCCGCAGGTATGACTAATTCATTCTCCTCTCGTGACTTCGTGAGACTTTCCCCACTTTGCTCCCTGACACTGTCCTCGGTTCAGCAGAATTGGTCATGGCCCGGCTGGCTCTGCCACCGCGAACATGTCTTCGGGTCATACCATCCTCGAGGTTGCCGGCTTGAAATAATGGCGGCTCACTGTGGCAGATTTTGTGCCTTGTCCTGAGGCACTAAGGGCTTTCCAGGGGGCTGTGGACTACACGGACACAACCTTGGCCACCGCGCGCTTTCTTCGTGCAGCTTGGTGCTCCTGGAGAGTGCCCTTGAGGCCACGGAGATGAAGGTAGTGTAAGTGAGTACACCGATAACTTTTGCAGTTTGGTTGCTGAGACCAGATCAGCATGTAGGCTCTTGCCTTTGCTCGTGCTATCCAAGCTGTGAGGAACCAAGAGAGAAATAGTCTACAGGAGTGATTAGTCGCCGCGAAGACAGAGGCCGTGTCCACTTGTCGTTCCACCGAGGATGCGGTTGCTGTCGCAGCGGTGAAGGACGAGCGCATTCAATTCCTGGAGATGGAGGGCGTGAAGGCCATCACCGAGGCACACGCCTTGGTGGAGCAGGGCTGGCGGGTGGCCACTTAGGAGTGCGAGGGCCTACTGTGTCATATCTCCGCGCTAAAAGAGGAGAAGGTCGGGTAGCATCGGAGTTAGCAGCGAGGGACCACCTATTCGGCGATGCCTCATTAGCGACTTGGGAGTCGCTATAGTCATTGGAGAGTACTCTGGCCGACTTCGTGGTCGTAGTCCCTCCACGGTTGCATGGACCCGAGGACCTGTAGCCTTCGGAGGATCAAGGAGGCTTCCTCGCTTGCTCTGAGTGCCACGCGTGCATATGGGAACCACTGTTCGCTTGCTACCAACCAAATGCTTATTGGTCTACTTCACTTCCAGGGCTGCTTGCATGTGGGTGACTTATCTAACCCCCCACTTGGACTTTCTTGTGGGAAACATGACAATGGCCGAGGCGCTGCACGCAGTCTGCCGGTCTGTTCGCGCCTTCCACCACTGGATTTGGGAGTATATCGGCGAGGCTGCGGTGAAGGTTGCCCCAAAGCATACGCTGGGTGCGAAGGTGGACCTCAGTAGCTGGCTGGGTGATGTGCCCCAATGGGACGAAGATGGTGAGCCCGCGTCGAACATCCCAACCGATCGATAGGTGTGATGCCGAGGCCTTCCACCCTCATACGTAGTAGTTTGCATGTGTGGCCATCCGCGGTTCTCTGTATACAGTGATGGGCGTGGGCATGATGTAACCCTCATTTTGCAATGAAAAGCGTGGGGTGTCTATGTCGTGGCCTCATGTTGATGTTTACCTGGCGAGCATGTACTTGAGGATGACCATCTCTTCATGTTAGATCACGTTGTTTAGCGTCGGCTGCGACACTGGGGATGGGTGGAGTCGCTGTGGTTCTGGGTGGAGCAGCCCGCAGGAGTGACCTTTTCGTCTGGGAGTACGTAAAAGTAGAACCCTTGGACGGGGAGTAGTGTGAGGGAAGCCCACCTCCTCCGTTATTGTGGGCGTCGAGTGCTGTACAATTGTAACAATTGATGAAAGCTATTGTTTGAAGTGTGTGTACTATGGTGACCCCCTGAGGCCTAGGGTTAGTGAGTAGGACGCCATCGTGGAGACGACTATGTCATCGCACGCGCCAAAGTAGGGGAATCCCAGGCAACGGATAAGGATGGTATCGACGAGTAGGACGGCTCACACGTATTCATAAGCCGCAGTTGCGCGTAGGTACTTCGTGCAGGTCCCGTGTGTCCGCTCGACCGTTCGGCAACACGGAGGTACTTGAGTTAGGCGCACGGAGTGGCCGAACGGCCGTTTATGACCACAGGGTGGTTGAACGAAGTCACGAGGACGAGGTGGTCGGACGATTCCTTACGACCACGACGTGGTCGTACAAAGGCACAACCATGACATGCTCGTACAAGCGTCTATGACCACGAGGTGATCGTACGAAGCCACGATCACGAGATGGTCGGACAAGCGTCTATGAAAAGCTCCATCCCCTACTCTTTGGACGAGCGTCAATGAAGTCAGTGGCAAGACGAAGTCTCTGAAAAGCACACTCAGCCCCGCATCCTTCGGACTAGCATCGACAAAGTCATCGGTGGGACAAAGTCTGAAAAGGCATGCTCTGTCCCTCATCCTTTGGACGAGTGTCAATGAAGTCGGCGGTGGGATGAAGTATGAAAAAGCACGCTCTGTCCTCCACCCTTTGGACGAGCGTCGACGGAGTCGGCGGCAAGATGAAGTCTGAAAAAGCACGTTCCGTCCCTCACCCTTCGGACGTGCGTCAATGAAGTCGGCGGCTGGACGAAGTCTGAAAAAGCACGTTTCATCCTTCACCCTTCGGACGTGCGTTGAGAAGTTGAAGGTTATCTATCTTCAACGTTGGGAAGTTGAAGTTGAAGGGCTCTTTCTCATGTGAAATCTTGTCTCTTTCTATACCCTTTGCGTCAAGACTCGTAGAACTAGGTCGTAAGTTCAATAGCCACTCTTTTCTTCATGATTAATTCATTTCTTGTCTAACCCAAAAGTTCAAATTATAGTGATTTGTTGAAATTAATTGATAGTACTGAGGCCAGTACTGGAGTTAACAAGATTTATGGCTCGTCTGGTAAAGCTCTAGATTACGATAGAATCATATTTTGCTCCTGATTCTCTAAAGAATCAGATCCAGAGATAATCAAGAGTGAGATAGAAAGTGTTTGGTAGAAGGCGACTCCAAAAATCCTTTCAGCCATCGCTTCCTCACCACTGGCCTCCTCGCCGTTGACGCCACCGCCTTCTTCATCACCATCGGCCTCTCCGCTGCCGATGCCGTCGTCTCTTCGGTCACCGCCGGCCTCCCTACCGCCTTCTTCGTCACTACCGGCCTCCCCGCCGTTGGCCATCTGTGGGCCTCCCCGTTGGCATCGACGCCTTCGACCTCGTCGCCGTTGGTATCCGCCCGCTACCACTTCCGGAGCGCGCAGAGCGAGAATCAAGAGTGCGCCAAATGGGGTCTTAGCTAGGTGCTGAACTGCTGATACTGATTAGTAGCCTGGAATTGGTCATTTTAAATATTTAAATACACGAGTTATTCCGAACGTCATACTCGGTCGGCTCTCAGGTAGCCAGCCATTCATACGAAAGATAGTCTTAGAAAGTTAAGAACCAACAAATAGGGTTGAAAGGTGTCATAGAACAGTAGTAGACCGGTCCCAGGTCTTGAATTGAATGCCGGCATGTTCGCACCTTCAGTCTCCGGTCTGTATTCAAACGAGCCCTAAGCGACAGACTAGGGAATTGGGAAAAAAATGGAAACACTATTTTGCGGGTGACAAGAACCGTCGAGATTACGAAGTCGTAAGAGACAAGATTGGACAGAGCCATTACTTCACAATAGCAAAAGATAAAGATTATCTTTTCTTAACCATTCGTATGAACACACTAATGTCATCACCATTAGGTAATGCAGACTGTCTAGAAGCACAATTTTTTTCAATGAAGTTAGTCACAGTGGAAGTTTCTGTGAAAAGCCCACATAACCATATTTGGACATTTCTGCATCTGGCTTGTCAAAACATTCATTCCTCAGGTAAAATAGTGGTCTCTGGCTACAATTCATCCTAGTATTCATTCTAGGCTGAGAATCAAGGCCTGGATAACTCAAGCATGAATAGCAAAAAAGAAGCTTATTCTGTTGGAAACAGATAATACAATGGAACAAGTTACTTTGACTTCTTCTGTTCAGGCGCTCTTGATCCTATAATGCTACAAATGGGTTGATCTGGTGACTGTAGCAACTTCAAGGCAGGGTGGACTTTCAGATCACGCATTAACAATTTCTGCCCGACGTCCAACTCACTTAGATCCACTTCAATGTGTGGTGGTACTATGTCAGCAGGGCAGAGATACTTGACTGTTCGTTTTATGGTGTTGAAGTAAGCTCCTGTAGTTTTGAAGATAATCACATTAGCCTGGATTGTTATTGAAGCACTAACATGACACAACAGGCACACACATGAATAAAGACTTGGATTGGGACATAATGCAGGGATCCTAGCTAAACGCTATATAACATAATGCAGGCAATGCTTGAACACTGTGGCCAGAGTTTTCAAAAAGTGAAGTTCGGTATACACTGAATTAGTGATCTATATGAAAATGTATAAACACAGCTTATGTAACAGACCACTTAATTGGTTAGTGTAAATTACGCCTTTTCGTTAGCATTGTTCAAAGATAAATGATTCCAAGTAATCTAAATATTCTTTTAATACTATAATAATGTTCCATGTAACACAACAGACGTGTTGAAGAAATTGTGCCTGTCTAACATCTAAGGTACAGACCCAATTTTGATGTGGAAAAACCTGGAGAAACATTTCTTTATTTGGCATTTCAATTCTAGTTTTAAGTAAGATAGATGCATCATTGGAATACATGCCACAAACCTTTCCTGAGACCAGGTGAGGCATCCTCTCCAATGAACATCAAAGGAACATCTATTTTGAGCAGCGCCGAAGAAGGGGCTCTCATGAATGTCACATTCAAAGGTTCATCAGTGCCCGCGTGCAAGTGTACCTGAAAATATGGATGTTCAAATAAGTCGCCCAAAAATGCACATATAATGGGGTTTTCTGAATACCTCATTACATCGATTGCTACAGGTCCACCACAGCAACACTCATTATAGCATACACCTTTACATAGAGATATATAGGGGCAGTTTGCAACTGATGTTGTAAGATAGACGTAACAATTAGCAAAAGCGCAAGGCAGCATTTGATGCTGCTAACACGGCAGCAGCAATATGTAAAAATTGTCTTATTAAGGGGAGTCATTGTAGGCACTAGGCAAGCTGAACAGAAACTGTTTGGGGATATAGCACCCTCTCACAATGTTTGCAAACACCAGCCAGCAGCCATGCTTACTCTTAAGGGGAGAGTGTATATTTCCCTGAAAAAATAACTAAAACTCACTTATTTCAATCTGATAATTCCCACCAACTAAGTAGAATATGTGAAATGTCACATTATCTAGCTTGATTGGGACACATACGAGGGAAAAAACATGCCTATAGAGCATGATTGGTGTGTATAAGTACAACCCCAAGCTAGGCTGGATAATGCAACATGTTTCACCTTTTTTTTTTGCATATTTGGTTGGGTCGTATCAATTGAGCCAGACGAAAGGATGCGGAAGTGGAGATTGGCCAACTTCAGAGGAAATGCACAAATTCGAGTTTAAGAGCTTGGTCATTTCCACAAGCCATTTGAAGGGAGAATGGGATCTCCTATCTCCAATTTATCTCTGATCCACATTTCAACAGATCCCACATGGGTCAACATGTTAATTGTTCTATGCCATCCACACTAGAGCATTCATGCAAAAAAGTCTTAAAACTGTACACAAACGTTTAAAACTGCACTGCATGTGTTACCACCCCTCACCTAGTATCACCCTAATGAAGACAAGTAGGCACCAAACAATTGGAAATGAATGCTCAGGGTCACCCACAAACAATAAAGGAGGAATTGCATTTGCACCATGGAAATGGGCCCTCTGCATTACATAAGAAAATGCACATATGCTACTTCCCTCAAGAGCTGTCCAATCAAAAATGGATGCTTTGTAAAACCCTTGAATGTGAAATTGACAAGTCTTGCCAGAAGATGAAGGCACTGAGCATCAAAATTTTCATGTTGCCACATCTGAGATTTTACCCATTGCCCATTTTCTGATCAGACAGATCTCGATGGTGGTAACAGTGTAATGCACATGGTTCATTTCCTGAAGTAATGGTAAGGATACTTGTTCGTTACAACATAGCAATTGAACCTGCATTTCCATTTCCCTTTAATCCTCTTCCAATATGGTTGTCTCACCCAACTTATTTCACATCTAAATCGACTAAGTCCTAGTTCCAACATTAACACGGAATAAACACTAACCAAGAAACATCAACATTTCGTTCTGCAGACTAAGCTAAATGTAAAGGTTAAATATCCTGCCCAGAGTAACAATAAAATTAAGTAGCTAATTAGACTACAGAGCTGTCTCATTTTTTCAATCGAATGTGCTCTTATATAATTATCAATCCAATTATTTGTTCACCAACAACTTTCTTCATAGAAAATCTTCGGATTTTCACCTAATCACCTAAAAGGAGCAACACTAACACTAGAACAACACTAGTTTCAATCCCAAACACTCATCCCAAACGATGTGACCTCAGAAACTTATTTGGTTCACCACGCACAATACAACCAGCACATAAAAGAAGCAAACTTCACCAACTACCACTAGTATCAAACAAGAGCTCATCAGCCATAGCCCATTCCCGAGTACCCACCTTGCGAGGCAGGACGCGGACGCTCTCGATGAGTTCGCCCTGGCCGTCGTGCTCGGACCAGACCTGCAGGCGGAAGAGGCGGG
The DNA here is from genome assembly GCA_036346575.1 of Dendrocalamus sinicus. Taxonomy (NCBI): domain Eukaryota; kingdom Viridiplantae; phylum Streptophyta; class Magnoliopsida; order Poales; family Poaceae; genus Dendrocalamus; species Dendrocalamus sinicus. The sequence goes on along the minus strand of CM070643.1, from coordinate 27,060,928 downwards.
AGAGGAAGAAGGAGCGCCCGAGGTGGTCGACGAGCTTGCGGATCTGCTTGGACTGCACGGAGACGAGGCGCTTGTTGCCGCCCTCCTGGCCGTTCTCCTGCTCGAAGACGATGGCCGGCACCCGGCCGGCCTTGCGCTCCTTGGCCGCCACGTGACGCCCGGACGAGGCCCGAGGCACGGCGAAGATCACCTCGTCGTGCTTCAGGTCCGGCCGCGGGTCGCCCGGGAGGTACTCGAACGGCGGGGACGAGAGATCGATGCTGTGGTGCTCCGCGGCGGCGGCGGAGAAGAGGTGGCGGCGGAGGAAGGGGAGGGTGAGGGCCTGGAGGGGTCGCCGGAGAAGCATGGCGGCCGCTTGCTCGTCACGGGTGTAGGGTTTTCGGGGGAGGGATGGTGGTGGTGGACTGGTGGCTGCCTGGGGGAGTGTGGAGGAGTGGGGAAGAGGAGGAGGTGGGGTTTAGGGTGTGATGTGCTTTGACTATTTGGGCCTAAATGAATAGGCCCATCGTGCTAGGGATGGGTTTCATGGGCCGGAAGCGAGAATAGTTTCGGGTGAACTGAATTGTTCTTCAGTCGTGCTCGCCCAACAATGACATAACACACGAAGAAAAAGAATACTATCCGTCGTACACGCACATTCTAAAACTAGAGAAAAACTGCCCTATGTTATACTGTCCAAATCCCATCCGATTGAATCTTATTCATGTGCTTCAACTTCTTCCTAATTCCTCCCTCCCTCCATCTCTCTCTCTCTCTTATGCTCCTTCTCACCCCATCGCGCGCTCTCTCTCTCACCTTTCCTCTCGTTCTCCCTTCCTGCTCGGCGTCGTTCCTCACTCTCCTCCGTCATCGGACCCGATGGTCTTGAGAGGTGGCATCATCGAATCTGACATCGGAGGAGAGAAATCTGCCTCCCCTGCTATAAGTTCATCCCCTCAGACATAGAAGGAGGTCAGGAGGAGGCGACAGCCCGACGGTGGGGGCGATGGGCAGGGTAGGAGAATGGAGCGAGCGGAGGAGTGGCAATGTTGTCCGTGGCAGTTAGGTTGGACGGGACGGCATGGCAGAGAGGGGTCGAGGGCTGCGTAGTGAGATACCACCCTATACTATTGAAAGTGACCCCACATGTCATTGAGGTGGGAGGGTAAATCCTGAATTCCCCAACTAAGAGGAGGGTATATAATCCAATCCCCCATTATTCGTTGGTTGCTCTTCTAAAACTAAATAAATCTTATCATGGAATTGGAATCGGATTCCACGGCTGAGGGCGTTTGGCTGTCACCGGAATTGGAATCGTTGATTCCACACCCGATTCCATTACCCAGGCCGGAGTTGCGGAAGGGTAGCCCCGCGCCGGCGCTTTCTTCGTGAGGCCCCCAAAAAGGTCGAGATTTTTTGGAGATAATTTGGGTCGTCAAGTTCTTGTTCGTTCGTTTTAAGTGGGAACAACCTAATTAATTGCAAAGTTGTTTGATCCATCGTCTTATGTGGCTTGATGCCGACGAGCTCATACTCTGATTTCGGATGTAGCAGTGTTGGACTGTTTTGCTTCATCAGATTTTGATTCGGTTGAAGACATGTTTTGAGAACAATGTACTCATGAGACAACATTGTTTTTGTACCGCACGGAATTGATTTACGGCGTTTTCTCCATTGATATTTTATACTGCGAAAAAGAAAGCATTGACTCGACAACCCGCCACGTTTAACTTTTCATAACATGCCATCTCACGTCCGAGCTATTCATGACATTCATGAATTTATATAACGCACGTACTAATTCTCTTAACGTGCGCACTAACTCACTTAACGTATACATTAATGCAGTACGACTAAGATTACTGTAACGTCTGTAGGTGTGATGTGATTAAATCAACATGTAGTCGCACAACAAGAAGGTGGCTCTCCATGAGTTCCGAGGGGATCTAAGCGAGATTGCATTCGAAGTTCTTCTCCCAGAGAGCGCAGGAGCTGCAGAAGTTGCTGAGTGCTCTAACTTATCCACCATGGGCCAGTGAAGGCTGTGCAGTGCTGCTTGTGAGGCCTAAATTGGAGCGTGTTTGGAACTTCCACAGAGCATCTGATCTTTCTGTCGATGATCCTTTTCTTTCAATACATGGGCGCGGAGCTCCTCCATTTCATCAAAGAGAGAGAATGAAGAGTTTGCAAACACCAGTCCGGTATGGATGAATACGCCGTAGTGCTGACTGAAGACCCTTTTTAACTGATGGACTAAGGTGGCTACATATTTCAGGACACAAGCTTTTTTGGGAAGCACTTACACTTCTGAAGATAAGAGTAGATATCAACTAGCATGAGTAGCTGCAAGTGTCGAAGTTAGCAGTACGATGGTTCACTCAAAGGACTAGTACTATTACTTCCTTGTTATCTAGTGCCTGTGATAGATATCTGCATTTGATGTGATTTCCCTAGCTATCTGTGGCTTGATGCTGAAAGAAGTAGTGGTAAATTAGTGACATGTTCAACAATATATTGCTTAAATCTTACAATTTTCAGTAGAATGTTCCTTTGAAATTTTTTTCCGTATATTCATCATTAGGCATCACAACCTATGGGCTATGGCCTGCAGATTCTGCATCCTGATTGACCATGCATACCACTCTGAAGTCAATTATCATCAGAATTATCTGTGGTCTTTTTAATGTCCGTGCATACCTCGGAGGGCAGCGAAAGGAACGAAAATTTTCCGAAATTGTGAAGCCTGTTCCTAACGCCGGAGTTTGAACCCCTAGAGGATTTAACTGTTTATTACGCAGTTCTTCCGTTGCACGATGGGACCGCTTGAAATGCATTTTGCTGGCTGTCCTAGTGCGATGGTCGTTTGGAATTGATACACAATTCGGTGCTTAATTAACAGCTTAATTTGTTGGGTGCTTACGACATTGCTTAATGAACAACTTAATTGGACTAATGCAACAGCATCCATGATTCCAAGCCAAACATATGAGCCGTTAAACGATGACATATGGTACTAGTGCATAGTAGCACTGTTAGGGTCAGGAGCTGGTTAGCCACCATGACAGATTGTATAGGCGCCTCCGTGTTTCAAGGCGGGACAGGCTAATGGACCCGACGCGTCCAAGGACGACTACTATACTTACTCCATTAGTTAATGCGGTAATGATCAAACTAATGCACAAATGCTCCAGTTTAAAAGCAGGCGGCAAACCAAGCAAAAGCTGCTGCTACTTCCCACTGCTAACGATCATGATTAACCGGTCGGCGAAAATGAAAAAGGAGATTACAGCCCGCTTATTTGGTCTGAAAAAAATAATTTATAATTGAAATTACACTGTAGATGACTACAATTATACTATACTGAGGATGACTTATTTGATATAATTAAATTTAAAAAAATTTAAAAAAAATAGATTAACCTATCACGAATAATACAAACGAATACGAAAAAAACCGGTAAAAAAACTAAAAAAAAATCAAAAAGATAAAACAGATAAAATTTAGAAATAGTAAAAAATAAGTTAGAAATCAGAATCTAAAATTGAAATGAGCGGGACATATGATTAATTTGCGTGGAAATAATGAGATTACGGGGAGGAGAATAGAGGATCTAAAACAAAATGAACGAGGTAGGTGTGGATTCCCACTAAGCGCGTGCGTCGGTCGGAATGGAGATGGATGCCTGCACGTCACTACTCAACGAACAGCTCCCTGGCTTCTCCATATAAACGCACCCCTGACCCGACTCCAGCCCAGCAGCTCCACGCACCGCGGCGATGCGCAGACGCCGATGACGACGCCCAAGAGCCTCCTCCTCCTCGCGCTCCTCCTCGTCCCGCACCTCGCCGCCGCCTCGGTGTCCTCCGGCCGAGGGCCGAGCCAGCGCCGGCGGCTGCTCGACTACAACCAGGGCAGCGGCCACGGCGGCGCCGACGACGGCAGCGATGTGTACGTGGACCCGTCGTTCGCGTTCCCCAACCCGCGCCTCCGCGACGCGTACGTCGCGCTGCAGGCGTGGAAGCGCGGCATCCTGTCCGACCCGCGCAACGTGACGGGGTCGTGGCAGGGGCCCGACGTGTGCGGCTACTACGGCGTCTTCTGCGCGCCGTCGCCGCACGACCCCTATCTCACCGTCGTCGCGGGGGTCGACCTCAACCACGCCGACCTCGCTGGCCACCTCCCCGAGGCGCTCGGCCTCCTCGCCGACCTCGCCGTCCTACACGTCAACTCGAACCGCTTCTGCGGCCTCGTCCCGCGCTCCCTCGAGAAGATGCGCCTCCTCCACGAGCTCGACATCAGCAACAACCGCCTCGTCGGCGCCTTCCCCGACGTCGTGCTCCGGCTGCCCAGCCTCAGGTACCTCGACCTCCGCTTCAACGACTTTGAGGGCCCCGTGCCCAGCGAGCTCTTCGACCGCCCGCTCGACGCCATCTTCGTCAACTCCAACCGCTTCCGCTTCCAGATCCCCGACAACGTCGGCAACTCGCCGGCGTCCGTGCTTGTGCTCGCAAACAACGACCTCGGCGGCTGCCTCCCGGCATCGGTCGCCAACATGTCCGGTACGCTCAACGAGATCATACTCATGAACACGGGACTCAAGTCCTGCGTCCCGCCGGAGCTCGGGATGCTCACCGGCCTCACCGTGCTCGACCTCAGCTACAACAACCTCATGGGCGCCATCCCCGGCGAGCTCGCCAGGCTACAGAGCATCGAGCAGCTCGACCTCGGGCACAACCGCCTCGTCGGCGACGTGCCGGAGGGGATCTGCCACCTGCCGCACCTTCAGAACTTCACCTACTCGTACAACTTCATCACCGGAGAGCCGCCGGTGTGCATGCACGTCAAGGCGTTCGACGACCGCCGGAACTGCATCCCCGATCGCCCCGACCAGAGGTCCCTGGAGCAGTGCCACTTCTTCAACACCAACCACGTCTACTGCGACGCCTTCAAGTGCAAGAAGTTTGTGCTGCCGTCGCCGCCGCCGCCTTCACCACCGCCGCCGTCTCCTCCTCCACCATCACCTCCTCCACCACCGCCATCTCCCCCGCCACCTTCACCGCCGCCACCATCTCCTCCTCCACCTTCGCCGTCTCCTCCGCCACCTTCACCTCCTCCGCCATCTCCTCCACCGCCATCTCCATCACCACCTCCACCTTCTCCCCCGCCACCGTCTCCCCCTCCACCATCTCCATCACCGCCACCTCCTTCTCCTCCACCGCCGGTTCCAGTATACTACAACTCGCCGCCGCCACCTTACTACGAGGTGTCCCCGGAGGACCGGTACCTCTCGCCACCACCTCCAGCCTACCACGAGGCGCCACCGCCACCGTACTACGAAGTGTCACCAGAGGACCGGTACCTCTCACCGCCACCTCCAGCCTACCACGAGGTGCCACCGCCGCCCTACTACGAGGTGTCACCGGCGGACCGGTACCTCTCGCCGCCACCCCCTCCAGCTAGTCTCCCCACGTACGACTACTCGTCACCTCCGCCGCCTTCTTCTCCGCCGTACTCGGAGGTGTCACCTGAGGAGCGGTACCCCTCGCCGCCACCGCCACCGGCGCTGCCAAAGCTGCCGGTGTACGACTACTCATCGCCGCCACCGCCGGCCGCGTGAAAACCATATGATTGATTCTTTCCAGAAAATTTTTCATACATTATGATCATACACGTTTGATGTGGTAAAAAAGATGCTGTTAAATCTTTGTGTGTATTAATTACCACTTTCTTTTTTTCATTTGTGTTTCTTTTTCTTTCTTTTCTCTTCCCATTAATTTGCTTGCGTTACAATGCTCCATTGCGAATGAAAAATAGAACAAGATCGAAGAGGACGCAAAGCAGAGTGAGAAGTTTTACACTCATCAGCATCGTACAATATGTACGCAGTGAGATTCAACTATAGGCTTGGCAACAAAATGTAATTCTTTCGGTTTAAAGTAATCGTTGTGCTTAACTTAAATACATGTTCCTAATGGCGGACGTTTGTTGGATTATGCAACTCTCTGTATGAAATGCGATGCTGGAAATGAGTTGGCATTATGATCTTAGCCTTGAAAGATGAATCATTGGATGCTCCATTGGAACAGCTAAGATTCTGAAGACTCCAAAGTTCTTCAGTACCTGACCATCTGAAAAGTTGCCAACCGTGATGTTCTAGCAAAGGGAAGTCAGCTGAAGATAGAATACACAGCAGCAGGTTTGTTTGTTGTTAAAATCATCACACCACAACATTCATCTGAATCATCTGTGATAGAGCAGTGTGCGTTGGGATGTGAGAAGTTTGACATATCACAGGGGACACACACGCATTGCCTGGAAATGCGCACCGGCCGGGCATCTCGCTAGCTGGATGGAATTTTTCCACGGCCAGCTCAAGATCAAATATATATACGCTGTCTGTCAAATTGGTAGAGTATATAAAAGAACATACTAGCTGCTACCCCTCCGGTTACGGAAGGGAGGAAGTCGTTTTCGCTACTGCAGTTAAATAATGTAAATTTTGGTTCTTTTTTAAATATTTAGATTGATTATATGAAAATGGTATGTGTAAATTTGCTTTGAAAAGTACCTTCATAATATTGTAATTTATTAGATTTATAAATATATAACAATAGAAACGAGTAGTTGAAGTTGTATTTTAGGGACATGTCTAAAACGATTGCTTTGTATGACTATATACTCTTTAATTACAGTCTTGTCCATCTATCAATTATTGAATCATATGCTACTCTTCCTGATTAAGGGATGTCACCGGATTCAAACTTTCTTTAATACAAGAACTTAACCGTTGCTCTTGACTTTGCCCACGTCTCGCGCAGGCTACATAAACTAAACAAATCGCCTACACGATAACACCAGCACCGACGTGCATACAACCTTCATACCAGCTAGCTAGCTTGCTAATCCATAGAACAATCACTGCTACAAAAAACCAAATACTAGATGCTACATCACAGACGATTATCTAAAACTATCAGTATTAAATATAATCACAGATGATTTTAGTTTAGAGACTGTCTGTGTTATTACTAGCGCTAAAAACCGTCTATGAAAGTGAAATACCATAGATAGTTCGTGGTTAAAACCGTCTGTAAAGTATCACAGATGATTATTAACAAGAACCATCTATAGTATTATCAAATATTACAGACAGTTCTTACTTTGAACCATCTTTGATAATTCACAGACGGTTCATATTAAAAACCGTCTATGATAATTAGATTATTACAGACAGTTTGTTTTAAAACCGTCTATGATAATTCCACTATATTAATTGCGCACAGACCCATTGACCTCTGTCTTAAGTTCCAGATCTACGCTGCTGCTTTGAGCTGGAGGCAGGGCTTTGAGACCATTCGGTGAAAGGAGACTATTTGGCAAGAGTAATTGTAAATCCACTAAGTTATTAGCTAACTATGGTTAGCAATTTGTTCCTAATTGCATGATAATTTAGATCTAGCTTTTGGTGAAAAAAGAATTGAAGATGGTTTAAATCTAGCTTGCTTGATGTAGAGAGAATATTATTTACATCTAGAATGGTTTAGGGTTTAGTCAATTCATAGTATATTTTTACTTAATTCAATGTAATTAATTATTCTTGCTACATATAGCTACTTAATTTAGATCGTACATATATAGTATACTAATTAATTAATTCAGCATGTAATACTAAATTGTTATATGCATAACGTTGGACCGAAACTGGATATACATTGGGAACCGTGTGAGTGAAGAGTATATTAATGACGTTTCTGCTTTTACAAGAGCTGCCGAGGAGGATATGTTAAATAAGGGAGGTGGAATATATGTATGGTCCATGCATTAATGGCGAGAATCTAAAGATGTTTAAGAACCAAGCACAGATTAAAGCGCACTTAGTTTGAAGGGGTTTCGAAAAGGGGTATGGATGTTGAATTAGTCATGGTAAAGAGCAGATTACATAGGAGGTAGTAATAACGATATCACCGACGAATTCAATGATATGCTGCCAGATAATATCGATTGTGATTTTGATTCAAATATGCTATATGATGAAAATCTAGATCAGATGCTTCGTGATATAGAAGGGAATTATGATAAGAGAGTATGTTAAATTCTAGGGCTTGATAGAGAACTTGGAGAAACCTTTGATCAGGTGCTGCAAGTCAAAATACACAAGGTTGTCAGCCGTGCTTGAACTGCTGAAATTGAAGGTAAGCAGCGGTTGGTCCGACCAGAGTTTCACGACACTGTTAGGTCTTTTAGCGGACATAATTCCAGAAGGAAACAAGTCGCCCAAAACCACCTACAAAGTCAAGAAGATTCTTTGTCTGTTAGAAATGGAAGTTGAAAGAATACATGTATGTTCGAACAACTGTATCCTCTAACGTAAAGAATATGCAAATATGCATATATGTTCGGTGTGCAATGCATCCTGATACAAGCGTAAGAATCAATTAGATGACGGCGAGAGAATAGAGGTGAATAAAAGACCTCGTACTAAGGTGGCATGGTATCTTCATGTAATTCCCCATTTGAAGCTGTTTTTTGCGAACCCAAAGGAGGCAAAATTGTTGCGTTGGCACTTGGAGGATTGTAAGAAGGATAGAATGCTAAGACACCTTACTAGTTCCGTTCAATGGAGAACCATTGAAAGGAGGCTTACAGATTTCGGTGTAGAACCGAGGAATATAAGGTTTGGGTTGAGTATAGATGGAATTAATCCTTTCGTAACATGAGCAGCCGACATAGCACTTGACCTATGACTCTCTGTATCTACAACCTTCCTCCTTGGCTATGTATGAAGCGGAAGTATATTTTACTGTCGATACTTATCCAAGGGCCAAAGCAACCTGCAATGATATTAATGTGTACCTAGCACCATTGGTGAAAAATCTAAAAACATTGTGGATCGAAGGGGTATAGGTATGAGATGCGTATAAACAAGATAATTTCACTTTACACTCTTTATTGTTCTATACCATAAATGATTATTCTGCTCTTGCAAACCCGTCGGATTAGAGTACAAAAGGGGCCAAAGCCTGTAATTATTGCTTAGATGATACTGAGAGTATATGGCTGAAGCACTCGTGAAAAACCGTGTACATGCCTTCCATAGATTCCTTCAGAGGGCTCACCCATATCGTAGGATGGAGATAACTCAACAGACAGAAGGAGGACAGTTCAGCTCCAAGGCATTTAAGCGGAAAAGAGGTCCATGATATGGTCAATAATTTAGATATTGTACTCGAAAAGGGACGTAAATCGATGACCCACGAGAAGAACGTCTAGAAGAAGAGATCAATATTTTAGGACTTACCTTATTGGGAGAACTTAGAAGTTCACCACTGCATTGACGTCATACACGTAGAGAAAAATGTATGTGACAACTTGATTGGTCTCTTACTGAACATTCATGATAAAACAAATAATGGTGTCAATGCATGGCTTGACTTGGTTGATATGGATATCAGGCCTAAGTTAGCACCGACATTCGTGAAAGTTCCACCTGGTTACTCCGTCAACATGAAGAAACATGTTTCGATGAAAGATTTGAAGTTAATTGGCATGAAGTCACACGATTGTCATGTGCTGATGACACAGATGCTCCCTATTGTAATTAGAATTATTTTGCCGATCAAAGTCTGAGAGATAATCATGAGGCTATGTTATTTCTTTAACACAATTGCTTATAAAGTCATCGATCCCGAAGAACTAGATACTCTATAGGACGAGGTAGTGACGACTCTTTGTTATCTTAAGATGTATTTTCCTCCGTCGTTTTTCGATATCATGGTTCATTGTTCACATTGTGTGAGATAAAAATATGCGGGCCCGTGTTCTTGTGTAGCTGTACCCATTCGAGAGGTTCATAGGAATTCTCAAATCCTATGTACGAAATCAATCTCACCTGGAGGGTAGTATCATTGAAGGTTATGCAACTGAAGAAGTCATTGAGTTATGTGTCAATTACATAGCTCAGGTCGAACTGATAGGTGTGTCTCGATCTCGTCATGAGGGGAGGTTCAAGGATATCGGGACCATCAGAATGAAAGCAATCACTCTAGATATAGATACGTATGCTCAAGCCCATTTCATGATCTTGCAACACATGACTAAAGTGTCATCGTATATCGACCAGCACAAGGACGTGCTTCGGCAACAGAATTCGGAGCGGTTGGATGTTTGGATCACGAGGCAACACAATAGTAGGTTCAACCAATAGTTGAAGAAGTGACTTGCTAGGAGCTCGTCAAGTGATATGCTGACATAGTTGGCAAAAGGGCCAACATTTACAGTTGTAATATGGCAAGAAAATGACATAATGGGTACACATTCTATACACAGGCTCAGGATGTAAAGAGCACTAACCAGAACAATGACGTCCGCATAGATGTGTTTAGTACCAATGGGTTGAGGAACTCCCACTATGGGGTTCCTATAGGAGATTTGGGAGCTCGACTACGTGCTTTTCAAGACTCCTTGTTTTGGTGTCATTGGGTCCATCTCCCACAGGTGAAGGTAGACAAGTACGATGTCACCACTGTTGACCTCAAACGTGTCGGATACAAAGGCGAACCATTCGTACTCGCTAACCAAGTTGTTTAAATTTTCTATGCAACTAACTAGGCAAATAAGAAGCACCACATGGTTCTTCATGGAAAAAGGAGGATTGTCGGAGTTGAGAATGTAGTAGATGAGAAAGAATACAATCAATTTGATAAGTTGTGTCCTTTCAGAAATTGCATAAGAGTTGAGAAAGAACAACATGACGAAACCAGCTACATACGCATCGATCATCATAAAGAGCTAATTTTTAAAGAAAATAAGCAAGTGGAGTGATAAATGAAATGTCTATTTATCATATGTTTTGTATTTGCATTTATATATGTGTATAAGAATGTGTGATGTATATGTGAATTTGCATTTATGTACATAAGAATGTGCGATATATATGTGAGTTTGCATTTATGTATATGAGAATGTGTGATATATATATGTGAATTTGCATTTATGTATATGAGAATATGTGATGATCATCACAGATAGTTTTAAATTAAAATCATCTGTAATATTTCTAACCACAAACGGTTCTAAATTAAAACCGTCTGCGATATGTTATTATTACCAAAGGTTTTTATTTAGAACCGTCTGTGATTAAAAATATTACAGACGGTTCTTAAATGGAATTGTCTATGAATATTCCCTTATATATTGTGCTCTAGGGTTTGTCTCCACTATACTAATGCTACACCCTAGTCTTCCCTGAGCCCGTCGTTGCTTCCCCCGACTCCGGCGGCCCTCCTCCCCTGCGCCCGGTGCCCTCCTCCTCCCAGAGAATGCCGCCTCCCCTAAGCCCGACGCCACCTCCCTTGAGCCCATCGCCACCTCTCTTGAGCCTAGCTGCCCTCCGTCCCAGCGCCCAGCGCTCTCCTCCTCCCCCGAGCACTCCTCCTCCCCTGAGCTCGTCGCCTCCCCCGAGCCACACAGTGAGCTTTACGTTATTTTCTTTACTTTTGTGAGATTTGATTGTGCATTAATTAGTCATGTTAATCTCTGTTCATTATCTCTGAAATCTGATTATCGACTGGCACTAGGAGAACTATTGCATGATAGATTGTGGTTTTTGATTGCTCAATGAGGAAATTTGTCAAGATTGAAACTTTAGTGACAATCTAGGATTATTCTGCTAGTTTGAATTTACATTTGCTAGTTGTATATTTCTGTGCAATGTAGTCGGTAGCTTTGTCAATAGCTAGTCCTTAGTCTTTTGCTCAGTATTGCTTACTGTTGTCCTTTGGCTTGTCCGAATATATGTTGGTTATGCAGTAGCTCATATCTGTTACTTGTTTAAGATTTCTACCGAAATATGCTGATTCTGCATGCTCTTGACGTTGATACTATACTGAGGTAATATTCAATTAGACAATCTAGCAGAATTTTTGAGGAATTGTCACTGTGATCATTGAAATATTGACAAGAGTGGAAGAAGGCCAAGTTTAGAACTTGTGCAACCCCTCACCTAAGAGCAAAAATACACTTTATTAATCTGTGTGTTATGCAGATTTTCAATGCCTACTTTTATATACTATTCAGCATATTGCCTTATATATGTATATTCATATAGCATCAAAATGGAGTTCATATAGGTGAAATTTCAATTAAATTGCTTAGGCTCTAGCACTAGGAGATATTACAAGTGATCTGTGGGTTCAGATTGATAGCTCAATGATGAGAATGGTCGATCATATACTGAAATTGAATTGTTCAAACTTGAGCTCTAATGTATTGCCTTTTGCTGTTTTAACATTCAGTCTTGTAGTCATTACTTTATTTGTTAGACAATTAGGCTTATTGCTAAACTTGTTTATGTGATTTGTTATACTAGAAAATTATCAAGTTTTTTTTGGCTAAACTAGAGTATTGTCTGGTGATCACATATGCACTGATTTCCTGTTGGCCGAAAGTTTAAGCTTTATGCTAAATTTAATAGCCCAGATGTTCTATATATGTTTTGAGTATAATATATTGTTTAAATGACATGGATGATTTACATACCTATATGTTGATTTGGTTATCCAATTTCACCATGAATTGGCTCAAGAATCACTCACTTCTATTATCTTTTGAAGATGTCATCTGCTCATTCTTCGACATAGATGCGCTATCATCTAGAAAATCCCAAAAAGGAAGAGAACTTTTGAAAAGGCCTGAGGGCTGATTTACCTTCATGGATGCCGATATGTCTGGGACTGCTCTCAATCCTCGCTGAGAAATGTCTGCATTCCAGAGAATAGTTGAAATAGTTGCATGGGAACGGATTGAGATCACGTTCGATTCATGGAAGACCGTGATCGAAGATTAGAAAAATGAGCTGGTGACAGAAGTTTTTCATTCGTTCGAGATCCTGGAAGAACACAAGGCCTCCATGAAATGACATGCGTTGCTAGCGATGTGCAAAGCGTGGAAGAACTTCAAGAGCTTGCTTGTCAAGCAATACGTGGAAAAGGATCTGACACCCTTATATAAGTATCCATTTCTGGAACCATAATGGCAAGAGTTTATGGCAATGAAGACGACAAATAATTTTAGGAGTGAAATTATGGTGCACAGGGCCCTCCAGGAAAAAAACACGTACTCCGTAGATTCGGCATCGCTGGGTATTGTAACATCATGAAAATTTGGATTTGAAAATATAAAGTTTTTGAATTTCTTTTGCAAATGTGATTTATTCGAATGTGGAATTATGGGATTTTCTTGAAAATTTTGATGAAGGTTCCAAAAATTAGAGGAGAAACAAACATGTATAAACATTAGAAAGATGAAATCTAAGATAAGAATCTGAAAAGATGATCCATAAAAGTAAGAAAGAAATTTGACTTAGAACATAATATATCATTTCTGAAAATAATGGCATGAATAACAATGGAAGCAAGTAAATTAAATACCAACATTAGTTGAAAATATTTTTATTAAGTCCAAAATGTCATCAGGAACTTCTGTGAATTTTTGGATGTATTTTCATATTTTTCTGAGCTTATTGGGATTTTCTGGCAATTTCTAAAAAAAGCTAAAATCAAAATCAGGAAAAATTAAAACCCCAACCCACTCCTCTGGCCGCCACTTGGACGGCCAGGATCAGCCCACATCGCCCCGGTCGATCCCGCCTCTCCCCTTTCCCTGCTCGCCACGTGGGCGGCCGCGATTTCCCCTTCCCCGCGCCCCGGCCCATCTGGCCCATCCGCCCCACTCATCCCTCCCGACCGCCCGATCGCCTCGGCCCGATCTCCTCCGTTCCCGCTCCACTTAACCGCGCCGCCGCCCGATCAGTCTTCCCTGCCACACGGCTTCATCCGTGCCGTCGCGCCTTCCCCTTCCCTCTCCCGCCGACCGGTGGACTCGCCCTGTCAGGGGCTTCTTCCTCCTCCCCGCTCCGTCTCTCTGCGCGGGGCGCAGCTCTTTTCTTTCCCGTGGCACGCATGCGCCCGGGAGCGGCCGCCCGCTGCCTGACGCGTCCTCTCGCGTGCGCGGCGCAAAAGGCTGCCCGGGAGCACCACGCGCGCCAGGAATCCTGCTGCTGTCCCGCCGCCTGCCATCGCCGCCTGCCCCGACACGACCGCTCGAGCGGACAACGGCACACTGGCATGCGGACCCCACAGCACAGTAGCCGGCCCCACATGTTAGAGACACAGAACTTAAGGAAATAAAATAAAAAGAAAATGAATTAAAAACTCCAGTGGGACTCACGTGTCAGAATTTTTCATTTTCTGGCAATTCACAGAACTGATCAAATGGGCATAACTTATTCATTGCAACTCCAATTAAGTGAAACAAATTTCTAAATTTGTCTAAATTCAAGGACTATCCAATGAAACTCGAACCATGATTTTTGAAGTTCATTTGAATTTATGGTGATATTTTGAGTGATTGGATGCTTTTCTTTTATTTGGGTATTTCGCACGATTAAATAGCATACGAGGCTCAAGAAGAAGAGGTTGAGGCAGCCAGCCTAGAAGCTTCAGAAGACCAATATCAAGATCCCCGTGAACCAGACGAGTTAACACTTTGACCATTTTGAACCTATGATTTTGCAAAGTTAATTTATTTTAAATTATCAACATGCATGCTGTTATTTTATGTGGCAAAATATGTTCATTTCTAGAAATGGTAGTTATACACCTAATATAATGTTTGCTAATAATGATCCGTTGAAATGCTTGGACATGTGAACCTTGTCGCTTTAGCAAAATTTATATTATCATAGCTTTGACCAGTAAGTCCAAATAAATATTGCGTTGCTTAGTATTGCTAGATAAAACGGGGTACATAGCTGCCCCAAAAACAACACTTGCACAGTATGATATGTTTTGGCAGTCATGGTGGTAATGACTGGTGTATGTTGGATATGGTTATTTTATATTCCCAAAAGTCCAAATTGCTTATTTATCTGGGCGGATGGTTCGGGGGTATGGTGCAGGGGTGCACGAGAGTGTGATTTGTGGAAGAACCGCCCAGATACCACTAAGGACTGAATCTTGTTATGACCTCCTATGTAAAACAGTACAACCACAAGTCTGTAAAGTACAACTTGGCTTAGTAGATTTACCGGACCCTGAAAGTCATCCTTCCAGGAGGAGGTGTGGGATAGTGCAAGCGGCTATCTAGGTGACGGCTTGAATGGGACACTTGCAGAGGGTGAAGTTCTGCTATGGCGGGCTAGCAAGGGACGTAGCCAGCTGCTAGACGTTCAGAAGGAGAACATCCCGCACAACGTATGGGACCCACCGCAAGTGGGAGCGACCCATAGGGTGAAATGATGGAAGGGGCGAGGTACTTTGAAAAGTCACTGTGATGGTCTGCTCAACCACATGACTAAGGAATCGTGTGGGGGCAACGAGTTGATTATCTCTTGTGGTGAAAGTGTACAAACTCTGCAGAGTCAAAAACTATTCGAATAGCCGTGCCTACGGTCAAGGGCGGACATGGGAACTTAACTAGATATAGTTCTATTTCAAGAATCTTAGTGGGTGATAATGGAAATGTATAGGACTGCTGATGGTCCTGATTTGGAATTGTCCTGAGTGTCGTCCCAGTGGTAAGTTAAGCGGTTATAACGCTGAACTATGCTATATGGTGCAGATGCCATGTAATGGTGGATGGACTCTGTGTCAATTATAAGATCGACATACTTTACAAATAAAAGTTTTGAGTGTAAAAATTGCTAGGTCTTAGGGATTTTTAAGTAATTGTATTCAAAAGCACTCTCCGCAAAATAAAATAAGCCCGAGCCATCCTTTGACTAGCCATACATGTTATATATTGCATTCTGTGTGTTGGCTCGCGGAGCACGGGGTTGGAGTGCTCACACTCGCTTTTGCGACAAAATTCAGAAACAGGAACTCAAGGACATTACGCCTATGAGGAGGCCCCTACCAACGTTGGCGGAAGCCAAGGCGATAATTAAGGCGTAGGCCACGATGGTTAGACATAGACAAGTGGACTCTCGGCTTTGTGTGCACATATGTTACCGGGTCCCTGGTGACATATACTGTACACATTACCCTACTGGTCGCTTGCCTGTGGATTTGGGTTTACTTTTGCTACTATTTCCGCTGCATTTTGTAATGAAGACATTTGGCCAAAGCGGCCCTTTTGTAAACATTCACCCGATGTGGTGTATTTCAAATGCTGTAATATTATTATGCGATGTATGACATGATCTAGCAATGTACCTGTGTGCACTAACTACTGATCCAGGGATTAGTGCAGTGAAACACAGTAGATTCCGGATTGAAAAATCTGGGTCTGACAGGTATGCGGGTAAAATCCCGCAATGGAGGAAGGAGGATAAATAGTCAATTCTACATGAAACCTCCCCGCCATTTGCCAGGATCCCTGATGAGCGCGCCCGAAGCTGGATAAGAGCGAGGTCATCTACCGTGTCGGAGGCCATCTCCTTTTGAAACTCCACAGATGAGGAAGTGTCCCACCACCAGGAAGCCTTGAGTATAGAATCTTCCCAATGCTCATTCCAAGCAGTTAGGGAGAGATATTTACTCTCCATAGCCCTGGGATAAAAGGAGCACCCGGGTCACATGAGAGGCTTTGGTCTTTACGTTCCTTGGAAATATGGTTTTGCAGAGGACTCTGGAGCGTACCAGAGTAGGAAGAGAGCTAAAGCTAAGCACGAGGCATAGCTACGAGAGGACATTATGACACAAATTAGAGATGACATGCAAAGGTTGGTCAGAGATGAGATGCAAAGGTATATAAAAAAATCAGCAGAAAGCGACCACCACTCCTGTGCTAGGCAGTCCCCAACCGTCGGAGTAGTTGCATGTCTAACCCTACCTCAGAAAACGATAACTAATTTCCTGTCAATGACATCCTGGTAATAATTATTATCTCTAGAATGCTCGATCCATTGGTAGGCCTGTTGGAGTGGCTAATTTTGTATCGTTATGTAAGTGGCTACGAAGTGCAAGTTTCAAGTGAGAATGCCTCCGTTGCCCTGTGTGCTTCTTGGGGCCAGGCTTATTCATCCTGGCCCGGGGCCTTGGTGCACGGTATATCTCTAGCGCCAGGTTTTGCAATAGTGAATGTGGATGGTGTTCATACCAATTTCAGGGTCGTCCCGCTGCAGATGCCCCCTATGATGAGGTTATAACTCTAGGGCAAGCCATTGGAACATTCATCTAGTGGCCAAAGAGGGACATCTGCTTGGAGACTCCTGCACCGGTGCTAAGTCGACGAAAGCCATCTGCACCGGTGCTAAGTCCACTCGAGCTCTCTGCACCGGTGCCAAGTTCACTCGAACTATCTACATCCGTGCCAAGTTCACAAGAGCCATCTGCACTGGTGTCAAGTCCCCGGAGGCTATCCACACTAGAGCTACCTGCACAGACGTAGCAAAATCACAGTGCATCTAAATCTCATGCCTGGTCGACTACCGTGAAGTCGACATACAGACAAAGCGGTAAGGGCAAACTGAAGAAGCCCGATGATGAGATCCCCTACTTGCTGTTGGCCTAGAAATTCATGCTAGGCGAGCCATTGATCGTTCCAAAAGAACACCTCCTAACCTTAGGATTAGCTTACCAGAGATTACATACATATTTCATGAAACATGCCAACAAGCCGGAGGAACAACGACACTCGGGTATCATCGTCAAGTTTAGGCCGCACCATCTGCAGCACGATATTCATGACCGTGTCTTCACGGTGACCTTCGAGGACTTATTCTTTTTCTTCACACTCGACACCCTCAACACATCACTCATTCGATGCTAGACACTGTAAGTGTGTACAACCACGATCTACATTTATATAATACCGATAAATGTCATATATAACTTATTGCTGTTGTGTGTATATATATAGATACATGGTGACTAAAGGCAGATTAAAGAAATCACCAGTTGGTTTCTTTGACCCACGCTTAGTCTCCATGGATACCATAATAGAGGATGCATCTTTCGTCCAGAATTACATAACGACGGCATTGGTGGCTCTCCGCAACAAGGAATTCATACTTATGCCCTACAACTAGGGGTAAGTGCTGCACTTATGGCTATATTTATTGATTTGTACTTTATAAGCAATACGAACTTAGGTTTAATGATCACGATGACATACCTATGTAGGTTCCACTGGATTCTAATTATAATTATACCAAAATAGAACAAGATAATATACATTGATTCTCTAAGGAGGAACAAAACCGACTACATAGTTGTCCAATGATTAATCGACAGGTAAATACATTTCCTCCATAGATAACTTTATTGTAGTCTTTCCTTCCTTCCCAATGACTAAGCCTAAATTTTTGGAATTACGTAGGTCGTTCGCCACGTACGTTACAGATATACAGAAATCCAAGGGAGGGATTGACGCCCTATGACACGATCTAGATTTCCCAGTATTCGCTAGTACACATTAATCCTATATAACACTTTGTAGTAATGCCTCTTGAACTAACAAATTCTATTTTTGCAGTGTCACCAGCAGCCACCAGACAACACTTGTGGATTCTAGTTTTCCACAACATGCAACTACTCATCGATTTCGGGAAGAACTATGATACTCAGGTTTGTCAATCTTGCGATAATTATTTTATACTTATCAATTTATGTATGCATGCACGACATTGATCTTTCTACTAACAGGTTGCGTCCATCCCTACAACTCCGTTGAAACAGGCTGGCCTCAAACATATTCGAGAACGGTGTGTGTGTTTCTTGATGTCTAGAGTCATAAAAGAAGATAGATAGTTCCACAATGTAGAATGAATTTCACTGGAATAAGATTGAACTTAATTATTCATATGTGTATTTGTTCGAAGCTAGATAATTCATTTCAGTTAATTGATTTGTGAAATGAATGTTCTTATTTCTGAAATGAATGAATGTGAATTGGATGTATATGTACCGTGCTGATCTGCTTATTTCAGAGGGCATTGCTAGTATTTTCTGAGACTAGCCAATAAACAGAAATAGGTATATGAGTAGAAAGGAATATAAGATATGGTTATTAACTTATAACCATCTGTGATAATTGACAATCACGATAGTTTTTAATACAAACCGTCTGTGATATGTGGTATATCACAGACGGTTTCAACTATAAACCATATGTGATAGTTTAATATCACAGACGGTTTGTAGTTCAAATTGTCTGTGATTGTCGGCGGCACAGATGATTCGAAAGTCATATGTGATGACCTCATGTTATTACTGACCCATAAACTCAGACGGCTCATGAAACCGTCTGTGGTGATATTTTTGAACCGTCTATGATGATTTTTTCTGCAGTAGTGAATATGCATTGCACGTATAGCTTGAGAGAAATCTATGAGTGGTGGTGTCTTGCATTGCACAACCTTGCAGGCATGCACGTTGCCAAAGCTCTCCATCACTGCCTAACCCTCGCAAAGAAAGAAAGAAAACAAAAAGCTGTCACTGCCCACGGATGAATCGGAATCCGGTTCTTTGTGCCTTGAGCCGACCAAACAAATCAAAGCATTCCAAAATACTTGTCAAATTTATGGGATTCATCTTTTTCAAAATAGCTAGTGTATAAAAAACAAGAGCGTAGTTATATCAATTTTGGCATCGTCTGTACCTACTATTAATGATACGAAAGATCGAATTTTTTTCTTTACAAGCAAAAGATTGGATATCGAGTGATTGAGGCCCTCTTCATTCCACCTTCAGCTCCCGGCTACCAAAAGACAGAATTTGAAATAAACACGTTGACTTCTTAATTTCGTTTTTTGCTTTTTAGATTTTTTTCTTCTTTTTTTGCTTTTTCCCCTCTTTGCAGTGTCCATGAGATATAACAGTGTTTTTAAAATTTTTTTAATTGAATGACTTAGAAAAAATTAACAGTCGGTACAGTACAATTTTAATCAAAAACCAACAGCCGAAAGCCAGAATAAATGGGTCTGAAATACATCATTTGACAAGGATAAGTATGGTCCAAATTCTATTAACTATTATTTATATTTTGTGACTCATTGATATGTGCGTACAGAGCAGTTGAAAGCTATATTGAAACAGAGGAGCATCGAGGAGGTGGATACATGTCTCCATGGCGTGTGATTAGGAGACGAGAAGAACAGGTAGTTAGGAATACTCACCAACAAGCCGGCGTGCATGTGCAGGGTTTGTTTCGCCCGGTTTTTTTAGTGTAGTTTGCTCTGACTTTAGGTACACGCGGCGCGATTATTGGGCTTGTTTGCCGCATTGGTTATGGTTTTGGTCAGCTTTTCGATCGGGTACAAATAGAGCAGAGATGAGTCGGTGTTTTACATGTGCGTTACAATTAGGAGGTGTTTGGTTGGGCTAAATTATTATGGTTTATGGTTGAATTTACTGTAGCTGGTTGAAATCATATTGTAGCTGATGGTGGCTTATTGATATAATTAAATTAAAAAAAAATTTAAAATCAGAAAAAGGGTTAACCCAACACGTATAATACAAATAAATATGGAAAAAAAGAACGAGTAAAAAAGCTTAAAAAATCCAGTAAAAAATCAGAAAAAGAGGGGCTTAGAACCACTGGCTGATCGACAGTGCGTCTTCTTGATCGGTTAGCGAAAACTAATAATAGCCATGTGACCTCGGCGAGCGTATCCTGTGCTTCCCCATCCTTGGCTCCGTGCTGTGCTTCCCGTGCTTTCTTTCCACAATACATCTACACATATGCTTACTGTTTTCAATTCAAAACTTTGATCATGGTTATTGAGCAAACTAGTCTGGTAAAGAACTAAGGCTAGCTAAGTTCGTGGGAGGTGTGAACGTACATCCCCGCCTCCCATTTTCACGTCCTCTTCGGATTTGAGTTTGGGTGCCTTTCTTCTTCATAATGAAAAATGTATTTATGTTTAAAAAATATAGTTTGGTAACAATAATAGAAATAAATTTGTGAACACATTTTCCAAGACAAGTATATGATACTGTTTTTGGTGCCGCTCGGTTGGGTTGAAATAAGTTGGCTTATATCTGAAATTATATTATAGCCAACTAAAATTATACTGTAATTGATAGTGGCTTATTTGACGTAACTAAATTTTAAAAAGTTTAAAAATAAAAAACAGGTTAATCCATTATGGATAACGCAAATGGATACGAAAAAAAGAACAGCAAAAAGAGCTAAAAAGATAGAAAAAGGCGAAATTTAGGAATAGTGAAAATAAACCAGAAGCACAAGCCAAAATGAACGAGCCCAAATTTATGTGCTCAATCTATATACTTTTTTTTTTTGCATATTTTGATCGCACGTTCTATATTTAGAGATGTACTATTTGGTTATAAAAATCTGTTAAAATTTTGATTCAGGAGAAAACACACACATCGTAAATAAAACTGAGAGAAAATAGGAGAATTTCTGAATTTTTCTATTCTCTTATTTGCTCCCCCTTTTCCTTTGCTTTTTCTCCTTACAAAACTGGCTGTAAGCCTTCTTAATTTATAGGCTAATAATCTCCTACTAGCATACGTATTCGGACTTCAAGTTGAACACAACTTCAACTTGAGTTACACACGGAAACGTACCCTACTACGTCTTGAACTCTAGGTCAACATTATTTCTAATAATCTTCCCCTTAATCTTGACTTGACATACTCTAATTTTAATCTCAATGCATTATGAACTACCAACCATGCCTCCACATGAAGCGTTCTACATGCAACATACATGTAGGAACTCAACTCAACTGGTATGGGTCATCTAGATGCAAAGATTTTAAAACATTGAGGCAGTCGGTCTCAACTACGACTTACTAAACTCATAGTTGACACATAACGGTGACACATCTCCTCTGCCTTGTTGCGTTGCTTTCGGGATAGTTGCGTTGCTTTGCTTCTCTTGGCGTTGACTTTTGTTGCTCCAGCTGTACGACACACGCGCGGAGGCCTCGGGAGCACCGCTCGAGATGAGCATGAAATGGAATCGTCGAGACGATTTTTTTTCCAGCGACTCGCTTCTCGCCTAGGCTCTAATATCACTTGTTAAAACTTTAATACAGGAGAAAACACACATATCGCAAATAAACTGAGAGAAAACAAGAGAATTTCTGAATTTTTCTATTCTTTTATTTGCTCTCCCTTTTTCTTTGCTTTTTTCTTCTTACAAAACTGGCTACAAGCCTTCTCAATTTATATGCTAATAATCTCATACTAGCATACGTATTCGGACTTCAAGTTGAACATAAATTCAACTTAAATCATACACGAAAACGAACTCTACTACATCTTAAACTCTAAATCAAGATTATTTCTAACAAAATTTATCCACAAATTTAAACATTTTGCCTCTGAAAGAGTCCAAACACTTTCGGGAGGACACTTCGAGGCTAGTCTGTTTTTGTTTCTCGAGAGTCGAGAAGAGCCTTTAGGGGTGTGTTTGGTTGCCTGTATCTCCTTCGTCCTGGATGGGTGGATCCGTATAATCTGAGAAAGAGCATGTTTGGTTGCCTGTATGAGCGGATACAACCTGTATGAGCGGATGCAAAAATACGCCCTCATCCTGGATGGGTGGATACGCTCAAAATAAGCTTCACTAGCCATCCTGGATGAGTGGATGCAGTGTATCTTATGCGGTCTCATGTGTCAGCCTCTCAGGTTTGGTAGACTACATCCGCTCATACATGCAACCAAACAGCATTTCAGTTTTTTTTGTATCCGCTCATGCAGCCTCACCAAACATCTTCTTTTTCTGAAATACGATTCCACTCAGCCTGCATCCACTCAGCCAGAATATACAATGCAACCTCCATCCACGAACCAAACACACCCTAGGTTTTTATTCTCCTCGAGCCTTGTCAGAGGCAAGTTGTTCACTAGCTCTGTCCTTCTCAGTGCAGAACATCCATCGTCATCGATTTCAATCGTGTTTTAAGTATTGTATTTCGGCTAGAACTGACGATTTTTCTCTGTTTACTTGCACTATGTCATATGGCCACCTTTCTCTTCCCTTCTCTCCCGTGCTTCCGGCCCAGGTACTCGGCCCAGTTTGTTCCTAACCATGTGGGCCGTGTGGCCACCCTCCTCTTTTTCCTATCCATTACATATTTACAATATTATTTACATATTAAAAGTGATACCAATCCTTTTACGGCTGCTGAGAAAAAAATGTACACTAAATATTCTATAAAAAAAATCTGTTTCTCAATTAGGTGAGGTCTAATTAAAACTAATCTATAGCAGGCCATTGAATCTCATTAAAACATAAGAGAAAAATGCTAGAATTCACATAAATAACAAAACATCTTGCCATTAATCTGGCGGGTCCTAATTAAATCTTAAATATAGCGGCCATTAGGTGTCATCTTAGTACTTAAAGATATATCCATTACTTTGTAATTTAAAAACTAAAAAAAGAAGAAGAACTGATTGCCTCCTATTTCTCTACTACTTTAAAAAAAGTTGATGAGTGGTATATTCTTTCCCTTCCTACCTTCTCTCGAGAGAAGTTGTGCCACCAGATGGGCCATCATACTTGCGCTATTCCCTTGCAGTGGTTCGACCCTTTCACATCGTGCTCGCGGTGTTCTTTCCCGATCCCCGTCAACGCTCTATGCTGTCGATGATTGAGTTACAGATCTTTAAGAAATAATATTAGGAAAACAGCTAAAATCCTTGGAAAAGAACATATATGCTCTTTATTGTTATGAACTGGTTATAGGGGTGCCTTTGATAAGATAAGAGACTAGTCCTAATTACATTAAATTGAATGATCTTCATCATCCAGCCTTAAATACCAACAACAAGATGCCAATTATCTATCGGGGAAGATGCCTTATGGAACCAATGCGTCTGGTCGGGGAGGCAGTTATTGCAAGAGAGAGAACGTCTGATCGTCGATTGTTGTCAGCAGGAGACAGACGTGGGCAACAACTCCATGGTACGGACGTGGGCAACAACTCCATGGTAGTTGTTGTCAGAGACTTAGGACCGAAGCATTGTGCTATTTAGAGTAGATAAGACACATATTCTATCCATCACACGGAACGAATATTATGGAATCGGGTCTAGGGATCAGTTTATAGACTCTCCGTGCAGTTATCCAATCAGGCAATATGCATAGTGTTTCTCCCACCTGGATATTCGGGGTGGAATCTCTGAAGGTTTACGACCACAGAAATTCTTTAGCCTTAATTATTATTAAAACCATATTTAGGAAATTATTTAATTCTTGTTCGCTAGCCCTCGAATTTTAAGTGAATTTATAATCTTTCGATTGAATTTTCAATCGGAAAACTACCCCTTTAAACAGTAAAAGTAAAGAAATGGTTTGTATTTACTTTAAAGTTAAAAAATTAACTGGAAAACCAAAAGGTTTTGATGTTCATTAAGCTTCAGATCGGATAATCTCTTTTTACAGTAAGAGATAAACTCCTATAAACCTCTTCTAGATGAGAACTAGATGCTTGGAATCATGTGTCCACGTCCTGATGGATTGGCGAGGGTTGAGGCAGGCCCGTGAACTATGGAAATGCACAGGATGGAATGCAAATTAGTTGGTCCACATGCAGCAGAAGCATAAGGTTACGGCGAATACAAAGGAAAAGCAAAGGAGATAATTCAGGATAACTCTCTCTTCAAGCCTCCAATAAGTAGGGATGCAAATAGTGTGAATAATTTCCGTCTGACCGATCGACCGAAGGCTCACATAACGAATACGGAAGAGGTAAATAGGTATCCGGTACTATTCGTGTCCAAACCCGACTCCAAGGAAAAAAATATGGAATATGATACGGGATAAGTAATATCCGTCCGTATATATCCGTATGTCAAGTGATATGAGGAAATTTGTTGTGACTTCACTTAGGAATAAGATAACAAGAGGCGAATTGTCACATCTAAATAGATAGGAAATACCGAGTGTTTTTCCTTCGACATCTCACTGATTAGTCTCTCCGTGTTCGCTCTGATTGCACCTTACTATCCAATGTTCTATGCAAAGAAGCCGATTGTCCGATGGATTATAGAATAGATACGGAATGGAGAAATGGCTATCTGTCATTATTCGTGTTTGACTTTGACTCTGAGGAAAAAGTTTGGAATATAATATAGGATAAGTGATAGGTATCATCCTGAAGGAGATCAAAGAGAACTTTGTAGTTCAAATCTAAAATTAATAAAAGTCAATGACTTGCGTTTTACATCCGCTAAGAAAAAGAAAAAATTACTAAAAATTCTCACAAAAGAAAAACATATGGCCATCAATTTGGTGGTTCCTAATTATAAAGAAGCATCTACTGCTGATCTTATAATTCTTAGATTTAATCTTTTGGCTAGAGATGATTTGAATAAAAAAAAAGTCCAACCCCTTAAGCCCTTGCTTCTCGTCCAGTGATTTTCCTCCCCTTACAGTCTCGAAAAGAAAACTCATAGAAAAATGCTCACACGCCACCCTCTCCGATCTAATGGTTTTTAAAAAAGAGCTACAGCCGTGAGTTCCACTTTTTTTTTCAATTATTACAAGACGCACACGGACATAGAAAGTTTCCTTTGCGCACGCCTAGAATTAGGAAAACCTTAATTGTTGTGATTAAAGGCAGACACACTCGCACACCACAATCACACATAGCATTAGGAAGGGTAGGATAAATCTACCACATTATATAGTTCCTACTAAGATTTACTCTTACGCACTAAAGGTGGACATCATGATTTATACTTAGACAACTCTACTATATCATCAAGATGTAGTTACCAGCTATCAGATTCACCTAGGTCATCACAGACGGTTCTAAACCTTTATCACAGACGGTTTTGAACCGTCTGATTTATTGCGTTTGTTATAATAGGCGATTATCATAGACAGTTTTTGAACTGTCTGTAACAAGTCACATTACAGACGGTTCGTATAAAGAACTGTCTGTGAAGACCAACTATCACAGACGGTTCAACCACGAAACCATCTGTGGTAGGCTACATATCACATATGGTTGTGCACAGAACCATGTGATAGTAGGCGTTCATAGACGGTTGATACCACAAAGCTGTCTGTGATAATTCACTCTATATACAGATTTTTTTTCCATTTTTGGCTAGCCTCTAGAAATGCTAACCATGCCCTCTAAAAATAAGCAAACAGATCATAGATAATTACAGACCTTATAGCACACGACAATCATTACACAGATCTCACAAATAAATTACAACTGAATGAGTTACAATGGAATGAATTACAATTGAATTAAATGTTTGAACATTTATTAATTATTGTCGTCAGAGTTGAACTCTCCCTTTGGGTTGATGATCTCCATCATCAAAAGGTGGAGAGCTGTTCTCGAACGTTGGAGAGTTCGTTAAGATCTAATGTACTTGAGTTGATTGTCACGCCCTGTCGCTAGGAGGAGTAAAGTCGTAAACTAGACAATATAAAGTCATAACTCGTAACTTGTTCTTGATTTAGATAAACTATGCCAATATATTTTATGGTAACACTAATATAGTCTTGCACACCTCATAATTTAAATGAACGCATAGAGAAAAAGTCAAATCCTATATCACACTTGATAGCTAAAACTACGTCAGTCGGAGTAGTAGTTATTTTAAAACATCATTCCAATGAGATCTTGTAGCAATAATATATGCCAAGATGAGAAAATGAGAACTATCTGTCTACAAATTCCTCTGAAAAGTAGTTAGGTTACTCATATTGGTGTTTTTCAATAACTATAAGAGGAATATTAAAACACTATACACTTAGACTTCATAGAGCATGAAGCAAATCATACACTCAAGTGTGTCAGGTTTTATGAAGTAGGTCCTAGCTATTGTCTCTTCCTCCTCACTAAGCCTAACATACAGCATGATAAAGAAGAAGAGATAGTAACCATGACTTACTTCATATAACCTAACACATTGGAGTGTATGATTTCCTTCATGCCCTTTGAAGCCCAAGTGTACATCGTTTTTATGTTTTTATTGTAGTTATTGAGAAATACCAACATGGGTAGGCTGATTACTCTTCAGAAGAATTTGTGAACAATTGGTTCTCTTTTCTAATCTTGGCATATATTATTGCTATAATATCTCAATAGAAGAGTGTTTAAAAATAACTACTACTTCGACTAACATAATTTTAGTTATCAAGTGTGATATGGGATCTGACTTTGTTTTTAATTTATTTAAATTGTGGAGTGTGCAAGATTATGTTGATGTTACCATGAAATATGTGGCATCATTCATCTAAATCAGGAATAAGTTGTGACTTTATGTTGTGTAGTTTATTACCTCAGTGTCAAAAGAGGAGCTATTCTATGATCTCGAAGGACCTCCATGATGGTCATTCGGCTCTCAGGTATTTTCGATATGCCTCGGCCCTCGCATTTAGTTTCTCCTTTACTCTGGTCATCGCACGTATTCGACGAAGACTGTGTGTACACCATCTTAGGTGTCAGCTACACTATTTTCAATGAACATCACTTTCCAATGAAACTATAACTCATACATGAATGTATGCACATACATTTGCGTGAACTAAAACACGACACTAATACTACAATGTGAGCATAGCAAATTAAATCACACTAGTATGATTCTATATTTATAATTGATTAATCAATTATGTTTATAGAACTTTTGTCATAGAGTGATAATCATCTAGAATTATATTTAAGTGGATATTTGAAATATCATAACTTCAAGGACATACTTGACATAAAGCAAACCCTATCTATACTAATGTTTGGGGTCAATCCTATGATTCCAGTTTATGAAAAATAGTAACATTCATGTAGCATTTTATTTTTCAAGTTGTATTATCTATACATGTTAAATATTCTATTTTTACTTACCTTTTATTAGCAATGGAATCCAAAATGAATCACCACAAGGTAGTTTATTAAATTAGATCACCTACAAAAATGTAGTATCATACTCATGCACATATCAACCATTCATACATGTCATAGCACTCATATAAGTATGAAAATGCATTAGAAATCAATGTGGACATGCACATGATGCACACCTTGAGCTTGGCCGATTTGCAAAATTGAAACTTGGGTTTACTTACTTTACAATATTATTCCTAATCAACTCTTCCAAACTGTAGTAATATTTTTAAGTGAGAAGCTATAATAGGAATAGAGAAGGATGTCAAATGCATTAGTGTTGGCTGCAAATCCTAAACACATACAATGAGCTGCACAGATTATCACGCGATGGGTAGCTGAGGAGGAGGAGCCGCGCGACGGGGAGCTGAGGAGGAGGCGGTGGTGCCGGAGGTGGAGAAGGGGGTCGAGAGCTGAGAAGGCGCGCGGCTTTGTTGGAAAACCTAAGTGTGTACAGGAGTACAGTGAGTTAGGTTTTCACCTTTGTATATATAGAAGATATATTATCACAGATAATTTTTTAGAAAAATTGTCTGTGATGTATCATTGATGACTTTTCAGAAAAACCTTATGTGATATTTCATATATCACAGACAATTTTTATGACGAACCGTCAATGATAAATATGTCATTACATACGGTTCTTACCATCGGTTGCAACATAGACGGTCACGCTAATTGAACTGTCAGAGATAACTATGCTGCAGCTAAAATCATCTGTGATGGAACGTTCAGTGTGACTTTTTCTATAGTAGTGCAAGGTTTCAATCATCTCACTATTGCATGTTGAGATAACGTACTTTAGTAAGAGCTCAGAATTTTTTTTTTTGGAGTTTTGGAGTCTTCTATCCGCAATCTCAAGTATGTTATCATCTCAATAAAAATCGTCCTGCCAAAGAAGAGCAAAAAAGAGAAGAAAACTAAGAGCAACTCCAGCAGTACTACTCAAAACAGGGTCCCTACTTTTGATTTGAGGGCTCCCCCTACTTTTGAGGGCCCTGTTTTTTTTTGCATCTACTCCAACAGCACCCCTCAAATTTAAGCTCTCAAATCCATTCCACTGCAACTGACACATGGGACCCACTCCTCATTCTCTCCCTCTCCCTCAGTCCAACTCCAACGCACCGTGTCGCCGCCGACTGGGCCGCCCCGAACGGCGCCGCCGTAGCCGCCTCCACGCGCCTCCTCGCCCGTCGCCGAACCGGCTCGGCCACGACCGTGCTCGCCCGACCGCGCGGGACCGCCGGCCGCCGCGCACCCTCGGAGGGTGGCCGAAAAATCCATGGCGTCGGGTCACCACCACGCTCGAGACGCGCACCGCCACAGGCTTCTCGCCGCCGCGCCTAGGCCGCCGCCGCCGCCGCTAGCAGCCTCCACCGCCGGCGCGGGCTACCGGCCGCCGCCCGTATCTCCGCCGCGCGCGCTTCGGCCAAGCACCGGCCGCGACGGAAGGAGCCGCCACCGCTCGATTGAATCGCGGGGAAGGAAGGGGCGGTGGGGAAAGCGGGAGTCGGGCGAGGCGAGGCGGCGGTGGAGGAGGCGGCGGGGAAGTGGAAGGGGCTGCGGGAGGGGGCGAGGCGCGGTGGAGGGGTGGAGGCGCCGGGAAGGGGAAGGCGGCGGGAAGGGGCGGAGTCGGCGGTGGAGGTGGAGGCGCCGGGAAGGCGGCGGGGAGGCGGGAGTCGGGACGGCAGGGGAGGGCGCAGCGGGGAAGGAGCAAGGAGGAGGCGGGAGTCGGGGACGGCGGGGTGGGAGGGAGGGGGACGGGCGGAGGCGGGGGAAGGAGCAAGGAGGGAGTCGGGGACGGCGGGGTGGGAGGGAGGAAGACGGGCGGAGCGGGAGAAATTTCACCAGCGGGAAGAAACAGAAGAATGAGAGCCAGAGTAGGGGGCCCCTGGGAATGAGGGGTGGGAGGGGGATTTGAGGGGCTCCTCAAATTTGAGGGCTCTAGTAGGGGCCCTGCTGGAGTTGCATTTTTGCCTCAAGCCCTCAAATATGAGGTTTAAAGGCTCAAGTAGGGGCCCTGCTGGAGTTCTCTAACAAAGCCCTCCTCGTCCTCGCTAGTATCTTTGTCTTCATCTGGCAGGATATTAGGTGTTAGGAAACTTGGACTCTATCCAAGAGTCCTGATCTAATTGGGCACCCCACCGTAGACTATAAATAGAGAGCCATACCCCCCTCATTATGTACGCATGAAAGAAAAGCAATAAAGAAAGACCGGGAGTTCTCTCTACCTCTCTGTGTGTTCAATCTATTCTCTCTGTGATTCTGTGATTGATTCGTTCTTGTTCTAAACAGAGAAATCGCTCGGACTGGTCGCCAGCGACGGTTTCTCAACACGTTATCAGCACGACTTCGCTCCGGTGAACGAGGTAATCATCGAAGCACAGATTGAATTTTCTAGATCGCTTTTGAATCTGTATTTTCTTTTCGCGTTCTAGATTGAATTTCTACGGTGCAAATCTGCCCTAATCTACCGCGAGCAGACTTGAAGTCGCCGGCACAATGCCGATCGGTAGATTGTGAAACGGGGTAGATGTTGATTGCACTGTAGAACGATGCAAATCCGCCCCTAATCTACCGCGAGCAGATCTGAAATCGCCGGCACAATGTCGATCGGTAGATCCGTGAAAAGGGGTAGATGTTGATTGCATCATAAATTAATTTTATGCATTGTTTTTCTGTTTGGAGATTGCATGAGAAAGATTGCACGGAAATTTTGTTATGCATTTATTTTTTCATGCAAAGCATCACACAGAAAAAAAAAGATCAAGCCATTGCCGGCCTGAAGCCACCGGTCGAAGCCCGCCGCCCGCATGCGACCGGTCCCTCGCCGCCGTCGCGTGTCGCCGTCGGTTCCCCTCACCTCGGCCCGAAGCCATCTCGCCGTCGGCCGCCTTGGCCCTTGTGCGTGCAGCCCCGCATGGATGCCGCCTCGCGCCTCATTTTCCCCGCACGGTCGGCCGACCCCACCGCCGCCGCATGGAGCCGCCCTGCAGCCGGCCCCAGCCCCTCCACCGCGCCCCGCATGGCACTGGTCCCGTGCGCGTCGCCCCGGCCGTCTCCCGGCTAGAAGCCGAGGGGCCGCCGCCGCCGAAGTTCGCCGCGCAAGCGCTGCGCCCGGCCCGAACGGCCTCGGCCGCCCACCTCCCTGCCGCGCGTTGCTCGAGCATCGCCGCCCGCACGGGACGAGCGCCATGGTGCCGCAGCCGCACCTCTCGCGCGCTCGCGCGCGCCGCTGGCCCGGCACCTCCGCGTGCCCGCCCGGCCGACCAAGGCGCCACCGCCACGCCGAGGCGCGCGCCGACCGCGTCCCGACCACGCCCGCGTTGCATCCTCACCGCGGCCGCGATCCACCGCCCGTCGCCTCGGTGAAGCCGCCGGCTAAGCCGCTCTCGCGCGCCGCCGGCCAGTCCAGCGCGAGCGCGCCGCCTCGCCTCCCGCCGCGACGGCCGGCCACCTCGACCCGCTCGCCCCCGTGCCGCATTCACGCCCGCGCCGCCGCCGCGCGCCGGCCTCCTCCCGCGCCGCCGCACGGCGCCCGGTCTCCTCCCGGCTAGCCGCCGCGCTCCAGCCCTCCTCCTCCCGGCCACCGCCTCCCGAACCGCACGGGGGCACCTTGACAGCCAGCCGCCGCCGCCAAAAACAAATGGGGTAGGGGAAACCCTACCCCATCTATTGGTGCCGCACGCATGGGCCGGTTGGGCCGGGGGAAAGGGGGCGAGGCCGAATGGGCCAGGGAGGGGAGCTCGTGGCCCGGGTGGGGGGGAAAAGAAAAAAAGGGGGGCCCGGCCGGTGGGATTATAAAAAAAAAGCCCTAATAATTGCATACCAGTCCCAAATTTTTTGCAGAAAAGGTATCGTAATTCTGAAAATTACGTATAAACCCTTAAATTTACGAGCGGGTCCAGAATTTTGCAGAAAACCCCTCTGTAATTGAGAAAATTACGCGAATTTTTCTCTGAACTGAAAATTTGCGTAAAACCCCGAATTGCGAATTTTTTGAAATTTTATATTTTAGCATAAAAGGGCCTTGGGAATCCGAATTTTGAATTATTTTTAGCATTTGAAGCTTATTTATTTCTGCCATTATTATTCTCTGTATTTTCTGTATTTATTTACTGTTTTGGTTAATTGTAATTGCTGAAAATTGCTTTTAATCACTGAAATTAGCAGTAAAATTATAGAGAATGCATAAGAAAATTCTGAAACATTGCGAGAACCGTTTGTACCATTTATTTACCTGCAGTGAATTATTCCGTGCATGTCTACCAGCAGTAGACTTATACACATTTAGATGACTAGCATAATGAACTGGAAGTTCGAGGAGCTGGCCCAGCATGGCTAAAACTATCTGACGTAGGCATCCGATGTCGAGATTGTGCTTGGAGCCAGGAAGCTCCGCGTGACTATTGGGATTAGTGGACTGAATGACGCCAACCCATGCCTAAAGAGAATGATCAGGCACTTCATTTTCTCAGGCACCACTTCTGCCTCACTCTCAAGAATGAGTACATGGCAGAGAAGAGCGCGCTAGCACTCTAGACCGCACTCAAGAAGCAGGTTTGAGAGGCTAAAGTACATCATTCTTCCTCGAGAAGAGTAGGAGTGGATCAGACTAAGGTTTGCCGACTTTAAGACGGTCAGGGAAAACAATTCTGCGTTGCACAGGATTTGTACCCGAAAACAGAAAATTAAGAAAATCCTTCCACCCCAATGCAGTAAATCCGCACGCAACTATCGTCAAGATGGCTATGAGAAATACGCCGAATTGATTGATATGATGCAAGTTGCGGAGGCTCAGGACGAAGTTCTCCGTAAGAACTAAGTCACTCAGCTATCTGGGAGCTCCACTGGCCATGAAGCCAACGCTGGAAGCCACAAGGTGCGAAAGCACTTGATGAAGAAGGGGGAGGAAGGGTAAGACCGCAGCCCAGTAAGGCAAATCAGATGCTCCACGTGAGAATAAGGCTAGCAAGCCAAAATGGGATGGCAAAGGGCACATGAAGCCCACTCTGCATCGGTTGAGGGGGAGCATTCTGAGCAGTTGCCTGCGTTGATGGTGTTTGAGACCATTATGACAGCAGCACCCCTCTCGACCTAGAAGCAGCCACCGTCATGATTTCTCTTGAAGAGAATGTCACCCCGAGAAAAAGCGAAGAAGTCGGTGCATCAATGCATTTCGACTTTAATTGTCGAATTTGCATGGATGGTACTTAAGAATTGTTGTTTTCGTGATGGTTGGATGATTTTTGGAATAATTCATTCATTTATTCAGTTTATGATGGCATGATATGTTCTGATATTGGTGTATTTATTTATGTGTTAATTGCCTTCTCATGCATATTGATAAAATACCCTATATTAGAACGCGTGTAGCGCCCTATGGAGGGAGTGTGCTTAGCCAGCAGCGGCACAACGCATATCATCTTAAGAGAGAATAAGTATTTTCAGTCGATTCGTAAGAGCACTGGCAGCCTTACGACAATCGCCAGAAGCGATTCATGTATAATTGGTTCAGGAAGAGCCACAATGGGCACAACTTTGGTCATTGAAGAAGCCTTATTGTACCCAGAATCGACTTGAACTCTCCTAAGTTTTAAAAATATTTGCGCCAACAGTTTCCACATTGAGACTAAAGAAGAGTACGGTAAGGAATACCTACTCATTACGAAGCGCGAAGAGAATGGCAAAATAATATTAGAAAACTTCCTTCACTAGAAACTGGACTATATTATACCAACATTAAGGCGCTGCAGCTGCATACATCATCTGAAGACGGTATTTAGAAGCTCTGAACTCTTCTGTCTCTGGCATGACAGATTAGGCCACCTAGGTCTTAGGATGATGAGAAACATAATAAATAACTCGCATGGGCATAATATTAATGAAGAATTTCCCAATCACGAAGATTTTGTGTGCCCTGCATGTGCCACCGGGAAAATAATAACTAGTCCCTCCACTCTGAAAGTGAAGGATGAAGTCCCTGCATTCCTGGAACGCATCCAGGGAGACATTTGCGGTCCCCATTCAGCCCATCTCAGGGCCATTCAAGTATTTCATGGTGCTCATTGACGCTTCTTCGAAGTGGTCATATGTGGGTTTGTTGTCCACGGAAAACCACGCCTTTGCAAAATTGATCTCGCAGATCATTCGCATCGAAATGTGTTTCTTGATCATCACATCAAGTCCATCGAATGGACAACGCCGTGAATTTACTTCAAAGGCATTTGATGATTATTGCATGGCGATGGAAATTGCGTTGAGCACTCGCATCGCATGTCCATACCCGAATGGTTTGGCAGAGGTTTTAATTAAGAAATTAAATTTATTGCCCAACCCTCTTGCATAATTGTAATTTGCTAGCTACATGTAGGGGACATGGTCCTACATGCAGCAAATCTCATCAATCTTAGACCTTCGACCTAAAACATCCATTCACCTATGCAACTAGCGCAAAGGCCACCACCGAAAATTTCCCAACATTAGGGGGAGGAAATCAACCCTTTGATGAAGAATGTCGGGAAATTACGTGGCAAGCCTGGGGAATCCATGCAGATGACCCGCGCACTAGAGAAGTCCAGAAGACATTAGTAAAGCAAATAGAGAAGTCTAAAAGACAATAGAAGTCCAGAAGACAAGAGAAGTCCAGAAGACAATAGATTTGCAAGCATTAGCAAATCAACTGCCTGATCACTTTAGTGATTTGAAGAGCGTGACTAAGTCGCATGTGCCTGAACGCACTGCACCGGAGAGGGTTGAAATACCAAAGAAAATTGAAGGTATCCCTAATCTCGTCCAGAGGCCTCAGAAAAATAAAAAGAGGCGAGAACTCCGGTTCCTCGAATCCTTAGTAACCGGGGACGCCTGGCGAAAAAGGATAAGCGGGATTTATCACAGCCGATCATTGAAGTCCCCCAGAATGAGAAGGGGAGCCAGTTGAGACCTGGCACAAGTATGACACCTTCCGAAAAGGGCATACCGGATCTGAATATCCCCATCGGCATGGATGTGTGCGCACACATCGGAGCCGAAAAGCTAAAGGGACTTGCCACCGCAATTGAAAGAAGCGATGCGCAAGGTGAAGCTCCAGCAGAAGAAACTCATGAAGAAATAGCTATAAATTATGTGCACACGGGAGAGTCCCTGAATAGGACCACAGCTAATATCGATATCTACTTCGCAAAGAAAATTGCCACCATCATCGATCTTGATCCCGAGCCTGCATCGCTCGCTGAATGTAAGAAAAGATCAGATTGGGAAGATTGGAAGAAGGCATTAGCAACTGAATTGCTATCTCTGAATAAAAGAGAGGTGTTTGGGCCCGTATGCCGCACGCCTCCCCATGTGCACCCCGTAGGGCACAAGTGGGTATTTGTTCGAAAGAGAAATGAAAGAAATGAAGTAGTGAGATACAAAGCAAGGCTAGTAGCCCAAGGTTTCGCTCAACATCCCGAAGTTGATTATGAAGAAACCTACTCCCGATCATGAGTGCAATTACCTTTAGATACTTGATCTCAATGGCAGTGAACTTGAATTTGGAGGTGAAATTGATGGATGTTGTGACTGCATACCTTTATGGTAACTTGGATTCGGAGATTTATATGAGAGTCCCTGAAGGAATCCCTCTCCCGAACCAGGACAGAGCAAATAGAAATATGTACAGTGTGAAACTTAGAAAGTCACTTTGTATAGACCAAACAATCTGGAAGAATGTGGTATAATCGCTTGAGCGACTTCTCTGCAAGAAAGGCTACACGAACAATGAAGACTGTCCTTGTGTATTTATACGGCGATCCCAGAATAGATTCTGTATAATCTCTGTGTATGTAGATGATCTGAATATCATCGGGACAGCTAAAGACATAAAAGAAGCAAGCTCCTACTTGGAGTCAGAATTTGAAATGAAAGATTTGGGCAAGACTAAGTTTTGCTTAGGCCTGCAGCTTGAGCATGTCCTTGAAGGAGTCTTGGTACATCGGTTGACCTACACCTGTAAAGTGCTTGAAAGGTTTGACTTGAGAAGGCATTTCCTCGAAAGTACCGATGATTGGTAGGTCTTTACAGCAAGAAAAGATCCTTTCCGACCAAGGGAAGAGGGGAGGAAGTCACGGGACCGAATTCCCATACTTGAGTGCGTGGGAGCACTCATGTATTTAGCAAACTGCACTAGACCGGATTAGCAAGGTGCGGTCAGAGCCCACCAAAAGGCATTGGCGGGGCATAAAGGACATCATCCGATACCTCCAAGGAAGCAAGGACCTTAGATTGTCTTACGAAAGAATCAAGATCTGAACTTGATTGACTATGCAGATCTTTGGGTACTGTCGACCGCATACCGCTAAGTCGCAAACAGGCTATGTATTTCCATGTGGTGGAACCGCAATTTCCTAGAAATCGTCTAAGCAAAGCCTTGTAGCTACTTGACGAACCACTCGAAATTATAGCACCGTATGAAGTCGCATGAGAGTGCGCTTGGTTCCACTGAGCGGATCACCACATCCAGTAGTCATGTGGAATGAACATTGTGCAAACCCCCACAATTATCCAAGAAGATAATACAGCTTGCGTTGCACAAATGCAGACGGGCTATGTAAGCATATCAACCCCAAGTTCCTCTATGCTCATGAATTGCAAAGATGGACAAAATTGAAGTACTGCACACTAAGTCATGAAGACTTATTCACTAAGTCACTCCCCGCATCTAGCTTTGAAAGGTGCGTGTGAGAGATTAGAATGATGAGACTTAGAGAAGTGCAGAATTCAGGGGGAGAATTCTCTCAAGCCCGTTATTAAATCTTGATCATGAAGATTAAGTACCCAAAGGAATAAAGTCCTGAAGATCAAATGAAATTGGGTGAATTGTACTCTTTTTCCCTTGACGAGTTTTCCATGAAGTTTCTCGACCAAGGTTTTTAATGAGGCAATTCGTGCATCGCAGCACCACATGTATCATGTACTCTTTCTCCAAATTTTTCCCACTGAGTTTTTATGGAGTTTTGACGAGGCATGAGCATGTTGGGTGAGTGCCCAAGGGGGAGTGTTAGGAAACTTGGACTCTATCCAAGAGTCCTGATCTAATTGGGCACCCCACCGTAGACTATAAATAGAGAGCCATACCCCCCTCATTATGTACGCATGAAAGAAAAGCAATAAAGAAAGACCGGGAGTTCTCTCTACCTCTCTGTGTGTTCAATCTATTCTCTCTGTGATTCTGTGATTGATTTCGTTCTTGTTCTAAACAGAGAAATCGCTCGGACTGGTCGCCAGCGACGGTTTCTCAACATTAGGAACGAAGGGCGCTGCTAATCCGCGCGCGTGCGTTGCAACACGCGCGCAGTCGGAAGCGAGCCGGTCGGAGCGGAGGGGACGAAAAAAAAACAGCTTTCAACTTTGACCTTTCCATTTCAATTTCGAACTTTCAATCAACTTCAAACTTTCGATTTCAACTTTTCACTGGGATTTTACTTTCACTTGCGAACACTTGAAAGTTTCAACGTTTTGAAGACCTTTCAACTGAGACTTACCTTTCAACTTTGAGCTTTTACTCGAATTCGAACATTTTCAATCTTCACAAAAAGGAACCTCCAACTTAGTATTCAAGCTTTCATATTGGAACTTTCAACTTAGCGCTAAAAAAAGAACATTCCAAATGCAAGAACTTTCGATCGAGATAAGAAAAATTCAATTCGGGAACTTTCAAGTTTGACATTCAAAAAACAACTTTCAAAATCACACTTTCCATTCATGCAAACCTGGATTATTCGGGCGAAAAACTTCAAAAAAATCGCGGCGTGGCTTCTCCTCCCTTATGTTGCGCGGATACTTCACAAAAGTCGCGTACCGGTACCAGATATTGTACCGGATACGGATCTCGCCCGACACGCCCGATCGTATCCCGCACGTATCCGATTCATCGATTATTCAAAAAAGAAAATAATTCCCGATACTTCTCCGATACTGCTCCGATACTTCTCCGATACTTGTAACCTAATATTCCTCACCCCCACCCTCCATAACCCCCGATCCGATCTATTCCCCCCACCCTGCCGCTGCACGAAAAAACCGGCGCCGCCGACTCGGCTCGCCTCCACGACCGTCGCTTCTACGCCGCCTCCGCTCGCCCCCCGCCTCGCCCGGTTCCTCCGCTCGCCCGCCGCCTCTGCTCGCCCGTCGCTTCTATGCCACCTCCGCTCGTCCGGCTCCTCCGCTCGCCCGCCGCCTCGCCCGGCTCCTCGGCTCGCTGTCTCCCTGCCCACCGCCTCCCCACCGTCTCAGATCCAGTCGGCGCCTCCACGCCCGCTTCGTTCGCGCCGCCTCCACACCCGCCGCCTCCCCTCCGTCTCAGATCCAGTTGATGCCTCCCCACCGTCTTGCTGCCGCCTCCACGCCCGCCGTCTCAGATCCAGTCGCTGCCTCCACGCCCGCCGTCTCAGATCCAGTCGCGCATCCACACCCGCCATCTCCCCGCCGCCTTCCCGCTGTCTCTATGCTCACCGTCTCCACACCCGCCGCCTCTCCGCCATCTCAGATCCAGACGGCGGGCGTGGCCTGCTCCCTCCCCGCCACCTCCACGCCTGGCGCCTCCCCGCCATCTCCACGCCGCAGCCTTCCCGCTGCCTCCACGCCTGCTGCCTCCCGCCGTCTCCTCACCGTCTCTTGGCCTGCTGCCTCCCCGCCGTCTCCCCACCGTCTCTCCTCTCTATGTTGAAGATTTAGAGTGCAGACTATGTGATTAAAGTTTTTCCTCTTGATAAATTTTCAGGTTAGAGGGATCACTGACTTCGACTCAAAGGTAAGTTGCATTGCAAGAGGTCAATGCTTAAATCTGTCTTGTGTTATTGTACCTGATGGCTTGAGTAGAGAACTGAGAACACTGATGCACATTGATTCAAGATCCAAAAACCATCAATTATTGGACAGATAAATTTGTTGTCATATGTCATATTTTCCTAAATGGTCTAGTATTAATTCAGAATTTCATATTGCTAGATTTATCAGCATTGATATAAAAGGGGAATGAATTGCCTTGAGTGTAGCTTTTGTTTCTAGCATCATGCTCGTTATTGATGAGTGGTGACTAAAGAAAGGGCATCAATTGTGTTCTGATTATGTAATAATTATGGTCATTGAACTTGAATGCTTGCACTAGTTGTGATCTTTTGGACTTGTGTACTCCATGATTATCAGATTAAGTACAACGTGGTATAACTATTAGTCTGTTATTTACTAATGGGTTTATTGAATTCTTACTAAGTTACTATCTATCATCTAACTATCTGTGATTCTGTTATTTATTTGTATATATGTACTTATTTTTTCTCATTCTTCTTCGCAGATGGTTCATTATATTGGTCTACCAACCAAGAGGGAGAACTGAAGAACCAAGTAATTTGCTACTTCAATATTAAGGTGAGGTATTCTCGGTTTCTTAATTGCTTATAAGAATCCATTAATTTCTTACACACACACGTATCGCCGTATCAGTGTTTTTGGAAAAATGACGAATCGCGGTATCGCGTATCCGTATCTGTATCGGGGTATCCGGGTAACATAGCTCCTCCCCTCAAACCAGCGATGATGGCAGCAGCGTCTCATGGCATCCCTCCCTCAGTCCGATCGGCGACGAGGGAGGCGATCGACCTATGCTAACGGCGGCGCCGCTGAGCGGCAGCTGGATCGATGGGATCTAGCAACGGCGCCGACTGGCTAGGGTTTTGAGTGAGGGAGAAGATAAGGAGGAAGGAGGCGCCATGGCGGAGACGGGTATAGAGTTTTCGTAGGAACAAATGTGCTGCATGCGTGTGTTCCAAAGAAAAGATTGCATACATGGGAGCAAATGTCCTGTACTTAACTGTCTTGCTAATTAATTTTTCCTAGAGACAATTAGGCTTGATGACCACACCATGGAGAGTGCATGTACAACAAGATTGATGGAATGCAAATTAGCAGGTTGATCCACGTGCAACAGCATCCAAGAGATAGACTTCAGTAGATACAAAGAAAAAACTAAGGAGCTATAATTTTGGAGAACTATGATTCAACATGGTGCTAGGTGACCGAAATTTTCTTAAGCATAAGTCATATTTTTTGGTCTGTTCTTTTGTGCTGTGAGTGATGGCTTTTAGCTGTATTTTTCGAGACGCTAGCGCCAACGTGGATGGTGCATACGGTTTTAAACCCGGAAAATCATTTAGAAAAGCGGTTTTGAGAAGTCACTTAGAGAGGACGTCCTATTTATTTTGGCTTACGGAAAAGCCGAAGCCAAAAGTTACAAAAAAGCCAAAAAAGGGCCATCTATTGATCAACATCCAATCATATGGAGTGTATCAATCTCTATACAAATCCAACGGTAAAAAAAAATTGGCGTAAGACTTAAGAAACAAAATCAGGCAACATACAGATAGCAAAACCGTGCGTCAAAATGCAAGAACAAAAAAACCAAACCTAACAATCATATTTTAAATTTCAAACTTAACTGCACCTCTGAGTATATTTTATCATAAATAAATTAAACTATTAAATCCTAGCCGCTCAATTGTGCAGGCATAGTTTGTGTAACAAACCAAATGAAGTTAGACAATATAAAGTCTCCTTTTTGTGCGAATCAAGTTTTTTTTTTCTGTTTTTGAGGTGAAAATTGTTCGTGTGACTTAAAAAAATAACTAGGAATAGAATAGGATTGTAAAATTTTGGAGTATTTCATCATTCATCAATATATGTTTCTCTGTAGCGGTTCTTGGAAAGCTATTGGGTGTGCTTGTGAGTTATGACTCGTAGAACAGCCACTGCTCTCAAGTATTTTCATGGAGTTAAGCCCTGCAATATGGATTGCTCCTACAGATTCAAGCAAACCTGTTGCTATACACAGCTCTGTGCAGAAGTACTATTTGCATATCCAAATTAATTTGTTGAGATATCTCTTAATCGAACACAAAAAAGGGTTCATTTGGGGCAGGCATAAAAACCAAACAGCAAAGGCAACGTCCGGAATGCAATTCAGTTCTCGGTTTGTACAGACAAGCGACAGGAAAACTAATCAACAACTACTAGTAATTGGCATTGCATTTCCACTTAAACGGCCGGGTACATTAATTAATGATTTCTTCGCTCCATTATTCAGCATGGCGTGTACATACTACATACGAGACACGATCACATCTTTCTACTTGTTAGTATATCCTTACCGTGGACGTTGCTAAAGAGTAATGGTTCTTCTGCAGCCATGTACTGATCACGCTTACATATCATGCATAGCTCGTGTCATGTATATCGATCGATCACGTATACATGCACGTGCTGGAGAGCTTATTGATTGGGCTGTCGTCGTACCATGCATGCATGCGTCGATCGGGATGCATGGTCGATCTCGATGGTCGCCGTGTTAATTACACGGCAGGTGCCGGAGGAGGAACGTGGATCTCCGGCCCCGAGTTGGCGCCCCGATGGCCGAGCAGGACGGCGTCGTCCGCGTCGGGCTCCGACGCCGCACGGGGCTCTGACACCGGCTGAATGGAGTCCTGCTTCTCGTGGAATGGGCGGCCCGGCTCCGACAACGGACGGACGGCGTCATCTTTCGGTTCCGATGTCAGACGGACGGAGGCGTCGACTTTGGGCTTTGATGCAGGACGGAGGGAGTCGTCCTTGTCGGGCTCCGACGCCGGATGGACCGCGTCCTGCTTCTCGTGGAAAGGGTGCTCATCGGGCCACGACGCCCGACGGACGGCGTCGTCCGCGTCGGGCTCCGACGCCTCACGTGGCTCCGATACCGGACCTAAGGCGGTGGGCACGCCGGCGCCGGCGCGGAGAGGCCTTGGGAGGGTCTTGGTCTTGCAGCCGTCGTAGCACTGCCCGAAGCAGGCTTCCAGGGCCTTGCCACCTGCGAAAATTACCACCATTGTTGCCGAACGAATTCTGTACGTGCGTGCAAACTCAATTTGAGTTCCCAAGTTGGTGAACATAAGGTTCTTGCTTACCTGGACGGAGAAGGTTGCAGGAAGTCCTGGCGCAGGAGAGCTGGCAGCCCATGCCGCCGCCGCCAGCAGCGATTGAGGGCCGCAGGGGCGCGCCCGGCTCGCAGGTCTTGTCGCAGGCGTAGTTGCAGTAGTCAGCCATGGACCTGTCGTTGGCGATGCAGTTCTTGTAGCAGTAGTCGAAGCAGTCGGCGTCCGCGCCGCCAGCGAGCAGCAGCACGACCGCCACCGCCACCGCACTAAGACCAGGAGCAACACCTCGTCCGGCGGCCATTGCTGCCATCTCACCAGACCAACCGCACTTCAAATTGCTTCGATCGATCCGACGGGTTGCTATGGTCGAACGAACGGGCGCTGTTTTATAGCGAGTTCTGTCACGCCGGACGCATGAGCGACGGAGCGGCATGCGTGCAAGCAAACGAGTTCTTCCTCGTCTTGTTTGCTTCGGCGCGGGATCGATGGATGTGTCTGTGTGTAAGTAGTGTACGTTTTTTTTTCTGCAACGGCAGCGCAGTGCAAGCGGTTGCTGTCAGGCAGGCTGGAGCGCGCAAGAGAGAGACGGCCGGCGGCGGTTGCAGGGGTGGAAGGCGTGAGCGGTGTCCTTCGAGTGCGTCTTAACGTTACAATTGTTGCCGGTGTGGAGTGTCTAAAAGCCGGTTGTTAATTCAAATGTGAGTTCTGAAGAATTGATACTGGATGTGATGCGAGATGATTTTTTTTTAGCTGTGAACTTTTTTTTTTCATAGAGTGATGATGTGAGCTGTCGTACGCTAGATTAATATTTGGAAGTACTTTCATATGGCAATGACTTTGTAGTTAGTAACA
Organism: Dendrocalamus sinicus; assembly: GCA_036346575.1. Lineage (NCBI taxonomy): Eukaryota > Viridiplantae > Streptophyta > Magnoliopsida > Poales > Poaceae > Dendrocalamus > Dendrocalamus sinicus. The sequence continues at coordinate 27,018,325 of CM070643.1, read as the reverse complement.
ATACATCACAAAATAAATTAACGGTCAGCTTTTTTGAGATCGATTGTGCAAGGTCACATGGCGTCTTACATTTTGTAGCAGTGGGAGTAAGATTCGTACAAATCAAAGAAGCACAACCGAAAGCTAAAGCACAAAATGATGAAACATAAGTACAGACCTACGTACTACCCCGATTACAAGTGTCTTCCATCTTTAGTTTTGGACACAAGAATTATAAGCAACATAAAGAGGAAATTCTTTATTTATCACTCAAATTTGATCCAATCCCTCGTCTGCCATTGGAAAATTATCAACTTTGAGTGTCAAAGAAGCAACAAGACTACCGCAGTCCAAGACATGATCCGCTTTGGTCACAACGCAAGAAAGTTCTCCAAAAACTGGTTCTTGGAAAAGAAAAAAAAAGGTGGACATGAATAGTTTATGAAATGAACTGAATTTTCAAGAAAATTTTCAACTCCGTTTTGAATTTGATTCCTCTTGATCCATAGCCTAATCTAGATCAAACCCTAGTCGTCCACGTCACCAATTGCTGCCGACATTGCTTCAATGGAGAGAATTTGCGCTGGCACTGTTCATAACCCGACAAATTCCACCGCCGCCTCTAGTTTTGCCGCCGCCCGAGCTCTCTCACCACGCCTTCCCATGCCTTCCCGAACGCGCTACACACCGCCGTCGCCATTGTCCCCTCCCCGGTGCCAAATCTCCTCCCGACCTTATTTAATGCCCGGACCTCTTCAGAGTACCACATGGGAGTCCAGTGAGCCCCTCTACACCCCAATTAGACCCCTCGACTGGAGCATCGCCAAAGATTGCTGGAATTCCTCAAGTGAGCCCAATTTCAAATTCTTTGCATCCAATTGATTTCATTTCAATTGCTTGCTCTCGTAGCTTTCTCAAGTCCCCAGAAGCACCCTCAAACCCTTGCCCTAGCTCCCTGAGCTTCCCCTTGTCTGCCATCATGGTCCGCCGCTTGGTTGAAGCACCACGCCGTGGACAGCCCGGCTCCGACCACCACTGCCCAAACCGCCACCACTCAAGCCACCCTGACCACCCCTAGATGGGTAAATAGCCGCTAATTTCAAGGATAATCACCCTTATGGCTCCTGTGCCGTCAAACACCATACCGAGCTCTTGATCTCGCCGTCGGCGAACGCCGCCTCCCCAGCCACCACTGACCCCAAAAATGGACTCCCTGCATCCCTAGGAACCCAACCATGGTCCCCATTCTGTCGCAAATGACTGTAGCGCCGTCAGTCGCCATTGCTTCTCTCCCCTGTTCTCGGCTGCTACAGTGCGTGCGGGAGGAAGACGATGACACTGTTCGTTTGGGCTGCACAGTTTTGGGCCAAATCAGTTGGCAGATCAGGCCACAATTCTATTGTAGCGATCGGGTTTGGCTTGAACAACGTTGGGACTCGGAGTGAACAGTGAAATTAGGTTTGAACAGTACCCCCGCCCGATGTGAATAGCAGAAACCTGCAATTAATAGTAAAATACCCATTACTGTTCACAAAACCCAAAAATATAACTTTATATCCATTTCGACCGTTTCAAGCCCACTGATCCATTCCCCATCTCCATTTCACCTTTTCGGACCCCTATAAACCCAAAACTTGTTTTATTTGATTTTTCTTGGATTTTATTTCTTATTTCCTAGCTCAACCATTCGATCATGGAGCTTTTTTTTATTTGTGCTAGCACACGATGTCGAAGGTCGACCAATTCAAGAAGGAGAAACTTAGGATAAAGCTCAAGATCGAGAAACAGAAGAATACAAAATTGTAGAATACATTAATTCGCAAGGCAAGTCACATATCTTTGATCATATTGAATCTATATTCCTTTAATTATTTATTTATCAATACTTTCATTATGTTATTTATGCACTGTTATTTCATTTACAATAACTGTTTAGAATGACATGATATTAGCTAATGTCCTACCACCCGAAAAAGCCTTGTTTAATTTGATGGTCATATTTAGGAACCCAACAAACTTTTTTACTACTAAGAGTCTTGGTAGTTTGCTGATAGAATTTTAAAAGTGGTTTTAAGATAAGGAGGTATCACGAGAAGCCATGAGATGGCCCAAGCCCATGACCTTATCCTAGGGTGGAGGCTTGGTATGGAATGGTGGCAGTGCCGCAGGAGCTGAATATGGGTTTGTGAGAGGAAATTGCCTCAGTGAAAGTATAAGGATTATGCCCTTATGTTAAGTAAAGAACATAGCAACCGCTCAACCACAAGCGTTGACTTGTCAAACCTGGTTTAGTAGCTGCTTAAATCGATTGAATATCTACATAAGGGCATGATATACTGTTCCAGGAGAGGGAACAGCCGGTGAAGGGTTGTGGTACAGAAATGGTAAAACCATACTTTCACAACGGTAGGCTCCGCCCCGTCAGGACCGTCGTATTTCCATGACAGGGGGCCCATAGTCTACCAGGTAGAGGCTACATAAAGAGATGAGTAGTGAAGCAATCTTGTTTTCTTAACTCAATCATGAGGATTGAGGAATCTTGTGCGTAAAGTTGGGCAACTCTACAGAGTCATTTACAAATAGTATTTGAATACACCGTGCTTCCAGTATATGAAGCTATGTTTAATGGGTGATTCCAATAGCAAAGCATAAGTAAATTTGGAAATGTTTTGGAAATGTGGAAGTCTGTTAATCAAGTTTTGAAACCCCCAAATTCCTTAAGAAGTTTATGATTTGATATCTTGTGTTTAGAAACAAAATGTTTACAAATAAAATTGCATCCACATAAAATAATAAACTATTTTACCCCACTCCATGGCAAACTCTTGTATGTAGTTAAATAGCATTTCCCATATGACTTGTTGAGTACAGTTGGTTGTACTCATATTTACTAAAATCATGAACAGAGAATACTTGTCAAGAAAATGAAGGAGTCTATTAAAATAAAGCTGAACTCTACGATATAGACGACGCCTGGTGTTAGGTTTTATTGTACATGATGCATGCATACCTGTGGAGTTTCTTTCGTATTGTAATATAACTTTGGGTTGTACGTCCCTTTGTATAAAATTTAGTTGCTAAGTCTTAATTTTGTAATAAAGTTTAGTTTTTTTATGCTTAAGCTTGTAATGGCAATGGTGTACACTCACCTACAGTACTCACAACTGAACAATCTTAGACAGTTGCGAGGGCATCTTAACAACCCCAGAAATGGGGGTGTTACAGTTTTGGTTCACAGCTTAGAGGCTTAGACTGGTTTTGCTAACCTAAATTCACATATTTGAGTTCATACAGTTCTCGAGTGGCTATCATTGGTTAGCAACGATTGCCTGGCTGTTTAATTGCCGGCGTGAACTAGAAATTTAACTTGATTCAAAATGAAATTAGAAAATTAAATTAAATGATTCGTTTGTCCCAAGGGAGGGCTATCGTGGGGGCCCAAACATGCGCTTCTTTAAATTTCGGCCTAATACGATACAGTCCGTGTCGATCTGCGCATATCCTACAACCTCATTTTTACCCTGAAGAATTTGGAGCTGTTGACCAAAATAGTCACCATCCGGACAGGCACAAACGTAAGATGCAGTATGTGCATACTAGATTATATATTCCAAATCTCAGTACGTACATAATGCATGCATAGACCTATCGGATTAGGCAAACATATGATCGATCTATGCCCGGTTTACAGATGTATCACTTGTTCATCTATAGTATATCATCTATCATGCATGTGTAGCAATTGATCAGAACTCGCTCTACATATACTTATTATGCTATATATCTTGCGGGCTCTACTTAATTAATCTTATGTATAATGTATGTCGTCACGTATCCATGCATCAGTTGTTGCTGCTGCTGCTGCTATTGGACGACGTCACGGGGGCCTTGTGGGGACACGGCGGCCTAGGCAAGGGCTTGGGCGGCTTCGGTGGCGCCGGCTTCGGCCTGGGCGGTGCGGGCTTTGGCGGGCACGGCTTTGGACCGGACTTCGGTGGTGTCGGCTTTGGTCCGGGCTTTGGCGGGCCTGGCTTTGGCTTCGGGCTGTCGTGGTGGAAGCACTTGAGGCCGCACCTCTTGAAGCAAGCCACCCTCGCAGCGCTATCTGTAGATGCACACGTACACAAAAGCAAGCCCATATGGACCGCGTTAAAAAGCTAAACCTAAGATTAATTGTTGGTTAATTACTTGGCCGGTCATAATTACGTACACGGTGGCAGGGAAATGCAGGAGTCGGCGACGCACATGTGGTAGCAGACGGCCGCCGGCACGTCCTCGAAGCAGTCCTCCACGCACTCCTTGCACTTGTGGTCGTCGTCGTCCCTGACGCCGCCTTTGGTGGAGTCGACGGCGTCGTGGTGGTGGTGGTAGCACTTGTGCGTGCATGCTGGACGAGTAGCACTTCCAGTGGTCGTCGTGCTCGTGCTGGTCCGCCCTTGCCGCGGCAATGAGCGCCGACACGGCCAGGAGGACGGCGAGCTTGGCCGCCGCTTCCGCCGCCTTGGAGTCCATCACTACTAGAGATAGGCTCATTATAGACGGTTCGGAACCGTTATCATTTTCTGAATCGTCTGAATTTATATGTCTGTAATAATAGGTGGTTGCATAGACGGCTCTCAAACCGTATGTGATAATTACAACACAGACGATTTTAAAAAAAATTGTCTGTGATATATCAAGTATCACAGATGGTTCTTTAATATAGCCGTCTGTGATATATCAAGTATCACAGACGGTTTTTAGAAAAAAAATCATCTGTGATATATCAAGTATTACAGACAACTAATACTAAAAACTGTCTGCAATAGCTATTCAAATACCTATATTATTTCCTGTTTTTCAGCTAGCCTCAGAAAATGCTAGCCATACCATATGAAAACAAGCAAACAAATCACATATATAGCACACGACAATCATTACACAGATCTCAACTAAATAACGTATATTCGAATGAATTATTTGATTACGCACAATTAAGTGATTACAATTATATCAAATATTTTAACTTCTAATCATCGCCGAGGTAGAACTCTTAAGTCTTATTTATGACCTCCGCTATCAAGAATTGAGAGCGCTTTCCTTGAATTTTGATGAGTTTGTCAAGATCGATTACACTTTGATCGAATTCCACGCGCTGTCGCTAGGAGTAGAATTAAGTCATTATCATATGTATGTATGTATATATATATATATATATATATATATATATATATATATATATATATATATATATTAATAATCACAAAATAATTATTGATAGGTTGATAAACATCTGGATTATTCGTCTTAGCATCCATGATTTCCTCCATATAGTGGCAAACGTAGCTGCTAGTGGCACTATAAAAATAGAATTACATATATAGGTATTGTCAGTTCTAGAGACATTATAATGAAGTGTGATATAAGATTGTTGTATTGTAGCGGGTACTGGAGATCGCGTCCTGTGGCGTAGTGTGGAGCTGGATTCTTTGTGTCTCCCTCCATGGGCAATGTAAGCATTGAATGACCTATGTGATTACAAAAAAGTTACCCTCGACCATTACAAATGAAAGAAAGACTATAATAGAGTTATATACGGAGGAAATGAGTTTACCTGTCAATTGTTTATTGCTCACAGGTGAAGTCATGGTTGCTCCTAAGTAGAGAATCAAGGTATATTATCTTGGTTCGCTTTGGTACAATCACAATTAGAATCTAGTGACCCTTAGTCACGTATGTCATCATAGTGATTAATTCTAAGTTCATGTTGCATATAAAGTACAAATAAAACTTGTTTATCAACTAGTGGAGCACTTATCCCTGATTGAAGGGTACCATGATGTAGTCCTTGTTACTGTGAGCAAGCAATCCCCTCGTTATGTAATCTTGGATGAATGATCCGTTATTGTTGATGGATTGCTTAGAGACCAAGTGTGGGTCTAGAAAACCCATTGGCTATCACTGTCACCGGACTTGTTGAATAATGGATCTATACATAAGCAATGAATTATGACATTTATCGGTTTTATGTGAATATAGAACTTGATTGTATAGTACACTTACAATGTCCAGCATCGTAGAAGTGAGGCGTCAAGTTCGTTGAGATTGAATAGTAAGAATAAGTCTTCGAAGGTCACGACGAAGTAGCTCGAGTCATGGAGGAAATGCGCCTCTGTGTATCTCACAATGAATCCACTGTGCCAGTTTGGCTTCATGTTGGACCTCTGCATGTACCAGGTATGCAAAGTCCTGCAAACTAGTCCAAGACTGGTTAATTGTGACTCGGGGACCAACGACACTCCGAGCATGAACTTTCATTCCTTGGAAGGTGCCTTAATCTTCTTTGATTCTGCCTTGGCGCCTCACTTGTGATACATTTTCGGTATTGCCTTTACAGGAGCTGATGCACTGGCCTTTTGAAGAGGAGCTTGAGGTGGAGTCATAGAGTGTTCCGTTTGATAGACATGGTCATTTGGAGATCGCGGCATGGAAGGGTCCAGGGTGATGTCCATCTTGGGCCACTAGAGGAATGTGTGGACGACATCCCCTAGTGTTATGATTTCTCTGTTTGAGGGCCTCTCCCGTGGGATGGCCCTAAAAACATCATTAACCCAGTCCACCTGGACCTTCATAAAACTAGTGTCTAGCTGGGCACTGTGCACTAATGTCCCTGGCAGGCATGGATATGCCAACCCCTGCCCAGCATCAATTGGAATGGAGCCAACAACTCTGATTCTGAGGATGCACGGCGTGGCCTCCTACATAATGATACACGATGAGATAAGGTATCCACCAGATTTATCTATGTAGCATTCTAGAGATGTACATTACCTGATGTTGTCGATAGGTAAGTGGGCGTCGCTATGTTCAGAAAATGGTGCAGACATATAGCTACTCCAACGTTGAGGGGGACTGGGCATCGTAATAACGGGGGTAGCTTATGACTGGTTACAGACTTCTCTTAGTTCATTCCTCAATGCATCTATCTCTTCGAGAAGTGAAGTAGTTATGTCCTCAAGTTTTGCATCAAAATCCCATTTCATACATTCCTCGCGCTTAGCCTTGGATCTCTTCTTACTCCTACACGCCTCAAAGTCATTTGAGAATCCGTTCCTCCAAGATATGTAAACCCTTATGCCTCGCGTGCGACCTGAGTGCTCCTTGTTTCCTAGGGCCATGGATAGTATTCCCTCTCCCTGACTTCTTGGAAGGAGCCTTCGAAAGATTTGGTAGTTAATGTTTGCTGCAAGAGGTAATCATGTTATTTTAGACCCCATGAAGTTATTGAACTATTAACATCTAGGCAGTTTAACATATCTTACTAGGCATTGGGACACTTCCTATCTGCTGATTTCTGAAAGAGGCGACACCCGAAGACGTGGTTGATGACCTCGCTCTTAGCTAGTTTCGAGGGCGCTCGTTTGTGATCCCAGCAAATGGTGGGAAGGCCTCTGATCGGATTGCGACCTCATCTTTCATCCTCCATTGTGGGATTTTACCCGCGTATCTAGTGGTGCTGAGTCTGTGGGGGTGAGTGCTTCGTGCCTAGAGTGCCTTGTGTGCCACACTTTCCTATTGAAATTCGGTCGTCGTCTTTATCCGCACAAAGGCCTTCTATGTTTCCGGTGACACAAACGGATACCTCGTGAAGGGCGTGTGATCCTTAGTCATGTACTGCATGATAAGAATGCTCTTGAAGGTCTTCCATGCTTTTCCCATCGCGAGGAGCGCATGCCGTTGCACGAGTTCCTGGACTTCTGTTATGATCTTGAATGAGTTTGAAATTTTCATGCACAACACTTTTCTCTTGTCTTCTATCAAACCTTCCCAATTTGCTACAGTGATAGGGACCCGTTGCCTTCCGATTATCCCGCAGGTAGTCCGAAATGCTGCAGCCGCTATCTTCAGTTGCAGAAGAATCCCATCCGGTGAGACTTCCGTGATGGTCATTTGGTCCGCTAGACTTTTAGATATTTCTCTGCCATGCTTAGTTACCGCAGTCTTCGGAGCGTCAGACCCATTTGATGACCTCGATGACGACAACGTCTCTCTTACAAAAAAAACTAATTACAATGAGCTGTGAGCGTAAACATTAGCACATGGTTGATCTTACAAGAAATAAGAACATCTGGTGGCGTATATTATTACTACAAGGTCTCTTTGCAATCCTAACATCCCAAATCACACAGCTTAGTGTCTCAGATTCTACAAAGTAAGTTATGGTTGGAGTCTCTTCCTCCTCATCATTCTATGTGTTGGGCTTGGTTATTGTCTTAGGCATAAGAGAACCTTTGGGCTACCACGCCCTTCGTTTACAAATAAAGGGCACGGCATGCCAAAGGTTTTTTATACTTAAGACAGCAACCAAGTCTAACATACAGCATGATGAGGAGGAAGAAACAACAGCTATAACTTACTCTGTAGAACCTGACACTCCAAAATGTATAATTTTTCATTCCAAATAGATCTTGTGGCAGTAACAAATTGAATCACAGCGGACACTAGAGTGTGTGATTTGCTTCATACCCTTCGAAGGTCTCTTTGGCATATATTATTGCTTCAAGGCCTCTTTAGAACACACTAACATGCCATTCTAAATAGATCTTGTAGTAATAACACAACCCTCTATCTCACTTAGAAACAATAGCTTCAACAATTTATCTCTAAATTCATTCCCTATTTATCCCTAGCTACTCCTACTACATCGATTCGGAGGAGAGGACATGTAAGAACATTCAGCGACATATATTATTGCTATAAGGCAATAGAAAAAATAGCTCCAATAATTTATCTCTAAATTCATTCTCTAGCTATTTCATCTCTGGACATGTATTTCTAACAAAAATATGTTCTTGTTAACGAAAAAACATTGTCTTGATAGATCTAACAAAAATATGTTCTATTTAATAGAAAAAACACCGTCTCAAATTATTTCTACAAAGATGAAGCAAATCCATACCTTCAGCTGGAGCTGAGGCAATAGGGAGGAGAGGTGGTTGAACCAGGTGGGGCAATGGCGGATCTGGCTGGAGGTGACAACAGATTTGGCGGGGGCGACGATGGATCCGGCTGGGGTGACGACAAGGTTGTCAATCCGGCTAGGGGCGACGACGAGCTAAGGTGATAGGGAGGAGAGGTGAGGAGGCGAAAGGATGTGGCCAAGTAAGTGAATGAGGGTGCAAAGCTTAGTGGGGCACTACTTATAGGAGGAATTATCACAGATGGTTTTTTAAAAGAATCGTTTGTGATATTAGTATCATAAATGGTTCGCTTATAAAATCGTCTGTGATATAAACCATATCAAAGAAGTGATGTTGTAGTATCACAGATGGTTATATTATGAAACTGTTTGTGATAGTCCTATTTTCGTCAGGAAATGCTACCCATGCCCTATGAAAAAAGCAAGCTTCGATCACTTAGAAATTAACTCCTACGACCACGGTCACTTCGACCATGGTCATGACTGTTGTTTCGACCATGCCTTTGACTGCAGCTTTGACCACACCTTCGACTGTAGCTTTGACCATGCCTCAACACAATTAGCATAGTCAAGTTTAGTTCCAACAGCATATACAATCACATATATAATTATTTCTTAATTACTAAATCAGTTACAATAGAATAATTCCTTAATTACATGTCGAGTTTCTTATAATTACATTGAAATATTTTTGAAATATTGTATAAAATGTGTATCTATTAATGTCATATCCTTGCCATGTCATAATTGTAAATTTTGGCCCTTTTGCCAACCATTGCATTGTTTCATTTGATGACCTCCCAGTGAATCGCACCCTCAACCATTTGTTGAACCGATGGTTGTGCTGTCTCATGATCCAAACATCCGATCGGCCTAGATTCTCTTGGTGTAGTATATCCTTGTGCTCCTCAATATATGAGAACACTTCGGTTATATGTTGCAAGTCCGTGAAATGGGCTTGAGTGTATGTATCTAGATCGGGAGTTGTTGCTTTCCTTCCGATGGTCCCAATACCCTCTAGCCTTCCCTCGTGACGAGATATAGGCACACATATCGGTTTGACCTAAGCCATATAATCGATATAGAACTCAATGACCTCTTCGGTTGCATAATCTTTGATGATGCTGCCCTTCGGCCTAGATTGATTGCCTATATAGGACTTGAGAATTCCCATGCACCTCTTGAACGGGTACATATGACATAGAAACACGGGACCGTATATCTTTATCTCCTTCACAAGGTGGATAATGAGATGGACCATGATATCAAAAAATGACAGAGGCAAGTACATCTCAAGATGACATAGAGTCATCACCACCTCGGTCTGCAGATCATCTAGTTCATAGGGATCGATGACTTTCTGAACAATTACATTAAAGAAATAACACAGCCTCATGATTGTCACTCGAACCTTGTTTAGCAAAATACTTCTAATTGTAATAGGTAGTAATTGTGTCATTAGCACATGATAGTTATGAGACTTCATGCCAATTAATTTTAAATCTTCCATGAAAACAAGTTTCTTCATGTTGGTGGAGTGACCGGATGAAACTTTCACACCATGCAAGCACTGACACAGTTCAGTTCTCTCGGATTTAGACAGAGTGTAGCAAGCTGGGGGAAGGTACGTCTGGCCTTTATCGGTCTCTATCGTTGCTAACTCGGTCCTGATGTTCATAGCAACCAAGTCACGCTGTGCGTTGACATGATTCTTTGTTTTGCCATTAATGTTCAGTAAGAGACCAATCAAGCTATTACATACATTCTTCTCTACATACATGACATCGAAGCAATTGTGAACTTCTAAGTGTTCCCAATAAGGTAAGTCCCAAAATACTGACCTTTTCTTCCACATATTCTTCAGACGGGTTCTCAACTTACGTCCCTTTTCAAGCACAACATCGATATCCTTGACCATATCGTAGACCTCTTTTCCACTAAAAAGCCTTTGTGTCAAGTCATCATCTTGTTTCCATCAAATTGTTTCTTCATGTTGCGGTATAGGTGATACCATGAAAGGAACCTACGGTGATGTATGTACACAGTTTTGCGCGAGTTGTTTAACCACACACTCTCAGTATAATCTAACCAGTGCAAACAAGCTTTGGTTTCTTTTGTACTCATCTCCAACAGGTTACCAAGGGTAAAAAAATCATTGATAGTGTAGCATAACATGGTGCACAGAGTGAAGTTCTCTTATTTGTCCACATCCCATACCTATACCTTTTTGTTTCACAGTGTCATAAGATCTTCCATCAATGGTGCTAGGTTCACATCAATATCGTTCCCAAGTTGTTTCGACCCTTGGATAAGTAGTGACATCAAAATGTACTTCTGCTTCATACACAGCCAAGGAGAAAGGTTGTACATGCATCCATTCACGGGCCAGGTGCTATGTCGGCTGCTTATGTTACCCAAAGGATTCATTCCATATATACTTAACCCAAATCTTATATTCCTCAGTTCTACACCGAAGTCTACAAACATCCTATTGATGTTCCTCCACTGGGTAGAATCAACAACATGTCTTATCATTCTATCTTTCTTATGCTCCTTCGAGTGCCAACGCAGCAATCTTGCATCCTTTCGGTTCGCAAATAAAATTTTCAAATGGAGAATTATAGGAAGATACCACAATATCTTAGCAGGAGATCTTTGCTTCACCTTGATGCCCTCGCCGTCATCGGAGTCATTCTTACACTTGTATCGGGATGCTTTGCATGCCGAAGAAAAATGTAATTTTACATACTCTTTACGGTAGAGGATACAATCAATCAGATATATATGTATTCTTTCTACTTCCATTTCCAGTGGACAAAGAACCTTCTTGACTTGATAGGTGGTTCTCGATAACATATTTCCCTCTGAAAGGATGTTCGGTAGGAGCCCTAACAACGTCGTGAAACTCTTGTCGGACCAACCATTGCTTGCCTTCAATTTCAGTAGTTCAAGAATAGATGATAACCTTGTATATTGCGGCTTGCAACCAGGGAATAAAGGTTTCTCCAGGTCCTTCAGCAAACTCTTGAATTTACTAAACTCTCTCTCACTATAGTTTTCTTTTGCATTGCATAGCATTTGATCCAGATTATTATCATATGACCTACCCTCATTGAAAGCACAATTCACAACTGGCATATCATTGTCTCTCTCAACAATGTTATAATTACCTTCCTATATAATCTTCTCTTCACCGTGACTGGTCCGACATGTATATACCCCTTTTGAAACCTCTTTGAATCAAGTGAGTTTCGATCTGCGCCAAGTTGGTAAACATCTTCAGATTATCACAATCAATGTATGGACATAATATATATTCTATTTCATTTTTCAACATATTTTGCTCGGCCATTCTTCTAAAAGCAGACATGCCACTAATGTACTCTTCACTCACACATTTCTCAATATATATTCAGTTTCGGTCCATTTATACAATGCATGTAACAAATTAGTATCAAATTAGATTATTAATGCTACTATAGTTAATTAACCAACCTAGCTACTTACACACATAATTGTCATTCACCTAATAATAAATTGTTCATATCTAAATTAAGTAGCTAGCCATGTATTCATGAAGCAATATGCATGTATGTGCGTGTGTGTATCAAGTAAGAATATATTGAAGTAAACTAAGAGTACTGGCCCATTTTTAAATTGGAGAAAATTATCGTCTCTCTCTAAACCTAGTTATCATCTCTCTCTATTACAAAGCATATAAGTTATTAGAAATAAATCCTAATCTCTAATCACTAAGAACAAATCGATGTACAAGTTAGATCTATAAGCGGTATGTTTTCACCGAACTCCCTAGAGCCGGCCGCCTCCTTCAATGCAGCGTAATGAAGATAGATCTGTCGAGACCACACTAGCTATTTAATAATGTGGCACATCACAGACGGTTCCAACCACAAACCGTCTGTGATATAAAATGATCACAAACGGTTTATTTCACAGATGTTTATTAATACAAACTGTTGATGATATCTACCATTATCACAGACGGTTTGTATCAATAACCATATGTGAATTATCACAGACGGTTATTGATACGAACCATCTATGATGTTTTGCATTACCACAAACGGTTCGTATTAATAACCGTCTGTGAAAATATCACAGACGTTTGAATCGTCTGTCATAGTTGCGTATCATATACGGTACACGGTTACGCTTGTAAAACTGTTTGTAATAATTATAGTACAAACGATTCTCTATAAACTGTCTGTGATGTACCCGTCCAGTATAATCTCTTTTGTAGTAGTGCATTGCTCAAATACTAATGCTGCTTCTGCGGTTGAGGTGGAGATCCATGGAGTCGCTAGCTTTGCAGAAGACAGTGATATATTAATGCTGCTTCTGCGGTTGAGGTGGAGATCCATGGAGTCGCTAGCTTTGCAGAAGACAGTGATATATACTGGCCGGGTGCGCGCGCATGGTACGTGCTGTTCGATCGCATACCGTGTCATGCATGCATGTCGATCGAGGCTGCAGTGCTTGCTGGTTCATGGCAACCTGGGAGCCAGTATTCTCCGTGCACGGGAACAATTAATGCGAACTGAATCAGTTCGATCGAGTGAGCTGAGACCTGAGATGCAGCGCGCGCGCGGCCGGCGGCTCAGCTTTATGCATAATTTGTTCACGGAAGCAATGCACGCATTGCGTGCGCATTTGATTTGTTGGTGATCAGCTTAATTTCATGAGGAGAACTGTTCGATCGATCTCTGTTAAATCAGTTAATCAGTTTTCCGTGAACAGTGCTGTGTATTTTCTTTGAGAGAAGTTGCTACGAATATTTGTTTATAATAGGTGAAGAGATCACATACGCGTTACACGTCTACATGCAGTACATTAATTTGTTGAGCATGCATGGCTGCTAAAGGAGTGCACACATCCAATTTGTGCTCATAATTGTAAGTCGATTGTAGGTGTACATGACCATGCACCGCGTCGATCCATCAGTTGCTGCATGCGCTACTAGCTGGTACTTCTTCCTCTTCTTGGAGCTCTAGTCTTCTTCATAAACATCAGGGTTAGGTTATGTGCTAATATGCCTAGCTAGCTCCTATTTAGCAAAGTGAGAGCTGTACGTTCATTTAATTTGTTGTCAAATAATGTGCCCAAGGCACAAATCAATTTGCATGAATCGAAGTATCGCGTAACTTGCCTAGTTACGCATGTTCCTTCCTTGCTTCTATTATGTATAAGCGGCTCATGACTTGCTACTACCTAGAACACTCGACTGAGAATTGTGGTTCAATGGAAAGATCAATTTTGGAATATAGTATGGAGGCTAATGATTCAAAAATGATATGATTTGCCACGTGTCATGTTTTAGGGTTCCAACTTGACACAACCCGACATGTAAAGGACTTGGTTTTTGTTAGACCATGTGGACATGTCGTGAATTTAGTGATGATAAATAATTGATATTTGGGTTGTATTCAAATTTACGTTTGTGAAAGTTTCGGTCGATGCTCTTTTGGAAAACTAGAATTACAGAAATATTTAGGATAAACGGTCTGACCTCTTTGTATTGGGTGGTTTGACCGGCAGGCTTCAACCATGATTGGTAGTCTATAGTTGATCAGCCTTGTGTTGGGCGGTCTGAACGGTCTTGTGTTGGGTGGTCCGATCGGCCTTGTGTTGGGCGGTCCGATCGGCCTTGTGTTAGGCAGTTCGATCGGTATATGTTGACTATGGCAGAACAACCATGGTAGCTCGATCACGGCAGAACGACCATGGCAGGTCGACCTCGGTGGATCGACCATGGCAAGACAACAGGGATAGTTATAGCTACAGTACCTATTCGGTGGTCATTGCTACAATACCATGTCAATAGTCAATAGCTACAGTAACCGGTCAATAGTCGATAGCTACAGTAACTGGTCGATACTCAGAAGATACAATGTTTGGTCAGTGATCGGTAGCTATAGAATTTGTGATCGGTAATCGTAGACTTCGTGATCTGTTGTCATAGTCGTAGGCTTCACGATCTGTTGTCGTTGACTTTGTGATCGATAATCGTAGGCGTTGTGATCGGTTGTTGTAGACCTCCCAATCGGTAGTCATAGGCTTTACAATTGGTTGCCGTAGGCTTCACGGTCGGTACTCATAGGCTTCGAGTGCTTCAATTTTTATAATCTTCGGGTACCTCGAGTACTCGTGCCTGATAGGCTAGCGGTCTGACCGACCTGTGCATGGCGGTCAGACTGGCTTTTTTGAGTGGTCTGAAGTTAAATTTTGGAGATTGTGGATGATTTGGTTCGTAGTTGTTGATGGTTAAGGGTGTAGTTTATGTATATGAACTATTGTCAGTCAAGTTGGGAAGAACTTGTGTTGAAAAAAATGTTCTTTGGCCTTTGCATGTGCAGGTTGACGTGGAGATGATCATGGTCGGTGATGAGGAGGACTGGGACTAGGAGGGAAAATTTGAGGTCCAGACAGTCAAGGATGTCATGAGGTGGTCGGGCTCACGCTGGAGCACATGCAGTTCAAAGGTGGATAATGTGTGGAGAAGCTACAGGAGGTGCGGTTCTGGAGGCTTCGACACATGAGGATGATGTCTGGAAAAGCTATGGGAGATGCGGTCCTCGAGGTTTCGACACGTGATGAGCTAGGAGTTATGGAAGGTGGCCATAACTAGAAGTTTTAGAGATTTTGAAAAACCCGTGTTTGGAAGGATTTTGGGTATCTTGATTTTCAGAATCGGTTAAGATTTCGTGTCCGTGTTGATTAGGCCACAGCTTGAGGCTTTATTATATAAAAGCAAGGAGAGGTTAAGGATTACCCGAGGACTTGCAGTGGCTTTTGACGGCTATTTTTGTGTTAGGGTTTGAGGGGTGCCGTGAGGGCACTTTGTAGCCATAGAACATAGTCATCCAGCAATGCAAATCAACTTCTGATTCAATCCATGGAAAAATCTTGTATATGTTCTTAGTCTTTTGCTTTTTTTGTGATCCATGCGATTTTGATTCGATTCTTTTTTAGGAATAGATTGCAAATAGACTTAGAAACAGATATGAAAAGTTTCGTTGGAATTCTCCAAGTCATTTGAAAGCTATTGCAATTTTCGGGTTTGACCTAGTTTTTGATTATCTCTTGTTGCAATCTGGCTTTCGTTGAATCTAGTTCATGATTCATGCAATTTCTTGTTGAAATATATTCTAGATATTCTTAGCATCATGAGTGTCGAAGTTGAGGTCAATTAGAGTTGATTTGTCAAAATTAGATCGATTCTCGTTCGTGTCCGTCGTGCTGTTTTTCGATCGGTGAATAGTGCTAGAAGTCAGACCACCCTCACCATTGCGGTCTAATCAGCTAGAAGCTTTAGGTTTAGTTCTTTTGTTGCTATTTTATTTAGGGTTTGCTTTTTCTGTTCCATTAGATATAATCTATTGTTTAGTTTGTTTCACTTTGGTTTGAGTTTTGGTTTCAGGTTCCAAAAAGTAGAGGCAATCATTTACCCCCTCTGATTACTATATTTGATCCAACAGTTTTATAGGATTATTTTCTGAGTATCACCTCCAAGTTA
This sequence comes from Dendrocalamus sinicus, assembly GCA_036346575.1. Classification (NCBI taxonomy): domain Eukaryota; kingdom Viridiplantae; phylum Streptophyta; class Magnoliopsida; order Poales; family Poaceae; genus Dendrocalamus; species Dendrocalamus sinicus. The sequence goes on along the minus strand of CM070643.1, from coordinate 27,001,853 downwards.
TGGTGACATATATACATTATGTCATAAGATTGATCTGGAGTTGTTTGTCCTTCTGTATTCCGGACATCCAAAGCCAAGTAGTCAACTCATAGATAATCATGCATTCTTCCATATGGATGCGCATCCTTTGCCTTGTTCATTGAAGGCAGAGGATCAGAAAAATATACCACAGCAAAATAATGGTACAGTACGGTACCAAGCACTTGTACTGTAGCGCCCGGCCTGTATCTCGAAGGTCTCGTTATAATTTAGCGTTCGTCCTTTGCAACACCACGAAACTAAACACTGTCTGGCATTAACAATTTTGCAATCACTAAGTAATTGCAGTACCTATCGATACAAGTATTATTTACTGCTATACGCTTTTAAATCATATCGAACAAACTTGTTGATCTCCTCCAAAAAATAATAATAACTTGTTGATTATCTCCAGTCCAGGCTTGAGCTAGCCCTGGAATCACTGATGATTATACACTGTACGTATATATTGCGTGTGCGGATCGAGGGCTAGGGCTAGTTATCTGACGAGGTCATCACATGGCCGCCCTTGTACTGTTGATCAGCCGCCGCACCCCGCCGCCGCGTAGCTCTTGCGGCACGTGTCCCGGCACACCGCCATCATCTTGCTATCCGGGTGGAGCTCGCCGCACATGGAGAGCACGCACGACTGCTCGCAGCCGCCGGCGCGAGCGGCCGCACGGCCGGCGCACCTGCGGTAGCAGGAGAACTGGCAGAACCAGAACTCTTCGCGCTGCACGCACTGGTCGAAGCACGCGTCGAAGCACGGCCTGACCAACGCGCCGCCGCCGGCCGCGGCCGCAGTCACCACCGCCCCCGCGAGCAGCAGGACAGCGGTGGCGACACTTCCCATGGCGCTCCTTCCTCTGTCGATCTCCATTGCAAGTTCGCAACAACTACGCGTACGTGCCTAGTGCACGTCGCAGATCGCAGACGGGCAGATTCATAGACCTGTTTGCTCGAACAGGTTGGGTGTTTGATTTATACGGTTGCGCGCATAGCGGCCCGCGGCATGCAGCTCATGGCTTCAGTGTGACCATGACCGTTCGAGACTTCTTTTTCTCTTCCTCCTCGTGTTTCTCTCCCGGAAGCAACCTGCAACCGCTCGCCAATTCTTGCTGCTCCTGTTGCCGAACCAGAAGGCATCGCCGGCGCAGAATCAGGGATTAGTTCGGAGTTTGCTGACACGACACGCTCGGGGATTTTTCAAGATGCAGGCCAAATGGGGGCCCAATCTCCGGCTGATAAACTGGGAAAACTCTGGGGCTATTAAGTCGAGGCCATATCATTTTACACTGGACTTTTGGTAAGGTTCACCCCAAAAATCCAACTTGTTCCAATCGCAACGCCCAACGAAATTTAAGTACACGCTATGAATGTCCTGACGTGGAGATTTCACTTTCGAAGAACATTTTGATGAACTTTTTACCAAATCCCATCCAGCTGAATATGCACTTCAATTTTCTGGAATTTGACTTAGATACAAATTATTTCCATGTACATAGTTCTGTTCAAAGTTGCTTTATATTCTTCGTGTGAATAGTGTAGCATCCTACTCCCTCCATCCACAAATATAGGTGTTTTTGACTTTTTACTGTCTCCAATACAAGACTTTGCTATAATTTATTATCTAATGTACTAGCAAAAATAATAAAAAATATATATTATGAAAATATTTTGCAAGACAAAATTCAATTGTATTATTTTTATATAATCAACCTATATTATTTAACATATATTTGTTAGGAAACCTGGGCCTGAGCTGGAAGCCGTACCGGCAATTTTGTATATGCAATCAGAAAAGCAATAAAGAAAGACCAGAAGTTCTCTCTACTTCTCTGTGTTTTCAATCTATTATTTGCTATCTTCTGTGATTGATCTTGTTTCGCATTAAGCAGAGGAATCGATCGGACTGGTCGCCAGCGACGGTTTCTCAACACATTATCAGCACGACTCACTCCGATGAATTGAAGGTAATCATCGAAGCACTAGAAGATTAAATTGTCTAGATCGCTCTAAATTCGCAGTTTCGCTTTCTAGATTATTTTCTACAGTGCAAATCCGCTCTAATCTACTGCGAGCAGACTTGAAGTCGCCGACACAATGTCGATCAGTAGATTACATCACAGAGTAGATGTTGATTGCACTATAGATTGAAAAAAAGAAAAAAAATGAAATTTCTCATCTTAGGAGGTTTGGATGCAAGGTTTATGTACCTAATAGGACTCTTATGCACACACTTGGCCCATCAGGCCCAAAAAGGCATGAATTAAATTTTGTTTGCTTATTAATTTACAATTAGAATTTTAGGGATATTACAAGGGCCACCAAAAATTTGGATCCACATCCACTGTGACATATATAGTACTACAAAAGTTTAGTCCGTCATCCAATTTTTCAAAAAGAAGCTTGAAATGGTACAAAATTACATCTAGGTGCTTAGAACTTTCTGGAAGAATTAGACACACAACATATATAGGATGGAGATGGACCGTAGAGGTCGAACATCTTAGTTATACCGTAGCTGCATCGACCGGTGCTTGATGGCATGCTCAGCACACTAAAGAGGGCATCCTCTGCTTCTTCGGATTTCTTGTATGGAGATGGAGGTTGAGTGGGAGATGGATTTGTGGCGCCAATGGAGGTGTCAGACTCAAAAAATAAATTTCAAAATCCTATGTATTTATCATACTAGTTCCATAATCAGTAGGTAACATACACATATTACATCGTTGCATCACATCCATACACGAGAAATTAAAACAGAGTGACACATAGTTTTAAATAGTCATACATAGGTCTATATGACCAAGGTTTACACAGATGGACCGGCCGGCCAAATAATTCACATAAAATGTACTTGCAGCGGAAATAAATGATAAGCAAAAGACAACAGGCCCAATTGATAAGCTTTAGCTCATAAGCAACCGAGTAGGGTTAAAACCCTAGAACTCGGCTTCAACATCCTCACCAAAACCCGAGGCATAAAAGTTACTAACTGAGACGTCTTCTTCCACTTACTCTGATAGTGTTCAATAAGCAATTTGTGAGTATAAAATTTACTCTGCAAGACTTTAAGCAACATTAATGATACATGCGAGCTGAAACAAAGGTAGCGGCAATCCTATTTGGGTTCCATTGCATAAAGCAAGTTTTCATTTTTCAATAGACTTAATATTTTCCAAAGATCAAGTTATCAAAACATTTGACATTGATAAGAAATAATGAATAACAATATAAGTACATAAATCAAGTGATTTTCCTTTGCCACAACAATTTCATATTAGCGATCCTTCGCCTAAAATATTCCCATATGGATTCCCACCATACATACTCTTTGCAAACCATTTAAAAACCAAAAAATATAACCAAGTGTGGTATTACCAAGCGAAGTCTATGACCGGGGACATGGCTATTTGAATAAAATGAAGATCTTACTCTGTAGAGAATGTACAACTTTACCCACACGTTATAACCAACTCATCGCGTCAGCACAATTTCACTCAATAAGATAGAGTGCGACTGAGAGGTTATAACGAGGCCTTTAAGAATATCTTGCCCTAACAATAAACCACCCTATGAGTTAACACATCAAGATACTAAGGTCGATGATCAAGAGAGCTCATAGTTGTGTAGATAAGCCTTATGCTACAATGTAAGATCCCCTTCGAACATGGATGTAAGTTACCATGCTTGCACAACTAACAAGCAAACCTATTGTCTACCACTTGTGGTTTAAATCTAGCTCATGACAAATTATTTAGCCAAGTCCTTCCCATTTAGGAACATGTGGTTGTACTGATCTGCTTGGATCAACGGCACTAAAGTACGATCCTTACTGACCGGGAGAGGCTAGCACAAACTGAGATCTCATGCAAACTGCACTAGTCTCAACAAAGCACTCACCCAATTCCAAAACCATTTTTTTACATTTTTAACCAAAATATCATAGGTAACCCCTTTGTCCAAAATTTGCTAAAACAGTTTCTAATATGCCCAAAATTGAGTTTTACCTATTTCTACCATTTTTTACATTATTAATCTAAGTATGGCTAAGCATGTGACTCATATACTACTCTAAAATTCCACCAATGTTTCTACCAACAGTGGATAATATTCCTATGGTGACAACAATAGGGACATCAATTTTCCAAGGTAAGATCAATACAACAATAGGTGATAACTACAAACTACACAAACATATTCATTTAACTGAAATAAGCATGCATGATAATTTGAGCAAACAATATACATAATATTGAAATATGGTATCAATAAGATCAAGGTGGTAGGTATTTGCCTTGCTTGTTGAACACTTGTTCTTGCACTAGATCAACTTTGTACGTTTCCAGCAAGTCCATATCTAATCGAGAAAAGCCACAAAACACAAATAAATATAAAATAAATTTAAAAATAGAAAAATTATTATTTTATGCATAATTAAATATCATAATTTTTAAAAATTTAAAGACAAAAATCACTTTAATTGGAGTTTGTATGAGGGAGAATGTGCCTTCTGAAGTTTTGCCAAGCCCATGGATGGGCTAACTACCACCTTGGGTTCAACATGTCAATGACCCAGATTTTTAAAACTAGTTTAAATTAAAATTTAATTAATTACTGGTCCCACATGTAAGTGAGTCATTAACTTAACTAATGTCATTAGCACTAATCTAATCCTAACGACATGGCTACCACCTAATAGGTGGGATCCATGGGTCAACTACTTAGAACAAGGGAGGCATCTAAGCCCAACGGTGAGCTCACACAGAACGGCAGTGGCGGCGTTGGGGCGTGCATGTACATGAGATGAGAAGAGGGGATCTAGGCAAGATGGTCACCAGAACAAGAAGGACAAGGACAAAAGCAGCAGTGCTAGGCACAACCATGGTGGCGATGATGAAAGCTACTACTCCAAGTCAAAACAAGAAGCGCACTAGGATCAGGAGCTCACCATGAACATGCCAATGAATTTAGTTATTGTGGCGAAGGTCTAGAGCAGTAGGACAGTGGTGAACAATGGTGGCGATGATGGCATCAAAGGTAACAACTCTCCATGGTTTGAACCAACTAAAATGGAGGCCACAATGAGGTGAGGTGATGCTAAAGGAGCAGAAGATGAGCAAAGAAGCTCACCGGAGGGGAAAACTACATAAGGGCAATGGTGGTGACAAAGGTGTTGACAACAATTTCACGGCGATAGCTCCCTATGGCATGAAATGGTAGAGAAAGGAGTGCACGGTGAGGTTCAGACGGAAGAGGTGAAGCCAAAATTGATCATGAACAAGGTCAAAGCTCACCAGAGGTGGAGCAAGATGGTGGCAACAATGACGGCCGAAGATGAAGAAGACGACTTTGATCCAGAGCTACGCTGCATCAACCAAGAAATTGTTGGGTTAATCTTGTTGCATGTGTGTTTTGCTTGAGTGTGTTTGAGTTCTCTGTGTGTTTTGTCATTACGACCATTACTAAAACTACACCGAGTATTGTAGCTTCAAGTATGTTATGATTGTAACGCTATGGTTGATAGTCGTAGTTGATAGTCGATGGTCGTGGTCAATAGTCAATTGTCGATAGTCGTAGTCGAGAGTCAATGGTTGGTAGTCAGTAGTGCATACTCGAAGGAGTACTATGGGCGTCATACTCAGAGGAGTACTATGGACGTCATACTCGGAGGAGTACTGTGGACATCGTACTTGGAGAAGCACTGTGGATATCATACTCGAAGGTGTACAGTAGATGCCATACTCGTATGAGTATTGTAGCACTCAGTGGACTCAAAGCCTATTTTGGTTATTGCGTCGTGGTCATGGCACCTGTATGTGGTCTTAGCACCGAGGTTGTGGCACCTATGTACATAGTCATAGCGACCGTGGTCATAGTCATAGCAGCCGTGGTCATAGTTGTAGCGAACCGGTCGTAGCTGCACCGAGTACCGTAGATGTCATACTCAGAGGAGTACTATAGGCATCATACTCGGTAGCAGCCACTGTAGCAATCGTCAGCACGGTTGCAGTAGTTGGCCATTGTGGCAGTCAGGTATGGGTCGATCACTGTAGCGGTTGTGTAGCCAGTCATTGTAGCAATCATCAGTGTGAGTGGTCATGGAATGACGTGGGTCTTCAGTCAGTTGGTGAACTGCTTGGTATGGGCAGCGTCGTGGTAGTTGTTGTTAGAGTCGTGTGGAGTGGGTGAGTGGCCCGCTATGAGGCCTGGCTGTGTCTATATATACTGTGTAAGTCTTTTGAGAGAATTGAGCCAGAGAATAACAGAGAAAACACAAGAAAAGGTGCGTCAATTTGCACCACAATAATCGTGCCTCAATTCTAATGTTTCAGCTCAATTATTAGCTCCACCTTATCAATCCCATCTCCGACAAGCTATCCATGACCGTGTTTGTGTGCGTCAGTCCTCCGCCAAAGTGTGTGTTTGAGAGAGGCTGGGCCAACACCTAGTGTGCAGTCGTAAATGAGTTACGACTACTGACATCGGAGTTTTGAGTGGTCGAAACACACACCACAAAAATGGATTGAGGGATTTTTCTAAGTAGAGGAAAAGGAACTAAGTGACATAGGTGGTGAAGGGGTTAACTCACCAGAGCAGCGAGGCAATGGCGGAGGGAGGTGGAGCACACGTGCTAGAGTCAAAAACAATGACAACATTCCAGGTAGCTCAGTGGAGGAAACTTGTGGGAAAAGGGCAAAATGGAAATGGCACAATGAGGAGAGGAGGGTGATGCACTCATTTAGGGTTTAAAAGGTGAGATGGGGGCACAACGCTCCTTGATTTCTCATGGCCAAAAGGGAGAACTCGTGAGAACGGTGGTCTCTAGTGTCTCTCGCATGCCAATGGTCATAGGGCATGGAGGTGACGAGGTGGCTTCGTGTAGGGCGCTTGAGGGGGTTAGCTTTTGTGGTGGCATGTGCGATGATTGTAGCAGCTACAATGCCCAGGAGTTCGACTCCAATGGTGACATTGAGAGGTGGACGACAACGCTTGCGAGTGGACCTGGAGTGTGAGCGACGGTGAGGAAACGAGAGAGAAGGCAGCTTAGGCTAGAGGATGGTGCATGGGTCGCTGCTGGGCTGAAATAGAAACAGGCCGACCAAGGCCTCGGAAAAATGACCCGAGAAGGGTTTTAGGATTTTTTTAATTTTTTCTTGAAATGATTTAATTCCAGAAATCACGTTTGAGCTTAGAAAATTATCAAACTAAGTCAACATTTTGAAAATTCTTGGAGAGGGACTTTAGATTACTTAGAACCATAATAAAGTATTATCAAGTTTTTATCAGGTTTTATTTAATTTCTAAAATACATTTTTAGCAGCTAAAAATTAGGAAAAGGCTTTAATTAATGTAGATTTTTTTAAAAGCATAAAATTAAGAAATGAGGTTTTGAACATAAATATGTAATAATTCTGAATTTTTTGGATGTTACTAAAGGCCTTAGCTAATTTGAATGACTGCAACATCAGTGACAATAGATTTGTTGGACCTAGGATTAAAATGAAGGGGTGCTCACAAAACCAAGCGGAGGCAGCAGGGGTGCCCAATATGCCTAGGCACACCCAAAAATCAATTTTTTTTGGATTAGCTCAGCATATGGGCCATATTTGTAATACTTCTGGGTGTGCATCCTTCTTGAAGCCTAGCTCACAATGGATTGCCCACTCGTGCCCCTCACAACTCACAACCTAGCCCACATTCCCACAACTACATGCCCACCTCCATCCAAAACTCCAATTCCCCCCTAATTCCCAACTCTAGCCTCTCCTCTCTAGCTCTCTTCCTGACCTCCCACCTGGGTGGTGGCTGCTTGGCTCCTTGGCAGCCGGCACGTCACAGAGAGGAGGAGCAGTGAGCGGCGTGGCGTGGGAGAGGGGGTGTGGCTCTGCGGGGAGCCATGGGAGCAACAAAGTTGCAAGGTAAAATTGTAATATATATGATTTTACTTAATCTTCAGTATATTGACCAAAAGTCAAAATACACTATGTATTGTCACATAGCCCTGCTCATGCAGAAAAAAAAACACTAAAGTTAACTAGCCAAACTATGGTATTTGAAGAAAACAGTACGAGAGTATCCTAGCTAGCTAGCTAGGACAAGCTGTGATAACTTTTGTCAGATTAATCTCTCAAAATTTCCTGCTTTATGTTTATCATCTTTCCTTGGGATTCTAACTCAACTCGAGCATACTTAGGGCATGTCTACACAACACAAGAATTTTACAAGAAACAATGCATGCAATTCCAAAATGCTTCATCCGTATATACAAGACCTTTCTGAAACAAGTGATTCCAAACCCTTTCTCCCGTCTAAACGACCCTGATGCATGCAAACTTGTGGACTCCCAGGGGGAAAACCCCAATCAAGAAAGTCAGAACCATATATGTCTGGTGGTACAGCCTAAGTAAGCGTGTAGAGTGTGCAGTTGAATGATACTCTGTTAGTTTTTACTTAAATGCCATTTTATCTCTCTAACGCATAAGCAAGAGGCCAAGGTATTATTCGGTGAAAAATATTGACTCAGAAAACCAAAATAAAGTATTTGCTAAGGAGGCGTATGGGAGCTCCGCTTGACACGAGGCTTGCGAACACTCCCTCATGCATCCAGCCGTGTCTCGTGGATCCAAGGGTGAAGATGAGCCAAGCGCCAAATGAACTATAGATGCGGGCATCCGCAGGATATGTGTGGACATTGTGCAAATTAGTGGTTTCGCAATGATGTGCGCACACAATCGATATATCTATATATGACTGATGATATTCAAAGTACTTCCTTTGTTTTGGATATCTAGAAATCCCATAATAACAATCATCCTTAAATAAGAAAAAAGCAAGATTTCTAGAAACTATCCCTCATTAATCAATTAAAAAAAAGAGAAAAGATTTATGCCGATCATGTTTCAATGGGGTCAAATTATAATGGTGCAGATGAATCATATGTAAATATTACAACTATGGCAGTTCTATAATACAAATACAAAAAATTGTAATATCAAGCGTAGATATATCAGCTGAAAATTTAGGTGAAAATGTGCGATTTTTTATCACTTAAAATGGATGATAATCGACCTTTCAATAAGAAAAAAATATTTTGTTTGTAATAAAATTCTTTGGTTTCAAGAAAGACCTCTTGCGGGAAGATTGGCTAGATATTTCTTGGATAAATACAGCCTCTTTCGGTTTATAAAGAGATGGGACTAATAATATTCTGATTCTATAGATTATTTCGCTTAGACTATGTACTTTTCTGAAATGGTGCAAATTCCACTAAAACCAAACGTACAAGTTTTCAAAAAAATGTCAGCTATAGGTAAAGGTATGGTCTATATAAATACAAAATTTCAAGAACAACTAAGTCTCATTTGTGAGATACGGAAAAGACAAATACGTCATGTAATAGTGTGTAACAGTGCTAAATGGTAGTAATTGACACTGTTACATGTCATGTTTATCTTTTCTGTATCCTGCAAATGGGAGTGAGTTTATTGTTGAAATTTTACCAATAGCTGACAATTTGTTGAGAATTTTCAGAACTTGTATGAGCACTTTTAGTGGAATTTGTACCGATTTCACAAAAATGCTCATTGCCACCTGATGTCTCCTCTAATATCTAGCGGCGCAATTACTCCGCAATTGCCCTAATTGAAAATAATTTGACACGCTAAGACCGGCCAACATATAGTTGCGTGAGATTTTGTGTGCACAGTAATACTCTTGCATGGAAACGACATTCAAGAATCCGGTAGAGAAACCAGTCTATACATAGCGAGACTTCCTAGGCAGAAAAGGATAGAGCTAAGAATAAGAGTAAAAAATTCCTAGCCGAATGCCCAAGAAAATGAAAAAGAATTCCTCACTGCGATGCAGTTTCTGTGCCGTTGGCCCACATATGGTTCTGTTCGGAACCATCGGCCCAAGAGCTCGGAACCCTAAGACAGACATACGATATATATAGCTGCAAGCTGCAGCACAGGTCACTCCGGTGCAAGTCGCCCTGCCATTCCACACTGTTCTATTCCCCATCTCGCTTCCCCACCTTGACCTCCTAGACCACCGACGCCGCCCACCGCCGACCAAGATCCATGGGCCAGATACTCGATTGTGTGCTCCGCTGCTCCCCCCACCCCCTGTCCCCACAACCACCGGCCCCCACGACGCCGCCGCCGCCGCCTCCTCCTCCTCCTCCCCCACCACCACCTCCTCCTCCTCCTCCTCCGGCCGCCGCGTCCATATCAGCGCCCTCCCCGAAGACCTTCATCGCAAAATGGTATCCAAGCTCCCCGTCAAGGGCGCTCGCGGATCTCGTCTCCGTCAACCGCCAGGGGCCTATCTTTATGAGGCTTCCGGACGAGATCCTGCAATGCACCTCGCTGAGCGCCTGTACGTCGCTTCTGCTACCTCCCGTACGCCAGCGACCGCCCCGCAGGTGATGTACTGTTCCCTAAACTGCGGAGCTCGACATCTGCATCACATGTGTTAACGACGAATACTTCGACCGGATGCTCACCGGTAGCCCACTACTACAGAAAAGGTCATCACAGACGGTTCGAAAACGTCATCACAGACGGTTTTATGAACCGTCTGTATTTATGGGTCAGTGATAATCGAAGGTCATTACAGACGGTTTTCGAACCGTCTGTGATTATCAGCTACCACAGACGGTTTTTGAGTAAAAACCGTTTGTGATAGCTGATAATCACAGACGGTTTTTAGTCTGTGATACTAATCATCACAGACGGTTTTTGAGTAAAAACCGTTTGTGATATTCCCTTCAACCCCTAAATATATTTCTGTTTATTGGCTAGCCTCAGGAAATGCTAGCCATGCCCTCTGAAACAAGCAGATAATCACAGACATAAAACATATACAATTCACACAACTCATTTCATTTCAGATACATTTCACATCTCAATTCATTTCACATAAGATAAGAAAGTACCATACCATAAGATAAGAAAGTGCAATATCTATCTATTTCGCTCAATATAGGCGATTACAATACATATATATGTGTATATACATACATACATACATATACATATATATCTACATATATACATATATAGAATCAATATCTATCTATTATTACTACAAGGTCTCTAAACAAAGTTCTATGAAGCAAATGACACAAATTAGTGTACCTGGTTCATTGAACAGGGAACAATAGAGTGTGTCACTTGCTTCATGCCCTTGAAGGTCTATGTGGCATATACTATTACTACAAGGTCTCTAAACAAAGTTCTATGAAGCAAATAACACAAACTAGTGTATCCGGTTCATTGAACAAGATACACTAGAATGTGTTACTTGCTTCATGCCCTTTGAAGGTCTATGTGGCATATATATGAAGCAACAAGCATCAATAATAGAATCAATAACAGTCTAAACATGAATATGTATGACAATGTAAAAGGCATGTATCAATTAAGACTAGCAACAAGCTCAAGTTTTAATTGATTAATTTGTGCTATCAAATTGTAGGGTTGCACAAGATTAATCTTGGCTGTCCCGCTACTAAATCATATACTCTTCCTTGATTGGTTATGTCAAATAATGAATTCAGTCTTTTGAGCTCTAGATACAAACTCTACAATCTCAAGATCAAGATATATTCAGCATGCATATATTCAGACAGCAGTATTTAATGAAGCAAATCCATCCAAATACAAGTTAACTTTCACTCAATGAATTAGTCTTTAACTTGTCAAAATTAATTCCTAACATATCAGTATATGGATTTGCTATAATATGAAAACAGCAAGAACCGAATGGCACAAGAACAATATATCAATGTATAGAGAATGTCTTCCAGAGTACAAACTTAATTGTGATAACAGAGTTGACAGTAATTAGAGCTCAAAGACTAATTTAACCAATCTCAGTATATGATTTATATCATCATTGAGCAACAATCAATCCCACAAGCAATCTATGTCTCCCAGTGCACAGCCCACACAGATTGCATACAAAAATCACAGACTCACTCACAAGACCAGTGATATTCGAAATCACCAGAAGAACAGGGGCTAGGGGAGGCGGCGGCGAGGGCTCGGGGAGGCGACGGCCCAGGGAGGCGGCGGCGGCGGGCTCGGGGAGGCGACGACGACAAGCTCGGGGAGGCGACGGGCCCGGGGAGGCGGCGACGACGGGCTCGGGGAGGCGACGGCCCGGGGAGGCGGCCGGCGAGGGCTCGAGGGAGGCGACAGCGATGGCTCAGGGAGGCAGATCGGGATTTAGATATAGAATAACTGCAGAATACACAGAAAACCCTAGCCAGAGGGTATATATAGGGGATTATCACAGACGGTTCTAAGTTTAGAACCGTCTGTGATAAGGCAGTTTACGAACAGTCTGTGATATTAATGTATGAGACGGCGGTTATATACGAAGCGTCACGGTCTGTGATATTAATGTAAGAGACGACGGTTATATACGAAGCGTCACTGGTGGTTTCGAATATGAACCGTTTGTGATAATGCTTATATTTGCACGCACTATTCCATTTCTTCGATCTAAACTGTCCTCTCCCTCATCTTCTTCGATCATCACCACATTTCTCAACAATGACATCTAAAATTTGGTTCATCTCCTTCCTCTCATTTGTCCATCATGAGTTGTTTGGCCACAACATTACAAAGGCGGCCAACAATTTACGTCTGGAGCAGCTCCTCCGCTCACGCCTTGCTCTCCTTCCTCGACTCGCTTCCAATATCGTCCGTCAACTAGACCTCATCATCCGCCGTCAACGGAGGTGTCTCGTTGCTGCTCACGAAAAGAAAACCGCCCTCAGCCTTGTTCTTCTCTACAATGTCCACAAAGCGGAGGAAGCTCTTGCGGAAGTGCAGAGTGTAATAGATAACCTTTCCGATCAAGCAGAATCGACCGATTCTGTTGAAGTTTATCATGGTATCCTCTTTGAGATTATGGGCCATGCTAATGATTTACCCAGGCTAGAGGAGGAAGTGGAGAGGGCAAGGACAATCTTCACGACATTCGAGAACTCAGCGGCTGATCCTCCAACTCCAGAAGTTGAAGAAGAAGCATATGAAGCCCAAAAGATTAAAATCTGGGAATCTCTTTTCCTCTTAGATTTGTAATAAATTAAATTTGCCTTGAATTAAAATCTGGGAATCTCTGTTTGTTGAACTTTTGCCGTCTGTGGTGTTTGTGGCGGGAAAAAGGAGTATTATAGACGGTTTATGTTTAAAAACCGTCTGTGATAATTTGGAATATCACAGACGATTTTATAATAAAAACCGTCTGTGATATTCCATTATCACAGACGATTCAGTGGTAAGAACCGTCTGTGATACTCCTTTTTTCCAACCACAGATGGCCTCCAAATTAAAACCGTCTGTGATAGTATACGTCACAGACGGTTTCACAAAACCGTCTGTGATTTGGCGTCTAGTATTAGGCTTTCTGCAGTAGTGGCCCCAAGCTGGAGAAGCTAGCTTCAGCAATAGAACCCTAAGCGGCCGAATATTTGGATCACGAAACAACACAACTGTTGGTTCAACCAATGGTTGAAGGAGTGACTCACTAGGAGCTCATCAAGTGATGTGCTGCACATGGTTGGTAAAAGGACCAACATTTACAGTTGTGACATGGCAAGGATATGATATAAATGGGTACACAATCTATATACAGGCTCAGGATGGGAGCACTAACCAGAACAGCAGTGTTCACATAGATGCTTTTAGTACAGATGGGTTGAAGAACTCCTACAATGGGTTCATAAAGGAGATTTAGGAGTTCGATTATGTTCTTTTCAAGATCCCCTAATTTCAGTGTTATTGTGTCCATTTCCCATATGTGAAGGTTGACAAGTACGGTGTCACTACCGTGGAGTTCAAACTTGTTAGATACAAAGATGAACTATTTGTACTTGCTAACCAAGTTTTTCAAGTCTTCTATGTAACCAACCAGGCAAATAAGAAGCGATACATAGTTCTTCATGGAAAAAGAAGGATTGTCAGAGTTGAGAATGTAGTAGATGAGGAAGAATATAATCAATTTGATGAGTTGCCTCCTTTCAGAAACAGCATAAGGGTAGAGGAAGAACGTGACAAAAGTAGCTACATATGTGTTGATCATCATGAAGGGCTAATTTTTAAAGGAAATAAGCAAGTTGAATGATGGATGAAATGTTTATGTATCATATATTATGTATTTGCATTTATATATGTATATGAGAATGTGTGATATATATGTGTGTGTGTGTGTGTGTGTGTGTGTGTGTGTGAATTTGCATATATGTATATAAGAATGTGTGGTATATATATATATATGTGTGTGTGTATATACATGTGTGAATTTGCATATATGTATATAAGAATCTGCGATATATATATATATATATATATATATATATGAATTTGCATTTATATATATGAGACTGTGTGATATATATGTGAATGTCAGTAGGGAACATCACAGACAGTTTATGTTAAAACTGTATGTGATGTTTATTATTACAGACGGTTCGAGATAAGAATTGTCTGTGATGTTTTCTTATTACAGATGGTTCTAGTTATGAACCATCTATGACGTTTTCTTATTACAGATAGTTCTAGATAAGAACCATCTGTGATGATAAAATCACAGACAGTTATTAAAAAGAACCAACTATAATTATTCCCCTATATATTGCGCACTAGGGTTTGTTCCCACTGTACTGCCCACTACATACTCCGCCGCCTCGCCCCGAGCCCGTCGCCCTCCTCCTCCCCCAACTCCGATGGCACTCCTTGCCTGAGGCCATCGCCCTCCTCCACCTCCCATGACTCCGGCAGCCTTCCTCCCCCAAGACAGCTGGTGGCCTTCCTCCCAAGCCTGTTGCTACCTCCCCCAATGTCATTGTCGCCTCCCTCGAGCCTATCACTGCCTCGCCCTGAGCCCGTTGCCGCCTTGCCCTGAGCCCGTTGCCACCTCCCCCAAGTATTCTGCTAGTATTCATTTATCATTACTTGTTTGTTACTTCATTTAAGTATAAATCACTATTGTTCTTTACTGAATATTGTTAGATTTAATTATTGCTGCTATGTTATTATCATGTCTTTGGATATATGTGCTTGATTGTCTAGATTGTTGCAATATCTTCCAGTGCTACAACTAAGCGAATTAATTGAAATTTCAGCTAACACACCATATATGCAAAGATAAAGCAGAAATTAAACAACGTGATACGAATGTGATTTACTTGAATTAAATAATTTTGATGTCCTGTCTCTAGTTCATTTGTTAAGTTTACTACTGCTTATCTTCAGATATTCGGTAAGATAGTCTAGAGTTCAAAGCTTGACTGATTAGAGAAATTGTCACATAAATACATGATCATATTCTAAATTCACCAAGAATTAGCTCAAGAATTGCTAACTTCTATTATCTTTTAAAGATGTTGTCCGCTCATTCTTCGACATCGTCATCGGATGCGTGTGATGTACCATCCTCTGGAAAATCCTGAAAAGGAAGAGGACTATCGAAAAAGTCTAAGGGGGTGATTTACCATCACGGATGTTGATGCGTCTGGGACCCCTCTTAATCCTTGCCGAGCAAGCAGCGATTCGGAGAATAGTCAGAATAGTTGCCCAGGAACGGATTGAGATCATGTTCGTTTCGTAGAAGAAGGTGACCGAAGAACGAAAAAGTCAGCTGCCAATGGAAGTTTTTCAATCGTTCGCTCCTGGAAGAACACCATGCCTCGGTGCGATGACATGTGTTGCTAGCAGCGTGCAAAGCGTGGAAGAACTTCAAGAGCCTGCTTGTCAAGCAATATGTGGAGAAGGATCTGATGCCCTTCCACAACTATCCGTTCCTACAACCGCAATGGCAAGAGTTTATGGCGACGAAGACGACAGATAATTTTAGGAGTGAAAGTGTGGCGCATAGTGATGAGGACATCCTTTCCATAGATACAACTGTGCCAACTCCACAACAAACTGAAACTATGATACAAGGACCAATGACTCGAGCGCGAGCACATCAACTTAACCATCAGGTGAATGCGTTCCTAAGTTTGCATACAAATGTTTCAAAGAATGGTATACTACTTAATTCTTGTGATGATTTAATTGTCCTTAGGAACCATGGTGAAGAACAACGCGAGCTTAAGTGTAGAAGTGTAACTATCAAGCGCAATCCAAGTCTTGTTCGCGAGTTCGATTCAGATTCGGCCTTTGTAACAGCGTCTACTTCAAACAGCCATAACTTTTGATCCAGAAGGCGTCTCGGGGCCCGTGAGTACTCTTTGGAAATATCTTGGAGTCTACTTTCAGATGGATCTGGTCTCAGCTCCAAACTCCATCTGAGCAGATCAAAAACAGGAAAAGAAGACACGTCACTTTTCCAATCCGAGTCAAAGTGGGGCGAGGGCCTTGTAACTTAGGCTATTTGGGCCGGTACTGTTCACAAGAACAGTACCACGGCCGAGTGAACAGTAGACAAAAATAGTACCACATCTCTTTTCATTAGATAAGTGCGAGTCTCCCCTCCCCTATTTAAGGAGGTCGCACCCCTTTAGTTTTCCTTGGGTTTTTCTTAACAGATTATTTTGCTTAGCAGTATCACCGTATGTTCGGTTGAGGAACCCCAACTTGTGAACTTAATCTTTATTTGCAATACAATTTCAGATTGCATCTTAAACTCTCTTGCTCGTGTTCTCGATTCGCTTGCAGGAGATAGCCTTCTTGGCGAGGTCAACCGTGTTCGGCACGGTTGATAACCAACGGAGCAGTGGTGTAGTGATTGCAAGGGGTTCGATCTGTTTTGGTCTGAGCCTTTGGATCATCAACGTCGAAATCTTCACAATCGACTTATCAGTACCTTTCGGAAGATCGGGCCATCGTCACATCACATAGGGCCCTCCAAGCAAAAAACATGCACCCCCACTGCTCAGCACCGCTGGGTATGCGGGTAAAATCCTGCAATAGAGGTAGGAAGATAAGAAGGCAATCCTGTGGGAGACCTCCCTACCATTTGTTAGGATCCCTGATGAGCGCACTCGAAGCTGGATAAGAGCGAGGTCATCTACCGTGTCGTTGGGAGTCATCTCCTTTCGAAACCCCGCAGACAAGGAAGTGTTCCACCGCCTAGAGACGCTGAGTGTAGAATCTTCCCAAGGCTCATTCGAGGAGTTAGGGGGAGAGATTTACTCTCTACGGATCTAGAAAACAAGGAGCACCAGAGTCACACGAGAGACCTTGGTCTTTATGTTACATGAAAATATGGCTTTCCAGAGGACTCCGAAGCTTACCGGTGTAGGAAGAGAGCCAAAACCGAGTGCGAGGCACAGCTACGAGAGGATATTATAGCAAAAATCAGAGATAAGATGCAAAGGTTGGTCAGATATGAGATGCAAAGGTATAGGAAAAAATCACTAGGAAGCCCCCGCCGCTCCTGTGCTAAGCAACCCCCAACCGTCAGAGTAGCTGCACGTCCAACCCTACCTCAGAAAGCCACCACTGATTTTCTGTTGATGACATTTTGCTAATAGTTATTATCTCTGGAATGCTCGATCCATTGATGTGCCTTTTGATTACTGAAGTTGAAGGTGCCTTGCTACTTCATGCTCCTAGCATTAATTTCTGCAAGTGGCTACTTAACTTATTGTTGAAATTCCTGCAGACAGTATAGTGCTCTGGATTGCTGGCTTACATGGTTTCTGAAGATAAAAATCCAGTAGCTCTAGCATGTTCAAGTGGCTAGACATTGGCATTAGTACTAGCTTGTTAGCCATGGAAGATTTCCTTACTAAACATCTTGCTATCTAAATAATGTAATCTACATTTCAAACCAGTTTCTTTCCAGATGTGTTGTCAGCAGTACAATCTTCATTCTATGTGATTTCACCGGATGTTGTTGTCTAAATAAAAGAGATTACATGGTGTTTTCGCGGCTTAAAGTATGTGAGCACTGGAATGTGCCCTCCATAGATCATCTGCAAGTTACGTACATACGGTTTTTCTCAGTAGTTGGTTCTGAATTGATAATAGTAGATCAGGTGAAGTGATTTCTGCCAAATACTTCTCCTGATGCAGGTTGAAGTGATTTAAGGCTTGACAAGGTAGCCTGATTTTATGTGAACCTTAATTAGTTTCGTATTGTTTCCATGGTTGGGCATGAGTTGAATATAATAACATTTTTGTGACAAATATGTACTTTTCTTGATGCAGGTTCAACTTTTGAAGTAAGAGATAATTTAGGGCATCAGAAATAATATGTTGCGTACCACCATACTGTCTTCCTTACTGAACGGTCCTTTAAATATCTGACTTCTCACATCCTATCTATTTTAAAGAGATATCAAAATATTCTCGCAAAAAACATCTGAATATTTATATAGCGCTGTTAATCTTATGGAGTATATCCTGCTTCAGTATATATATGCATTTCGGTGAAACTTTGGGATGTTAATCATATGATTGTACCTATTGAAGGGCCTTCGAATTTTTCTGCTGTTCATTTTTACATGGTATATAAGATGATCATCCTAGAATCTAGCATGTAGAAAACGGATTTGTGTAGCTGTAGCATATATATATATATATATATATATATATATATATATATATATATATATATATATATATATATATATATATATATATATATATATATATATATATATATATATATATATATATATATAGGCACCCATATCAATACCTGTTGATTTGCTTTGAGATTCGCGACGTTTGATGTGGGTATCTTCATATACCCATAAAAAAAGTATATTTGAGATGTCAAACTCCGAAAAAAATTAAACTCAACTTAAGTTTAATTAGTTTGAACTATTTTTATGGTATATACTCACTGTAGTCGCATTGAACTCAAAAGTAGTTCAAACTAGTTTGAACTGAGTTCAAAACTTACTTACCATAAATATATCAAGGGTATAAACCATTTTCATACCCAAACTCAAAAAAATTATCAATCATACATGTGTATCGGACGGTTCTTGATGTGGGTGCCTAGGCACCCAGGTGCCTTATGTAATTTTCATATATATATATATATATATATATATATATATATATATATATATATATATATATATATAGATTTAGTGTTTCATGTACCTTAGTGCCTAGGCACCCATATCAATACCCATTGATTTGCTTTGAGATTCGTAACGTTTGATGTGGGTATTTTCATATGAAAATACCCACATCAAACGTTACGAATCTCAAAGCAAATCAACGGGTATTGATATGGGTGCCTAGGCACTAAGGTACATGAAACACTCGTCCTATATATATAGAGAGAGAGAGAGAGAGAGCGCGCGCGCGCAAAATAGGCATCCACCAGCCGGATGGCAGCCCCTGCACAGCCATAGAATCTCTCCGGCCGGATGAGAGGTTATCCCAATGTTGCACTCTAGGATGTGAAGTATGTACTACCCAGTCTTAGGTTCTAAGTCATATATTCTCCGTTATAGATAACTAGTAGCTTGTAGTTTTTTTCATATTGTTGTAAGCCATTATGTCTTTTCGAGAAATTTCTACCACAATTATCTGTGTTTAATATCCTTTGTTTAATTGCAAAGTTGTGTTTGCAATTAAAGTTTCACTTTTCCGAGACATGTAGAGTTGTAGTATGTTTGGTCATTTTACCACTCATCGTAGAATTCTTTTTCCAAGAACTAGATTACCCCAAATGTGTAATGCTTCAGGAATTAATGAATCAAATCGGTTGATAGTATATAAGAGGCATGCACGTGCACTGTTCAATAAGGATGCATCAAATCGCCCTATTAGTACTTGCACGTACGTACTCTGTTTTGCATCTAATAAAAAAACTTTGCTATATAACCGGGCGGATAGAAAAGCGAAAGCAAAAGCTAGCATCTTTAGCAATTAACTTTGCTACTTAATTCATCGACAAGCACACATATACAAGAACGTATCCTCTTGCTGAACAGTACTATAGCGCAGAGGCTCTTGGGGTCCATAATACATGTATTCTCCTGTCTTAGATTACAGGTCATACTACCTATAACAGTAGCTTGTATTTTTCTCACATATATTGTAAATCATTTTGCCTTTCCGAGAACATTCTACCACAATACAATATTTGTGTCCAATATCCCTTGTTTAATTTCAAAAGTACGCTCGTAATATAATTAATGTTTCACTTCGCCAAGACGTAGAGTTATGTCTAATTTGGTTATTGTACCACTCGTATTAAAATTCTTTTCCCTAAGAACATAGAATAGCTAGCCCCAATGTGCTTTTTATAAAGAAGAATCAACCGGTTCATATATAAACGGTGCACGTGCACACTGTTTAATAAAGAAAAGATGCATAGAATCACCCAAGTACTTGCACGGGGTAGTGAACAGTTCAGATGTACTAAAAAATCATTTGGGTTATACCTTATGACTTTCAAGTTTTGGCTAATCGCGAGAGGATGCAAAGAGAGATAGTCGCATACGATTTTAACCGATATAGCTGAAGTCGATACAATGTCTATTACAATCAATTTATAAAACACGCCTAAAAAAGTCATACTTTTTAAAAATTAGTTACTAAAATAAAAATTAAAAGTCATAAGTAGCAAGATCAAAAGAACTCAGCCAAAATCTTGGCGCTAATTCAGGTAGAAAAAAGCACCTATATAGTTAGCAAGTTTGCAACCCCATAAACAATCATATATACAAGAACATTCTCTTGCTGGATTTCAGAGCAAAGTAGTACATTAAACAATCGCAGATCACTGTAGCGCGGAGGCTTTTCCGCTGGCCCACACCCAATCATTAGCTGTCAGTCGGCCCAGAAACACGGAACCCTAATTAATGCACTCCAACTGGCTGCACTCCGCCGTCCGTGCCTGCGAGCAACAGCAGTCCGGCGGCACACAGTTTCCCCACAGCCCCTTCTTCTCCTCGCCACTGCCCAATTCCCCTCATCCAGATCCTCACTGGAGCATGTCAGCATGCCATCCACCATGAGCCGGAGCTTGAGGCGGCTCTTCTCTTGCCTCTCCGCAAGGTGCCACGGTGACGCGGGCACCAGCAGCACCGCTCCCATGCCGGCCGCGGCCGGCTCCGCCGGTGGCTGCGAGGACCTCACCATCCGCCTGCCCAACGACGTCCTCTCCACCATCATCTCGCTCCTCCCCACCAAGGACGCCGCGCGCACAGCCTTGCTCTCCTCCCAGTGGCGCGGCCTCTGGGAGTCCACCCCGCTCGTCCTCGACGACTCGGACCTCCTCCTCGGCGGCAATTTCACCAGCGTGAGCACGGTCACCGCCACCGTCTCTCGCGCCATCAACCGCCACCCGGGCCCCTTCCGCTCCGTCAACCTGACCTGCTACTTCGCGGAAGACGAGGGGGACATCCTCACGGGTTGGATCCGCGCGCTCGCCACCAAGGGCGTGCACAAGCTCGTCCTGGCCAACATCCCGTGGGCCGGCCTCGACGTGCTCCCCTGCGCCCTCCTCCGGTGCCGCTCCCTGGAACGCCTCCAGCTCTCCGCCTGGCGGTTCCCGGACACAGCCAGCGTGATCCACGATGTTGCGTTCCCTCGCCTGCGGAATTCGTCCTCAGCAAGAGCATCATTCGGGAGCAGGACCTGAGACCATGCTCGCGTGCAGCCCCGCGCTTAAGTCCGTTGTGTTTTTTCTCAGCTGTGGTGTGCCCGCGCAGGTCCACCTCCGCAGCCGCAGCCTCCAGTGCATCGTGTTCTGGCAGTCCATGGCAGACGAGCTAGCCGTGGTGGCCGCCCCGCTGCTGCAGCGGGTCATCCTCTGGTCGTCGTCATGTTCCTGCAGAAGTAATTATCATCGCATGAGGATCAAGATCAGCCGGGCCTCGGTGCTTCAGGTGGTGGGGTACCTGAATCCTAGTTTTCATCAGCTGCAGATTGGAGACACCGTGATAAAGGTATGCATCGTATTCTGTTTCCATGTCAATCATACGAATGTTTTTTTATGTTCTTTTGGTTTGGGGCACTGTAGGCTGGCATAAAGGCCAGCCCCGAAGTGGCAGTTCCGAGCGTCAAGATATTGGCTTTGTCAGTTCGATTTGGAGTGGCTGAGGAAGCAAGGATGGTTCCGTGCTTCCTTAGATGTTTCCCCAACACTGAAACGCTGCATCTCATGGTAACTCACCCTTTATTTTGCCTCAATTTCATCTGCGTCAGTGGTAATACACTGCTTGATCCATTTTGCACACTAAAATTTTGCAGTCTGTTCAAGATCATGGACCCACCACCGAGCATAGTAACGTTGAGTTTTGGAAAGAAATTGATTCAATTCAATGTGTCAAATCAAGCATCAAGAAGATAGTACTACATGAGTTCCGATGGGATAATTCTGAGATCGAGTTCCTCACATCCATTATGGAGAGGGGACAGGTACTTGAGAAGATCTATATCTTCCAGGCTCAGTATGGTTATGTTGCGGAGGGTGAAATAAATAGTAAACTGAGCTTGCTTGCTTCCTTAAACTGGGGTGGGGCACTGATGATTTTGTCTGGTCAAAACATCATCTCGCGCTATGACAGAGCAACTGATCTTTCTCGCAGTGACCCTTTTGACTGCCAGAGTTGAGGGCGAGTACTTCAACCATCTTCGTAGCATTTTATGTTCTGTTACTCTGGCAGTGTGCAGTATGCTACTCAAGATTGTTGGCATGCATGTTTATGTGCCATCTGAAGATTGTATCGTGCGTATCGGATTATTCCATCCAGTAGCATTTAATTAATCCGAACAGAGTAATGGTACTAGTTAGACCTTGCAAGCACTGGTTGAATATTGTTGTTGTAACCAGCATTTTGTGTTATGTACCCCAAGCTTGTTGTTGATGTTATCTAAATGACAATGATTGAATCTACATTGCATCCCTATGTGCTTGAAGTCAATTATTTTGCGCATTGTTCAGGCCTTTTCTCTTTCAAACGGTCCATTTGTTGAAAATTAGGATTTATAGAACACTTTCATGTCTGCGATTTTTTTCTATCTTGCAGGCATTACTTTCGAACCCTTAGCATGTGAGAGCTTACACTGGTTCAATTTTCATCTGGCAGGAGAATTTCCAAAAGAACATTATTGAATATTCTAGCTCAGAGATCTGTTTTTTTATGAATAGAGTTCTGAAAAATAATAGATAAGTACTTCTCTACCATTGTAAATATTTTTTTGACTATGCTAGCCGTGATAGATGTTTCTATACTCAATTGTATATGCTATACCTTTCCACTTGTGGGTAAACAGCTAGCTGTGCATGCAGTGTTCACTACACATTACATAGCGTCTGCATTTTGCTACTTCTCGATCAACTTTGCACTAAAAGATTAGGATTTGAAAGTGGATTTCCATAAATAGCTGTCCATTTAAGTTCATATGCCTGTTGATGGTATAAGATGAGTATTTCAACCTCGAATATAAATTCAGTATATTCTTGTTTTTCAAAAGCACTTATTTATTTCTAAGATCAAGGGGTCCCTTGTTTTTGAATGGGGGAGATTTTTTTTCAAAGAGAAGGAGGTAGAATTCAAGCGGGAAAGGGAAGAATTCATGGTCATTGGATCTCTAATCCAATAGCCCTAAATCTAGATGATAGTTAAGAAGAAAACATCCGGATGATGTTTAACAAAACCCTTGTTTCTATTTGTGGATAAAATAGTTCATTGAGCGCTAGTTTTTTTGGAACCTCGAATATAAATTCAGTATATTCTTGTTTTTCAAAAGCATTTATTTATTTCTATTTGTGCATAAAATAGTTCATTGAGCGCAAGTTTTTTTGGAGTTGTAATAGCAATATTTTACTAGAATTAGTAAATGAAGGTTCCGCTAACTAATTAGATTCTACAACACAGCACCGCAACCGCAAATTGACCCTAGAGGACCCTCTACATAACTAGTTCCAGACTTTTTATGGTGTTTGTTAAGACACCTTCTCTCTAAAAAATATGAACCGTTGATTTCCACCGGGACAACTTAGGATAGGAAGTTTTGTAAATAAGATAGAATTAACCCTCTTATCATTTATAATGTTTGCCCTAACTCTCGTCTGCTATTTGCCTGTTAGTGTTTGACCTGCATCTGTGACACTTCGAAACCAACGGCGCCGCTCCATCCAACCAGCCACACTCTCCTTTCGCTCCTCTACAGCCCCCCTCCACTCATCCAGAGTTGGATCCAAGATAAAGAGTATAGCGGACTCTCGTCTCATCCGTACGAGCGGAGCCGTCATCTCTGTTTTAATTTTCTGTTTACCTCCATAATAATTAGTAAGTCTTGATAAAATATATAATTCATGTTGAGCTACTTAGTCTAATATACGGCTACGTAGTCATGGAAAATTATGTAATTCATGTTAAACTACTCAGTTTAGTGTTCAGTTGCATAGTTTACAGCTAAATGCAGTTCAAAATGTAGCCTGTAGGTATATATATGTTCCTCAGTCACTAGTCCATATGATTAGCATGTGAAATTATTTTCATGGTTTTATTGAATTTCAGTGGAATGAGAGTTGATGTTCCGCACACGATTGCTGTCATGGGAAGATCAAGACTAATTATTGGTCAACTAATTGAGATTGCCTTCTATTATGTTATGACTTTTGAGTGCTACGGTTTTATGTAATTCTTTCGAGAACTCTGTATGAACTGGTTTTTTGTTTTCTTTCTGCCTGTTTTAAAACTTGTGATAACGATGTAAACTTTCATGAGTTACATGGGATCGTGGTTCAAAACTATGAACGGCATGTAACACTGCAACATAATAGGCTTGTCGGGGTGTTTATTGGGTTCTGATCTCTAGCACTAGAGAAACTTGATGTTTCTGTAACCACAGCTGCACCAAAATTTGGGGTGCTTTTCCCTCAACATAACTTCTTGTTAGAAACTTATAACCATTTATAGCATAACTGCTATATTTGATCACAATTCTATAAGGCTTTTTGGTCAGGACCTGTAATTCTTCTAGGACTTCATCATCTTCACTAAACAATTGATTAATTGACCTATAATAACACCAGTAAATGTGCACGTACAATGCATGTTTTCCCGATATATCTTTCTTGAAAGTAATATTCAATATAGTCAAACCGAACTACTGAGAACACGAATGATAGTCACAAAAATAAGTATTACAAGACATGACATAACTATTAGAGAAAAAAGTATCGAAGAAAAAAAGTACTTCAGAAGTATGGTTCTAAACACAACTACAATAACTTACACCGTGCGGCTCTATCAGGATATTCAAGCGATCATTTACCCTCTGAATGAGCTAAAAATTTCACATAGAACTCCCACTTACACTTCTAATGTCCCAACAAAATTCACAATTAGAATTCATTTTGTGCAGTACAGGAAAAATCATGGCTTTTGCCTATGCGTCCGGCTTATTAGGCTATTGAAGCGAGCATTTTTTTCTCCCAATGAGGTGAAAATTTCATATAAGACTCCCACTTTGCACTACTACCATGCCACAATAATTTCCCACTGGAATTCGTTTTATACTGCGTAGGAAAAATTATGAAAATCAGCACACACTCTTCTGTCTACTTTGATTGTGGTTGTCTTGCTCAGATCACTAAGGACCAACCTATTATGTGATAGACTTAAGTAAATTAATACAACCGCACGTACCTCATATGGAGAGGCCCTAACATAATAAGTTGTCGTGTACTAGCAATCAAACCGCAGGTGATAGTTGATTGGTTTTTGGGCTAGTGCGGGTATGATATGAGTATCTCTATGTTCATGATCGAGTATCTCTATGTTCGTAGGGGCTTTGTGTGATGACCTCAAAGTTTACCAACACAATGTATAAGTTCTTAGTATTTTGGAGAGCTCTTCGTATCTTAAGGTATCAAAGCGTGGTTGTAATATAAAAGCTTTATCACCAACTCTCAAAGTGAGTACCCTCGGAATCACATGGCATGGTTGACATGGTGGGATGTTTATGTCATGTAAAGAAAGTTGTACAATCTCTATAGAGTATAAATCTATCGAATAGCCATGTCCTCGATTATGGACATCACTTGGTTATATCCCATAATAAGTAGTTTTATATTTTGCAAAATCGTTCAGGTCATGAATAAATAGGAAATATATGCATACACTACCACAGAAAGGTCATAGATGGTTGAAAACAGTCATCACAAACGGTTTCTGATCCATCTGAATTTATGTGTCTGTGATAACAGATGGTTATCATAGATGACTCTCTAATAGTCTGTGATAAGTTACAACATAGACAGTTTTTCAAAAAAATTGTTTGTGATATATCAGATATCACATATGGTTCTTAAATATAGCCATCTATAATAGTCTATTATCATAAATGGTTCTAGTTAAGAACCGTCTGTGATTGCATTCTCGTGTTCTCGTAAATAGGCCTCCTTCAGTTCATCAATATTCTCTAATTGTGTATAAAACAACGCAATCAGATAATACAGATGAATCAAAGCAGGCCTATTTATGAGAACAAGATCATCGTGCAATAAACTTTGACGCCATCCATCAATCATCACAAGAGCTTGGGGAGGTAGTTAACACTATTGGGCGAGGCAGTAGCAGCATCGTTGGAGGAGAGGCGGTGGCAGTGTCATCACTGTGTCATGACGGTGACACTACACAAGACACTTACGATAAAAGTGCCTTATGCGGTGAACTATGACATAACAACCAGAGGCGGAGGAGCTCGGGGAGGTAGTTGGCATTATTGTGGGAGGCGGCGGTAGCATCATTGGAGGAGAGACGAGGGCAGCGTCACTGCTGTGTCACAATGATGACACTGCACAAGACACTATTACGACAAGAGTACCGTATGCAGTAAACCGTGGCATCACAACCGGAGACGGAGGAGCTTAGGGAGGTAGTCAGTGTCATTGAGGGAGGCGAAGGCAGCGTCGTTGGAGGAAAGATGGCGACGGCATCATTGTTGTGTCATGATGGTGATACTATACAAGACACTCTTACGACAAGAGTGCCTTATGCAGTGAACCATGGCATCACAACCGGAGATGGAGGAGCTCTGGGAGGTAGTCGGCGTCGTTAGGGGAGCTAGGCAGTACATCAGTTTGGAGTGTTTCAGGGGCGTGTGGGCAGCATATATAAGGGCATCTGGGTAGCGGAACCGATCAGTAGTTGAGAGGTCGCGACCCTGCTTCAGTTTAAAAGTTTGAATAAAGGGGGCAGCAAAATCGGCAATGAAATATCACAGACGGTTTTTAATACAAACTATCTATGATGAGTTAATATCATATATGGTTCTTGTTAATAATTGTCTGTGATACTTCACAGACGGTTTTTAACATGAACCGTCTGTGATATTATCTCTTTACAGATGGTTTTTAGCATTGCTAGTAACACACAAACAGTCGCTAAACCAAAACTATCTGTGATTATATTTAATATTGATGATTTTTGTTAACCGTATGTGATGAGACGTCTAGTATTAGTCTTTTTGTAGTAGTGATAGCTTGTCCAGCAATAGGATTTTGCCGCTATTTTGAAATTATGGCATCAAGCCACTTGTTTATTTACACTATTTATGCTTTATTATTAATTGTTTATCAATGCCAAATGCTCTTAAAACTTCCAATCGCAATCTATTACTCATTATTCACTACTATAAAAAGCCTAATATTAGACACCACATCACATATGGTTCCTTACAATCATCTGTATTAAATACTATCACAGACGGTTTTAGTTTAGAACCATCTGTGTTGCTGCCAGTGATAAAAACTGTTTATAATGTATCACAGGTAATTTTAACCATGAAACGTCTGTGATATTATGAAGTATCATAGGCGGTTTTTAATTTGAACCGTCTATGATAATTCATAGACGGTTCTTTATAAAACCATCTGTGATAATTAATTTGTCACAGATGGTTTATTTTACAAACCATATGTGATAATTCCGCTATATTAATAGCACGCAGACCCGTCGACCTCCTCTGTCTTAAATTCCAGATCTACGCTGCTGCGTTGAGCTGCAGGCGGGGCTTTGAGGCCATTTGGTGGAAGGAAATCGACTATTTGGCAAGAGTAATTGTAGATCCACTAAGTTATTGGCTAGCTATGGTTAATAATTTGTTTCTAATTGTATTATAATTTAGATCTAGCTTTTGGTGAAAGGAGAATTGAAGATGGTTTAGATCTAGCTAGCTTGATATAGAGAGAAGATTATTTACATCTAGCTACATATAGCTACTTAATTTAGATCATACATATATAGCATAATAATTAATTAATTGAATATGTTATACTAAATTGTTATATGCGTAACGTAGGACCAAAACTGGATGTACACTGGGAACCATATGAGTGAAGAGTACATTAAAAGCGTTTCTGATTTTACAGGAGCTACCGAGGAAGATATGTTGAATAAGGGGGTGGAATATATGTACTGTCCATGCATTGACTGTGAGATTCTAAAGATATTTAAGAACCGAGAGCATATTAAAGCGCACTTGATTCGAAGGGGTTTCAAAAAAGGGTATGCATGTTGGACCAGTCATGGTGAAGAGCAGATTACACAGGAAGGTAGTAATAATGACATCGCTGATGAAGTCAATGATATGCCGCCGGATGATCATGTTAATTGTGGTTCCGATTTGGATAGTCTGAATGATGACAATTTGGGTCAGATGCTTTGCAATGCAAAAGGGAACTGTGATGAAAGAGAGCATGTTAAATTATGGGGCTTGATGGAGGACTCGGGAAATCTTCATTCATATGTTGCACGTCAAAATACACGAGGTTGTCAGCCGTGCTTGAACTATTGAAATTGAAGGCAAGCAATGATTGGTCCAATAAGAGTTTCACAGCATTATTAAGTCTTTTAGCGGACATGCTTCTAGAGGGAAACGAGTTGCCCAAAACCACCTACAAAGCCAAGAAGGTTCTTTGTCCATTGGGAATGGAAGTAGAAAGAATACATGCATGTCCGAACGATTATATCCTTTACTGTAAAGAGTATGCAAACATGCATGTACGTCCGGTGTGCAACGCATCCCGATACAAGTTTAAGAATCTATCAGATGACAACGAGGGGATAGAGGTGAAAAGAGGACCCTTGCTAAGGTGGCATAGTATCTTCCCATAATTCCCCGTCCGAAGCGGTTTTTTGCAAACCCAAAGGAGGCAAAACTACTTCGTTGACACTCGGAGAGGCGTAAGAAGGATAGAATGCTAAGATATCTTACTGATTCCACCTAGTGGAGAAACATTGATAGGATTTTTGCAGACTTCGGTGCAGAACTGAGGAATATAAGGTTCGAATTGAGTACATATGAAACGAATCTTTTTGGTAACATGGGCAGCCGACATAGCATTTGGCCTGTGACTCTCTGCATCTACAACCTTTCTCATTGGTTGTGTATGTAGTAGAAGTATATTTTACTGTCGATACTTATCTAAACACCGAAGCAACCTAGGAACGATATTGATGTGTACCTGGCACCATTGGTGGAAGATATAAAAATATTATGGATCGAAAGTGATGAGGCAATGGGGTCCCGATCTTCCGATAGGATGATAACTATCGATTTTGGTGGAGGTGACCCTTGCGATCCGACTACAACCGCACGACGTCGCTTGCGCCTTAGCAATCGCTGAACCACACTCCAAGTTGTTATCAACCGTGCCAAGAACACGGTTGACCTACCACGAAGGTCTATTCCTGCATGCAACCGAAGAATACGCAAGAACAAGATAACAAGCACTCTGAAATTGCAAATATATAAATTGAGTTCAAAAGGTGGGATTCTGATGGCTGTCTTGACAGGTGGTCGTCCGACACAACTGAAGAACAGAAGTTTGCACAATGGCTAAACCTAAACTCAACGAAACCCAAGTCCTAACATAGGGAGACGGTGGCTCCTATATAGGAAGATGACCAGGGTTGGCAGCCAAGGCGCACACCCCTAGGGTTACAAGGCCCATGGGCCCAAGTGGAGGTGGCGCAACACCGTTTTGACTCGAACTCAGAAACTAACATGGATTCTTTTGATGATTGTGGCCGGCTCAGTAGGAATTTGAAGATGGGGTTGGATCCATTAGAAAGTAGACTTGATAATCTTTCCATGAAGTACTCACCCATCCAAAACGGACTCTGGATGCAAATTCTATGCATGTTGAAAGTTGGTCCTATCAGGCTGAATCAGCGTCGGATAGTTTTGACGATTTCGACGCGACCAGAAGGATTCTATGCTGAGACCTTGTCCATTGGATGGGTCTTGGAATAAACTTTCCAACAAGCACAAGAACACCTAAATCGGACTCCATTTGTGAAAGTTATGGCCGTTTTATTACAGGCCTGTCGGCTGTCCCGAACCGAATCCGAATTGAGTTCTGAGTTGATTCCGAGTTTGATTTCGGTTGGGCTTGAAGAAATTCCGAATTGGGCTTGGAATTCTCATCCAAAACATGGGCTTTAAGTTCTTGGACCTCTCCCCTTTTTCTCTCCCACTGCATGGCTTCTCCTTGGCCTTCTTCGTCCTTGTTTTTCTCCATTGATTTGGTCCCGGCCTCTTTCTTCCCCTCGATTCAAAAGTCTTTCATTTGTCAAGCCTAAGAATGTACAAAGTAGTGACATGAGGTAGTACTCCATTCTCATGAATAACATTAGTAAGAATAGATAGAAACGAATTCACCTTTTGTTCAATCTTGATATTGGGTGCTATGGTTGTATGCGTTTGTGGCATTGTCACGTCATCCTCCCCTTCTTGACAAAAAATCGTCCTTGGTTTTAACAAATGTGTAGCCTCACGTATTGCATGATCTTGATCATAAATCTCAGTATGTAACAACAGACGCAACAAACTATCATTATGTAATATAATAAGTTCATTGTCAAACAAAGTGAAACATGTTTCAAACGAATTCACCTGATAATTTAAGTGATGCGTAGGAGCTCTTGTAATTAGAACAACAAGCATAGTAAATATGGTTGTATTTATAGGGTACATGCTCTTATCATCCCCCTTCTTGAAAACAAAGCCTTCCTCGGCTTTTGATGAGCTAAAAGTATGGTAACAAAGAAGTCAAGGTGTATACATGGTATATGTATATGTCATCTGTTTTAGTAGTTCTTCATTGTTTCACCATTAATGTCATAAAATAGCATCGATCATAAAAGCTCATTGTATTATTAACCCAAGAGTAATTATATATGTTAATGAGCAAATCAAAATTTCTCACACAGCAATTATTGCAACTAGTTTTGCAAGTGTAAGTGAAGCATTTATGCAATTCAAATCTCTGAAGTTGTAACTTGCAGTGGTGGCATATATGGGCAAAGCTACAACTTTTGGAATCAAGCAAAGTTCTTTCATATAATCATATCTCAATTGAGCAATAACAAATTTATCTAGCAAGGATGAAATAATTTGTAAGTTCTTCCATAATTCATTATCTTTATTCAGATTGTACGTACTAGATGGTGCAAAAAGAGATGAACACATAGGAATTGGATGGGTACTAAACTTTACTTCTCTCTCATATTGAACAAGATTCAGCACACAAGAATTGTTGTCCAAAACAGTAAGCTTCAATTCATCCATGTGATCACAAGTTATGCATATGTGATATACAAAAAATTGATTTTCTACACCATAATCTCCAATCAAATTAAATTTATACTCAGGGGTGTAGGCACTAAACAAGAATTTCGAACATGCAAGTTCAGAAACTTTCTCCATGGCATGTGACAATTTCATAGGTAGATCCAACATGATGTAACACAACGAATTAGCAGGAGAAATGCTAGTCAAAACTTTTTTATATCTAACCAAAGCCACATGATCATTATATGTGATTAATTCATCACATGATTCACGCAAAACAGCAAGAAATTCAATTATTCTTTAACAAGGTGCACTCAACTCATTCTCAACACTCAAATCAATACAGTGCGAATTCTCTACTTGAAATATGGGCGTGTCAGAATCGTTTTCCACTAAGTTTTGCTCTAAAACAGCATGAACGGTGCATAATTGTAGTTCTTCACAAGCATACTCACCGTGAGTGATGATAGCACCATTATCTTTACCTTTTTGGCTCCCCTCAGATGATGTAGGTGGATCCATCTCCTCATCTTCGTTCTCAACCAATGGAGTCGATGGTTGAATCAGTTCATGCTCCTCTTCGACATGGTTCTCAACTACCTGCAAGTTGTTAGTCACAGAAAAAGGTACAAACACGGGTTTGTTCTCATGTTTCTTATCATCAAACACTCTCAATTTCTCCTCAATCTGACGTTCAACATTACAAGCAAGTATAAACAAATGAGGGAGAGAATTATATTCTTTGTGAATGAGAAGGTCTTGAATTTCTTTATTAAGCCCACGTAAGAATCTATTCTCTGTAGCTTTAGCATGTTCCTCTAAGTCACAACGCAATAAACAAGTTTTTAATTCATAATAATATTCCCTTACAGTTCTACTTCGTTGTTTTAAACGTTGCAATTTAGCTAGCAAATAATCAGCATGATATTTAGGAATAAAATGATCTCTCAAAAGTTTCTTTAATGCATGCCACGTTTGAGGCACTCTTCCAAGTCTACTTAAGTACTTCCACCAAAGTATTGCATCATCAATAAAAACACTAGTGGCAGCTCTAATCTTTTGCCTATCAGACCAATCATAATATTCAAATTCTTTATCTAGCGCTATCTCCCAGTCAATATAGGCATCAGGATCAAATTCACCAGCAAAGAATGGCAAAGTGATTTTAGTTTTACCGGACGCACTATCACGATCATATACCTTCCATGGTGAAGAAGCTTGTCTCAAGCGTGCATCTTCCTCACGAATTTCTTTGCGCTCCCGGTCAATGGCTCGAAAAAAATATGGATCTATCTCGTAATTATCCCGTGAACCTTCCATGGTTAGTAGCAAATACGAAAACAAATCACAAGTATATATTCCTATCAACTACTGTGATGTGGAGACTCAATTCAAGTAATGCATCTCTCAAGCTCTTACCAAATTCTTACAAGTTCTTACCAAAGCAAACAGGTGGTGCAACCAGTGGCTGGTTCGTGATAAATCTAACTCAAGTGATGAGTAAAACAATTGCAAGGTACAGCGAGACCTGTTCGGTTAGTAGAAAATTGGAGCTTGGATATGCTATGTATTTTGTAGCAAAGGAAAATAATCAATTAATTTCAGAAGTTGCACAGAATTAAATTATAGTTCGTATCTAGCACTTAGCCTATGTTGCTGATCAACCAAAAATGGAAGAAGGCTAAAATAAGTGTATGACAATGTATGGGAGTGGTAAATATAAGATAATTCAATCGAATGTAATCTGGAATTGAAGAGCACAAGGATTGCCCCAAACTTGAAAACTGAAGATTTCTGTCCACTGGATAGCACGTCGGTATTTTGGCTGTAACTCTTTTTAGTTGCCTCTTTTTCAATGATTCGTTTTTTCCCTGTTACCTGACGACTTTTTCTACAACTTTTGTTTTGGGGCCAAGTTCTGGAAACCGACCGAAAAATTCGCACAAAATTCACAAGTGCCGACTGTTGCAGATTCAATCTGGACTTTTAGGTCAACTTGCACCGTAGATATATTTTTACTGCCATAATTAATTGAAGCAAAATTTTATAGGAAGATAGATAATGAAGTTATGCATCTAATTGCAGTGGTCCCACTCAAAAAGGATCACGGAATCAAAAGTTATGGCCTTTTTGGTGGCAGCTGCAGAGAAAGGAAAAATCAGCCGGATTGGAATTAGGGTTTGGGGTGGGGGAATTTTTTTTTGTTTGGATTTTTATAGGAACAAAGATATGACCAGAAACTAGACAATGCTAAGACGGACACAAATTCAATTTAGCAAACCAAAACTAAAAGATTGAAAGGCACAACGGGGTTTGGACAGTGGAAATTAACTGTTTTTGTGGGGCAATTTTTCTCGACTATGGGAAACAAAAATCAATCTACTAACTAGGGATATAAAAAAATTCCTACCGATAAACGGAAGCTCTGCTACCAACTGATGAGGCAATAGGGTCCCGATCTTCCGATAGGATGATAACTATCGATTTTGGTGGAGGTGACCCTTGCGATCCGACTACAACCGCACGACGTCGCTTGCGCCTTAGCAATCGCTGAACCACACTCCAACTTGTTATCAACCGTGCCAAGAACGCGGTTGACCTAACTACGAAGGTCTATTCCTGCATGCAACCGAAGAACATGCAAGAACAAGATAACAAGCAATCTGAAATTGCAAATATATAAATTGAGTTCAAAAGGTTGGATTCTGATGGCTGTCTTGACAGGTGGTCGTCCGACACAACTGAAGAACAGAAGTTTACACAATGGCTAAACATAAACTCAACGAAACCCAAGTCCTAGCATAGAGAGACGGCGGCTTCTATATAGGGAGATGACTAGGGTTGGCAGCCAAGGCGCACACCCCTAGGGTTACAAGGCCCATGGGCCCAAGCGGAAGTGGCTCAGAAGGAATTTGAAGATGGGGTTCCATCTATTAGAAAGTAGACTTGATAAGTTTTCTATGAAGTACTCACCCATCCAAAACGGACTCCGGATGCAAATTCTATGCATGTTGAAAGTCGGTCCTGTCAGGCTGAATCAGCATCGGATTGTTTTGACAATTGCGATGCGACTAGAAGGATTCTGAAGCTGTGACCTTTTCCATTGGATGGTTCTTGGAATAAGCTTTCCAACAAAAACAAGAACACCTAAATCGGACTCCGTTTGTGACAGTTATGGCCGTTTTATTACAGGCCTGTCGGCTGTCCCGAACCGAATCCGAATTGAGTTCTGAGTTGATTCCGAGTTTGATTTCGGTTGGGCTTGAGGAAATTCCGAATTGGGCTCGGAAACCTCATCCAAAACATGGGCTTTAAATTCTTGGACCTCTCCCCTTTTTCTCTCCCACTGCATGGCTTCTCCATGGCCTTCTTATTCCTTGTTTTTCTCCATTGATTTGGTCCCGACCTCTTTCTTCCCCTCAGTTCAAAAGTCTTCCATTTGTCAAACCTAAGAATGTACAAAGTAGTGACATGAGGTAGTACTCTATTCTCATAAATAACATTAGTAGGAATAGATAGAAACGAATTCACCTTTTGTTCAATCTTGATATTGGGTGCTATGATTGTATGCGTTTGTGGCATGATCACGTCAGAAAGGGTACATGTATGGGATGCGTACAAACGAAAGAACTTCACTTTATGCTTCTTGTTATTCTGCACCATAAATTATTTCCTGCCCTTGCTAACCTATCGGGCTAGAGTACAATAGGGGCCAAAGCCTGTACTCACTGCTTAGATGATATCGAGAGTGTGACTGAAGCACTCATGCAAAACCCATATACGTGCTCACCATAGGTTCCTTCGGAGGGCTCACCCATACCGCAGGATGAAGAAACAATTTGATGGAGAGAACAAGGACAGTTCAACTCCAAGGCATTTAAGTGAAAAAGCGATCTATGATATGGTTAAGGATTTAGATGTTGTGCTCGGAAAGGGACATAAACCGACGACCCATGAGAAGAATGTCTGGAAGAAGAGATCAATATTTTGGGACTTACCTTATTGGGAGTATCTACAAGTTCACCATTATATCTATGTCATGCACATAGAGAAAAATGTATGTGACAGCTTGATTGGTCTCTTACTGAACTTTCGTGATAAAACAAAGGATGGTGTCAATGCACGGCTTGACTTGGTTGATATGGATATCAGGCCTGAGTTAGCACCGATAAAGATCGATAAAATATGAGTTTACCTTCCCCTTGCTTGTTACACTCTATCCAAGGCCAAGAGAACTGAACTGTGCTAGTGTTTGTATAGTGTAAAACTTCTGTCTGGTATCTCTGCCAACATGAAAAAACTTGTTTCGATGAAAGATTTAAAGTTAATTGGCATGAAATATCATGATTGTCATGTGCTGATGACATAGATGTTCCCTATTGCAATTAGAAGTATTTTGCTGATCAAGGTCTGAGATACAATCATGAGATCGATCCCAAGGTCTAGATGCTCTACTGGATGAGGTGGTGATGACTTTGTGTCATCTTCAGATGTATTTTCCTCCATCGTTTTTTGATATCATGGTCCATCTCATTATTCACATTGTGTTGGGGATAAAAATGTGTGGGCCCATGTTTCTACGTAGCATGTACCCGTTTGAGAGGTTCATGTGAATTCTCAAGTCATATGTACGGAATCGATCTCAGTTGGAGGGTAGCATCGTTGAAGGTCATACAACCGAAGAGGTCATTGAGTTATGTGTTGATTACGTGACTCAAGTCGAACTGATAGGTATGCCTCGATCTCGCCATGAGGGGTGGTTCAAGGGTATCGGGACCATCGGAAGGAAAGCAATCACTCCAGATATAGATGCGTATGCTCAAGCCCATTTCACGGTCTTGTAACACATGACTGAAGTGTCCCTATATATCAACCAGCACATGGGTGTGCTTCAGCAATAGAACCCTAAGCGGCCGAATATTTGGATCACGAAACAACATAACTGTTGGTTCAACCAATGGTTGAAGGAGTGACTCACTAGGAGCTCGTCAAGTGATGTGCTGACATGGTTGGTAAAAGGACCAACATTTACAGTTGTGACATGGCAAGGATATGATATAAATGGGTACACATTCTATATATAGGCTCAGGATGGGAGCACTAACCAGAACAGCAGTGTCCACATAGATGCTTTTAGTACAGATGGGTTGAGGAACTCCTACTATGGGTTCATAAAGGAGATTTAGGAGTTCGATTATGTTCTTTTCAAGATCCCCTAATTTCAGTGTTATTGTGTCCATCTCCCATATGTGAAGGTTGACAAGTACAGTGTCACTACCGTGGAGTTCAAACTTGTTAGATACAAAGATGAACTATTCATACTTGCTAACCAAGTTTTTCAAGTCTTCTATGTAACCAACCAGGCAAATAAGAAGCGACACATAGTTCTTCATGGAAAAAGAAGGATTGTCAGAGTTGAGAATGTAGTAGATGAGGAAGAATATAATCAATTTGATGAGTTGCCTCCTTTCAGAAACAGCATAAGGGTAGAGGAAGAACGTGACAAAAGTAGCTACATATGTGTTGATCATCATGAAGGGCTAATTTTTAAAGGAAATAAGCAAGTTGAATGATGGATGAAATGTTTATGTATCATATATTATGTATTTGCATTTATATATGTATATGAGAATGTGTGATATATATATATATATATATATATATATATATATGTGTGTGTGTGTGTGTGTGTGTGAATTTGCATATATGTATATAAGAATGTGTGGTATATATATATATGTGTGTGTGTATACATGTGTGAATTTGCATATATGTATATAAGAATCTATGATATATATATATATATATATATATATATATATATATATATATATATATATATATATATATATATATATATATATATATATATATATATATATATATATATATATATATATATATATATATATATATATATATATATATATATATATATATATATATATATATATATATATATATATATATATATGAATTTGCATTTATATATATGAGACTGTGTGATATATATGTGAATGTCAGTAGGGAACATCACAGACAGTTTATGTTAAAATTGTATGTGATGTTTATTATTACAGACGGTTCGAGATAAGAACCGTCTGTGATGTTTTCTTATTACAGATGGTTCTAGTTATGAACCATCTATGACATTTTCTTATTACAGACAGTTCTAGATAAGAACCATCTGTGATGATAAAATCACAGACAGTTATTAAAAAGAACCAACTATAATTATTCCCCTATATATTGCGCACTAGGGTTTGTTCCCACTGTACTGCCCACTACATACTCCGCCGCCTCGCCCCGAGCCCGTCGCCCTCGTCCTCCCCCAACTCCGATGGCGCTCCTTGCCTGAGGCCATCGCCCTCCTCCACCTCCCATGACTCCGGCAGCCTTCCTCCCCCAAGACAGCTGGTGGCCTTCCTCCCAAGCCCGTTGCTACCTCCCCCAATGTCATTGTCGCCTCCCTCGAGCCTATCACTGCCTCGCCCTGAGCCCGTTGCCGCCTTGCCCTGAGCCCGTTGCCACCTCCCCCAAGTATTCTGCTAGTATTCATTTATCATTACTTGTTTGTTACTTCATTTAAGTATAAATCACTATTGTTCTTTACTGAATATTGTTAGATTTAATTATTGCTGCTATGTTATTATCATGTCTTTGGATATATGTGCTTGATTGTCTAGATTGTTGCAATATCTTCCAGTGCTACAACTAAGCGAATTAATTGAAATTTCAGCTAACACACCATATATGCAAAGATAAAGCAGAAATTAAACACTGTGATACGAATGTGATTTACTTGAATTAAATAATTTTGATGTCTGTCTCTAGTTCATTTGTTAAGTTTACTACTGCTTATCTTCAGATATTCGGTAAGACAGTCTAGAGTTCAAAGCTTGACTGATTAGAGAAATTGTCACATAAATACATGATCATATTCTAAATTCACCAAGAATTAGCTCAAGAATTGCTAACTTCTATTATCTTTTAAAGATGTTGTCCGCTCATTCTTCGACATCGTCATCGGATGCGTGTGATGTACCATCCTCTGGAAAATCCTGAAAAGGAAGAGGACTATCGAAAAAGTCTAAGGGGGTGATTTACCATCACGGATGTTGATGCGTCTGGGACCCCTCTTAATCCTTGCCGAGCAGTGTGCGCATTCTGGAGAATAGTCAGAATAGTTGCCCAGGAACGGATTGAGATCATGTTCGTTTCGTAGAAGAAGGTGACCGAAGAACGAAAAAGTTAGCTGCCAATGGAAGTTTTTCAATCGTTCGCTCCTGGAAGAACACCATGCCTCGGTGCGATGACATGTGTTGCTAGCAGCGTGCAAAGCGTGGAAGAACTTCAAGAGCCTGCTTGTCAAGCAATATGTGGAGAAGGATCTGATGCCCTTCCACAACTATCCATTCCTACAACCGCAATGGCAAGAGTTTATGGCGACGAAGACGACAGATAATTTTAGGAGTGAAAGTGTGGCGCATAGTGACGAGGACATCCTTTCCATAGATACAACTGTGCCAACTCCACAACAAACTGAAACTATGATCAAGGACCAATGACTCGAGCGCGAGCACATCAACTTAACCATCAGGTGAATGCGTTCCTAAGTTTGCATACAAATGTTTCAAAGAATGGTATACTACTTAATTCTTGTGATGATTTAATTGTCCTTAGGAACCATGGTGAAGAACAACGCGAGCTTAAGTGTAGAAGTGTAACGATCAAGCGCAATCCAAGTCTTGTTCGCGAGTTCGATTCAGATTCGGCCTTTGTAACAGCGTCTACTTCAAACAGCCATAACTTTTGATCCAGAAGGCTTCTCGGGGCCCGTGAGTACTCTTTGGAAATATCTTGGAGTCTACTTTCAGATGAATCTGGTCTCAGCTCCAAACTCCATCTGAGCAGATCAAAAACAGGAAAAGAAGACACGTCACTTTTCCAGTCTGAGTCAAAGTGGGCCGAGGGCCTTGTAACTTAGGCTATTTGGGCCGGTACTGTTCACAAGAACAGTACCACGGCCGAGTGAACAGTAGACAAAAATAGTACCACATCTCTTTTCATTAGATAAGTGCGGCTCTCCCCTCCCCTATTTAAGGAGGTCGCACCCCTTTAGTTTTCCTCGGGTTTTTCTTAAGAGATTATTCTGCTTAGCAGTATCACCGTATGTTCGGTTGAGGAACCCCAACTTGTGAACTTAATCTTTATTTGCAATACAATTTCAGATTGCATCTTAAACTCTCTTGCTCGTGTTCTCGATTCGCTTGCAGGAGATAGCCTTCTTGGCGAGGTCAACCGTGTTCGGCACGGTTGATAACGAACGGAGCAGTGGTGTAGTGATTGCGAGGGGTTCGATCTGTTTTGGTCTGAGCCTTTGGATCATCAACGTCGAGATCTTCACAATCGACTTATCAGTACCTTTCGGAAGATCGGGCCATCGTCACATCACATAGGGCCCTCCAAGCAAAAAACATGCACCCCCACTGCTCAGCACCGCTGGGTATGCAGGTAAAATCCTGCAATAGAGGTAGGAAGATAAGAAGGCAATCCTGTGGGAGACCTCCCTACCATTTGTCAGGATCCCTGATGAGTGCACTCGAAGTTGGATAAGAGCGAGGTCATCTACCGTGCCGTTGGGAGTCGTCTCTTTTCGAAACCCCGCAGACAAGGAAGTGTTCCACCGCCTAGAGGCGCTGAGTGTAGAATCTTCCCAAGGCTCATTCGAGGAGTTAGGGGGAGAGATTTACTCTCTACGGATCTAGAAAACAAGGAGCACCAGAGTCACACGAGAGACCTTGGTCTTTATGTTACATGAAAGTATGGCTTTCTAGAGGACTCCGAAGCTTACCGGTGTAGGAAGAGAGCCAAAACCGAGTGCGAGGCACAACTACGAGAGGATATTATAGCAAAAATCAGAGATAAGATGCAAAAGGTTGGTCAGATATGAGATGCAAAGGTATAGGAAAAAATCACTAGGAAGCCCCCGCCGCTCCTGTGCTAAGCAACCCCCAACCGTTAGAGTAGCTGCACGTCCAACCCTACCTCAGAAAGCCACCACTGATTTTCTGTTGATGACATTCTGCTAATAGTTATTATCTCTGGAATGCTCGATCCATTGATGGGCCTTTTGATTACTGAAGTTGAAGGTGCCTTGCTACTTCATGCTCCTAGCATTAATTTCTGCAAGTGGCTACTTAACTTATTGTTGAAATTCCTGCAGACAGTATAGTGCTCTGGATTGCTGGCTTACATGGTTTCTGAAGATAAAAATCCAGTAGCTCTAGCATGTTCAAGTGGCTAGACATTGGCATTAGTACTAGCTTGTTAGCCATGGAAGATTTCCTTACTAAACATCTTGCTATCTAAATAATGTAATCTACATTTCAAACCAGTTTCTTTCCAGATGTGTTGTCAGCAGTACAATCTTCATTCTATGTGATTTCCCCGGATGTTGTTGTCTAAATAACAGAGATTACATGGTGTTTTCGCGGCTTAAAGTATGTGAGCACTGGAATGTGCCCTCCATAGATCATATAGATCATCTGCAAGTTACTTACATACGGTTTTTCTCAGTAGTTGGTTCTGAATTGATAATAGCAGATCAAGTGAAGTGATTTCTGCCAAATACTTCTCTTGATGCAGGTTGAAGTGATTTAAGGCTTGACAAGGTAGCCTGATTTTATGTGAACCTTAATTAGTTTCATATTGTTTCCATGGTTGGGCATGAGTTGATTATAATAACATTTTTGTGACAAATATGTAGTTTTCTTGATGCAGGTTCAACTTTTGAAGTAAGAGAGAATTTAGGGCATTGGAACTAATATGTTGCATACCACCATACTGGCTTCCTTACTGAACGGTCCTTTATATCTGACTTCTCACATCCTATCAATTTTAAAGAGATATCAAAATATTCTCGCAAAAAACATCTGAATATTTATATAGCTGTTGATCTTATATATGGAGTATATCCTGATTCAGTATATATATGCATTTCTGTGAAACTAATTTGGGATGCTAATCATATGATTGTACCTATTAAAGGGCCTTCGAATTTTTCTGTTGTTCATTTTTTTACATGGTACGTAAGATGATCATCCTAGAATCTAGCATGTAGAAAACGGATTTGCGTAGCCGTGGCAAAATAGGCATCCACCAGCCGGATGGCAGCCCCTGCACAGCCATAGAATCTCTCCGGCCGGATGAGAGGTTATCCCAATGTTGCACTCTAGGATGTGAAGTATGTACTACCCAATCTTAGGTTCTAAGTCATATATTCTCCGTTATAGATAACTAGTAGCTTGTAGTTTTTTCATATTATTGTAAGCCATTATGTCTTTTCGAGAAATTTCTACCACAATAATCTGTGTTTAATATCCTTTGTTTAATTGTAAAGTTGTGTTTGCAATTAAAGTTTCACTTTTCCAAGACATGTAGAGTTGTAGTATGTTTGGTCATTTTACCACTCATCGTAGAATTCTTTTTCCAAGAACTAGATTACCCCAAATGTGTAATGTTTCAGGAATTAATAAATCAAATCGGTTGATAGTATATAAGAGGCATGCACGTGCACTGTTCAATAAGGATGCATCAAATCGCCCTATTAGTATTTGCACGTACGTACTCTGTTTTGCATCTAATAAAAAAAACTTTGCTATATAACCGGCCGGATAGAAAAAGCGAAAGCAAAAGCACACATATACAAGAGCGCAGAGGCTCTAGGGGTCCATAATACATGTATTCTCCTGTCTTAGATTACAGGTCATACTACCTATAACAGTAGCTTGTATTTTTCTCACATATATTGTACGTCATTTTGCATTTCCGAGAACATTCTGCCACAATACAATATTTGTGTCCAATATCCCTTGTTTAATTTCAAAAGTACGCTCGTAATATAATTAATGTTTCACTTCGCCAAGACTTGTAGAGTTATGTTTAATTTGGTTATTGTACCACTCGTATTAAAATTCTTTTCCCTAAGAACATAGAATAGCTAGCCCCAATGTGCTTTTTATAAAGAATCAACCGGTTCATGTATAAACGGTGCACGTGCATAGGGGTGGACAAAAAGCTCATGGCTCGGCTCGGCTCGGCTTGGCTCGTGGCATTTACGAGCCGAGCCGAGCCAGGGGTTGAGCTCGACTTCTTAACGAGCTGAGCCGCTCGGCTGGCTCGTTTGGCTCGCTCGGGTGGTTGGCTCGGCGGCCCATCTCACGCCGACGCTCGGCCCACGCACACTTCGTCTCCCGTCTCCCGTCTTCCGTCTCACATCTCACGTCTTGACTTAGCCCGTCTTCCGTCTCCCGATCACCCGACGCACTCCTGAGTCTCGATCCGGCGATCCCCTTCTCGTCTCAACCTAGATCCGGTGCCGTCGCCACGGTGCCGCACCCGCACCGCACCCTCACCGTCCGCCGGCGTCGGCCCCTCCCCTCCTCCTCGCCTCAGCCTCCAGCTCCTTCCCATCGGCCATCGCCTTCCCTCAAGCCTCAAGCCTCAACCCTAGATCTGACGCCGCCGCCACGGTGCCGCACTACACCCTCACCGTCTGCCGGCGTCGGCCCCTCCCCTCCTCCTCGCCTTAGCCTCCACCCCTTCCCATCGGCTATCGCTGTCCCTCAAGCCTCAACCCTAGGTCCGGCGCCGTCGCC
Source organism: Dendrocalamus sinicus (assembly GCA_036346575.1). Classification (NCBI taxonomy): domain Eukaryota; kingdom Viridiplantae; phylum Streptophyta; class Magnoliopsida; order Poales; family Poaceae; genus Dendrocalamus; species Dendrocalamus sinicus. The sequence goes on along the minus strand of CM070643.1, from coordinate 26,958,640 downwards.
ATGGTGCCGCACTGCACCCTCACCGTCCACCGACGTCGGCCCCTCCCCTCCTCCTCGCCTTAGCCTCCAGCCCCATCCCATTGGCCATCGCCTTCCCTCAAGCCTCAACCCTAGATCCGACGCCGCCGCCACGGTGCCGCACCGCACCCTCACCGTCGGTAAAGTAACTCCTCAACCCATGTTCTTGGATTTTGATTATTGACTGTGAGATATTGATCTTTCACTGCTGTCCCTGGCTTTGCTTCCTGGAGAAGGATGCCCTGTCTGTCTACCAATTATGGGTAGGGTTACATGGTCATCTCAGCATTGATTTGTGTGTGGTTCGTTAAGCTATTACTCATCAGCAGGTGAGCAAATGGGAGGAGCTATCTCTACTCATTGTCCCATTTTAATACCAAAAGTATCAGAGAATACATGAACTTGCCTTCCTGTTAAAGAAACTGAAGTTTCATATTAAGGAATGGTGAATTGATGGAATGGTGAATTGATGGACTGGTTTCACATTATAGTAAGAATGTGGGTAGGCTAACTAAACCAAAATGGCAGCCAAATGCTAATGTTCCACATAGCATAGCAGGCAATGGCTCCTCTCCAGTTTATTTTGCTAATGTTCTAATGTTCTACAAATGCTAATCTTTTGGACTGCAGATAGATGATCTATCCATTACTGGAGGGATGGAGATGGAAATAGATCAACCACAAGAAGGTTTGTGTACATGTGTCTGTGTGAAAGCATATATGTTACATATACGTACCTATTGGCTCTACAATATGATGTTATTGTTTGTTGTAATCATATGACCTGGTATGTGTAAGATGCTAACAAATGTATGCACCATTGGTAACTAATGTTTGTTGTAATCATATGACCTCTTATTGTTTGTTGTAATCATATGACCTGCTTGTATAATTGCAATCAAAATGTGTAATTTGTACTAACGAGCCTAACGAGCCGAGCCCGAGCTTTCTACCGAGCCGAGCCGAGCCTATTTTTTAGCTCGTTAGTCTAACGAGCCGAGCCGAGCCGAGCCGCTTTTTTACCGAGCCTTACCGAGCCGAGTCGAGCCATCTCGATATCCACCCCTACACGTGCACACTATTTAATAAAGAAAAGACTATTTAATAAAGAAAAGATGCATAGAATCACCCAAGTACTTGCACGGGTTAGTGACCAGTTCGGATGTACTAAAAAAATCTTTTGGGCTGTGACTTAGAGAGCATAAAGAGAGAGACAGTCGTATGCGATTTTGACTAATGTAGCTGAAGTTGGTACAGTGTCTACTACAATCGACTTGTAAAACACGCTTTTAAAAAAGGTGTATCGTTTGAAAACGAGTTATTATCGTAAAAACTAAAAACTATAAGCAGCAAGATCAAACACGCCTACGATAGTCGCATACGATTTTAACCGATATAGCTGAAGTCGATACAATGTCTATTACAATCAATTTATAAAACACGCCTAAAAAAGTCATACTATTTAAAAATTAGTTACTAAAATAAAAATTAAAAGTCATAAGTAGCAAGATCAAAAGAACTCAGCCAAAATCTTGGCGCTAATTCAGGTAGAAAAAAGCACCTATATAGTTAGCAAGTTTGCAACCCCATAAACAATCATATAAACAAGAACATTCTCTTGCTGGATTTCAGAGCAAAGTACTACATTAAACAATCGCAGATCACTGTGGCGCGGAGGCTTTTCCGCTGGCCCACACCCAATCATTAGCTGTCTATCGGCCCAGAAACACGGAACCCTAATTAATGCACTCCAACTGGCTGCACTCCGCCGTCCGTGCCTGCGAGCAACAGCAGTCCGGCGGCACACAGTTTCCCCACAGCCCCTTCTTCTCCTCGCCACTGCCCAATTCCCCTCATCCAGATCCTCACTGGAGCATGTCAGCATGCCATCCACCATGAGCCGGAGCTTGAGGCGGCTCTTCTCTTGCCTCTCCGCAAGGTGCCACGGTGACGCGGGCACCAGCAGCACCGCTCCCATGCCGGCCGCGGCCGGCTCCGCCGGTGGCTGCGAGGACCTCACCATCCGCCTGCCCAACGACGTCCTCTCCACCATCATCTCGCTCCTCCCCACCAAGGACGCCGCGCGCACAGCCTTGCTCTCCTCCCAGTGGCGCGGCCTCTGGGAGTCCACCCCGCTCGTCCTCGACGACTCGGACCTCCTCCTCGGCGGCAATTTCACCAGCGTGAGCACGGTCACCGCCACCGTCTCTCGCGCCATCAACCGCCACCCGGGCCCCTTCCGCTCCGTCAACCTGACCTGCTACTTCGCGGAAGACGAGGGGGACATCCTCACGGGTTGGATCCGCGCGCTCGCCACCAAGGGCGTGCACAAGCTCGTCCTGGCCAACATCCCGTGGGCCGGCCTCGACGTGCTCCCCTGCGCCCTCCTCCGGTGCCGCTCCCTGGAACGCCTCCAGCTCTCCGCCTGGCGGTTCCCGGACACAGCCAGCGTGATCCACGATGTTGCGTTCCCTCGCCTGCGGGAATTCGTCCTCAGCAAGAGCATCATTCGGGAGCAGGACCTGGAGACCATGCTCGCGTGCAGCCCCGCGCTTAAGTCCGTTGTGTTTTTTCTCAGCTGTGGTGTGCCCGCGCAGGTCCACCTCCGCAGCCGCAGCCTCCAGTGCATCGTGTTCTGGCAGTCCATGGCAGACGAGCTAGCCGTGGTGGCCGCCCCGCTGCTGCAGCGGGTCATCCTCTGGTCGTCGTCATGTTCCTGCAGAAGTAATTATCATCGCATGAGGATCAAGATCAGCCGGGCCTCGGTGCTTCAGGTGGTGGGGTACCTGAATCCTAGTTTTCATCAGCTGCAGATTGGAGACACCGTGATAAAGGTATGCATCGTATTCTGTTTCCATGTCAATCATACGAATGTTTTTTTATGTTCTTTTGGTTTGGGGCACTGTAGGCTGGCATAAAGGCCAGCCCCGAAGTGGCAGTTCCGAGCGTCAAGATATTGGCTTTGTCAGTTCGATTTGGAGTGGCTGAGGAAGCAAGGATGGTTCCGTGCTTCCTTAGATGTTTCCCCAACACTGAAACGCTGCATCTCATGGTAACTCACCCTTTATTTTGCCTCAATTTCATCTGCGTCAGTGGTAATACACTGCTTGATCCATTTTGCACACTAAAATTTTGCAGTCTGTTCAAGATCATGGACCCACCACCGAGCATAGTAACGTTGAGTTTTGGAAAGAAATTGATTCAATTCAATGTGTCAAATCAAGCATCAAGAAGATAGTACTACATGAGTTCCGATGGGATAATTCTGAGATCGAGTTCCTCACATCCATTATGGAGAGGGGACAGGTACTTGAGAAGATCTATATCTTCCAGGCTCAGTATGGTTATGTTGCGGAGGGTGAAATAAATAGTAAACTGAGCTTGCTTGCTTCCTTAAACTGGGGTGGGGCACTGATGATTTTGTCTGGTCAAAACATCATCTCGCGCTATGACAGAGCAACTGATCTTTCTCGCAGTGACCCTTTTGACTGCCAGAGTTGAGGGCGAGTACTTCAACCATCTTCGTAGCATTTTATGTTCTGTTACTCTGGCAGTGTGCAGTATGCTACTCAAGATTGTTGGCATGCATGTTTATGTGCCATCTGAAGATTGTATCGTGCGTATCGGATTATTCCATCCAGTAGCATTTAATTAATCCGAACAGAGTAATGGTACTAGTTAGACCTTGCAAGCACTGGTTGAATATTGTTGTTGTAACCAGCATTTTGTGTTATGTACCCCAAGCTTGTTGTTGATGTTATCTAAATGACAATGATTGAATCTACATTGCATCCCTATGTGCTTGAAGTCAATTATTTTGCGCATTGTTCAGGCCTTTTCTCTTTCAAACGGTCCATTTGTTGAAAATTAGGATTTATAGAACACTTTCATGTCTGCGATTTTTTTCTATCTTGCAGGCATTACTTTCGAACCCTTAGCATGTGAGAGCTTACACTGGTTCAATTTTCATCTGGCAGGAGAATTTCCAAAAGAACATTATTGAATATTCTAGCTCAGAGATCTGTTTTTTTATGAATAGAGTTCTGAAAAATAATAGATAAGTACTTCTCTACCATTGTAAATATTTTTTTGACTATGCTAGCCGTGATAGATTTTTCTATACTCAATTGTATATGCTATACCTTTCCACTTGTGGGTAAACAGCTAGCTGTGCATGCAGTGTTCACTACACATTACATAGCGTCTGCATTTTGCTACTTCTCGATCAACTTTGCACTAAAAGATTAATTAGGATTTGAAAGTGGATTTCCATAAATAGCTATCCATTTAAGTTCATGTGCCTGTTGATGGTATAAGATGAGTATTTCAACCTCGAATATAAATTCAGTATATTCTTGTTTTTCAAAAGCACTTATTTATTTCTAAGATCAAGGGGTCCCTTGTTTTTGAATGGGGGAGATTTTTTCAAAGAGAAGGAGGTAGAATTCAAGCGGGAAAGGGAAGAATTCATGGCCATTGGATCTCTAATCCAACAGCCCTAAATCTAGATGATAGTTAAGAAGAAAACATCCGGATGATGTTTAACAAAACCCTTGTTTCTATTTGTGGATAAAATAGTTCATTGAGCGCTAGTTTTTTTGGAACCTCGAATATAAATTCAGTATATTCTTGTTTTTCAAAAGCATTTATTTATTTCTATTTGTGCATAAAATAGTTCATTGAGCGCAAGTTTTTTTGGAGTTGTAATAGCAATATTTTACTAGAATTAGTAAATTAAGGTTCCGCTAACTAATTAGATTCTACAACACAGCACCGCAACCGCAAATTGACCCTAGAGGACCCTCTACATAACTAGTTCCAGACTTTTTATGGTGTTTGTTAAGACACCTTCTCTCTAAAAAATATGACCCGTTGATTTCCACCGGGACAACTTAGGATAGGAAGTTTTGTAAATAAGATAGAATTAACCCTCTTATCATTTATAATGTTTGCCCTAACTCTCGTCTGCTACAAATCTTCTTTTGACAAATGTTATCCTTCGTTATATTCTTTAGCAAGGAACAGGATTGCAAAAGTGGCAGATGTCTTGAAAAGGGTACCTTTGAATGTTTCCTTTAGGAGAGCTTTAGTAGGGGAAAATTTAGTGGCTTGGCATGACCTAGTTGCTAAAGTATCCGCTATTAGACTTTCAGCTCAAAATGACTCTTTCATTTGGAAAGTGCACAAGAAGGGTGTTTTTTCTGTCAATTCTATGTATAAGGCGGTCATGTTTGGTAATATAATACCTAGGAGCTCTTTTATTTGGAAATTGAAAGTTCCTTTGAAAATAAAAATTTTCCTATGGTATCTAAAGACAGGAGTTATTCTAACTAAGGACAATTTGGCAAAGAGGAGATGGAAGGGCAGCACTAAGTGTTGCTTTTGTAATTCTAATGAGACTATACAACATCTATTCTTGGATTGTCACTTTGTTAGATACATTTGGTTGGCTGTTTTTTTAGCCTTCGGGATTCAACCGCCTACGAGTATTGCTAATCTTTTTGGTAGCTGGCTTTTTGGTTTTCATTCTAAGATGAAGTACCATTTTTTTGTCGGCATTGCGGCATTGTGTTGGGCGGTATGGCTTTGTAGAAATGATGTTGTCTTCAATGGATCCAAAGTTAATTCCTTTTTGCAGGTGATCTTCAAAGGGGCGTACTGGGCGCGCCAATGGTCTTTGTTACATAAGGAGGAGGATTGCATCTATGTGCAAGAAGGTTGCAAGATTTTGGAGAGTAGAGTACTAGACGTTTTTGCAAAGTTTGGGTGGAATGAAAGAAGAAGATTGAATGTTTAGTCTGGCATGTCTCTAGGGTTAAAAGGCCTCGTCTTTTAATTGTTGAGTCTTGGTGCTCATAAACTTCGTTTTGTGTTTTGAGCCTTTTGTAAGGTGCTGAGTCTATGTACTCTTGTTTCGTGTTGGCTGTGTACATCCAAGTTGGATGTAGAGGCCGGATTTTAATCCATTATCTAAAAAATTTGCCTGTTAGTGTTTGACCTGCATCTGTGACACTTCGAAACCAACGGCGCCGCTCCATCCAACCAGCCACACTATCCTTTCGCTCCTCTACAGCCCCCCTCCACTCATCCAGAGTTGGATCCAAGATAAAGAGTATAGCGGACTCTCGTCTCATCCGTACGAGCGGAGCCGTCATCTCTGTTTTAATTTTCTGTTTACCTCCATAATAATTAGTAAGTCTTGATAAAATATATAATTCATGTTGAGTTACTTAGTCTAATATACGGCTACGTAGTCGTGGAAAATTATGTAATTCATGTTAAACTGCTTAGTTTAGTGTTCAGTTGCATAGTTTACAGCATGCCACTACTAGAAAACGGATCATCCCTCACGGGCTTGAATTTTTCTGACGGGCCCGCATGAAACGTGAGGGATATCATTTTTGTGACGGGCCCACGTATCACCGTCACAAAAATACATTTTTTGTCGGGCTCCTTAAGCCGTCAGGAAAATACACTATTTTTGTGACGGTATTAAGTAAACCGTGAGGATAATTACAGAGAAGCCCGTGAGGCTTTTTCAGCCCGTGAGGCTTCTGAATCCAGCCTGGCCGCGCCCACTAATTTTGTGCGGGAACCGCGCTGACTGAAAACCTAAGTTTTTCCCCAAATTTCCGCATCCTCGCCCGCCTCCTCTCGCCCCAAACCCTCGCCCGCCTCCTCTCCGCCCCATCCCCTCGCCGGCCGCCCGCCTCCCGAGTCCTCCCGACGCCCAGCTCCGCCGCCGCGCGTCCTCCTCCCCATCCCCTCGCTTTGCCTCCTCTCCGCCCCATCCCTCGCCCGTCGCCCGCCTCCCAGTCCGCCCGCCTCCCAGTCCTCCCGACGCCCAGCTCCGCCGCGCGCGTCCTCCTCCCCATCCCCTCGCCCGCCTCCTCTCCGCCCCATCCCTCGCCTCCTCTCCGCCCCATCCCTCGCCCGTCGCCCGCCTCCCAGTCCGCCCGCCGCCCGAGTCCTCCCGCGCCCAGCTCACGCCGCGACGCCCCATCGATCTGCTCTCCTCCTCCCCATCCCTCGCCCGCCTCCTCCGCCCCATCCCCTCACCCGCCGCCCAGTCCGCCCGACGCCCGCCTCCCGAGTCCTCCCAGCGCCTGCTCCGGCCGCTGCCCGACGCCCAGCCCGGCTCGCGATCCCGCCTCCCGAGCTCCCACCCGACGCGCAGCTCGGTCCGCGCCCCAAATCCGCCCTACCCCCGACGCCCCAGCATAAATACTCAAGCAAGAATCAGAAAAGGTGTGCCTTCCGCACCACAAAAAGATTATTGTTCTGTCTTGTTTGCAATTGTCGTATATGGTACACTCGTCCCAAATCCAACAAAAATTACTTGATTCTTGTAGCACATATGTGATCTTGTTGCTTTGATTTGTTCTTTCTACTATAGGTCTGCAATATATGAAATCTTGGTACTACAACTTAAGGTATCGACAAAACCAATAACTTAGAAGTACTAGATGTATATCACTTCCGTAAAAAAGACGTACTACTTCACAAAATATGCATTTTTGTATGGTATCGATCCGGTGTAACTCCTATATATCTGTATGTAAACCCAATCATGTAAACAAAAATTCTTAAAAAGTTACTGAATGTGGGGGGATATCTATCATGTAATCATATCAATATTCCCCCCCCTTTTTCATATCTTGTAAACGCAGTTTATTTTTGATTTTTTCATATCTATCATGCTTATGGTTGCTTACCTTGTAGCCTTCTATATAGTTCAAAAATCTAAATACGGCACTTTACATTTCAGGCTATCTCGTACTTCTTCTACAAGAATCGACATTTACACTAACTCGATTCTGGTTCACTTTCCAAAGCGGCTTTTCAGGGCACGGTTTTATGATGATTGGTTCCAATCTTTATATAATGTCATTTTCACACATTACGTGTCATTATGGTTGGATTGTTTGATAAGGTATGGTTGCTTGTATTCATTCTACTCATGGAGTAATCTGTTTGCTGCATTGCACTAAACTTACCCCTTTCGGGATGTGAGTGCGTCTCTATCGAAAAAATACCCACACTTTACGGGAAGGAATCGAAATACCCATAGCCTTTGATCTTCTCTCGTAGATGAGACGGCCAAGTGGGAGAAGATCACCTACGTTGGGATCGTGACGTGCACCCTCCGGCAGCGTACACCCTCTCCAAGGTATATTCATATACACATCGTCCATCGACCATTGATAATTGATACATTAAAACAATTGTATAGTGGCTGATATACAAATGCAAATATAGTGGTGATATACAATTGTACACAGATGCAACATACCTAGTTTTAATAAATATAATTTTATGCCCGATATATTCATGTTATGCACAGAACTATTTCATGGCGGACCATGAATGGATGTATAGTGGTGGCGTGGTAAAGCTCCCTCAAATGAATGGATTGAACAAACTACTCAGTTCTTAGATCATGCATTCTCAAATCCTAGGATAGTTGAAAGTGACACCATTAAGTGTCCATGTGCAATGTGAGGAAGTATTTTAGGCACAACAGCATATTGTAGAGTTGCACCTAAGTAAATATGGGTTTAGGTCAAACTATCAAACATGGACAACACATGATGAACATGACCCTTCAATAGATCACGAGGAAATCAATGAATGTAATCGGATGGACAATCTGTTGATTGACCTAGGCGGTGACCATCCACCGAATTGATGAGGAGCCAACGGCCTCGCCGAGCTTTCTATAGAATGGTCGCTAGCGCTGACGAACTAGTCCATGAGAACACAACACACTCAAGTCTGTCTGCTGTCGCTCGTTTGCTAGCTATGAAGTCACAATACAATATGTCAATTGCACACTATGACGATGTATTACAAATAATACATGAACTTTTGCCTCCGGAGTCTAAGTTGTCCGAGGACTTCTACCGTTCAAAAAAGTTGTTAGAGGGTCTCGGAATGCCATATGTGAAAATTGATGTGTGTTATAATAACTGCATGCTTTACTGGAAAGATAATGAGCACAAAGACAAGTGTGACTTATGTGATACCTCTCGCTATGAGGTAGGCCATAATAAAGTCCCACGTAAAGTATTACGGTACCTACCCATTATAGATAGACTACAAAGGTTGTATGCACACGAGGAGACAACAAAGCTAATGCGGTCGCATAGTCAGTCAACGTCTGGTAAGATGGTGCACCCATGTGATGGGGAAGCTTGGCAACAATTTGACGAGGACTTCCCAAACTTTGCATATGATCCTAGAAATGTACGCCTTGCTATAGCAACAGATGGTTTCACACCATTTAGTTTGGGTGCTGCTCCTTACTCATGTTGGCCAGTGTTTGTGGCTCCATTAAATATTTCGCCGGGCATTCTGTTGAAGCTGGAGTACATATTCCTTGGCCTTGTTATCCCTGGCCCTGAACATCCTGGGAAAAAAATAAATATTCTAATGCAACCTTTAGTTGACGAACTTATCAAGTTGTGGCAGGGGGGTACAAACATGGGATGCTTCACTTAAGCAAAACTTTACAATGCGGGGAGCATATCTATGGTCAGTTCATGATTTTCCTGCATATGGTATGTTTGCTGGTTGGAGCACACATGGTTCGTTTGCGTGTCCAGAATGCTTGGGTGACAATAAAGCATTTCAACTCCGTAATGGTCGTAAGGCTTGCTGGTTTGATTGTCATAGACGTTTCCTACCTAGAGACCATGAATTCAGGACCCAAGGTAATGCATTTCGAAAGAACACAGTAGTACTTGAGGAGGCACCAAGGCATTTAAGGGGAGAGGAAGTCGAAGCCCAAATAGACAAGTTTGTAGGTGATACGAAAAACTTTGGTAAACTTCACCATTGGACCCACAAAAGCTGCTTTTGGCAACTTCCATACTTCAATAAATTGAAGCTTCGACACAACATTGATGTGATGCACAATGAGAAAAATGTAGCTGAAACTATATGGAACACATGCTTTGACATACCCGATAAGACCAAGGATAATGTGAAGGCCAGACAAGACTTAGCTGAGATTTGTCACCGTCCTTCACTGCACTTGGAGCTGAAGAACAATGGGAAGTGGCACAAGCCTAGGGCACCTTTTTGCATCAATAATAATGACAAGACAACGATCCTTAAGTGGTTTCAAACATAGACTTAGGAGGATGGTTTGCAAGGCACCTTTGTCATAGACTTAGGGAGTGACTTCGAAATTACACTTCCATTGATCTCAGATGAAATAACAAATCCAAAAGATTTGGAATTTTTGCAACACCAGAATGTTGATATTCAAAAAGAAATTGTTGAAGACAAATATGAATATGATGAAGATGAAGATGAGGAGGATGAAGATGAGGAGCTCCAACCTCCAACTTATGATCCAAATGATTTCTAAATTTCCTGTTGTTGTGCTTGAATTGTTTCTTGTAAAATACCTTCTGTAGTTTGTACATGTTTGTTTGATGTTTGGAGCTGGACTATTGGAACTACCAATTAACTTGTTCTCTGTTTCGTGATATCTTTTTGTTTTGATTTTCCATGTGGTCATTTGATTGCATTTTATTTTATGCTTTGTATATGTAAATATTGATAAATTGGCACTAACTTCATATTTTAACAATGCAGGATATGAATCATATTCGTCCCATTCGACGTGGAGGTCGCCGACCTGAAGGTTGTGCCTCGGAAAGGAGAAGCGATGTTGGCAGTAATTGTAGTGGCAATGGCTCCCAAAGGAGCAATGAAGCTGCTCAACAAAGGGGGAGGAAGAAGAAGTCACGGACCAAATTACATATGCCATCACGTGCCGGCAAGATTGCCCTAATACCTCAGGGTGACAAGTGAGTACAAACTACATTATAGGAACTGGATTATAAATTAATGAAATACAGTATTTCCAATGTGTTCTATTGCCCTTTTATTTTCACAAACAATTAGTTTGAGTGAAAGGTATAAGTTGAGGGACCAAACTGGCCTTTTTAAAAGTTAAGGATAAAAGTTTGTACATCGATCTTGCTGGTCTGTGTGTGCAATGATTGCTGGACATACACTGTCGAAGCGTTAGATGAAGTTTGTTTTATTGTGAAATGGACACAAATACTGTGATACAATGCGTACAGACGTTTGTTTTATTGTGAAATGGACACAAATACTGTGATACAATGCTGGACGTACAGACGTTTAAAAGTTAAGGATAAAAGAACAAATGAAGTTTGTTTTACTGTGTGTGCAATGATTGCTGGACATACACTACTAGCCATCCTACACAAATACTGTGATACAGTGCATACAGACGTGCAGTATTTGGTATATCATCAGTTGGATTTGTTCACCACTGCTGTAACAAAGTTCACCACTATGCTGGATTTGTTCTTTTTGGGATTTGTTTCCTGTCATTCAAGTATTGAATTATGCTGACGTGTTCCTATGTAGGCAATTTAAGTATACCAATTACCAGCCCAAGAAAGACTACACATATCAAGCACAACTTGGAGTTATTATCAAACATGAGTACCCAGGTGTTGTGGACGACAAGGATGAGCATGGTACTATCTTCAATAGCCGTCCTGCATTGACATGGGATGATTATTATGTCAATGAAGACGATGAGGGAATAACCGCTGCAGATCGAGTAAAGCGAGAGTTTTGGGTAACTAATATTTACTAGTTAGTTCATATACATACATACTTTAGTGGACTACTAGCTAGTAACTACCCTTGTTCTCTATGTAGCATTTGTTCGAAGTAAGCACCAACGACAAGGAAGAAGCAGATCTTGTGTTCGAAAATTATGCTGCGGATCGTGTGAAGCATATGATGTATCAAGCTCGTGTTGATGCTGTCAAGGAGTACTACAGAAAACAAGGAGAGGATATTGATGACACGTTGGCACGTCCAAGGGAACTCCAGTATGAGCAATACTTGGATGGTAAGATTTGGTGGTGCAATGACATAGTATGGCCACATCTTTGTTGTCATTGGTGCACCGAGCAATTCAAGACTAAACGAAAGAGAGGCCAGGAAGCACGGTTGAAATCTGACGATGTTGCTCAAAATCGAGGAGGTTCGCGACCATACGTGGAGACCCAACAATATCTGGTATGAATCAAGCTCTTCAGACCATGACAATTAACAAAACATGTCGCATTACAACTTATAACACATGTTTCACCATGTTGTAGGAACACAAATATGGGCCAGAGAAGGCTACTTGGCTAAACACATATGCTGTAATGAAATCAGGCATGAAGAATGTGGATAGTAGTGGTAGTAGTGGTCCAATCAGCGATGTAAAGCACGTAAATACATTGTAAGTGCACATCTATCCCTAGCTTGTATTTAGATGATCATCTTATTCATAGTAGTGTCTAGCCTTCTGCTGGATCCACAAGATATAAAATGGTTGTGTACTCATCGTAGTGTAGAGGTAGAGTAGATTTCTCCCTTTAATTGATGACACTGTGCACAATAGCTGTATATATGATGTGCAGGAAAAAACAATTGTTTTCTTTCAAACTTGAAAGGGAAAAGAGCACCATTTTAACCAAGAACAACTGTCTCTCTATGGTGATCAGTTCCAAGCAAATAGCAGCTAGTACACATTAAACATGATTTACAAGGAGATCTAACACAGCATGCATGCTCATATTTACAAATGCTATGATGCCCGCACTGCTTTAGTTTACACTACTGTTACATACATACATAAGCAATTACACCAAAATAGCTAGCTTCTAGATGCTGGAGGGTTCACAAAAACAGAACCAGTCTGGTTCCTGCTCCTAATAAGCAAATTTCTTAAAGGGCAATATTGCTCAGAACAAACACAAAGATCGCCGAGTTGAAAAATATTAGGCCACATGCCACTTTCACATGGAATCATTAACTATAATAGTACTGAGCTAATTTTCTCTTTCTAAAATGTTACTTTTGTTCTAGGATGATTACTCTGCTGCTGCTATGGCTCAACACGAAGATGATTGGGAGCAGCGACCACTCGATGAAAGCATATTGTACAACATCAATGGTGGCATGCCCCATGGCCGTGTACCAATAGGGAATGGTGCTATCAAAAAGGATGTTGTTCTAGCAGCTGCTAAATCAAGAAACATCAGGCCATCCAGTTCTATCTCTTATCGAAATGTGCTTCGACATAATCAAGAACTACTCCAGACTCAAGAAGTTCACCGCCAGATGATCTTGGTAATAATGCCTAGCAACTCCTGTCCTTAATTTGCTTGTATTCATTTTGTTTTGTACTTTCAATATTGCCTTATTTTAAAGATCCAACTTGCAAATATTTTGAGCATATCATAATCACGTAAAAGCTAGGTGAGGGCGGGAATTTAAACTTGCAGTCAGCTGGGTGTTGCTATATCAACCAGAATTGTAGAAAGTTTAAATTGTCCATTGGCTGCCTGTGATGATACGTAGGAGTCAGAAGTCAAAGTTTAGAATTAGAATCTGCAGGGAAACAAAGGCCGCAGACTCAGACAAAAGGCATTATATGCTGTACGAGTAGGGGCATTAGTTTAACGCCTGCCGCTTTGTGAGGTGATTAGGTTAATTAGTAAACCGCCAAGTGGATGAGGGTAGGATTAGTTTGGAGGTTCTGACCACATCGCAACCAAATTATTTAAAACTACATTGCCTTGTTAGCACAACACTTAATTTACATAACTAATGTCTTCCAGCCTGTTGCCTTCTTAGTTTTTACTGGCCAATGGTTCTGAGACCCTTAAATCCAAGGCTGCTTTGGCAGTTGGGAAAAGATTTAGGGTACACATATAACAGATCCATGCTGAATTGAACAAACAAGCAACATCAACTACTGTTATCATGTTGAGAATATTAATTCAGAAAGAAAACTGTATTTATTTATACCTGGTTATAACTATCTCATGTGATGAATATGTGAAAGCAAATGTCTGATTAAATACATGCATGCATGTGATGTTTCACCACGTAGATGCTTTTTGAGAAGATGGGTGAACAACCACCACCAGAGATGCTACGCCGTGGAACACCTACACAAGCACAGGTAATATCGTTTAATACCTACAATTATTGCCTTGTGTACAAACAAAATTCCGTACGATATATTATTTTGCCTTGTTCTAGAGTTCAACTTCAAGTGGTACTTTCCACCTATCACCTTTGTCATACGAAGGACCATGTGTACTATACAACTAATCATTTTTGGTATGTCAGACTGTCAACAAGCGAAGACAAAGAAGGTGGCGAGTGGACTCATGTTGAATGTTCTAAACATGGCAATAACCTGAATCTCATTTACTGATAGTTGATGGCAAGGTGCCAAATGACTTCTCTACTAGTTAGTACACCCATACTTGTGAGTTGTTTACGAGGCTAAACTAATCTTGAGTATATGCTTACCTTCTTTGCACAATTTTTGTTGAATTAACAAGAACACTTAGATCTTCACATGCATTTCTGGGATGATTACGTATAGTCATGTGGATTTTCCTTTTTTCACTACAACAAAACATCCGTGGGGAGACATCATATTTGTAGGTTAGAGACGTTTTGTTTCGTCTCCCACAGACAACTGAGGCGCTTTTATAAAGCGTCATAGAAACGTCTCTACATGAAGCGTCTCAAAAATATAGAGACACTCTCTAAGACGTGCCTATATTATTTGAGACGTTCATTAGAGACATCTGCATTGTATCCCTATAAAGTTAGAGACGCTTTTATAAAAACGGTTACACCACGTCTCAATTAATATAGGCACGTGCGTTGAGACGTTATGTGCCGTCTCAAGATGTCCTATGTAGTATGTATTTTTATTTTGATTGGTATATATTTTCTTCTATACACACAAATACGTATCCGTATGAGAATATAGTATTCCATAGATTTATTATATATACATGTATATGTAATAATTTTATAGGCAGCACCATAATATTGAGTACATATTTTATAAAATATAAGGAATGGGCGTAGCACAACAGATATACTGTTATAAGAAAAGCAAACCAACTACAATTGGAACCAAGCCACACCCCGGGCAAACCATTGGCAATTGACAAATTCGTTACCATTGCACCCTCCAAACCCCAAAGAAGTTTACATAAGAGAGGTTTACAAATAATTATAGCATCCATTTAAATCAACAGAGTTCACAACTAAATAAAAATCTAATATGCGATAAATACATGTCGGTAAAACATCCTCCAATTTGACACACATCTTTTTTAAACTGCTATAATAAATCATCAAGTCTATTTCTTCAATCGAAAATTGTGCATCGGTCTTCCACTCTGCATTTCTTTTCATAGTCCTCCATATCCTGCAAACATAGCAATATTAACAACAAAATATCAGATATGAGCAATCATGAAAAATCTTACGGTACAAGTTCATTAATTAAACTAGAAGTGGCATACCTAGCGAGTAGAATGTTTAGGTTTTTACCTAAAGCAATAGATATAAGGAATACATGCTTCATAGCAATACATGTCACAATATCACTCAGATATATGAAGTCCAAACAATCTATAATATTCATGATGTACTTTGATGAAACAATTTATTCTGTAACAATTCTAAAAGTCAGATAACAAGTGGCCTCCATTCTCACAAACTTATAATGCAGATGCCTGATTCATGTTGACCAATGACCACAAAAATGTATTAGGATTACACAGCATGAGGTAACAAGAAAACTTACGGGGCTATGTAGTTGTTTACTAGCAAGAAATAAATCCGCCAGAATTTACGTTCTTTCATGTATCGTGGGCACAACTCATATCTGAACTTTGAAATTTCCTGGAAATAAGATAATACTATTCAATAAAATCTTAACAAAATACAAAATTAGGCACTTAGAGAATAACTTGAGAGATCTTTTTGATGGTTAACAATGAGCCAGTGACCAATAATGTTTAACACCAAAAACTAGTATGAAGGTTAAGAGAGTAATGAATTACTGGCCCAATAGAAGCTCAGTGAACTGGAGTGGCACTTAACTCATAAAAGCAAGATGAGAACATAAATCAAACTATCATCCTAACGAAGACAAGGGTGACTAACAAACCATTTAGCTTTCTGACAGGATAGCCTGATTCAAGTAACTCGATAGAAGGCAGATCACTGATTATATAGGTAGGTCAATATCTCCTTAATTCAGCCTTTATAGCAAAGCGCCAGATGCTTAACAAAGACTTTGCTAACTAGAAGCACCTCACTAGAAAATGACACACTGGAAAACATCACTCACAAACAATATGGTTACCAATACAATTTGAACCAACATAGTTTTACAACATATTGGTGTAGAATTATGCCTCTCTATATGCTCCAATTCCCAACTTCTAATCATTTCCAAAACTGGTGCATCAATGTCGGGACTCATATTTAGGTTTGACATTTAAGTTACACTCATCATAAAGATGTTAAAGTATAGCCTATGTAGATGTGCCAATTTTACAACTTATCAATTTGGCAACTTTGGGTCATTAATATATCTGACTATTTGTCATCAACATCATATAGCAAAATACCTACCAAACTTATCCTGATTACATCTTCATTCATGCAAAATATGAAATCTAAATACCATAGTTTGACATTTCCTAGGTGTCAATAAAAGCCAGCATTCACTTAACTCTAACCACCATAATAATATTAAAATCAATATACTGTTCAGAATGACATTTACTCTAGATTTTCCAAAACTACAAGCTTATCTTCTAAATCTTTTGTTAATTCAATATACACATCTAATCAAAATATCAGATTTGCAAACCAAACAGACCTATGCTTACAGTGTGGCTGTTCATATGCGAATTCATCAACATTCTATTAATCGTGCCACAGAATCCTAATCCCCCACGGACACAAATGCAACAAACAATCATCGACAAAATGGTTAATGGAGACTAAACCTTGGCGCCGAGAGGACGAGTGTGGCGTGCTGGCCGCCATTCGTTCAGATCCTGACGCACGTTCGACACCGTGGGCACATCCGACATCTCCGGCTCATCTGCGCCGGCCAAAAATCCGATCAGAGAATCCAGCCTCTCTAATTCCCTAAACCCAACCATGACCAAACCGCACCTTGCAAGGGGAAGTCGCGGAAGGTGCTAATGGTCATGCCCTTGACGAACTCCGGGAGGTCCTCGGTGATTCCGTATCGCTCGAGCTCAGCGGCGTCGGGCTCCGCACGACGCGAGGGGATGGGCGGGATCGCGAGGATGGGTGGGATGGAGGGGACGGGGAGGTCGGAGGCGAGGTGTTTGATCTGCCGGCGAGGAGGTCCGCGCTTGGTGGCCTCGGCGGCGATCTCGCGAGATTTGGTGGCGGTCTCCGAAAAGATCTCCTTAGACTTCTTCGCGGTCTCCGACACCAGAGCCGACGAACGCTTGGCTGCCTCCATCGACAGCTCCTGCGACCGCTTCGCCGCCTCATCTTCGTCATCTTCGTCCATGAGGATGGCGAGCGGGACGATGTGCAGGATCTCCCTCATCTTCGTCCTCGCGAGCGAGTGAGATTGGGGCGAGCCGATCGCCGGTGGGGCTGGGGCGAGGCGGATGAAGCGAGAGGGGGGCCGAGCGGATCTGGCCGGGTGGGGGGCTGGGGGCGGAGGCGGCGCATGAAGCGAGAGGGGGGCGGAGGCGGCGGATGAAGCGAGAGGGGGGCGGAGCCGGATCTGGCCGGGTGGGGGCTCGGGCCGGAGGCGGTGGAGGATGAAGCGAGTGCGTGAGTTGGGGCGGAGGAGGAGGAGGAGGCCGCGGATCTGGGGCGGGGCGTCGGCGGCGGGTGCAGGCGAGGCGCCGGCGGAATCGACGGATGGAGGAGGAAAGTGCGAGGGGAAGGCGGAGATGAGAGGGGGACCGAGGGGGGCGGCGGGCGAAGAGTATCAGGCGGCGGGGAGTTAGGTTTATTATTTTAGGATGACCCATTTTGTTTTTTTAATATTCTTATATGGAGATAATAGATAAGACGTCTCAAATGATAAATAAGACATCTAAAATTTCGTCTCTATACATGAGACATACTCCAAAACGTCTCAGCAGCCGTTTTAATAGAATTTAATAGCGTGCAACCCTTTAGAGCGTCTCAAACTACGTCTCTATTTCAATTGTGGTTCTAAAAAGAGAGACATGATTCAAAGCGTCTTAAACAAAACGTTTTAATATGTTCATTTTGTTGTAGTGTTTGTTGCTATGGTCTTTTATGTAGCTATGAAAACTACCTACCGTGCATGTTGTACAAGACATGATATTGTGAGATGTGTATTTAATATAGGACCGTGATAATTCAAACAACATTACAAGCTATTACAGCTTCTTCAACTTAAGTTGACATAATGTTTTCACCTTGCAGCAAGGGACTGGGACTGGGCTTGGGACTGGATCCTCTCATGTGGGCTCAGAACCGGATGACGGTCTTGTCGATGGTAACGTTGATGTAAGCAGCGGGGACAAGCTGCGATGGCGACATTGATGGCGACAACAACCATGCTGCCATGTGATTTTCAGTGATCTCTTGTAGTTCTTTTGACTAGCTGAACTTGAATGTAATGGAAATAGAGACTTTTGTATGTGGTACTTCATTTTAGATGTCTTTTGGATGGATGAACTAATCTGGAGGTGATGTTTATGAATTGGTATGCTTGTGTGAACATGAATCAATGTAGGGATTGTTTATGAAAACTGAACTTTTTATATGTTTGTTTAATTATATGTTTCTTGATCGATGCAAGGATGGTGTTGTGATTAATTTGATTATATGATGCACGGATGTGTAAGATTTAGATATCAATGCTTATCTTGTAAGTTATTCATTGTGGCTGAAAAAATCTGTTATAAGTGAATGCAAAATTTTCTGCCATAGGAAATCAATTTTGCTCACGGTTCAAACCGTCAGCCTATATTTTCTTGACGGTAGCATAAACAGTCAATGAAATTAAATTTACTGACAGTTTGGCCCGTGAGAAAAATTAAGTTTTCCCTCACGGGTATAGTACCGTCAGTTTAATTAATTTCCCTCACGGGTCTAGTACCGTCAGTTTAAATAATTTCCCTCATGGGTACAGTACCGTCAGGTTAAACAATTTTCCTCACGGGTACAGTACCGTCAGGTTAAATAATTTTCCTCACGGGTAGAACCGTCAGGTTAAATAATTTTCCTCACGGGTATAGTACTGTCAGGTTAAATAATTTTCCTCACGGGTAAAACCGTCAGGTTAAATATCCCTGACGGGCACCCGTCAGCCAAATTTAATTTTCCTTTCCAGCCAGCCCTGAGGGGATTTGCCTGACGGGAACCCGTCAGGGATATTTAACCTGACGGTTATTTGTATTTTCCTGACGGTTTTGAACCGTGAGGAATGATCCGTTTCCTAGTAGTGTGCAGTTCAAAATGTAGTCTGTAGGTATATGTTCCTCAGTCAGTAGTCCATATGATTAGCATGTGAAATTATTTTCATGGTTTTATTGAATTTCAGTGGAATGAGAGTTGATGTTCCGCACATGTTTGCTGTCATGGGAAGATCAAGACTAATTATTGGTCAACTAATTGAGATTGCCTTCTATTATGTTATGACTTTTGAGTGCTACGGTTTTATGTAATTCTTTCGAGAACTCTGTATGAACTGGTTTTTTGTTTTCTTTCTGCCTGTTTTAAAACTTGTGATAACGATGTAAACTTTCATGAGTTACATGGGATCGTGGTTCAAAACTATGAACGGCATGTAACACTGCAACATAATAGGCTTGTCGGGGTGTTTATTGGGTTCGATCTGATCTCTAGCACTAGAGAAACTTGATGTTTCTGTAACCACAGCTGCACCAAAATTTGGGGTGCTTTTCCCTCAACATAACTTCTTGTTAGAAACTTATAACCATTTATAGCATAACTGCTATATTTGATCACAATTCTATAAGGCTTTTTGGTCAGGACCTGTAATTCTTCTAGGACTTCATCATCTTCACTAAACAATTGATTGACCTATAATAACACCAGTAAATGTGCACGTACATGCATGTTTTCCCGATATATCTTTCTTGAAAGTAATATTCAATATAGTCAAACCGAACTACTGAGAACACGAATGATAGTCACAAAAATAAGTATTACAAGACATGACATAACTATTAGAGAAAAAAGTCTCGAAGAAAAAAAAGTACTTCAGAAGTATGGTTCTAAACACGACTACAATAACTTACACCGTGCAGCTCTATCAAGATATTCAAGCGATCATTTATTTTGTGAATGAGCTAAAATTTTCGCATAGAATTCCCACTTGCATTTCTAATGTGCCACAAAAATTCACTAATAGAATTCATTTTGTGCGGTACAGGAAAATTCATGGAAGTTGACTCACCCTTTTTTGCCTACGCATCCGGCTTATTAGGCTATTGAAGTGAGCATTTTTTTCTCCGAATAAGGTAAAAATTTCACATAAGACTCCCACTTTGCACTACTACCATGCCACAATAATTCACCACTGGAATTCATTTTGTACCGCATAGGAAAAATTATGAAAATCAGCACACACACACTCTTCTGTCTACTTTGATTGTGTGGTTGTCTTAGTCAGGTCACTAAGGACCAATCTATTATGTGATATACCTAAGTAAATTAGTACAACCACACGTGCCTCATATGGAGAGGCCCTAACATAATAAGTTGTCGTGTAGTAGCAATCAAACTGCAGGTGATAGTTGATAGTTTTTGGGCTAGTGCGGGCATGATAAAGTATCTCTATGTTCATGATAGAGTGTCTCTATGTTCATAGGGGCTTTGTGATGAACTCAAAGTTTACCAACACAACGTATAAGTTCGTAGTATTTTGGAGAGCTCTTCATATCTTAAGAAGGTATCATAGCATGGTTGTAATATAAAAGCTTTATCATGAACTCTCAAAGTGAGTACCTTCGGTATCGCATGACATGGTTGACATGGTGGGATGTTTATGTCGTGTAGAGAAAGTTGCACAATCTCTGCAGAGGGTAAACCTATCGAATAGCCATGTCCTAGATTATGGACATCACTTGGTTATATCCCGTAATAAGTAGTTTTATGTTTTACAAAATAGTTCAGGTGACGAATAAATAGGAAAAATATATATACACTACTACAGAAAGGGTCATCATAGACGGTTGAAAACCGTCATCATAAACGGTTTCTGATCCATCTGAATTTATGTGTCTGTGATAACAGATGGTTACAACACAAACAGTTTTTCAAAAAAATTATTTGTGATATGTCAGATATCACAGATGGTTCTTAAATATAGCCATCTATGATAGACTATTATCACAAATGGTTCTAGTTAAGAACCGTATGTGATTGCGTTCTCGTGTTCTTATAAATAGGCCTCCTTCAGTTCATCAACATTCTCTAATTGTGCTATAAAACAACGTAATCAGAGAATACAGATAAATCAAATTAGGCCTATTTATGAGAACAAGATCATCATGAAATAAACTTTGGCGCCATCCATCAATCATTACAAGAGCTCGGGGAGGTAGTCGGCGTAGTTGGGGGAGGCGGCAGCAGCGTCGTTGGAGGAGAGGCGGTGGTAGCGTCACCGCTGTATCATGACGGTGACACTGCACAAGACACTTACAACAAGAGTGCCTTATGCAATGAACAGTGGCATCACAACCAAAGCGGAGGAGCTCGAGGAGGTAGTCGGCGTTGTTGGGAGAGGTGGTGGCAGCATTGTTGGAGGAGGGACGGTGGCAGCGTCACTGCTGTGTCACGACGATGGCACTGCACAAGACATTCTTACCAAATGCTTTATTATTAATTGTTTATCAATGCCAAATGCTCTTACAACTTCCAATTGCAATCTATTACTCATTATTCACTACTACAGAAAGCATAATATTAGACACCACATCACAGATGATTCCTTAAAATCAAGGAATCATCTGTATTAAATACTATCCCAGACGATTTTAGTTTAGAACCATCTGTGTTGCTGTCAGTGATAAAAACTGTCTATGAAAGTGAACTATCACACATAGTTCGTGGTTAAAACCGTCTGTAAAGTATTACAGACGGTTTTAACCATGAATCATCTGTAACAGTTTTTAATTTGAACCGTCTGTGATAATTCATAAATGGTTCATTATAAAAACCATCTATGATAATTCTGCTATATCAATAGCATGCAGACCTGTCGACCTCCTCTATCTTAAATTCCAGATCTACGCTGCTGTGTTGAGCTATAGGTGGAGCTTTGAAGCCATTTGGTGGAAGGAGATCAACTATTTGGCAAGAGTAATTGTAGATCCACTAAGTTATTGGCTAGCTATGGTTAGTAATTTATCTCTAATTGCATTATAATTTAGATCTAGCTTTTGGTGAAAGGAGAATTGAAGATGGTTTAGATCTAGCTAGCTTGATGTAGAGAGAAGATTATTTACATCTAGGTACATATAGCTACTTAATTTAGATCGTACATATATAGTATAGTAATTAATTAATTGAATATGTTATACTAAATTGTTATATGCATAACGTAGGAGCAAAATTGGATGTATGCTGGGAACCATGTGAGTGATGAGTACATTAATGGCATTTATGATATTACTGCCAGGACCCAGATTTTACAATCCAGATTCCTCTGTGATTCCACCACACTATTCCCTGGATCAGTAGATAATGCTCACAGATTACAGTTCTGATTATCAAAGTACATATCATGCGAAAGCGTAAATATAATAGTAGACTTACTCATATGCCGATTAGGCCGAAATCATTAAATTGCAGCAGCGGAAGAACGAAGCACACAGGTGGGACCTTCAGGACATGCCCACAGGCAGCCAACTGGAGGTTCGCGACCTAGCCCTTGACATCTTCATCTTCTCTGCCATCATGTCCAATCGTGTTGCTGAGGCGTAGTGATCTGATTCCTGATTCTGAATTTGTTGTGAAAGCGAGTGTGAGCACAAACCACCGTGCACCGCGAGCCAATACACAGGATGCAAATAGATAGCATGCATGGCTTATCAAAGGAGAGGCTCGAGTTATTTTATTTGCCATAAATTGCTTTTAGTAGCATTGTTATTATTTAATCATAGTGTTATTATTGCTGCCTAAACTTCACACAGCGATTGTCATAATTGACTTATTCCTCCGACAATACACTTTCTTTATTGATTGATGCCTAAGACTCCAAGCAGCTAGTGCCATCATTTATTTAATCCACCGAACATATACTTTCTATATGGAATATTGTCTAAAGCAAGTGTCATCATTTATTTATTCCACCAATATCCTTTGTATTCTAAATTCCTAATAATTCAATCTTGTAATTGCTATTCATCAACTCCTCATTTCTGAATTCTAATGATTCTCTAACATAATTACTTTCAAATCCACCAATATCATTTGCCTCAGGACTTTCTAACAATTCAATCATTTTGGTTATTGATCCAAAACCATAATTTGCTCTTCCAATAATCAATCTTATTTTCCATTATCTATCTCTAACTAATTCACTAGTTTACCTCCACCAAGAATATCAGTGATCAAGTCTACAGTTCACTGGTATACATCCACCAAGATTATCATTCATCAAGATTATACTCCAGTAAGTGTTATCATTCCTCCAATACTCCCAAAAATTCAATTCATCCATCTAGTATTTGATCAAATCCTAGTAATCCCATTATTGCCAACGTCTTCTAAGAGTTTATATTAGTTAACAGTGTTATAATCCAGCAATTAACTTTGCACTCCCTCATTCTCCAAAAATCCCTTATTTCATTCATCTAGCCAATCTATTCACTCTACAATCCAATGATAATCTAGTACATTCGATTTGGATCCACCAATTTATTTTCCCAGAATTCACACTATCATTTCCTGTGGTAATCGGCACGAAATCTACTAATATCTTCATATGTTTACTACCAACATCCATTTTCTTTACTCACAACTCTATTTATCCTTCCTGACATTTTATTTTGTGAGAAGTATTTCCATTATTTAAAATTATAATACATAAAAATTTCCTGAGAAGCATAGTTTGTAAGAAAATGCAATAATAATAGCGATCCAGATTCCATCCACCGTTACATGGCATCCGCACCATATGCTAACATTTCAGCGTTATAACCGCTTACATTACCACTAGGACGACACCCAGGACAATCCAAACTTGGGCTTTCTGCGGCCCTTCACTTTTCCAATCCCACCCATAAAAGCATTTTGAAATAGAACTATATCTGGTTAAGTTCCCATGTCCGCCCTTGACCGTAGGCACGGCTATTCGAATAGTTTTGACTCTGCAGAGTTTATACACTTTCACCACAAGAGACAATCTGCTCGTTGCCCCACATGATTCCTTAGCCACGTGGTTGAGTAGACCATCACAGTGACTTTTCAAAGTATCTAGCCCCTTTTGTCATCTCACCTCATGGGCTGCTCCCACTTGCAGTGGGTCCCATCTATGCACGGGATGTTCCCCACAGTTACTAACGCAGCCGGGCTCTACTTCCCGCAACGCTAATACAGCTGGGAAACTTCACCCTCCACTTGATGTCCCTTTAGGCCTCTCCTTGCCCTTGCGTATCCACTTCCTTCCACTACCAGTGAGATGAGTCCGGGAGTTTCGATAAATTTACTTAGCCAAGTTGCACTTTGCAGACTTGTGGTTGTACTGTTCTACACAGGAGGTCAAGACAAGATTCAGTCCTTAGTGGTATCTGGGTGGTTCTATCACTACCCACTTTGTGCTTCCACTGCACCACACACACACCCTCGAACCATCCGCCCAGATATTTAAGCAAGTTGGGGTTTTTAGGAACATAAAATAATCATACCAACATATACCAGTCATTACCATCATGACTTTCCAAACCAGTTTCTCATGATTGTAAATGTTAATGATGCTTGGGGCATTTCAACGCCCCGGAGTATCTATGTAGTACTAAGCATGGCGTATAATTAGGGACTTATTTTCGAAAGGTTACCATTATAATTTTGCTAGGGCGACAAGGATCACACATTCGAATATTCCAAAGGAGATGTAATATTAATCGAGTTAAATAACAGGCATATAACTAGAATCTTGAATCAATCATGTATTTGCATATAAAATAACAGCATGCAATTTGATAATTTAAACAAAAGTAATTTGCAGAAAATGTAGGTTCAACATGATCAAAGTATTGACTCGTCTTACGTGTTTTACCGCGTTCTTGAGATCACTTAATGCTATATCATTTGATGTTCTTGAGCTTTCGGTCTTTATCTTCACCTTAATCTTGATCTCGTTTGATCCATTGATTCTTCGGGACTCTAGTTTCTAACTACGCGATAAGCAACTGAATCCAAACAAAAGCAAATAACTCAAGAGGTTCAAATAAATCCAAATAAAAATAATTCAA
Organism: Dendrocalamus sinicus; assembly: GCA_036346575.1. Classification (NCBI taxonomy): domain Eukaryota; kingdom Viridiplantae; phylum Streptophyta; class Magnoliopsida; order Poales; family Poaceae; genus Dendrocalamus; species Dendrocalamus sinicus. The sequence goes on along the minus strand of CM070643.1, from coordinate 26,933,264 downwards.
CTTGATTAATTTTTTGTATTTATCAAGGAAGTTCCATGAGTTAGGTTAGACCTATGATTTGGTGTACGAGTTTTAGCTGAGCTTTGCTTTTGTTGAGCGTTAATCTTCAGGGCATATGTTATATATATAGCGATGTATATAATTTTTAGTTTACCGAATAAATATTAGAGTCTGGTTTTATAGCATTTTATGGTTCAACATTTTATGTATCCTCAGTTATTACTAGGCTTAGTTTAATTTGAATTAGGATCTATTTATATGGGTTGTAGCTTGCTATAATCAATCATGCTTGACATTATTATTTACCAAATCTAACATTGAGATATTAATTGCTGGCACCATTATCATTTTGTCTATACCTTTGTTGTTATTATTATTATTATTATTATTATTATTATTATTAAGCTTAGCTTTATTTTTAGTTTAAATTTATTTATCTAGCAAGGCTTGTCATACGGGTTCACATATTAATATAGCTGCTTAATTAAATCTACCAAGGTGCTTTGTTTAACAACGGTATGTTAAATGTTAGGGCACATGTTTTAGTTATTATTATTTATGGTAATCCTTTAACGTAAAGCCTTGCTCTTATAGTTAAACATAATGTCAAGTTTACTTCATATAACTTTAGCTTGAATGTCTTGTTAATGGGAATCTTTTATTAAATTTAGGCATTTAACCAAAACCATCTTTTTATATTGTCTTTCATTCATAAGTATATTTTTAAAATAAATAATAAAGGCACATTAATTATTCATACATGATAATTAATCTAATATTAAATCTTAAATAATATTATTTGTGCCTAAATTAAATTTACTAGTTTCCATGAACAATTTCTGATTTTCCTTGGCTTTTCCTTAATTGAAATGATTAACAAAAACAAAAAACAAAAAGGAAAGAAAGAAATGCGCCAGGAGGAAATCGAACTCGGGACCTGCGGCTTGTGGAGTGGCTGGGCTGACCAACTGGGCGGCGGCCCACTTGCGAATGATAGAGGGGGATTAATTAAAAGAAGCAAGAGCACAGACAGGCTCAAAACAGAGCAAGGTGGCGGCGCCCGGAGCTGTCTTTGCCGGCGGCAAGCGATGGCCGGGGAGGCCGGGGCAACTGGTAAAACGGGTCCTGCCGGAGGTGGGGATTCTAGTGGGGGAGGTGCCGCAGCCCGGGGTGGCGCCAGGAGGGTCAGCAGCGCGAGCCTACAACGACGCGAGGAGGACCATGGCGCCGGCAACCGGGGGCGAGGGGAATGCTCCGGCGATGGTGGGGATGGGTTGGCAGGGCCACGGTGGAGCTCCTGGGCGGCGGAATTGGCCGGGCAAGCCTTGAGCGAGCAACGGCGCTAGTGGAGGCAACTTTCGGTCGGACGCAGGGAAGAAGGCCATGCGGCGAGCTTGGCACAGCTTTCCAATTAGGCTGAAGGGGAAGCGGAGGGGGAGTGGGGGCACAGTTTGACGAGGAAGTTTCGGCACTGGAAGCACCGGGCCGGCCGAGACGGCAAGTGGGCACGGCGGCGGCAATGGCGGCTCACGATGGAAGAGGAAGAACAGGGGAACAAGGAGGGAGGCGCAGGAGAGGAAATGGGCAAATTGGTGGATACTTATAGCCCCAGGGGGGAAAGGTTGCCGGCTTGGCGGGGAGCAGCGATGCGCGAGGCATGGGCACGAGGGGGCGGGAGCCGGCGGAGATTGCGTGGCGATGTGGGCGAGAGCGCCGAGACACCGAGGGCGCGATGTGGGCGACGCGAGCACAGTGGCGCGAGGCATGGTGGGGCGGCGCTGAGGGAGGCAGGGGCGGCGGCAGTGCAGAAAGGAGGGAGGGAGACGTACGTGGAGTGCGCTCGGCCACGGAAGAATGAGGAGGGAGAAGAAAAGGAAAGAAAGAAGAAGGCAGGCGCACTACGCAGGGAGGGGGCCCGCTAGGCAGAGAGGGAGAAAAGGAGGAAGGAGAGAGGAAAGAGAAAGGAAAAAGGGCTGGCCCACATGGAAGAGAGAGAAAAGAGGAAAATGGAAGAAAAGAGAAAAAGAGGGCTTACACATTACTTTAAAATTTGGATTTTTAATTTACATTTCTATTTCACAATTAAGATTATTGATTTAAATTTTTGCATGACTTTTGAAATTTAAAATTTAAATTTTCAGCTATTTAGATGTGAGTATTTAAAACTCCTTTAGCCATTTCTTCTCTTTTTACCTAAGTAAATTCAATTAAAAAAATTATTACCATTATTTAATATTTAAGTTTTAATTTTGTGTGTATATCCTTGAGTTTCCCATTTCTTTTAATATCTCTGTTGTTTTTGCTTGGCTATTACTTCTTAGTGTATTACTTTGCATGACACGAAGCACAAGAAATTTCAAATAAATGTTCAAAAAGAAATTTTGAACACCAGCAAAACGCAATAAATATTTTAAAAATTATATATTTTTGAATATCCAAATTATGGGATGTTACATTTACAAAAGCTACCGAAAAGGGATTTTACACACTTGATTCGAAGGGGTTTCGAAAAGAGCTGTGCACGTTGGACCAATCATGGTGAAGAGCAGATAACATAGGAAGGTAGTAATAATGACATCGCTGATGAAGTCAATGATATGCCGCCGGATGATCATGTCGATTGTGGTTCTAATTCGAATAGTTTGAATGATGACAATCTGGATCAGATGATTCGCGATGCAGAAGGGAACTGTGATGAGAGAGAGTATGTAAAATTCTGGGGCTTGATGGAGGACTCGGAGAAATCTTCATTCACGTACTGCAAGTCAAAGTACACGAGGTTTTCAGCCGTGCTTGAACTACTGAAATTGAAGGCAAGCAACAGTTGGTCCGATAAGAGTTTCACGGCACTATTAGGTCTTTTAGCATACATGCTTCCAGAGGAAAATGAGTTGCCCAAAGCCACCTACAAAGCCAAGAAGGCTCTTTGTCCATTGGGAATGGAAGTAGAACGAATACATATATGTTCGAACAACTGTATCCTCTACCGTAAAGAGTATGCAAATATGCATGTATGTCCAGTGTGCAACGCATCCTGATACAAGCGTAATAATCAATCAAATGACAACGAGGGAATAAAGGTGAAGAAAGGACCCCTGCTAAGATGGCATGGTATCTTCCCATAATTCCCTGTCCGAAGCGGTTTTTTGCAAACCCAAAGGAGGCAAAACTGCTGCGTTGGCACTCAAAGAAGCATAAGAAGGATGAATGCTAGGACACCTTGCTGATTCTGCCCAGTGGAGAAACATCGATAGGATTTGTAGACTTCAGCGCAGAACCGAGGAATATAAGGTTCGGATTGAGTACAGATGGAATGAATATTTTTGGTAACATGAGTAGCCAATATAGCACTTGGCTTGTGACTCTCTGCATCTACAACTAACCTTCCTCCTTAGTTGTGTATGAAGTGAAAGTATATTTTGATGTCGATACTTATCCAAGGGCCAAAGCAACCTGGGAATGATATTGATGTGTACCTAGCACCGTTGGTGGAAGATATAAAAATATTGTGGATCGAAGGGGTACAGGTATAGGATGTGTAAAAATAAAAAAACTTCACTTTACTCTCCTTATTGTTCTACACCATAAATGATTTCCTGCCCTTACTAACCTGCCAACCTAGAGTACAAATTAAAAGGGGTCAAAGCCTGTACTCATTACTTAGATGATACCAAGAGTGTGCGGCTGAAGCACTCACGCAAAACCATATACATGTGTCACCGTAGGTTCCTTCGGAGGGCTCACCCATACCGCAGGATGAAGAAACAATTCGACAGAGAGAACGCGGACAGTTCAGCTCCAAGGCATTTAAGCAAAAAAAGAGATCTATGATATGGTTAAGGATTTCGATGTTGTGCTCGGAAAGGGACATAAATCAACGACCTGTGACAAGAATGTCTAGAAGAAGAGATCAATATTTTGGCACTTACCTTATTGCGAGCACCTACAAGTTTGCCACTGCATCAATGTTATGCACATAGAGAAGAATGTATGTGACAGATTCATTAGTCTCTTACTGAACACTCGTGATAAAATAAAGGATGATGTTAATGCATGGCTTGACTTGGTTGATATGGACATCAAGCCTGAGTTAGCACCAACAAAGACCGATAAAGGACAAACTTACCTTCCCCTGCTTGTTACACTTTGTCCAAGGCCGAAAGAACAGAACTGTGCCAGTGATTGCATAGTGTGAAACTTACGTCTCGTTACTCCGCTACCATGAAGAAACCTATTTCGATGGAAGATTTGAAGTTAATTGGTATGAAGTCTCATGATTGTTATGTGCTGATGTCAGATCCCAGAGCAACAACTCCTGGACCCTCTGTGTAAATCGCACTATCCCAGAAAAAGCTAGTGCACACAGGATTAACAGGGATGCATATCATGCATAACAACCACACTTTATTATAAAACAAGGTATGGGCCTTATGGCCAAGTTTACAATAACGGCTTGAAACCAAAACATAAAGTAGACAACAAAAAATAAATAAAGTAGCAGCCCATCCAGCCTTCCCACAGGCGAATGACTGTAAAACATGACCTATTCGTTGCAATCCTCACCGTAGTCCTCAAAGGCTTCATCTGGAAAGATAATAAATTGAGCAACATGAGCGCACAAAGTACTCCACAAGTTACACCAGGAGTTTAATAGAGTAAATGCATGCATAAGGAGTATCAAAGGAAGGCATAATATGGTAAATTGAGCATAAAGCGAAATTGAAGTAAATAGTGTAAGTAGATTCAACAACTGCATTGGATACAATAAATAGAAACAAGATTATAACAAAATAATATCGTTAGCGCAGGCTTCAACCAAACACTAACCTATCCACAGGTATTCCACTCGGACCATCTTTTCAAAAGATATCCAAATTTTTCCATAAACCAAATTTTATTAAACCAAAGTCTAATATGTGAAAAACCATACTCAGCATGTCCTTAACCGTGGACATGGCTATCCAGGATAGTTTGTTACTCTGCAGAGGTGTATAACTTTACCCACAAGATATGTTCTCTCGTATTGCCACGCGATTAGCACACTGCCTTAGGTGTGCGGCTGAGAGTTCATGACAAAGTCTTTACAATGTTCCGTTGTCAGTTTAATCACGCCGGCACTAAGGATTCACCACAACATGAATCCACATGTTGGAGGCCCCTCGTGTGCCATGTGAGACTTCTCGCAGCCTGCGCCACGCTCACATTTAGCCTATAGCGAGATCAAGTTGGAACTTCACAAATTATTCGGCCAGGTATGTCCCATACTAGACTTGTGGTAGTATGGTGTGACTTTGTAATAGTAGCTCACAGACCAGTCCTTAATTTGACTTAGGCCTAACCACAAACCCCTTGCGCCTGGCAATCGACATTGAGTTATCAAACAACAATGCGATGATGTTCCATAGTAGTATCTCACATCGGTATGTGGGGTGCTACAGTTGGTATCAGAGCTCAGGCTGTAGTTTCTAGAAAAAAAATGTTTTGCACGTACACGGGCTTTGGGTTAAGTCATTCATGCATGCATATTCAGTCACTAGTACATTACCATGAATTCATATCTAATTATCGTCTCTTTTATTCCATTGCTATCATGTGACATTATTTCAATCCTACGCTTCCCTGAATTCTGATTCCATTCTTCCGCGTGGGTTGCTCCTGCTGTGTAGGCTGGTTGGCAATACAACCCAGCTTGGTTTTCACCTTCACCGCTGGTAATCATAACGCGGCTCCAGTTCCTGCTACGATTGCTACCGTACCCAAAGGGTACTGATGCGCGTCTTTACACATTGTCGACTCAAGAATGGCGTAGTTAATCATGTCTTACCTCCCTATTGCTACCTATCTTATCACTCACCTTTCCTCTTCCCCTTGACCTTTAGGGTATTGTTATCTTGAATTCCTGCCCTTCTCTTGCACTGTTTAACTCGGGAGCTAGTTTCTCCTTTTCGGCTTCTCGCTTCATTTAGTAGCACTATGTACCCATCAGTATCTTGGCGTACCCCATGGTGGTGACCACTGCCAATGGATCTCTTGCTAGCAATCTTACATGTCTCAATGTTGCCCTGGAGTTTGGAGTCCACAAATTCAGCAGTGACACGGTGTGGCGCCAATCCAATCATTTGACATGTTTGCTGGCAGGGGTTGGCTGACTCTTCATCATGCTTTTATCCATTGCTTTGACCATAAGGTTATCCTACTTCAAGTTGATGGAGAGATCGTCTATCAGTGCAAAGAGCAATGCCCTAGTTTTCTATTCTTGGCCTCCTATTTTGGTTTTCACTGGATGTCCAATCTGGGTGCCTTCTCGCCCTACTAGAGAAGCCTATCACTAGACCTTTTCCAGAAGATTTGCCTTTTGTTTAGGAATTTCTCAATGTCTTCCCTGTTGAGCTTCCATGTCTGCCTCTAGTTAGAATGGTCGAGTGTGCCATTGATGTTACCCCTGGCACAGCACCTATCGCCAAGGCTCCGTACTGGTTATTCTGTGTTGGGCTAGAGGAGTCGAAGTGGCAGCTGGATGACCTCCAGAGCAAAGGCTTTATCCAATGCAGTACCCCTGGGTGGGGTTTCCCAAAACGCTTTCATGGAGAAGAATGATAAGAGCTTTCACATATGCACTGATTACTAAGCTCTCAATGCGGTAACCATCAAGAACCACTACCCTTACCTCGTATTGATGATCTCTTCGTCCAGCTCTAGGGTGCCAAGGTCTTCTCTAAGATAGATCTGTAGTTTGGCTATCACCAAGTCTGAATCAAGACTTGTGCTATTCTGAAGATAGCCTTCCACACTTGTTATGGCCTCTTTAAGTTCCTGGTTACGCTTTTTGGGCTGACCAATGCGTCGACAATATTTTTGGATCTAATGCATCGGGTATTCCACAAGTATTTAGATTAGTTTGTCATCAACTTCATCAATGACATATTGATTTATTCCCATACCGTAGAGGAGCATGAGTAGCACCTTTGTGTTGTACTTGGTCTTCTTTGGAACGTCAAGTTCTTGCTAAATTGAATAAATGCATTTTCTGGCTTTCGTCTGTCAGTTTCCTTGGCCATGTCATTTGCGACAAAGGACTATTTGTGGATCCCTCTAAGATAGCTAGTTGATTGGCCGCGACCTAGCAATGTTGCATAAATCTATAGTTCCTGGGTTTGATCCGGTATTATCATCATTTTGTTCAGGATTTCTCTTCCATTTCCAAGCCATTGACTATGTTGACTCAGAAGGGTGAGCGATTTCTTTGGACAGAGGAATGTGAGTCCACTTCCAGACCATGAAGGAGTGCTCTTTTTACCGCTCCCATTCTTGCTTTGGCTGAGGGAGGAAAGAAGTTCACTGTCTACTGTGATGCATCTCAGTTGGGCTTAGGCTACGTCCATATGCAGGAGGATAAAGAGATAGCTTATGTTTCTTGACATCTTAAGAAGCATGAACTCAACTAACCACTATCATCCAGGCAAGACTAATGTGGTGACGGATGCTTTTAGCAGGAAGTGAAGTGATGGCATTCCTATTTCAACATCTATCTAGGAGGAGCTGGAGGACCTCCAAACTATGCTTTGTTTCGCTTTCTTAGCACTTTCCTTGGGGAAATCAAAAAATTCATTCCCTTTGTTGATGCCTTGCTTGAAGATCAAGCTTCAGGTTCGGAGATTTGGCACTCTCGTGGAAAGGCTGCTCAGGCTAACCCTTGTGGCCCCTACTTTTCTATTGATGGCAAAGGGTTGTTATGTTTCTATGACAGCATTGGGGTGTCATCTGGGTTACAATCAAAGATGGGTATCCTTCGTGAGGCTCACAAACTCCTTATTCTATTTACCCTGGTGAGACTAAGATGTTCAAGGTCCTTCACCGGCAGTTTTGGTGACCAGGAATAAAGAAGGATATAGCTAAATTTGTGTCTTAGTGTGCAGTGTGCCAACAAGTGAAAGCAGAGCACCGTGACCCTGCCAGACCATTGCAGTCATTGGAGATTCCCAGTGGAAATGGGAAGACATTGCTATGGACTTCATTGTGGGTCTTCCAGCATTACTCCAGCATATGGACTATTTTTGGGTCACTATTAATTGTCTCACCAAGACAGCTCACTTTAGTTGTGTCAAAATCACCTACTCAACTAGTGATCTTGCTAATATCTATGTTAAGAAAATTATTCGTCCCTATGACATTCCTGAAACCTTTGTCTCAGATTGCGATACTAAGTTGTTTCACACTTCTGGAAGAGTTTGCATCAAAATCTGGGTACGAAATTCAATTTCAGCACTTCATTTTATCCACAAACTGATTGTCAATCCGAGATGACCATTCGCACATTGGAGGACATGTTGCGTTTTTGTATCCCCGCCTGGAAGGGCAGCTGGGAGAACCACTATCTCTTGTAAAGTTCTCTTATAATAACAATTTTTCACTCTGGTATTGGCATGGCTCCTTTCGAGGCACTGCATGGTAGGCTTCGCTGTCCTCCCCCTTCACTCGAATGAGGAAGGGGAGAAAGAGTTATTTGGGCCTCAGCAGGTAAGTGGTTGGAAGAAGCAAAAGTGATCATATCAGGAACAATTTGCTTTCAGCCAGAGTCACTAGAAAAGTTATGCTAACCATTCTCGTCATCCATTGGAATTCGAAGTGGGTGATCAGGTTTCCTTGAGAGCCTTTTTGACCAAAGGTGTGGATTGATTTGGGGGCAAAAGGAAGTTGAATCCTCGTCATGTTGAACCATCTCCTATCACAGAACGAATCGGGAAGCTTGCTTATCATCTGGAGTTGCTTGTTTCCTTGGCTGGCGTCCATAATGTCTTTCATATCTCTATACTGAGATAGTATCTTAATGACCTTGATCAAGTTCTGGAGTTGTCCAACTTGGAGGTCTCGGAGGACCTACCCATTGTGGCACGGCCGGTCCATATTCTGGAATGTTCAGAGTGTCAACTACGATGCTGGACCATTTCTTATGTCAAGGTGTTGCGGTCCCATCAGATGGAACGTGAAGCCACCTGAGAATTGGAGTCTCAGATGCGTGAGAAATATCTCGATCTTTTGTCTCAGGCTTCCTTCTTAGGATTCCCTGCATCTAATTAATCTGCTCAATTTCATTTGTCTTCTCTTCTTGAGTTAGTCGATTTGAGTCCGAATCTTTTCTAGGAGGGGAGAGCTGTAGCACCCTGAAAACCCACTTTACCCTATCTCTTTCTTTTATATCTCTCTCCCTCTATTGAGTTATGGCTTGATATAATACTTAATGGTCATCTTGGATAATTCTCATGGCTCTACATACTTAAAATAATCAAACTTCAGCCATTTCATCCAATTTCATGCATTGTTCTCTCTTTTGCATCCTTGATGTGTTTATTGCCAAAAGGGGGAGAATAGTGGGAGAAAAAGCCATTTTGGGAGCTTTGAGAAAAACTTGCTCTTTCTTTTGCTCCTTGTGTCGACATGGTCATTAGTTTCATGTTCTTCTTTGGACCATGTTGGACTTTTCAAAACAAACTCAACTTTATGCTTTTTTCTGGGTTTGTCAATATACTCATCAAGGGGGAGATTGATAGACCAAGTGGAGGTGACCCCGGTTGTGTGATGAGTAATTGACGTCTGTTTTTAGGAAAGTCGAGTTTGGTTTGTGTGGTTCGAACCATGTCGTTGCGCGGTGCAATCGGTTTCGGTCGAACTTGGTCAAACTAGGTCGAACGTGCTTAAGTCGTTTATTCGTTTCGATCGGTTTAGGCTTTTGAGTAATTCTGCTGATATTATTGTATGGTTACGATATTTCGAGCGGTGCTATTTGATGTGTTTCTTGTCTGTGTTGGCTGCAGGACGTCGAGGCGGAATCGTGGCGAGACACGGTGGACCGGACTAGGCGCAGGTAGCGCTGAGGTCAGAATGGTCGGGAGGTGTCGAAGATGGCGAGGGCTCGAGGTGGCTGCGAGGCTTGCAAGGCAAGAAAGGAGGAAGCTTCCTGGAAGGTGCGCGAGGGGCGTTTCGGTAAAAACGCAAAGCTGCACTAAAGGAAGCGGGTTTGGATGAAGCATCGAGTAGGTGGTGACCTAATGGGTAAAGCATGTGCAAACCCATTAGTGGGAAGCTATAAAAGGAGAGGGAGAGGTTGTGCTGAAATCGAGAGAGTGGGTGTAAGAGTTAGGGTTTTTATTTGGTTCTCTCCATGTATGAAAAATGAGAGTGATTTTTAGAGAGGTAGCTTGTGAGATGGATTAGGGTTTTACTCTTTGCTTGTTGAGAAAGAGAGAAAGAGAGAAGGTGAGAGGTTCTCTCTATGCTCTCCGTGCGTATGGGGATGTAGGGTTTGATTTGTGAGATGAAGTGAATGTAAACTCTTGATTATCTAATCTTTCATCTCTTTGGTTTCATTTCCTTGTTCCCTGCTGTTCTTTGTTTCTTGTCAAGTTGTTCTTCTCTTTGTTGGTTTTTGTTTAAAAGGATGAGGTCTTGCTCATAGCTTGTGTTTCCAGTTTGAGAGGCCATTCCTTGCATTAATCAAAAGATTCAAGGTTCACAAGCTCATGAAGTTTGGTCTCTTTTCTATTTCCTAGTTGTTCTATTGTCGACTGCATCTTCATTCTTTGCAGTTTTTACTTTTGTTGGTAGCAGTTTCAAGTCTTCCTGGTCTGTTTTGGGCAGCGCTTACAATCTGCAGTTTATGTGCCTTTGTTGTATTTGTTTTTGCTGTTTTTTGCTTTCGGCAAAGAGAGACTCCCTTGGGTGTTTTGTTTATGCTGATCTGGGCAGCAAACTGCAGTAAAAACTGCATGCACCATGTTCCCTTATTTTCTCTTTTTGCTTTGCGTCTGCAGCTTGCTGTTTTTCAGCAGCCCTTTGGATCTGAATATTGTACTTTGGTCTGCTATTTTGGACTCAAAAAAGAGGTTTCGGCTGCACCCTGAAGTGCTTATTCGGCCAGGATCAGCGCAGTCCTCTCTTTGGCAGCAAAGATACTTTTTTGGGCAGCAAAGTAGCTGCTATTTTGAGAGTTTGGTTGACTGCAATTTTTCAGCTTTTGGACAGCAAGGTCCTCTCAGTTTTAGTCTGGTTTGTGCTTTGCTGTTTGCTGCATTGTATTTACCGTTTCTTTGCCTTGGTAGACAGCAAGTATTCAGTGGTGCACTCAATCTTTCCATTGCAGTTTTTTTGCTAGTACGGCCAGCAAGTTTCTTCAGTTTCTTGGCTGCAAAACATTCTTTGCCTTGCTCTATTTTTAGGGTGTCTTTTGCTCTTGGCAGCAAGGTAGCCTTGGTTTTCATTTAGCGTTGTTTTTCTCGCTTCATAGCTAAGCTAGCTATCGGAGAAGAAAGTGCCGTGAATTCTTGGGGACAATTTTCAAAAGACGACATTAACCCCCCTCTGTCGCCATCTCGGTCCAACAAAAACACATATATTCCTCTCTCTCCCCGTGCACTGTGCATGTGACTACCGATGGCGGTGCCCAGCTCGGCAGCAGTGACGCGCGGTGTGGTGGCGGCGGCAACTGGCGACCGACGTGATACGGCCACATGCGACCGCACGCACGCGCGCCCATGGCGGCAGTGGCGTGTAGAGCAGCGGCGGCGCGTGGTGACAACGACGTCCGGCAGGAGGGCAGGCTTGACGGCAGTGGCCGGCAGGCGGCGAACAAGGTGTGGCAGCGGGTGCATGGAGGTGGCGTCGCTTAGCTACATGCGGTCGCACGCGCGCACACGGCCATGGTGGCGATGGCGATCGGTGGCTGACCAGGCGAGACGACGGCGGCGGTCGGCGGGAGGCGCCGTGGCGCTCGGCGGCGATGGCGCGTGCGGCCAAGGGGGCGGCAACATGCGGCACAGCGGTGGTCGGCGGTGGCGACCGATAGCCATTCGCATGGCCGAATGTGGCTTCCCACAGCCAAACAGCTGTTCACTTGGCCGAACAGCGTTTGGCTCGGCCGAACGGTCGTTCATGTGGCCAAACATCGTTTTGCTTGAGCAGTTGGGCAGTTGCGCATTTCGGATCCATCGTGCAGCGTGCTCAACGCAATTACCTCGCGGCAGTGACCTTTCCATTTCGCATATCACATGGTTCCATATTACTCGTCATTGAAGTACAATTGCCATACCACTCAAGCTTACCTGGCTAATATCATATCACTAACGATATCTAGCTAATATCATATCACTAAGGATATTACACCCCGTCTACGGTTATACAGTCGAGGACAACATTATGCCTAACTATTCTCATATAACCAGGTATGTGGGGAGTAATCGCCAGCGCTATTACCACAACTTGCTAAATAACATTTACCTTTAATGCCACTATTCCTGTGATCTCTATCTCCGATTTGTATTAGTGTTTTCAATAACCTAGTTTCATTGTACTTAACTTGTGTCAATTGCTTCCTTGCTTTACTTGTCCTTTATATATCTTGCTTGCAGTACCTATCTTTTACTCACCATGTTGCGACCGTTGTTGGGTAGTTGCTGAGATTTTTTCAAACCTCATACTTGCTCTTTTTATTCTCAGGTAAAAGGCCAATAGAGTGATAGCATCATGCATTGGTGGGAGCATTCGAGTTTTCAGCACTGTGGCTTGCCACTATTTGTTGTTTTATTTGTTCTTTATTTGATTAGAAGTGGATCGGTCCCATGTTTCAAATATGTATTTCAACTTTCGTTGATTCTCTAAATAAAGTACCTTTAGGGTTTTAAATTTTCTCGTGATTTCTATTATTACTTTTATTATTCTTCACTTTGGCGATAACGTTCCATAGTAGTATCTCACATCAGTATGTGGGGTGCTACAATAGCAATGATACCCATTGGTTATAACATGTGGAACCTAGTAACTTAAAACATTGTAGTAGATGCTTAGTCATGCTCATAACGGTACTAGAAGCACTAGGATGAAAATGGATCACGATATACAAAAATGGGAGAGACTCATGAAACTGGTATAGAGCAGTTTACCTATGATATTTTGGTTAGAAAAGAAAATAGAAAACTTATCTTAGACTTAGGCGAGTAGTTACGAAGATCGGTGCAATTTGCACGAGAATGGGGTTTGTAGATGTCTCGCCCGGGTCACTAAAGACCGATTCATATTGTACAACAATGTAACATCCTAATTTTCAGAGCTTTTTTGAAGCTTTGAAAATAAAATTCACCCGTTGGATTTTTCTAGAATTAGTTAAATCTTAATTGGAATTTTTATTAATTAAAAGGATTTAATATGACTAAATTAAACTGTAACATTTGCTGGAAATATTTTATTTGGGTTCCTTGAGTCTCAAGGATTTTTCTTAAATTTTTTGTGATTTATTGGATTTATTTGCTATTTTCTAGAGCTCAAAAGGATTTATCTGAATTTCTGGAAAAAGAAAAATCCCAAAACCCCTAAAAGGCCCAGTGGGCCAAAGCCCACCAGCCCGTCAGCCCGACCCAGCCCGGCTCAGCCCAGCCTGCACCCACCCATCGGATGGCCGGCACGCGTCACGCATCCGTGCGGTCGCTTCACCCGCGTTGCTTCTCGACCGTTGGATCTTCCCATGCCGCTGACAAGTAGTGCCCACCTGTCAATCCTTTTGTCTCCGCTGTGTACTCCTTCTTCGTGTTCGGCACGGACTCTGCTCCACCACCACTCGCCCGTGTCTATCTCGAACTCGTCACCCGAGCCCATCTTCGCCTCCTCAGCGTCCGCGCTATAAAACCGGTCGTCCCCCTCGTCCTCCACACCCCGCAGCCATCTTCGCTGAGAGCTACTAACCCGTGCACTGTCGAGTTCATCGTCATTCTCGCTGCTGTTGTTCCCTTCTTCTCCAGCGCAAATTGGCGTTGCCATCGACTTCTGTTGTCGTCTTTCCGTCGGTGAGTCGTCGTTCACCGTCCAGCCCCATCGCCGTATGCTCAGCCCTTGCCTGTTCGACCGTCATCGTTGCTCGCCTCAACCGCCGTGCTATCCTTGGTTCATGTGTTGCCTGCCTCGGTTCATGCGCCCGACGCCTTGCACCGTGTGCCCGCTAGCTCACCCTGCACCCGCGCCCTGCCATCGCTTCATCTTCCTCATAGACCTTGTCCTCCGTGCACCGAGCCACCGATAGCCGGGTCCCATCTGTCAAAAGCAATGTGCCATAGACCTATGCACCGACCGAGCCCAGTCAGCCGCCACCTCAGCATACTGCATTAGCCCTAGGCACACACGTCTGTTCACGTGGTAGCCACAACAGCACGCCCAATCACCGTGCACTATTCTGTGAACCGGGTTCACCATAGACTTAGGAATGGCAACGGGGCCCCATTCCCCGTTCCCCGTCGGGGAATTCCCCTATTAGGGGATGGGGATGGGGGGATTTTGCTCCCCGCGGGGAGGGATTTAGGGGGGATCTCCCCCCCCCCAATCGGGTGAAGCGGGGGCGGGGCGTTCCCCTATTCCCCGTTCCCCATTCGGGGCCCCAATTAGAGTATGACATGTGGGCCCATGTATGTAAGTATATAAGGTTTTGAGAAATGCACAGCCCAAACCCTAGAAACATTTCCCCCAGCCCACACTGACCACAAGCGGCGGCGGCGCTAACCCAAGAAACATTTCCTCGCGTACCTCGCGTCCTCACCTGTCGCCTCCGGCACTCCGGCAATCCGAGCCAGCCACCCAAGCGGCGGCCGCCAGCGAACATCTTCGCACCCCCGGGCCCCAGCCCCTCGAACCTTGGCGACGGCGGCTCGGAAGCCCCAGGCGACGGCGGCGCGGAGGCTACAGGCGGCGGCAGCATAGAGGTCCAAGCGGCGGTGCGGAGGCTACAGGCGGCGGCAGCGCGGAGGCTACAGGCGGCGGCGGCACAGAGGCGGCGGCGCGGAGGCTACAGGCGGCGGCGTGCCTTCCTTCCCGAGTGGCTGAGGTCCCGAACGACGAGGTACTCCCGACTTCCCGAGTGCCCGAGTTCATCCCAGATTTGCAATGTCATCTCATGTTGTTTGTATCCCAGATCTCCAAATTGCTTTGGATCTGTTCATGTTGTTTGTAGCCAAGAACTAGCAGCCTTAGCTGTAACTAGCTCCGAGCAGCAGTCTGCCTCGCAGCAACAGTCTGTTAATGACTCTGCATATCCAATAGAAGTGGATGATGAATAGGTGAATGAATAGGAAGAGGAAGATGAAGATGGTAATGTTGGATCGAAGAGGAAGCTAACTTCTCCTGTTTGGAATGAGTTTAAGAGAGTTAAGGTGTGTGGTAGAGTCAAAGCAAAATGTAATCATTGTGCCAAAAAACTTGGAGGAGATACCAAGAATGGTACCAAGCATCTTCATGATCATTTGAAGATTTGTCCATACCGCAAGAGCAAGATTTTGTCAGCACAACAAAAGACTTATTCCCAATCTTCTTTGAGATTTAGTTCACAAGATTGTGGGAAAGTTTCAGTTGGGAGCTACACTTTTGATCAAGATGTTGCTAGAAAGGAGCTTGCTGCCATGTTGGTGCTACACGAGTACCCCCTAAGTATGGTTGATCATGCAGGTTTCCGTAGGTTTGTTAGTTCACTTCAGCCCCTTTTCAAAATGGTCACAAGGAATACTATTAGGTATGAAAACTGAAAGCCTCATGAGCACTTACATGTTATTATGTGATATATTGCCTTTTGCCTAATTGTGTGTTCTGAATTATTAGGAATGACATTGTGAAACAATTTGAGGAAGAAAGGAAGAAGGCCATTAGGTACATGGCAGGGATTAAATCTAGAATTGCTATAACTACTGACATGTGGACTTCGGATAACCAAAAGAAAGGATATATGGCAGTCACAGCTCATTTCATAGATGAATTATGGAAGCTTAGAAGCATTGTTATGAGGTAGATTTGTAGACTTTTATGTGCATTTTTTTTACATAGTAATAGAAATTTATGTGCATTTCTTTTTGCTAGGTTCATCTATGTGCCAGCTCCGCATACTTCTGAGGTTATTGCTGACCAATTAAATGAATCTTTGGTTGAATGGAATCTTGATGAGAAGGTGTCAACTGTCACAGTGGACAATTGTACTACAAACGACAAGGTACCATAACTATATTTTATGGTTATACACATGTTGCCAACTACATTTTATGGTTATATACATGCGCCAACTATGTTTTATTGTTATTTAAAACAGGCAATAGATTTGCTAGTGAAGAAAATAGGGCCATCTAAGTTTATGTTGAATGGTACCATGGTACACATGCGTTGCTGTGCACATATTCTGAATTTAATTGTTAAGGATGGTTTAGATATAATAAAGAAAGCGATTGAAAAGATTCGTGATAGCGTTGCTTATTGGATAGCCACACCAAAAAGGATAGAGAAATTTGAGGAAATTGCTAAATATGAGAAAGTGACAGTAGACAAAAAGTTGTGCCTTGACTGCAAAACAAGGTGGAACTCAACTTATGTCATGCTTAATGTTGCAATTCCCTACAAGGCTGTTTTTGATCGCGCAATTCGAGTTGATAAACAATTTGATTGTGCTCCTAGTGAGGACCAGTGGGAATTTGCTGCCATGGTTGTTGAGAGGTTGGGTTTATTTTATGAAATCACTGAAATGTTTTCTGGAAAGGATTATGTCACTGCAAATATTTACTTTCCTAAGCTTTGTGAAATTAAAATGAAAATGAGACAGTGGTCAACTTGTGGCAATCCAACCATACAAGCTATGTCAGTTGCCATGAATGAGAAGTTTGACAAGTATTGGACTGACATTCAAGGTCTTATGGGCATTGCTACACTTCTAGACCCTAGATTTAAAACTGAAATGTTGCTAGTTTGCTATGAGATGCTAATGGGTGTTACGGGTGAGGAGTGTGAGAAACGTGTTCGAGATGTCACTACCAACTTGTGCAACTTGATGAATTAGTACCATGTAGAAACTGAAGAGGATAATACAGAGTCCTCTTCAAAAGCTCCTTCTATTCAAGCTCCAGAGGTTATGTCCATTTTCAATGCCCGTGTTGCTAAGAAAAGGCCATCATCTTTAAGAGTTAAATCTAAGTTGGATCGTTATTTGGAGGACGATTATGTCATATCAAAGGAAAGATTTAGTGTGCTAGATTGGTGGAAGGCGGCAGGGACACGGTATCCAACTTTGAGGATGATTGCACGGGATGTGTTTGCTATTCCAGTTAGTATCGTTGCTTCAGAATCTGCATTTAGCACAAGTGGAGGAGTTCTTAGTGAACATCGCAGCCGGCTTACTCCTCAAATGTTGGAAGCATTAATGTGCTCACAAGATTGGCTTAGAAATAAATTTAAAGGTAAATTCTCTTGTTTCTATCTTTAAGTTGGAATCAATCAATTGGCTGATTTCTATCATGTTTTGATCTTTTGCAGCTGAAGAGAAAGCGAAGATTGCTAGTTTCTGGACTTGTCTCCAAGACATTCAAGAAGGGATGCAGGTTAAGTGCTCACTACAAATAATTTCAACTTCAGCCTACTCTTATTTTTGCTGGCTTTATAGCTTTTTTTTGTTACCCTTGATAGGACCTTGCACTATGAGGTGGAGTGTGGTGACTTGGAGTCTTGGAGATGCTGAAGGAACCAAGTTGTCTCAGCTACTACTGCTTGTGTTGTGTTTAGGACCATTTGTTGTGAACTTGGCTGTCTTGGCATGTATCTGTACCTTGAGAGTTAATTTGTGCTTCTTGAACTTGTAATCTGTGGCATGTTATTGAACTTGTAATTTGTTATCATGAATTCATGATGTGGACATGTAGTTGATGTTATGCACATTTGCTAGCTTGTTGCAGACAAGAAGATTGACGCCGCATGCTCCACTGTAACAAGGTATGGTTAGATCCTGTATGGCATAATTATTTAGTAGGCCATGGGTTATTTAAGTACTAATTCTTTGAGATTCTTGGAAGACTGCTTCGTAGTGAAACCAGTATCTGATTTGTTGATTTTGCTTTACCCATGCGAGCCTTTGAAGTTTAATCCTGTTTGTCCATGCCTAGAATTGAGATCTTCAATTCTTCATGGTTAGATCTACAAGTTAAACGATCTACACGTTAAAAACCCATCATCTGTACCAGTCAAAATCGTAAGTGAGTATCTGTTTCTCCGTAATCTGTACTGTAAACAGCCAAAATTCAAAAATTTCAACCAAAAGTCATAAGCCGCAGCCGAAAAGAACAGGCCCGAATCACCAATCACCGAGCTGCTATGCTCGCCCGCACGCTCACCACGGCGCATGGTTTGACTGCGGCGGCGAGAGATGCTGGTCTTTTATTTGCGCAGAAAAAGAAGTAGGCAATGCAGCGTACGAGGCCGTAGCCGTTGCAAGAACGTGACAGATTTGGGTGGTGGTGGTGCCGCCGCATGCCTGCTTGTTCTTGCGTGAGGCGAATGGAAGAACCAGGATTCGCCGGGAAACTGCTCCTCATCCGAGATCTGTCATCCCTCCCTCGGCTGGATATTGCGTCATCCGCACACGTGGGTGTGGCGCCTGCGGGCGGGCCGACTTACCAGGATCGCGGGTCGGATTCGATCGGAGACGAGGCCTGGTGCAAAGTATACGTAGAGCTGAGAGATGGCCATGCCGTGCCGACACGGCTCAGATTCATCGTGTTTCGAGTCGCTTCATGTCATACCGGCTCGACTCAGTCACCCTACCGTGCTATACCATGTTGGCTCGCCTCACCTCTGGTCATACCTAAGCACGGTCCAAAGTCCGTCGTGCTGGCGTTCATGTCATACCAGTCCAAGCCCAATCCAAAGTAACTATACACAACAAAGGTGGTGGCGACGGCTGCCATCTTCCTTTCTCTCGTATCCGTCTCGTTAAAAAATAGCTAAAATTGAATTAGTTGCATAAAAATATGGGCACACTAACAAATATTTCGGGAAAAGTAGAATTTTCTTGATATTTTAAAAATACAATGTTGCCACCTCGTTAAAAACCTTATACCCCAGAGTGGGATTCCCTGAGTAAGGAAAAGAATACAGTAATAATATACGTACATACTGACTATAACAATATGCATACATAGTATCTACTCTTCAATGTCTAGTTCCTTCATGCGTTCAAAGTCAGCGTACACCTGCAAGATTTCAGAATCCTCCAGTTGATGCTGTTGCCACTCTTTAGCTAATTCCCAGTCTCATCTCTCTCTCCCTCTCAAGCGCTCTCTCATCCCTCCACTCTCCTCTCTCTCACACAAAATCTCTCCTCTCATCTCTCCACTTTCCTGATCTCCTCCCTCCCCTCCAAATCTCCAATCCCCACCGCCACCTCCCCTCCTGGCCTCCCCCCACCACTCGCCTGATCTCCTCCATTCCCTCCAAATCTTCAATCCTCGCTGCCACCCACCCCTCCCACCTCCCCCCCAATGACCGCCTCTCTCCCCTCCCCCCGGCCGCCTCTCTCCCCAGCCGCCACCCTCCCCCCCAGTAGCCTCCCTACCCTCCCCGGCCGTGTCCCTCCCCTCCCTGGTCGCCACCCTCCCCTCCGCGAGGCAGCTCGCCGATGCGGGAGGCGAAGCGCGCGGGCGGGAGGTGGCTCACCGGCGTGGGAGGCGAAGTGGACGGGTAGGAGGCGGCGCATCGACGCGAGAGGCGGAGCGCTAGGCGGAAGGCGGAGCGGATAGCAGAGTGGTGGTGTGGGGGCGGAGCACTGCATAGGAGGTCGGAGGCGCAGAGCTAGAGCGACGGCGACTGCGACCTCAACTACGCCGAGAGCCAGCCCACCAGCGGCGTATGGCTGAGCGGCGACTAGGGCGCCGATGACGAGTTCGTCATCAACGGCTCACTCGTCGAGCTGCTATCGCTGGGCATCTTCGCGTGGAACGCCGCCGTCAACATCAAGGCCATCTCCAGTAGTCTGGTTACTCCGGTGTGCTACTTCAATCCTTCCCCTCTACTCCCTCTCTCTCTCTGTGATGGCTTATGGTTGTAGGGATCACCGCGACAGAAGGCGAGGCCAAGGCCAAGGCAACCGCTGGTGCTGGCATGCTGGCCATGCCGGCCATGCTCGCCAGGCCAAGCCGGCCCGAGCACAACATGATTTGCCGTGCCGTGCCGTGCCGCCCAATGAGCCGGCTTTCCAGGCCCAGTCTAGCCTACCATTCGTGTCGTGCTGGCACAACCCGCCATATGGTGTGTCCGTGTTGTGCTTGGACCGTGCCAGACCAGCCGGGCCTCAGGCTAGTATAGATAAACCCGACCCAACTCCTCGCTCTAGTGCAAAGTGCAACAGAGCGTCAGATTACCTGCTGCTATGTCGGCATTCCGCCGCATTCAGGGAACCACATATTGTCGTGCCTATGCATTTGTATTATTTCGTCAGTTTTCCATTTTGTGTCCAATGTTCTGTACCCTTGATTGCTGATTCAACAAGATCTCTACTCTCGCTATCAGCAAGTGCATGGCGATAATGGCGGCGCAGGCGAGCCCTCTTGATGAGCCTCTCCTACCGGACGAATATGAGCAAGAAAGTCTACAAGACGACGATGGCAACCAAGGGTGGTTCTAGGATTTTGTCACATTCTGAGCTAAGGAGTGTCAGATACTACTATTATCTGAGCTGGAAGGGAAAGTTACGTATTTAGTTTACTTGGACTTATTTGTTCTTTATACTGATAAATATCGCACATCCTAAATTAGAGTCTAAACTGTCTCGGGTGTGGATCTGCCGGCAACGGAGTTAATTACGACACGGAGGCACAGCTCCTCTCTCCTCGCAACACCGGCACTTCTCGAGGAGCTGCCCCAACCTTAGCAATGGTTCAAACCCATTGACATATGCTTCCTTCCATATATTGGGATGTTGTCCGTATCACATACGCTGTCACAGGGCGGGTGGCTCAGCCTGGCGCTCTTCGCCCTCGTCGGCGCCATCTGCTACCACACCGGCAAGCTCATCGACCGCTGCATGCGCGCCGACAACTCCATCAAGAGCTACCCTGACATTGGTCAGTTTGCCTGCGGTCCCAACGGCCGGAGAGCCGTCGGCGTCATCATATATGTAGGACCGAGATGGCGACAGAGGGG
This sequence comes from Dendrocalamus sinicus, assembly GCA_036346575.1. Classification (NCBI taxonomy): domain Eukaryota; kingdom Viridiplantae; phylum Streptophyta; class Magnoliopsida; order Poales; family Poaceae; genus Dendrocalamus; species Dendrocalamus sinicus. The sequence continues at coordinate 26,912,291 of CM070643.1, read as the reverse complement.
GTGAATGTCGCTCGCTTCAAAATCGCTCCCAAAAAATCGAATACTGATTTTTCAAAAAGATGCAAAACAAAGCACCTCACGGAAAATTAAAATTAATTTTGCTGAGATCTGGAACGCATGCGATACTAAAAAATTCAGCATAAATCAGAGATTAACCAGTAAAAATTTCAGCTGAAAATAATGTTGTTTGATCTACATACAAAATAGTCAAAGATCAACAAAATAAATAAAAAGAAAAGCACTAAAAGGTGTTTCTTCCTGCTGGCCGTGACTTCCTACTGCAGCCAAGTGAGAGATAAGAAGGAGATAAAAATCAGCACAACTTCAGAGCAAAGTTATCAACTTTTGGGTACACGATTCAGTTCTTTCTCAAGATTTCTTTCTGCCCACAAGACCCCCAAATGGACAGCCAGGGGAGCAGCTACTAGCTGGCTATAGTACCAACCGAAAGCAAGAAGAAGTACACAGCACACTGTAGCTTTTTCTTTGCTGGCCAAAGCAGTTTGATTCACCAGAGAAGATCAACCGAACAGCACAAAAAAAAATACTAGCTCTCCAAAGCAAGAAAACCAAACTGGGAGTCACTGCCGATCACATCCAATAGCAAAAGAAATATTCTTATTTCCATTCAAGAACCAACAAGGCTTCCGAACAATAACTAACAAGAAAACCGCAGTTTGGCCATGAAGAAAAGGATTTCTAGCAGCTGGCCGAGAGGGATCATCAAGGTAACAAAAAATGCTGCTAACAAGGAGACAAAACCAAGGTCTATTTGCTGCAGTTTTTTTTTTAAAAAAAAACTTTGCTAAGTAACTTTGCTTTCGGAAGAATATTAGTCACAAGACTATGAATCGGTTCCAGTTCAAAGCAAAGCTACAAAAGAAATAACTCAAACTCAAAGGCAACAAAAGAGCTAAACTGCTAAACGGAAGACGAGAGAGAAACAAGAGAGCTCAAACACAGGGAAGCATCACATATAAAATAAGAACAGCTCTCATAAACACGATACGGGGACATACATGATTGATATAGAGTGTTTACATCTCAATCTATCATCTCCCTCTCAATCCTCAAGAACACCAAGAGCTACACATGCTTCTTGGGAGGAACACACACATACACACATGGAGAGACCCCAAATGAAATCCTAATTTTTACATTCACTCTCTCAAAATTTGAGCACACATCTCCCTCTCTATTTATAGCCTCCACTAATGGGTTGCACCATGCTTTACCCATTAGGCCTTCAACAACTCGGCGCTTTATCCAAACCCGCTTCCTTTTGTGCCGCTTTGCGTTTTTACCGAAACGCCCATCGCACACCTTCCAGGAAGCTTCCTCATCCCTTGCCTCGCAAGCCACGCAGCTTCGCCGTCTTCGGCACACCTCAACCGTTCTGACCTCAGCGCCACCTGCGCCTAGTCCGGTCCATCGTGCCTCGCCACGACTCCACCTCGAGTCCACGTCATTTTCGACACATCCCGACCGTTCTGACCTCAGCGCCACCTGCGCCTAGTCCGGTCCTCCGTGTCTCGCCACGACTCCACTCGATGTCCTGCAGCCACACAGACAAGAAACACGTCAAATAGCACCGCTCGACACATGAAAGCGTAAATAGCATCAAAACACCATACTTTCGCATGAAGAAGTCCAAACCTGTCGAATCACTGGAATATGCATCCTAATCCTATACGACCGAGCCCGTTGCACCACACAACGTCAAGGTCCGAACAACCCAAATCAAACTCGACTATCCTAAAGCGATGTCAATTACTTATCATAAACCCGGGATGACCTCCACATGGTCTCTCAATATACGTCGAGTTCTACCTCGTCGCCATCAGCTTCCTCATCCTCGAGGGTGCGCGATAACCTCGACAAGCTCTTCCCCGGCACGAGCTGACGAGCATCGATTTCTTGAGCTATCACGTACAAGGGAAGCAGCTCTTCGTGCTCGTGTCAGCCGTCGCCATACTCCCGACGACCTGCCTCAAGGACCTCAGCATGCTCGCCTACGTGTCGGCGGTCGGGCTCGTCGCATCGGCAGCGTTGCGTCGTTGATCTGGGCCGACGTAGCTGAGCACAGCTTCCACATGAAAGGCGGCAGCGTGCTGAACCTGAGCGGGTTGCCGACCTCCCTCAGCTTGTACTTCGTCTGCTTCACCGACCACGACATCTTCCCGACGGTGTACTCGTCAACGAAGAAAAAGAGGGATTTCTCCAAGGTATGTACCGTAAAAATTTCCATGTACTGAAGCTACTGGGGCAGTGCAACACGATGATAATGATAATTAATCACCTTACTTGTTCCCAATGTGCAGGTTTTGTTGATCTCTCATGTGCTGTGCAGTCTGAACTTGTAGGACCGAACTAGCAACCAGAGGGGGGTGAATGGTGCCTTAAAACTTCCTAAGAATTCACACAATCTTCTTCTCCAATAGCTACAAAGCTATGAAGAGGGAGATCGAATGTTCACTGGAGAACAGAAGATCAGACTGACACCCGAACTAGAACTGCTGCTGGCCGAGGACAAAACAAGGCAGTCGAAAGGATCTATCGTGATCAATCTGACAAAGAGATAGACCGTCTGTTTCAGAGAGATCGAACGCCAACTCGTGGTCGATCGAGTCACTCGTTAAGACAGACGATCCACTGAAAACCCGAGATCTGACCAACAATAGAGACTGCACAGTAATGACCGAAAACAGAGAAGGCGTGCACGACCAACAAGACAAGCCAGAGCTCATGACCACTTGCTTTGATTTCCAAATATCTTGCGATTCACAAAGCAATCGGGTATGAGACTTTAGACAACGTTTGCTCACGTCCTTTGACAGAGAAAAACCAAGGCAGTGTAAAACTTCTTTGCCGAGATCTGGACAAACGGCGCAGTCGATCAGAGAACAGGGGGACCTTGAGGCGCACGACTATCCGATCAACAACTCCACAACCTGACTTTGCTCTCGGGAACAACCAAGCTAAGAAGGCTTAAAGACACTTCCCAGTTCAGAGCAAGTCGAAACAACTCAAAACAAAGCCATCTCAACCAGAGAAGACCGAAAAGAGAAACTGCACTCAAAACACTCAAGCAATAGAAGGAGAACGTAACTCAGAGACTTCATTCCAATCATCAAGGATTACACGGAGTCCCGATACGCTCGGAGAGCATAGAGAGAAGCTCACACCTCCTCTCTTTCTCTCTTTCTCGATTATTCAACATGGGGAGAACCAAATGAAAAACCCTAAAGCAAACACACGCACACAGACTCCCAGGGGAGGGAGAGGCGGCTGCCTCTAAGGCTCAGCCGGCCAACTCACTTCTCACACTTGCCTCCCCTCTCCCTTTTATAGGCTCACACACAAACCTAGACCTAATGGATCCACCCATTAGTCCACACTGGGGATCACCCGTTAACCCCAACTAACATCGGGTTTTACCTCTCACTTTGCCTACTAGCAAAAACGGACTCCAGTGCTTTATCCGCTAACACCAACGGCTTCACTGCTTTGCCCGTTAACTCCAACCACTCTGTGCTTTGAGACACAGCTTCCTTTGCAGCCTTCCGCATTTCTCCAAAATGCCACTCCGCTGCCTTCCCGAAGCTTCCTCCCGCCTTGCTGTCCACGCATGCAACCACTTTGAAACCCAAGTCTTCTTGGCTTCACCCGGTCGTTCGGACCTCAACATCTCCCATGTCTAGTCCCGACCACTCCAAGCCTCACAAAGACTTGTCTCCGCACGTCCGCGCCGCCTCCGACCGATCGGACCTCAACTCCTCTAGAGCCTAGTCGATCTGTTTCCATTGCGCGCACGACCGCACCCGCCTCCTAACCGTGCGGACCTCGGCTCCTCCACGAGCCTAGTCCGGTCTTCCTTGCCGTTGCCCATCGCGTCTGCCTCCGGTAGCTCTAGCTTCGGTTCCTTGTCTCCCGGCTCGCAACCACCTCACCAGCCTCGATCATCTTCGGCGTCTCCGACCGTCTGGACCTCAACACCTCCTGTGCCTAGTCCCGGTCCTCCCACGCCTCACCATGAAATAGCTCCGAAGTCCTGCAGCCACACAGACAATCAAACCGTCACATAGCACCGTACCAGACAAGCCATTGGTACAACCAACAAGTTTTCCAGTGCAACACCTGGTCGTAAACCCCCTACGACCAGTCAGAATATCAGTACAAGACATGCACAAGACCTACGACAGTTACCATAGTCCATACGACCACCCCAGTGGTCCATACGACCAACTCAAAGCTTGCTACGACTTACAAGCCAAGCAATGCTCAAGGCCCTACGATCTCATCCCAAGTCGTTACGACCGATTCAAAAAGGCTATGACCAAAACCAGAGGTTCCATCGTGGTCGAACCCCGTTCAGACCACGTACACTGGACATCATCGTGGTCGAAGCCCTTTCGACCACTTACGAGTGCTTTCGACCGCGCACGAGCCCGTCCGACCGCATTTGACCAGCTACGACTTCCCCAAGCGCTTCCGATCACAATCCAGCACTTCCGACCACGCGCTAGATAGCCTCGACCACTTCCGACCGGTTACGACTACAACCGACCGGCTACGACCACAACCGACTGAGTCTGACTTAGACCCGACCTCTTCGACCGCTTCACAACGTGGTCGAACTCTGCCGACTTCTTACGTGGTCGTAGACTTGAGCGCCGACTTCGACCGCAGCTCTCGATAACGTGGTCGTAGGCCATCGACTTCCCAACGTGGTCGTAGACCGTCGACTTCCCAACGTGGTCGCATACCCGAGCGCTGAAGCATGTTACAACGTGGTCGTACACTGTCTGGCAAGCTTTCGACCACGGCCAAATGCTATGATTTAGCAGGAAAGCGCCTGATGAAGTCGTAACGACTCGGCTGGCTCCCGATGCTTGACAACATGGTCGTAGATCGCCGGTGGGTTCGACCACGATCAAGCGTGGTCGTAAAGGCGCTTCGCCGCCTTCCGATCGGCGACAATGTAGTCGTAAACCCTTTGACTACGTTCAAGTTGCTTTGAAGTGGTCGTAAACCTCTGGTGGCCTTCGATTATGGCCAACGAGGTCGTAAAGCTATCTGTCAACCTCCGACCATGGCCAATATGGTCATAGAGGCTTCGACAACACCAATGAGGTCGTAAGCGTGGTTTCCACTTCCGGCCGTGGCGGTGTGGTCGTAAGCGGCTCGATTGGCTTCCGACCACGGCCAACACGGTTGTACTCTCTTACGGTGCCCTTCGACCACGGCGGTGTGGTCGTAAACCACTCAGAGACCAGCGACCACGCTCAAAGTGGTCGACACGCCCAACCGTGGTCGTAAATGGTGCGCACCGCTTCCGACCATGGACAAATTGCGTTGCGAGGTCGTGTCGGTCTAGCGGCTTTTGACCATGTGCCAAGAGGTCGTAACACTTCTAGCCACTCTAGACAACAGACGGTGTGGTCGTAAGGCTATTGCCAAGCTGGTCATAAGGGCTTGAACCCAATAGAGACCCATTCTCCTCTCAAACCTCAAAAACCAAACTCAATCTTTCTAGATCAAGAGTCAATTACTCATCACAACCATGGAGTGACCTCCACATGGTCTCACAATCTCCCCCTTGATGAGTATATTGACAAACACCGAAAAAGGCATGAAGAGGAGTTTGTTTTTGAAATGAAAAAAAAAAGAAAGAAGATGCAAAAGCCACACATGGTCTAAAAGAAGTGAAGAAGGAACTCAAGACCATGTTGACACAGAATGAAATGGAGCAGACAGAGAAATATCAAATTTTCTACAAAAGCTCCAAATCACACAAAAAGTCCAATCTTGCTCATGGTCCAAAAAGCAGTTGCTCACATGACCATTGTCATAGCAAGATGACCAAGCACTCTCCCCCTTAAAGCCCTTTTTCAATTCTTCTCCCATCCCTTAATGCATTCTCCCATTTAAATGCCTTTTGCACCCCTTAAAGCCTTTTTCTCTATCCTTCTCCCCCTTTGGCAATAGAGTCATCAAGATGCAAAGAAGAGAAAATGACATGTCAATGGATGAAATGGCTGAAGTTTGATTATTCTAAGCATTTAGAGCCATGAGAATTATCCATAATGACCACAATGTAATACACCAAGCCATAACTCAATAAAAGGCTATCTAGATCATGACAAGATATGTATATCCTAGCTAGAACACATAGATGACGATCTGAAATGTAATGCATTTTATGAGCATGTCAAGTCATCAATAAGCAAAGTCTAACTAGAGATATCCAAGGATGATGCAGGCCATGTCAATAAGCTAAGCAGAACTAAGAAGCTACAATTGAGACCAAATAGAGTGCTATGCTCAAGAATGAAACATTGGTTCAAGTACTTAGTTCTTTTTGTAGCTTAAGCAAATTGAGCACATATGACATATTTTCTTTTGAAACTGAAGGTTGTTGACAACCAGATTTTTATTTTGTTATGTGCTAGACCTCAAGCCTTATGCGACTACTCCAAGCGATAAGCTTAAGAAGATAGTCTAGGTCATCCAAAACTCCCCCTAAGTTCATGCCAAGTGCAATGGCAAGCCGTCTCATAGGAGAGAATTGGTGAGATCGGTTTTTCGCACAAAGAGATCTTTTGCATTTTAACATGTAGTACTAACTTATGCATCATCAGCGACTACAAAAGCTCAATCTAAGGCTCAATAGAGATTCAACGTTCAACTTAGCCTATTTGACATGGCATGAATCATAAAAGGATAGCTAGAGCAAGACTAGACTCAAATGCGAGCATGACAAGTTTTAATTTAAGTTGAGCAATTTTAATTAACTTATCATGGCAAAAGCTAGTCTACACATATGAAGTCATGATAAATCTAGCACATGAGGCATAAGTCATGGCAAGGTGTAAAGCATTGTAAGCATGTCATAACAGGATAATAATCAAGGCTCAATGTAGTTATATTACAATGCGAAAATGCAGAAAAAGCAGAAAATCCAGCTCCCCCTCAACATGAGATGCAACTTTTAGTTCAAGTTGAGTTATGTCAATTTTAAGCTCCAGAAGCTCCCAAATGAACTCCCCCTGAACCAAAGCGATAAAATCGAGAAGCTGGCAAGAAAACAGCAAACAGGCAGTCCTTAAAGCATAGATAAGATATAGAGACAACTATGGCTCAGACAGACTCTCATCTACCCCATATGACTCTAGGACTATCAACTGTCCATCTATCACACTAAGGAGCAAACATGTACCCTATCTACCTGAGGGTGGCCCAACCCTCGCTAGAACCCACAAGTAGTGAGTAAGCTCAACCTAGAGAGAAGAGAGAAGCGGCTAATAGAGCAGCACCCTAGATCACAAGATGAGAGAAAGACGTCTAAGCAACTAGACTAGAGAAACACTCTAACCTATGCTAGAAGGACTAACTCAATGCACCCCGAATGCAATGCAACAATAAGAAGCAAGAGCACAATCAATATAATAAAGCGAGAAAGCACAAAGCTCCCCCTCACAATAGTCCAGAAAAAGAAGATTCTAACTCAAGAAGGTGATTCCCAAACACACCCTATCCACATGGTCTCTAGTCTGTAACCTCATACCACGGAGCAAAAGCACACTATGTCAATGCACAAGACTCTAGTGGCTAAGAAGAAAGTTCAAACTAGGAAGAAGAGAATCCTAGAGAACCACGGCTCAAACTAGGTAGTAAATAATCCTAGAGAACCATTTGGAAGAGATGTGTGAACGAGACATCATCACCTAGAGATGGCTCCTATCTAATCAATCGGACCCATCCCACCACTAAACAAGAATACTAAGCAAAGTCAAGTGGTGGGAAACAAGACTTCTAAAGATCACAAGAAGAACAAACCTCTCTCATGGTCACTTGGTGGGAGTCGTGATCGCATACCGATTGAGTATGAGTGTTGCCTTGGCCGAGGTCGAAATACGAGTCGGGGCGTGGTCGTAGTCGAGACCGTGATGTAGTCGCGTCAAGTTCGGAGAGTCCGACCGCACTCATAGTTGTTATGACGTAGTCGTAAAGACCAAGGAGCGGTCGTAAAGGCTGTACCAGTCTCCCCCTCATTTACAGCCTGCAGGTTAAACACAGGAACGACTGGTGTCCTAGTACTGGGGTAAATGATATACAACATGGAACCAGTACTGTGACAAGTGACAACAATAGTAGCAACACAAGTACTAATGACAAAGAACACAAGAGAACACACGCCCACACAAGCTCAATCTAGCCCTCATCAAAAGCACCTAGAACACAAAGCCTAGTGCCACCCAACACTAGAAGAAGCTTGTGACCTAACCACAGATCTCATGATATCTAAGCAAAAGCACAGACCAGTGCTACCAAGTTGTCACACAGTTTATTTCATGCCATAACAGCAATAAGATCAAAGTATACAGGCATCACAATGAATCACAACCATACACATAGCAGGTGACAGGAATAGTCATAGAAGCATATGCTAGCATGGATATAAGCATGTATACCAGAAAAGATAGAAGGCATGAATAAACAAAACATCATGACACAGAGAAACTATCCAAGATATACTCAAGCTCATACTGTCCATACATATGCATACATCATGTAGACATACAACATGACAAATCAAAATCATGGAAAAGTATGCTAACATGTATAAATAATGATGAATGAACATAAGGAGCAAGATGTGAACCATGATAGATACTACAGAGCACAAGGTCATGATGATACTTGACTTCTAATACACCCATTCTACTTATGCTCATGAAGTCAAGTCAAAACTTAAGCATCCAATCAATTAACATATATATCATGATACAAGGATACCTAAGCAACATACACATATAAGCATGACAAGAAGACATCAAGAGTAAATCATGCCAATATGGTGCAAGTGATCACAAGAACATGCACAACATGCCAATTATGACTAACACTTGAATATAATGGCATGAGGGTATAGAATAGCTCACAAAGTAGGTGGAGACGCAACCGGTGAAAGCATATGCCTCTTGGAGGCCATGAAGTGGAGAACCAATGAATGTTCTAGTCACATGATGAAGCAAAAGACTAAAACCCCAATCAATCCCATGTTCTCCAACCAAACATCGGATACCTACAAATGACAAGACCAAAGTGCCCAAGTCTTGGACCCGAAGGGTTAGTAGACATGTACTTGGGAATTCAAGACTTGACACACATCCACTCAGCGAGAAAAGAGTGGTCGAGCGTGCTACGATTACGGTCAAGAAGAAATGAGCATCATCGTAGCGCGAGGCGTAGTATTGAACGTTTATAGCCGAGAGGCGTGGTCGTATGAAGCTACGACTACGTCAGAAGCGAAGATGAGATCGTAAGGCATTACGACTACAACGACGACACGAGAGAGGAACTTGGCTTTACTAAACCAAACTCTAGCAAAATCAAGCTTCTCTACACAAGTGTGGTGAGTCAAAATTTTAATTTCTCATTTTCAGATTTTAACAAGCAAGTAGAGAAATTAAATTTCGCCATCTACGAACTAGACTCACAACCTACACATGATAAATGAGATTTCCACCTAGCAAAAACAATCTAGCATTTTATCATCTAGGCATCTCACATTCTCCCTAAGAGCAAGTATATTCATCTTGGACAAGACCAAGGTCACAATGAGGTTTTACCTTGCTCATGATGAGTTAGCGCTCGTCCTTCTTATCATCATCATCCGTGTGTTCTTTTCAAGACTTTCTTGATCCTGGCACTTGAGCAACCAAGAAAAGAACCAACCAAAACATCAAAGAGACTCACGATTTCTCCTTGCCGTAGGTGCGCACCTCGTTTGGGCGAACGAGGTCTACCATTTAAGGAACGGCGGAAATCCTTCCTCGGGACAACACGCGGACAAAGATCAAAATCAAAAGAAACAAGTCCGTGATGTCAAAAATGTCCATCCTTCTCACAAAATGAGCAATGGTGCAAGTGTCTACTACGAGACAAGATCCAAAAGCACAATCCTTGCTCAGAAAGAGAAATCCCTTGGACCAACCGAGAAGAGCCGACAAGAAAAGCACTAGCCAAAAATAGAAGCAACTAAGCAAAAGCAAAAGTGCAATCAACAAAAGAGGTATGCTCAAGGAAAGATCCACCTCTTAAATGAAAGAGGTGACAAAGTCTCAAGATGCAGTGCTCGTATCATTGCACTCCTCTCCTCAAAGAATTTTCACCATCTCGTAAAGTAAGACACTATAAGCTAGAGATGAGAATGCACGAGATCATCCTCTCACCGAAATCGCCTCTTGTCGCAAAGGACATCATTGGCAAAACACTCCAAAAGATGCAAAGCGAAGCTCACAAGATTCCTACTAGTTGCCGGGCTCATGATCGATTAAGATCAAATCTGAGCCAACACGGCTCGATACCAATTGTAGGACCGAACTAGCAACCGGAGGGGGTGAATGGTGCCTTAAAACTTCCTAAGAATTCACACAATCTTCTTCTCCAATAGCTACAAAGCTATGAAGAGGAGATCGAATGTTCACCGGAGAACAGTAAGATCGATCGACACCGAACTAGAAGCTGCTGCTGCCGAGGACAAAACAAGGCGATCGAAAGGATCTATCGTGATCAATCGACAAAGAGATAGACCGTCTGTTTCGAGAGAGATCGAACGCCAACTCATGGTCGATCGAGTCACTCGTTAAGACGACGATCCACCAAAACCCGAGATCGACCAACAATAGAGGCGCACGAGAATGACCGAAAGCAGAGAAGGCGTGCACGACCAACAAGACAAGCGAGCTCATGACCACTTGCTTTGATTTCCAAATATCTTGCGATTCACAAAGCAATCGGGTATGAGACTTTAGACAACGTTTGCTCACGTCCTTTGACAGAGAAAAACCAAGGCAGTGTAAAACTTCTTTGCCGAGATCTGGACAAACGGCGCAGTCGATCAGAGAACAGGGGGACCTTGAGGCGCACGACTATCCGATCAACAACTCCACAACGACTTTGCTCTGGGAACAACCAAGCTAAGAAGGCTTAAAGACACTTCCCAGTTCAGAGCAAGTCGAAACAACTCAAAACAAAGCCATCTCAACCAGAGAAGACCGAAAAGAGAAACTGCACTCAAAACACTCAAGCAATAGAAGGAGAACGTAACTCAGAGACTTCATTCCAATCATCAAGGATTACACGGAGTCCCGATACGCTCGGAGAGCATAGAGAGAAGCTCACACCTCCTCTCTTTCTCTCTTTCTCGATTATTCAACATGGGGAGAACCAAATGAAAAACCCTAAAGCAAACACACGCACACAGACTCCCAGGGGAGGGAGAGGCGGCTGCCTCTAAGGCTCAGCCGGCCAACTCACTTCTCACACTTGCCTCCCCTCTCCCTTTTATAGGCTCACACACAAACCTAGACCTAATGGATCCACCCATTAGTCCACACTGGGGATCACCCGTTAACCCCAACTAACATCGGGTTTTACCTCTCACTTTGCCTACTAGCAAAAACGGACTCCAGTGCTTTATCCGCTAACACCAACGGCTTCACTGCTTTGCCCGTTAACTCCAACCACTCCTGTGCTTTGCAGAGACACAGCTTCCCTTTGCAGCCTTCCGCATTTCTCCAAAATGCCACTCCGCTGCCTTCCCGGAAGCTTCCTCCTGCCTTGCTGTCCACGCATGCAACCACTTTGAAACCCAAGTCTTCTTCGGCTTCACCCGGTCGTTCTGGACCTCAACATCTCCCATGTCTAGTCCCGACCACTCCAAGCCTCACAAAGACTTGTCTCCGCACGTCCGCGCCTGCCTCCGACCGATCGGACCTCAACTCCTCTAGAGCCTAGTCCCGATCTGTTTATTGCGCACGACCGCACCCGGCCTCCTAACCGTCTGGATCTCAGCTCCTCCCTGAGCCTAGTCCCGGTCTTCCTTGCCGTTGCCCATCGCGTCTGCCTCCGGTAGCTCTAGCTTCGGTTCCTTGTCTCCCGGCTCGCAACCACCTCACCAGCCTCGATCATCTTCGGCGTCTCCGACCGTCTGGACCTCAACACCTCCTGTGCCTAGTCCCGGTCCTCCCACGCCTCACCATGAAATAGCTCCGAAGTCCTGCAGCCACACAGACAATCAAACCGTCACATAGCACCGTACCAGACAAGCCATTGGTACAACCAACAAGTTTTCCAGTGCAACACCTGGTCGTAAACCCCTACGACCGATCGAATATCGATACAAGACATGCACAAGACCTCGGCGGTTACCATAGTCCATCGACCACCCGGTGGTCCATACGACCAACTCAAAGCTTGCTACGACTTACAAGCCAAGCAATGCTCAAGGCCCTACGATCTCATCCCAAGTCGTTACGACCGATTCAAAAGGCTATGACCAAAACCGGAGGTTCCATCGTGGTCGAACCCGCTCGGACCACGTACATCGACATCATCGTGGTGAAGCCCTTTCGACCACTTACGAGTGCTTTCGATCGCGCACGAGCCCGTCCGACCGCATTTGACCAGCTACGACTTCCCAAGCGCTTCCGATCACAATCCGACTTCCGACCACGCGCTAGATAGCCTCGACCACTTCCGACCGGTTCACGACTACAACCGACCGGCCACGACCACAACCGATCGAGTCGACTTAGACCCGACCTCTTCGACCGCTTCACTGGCGTGGTCGAACTCTGCCGACTTCTTACGTGGTCGTAGACTTGAGCGCCGACCGACCGCGGCTCTCGATAACGTGGTCGTGAGGCCATCGACTTCCCAACGTGGTCGAGACCGTCGACTTCCCAACGTGGTCGCATACCCGAGCTGAAGCATGTTACAACGTGGTCGTACATCGCCCGCAAGCTTTCGACCACGGCCAAATGCTATGATTTAGCAGGAAAGCGCCTGATGAAGTCGTAAACGACTCGGCTGGCTCCCGATGCTTGACAACATGGTCGTAGACTGCCCGGCTGGGTTCCGACCACAGTCAAGCGTGGTCGTAAGGCTGCTGCTGCCTTCCGATCGGCGACAATGTAGTCGTAAACCCTTTTGACTACGTTCAAGTTGCTTTGAAGTGGTCGTAAACCTTCGGCTGGCCTTCGATTATGGCCAACGAGGTCGTAAAGCTATCTGTCAACCTCCGACCATGGCCAATATGGTCATAGAGGCTTTCGACAACACCAATGAGGTCGTAGCGTGGTTTCCGACTTCCGGCCGTGGCGGTGTGGTGAAAGCGGCTCGATTGGCTTCCGACCACGGCCAACACGGTTGTACTCTCTTACGGTGCCCTTCGACCACGGCGGTGTGGTCGTAAACCACTCAGAGACCAGCGACCACGCTCAAAGTGGTCGACACGCCCAACCGTGGTCGTAAATGGTGCGCACCGCCCGACCATGGACAAATTGCGTTGCGAGAGGTCGTGTCGGTCTAGGCGGCTTTTGACCATGTGCCAAGAGGTCGTAACACTTCTAGCCACTCTAGACAGCATGCGGTGTGGTCGTAAGGCTATTGCCAAGCTGGTCATAAGGGCTTCGAACCCAATAGAGAGACCCATTCTCCTCTCAAACCTCAAAAACCAAACTCAATCTTTCTAGATCAAGAGTCAATTACTCATCACAACCATGGGGTGACCTCCACATGGTCTCACAGAACTAGAGATGGCAATGGCTCCAGCACCCAGTAACTCATGAGGAATTCCCCTGTTAGGGGATAGGTATGGAGAGATTTTATCCCGCTAGGTTATATGGGGATGGAGATGGGAATGTCTCCCCCATCTCTGATCTCCGCTATTCCCCGATATATACTCATATACACATAAATTGATACTTCTATATATCTAAAATATGATATTTTGTCTCAAGTCTAATATATTTTAGTCTAATATATGGTACATAACTCTCATGCATTAATAAGTTTATTAATTTCTACACAACTATATGATAAATATATAAAATTATCCTTAATGTCATTGAAATTTAGGTTATTGATGGAGGGCGTTCTCCGCCAAAATCCCGATGGGGATGGAAGAAAAATAGCTTTGATAGCTAAATATGGAGTGAGGATGGGAGGGTATTCCCGGCAGGGAATAGCCCCGTTGCCTAGTCTGAACTATGCGCTCACAGCAGTTCTGTTGTACCTGATATATGGCGAGGATGTGCAGACAAAGGTGACACTGAATCTTCCCACAAGGGAAGACGTACACCAAGATCGCGATCCTGACCCTGACAACTCTGATCAACCCACTGGCGAAGTACGCGCTCGTCATTCAGGCCCTCACGGAGGCGATAGAGGGGAAGCTGTCGCTCGCTGAGAAGGGGCTTACCAGGGTGGTTATCAGCACCACCGTTCTTGTCAGCACGGTGGTGGTGGAGTCCACGGTGCCTTTCTTCGGCTACCTCATGTCGTTCATAGGATCCTTCCTCGATGTCACCGTCGCCGTCTTGTTCCCATGCCTGAGCTACCTCAAGAACTACATGCCAAGAGGAATTCGCCATTTCGAGGTCGTGGCGATCATCGGCATACTGGTGATTGGAGTGTGCGTCGCTGTCGTAGGCACTTACACCTACCTGCACCAGATCTTAGGCACATTCTAATAGCAGATAGGTATAATTTTATAGCAAATAGGTGCAATATGATTTCTTTATTTGTTTGTTTCATTGAGAAACCAAGGGACCTGTAATAGTTTTGAGGATGAATTAATTTCGACTACTTTGTCTTGCTTCCTGGAATGCATGTAGATGATCACTTCTATGAAAGTATCAATGTCATCCTCGATCTGGTGGTATGAGGATTTGTGCATTTCAAGATGCTGAATCAAGAAATTTGGAACATCGTGTAAATGCCGAAACATATCATAAGAATTCCTCACCTCATATATGTGTCCAAGCCTTCAAGGGCACCAACATATGACAGGCCACAAGAGAATATGCTTCTTTAGTTCTTAACCACGATCTCTTTGCAGCTCTGCACAAGGAGTTTGAGCAAGGCAACTGAGTCAACCTTCATGACCTGCATCAACATCAACAACATGCTAGGCAGTAGGCACTAGCAAGTAATACAATGATCAAGTTGCAAAATGATCAGTTCTGGTGATAAAAGTGATGGCCGGAGGTGATTCACGCAGAACTGATTAACTCAACTTTACTGCCTTGCTGCTAAGATCATGCACTATGTGCGTACTTAAATAGTTTACCAGTAGAGCATTTCGCAGTCGGTGCCAGAATGAAATATGCCCATGTCATATAAAACTGACAACCAATGGACCAAACTCCGAATACCATTTTCCCCTCTGTTTCTGCTGTGATTCTTACAAATACAGACATCCAAACTTGAGTGTGCAGCCTTTTTTCTTGGCTGCACCAAATGGCAAACACTGCATTCACCAATGGCCGTTGTGAGTTGTGAGCGAAATTTGTGTCGTGTGGTATACTGGTATCTAGCGGAATTCTGAGCACAACCATGCAAAAGCCGTTAGATGAGAGATGTATGGACTATATGCAAGGGTGTATAAACAGGGCAGGTTGGAAATGTAGAGGTACAACGTGAGATGGTGCGTCATTGCGTTAATAGGTGGCTGGGTGTATAATGAACTCCTTTTTGTTGGAGGCACAGGTTAGATTTTGCTGGGTTTCCTAGATATAACGGTGAGAAATATCAAATATGGTGTTTATTGGTAGTAAACAGGCAGCTACTGTCAAATCTGAGCATAGAGGAAATGTTTAGCAGCTGGGATTGCTGTCGGTACGTGAAAAGAGCAGAAATTGGCTAAAAGAACGTGTTGTGTAGGTTCAGTGCTGAGACGAAAAGCATATCTAGTTTTGATCCGCCAAGTAGCAGCAGATATAAACGGATCCATGACTCACTATCACATAGGCAAAATTACACAGATATTTCTGTGCGTGAATTGCTGGGTAGAAGAGAGCCATATGCGTATAGACAGTATGTCTCCGCGCTCTAGTTAGTTTTGCACTAGTTAGTTTTGCGCAATGACTAGCTCCTAATTGTTGGAACTGCCCAAGATCAAACACTGGAACGCGAGGATTTTTGCCGGACGACAAAACGCCGGCAACGGCGACACAAACGCCGAGTTTTTTCTGTTTTTTTCCACGGCAAAACACACAGCTTACATGGCATTTTATTTTGCGCAGAGCAACAAACTGCTGCGTTCTTCGCGCGCACGTCCGCACGAACGTGAGCCACTCCCTCACGCGCATGAACCAGTCGCCGCAACTAACGCCCGCAACGCACGCCACACACGCGCACTCAACGCGTGTGGTTTATTCCAACAATCACCCCCTAAACCACGACGTTCCCACGCATTCGACCTACAGAAGAGTTGGCTCGTCGTCAGCTTCAGCGAGCAGTGCTTTCTCCTTCCTCGGCTCGCGGCAATCCCTAGAGAGGTTGCCGCGTACGCCACAGTTGTAGCACCTTCCTCGCCTGCCGCGGCGCGAACGTCTACTTGCCCCCGAGCTCATGCTGCTCGCGTCGTCGTCGTCGTCGCTCCGGCCGCTGCCCTTAGCACGGCCGCTGTTCTTGACGATGTCCACGCGCGCTCGTTGTTTGTCGTTGCACTGACACCGACGCGCCTCCCACTGCTTCTCGGTGAGCAGCAACTGCCCGACGCCATCCGCAATCGCCTCGGCGCCGCATCGATCTTCAGCCACTCGGAGTCGTCCAACTAGCTCCTCGAGCAACATCGTACTCAAGTCTATGAGCATCTCGATGGACAAGGCGACTTGATTGTACTTCGCCGGCACCACGCGAAGCAGCTTCTTGACGACGCGCACCTCCTCAATGTTCTCCCCAGCTCGCGCAGTTCCGCAACGAGGGAGCCAAGACGCATGGCGAATTCGTCGATGGACTCACCAACGTTGCATGCCACATTCTCGAATTGCTTGAGGAGCCTCTGCGTGTTCGCCTCCTGAACGCGCTTGTCGCCCATCCGCATCGCCTTCACAGCCGCCCATGCCTCCTTGGCGCTTTTCTTCACGGCGAGACCCGAGCGCATCTCCGTCGGCACCGCGCGCAGGATGGTGGCCAACGCCAGCCGATCCTCGCGACGCTCGACGTCGCTCGTCTCTACGGCACGCCAGAGCCCGAGCGCCTCCAAGTTCACCTGCATCACCAACACGCACTCGTGGTAATTGGCCCGCATCAACACCGGGAACTCCACCGACCCGCCGGACTCCTTGACGACGCGTTCCGCCATGACCTCACGCTGTGTGTTGCTACCGCCGGACTTCGGGTCGCCGATGCGATCCTTCGGAGACGATGGCGGCATACGCTCGTCACCAGCCATAAGCTTGCTGTCGAACTTCACCGCTCGATACCAAATGTTGAACGGCCCAAGATCAAACATCGAACGCGAGGATTTTTGCTCGGCGACAAAACGCGCAACGGCGACACAAACGCCAAGTTTTTCTGTTTTTTTCCATGGCAAAACACACAGCTTACATGGCATTTTATTTTGCGCTGAGCAACAAACTGCTGCGTTCTTCGCGCGCACGTCCGCACGAACGTGAGCCACTCCCTCACGCGCATGAACCGGTCGCCGCAACTAACGCCCGCAACGCATGCCACACACGCGCACTCAACGCGCGTGGTTTATTCCAACACTAATGGCTAGCTCACTCCCGTGTGGCTGAGCAATGTTGCATCAACATCAAATGCAAAACCTTGCATTTGCTGACAAGACAAACTAGTGACTGAAATGACACCATAGAGGGTTGTTGCATTTCAGTTTGGACTAAGGAAAGAGATTCCTATGAGCAAGACTACATATTATAACCTACAAAGTCCCTTGTCTCATCAAATACAAATTATCCAACAGATCACAACAAATGCTTCTTTACATAATGGATAAGAACATGTTTTGTCCTTTAACTTTGGCATTGGAACTATTTAAAATGTCAAACTGTCATAACTTCAAATTTTGCTAAACGAGAAAAGAGTGAAAAACCAAGGAATGCATTGTCAAAATAAGTGGTCCATTTTGTAATCTGGATCTTAAAATGAGAAATACTAAACTTAAATAAATGAAAAGCCACTTTACAGTTTAACAACAAAGAGTATTAAAAGGAGAATTTATCTATTCTGTGATAGTAGCATATTAAGTGTAGCAGTCACAGGGACAAAAAGATTTATATTTATCTCTAAAATAAGATATGTGATACAGAAGATTCCAGCATATAATCAGTAGGGACTCGAATAACATGTAAATTCCATTCAAACCATAAGCTAAACATCTCATAACTCTTCTAATCACATTGTACTATTGAAATAAAACTAATCATTAACTGAGACACAAAGAACCTCAAGATGATGAAGCTATAACCTGCTGCGAGGCATCACCAGATTCTTGCTTCTTCTGGTCATCATCTACATTCTGTTCTGTAAATTTAATGGCGTCACTGTTGGAATCAACGACCTGTGCCTCCTCAACAGTCATCCCATCAGCTGATTCATCTTTTTCTGCTTCCCTCTTGCGACCCAGCACTGCCTCAATAGCTGCTCGACTGGCCCTGGCAGCTGCTTCCTCCTTAGCCTTCGCCTCGGCCTTCTTCCTCTCCTCTTCTTCTTTAGCAAGAGCCTCTGCTCTGGCCTTCTCTTCAGCTGCACGTGCAGCCGCCTCTGCTTTCTCCCTCTCAACATCATCATACAACTTTGTCATATCCCCATCTCTCCCCTCTTTCTCCAGTGCCTCCTCCAGAAACGCCTTCAATTCATCACTGAACACAACACTCTCATCCAAGAGAATACCCTTGGCCATCTTAATCGCATCATCCAACCTAGCAGCATCGATGTATGCCCTCAACAGCAACTCATAGCTAGCAATGTTTGGCTTAACCTCCTTTTCAGGCATCCTATCAAAGAACCCCTGTGCCTCATCAAGCTTATCAACCTTCACCAAGTAACCTATAACTTTGTTAAATGCATTGGCATTGGGCCTCAGGCCAGCATCAAACATATTATTGAAGTAATCAACAGCGTCATCCACCCTATCCACCTTGAAGCAGGACTCAATGAGCAAGACGTAAGTGTATTCATCAGGGCTAACACCACGCTCACCCATCTCCTTGTACAGTCCTTCTGCCTCCCCAACAAGTTCATTCTTCCCCAGCCAGTCAATCAGACTATTGTACGAGAGTGCATCTGGTGCACACCTCTTCTCACCCATTTTGCCAAACACCTCAATTGCATCCTGGAACCTTTCAGCATGGCAGTATGCATCCACCATCACATTAAAACTCCCCAGATTCACAGCGATCCTCCTGGGCGGATCATGCTCCCTGCACATTCTATCAAACAGCTGAAGTGCGTCCTCCAACCTCCCATTCCTCCCAAGCGCATCAAGCACCATGTTGTAACTCACCGCCCCAAACCTCACCTTTGACCCCTCACCAAGCACATCCGTGTAGATATCCATGGCCTCCTTATCCATGCCCTTGAGGAAGTACCCCTTCATTAGGTTCCCGTACACCACTCCATCAAGAATCAGCTCGCCGCCAAGCTTCTCCTTCAGCTCCTCATACAGCGAGACTACCCTGTCGCCATCCCCAGCGTTCACAAATCCGCCCATGACGAACGCGTAGACCTGGGGATCAGGCGCGACGAGGCCGCGCTCAAGCATGCCGTCCTTGAGCTCAAGCGCCTGTTCGAGCTTGCCGTTCTCGGCGAGGGAGCGGGCCAGGATGCGATAGGTGGTGGGGGAGGGGAGGACGGGGGAGTCGTCCTTTAGGAGGAGGCGGAAGTGCTCGAGCGCAGTGTCGGGGCGGCGGCAGTCGCAGTAGGCCTGGAGGAGGAGGTTGTGCGTGGCGACGGTGGGCGCGACGGAGGCCTGGGTGACGAAGCGGTGGAGCGAGAGGAGGTCAGCGTAGCGCGCCTGGCGGAGGAGAGCGGCGAGGACAGCGTTGCAGGTGAAGACGGTGGGGCGGCAGTTGGAGTAGATGGAGTGGCGGGTGAGGAGGGCCGCCTCGTCGAGGTCGTTCTCGCGGACGAGCGCGAGGATGCGGCGGTGGAGGTCGAGGCGCTTGCCGGAGAGGACGGAGGCGGGCTCGGGGAGCTTGGGGGCGTTGGGATTGGAGGCGGGGCGGGGCCCGCCGGGAGCGCGCTGGGGCGCCGGGCCGCGGGTGTTGGGGGGCTCCAAGCGGAGGCGGCGCTTGCGGAGGCGGCGCTCGGTGGCGGCGTCGGTGGGGGCCTGCGGGTTGTCGGTAGGAGTGGCGAGGCAGAGGAGGCGGAGGCGGGGACGGATGGGGAGGAGGCGGGAGAGGAGAGGCTTGGAGAGCGCCATGGCGGCGACGGAGCACGGGAAGCTGAGACTGAGAGGAGGAGGGTTTTGGGGGTAGGGGGATATTTTCTCGAGGAAATGCAAATGGGAAGAAGAAAAGAAACGAAGAAGACTCAGGTGTACTTGGGCTACTTTTAGGACAAGGGGATACGGGCCGGCCATGGGTGTGTGGGCAGGGCTTAATTGGATGATGGGCTACATGAGACCACTCTTTATTATTCAGCTCTTTCTGCAGTACTGATGCACAGTTCTTCTTCGTAGTGTGACTGCATGAGGAGTTGCGTACACAAAGCAAGTTTCACAAAGAAAAACGGGGAGGATTTGTTGTTGTGGTGACTCAACAACTGCACAAGCATACAAACGACCATGGTAGTATGGTTACCAAATATTTAATGGTGTTTTTTTAAGGCAGAGTGACCCCAATGGGCCTAACCACTGATAACTTTAAACCCTAAACAGTACAAGGAGATCTCTTTTACATGAAGAGACAGAATAAAAAAACGAAAATTACAGCATATAGCCCTGCACACACAGACACCGTGGCTTCTTGTATTCGTCTCCATGGACGATGTTGCCGACCTCGCCGAGGATGGTGAATGAGGTCGGTGACCACCTTGAGTAGTGATCAGTTGGACTTTTTTTTTATGGCGTATGGTTGAAAATACTGTAGCTGACAGAGACTTATTTATCATAATTAAATTAAAAAAAAATAAAAATATAAAAAAATATGTTAGCCCATTACGTATAATACAAACACATATGGGAAAAAAAGAACCGGCAAAAAAGCTCAACAAAAAGCCAAAAGTTCAGAAAAAGACGAAATTTATGAATAGTAAAAAATAAGCCGGAAGTTAGAAGCTGAAGCCCAACCGATCGGGGCAAGCTCACCGGAGGTGTTGGTAGCGGCCGGCGCTGATCTTTTGAGAGATCATCGGGTATAAGGTTGACAGCCAGCGTAGACCTTCTGAGACAGTAGCCGGAGATGGATTACAATGGTCAGTCTGAACTTACTGGACGACAGCTGACGTCGCCCGAAACGAGCCACCTGGTAGCCGTCAGTTGAAAGAACCTGCGGGTGGCGTCGATGGAACCAAGCTGCCCGGAAGCCATCGAATGAGAGAGCCTCCTTAGGGACCAGACACACCGAAAGTGGAGGTTGAAGGGAACGGCTTGAACTGCTTCGATGGTGATGAACTTCTGTGTCCTTGCCACCAGGTTTGAAGAAAAAGCCGGTGATACTAGGTTGGGAGGGGTAGTTCTGATTCTACGCGGAGATATGAACTCTTTGTAATGTGTGGGAAGGAGATAAGAGGATTTACGGGAGAAGAGGGAGAAGGGTTGTAGGAGAGTTCACCACCGACAGATGCCTCGATTGGATGTCTCCACTTAAGAAAAAACTAACAATATAATGTACATCCACTTACCAGGGCCGTCTCAACAATTTCAAGGGCCCTTGGGCAAGCAAGACAGCAAGGGTTCAGCAATCTAATTTTTTAATATGACGATTACCAGTTACCTCTTGATGGCACGCCAATCACCGAGGGAGAACTGAGAAGTGAGAAGGGCCAATCACCGTTGCTGCTGCCTGCGAGGGCCGGCCGATCGCCGATCGGAATTATGGCGCCCGGGCGGAGAAGTACTGAAGCAGCAACGGGGCAATAGGGAGACAAAACGCCGAAACGATCGGATAGGAAGCGACGCCCGTGGCATACATACATACATATACTGATATACATACTCATGGGCCGGTGGGCCCCCCGTGGCATGGGACCCCGGCCGTCGCACTTCCTGCCCCCCCCCCCTAAGACGGCCCTGCCTCTTACAGGAGGTAAAGATGGGTGGGTCCCCCTCTCCGCTCGCCACGGTGAAGACTCCGACAATTGAATCTAGAGAGAAAACTAAGAGAGGAGGGTCAGATATGAGGAGGCTACGGAAGAAGATATGAAGCAGAGAAGAGCAGAGGTTTCTTGATTTTCCAAATAATGATTATATGGCTATTGGTTTAGTGCTATTAGGCAACATATCTAGGCTACTACAAAAAGGTCATCACAAACGGATTTCCAAACCGTCTAAATTTATGGGGTCAGTGATAATCGGAGGTTATCACAGACGGTTTGTGAGCCATCTGTGATAATTACAACTCAGACGGTTTGTAACTAGAATTGTCTGTGAAGAACACTATTATAAACGGATCGAATCAACAACCGTATGTGATACTCACACATCATAGACAGTTTACCAACCGTCTGTAATGGATGAGTGTCACAAACGGTTGGTAGCTAGAACCGTCTGTGATATTTTTTCATCACAAACGGTTGGTAGATAGAACCGTCTGTGATGTGCTAGTATCATAGACGGTTTTTGGTTTGTGCCGCCTGTGATAATCCTTCACATACAGTTTATATCACAAAATCGTTTGTGATAGTTCATTTTATACCTAATTTTTTTTCTTTTTTTCCGGCTAGCCTCAGAAAATATTAACTATGTCATCTGAAAATAAGCAAATACAGTAAGAAACACAGTACACATTCCACTTTTATTAAGATTAGATCCTACCATTACAATATCACAAAACAATGAGCGGGTTACCCATCTAGCTAACACAACAAGAACAGAAAAAAAGCAAAAATCCTCGATGCCTAGGCCTTCTCGCCCCTGATGCAGCGCACGAATTGGATGTCTTTGATGCCCACCATCATCAGCGTTGATTGAGCGTCGCCTTAGTAGCTAGTTGCTTCTGCGGTGTCTTGTCTCCCGTAGACTTGTGCGTCGTCTGCTTCGTGCGGGCTATTATGGTAAGGGTCAAGGAGGAGGAGAATGGCAAGGAAGCTGGGTTTGGGTGATTATTTATAGGGGAGGGAGAGGCGGGAGTGCGAAAATTTTTGGCGCGGGGACGGAGAGGTGGAGCTACGATCTGTGGGGTGAGGGTTGGTGGATTTCTATTGGCTAGGATTGGGTTAAGGAGGATCGACGGGCCTAGCGGTCAGATTATCACAGACGGTTCTACATACAAATCGTCTGTGATACTCTCTATCACAGACGGTTGGTAGCTAGAACCATCTATGATGAATGAATATCACAGACGGTTCTATATACCAACCGTCTGCGAATTAGACCATAAAGTTTTATATACCGGTGCAATATAAACAACCAGTCTCAAAAGATAAAATAGCAAAGTTTTATATAGCTTATATATACTTATTTGAAAGGTTTCGATGAGATCTACAACTTTTCAGTCGAAGCAAAATCCAAATTCCAAAGGAAAGACCAAGAAAAAGGGCAAAATAGAAGCCAAAAACTTGTAACACAAATTTGAGGCTAAAGATGGTCGATTTTGTGGGTCTTAGAGGGCGACTAGCACAAGCTAGTTATTTTTTGGATCGGGCTCATCATTAGCTTTCCAACGAGTACAAGAACATCAAAAACGGATACCGTATGCAAAAGTTATGCCCGTTTTACTAAAGATGTCTCGGAACGGAATCCTACTCGGACTCAGGTAGGAGATTATGAAATTTTGAAGAATTGTGAGGCGGAAAACATATCACAGATGATTTTTAATATAAGCCGTCTATGATAACTTCATTATCACAAACGATTTTTAATACAAACCGCTTGTGAAGTATCACAGATGATTATTCGTATGAACCATCTATGATACTTGCAGCACAAACAGTTCCTAGGATCTAAGGTGAAGGGCTATGATCAAGGCTGGTGAAGAACCCCAATCCACTGTCTATTTTTCAATTAAACCCCCGCGTCGCTCGGTATTTTCACAAAAACACCCCTACACCTCCAATCCCATTCCCCTCCTGAGACTCATCCCTCATTCGCCAGCACAGATCGATCTCAATACCCTTCCTCTTACCCTTCTCCATTCAAATCACCACCACCTGTCGCGATTGAGGTCACCACCGTTATTGGCAAAAACATTGCTTGGATCCTACTTCCATATGTACAAATCACACAGGCACAATGTCCCTTCGTTTCTCAACTCACCATAGCTCTCCTACCACCGCCACAACTCGGCCTTTGGGTGTGATGGCCTCTGGCTACCATGCTTGTTGTCTGCTACCGTTGCTACTTACATGCGCCGGTGAGATGGGCAGCAAGCAATCCAAAAAATCTGGGTGGGTTCTTTTGGGCTGATGGCTTATGCCTTAAATATTTGAATTATAGTTGTTCACGAGAGGCGGTACACAGAGGAAAATAGTCGCATACGATTTTAGCTATTACAGTTGAACTTAGTACACTTTTTATTATAATTTTTCTATTAAACCCGCCTTAAAAAAACACACCGTTTAAAAGCTAGTTACTGTAGACAGTACAAGCATAAGTTAACTTTAAACCCAAAAAACCCAGCCATATCTACTGCATGCTATCTACAGCCATGCTATCTGCAACTACAGGAACTAAAAATGAAAGCACAATTCTATCCACACATTCATTCCTGATCACCAACCACCGTTCACAAATTAAAAAAATCGGATCCAATTCATAGATCCTCAAGTTACAAACTCCTGCTACTAGTTATCGACATACACCTACTACTGAGTAGAACACTAATCCTAGCTTCTGGATGCCGACCAAGATTGGGGACATGAATTGGAGTGGCGCTCGTGCGATTCATGTCGGTGGTCAGAAGCTAGGCCGGGACTTGGGACACGAATCAGAGTGGCCCCCGCACAATTCATGTTAGCGGTAGCATGGGGTGGAGAAGAAGGTTGCGTGGGGTGGGGGATAGGCGGCGAGCTAATGGAGAGGACGGCCTGCGAGGTGGAGAAATGCAGCACCGTAGGGTAGTAGGATGGATGGGTGGAGAGGGAGGTGTGTGGGGTGGAGGGATAGGCGGCGAGCTAATGGAGAGGATGGCCCGTGAGGTGGAGAAATGCAGCGCCGTAGGGCAGCAGGATGGAGAATTTTTTTTTGTACAAATAATCCTTTTTTTATTTGAAATTACATAAATATACCTGCGGAAATTTTTTTTACAAAAATAGGCTCCAGTCGCCTAATGGTTGGGCGACTGGAGCCTTTCGTCCAACAGACCGCGACACATAAAGAGTCTACCAACCGTTCAGCGATTAACTGCAGTCGCCCACCGTTGGGCGACTTCCATGCAGTCGCCGAACCGTTGGGCGACTGAAATTCAGTCGTCGAACGGTGGGGCGACTGGAGTTGTGGTCGTTCGAGCGCTTAAGCCTCGGATGACCTGTGCTAGACGACATGGGTCCGTACGGGCCCGAGATGTATCCAGGGGGAGACGTCGACCGGCCGACGATGGGTTCTATCTGGTGCCATCGTCGAGTAAGTATTATCACAGTCAACTATTTCTTTCTTATTGACGATCGTCATTCTAAACAACTTGTCTTTCTTCCAGGTATAGTTCGCGCACGTGCAGGTCACGCGGGCGTACCGGGTCTTTGTGGAGCAGCTCGACCGCATCACAGCCGACGGCGCGGCGCTGGAGCCGTCTGCAGAGATGGCGATGCAGCCCGTGCTCTGGCGGCTGTCCTCACTTTCTTTGGCGTGGCCGGGCTTTCGGCTCACCGCCGAAGCTCGTGTACCTCATCTACGTGGAGGACTCGCACCCCGGTGATGCGGCGATTCGAACACGACGGCCGGTTCTGTATCGGTCGGACCATCGCTTCGCGGCACGTGCGGGTGAGTGATCGTTTACGCTAAATATGTACATACCTCTCGCATTCGCAAGTATCTCACATTACGTAATGGTTCTATCGCGAACCACGGCGCGAAGGGAGTGAAAAGAGGCACGGGTGGTCGTCGAGGATGCAACCACAGGTCGGCGGTGGGAGGTGCGCTCGACGACCGCGTGGAGGAGGACCGCCCATACGACAGCAGGGAGTACCGGAGTACCTACGCTGGTACCGGCCGCGGACCCATACCAGGCTCGTATATGTGGTAGACCCGCCTGCCACACACGTCGCCGCTCCGACGGACACGTACCCCGTGCACTTCGCGCGCGACGCTCACATCGCGGTACGTTACATATCATTTCAAAGATTCCCAAATGGTAATATCGTTTCGATGATCGACCATTTCATGTCTTTGTGTCGGTGGCGTCGATGCGCCCTATGGGTGACTCCGCACACCTCTGAGAGGGTCGCCACTGGTGCGCAGCTGACCCATGAGGAGGGCGTCAGCTTTGCGCGTCGGATGCACGAGGAGTGTAACGTATTGTTAGCCTACTGTCCTGCACGAGGCTACTGGCGGTCTCCACGCCCACCGCTCCGACTGATCGTCCACCAGTGCCACCCCGACCAGCGTGGCACTACTCCGGTGCACCTACGTGGACACGTCCTCCACCACCTCACCCGGAGCAGCCAGGGGGTTCAGCCTGGGCAGGGCCTCCTACACCAGTTCACTTCACGCCTCCTACGCACACCCATGTCTTTCCCACCTCGATGGCGCCCGGCACGGTACGCGAGAGAGTCTTATATCGTGTTTATCCGAAGACGACATGCAACGAACTAACGATATTAATATTGCGGTACTTACCGGCAGACGGCGTCTCCCGAGCCGGGCGATGTGGACCGATTTTTGCGAAGTGGCGGCGCGTTCTCGACGCGAAGACCGGAGGTTCTCTCGGCAATGCCCTCCCGGTGCACCGGAGGGCACACGACCAGCAGTGCGGTGACTCCACCAATAGGGCGGGATAGACACCCTCCTCCTCGTTTTACTTTTTCATATCGTCCTAACCCGTTGCACTGGAGGAGGGCCAAGCGAGGCCGTATGGGAGGACGCGGGCGCGGTGACGGGACACACCAGGGTGGCGACTGAGGCGTGCTGCAGATGCTATATATGTTATACATGTAATGAAAAAACATGTCACATGTTACTCATAGTTATATTATGAAGTTTATTTAAATTTACATAAGTCTATCATCTCCTCTCCGCACATAAACTATCTCACTTAACAGTGTATGTATCGATCGTTCTCTACTCAATCTTCATAAAAAAATTTAAAAAACTTTTTACGCACCTACAATATACAATGAACATAAACTTTTATTACAACTTCACCGTATTTTTTACCGGTTCAACATTACAAAATTCACAAAATCTAAAACAATCACGAGGGCTACATGCAGCCGCCTAATGGGATGGCGACTGCATGCTAGTCGCCTAACGGAAAGGCGACTGCATGTAAGTCGCCTTACGGAAGAGCGACCGGATGCAGTTGCTCTACTGTGTAGCGACACAAATTGTGTCGCGGTCTGGTTGGGCGAAAGACTCCAGTCGCTTAACCATTAGGCGACTGGAGCCTATTTTTGTAAAAAAATTTCCCGCGGGTATATTTATGTAATTTCGAATAAAAAAAGGATTATCCGTACAAAAACCTCCAGGATGGATGGATGGAGAGGGAGGCGTGTGGGGTGGAGCCGTGGAGGAAGGTAGCTGTGGGAATTTTTTACAAATAATCGTTTTTATTTGAAATAACATAAATATATTCACCACAATATTTTTTTACAGAAATAGGTTCTAGTCGCCCGACCGTTGGGCAACTGGAGCCTATCGCCCAATGGTCAGGCGACACGTAAGCAATCCGCCAGCCGTGGGGCGAATTATTGCAGTCACTCGACCGTTGGGCGACTGCAACTGCTGTCACCCAACGGTTGGACGACTGGAGATCCAGTCGTCCAACGGCCAGGCGACTAGAAGAGGGTTTAAAAGTCGAGGCCACTCGGCCGCCACCTCAACATAAACAGAAAGAAGAAGAGAAGATGACCGAGTAGAGGAGAGGAAAGAAAAGAGAGAAGAGAAAAGGAGAGGGAGGGGAGGAGAGGAGAGGGAGGAGAGAAAAGGAGAGGGAGAGGAGGAGGAGAGGAAGGAGGAGGGGGAGGAGAGGAGAGGAAGAAGCAAATTTAGGTTTTTTTGTATTTCCAATGTTGTATATGTAGTATATATATTTACTGTTAGTGATAGTAGAAAATTGTAGATGTATAGAAATAGTTCAATTTTTGGTATAGAAAATTTAGTTAATGTAGTTTTAGGAAATCAGTAGCCGTAGAAGCGGAGAGAAGAGGAAGAAGCAACTGTAGTTTTTTTTTTTGTATTTGCAATGTTGTATATGACTGTTAGTGTTAGTAGAAATTTGTAGATGTAGATAGAAATAGTTCTATTTTTGGTATAGAAAATTTAGTTAATGTAGTTTTAGGAAATTAGCAGCCGTAGAAGCATTTAGTTGTGTATAATTTAGTGAATATAGTTTTACAAAATTAGCATCGTTAGCAAATTGGCATACGTACAAAATTATAATTGTAGAAAATTTAGTCACCGTTACGTACAAATTAATCATCCGTAGAAATTTGTAGGTATTACAAAATTCAGTAAATATTTATGTTAGAATTTCATAATTTGGTATGCAAAAAATAATACTATGTAATATTTATGATTAAATACAAATAAATGTAATGTCATTAGTACGTGGAAAAAACATGTGTACCATTATAACTAATATATATAGGCATTTAAATCAATATGTCATGTAAGGATGTGTTTGCTTGGAGGGATGGGGTGGGATGGGATGGGGATGGATTAGATAGTTCCACAAAAAAAGTGGAACCACATGGTCCAGCATCTAAGAAGAATATTCTCTAAATTTGCACAGGCTTATCCCACTTTGGACCATTCCACCCCACCTCATCCCTCCAACCAAACATACAGATAGGCTTGGTCAAAGGAACCATCCCATCCCACCCCACCCTATCCCTCCAACCAAACACATCCTAAATTGTTGAAACCATTAGGAATTATTTCGTGTAGAGGACAGCTCAAGTAGCGAGAAAAGTGTGGCATCGGTGCATGGGGTGCCGATATAAAGTTCATACTACGAGGTTAGTGTAGTTGGTTATGACAGGTGAACGATCGATGAAATGTGAATTACAGTACGTCAGTACTTTCATAGTGTGCGATGCAATTTGACATGTTGCAAAATTAAAACATATATGCAGGCAGACATCAGCAATGCCGATACCCACTACATTGAGAGTGCATTACGGTGCTGCAACCGTTCGTGAAGG
This sequence comes from Dendrocalamus sinicus, assembly GCA_036346575.1. Lineage (NCBI taxonomy): Eukaryota > Viridiplantae > Streptophyta > Magnoliopsida > Poales > Poaceae > Dendrocalamus > Dendrocalamus sinicus. The sequence continues at coordinate 26,883,014 of CM070643.1, read as the reverse complement.
TCCGAATGGTGTGGATTTGAGAGGTTTTCCATAAACTACTCTAGTACACCCAGACGACGAGAATGCTCGAATCTTAAATGTGATGAATTGGCTTGCCTGGAGTTTTTCGTTGGACCCCGAGGTGTGTAGCATCGTCGTACAAGGGCTTTGAAGCCGGTCTCCCATGGACATTAGATGGGAGTTGAGAACATTGTTGTGCACTGTTGCATGAAAGGGGTGTTGAGAACATTGTTGTGCACTGTTGCATGGAAGGGGTTTGTGCAGGAGTGTCAGCGCCGTGAATACGAGTATGTGCTACTTGTGCAACCTTGCCCATTAGAAGCAATGCAAGGTCGTGCGTACGGCCTTGCTTCGGGAGGCGCGAGCAGCTTGGGCGGCCCGCATGTTGGCGAAGAGAAGAAAGATGCTCGTGACAAGGCCGATGCGGTACATAGAGGAGAGGTAGAATGGTCACACTATGGCGAGAGAACAGGACAAGCCGATGAAGGGGAGTATATTGAGTACATAGTGCAGCAGATGAAGTGAGATGACCAGACGGCATGGGCTGAAGATGAAGCTTTACAAGAGGACAACGAGGACAGTTCGGATGAGAATGAAGCTCCCGTCCCGCAGGAATGGAACCAGTTTGATGCTGAGGATGTTTCCATGCATGATGAGCATGAATCACCGTGGGAGTATCATGAGACAGAGGTTTGGTTGCATTCAATGTTTGCTGACAAGGTATCACTGCAGGATGTCATCAAGCTGTGGGCCCTTTCAATACAGCGGACTTTGTGAGTTGTGAGGGGGCACCTCGGATGTGGTTGGCCGTCTGTCGGAACCCAGAGCAACAACTCCTAGATCCACTGGTGCATCTAGATAAATATTCATCTACAATTGTTTGAACAAAAGAGAAGTTAGAAATAAGTTTTTGAATGATAACATAGAGATGAGGAGGGATTAAGAGACAAGGATAAGTAAAGATTGAAAGGTAAGGATAAGAAATTTGTTTTTGAAATTACTGTTTAGTAAAATATGCCTGTTGTAGGGGTGGCCCAACCCCCTGTGACCGGGCCGTGCAACTAGTCCAACATGTAATAGGCCCAATAGTGTAGAGGAATATAACAGTGTAAATATACCAGTATACCCCCACCCTTTGTAAATACTAAGGGGTATAATGGGGATTTCCCATTCTACCCCACTCACATATATATAAGCCCCCAGGAGGGGCAAAGGGGGATCCTCTCATTCTCACCAACCTCTCCCACAGATCTAGCTCTCCTTCCTCTCCTACCAGTCCCCTTCTTCCCTGTTTGGCCCGTAGCCACAACAGATGGCGCCGACCGTGGGGTCGACTAGAAGTTGCGTATGGAAGAGATTTCTCCAGCACTCAAGGAAAGGTAAGAAAAGGGAGCAGTTTTGGATCTTTCCTGTTGATTCGCTCAAGATATTATCTCGTTTTATCCCATCGTTTGTACTGTAACATCTGCCCGTCTCCTTTGTGTTAGAGATAAGCTAGGTGTATAAAGCTAATCTCTTCTAGATGGAAAGCATTGTATCAGGTTTGGAAACTGTATAGGGATAGAACTCGGTTTCCTCCTCAAATCATGATTGCACATGTAACAACCGCCGGCTTTCACGGCTATATAACAAAGTTACGCGGCCTCTAACGAGGTGAGAACGCTTCCTCCGTTTTCATGGTATCAGAGCCAGTTCTCCTCATAGATTCATCTACAAGCTGCTATGAGTACACCATCTTCTTCGGCTCCGGCTGGAATCTCTCCGTTTGGGGTTCCGGTGACGGAGAAACTCGGCAAGAACAACTACCTCTTATGGAAGGCGCAAGTTCTTCCGGCTGTGAGAGGAGCTCAGATGTTTGGCTACCTCGACGGCACCATCGTCGCTCCGACAAGGGAGATCGACGTCAAAGACGGCGACAAGATCGTCAAGGCGCAGAATCCGGCGTACGCGCAGTGGGTCGCTGCGGATCAGCAGGTCCTTGGATATCTGATGTCTTCCCTCTCTCGTGATGTCCTGACGCAGGTTGTATCAGTAGCAACGGCGGCGCAACTTTGGACAGCACTTGAAGAGATGTTCTCTACAAGAACTCGGGCGCGAGTGATCAATACTCGAATCGCGCTCTCAACAACGAAGAAGGGCAACATGACAGTCAATGAGTACATTACCAAGATGAAGGCGCTAGGTGATGAAGTTGCAGCCGCTGGTAAACCTCTTGATGATGAAGATATGGTGTCCTACATCCTTGCGGGCCTTGACGCCGAATTTGAACCGGTAGTGTCAGCATTGGCAGCTAGAGTTGAGCCGGTTACAGTAGCCGAACTATACTCGCAACTACTGGGCTTTGAAGGTAGAGCAGATCTACGGCAAGGTATGTATCAAGTCTCAGTGAATTCAGTAAACACTTCTTCCTTTGGACGAGGCACCAACCAGCGGGGTCGAGGCCGCGGCCGTGGGAATACGTTTGCTCCTAATCCCAACCGAGGTCGCGGTGGCCATCGAGGACAATCTGGAGGACGGACGTCTGGAGGTGAGCGCCCGGTTTGTCAGCTTTGTGGCAAGACAGGTCACACCGTGAGTATTTGCTGGCACCGCTTTGATCCAGACTTCATCCCGCAAGAGAAAAGCGCATCTGCTGCTACTGTTCAGTCCTATGGGATTGATACAAATTGGTATGTTGATACCGGCGCAACCGATCACATCACAGGAGAATTAGACAAGTTGAGTGTCAGGGAGAAGTACAATGGTGGAGATCAAGTTCATACGGCCAATGGGACAGGTATGTGCATTAGTTACACTGGTCACACTAAAATCTGTACCCCTGATCGTCCACTATATCTTAAAAATATCTTATATACTCCCGATGCCAAGAAAAATTTGATATCTGCCTCACGTCTTGCTGCTGACAACCATGCTTTCTTTGAGATTCATCCAAAATTCTTTTTGATCAAGGATCAGGTCACGGGGAAAGTTCTTCTTCAAGGCAAGCCTAAAGGTGGTCTATATCCTCTACCATCATCATCGTCGCCTCAATCACAAAAGCAAGCCTTCAGTACCATCAAACCTACTTTGTCTAGATGGCATGATAGACTAGGTCATCCTTCTAGTATTATTGTTCAACAAGTGGTTTCTAGAAATAAGCTTAGTTTTTCCAAAGAGTCCAATAAAGAATTAGTTTGTGATGCTTGTCAACAAGCTAAGAGTCATCAGCTTCCTTATCCAAAATCATCAAGTGTTTCTACTGCTCCTTTAGAACTTGTGTACTCTGATGTTTGGGGACCTGCTCCTGATTCAGTGGGCAGAAAAAGATATTATGTCAATTTTATTGATGATTTTAGCAAGTTTACTTGGATATATTTGCTTAAGCATAAATCTGAGGTTATACAAAAATTTCAAGAATTCCAAGCCCTTGTGGAAAGACTTCTAAATCGGAAAATCATTGCCATACAATCTGATTGGGGAGGAGAGTATGAAAAATTAAACTCCTATTTCTCAAAGATAGGCATCACACATCGTGTTTCTTGTCCACATTCACATCAACAAAATGGATCTGCTGAAAGAAAACACCGACACATTGTTGATGTTGGTCTATCTCTCCTAGCTCATGCTTCTATGCCTTTAAAATTTTGGGATGAGGCATTTGTCACAGCTACTTATCTTATTAACCGTACACCTAGCAAACTCCTTCAGTATTCAACACCCTTGGAATGGTTACTTGGAAAAAAACCTGATTACTCTCTTCTTCGTGTGTTTGGATGTGCATGTTGGCCAAACCTTAGACCATATAACTCCCGTAAACTTGAGTTCCGGTCCCAACAATGTGTCTTTCTTGGCTACAGTCTCTTGCATAAGGGGTTTAAGTGTCTGCATGTGCCCACAGGCCGTATCTATATTTCCCGTGATGTCATCTTTGATGAAAATATTTTTCCATTTGCTAAACTCCATCCCAAGGCCGGTGCGCTTCTCCGTTCTGAAATCATCCTTTATCCACATCTTCTCAACAATACTGATCAAGGGGGAACAGCATGTGATCAGTTAACTAATGTATATTCTGACAACACTAATGCTTCGGATGAGATTGCTGCAGATTTGGAATTTTCTGGTGCAGACTATGGGCAAGAGCCACATGTGATATCACATGAAATCACAGATCACAACGGAGGCGCAGGAACCGGAGTCGGTCTGTCCGATCTGCCAGGCGAGTCAATTTCAACAGCAGAACTGTCCCCCTCGGAATTGCATCGTCAGACACATGTATCGGCGGAAGACGTTGCCGACACAAATTCGCTGCGTGGAGAAAGTTCTGCTGCGGCGTGGCAAGATAATGCTGGAGAACAGACAGATCACGATGCTCCGCATTCAATGATGACAGGGGACGCATCAGATAACATAGCGGGATCGGTTGTGGATACTATGCAGTCTGGTGCGGAGAATCGGCCACACACGAGATCGCGGAGTGGCATTAGCAAACCAAAAATTTACACAGATGGGCAGATCAGGTATGCTTATTTCACAACTACAAATGAACCACAAACTGTTGAGGAAGCTTTAGCAAACAAAAATTGGAAGCAGGCTATGGATTGTGAATTTGATGCATTAATCAAGAATAAAACCTGGCATCTTGTACCAGCCAAACAAGGAATAAACATAATTGATTGCAAATGGGTGTTTAAAATCAAAAGAAAAGCAGACGGATCACTTGACAGATACAAGGCTCGGCTAGTAGCAAAGGGATTCAAACAAAGGTATGGAATAGACTATGAGGACACTTTTAGTCCTGTAGTTAAAGCTGCAACCATACGAGTTGTTTTATCTGTTGCAGTGAGCAGGGGATGGTGTCTACGGCAGTTAGATGTAAAGAACGCGTTTCTTCATGGTGTTCTTGAGGAGGAGGTTTATATGAGGCAACCACCAGGCTATGAAGATCAGCAGAAGCCACACCATATATGTAAGTTGGATAAAGCACTTTATGGTCTTAAACAGGCTCCTAGGGCTTGGTTTGCTCGATTAAGTCAGAAATTACAACAACTTGGGTTTATTGCTTCAAAAGCAGATATCTCATTGTTCTTTTACAACAAGGGTTCAATTACAATATTTTTACTAGTATATGTTGATGACATTATTGTGGCTAGCTCATCACAAGATGCAGTTACAAGTTTACTCAAAGACCTTGCAACAGATTTTGCACTAAAAGATCTTGGCGACTTGCATTTTTTCTTGGGAATTGAGGTATCCAAAATAAAAGATGGCATACTATTGTCACAAGACAAATATACTTCAGATTTGCTTAGAAGGGTCAATATGGAGCATTGCAAGCCAGCAGTTACACCATTGTGCACATCAGAAAAGCTTTCCTTGCAACAAGGTGAAGCACTTGGACCTGAAGATTCTACTAAATATAGAAGTGTGGTTGGAGGACTTCAGTACTTAACTCTCACCAGACCTGATATATCCTTCCCTGTGAATAAGGTGTGTCAGTTTCTTCACTCACCAACCACTACTCATTGGACTGCTGTGAAACGAATTCTGAGATATCTCAAATATACACTTGGTACTGGATTAAAAATCAAGAAAAACTCTTCTACACTTGTTAGTGCATTCTCTGACGCTGATTGGGCAGGAAGTGTTGATGATCGCCGCTCCACCAGTGGGTTTGCAGTTTTCTTAGGTGATAACTTGGTTTCTTGGAGTGCACGCAAACAAGCAACAGTGTCGAGATCTAGTACTGAAGCGGAATATAAGTCTCTCGCAAATGCAACAGCAGAAGTTATTTGGATACAAACTCTATTGCAAGAATTAAAAATTTCAAGTCCGCAAGCAGCACAACTTTGGTGTGACAATATAGGAGCAACCTACATGTCTGCAAATCCAGTATTTCATGCTCGAACAAAACATATTGAGGTTGATTATCATTTTGTTCGTGAGAGAGTAGCACAGAAACTATTAGATGTACAATTCATCTCAACCAATGATCAAGTTGCTGATGGCTTTACGAAGGCTTTATGTGCTAGAAAACTAGATATGTTTAGACACAATCTTAACTTATGTAAGTTATGATTGAGGGGGAATGTTAGAGATAAGCTAGGTGTATAAAGCTAATCTCTTCTAGATGGAAAGCATTGTATCAGGTTTGGAAACTGTATAGGGATAGAACTCGGTTTCCTCCTCAAATCATGATTGCACATGTAACAACCGCCGGCTTTCACGGCTATATAACAAAGTTACGCGGCCTCTAACGAGGTGAGAACGCTTCCTCCGTTTTCACTTTGTGCCTTAAAACCGCCAACCTGAGAGGAGCTCTGCAATCTGGCGGCGCAGCGTCAGGCGCTTCGCCCCGTCGGACACCTTCGCAGCCGAAAACTCGAGAAGTCTTCGTCGAGCGATGGCGCCGCGCGTTGGTCGAAGACACGATGTCTCCGCGCACTGGTCGAAGCCTCGACCGTGTCGACGCGGAGTCCCCGGTCGCCGGAGCTCCCCGCTCGGAGTTCACGCAGGCGCGTCTCCGAAGTTTATAATCCAGGCATGCTCGCGGCGTTCGCATATGGCGGCCTGGGCTCCCCCGCAAGAGGATGTTTTCATCAGCCTCATCTCCGCTCGTCCGCGCCGAAGGTCTTCAGTGCGAGGTGGCCTGGGGAGTCCAGTGGCGAGAGCTAGGTGATGTCATCGTGCCGTATCCTTTACGTATACATGCATGAGCCAGCCATGTATTTACTCATGCACACATGAAAAATCAACTTAGGCATGCGTACGTGAATTAGCCATCCATGCATCCACGTTTAGGCATTCATGCGTACGTGAATAGGCATCCGTGCATGCATGTGGCGAGCAGTTGTGCTCAGAAGGGGCCGGCAGAGCTCGACGCGAAGGTGCAGCGTAAATCCCAAGCGTCTCCGGCAGCACCAGGGGCAGACGACCTTGCGGCGAAGTGCCGGAGCTTCGCGCAACGGCGGAGTCTGCGCCATAGCTCGGCCACTGCGCCCTCCGCGTCGACGAGCGGGACTCCGCCCGGCTACCTCCGTCGCCTCGCGGCGAAGGACTCCGGCTTTGCGTGCAGTCGAAGTCGAAGTCTGCGCTCCCGCTCCGTCCATGCATACACTCAAAAAAGCCATTCACCTAAATACTTCCATGCGTGCACGAGTTTCTATCCGTCCATGCAGGCACTCCAAAAACTCGGCTCCGCGTAGAGCCGCACCTCCGGCCTCCGCGCGGATAGCAAGACTGTGCCTCGGCCTCCGCTCCAACTCCTTGACGCTGGGCTTTCCGACGACGGCCTTCGCCATGACGAGCTCCGCGCCCACGTCGCAGTCAACAGCGGCACGGTCGCGCTCCACTCGCTCGTCTCACATCACGCCAAGGTGAGCTCTGTACCAAACTAGCAGGAGGAGAATGAGCGGCACCTGACAGACCATGTGTCCAAGCCCTCGGCCCGGTGGCGCGGCACTGCGGCTGGTGTCGCCGGCGGTGCAGCGGGCGCAGCGCGTGAAGGAGCTGCCGGGGACGAGAAAGTTGGCACTTCCGTGGCGGGCACCGGCCAAGCAGTCAAGGCGGAGGTCCGCAGGGCATCGGCGACTGCAGTAGAAATCCAAGCGGGAGGACTCGCGGACGCCGCCGTGGAGGATCCACCAGTTGCTCGGGTCGCTGGCGTGCGGCCGCTGGTGCACGCGCGCGAAGCCGCTGCCGACGGCGCCAGATGAGGAATCACGGATACGAGCCACGGCGGCGGTGAAGACCATCGCGCTGTCCGATGACTGCACACGGCTGTGCGGAGCCTCCAGCCCGCGATACAGCCTACGCTGAAACTTCGCCCTCCGTCGAGCCTCCGCGCGGCAGCCGGGACTTCGCCTCGACATCTCCGCGGGATGGACTTCGCCTCGACATCTCCGCGGGATGGGCTTCGCCTCGCCTCCGCGGAAGGGACCTCGCGCTTCGTCTCCGCGCTCCGTCGAGCCTCCGGCTTCGCCTCGCCTCCGCGGAAGGGACCTCGCGCTGCGTCTTCGCGGCCCACGCAGACGTACATGCAGGATCCCGCCCATGCAGCCAGTTCACGCATCCATCCAGGCGTGCATGAAATAACCATCCGCACAAGCACGCATGCGTGAACCGCTTTTTCCGACGAAGCGACCCCGTGCACTCCGTACAGTGGCGACAGCAGCCCCGTCTCCGCGCCGTCGAAAGGCCTGCGACGGTCTCGTCGGTCTCCGCACCCACGGAGTATACTCCGCGGCACCACCATACAACCTGGTATATGCTGCATATAATTAGGTGTGAGGCTTTAAATCCCCACTGCATTTCCTGCGTGCATGGTTTTAAGAAATAGTTGTGCACCATATCGTTTATTGCGGCTACAGTTTTATTCTCAGAGCATTTGATTTAGCCGCGTTTGCTTCTCCGGTTTTGGCTTGCTCTGGGCTCCCGTAGTACCAAATGTTGTTCTGGGGCTGCGCTCTGGAGCGTTTTGTTGCCGCAAGGTTTTGGCTATTTCTTTTCGTGCCTCTGTGTTGGTACTCACTTTTGGTTTAAATCGCACGATTGCCTTGAGCGTCGGCGTACTCTGCGGAGTATAAATAAGACGTAGCGTTGAGCCTAGCTCTGCACGCATGATGTCTACGGACTTTAAAAAAGACGTGACCGTCGAGGCATTCCTCCGCACGCATGATGTCTACGGACTTTAAAAAAGACGTGACCGTCGAGGCATTCCTCCGCACGCGCGAGTCCACGGACTATAAATAAGACGTAGCGTTGAGCCTAGCTCCGCACGCATGATGTCTACGGACTTTAAAAAAGACGTGACCGTCGAGGCATTCCTCCGCGCGCGCGAGTCCACGGACTATAAATAAGGCGTGGCGTTGAGCCTAGCTCGCACGCATGATGTCTACGGACTTTAAAAAGGCGTGACCGTCAAGGCATTCCTCCGCACGCGCGAGTCCACGGACTATAAATAAGACGTAGCGTTGAGCCTAGCTCCGCACGCATGATGTCTACGGACTTTAAAAAAGACGTGACCGTCGAGGCATTCCTCCGCACGCGCGAGTCCACGGACTATAAAGGAAGTCATAGCGTCGAGGTCCGCCTCCGCACGCATGATGTCTACGGACTTTAAAAAAGACGTGACCGTCGAGGCATTCCTCCGCACGCGCGAGTCCACGGACTATAAAGTAAGTCGTAGCGTCGAGGTCCGCCTCCGCACGCATGATGTCTATGGACTTTAAATAAGACGTAGCGTTGAGCTCAGCTTCCGCACGCACGACTCTACGGAGTATAAACAAGACGGGGACTCTGATCCCACGCACTCTACGGAGTATAAAAATTGCGCGATGGCCGAGACACTAGGGAGTGCCTCGCCCTAGTGAGGCGGCACCTGGATGTCGCACCTTCGAGCGCGTTACACCAGGGAGTGTATCACTCCATTTTGAAGGTAGGGGAACGGCGGTCTCGCCTCCCTACCTCGGCGTGCGTAGTGCCTTCGGCCTACGCTCCAAGCGCCCGCTCCCCGCGGGCACTCCTTTTTGAAGGTAGGGGAACGGCGGTCTCGCCTCCCTACCTCGGCGTGCGTAGTGCCTTCGGCCTACGCTCCAAGCGTCCGCTCCCGCGGGCACTCTTTTTGAAGGTAGGGGAACGGCGGTCTCGCCTCCCTACCTCGGCGTGCGTAGTGCCTTCGGCCTACGCTCCAAGCGCCCGCTCCCCGCGGGCACTCTTTTTGAAGGTAGGGGAACGGCGGTCTCGCCTCCCTACCTCGGCGTGCGTAGTGCCTTCGCCTACGCTCCAGCGCCCGCTCCCGCGGCACTCTTTTGAAGGTAGGGGAACGCGGTCTCGCCTCCCTACCTCGGCGTGCGTGGTGCCTTCGCCTACGCTCAGCGCCGCTCCACGGGCACTCCTTTGAAGGTAGGGGCGGCGGTCTCGCCTCCCTACCTCGGCGTGCGTGAGTGCCTTCGCCCACGCTCCAGCGCCCGCTCCCGCGGCACTCCTTTGAAGGTAGGGGAACGCGGTCTCGCCTCCCTACCTCGGCGTGCGTGAGTGCCTTCGCCTACGCTCCAGCGCCCGCTCCCGCGGGCACTCCATTTGAAGGTAGGGGAACGGCGGTCTCGCCTCCCTACCTCGGCGTGCGAGTGCCTTCGCCTACGCTCCAGCGCCCGCTCCCGCGGCACTCCTTTGAAGGTAGGGAACGCGGTCTCGCCTCCCTACCTCGGCGCGCGAGTGCCTTCGCCTACGCTCCAGCGCCCGCCGCGCGGCACTCTTTTGAAGGTAGGGGAACGCGGTCTCGCCTCCCTACCTCGGCGCGCGAGTGCCTTCGGCCTACGCTCCAGCGCCCGCTCCCGCGGCACTCCTTTGAAGGTAGGGGAACGGCGGTCTCGCCTCCCTACCTCGGCGTGCGTAGTGCCTTCGGCCTACGCTCCAAGCGCCCGCTCCCCGCGGGCACTTCTTTTCGAAGGTAGGGGAACAACAGCGTCGGCGCGTCTTCGGCGCTCGACTCCGCCGTCCGCCTTGTAGGCACCGCCTCGGCGGGATGGCACGTCTTCGGCGCTCGACGACACGTCTTCGGCGCTCGACTCCGTCGTCCGCCCTGTATGCATCGCCTCGGCGGGACGGCACGTCTTCGGCGTTCGACGACACGTCTTCGGCGCTCGACGACACGTCTTCGGCCTCGACTCCGCCGTCCGCCTCGTAGGCATCGCCTCGGTGGGACGGCACGTCTTCGGCGCTCGACTCCGTCGTCCGCCTTGTAGGCATCGCCTCGGCGGGACGGCACGTCTTCGGCGTTCGACGACACGCCTTCAGCGCTCGACTCCGCCGTCTGCCTCGTAGGCATCGCCTCAGCGGGACGGCACGTCTTCGGCGCTCGAGGACACGCCTTCGGCCTCGACTCCGCCGTCCGCCTTGTAGGCATTGGCTCGGCGGGATGGCACGTCTTCAGCGTTCGACGACACGTCTTCGGCGCTCGACTCCGCCGTCCGCCTCGTAGGCATCGCCTCGGCGAGATGGCACGTCTTCGACGCTCGACGACACGCCTTCGGCCTCGACTCCGCCGTCCGCCTCGTAGGCATCGCCTCGGTGGGACGGCACGTCTTCGGCGCTCGACTCCGTCGTCCGCTTTGTAGGCATCGCCTCGGCGGGACGGCACGTCTTCGACGTTCAACGACACGCCTTCGGCGCTCGACTCCGCCGTCCGCCTCGTAGGCATCGCCTCGGCGGGACGGCACGTCTTCGGCGCTCGAGGACACGCCTTCGGCCTCGACTCCGCCATCCGCCTTGTAGGCATTGCCTCGGCGGGACGGCACGTCTTCGGCATTCGACGACACGTCTTCGGCGCTCGACTCCGCCGTCCGCCTCGTAGGCATCGCCTCGGCGGGACGGCACGTCTTCGACGCTCGACGACGCGCCTTCGGCCTCGACTCCGCCGTCCGCCTTGTAGACATCGCCTCGGTGGGACGGCACGTCTTCGGCGCTCGACGACGTCTCCGGCGCTTCACCGGTTCCTTCATAAGCATGGCCTCTAGGGTCTACGAGCTATCAGTTGCATCGGCACCCTCGTGCTTGCTGTCAGGGAACGGGGGGCTGGGGTGGTTGATCGCGTCAGCTCGCCCATCGGGACCTCAGCGCTTGCTGTCGAGGGAGTACTGTTGTAGGGGTGGCCCAACCCCCCGTGACCGGGCCGTGCAACTAGTCCAACATGTAATAGGCCCAATAGTGTAGAGAAATATAACAGTGTAAATATACCAGTGTACCCCCACCCTTTGTAAATACTAAGGGGTATAATGGGGATTTCTCATTCTACCCCACTCACATATATATAAGCCCCCAGGAGGGGCAAAGGGGGGGATCCTCTCATTCTCACCAACCTCTCCCACAGATCTAGCTCTCCTTCCTCTCCTACCAGTCCCCTTCTTCCCTGTTTGGCCCGTAGCCACAACAATGCCCTTAGGGTCTGACCATTCTATTCTATCTACGGTCACATCTTAGAGTCATTAGGGCTCTAATACCATCTCTGTCAGAAGCCGAAGCAACAACTCTTAGATTCTCTGTGTAAATCGCACTAGTCCAGGATCAGCTAGTGTACATAGTGGACAACAAAGATAAATGTCAATCATAATGATATTTATTAACTAAATATGGGTATGGTTGCAAAAGTTTACATCCACGCACATAAACCAAAATTAAATATAAGCAGCGGAAGAAAAACACCGAAGCGGAAGAAGCTCACTGAGCCTGCCCATAGGTAAATCACAGTAAGACGTGGCCTACTTGTTCAAGTCTTCACCGTAGTCAAAGTCGTCTTTCTCTGTGTGGAGATAGCAAGGTGAGTACAAACTTGTACTCCGCAAGTCACACGGAGAAATGCAACATAATGATAAAGGCAACAAAGGAAGACATATATGGTTATTTGTGCGTAAAATAGCATTTAAAGAAATACAGTAAATAGTTTGAAATTAATGAATTTAATACAGTAATAAAACAGTAATTGTAAATAAAATTAATACCATTAGTGCAGGTCCATCCCCCACACTAACCTAACCACGAGCATCCTACCCGGACTATCTTCTCCAAAAGATCTTGTATTGATTCCATTTATCCACATGCTTCCAACCACTCATGGATTCCATCCATCCATAAAGTTTTCATAAACCATTTTGAAAAACAAAGTCTAATCCATGAAAACTTTTATTTAGCTTGCCTATGACCGTGAGCACGGCTATCCAGGATAGATTATACACTCTGCAGAGGTTCTACAATTTTACCCACAAGACATGATCATCCCATATTGCCATCAGATTAACACACTGCCTTAGGTGTGCGGCGAGGATATCATGACAAGACCTTTACAATGCAAAGCATTCAACCTAGCCAAGCCAATACTAAGGTTTCACCCCAGTAAGGAATCCACCAGACCAGGACCCCCTTTTGAGCCGAGTGAGACTTCTCATAGCCTACGCCATGCTTACTTTCAACCTACGATATGACTCAGGTTGGAACCCGCAAATTAATCAGTCAGGACTGTCCCGTACCAGCCTTGTGGTAATACGATAGGGCTTTGCAATAGTAGCTCACAGATCGGTCCTTAATTTGACTTAGGCTCAACCAATACCCCTGTGCCCGACAATCAACACTATGTCACCGAACAATAGGGCATGCCTGCACCCACCACCTAACCATTAGTCTAAGTCTAAACCAGATTTTATATTTCATTTCATAATATTTCATAATCCTTCTTGACTCACCGAAGTCAAGAATACATTTGAAAAGCTTATCATTTTTATGTGAAAAGGTATCTCAAAACAAATATTATGTCTAAATAGGTCTAAGCATTTGATATAAAATTCTCTAGTCCATACTAGTGTACTAACTATAGTTTTATCCTATGGTGACAAGGCATAATGTTGCACAAGATCGAAGGTGTCAATAACAATTGGGGATTAACTAAGTTTAAAACTGGAATTGAAAAACTTGAATAAACCTATGCGTACAATATAATTTAAATCAACAGAATTTTATTTGCAAACTGGGATCAACATGATCAAGGTATGTAACTTGCCTTTCTCCTCAAGTTGCAGTGAATCATCGTCAAAGAATTCTCCGAAATCATCGTAGTGTACACATGAAAATAATCCACCAAACTCAAATAAATTCCAAATATTTAAATTAAGGGCAGAAATGTATATATTGGAATTTTCTATGAATTTAGAAATTTGAATGGGCTCAATCGGAGTTAGGATGAAGGAGAACGGGCTCCCGAAAGTTTGAAAAGAGAAAAAGAATAAATCGGATTTTCTGGAATTATTTTTCTAAAGGAAATTGGAATTATGATGTCAGCCCTGTGATTTTCTTTTTTGGTTGAATTATTTTTTGTCCGGAGCAGGTACTGTAGCATATGCATGACACTGCAGCAGGTACTGTAGCATTGCTCGGTACTGTACCAGGTTACTGTATATTACACGTAGTACTGTAGCGAATTATTGTAGCGTTTCCACGGTACTGTAGCAATCGGATTTTTTTTGGATTTAGATGAAACAAAGGAACGACACAACGATTAAGCGACGCAAAGAGACACGACGATGAGCACCTAAACAAAATTCTAATGGACAAAAACTTAACAAAACTCATGAAAAATAACATTTGCAAAAACTAGGGTTTAGATTTTTTTTTGGCTTTTTGTGTATAGGAAAAAAATAAATCTAACTACGGGTAAATTGATCCTACCGTGTCAACCGCGCTCTGATACAATGATGATGTGGAGGATTGCCCGATCTTCACGTCGTAGGATCGATGGAGATAATTTGGATCCGCGCAACCTGATGAACCGATGGCGCCAACCACTATTAGAACAGTAACCTGCGACAAAAGAATTCGCCCAACCACATGCTTGTGATCCCATCTGCCCGACCACCAAGTAGACGTGTCGTCGCTTTGGCTAATCACAAGGAATCACAAGAACGACGGGGAAGAACGCCCGATTCCTCACTAGGTTGCAATCGTATGCCAAATCTTAGGAAGAACAAGCGTATAGCTCTTTAAAAATAATAGATTAATTTATGTAGTCTGTCTTCAGCTCATGCACACAACAAGACTTTTAAGGCCGTCTGGAATTTTTTTCTCAGCCGAGGAAACCGAGTCTCATCCAAGATGACTCAACGACTCAGACGAGACCGACTCAACAACAAAAAGACACAATCGAGTTGTGTTCAAACTCACAGCACGTAACAAACAAAAAAAGAAACACAACTGAATGGTTCAGTAAAAAAAGGCATACATGCCAAAACTTCAAACGGAATGCAGCCTTGACTAGGAATTTCCATCACGAGGTCTCACGTTGCATGCATGTCTTTCTTTTAGTTTTTTCCTTTGTCTCAATTCACATGCACATGCATGATTTTCTTGCTCAGCTGATTTCTTTTGGCTTCAGCATCCCAACATCTCCTCATGCAAAAATGTGAGACCAATTAAAATACTAGCGTTAGGTAGTAGCCAATTCTCATGTAAATTAAAGCCAAATTTAATTAGGAGTAAGTTCACATGTTGATTAATCATTTTAACTCGTGCCCGCCTCATCTTAGGTCAATAAAAGTGATCGCTCAACATCATAAATATCTTTCTCTCCCGAAGTGTCCCATCAATCCTCCTGCATGAGATTTCTGCAATAAAAGCAAACGCACAGACGAATCTGGAACAAGCAATTTGTTAGCATGAAATAAGAACACATCATGAACATGGAACGTATCCCATCTTTTCCCATCTTTGCATTTAGAATATGGTTATGAAAATTCACGGTCAGAAGCATATAAATCTTTCAAGCTCTCTAATCCAGGTACCTTTATTTCCAGTTGATTTAAAAACACATTCTTTCTAGATAAAGTATCAGCTACTACATTCTCTTTTCCCTTCTTGTACTTAACAACATATGGAAAAGTTTCAATGAATTCTACCCACTTAGCATGTCTACGATTCAGTTTAGCTTGGCTTTTCAAATATTTCAAAGCTTCATGATCAGAGTGAATAACAAATTCTTTAAGCCAGAGATAATGTTACCATGTTTCAAGCACACGCACCAAAGCATACAATTCTTTATCATACACAGGCGAGCGAGGGTAGAGGGAGGTGGTGCGAGGGGAAGAAGTGCTCGGGGGGCCTTTTATAGGGACGGAGGGGGAGCACGGGCGCGGCCGCCGGCAATTGTGGGCAGTGGAGATTGCGGAGAGGGGAAAAGGAAAGTGCAGTTGCCGAAGGAAAGAAATCCAGGGGCAAGGAAGGAAGGAGCGCGGGTCGCAGGGGGAAGAAAAGATAGGCAGAAGAAAGGTAGCGGTGGCGGGGATTCGGTCGGCTAGCGAAAGAAAGGAAAGGGGAGAGAAGAAAGGAAGGGGGCGGTGCAGTGGGGAAGTAGCATCTGACAGGCGGGGCCCACGACGCAGAGAGAGAGGAAGGCGACGGCGGAGATGTAGCCACGTGGCCGAGAAAGAAGATTTTGTGGTAGAGAGAGAAAAGAGGCGGCAGACGGGGAGATGGGCTGAGTGGCGGCGAGGCACAATCCAGGCTGGACACGTGTCGCACGGAGACAGAGGGAATGCGGGATGAGCCGGGACAATCGGATGAGGGTGGGCGGTGACGTGGGCGCATCCTGGCCGTCCACGCGTCGGGATTAAATTTTAATTTTTGATTTTGAGTTTTCAAAAAAAGCCCTAGAAATTAAATAAGGGCCTAGAAAATAGCAAATAAATTCTGAAATTTCCAAAAAATCATAGAAGTTTCTGAATATGTTTTGGACTCAGGTAAAACATTTCTAACTTAATTTGGTATTATATTTTTATACTTAAAATACCTTTTAATTTCAAAATAGATTTTAAACTCCAAAAAACCAGATAAAAGCCAAATAAATCCAAATGATTAATTTGAAATAGGATTCTTATAGAAAATAGCATTTTATTTAATAATATTTTTGGGTTTTTACTTAAATTACTTTTAAAATTCAGCCTTTTTAAAAGCAGAAATCAGGCAAAAACAAAAACTGTAAAATTCAAGCAACCAAATAACACTTATTTTTAATTTAAATTATTATTTTTATTCTCGCGCTCCATCTGCTGATGGAGGTCATCGTTCTGCTCTTCAAGACTTTCAATCCATGCCTCCAAATCAGCGATTCGCTCCCACAACGTATGCACGTACCTCGTAGCATGCCGTTCATGGGGAGGATCAATCCATCGTACGAAGTCACATTTATCCATCTGCTATAAAGGAACGTTAACATGAAAACTATATTAGTAGTACTACCAAATAAACGAGTGCCTACTTGTATCCCGAAGTATGAGCATCGAAAGAAACATCAACCGCCATCCATATGGCCTTCTGCGTACGAAGAACGGTGGGTATCCCATGGTGCAAGCGCAGGGGATCAGCACCTGCTACTGACAAAGGGTGAGTGGGAGACCCGATCCAAGAAGAGCAATGGCTTGGCAAGAAGAAGAGCGCTTTTGACAAAGCGAATGTGCGCTGCTACAACTGTCAAGAGTTCGGGCATTTTGCAAAGGAATGCCACGAACCAAAGAAGGAGGTGGCTCTTCTTGTTGCAGAGGATGAGCCATTGCTGCTTTAAAGTCCACAATGAGTCATCTGTGTATATGACATAGTAGGAGTGTTGCATGTGTTATGTATTTGTTTGTATACGTAGGAGGTGTGTTATATACGTGCGTATATTTGTGTCATGGTCGTGCATGTAGATGAGTCAGTGCATGATGTATGTGAGAGTGCTTGAGTTCTTGTGTTAGATGTGTCCATAAGAAAGTGTATGTCCAAAATACTTGTGTGTGTTCTTGTGTTAGTTGTGTCCACGAGAAAGCATGAGTAATCAGGAGTGTGCAAGCTTCGGTCTGAGTCTCCATCGCCATCAAGTTGTATCATCGGCGAAAGATGATTGGAGCTGAGGAGGTGGTTGAAGTTGTCGGCGAGGTATGTCACCAGTAGTAAAGATATGGAAGTTGCCAGCAAGTTGTGTCACCGGCAGCATGGTTAGTAAGAAGAAGGCAAAACTCCTTGGAGACGTGTCAGGAGATCAGACTTCGTCTGGTGAGTCAAAGTATCAAGATTAAGGAGAAAAATGTTAGAACTAATCTTGATATTGTAGACGTGGTCGTAAACTTAGTTTGGTTTCTTCATGCATGGTCGTATGGTCCTTGAGTCCTTGTCTCCTCCATCCTTCGAGTGCTGTCGACCCTTGAGTCCTTCCTTCAAAGTTCTAAGAAACTGATCGCTTCTGAGACCGACATCGTTTCAACATCGCCAAACTGTTCAATTGTGTCGATAATATAAAGGAATCAGTTTGGAACTGAGCTGAACAACTTTTCGACCACGTCGCTTTCTTCTAGCTTCACGCCAAGCGAACGGATCCCACCCACCAGCGTGGTGAGTTTTATGGAGTACTCGCTGATTGACTTCGAGTCTCCCATCTGTAGTTGCTCAGTTGTCATTTGAGCACTTGCGCTCATGCCTTCTTGATGTGATCCTCGCCTATTCGCATCTCCCTGAGTGCCCTCCAGGCTTCTTTCGTCATCTACTTCTCGGTGATCGACATCATCACGTCGTTTGGCACTGCTTGCGAGATGGCCACCATCGCGCCTTGATCCTTATTGTCGTTGTCGTCTCCATCTTCGATCGCCGGCCAAATCCCTAGCGAATGCAAGATTAACTTCATCTTGACGGCCCATATGCCGTAATTCGTTTCGCTTAACATCGCGTATTGAATCGAAATCGTGGCGCTTCTTGTCGCCAGCTTGACGAGCACGCTAGTCTTCGATAGATCGAGCACGTCGCCCATGGTCTTGATAAGCTCTCTTGACTTCGATGGGTTACCTGCATTGCCGGCCATCGCTTCATCCCCTTAGGCTTTGATACCAATTGTTGAGGAAATTGCCCAGGGAGTCTAGACGAGCGATGGTTGTCAACTTCTTACGATCACACACGGGAAACATAAGTAGACAAGTCAAATTTTGCAACGTGATGCGATGCGACACGTCTGCGTCCTTTTCTTCTTCCTTATATAGAGGAACAATATACACGACTTTGAAATTAACACGGCATACCATGCTGGAATCCAATATGGAAACAAACTCTGACTTCTGACCTCTTACGACTGCTACAGCTCTTATGACTTATGACCAGTGGCGGAGACAAGGGGGGCTGGAGGGGGCCCGGCACCCCCCAATCTTTTACTAATCCTTCATTATATAGTTAATTACATGTGTTTAATTAGTGATTTGGTCCCTCCCAATTTAGCCCAAATGTAAAGTATGTTTAAAACCCAGCCATATGCAGCCCAAATCCTCTTTGTCTTGTTACTTGTTTTAGCTTTGTATCTATTGATCTTTGTAAATGCGGGTTACAAGGTGGTGCGTACCGTGATCTGTAGGATATGCATGTTTGTATTCTTAATCTTAGGATGATTAATGCAGGCTGGTGAGTTGACTAGAAGCTGTTGTAGCTAGTCATAGGTGTGATTGAAGATCACTCAAGCACTACTAGCTGGTGGAGTACATAACGCTAGGAACCTTTAATTAAAAGCCAAGAAATGTTTTGGCCGAATTTCTACGGCAATACAATGGACATGTTCTCGTGGATTTGTTTTTTGATTTCTTCAAAAATCAAAATAAATAGAGTGTTTTTTAAAAGCAGTTTTTTTAAATGACTTCTCGAGTCTAAAAATATATGAGCCGTCCACGTCAATATCTTTACCGTTCACTGTGGTATCAAAAAATGTAAACAAAAACCATAGTACACACTTCAGTAGTTGCTCTCACATCACATCTAGATACCCTGTTTTAATCGGCTTAGACCCTGTTTTAGTCGTAGAGCTAAGTTTAAGTTAATAGAGATGTAATTTTCTTTGCATTGTAATTTGTGAAACATATTACTCTGATATGTGACTATTGGATCGATAAATCCGGCATGGTTCATTGGTTCTACTCTACTTGTTGTCCATATTGCCCCCTATATCTAATTCCTGGCTCCGCCCCTGCTTATGACTGCTACAGTTCATACGACTTACGATCATTACAGAACTTGAACGTGATTATAACCTATCATGGTTGTAAAATATGATCATAAATTTGATCAGATCTAAAGATAACTAGGTTAACTCCATCAGAGAACGCCAATCACGCGCAGCACTTAGTGCTGCCGGAGCCCAAGTGGACGCGCTACCTCCGCCTGCACCTCGTCAGCCACTGCGGCTCCAGGTTCTACTGCATCCTCAGGCGAACTAGATGATCTAATCAGAGAGAATGCAGCAATGAGGCGAGTGCTCTGCATTGTTTAATATACCACGATGCAGATTCGTGCATGTTCGTTGACGATGTGATACCAATTCTGAATGTTTTAGTTGTTGGATCGGCGCGTGCAGGTGGAATATGGAGATGAGGAGCATCCAGGAGGCGCTGCAGAACAAGGAGCTGGCCGTAATGTCCATCAGCCTCTTCTTCGCGTGCCTCGCGCTCTTCAAGCTGGCGTGCGACCGCGTGCTGTTCCTCTTCACAACCAAGGAGGCCGCGACGGAGAGGACGTGCAAGGGGTGGATGCTCATCATGGCCAGCAGCAGCTTGACCACCCTCATCGTGCTGCTCTACAACTAAACATACTAACATAGGAGGAATTTCTGCTAGTACACTACGTTCTTCAGGTTGCCAGACAGCCTTTTGATGTCGAAATTTGTTCTGTTTTAGGTTATTAACTCAGCTAATTATCTCGATTAGATGGGTCATTGGGCTTTGCCCATTTGGTAGCACTTGATAGAGTTTTGGAAATAATAAAAGTAACGGTACTCCGTACTCAGGACGCCGGTTTCCAAATCTTTTGCAACCTCTAATGCGCGATGCAATAGTGATGCTTCCAACATTTCCTACTGCGAAGCCAGTAAATGATAGCACAAAACCATAACTTCGACAAAATATACGATACCGATGGACTTGGAAGCTCCCAGCACGCTACAGAACAACTTTAACTTTCATCTGCAATCCGGAGTGGATTCATTTAAGAGAAGATAACACACAAATGAGTTTGCAGGGAGATGCAGCAGATGCAATGTGGACGACAAATTACATAACACCAAAATGGACAATCGAGCGAGCAAATTATTGAGGCAGTGTTGCAACGATGTGCTGGTCTTGCTGACATTCAGCACTAAAAAAATTTCCAGAAACAAAATTGTGAAAGAAGGCAGGTGTCTTTGTCATTTCGACAAGCATCAGCTAAAAGTATACATCATAAGCCAGGAGAACTCATTTAGACCTTATAGCCGGTTAAAGTGAATCCTCTGCCAACAATCTCGCCTACACAGAACCACGCATAGAGCTCAACCCCAAACAATGTCACAATTCCAAGGTCTTCCACCTTGAGCTCCTTCCTGTTCTTCCATACCTGCTTGACACCATCAAGCTCCTTCCAGAAAGCCTCATAGCGGCCTGGTAGACTGAAGAAAACAGCAATAGTCCAATAGATATAAGCCACTGATCAGAACTCCATAGTAATAAAAGTCATAACAAAGGAATATTTGCAGAGCAACAACCATGGCTTGTTCAGGAACATGGCTCAAACAGCACAAAATAAAAGTTTAAAAGCCTGGTGTCGTGGGAAGGAATAACACCAAATGTTCCCCACACTGATCAGCAGAGTTGTACATATCAAGTGATGACTGATGAGAGATATATAGAGTGCTGCATCCAATTTGAACACAGCAAACACAGAAAAATATTCATGTTTAGTCTTTTCCTGGGAACTGCGGATCTAGCCTTTGTTCTTTCTACAATCTACATCAACTCACCTACCTTTGTTCTTTCTACAATCTACATCAACTTGTTCTTTCTACAATCGACATCAACTAATCACCTATCAATTCCATTTCCAACTTTTCTCTCTGTGCTACATTACTGAACTCAACGTCTTAGTTAGCCATCATTAAAGGGGAATATGATCATGATGCAGCATCTGCCACAATATTTCATAAAAGCTACCATAGGACATGTAAGTTGAACAATGTATTGAAGAGTTCAAACCCCAAAAACACTCTTTGTGAATTGTAATGCAAAAACCTAAAGGCCAAAGGATTAATACACATAAATGATAGTACATTCCTTTCCTTGATTAAGGTTCCAAAGATTAAACAATGCATTGCCGGTACCTTCATCTGTGACTGAACCGCTGCATGCATCTCAGAGTGTAAAATAATTTCTGCTCTTTTATGTTTTCAACAATCAATTTATATATGCCATGACTACAACTGACTAATTTATTAGTGTCCCATGAGAGGAAACTGATTACTCTTGTAACTCTTGTTCAATAGCCATGATAGCTCCTCAGAATTACCTAATACCTACTATGGCTTCACACTTTGCAGTGAAGATAAATGAACTAAAATTCGTATATTAATGAATGCATTTCTACTCAGTCACGTAGTAGCGTAGTATATATGAGCTAGACTGGTCATTGACCCAACCAGTTTCCAGTATCTCCACTTCGTTATCTGAACAGGTAGATCATCGGTCAAACAACATCTATTTACTTGTAATGAGCTATCATAAACCCATCTGCTAAAATAATGTGTGTCATCAGATCAAGATCCAACTTCTTTCTTTTTCCATGAAACACCACCCAACACTGCACTCCCATGAGTTAAGGTTCAACTGGTTCTTTTCACTTGCTTGCTACTGAACTCAGCTGGTTAGCTGGTTCAGCAAGATTACAAGATTGAGACCAGGTCAAGTGCCCATCCCATCCTATATGTCAAACCAAACAGAGTTCAATATCTAGTATTTCATCTGGATTTTATAGCCATACATAGGTAGATATCACAAAGTAAACAGAGTAGCAAAGCATAATCAGAATATGGATGCAACTGACCAACTTTGCACTCTTCGTATGTGGTAGTTCATGTGAAGACAAAAGACTCAAACATGCACCAAAATTTTACAAGGCAAGCAATAAAAGGTACTCAAGTTTGTACTATGCCCCCCCCCCCCCCCCAACACACGCACACCAACCCACACCCAAAAAAATCCTAGAATGTTTCCCAGCAATAGCTCAGATCAGCAAGATTTTTTACTGAAACGTTTTTAGGCAAAAGTTGAATCCAATTTTTCCTTAAAACATGCAGTCATGCAGAACAAATTGCAAATGTTACACAGAGACTATTTATTTAAGATTCATTTATCGAATCATACGAACTATCCTTCCTTTTGTGTCATACTGTTAAAATATATCAACTTCACAAGAGACTAAGCCAGGACATTCAGTTCTCAAGCTTCTAAACAGTTGTGTTTTGTGCTACATGTCTGATGTCTCCATCCAACATGCACCATGGGTCCAAGAAAAATACAAAAAACGTAGCAAGAAACACATAGCTACACAGGTGATGGTAATTAAGCATAAACATTGCAATTTGCACAGGTTTGTTTCATTATGAAATCTCAAAGTTGTGCCTACTCCAAGACAGATAAATGTGCCTTCCACAACTAGGTGTCTTCATGACTAGATGAAATGCACCATATACAGGTGTTACAAAAAAATTATTAATCCTCTTGCCACCAAATTATTGACCATGGCAAGTCTTGTTAGACTGAAGGAAGTGGCAGCTATCATTTCAAGGACCACATGGAGCATTTCAACTGACGTTAAATGTTTAGAAATCACACATGTAAGCTACATTACCGATAGCACATATAGATAGAGATATCTCACATTCCTATATGCTATAAGTTACATATCATTACATATCAAGCACAATTCATAAAGATTACAGCATGTGAACAACTGTGTTAGTTGAGTCGCCCAAATACAAGTTGCAGCGGCCACTGCCCATTGAACCCCAAAATAGGACATGCTATCAACAAAAGCCCAATTATAGCACCGAACACTAAATAACCGCATTATCTGGCTAACAATGTAAATCTACTGACAGCATGGAGCACTCGGCCTGGCAACCCCAGTGCTAGCCACGAGCAGGCCACATCATAGTATGTTCAAGTTTAAGTAGGATAATTGGAGGCAAGCAAACAGCAGGAATCGCAATAGTAGGCAATTACAGGAAAAACCTCAACCCACACCATATTATATCCATCGGAGCACCCAGCCTGAACCCCCCCCCCCCCGGCCCCCAATTACCACAAACACGAGCAGATCGCATCATACTATAGGCAACAGCGCCAAATTGGAACCATGTCACATAAGCAGTCCAGTCAGAGGCATCACCTTGCGAGGCGGGTGTAGAAGAGCTGCTTGGAGAGCTCCTGGCACTTCTCCACGGTGGGGGGCTGCACGACGTGCTGCTTGTTCTTCTCCATGACCTCCTTGTAGTAGGTGCCGCCGTGCTTCGACACGAGCTCCGACGCCTGCGCCGCCTTGGCCCGCAGCTGCGCCAGCCTCGCCGCCATCGCTGCCGGATCTAAACCCTGCGAAATCCGCACAGAAAAAGGAATCGAGTCAGGTCAAATCGGAGGGAGCAGATCTGGTTGCGCCGAATCTGGGACTGGATTGCACCAGAGAGCGCGGTCTGGGTACCTCGGTGAAGCGCTGGGGAGAGCTGAGGATGCGAGGTGGGTGGAGATCGAGAGGGAGGAGGGCGGCGAGACGGTGGGGGTGTCGGGTGCGGAGATGGGGAGGGGAAAACGGTGGGCGGGTCGACTCCTCAAGGGTAGAATCGTCCGTCCACTTTGTTGTTTTGGGCAGTGATGGCCAAATAGGTCAGACCTGTCCAATAGGCCGTGCTTGTTTAGCCCCGTCAAATAAATAGGTCATACCGTACTGGCCTACGGGCATGACCTGAGCCCAGATATGGCTTACGACTGTGCCATGCCGGCACGGGCACGGTTAGGATTTAACGGGCCGTGCCGGCACGGTCGGCCCGTTAAGCTAAGAAAAAGAGAAAAAATTTAGAAAATTAAGGACTGATTGTGAAAATTATAGAAAATTCAGAATAATATATAGAAAAGTGTAGACATTGTTAATCATTAAGATAATTAATTTCAATGACATAATGAACTTTATTAACTTATTAAATTACATGGGATGACTGTTTCATTAAAAACTTTACCAAGTAAAAACTCAATTTGAGAAAACTTGGTAAAGAAAAAAGAATACAGCCTGTAAAGCTCACTAGTGACTACATCTAAAGAAAATTATTGAAAATCATATTCATTGCTATCTGGATATAAATTCTCAAGAGATTCTTCTAAGTCTCTATTCTTTGTAGTATGTTGGAGTCTTGATTCAGCTTGTTCCCAGTCTTTGACGGTCAAAACTATTTCGACCATCTCGTTCGAGAAACTTATTCGTCACTCCTCGATTATTCTTCTAGATAGATTGAAGGCTGACTTCGAGAAGACTATAGAGACAGAAACAGTCAACACATCCCACGCTAATATGGATAGCACTGGATATGTTACTTTCTAGGTTTGCCACCATGAGAGGATGTTCAACTCTTGCTCGAAGTTGACGCTATCACTGTTGAGATAGCTTGATAGGTCTCCAGTGCTTTATCGCCTTCCTCCTCCTGACTGATGTGTACCTGTACCACATGAGAATCTCTAGAGAAAGAACCAAAAATCTTGCCCCATTGTATAATCCTCCTAGAGGTGCTAGGGGCTACCGGGAGTCTTTCCAAACGCACGGACCCAAACTTATTTTCGTATTTCTCAGATACCTCATATAATTTATTCTTAACTACTTTATAGTATGTACAATAATCTAAACTGATAGCATCATTTAAAAGTTGTAATACATTTATAAATCCTTGGAGTTTGGCCCTAGGATCCAAAATAAAGGCGAATGCATATAAAACAAGAATTTTCCTCCAATATTTTAAAAACTTAGTTTTCATGGTAACTACAGCATCCTGTAGTACAGGATCATTTTCAAAAACCTTTAGGTGAGTGGAAATTTCGAGAATGTTATGAACAATTAGAGGAGAGGTTGGATAGTATTTTCCAGAAAAACAAAGTGTAGTTTTATGAAAAAGTTCTGGAAAAGAAAATATGTTTTCACCAACAATCCAATCACTCTCAGTAAGTTCAGGGTTTCTAACTTGGGTTCTACTGGAGGAGCTACGAGATTGATGACCTTGGGTGTGAAGGAAAATAGATAAGGTGCTCTTATATGGCAATATATGTTTAAACATAAGGTAAGTAGAGTTCCATCTAATAGGCAAGTCTAAGCCAAATTTTTTAGGACGGGTGTTCATTGCTACGCAAAAAGCTCTTATATGCGGCTATTCGTTGGTTAGAACAATCAATATATGAAATTGCATCTCTAAAAGAATTAATACAAGCATTTAATCTTTTTAAACTAGATTTAACAATAAGATTAATAATATAACAAGCACAATGTTGATGCAGTAAGAAAGATTGTGCATAAGTATTAAACAAAGGAGTAAAAATTTCTATAGCCTTAGTGTTTGCAGCTGCATTATCTAAAGTTATAGGAAAAAATTTTATGCGTGAGGCCAAAATCTTCTACAACTTTAATAATACATTCTGCAATATTTTCAGCAGTATGTGAAACATTAATTAATTTAAATCCTATAATTCTTTTTTCCATTACCCAGTCATCATTAACATAATGAGCAACAATACTAATATAATCCTTCCTAGCCCTACCACTCTATATGTCTGATGTCAAAGCAATAGAGAATATAGAGGTATGAAACATTTCTTTTATTTTTCATGATAATTGTTATAATATTTAATTAAATCTCTAGTTATGGTTTGCCTAGATACAACACTAAATCGAGGGTTATGAGTAGTCCTAATGTAAGGACCCAAATTTTACAATCCGGATTCCTCTGTGATTTTCTGCACTATTCCCTGGATCAGTAGATAGTGCTCACAGTTACAGTAATAAATATCAAAATACATATCATGCGGAAGCGTAAATATAATAGTAAACTTACTCATGGGCCGATTAGGCCGAAATCATTAAATTGCAGCAGCGGAAGAACGAAGCACACAGGTGGGACCTTCAGGACATGC
This sequence comes from Dendrocalamus sinicus, assembly GCA_036346575.1. Lineage (NCBI taxonomy): Eukaryota > Viridiplantae > Streptophyta > Magnoliopsida > Poales > Poaceae > Dendrocalamus > Dendrocalamus sinicus. The sequence continues at coordinate 26,856,528 of CM070643.1, read as the reverse complement.
CCACAGGCAGCCAACTGGAGGTTCGCGACCTAGCCATTGACATCTTCATCTTCTCTGCCAGCTTATCCCATCTTGTTGCTGAGGCGCAGTGATTTGATTTCCTAAATCTGAATTTTGTCACAAAAGCGAGTGTGAGCACTCCAACCCCGTGCTCTGCGAGTCAATACACAGAATGCAAATAGATAGTATGCATGGCTTAACAAAGGAGAGGCTCGGGTTATTTTATTTGCCAAAAATCGCTTTTGGTAGCATTATCATGATTTAATTTTAGTATTATGGTTGCTACCTAAACTCCACACAACAATTACCATAATTGACTTAATCCACCAAATACACCTTAATTATTGACTGTTGTCTAAGACTCCAAATAGCGAGTAACATCATTTAACTAATCCACCGATCCCTTTCTTTCTGTATTGATTTCTATCTAATACTCTAAACTGAGAGCGACATCATTTAATTAACCCACCAATCATACACTCTCTATATGGTTTGCTGTCTAAAACTCCAAACAGCGAATACCATCAATTATTCAATCCACCAATCAAATGCTGCCTAATCCTCAGACAGCGAGTATCATAATCTATATAATCCACCGAGCAATTACTGCCTAAAAACTCCAAGCAGCTAGTGACATTATTTATCTAATATCACTTATTAAATCACCAATATCTTTTGTATTCTAAATTCCTAACAATCCAATCCTTTTATTATTGATCCACAACCATAATTTGCTTTTCCAATATTCAACCTCATCTTTCATTTTCATTCTCTACTAATTCACTAGTATACATCCATCAAGAATATCATTGATCAAATCTACGAATCGCTAGTATACACCCACCAAGAGTATCATTGATCAGATCTAGGATTCTCTATTAAATATCCACCAAGAATATCATTGATCAGGTCTATGATTCACTAATATATATTTCCACCAAGAATATCATTGATCAAGTTTAATCTCCTATAGTTATTTTCATACCTCCAAATTTCCAGAAAATCAATTTATCCATCTAGAAATTGTTCAAATCCTATTAATCCCAATATTGTCAACATCTCCCAATAATTTATATCAAATATCGGTGTTGTAATCCAACCATTATCTTTGCATTTCCTAATACTCCAAAGATCATGTAAATCATCTATCTAGTCTATAAATCCATTTGGCTCCACCCATTTATTTCTCCCAGACTCCACACTATCATTAACCCTCCTATGATCAATCATGAATCCACCAACTTCTTTATGTGATTGCCATAAACAGCCATCTTCCTTTCTTACGACTCGATTTATTCTCCCTGACATTTTATTTGTGAGAAATGTTACCATTATTTAAAATAGAATACATAGAAATTTCCTGAGACCTAGCAGTTTTGAACAAAACATAATGTTCAAGAAGATGCAATAATAATAGCGATCAGATTCCATCCACCGTTACATGGCATCCGCACCATATAGCATCTTTCAGCGTTATAGCCGCTTAACTTACCACTGAGACGACACCCAGGACAATTCAAATCAGGGCTTTCCACTGCCCTTCCACTTTTCCATTCTCATTCATAAAGCATTTTGAAATAGAACTATATCTGGTTAAGTTCCCATGTCCGCCCATAACCGTGGGCACGACTATTCGAATAGTTTTGACTCTGCAGAGTTTGTACACTTTCACCACAAGAGACAATCAACTCGTTGCCCCACATGATTCCTTAGTCGCGTGGTTGAGCAGACCATCACAGTGACTTTTCAAAGTATCTAGTCCCTTTTCTCATTCACCTTATGGGAAACTGCCCACTTGTGGTGGGTCCCATCTATGCGCGGGATGTTTTTCCCCTACAGTTACTAACGCAGCCAGGCTTCTCGACTCCCCGCAACGCTTAGAACATCTGGGAAAAACTTCACCCTACACTGGTGTCCCTTCAGGCCCCCTTGCCATAGCATATCCACTTCTATCCACTACCGGTGAGATGAGTTCGGGGATTTCGATAAATTTACTTAGCCAAGTTGTATTTTACAGACTTGTGGTTGTACTGTTTTACACAGGAGGTCATGACAAGATTCAGTCCTTATTGGTATCTGGACGGTCTACCACTAACCCACTTTGTGCATCCACTGCACCACACATACACACCCTCGAACCATCCGCCCAGATAATTAAGCAAGTTGGGGTTTTTGAGAGTATAAAATAATTGTACCAACATATATCAGTCATTACCACCATGATTGCCCAAACCAGTTTCACATGATTGAAAATGACAATGAGGTTTGGGGCATTTAGCACTTACTGAATATCTATGCAGTACTAAGCATAGCATATAATTAGGGACTTATTTTTGAAATGTTACTATTATAATTTTGCTAGGACGCCAAGGTTCACACATTCAAATATTCCAAAGGAGGGTAATATTATTCAAGGTAAACAATGGACATATAACTAGAATCGTAAATTAAACATGTATTTGCATATAAACTAACAGCATGCAATTTGATAATTTAAATCAAAGTAATTTGCAGAAAACATAGGTTCAACATGATCAAAGTATTGACTTGCCTTGCTTATGCTACCATGGCCTTGATTATATTCAGGCCTGCTCAGTCAGTGATCCTGAATCCTTGGTTCACGTCTTCACTTGTGTCCTAATCCAGCTTGTGCTCGTCACTCCCAAGATTGCAGCTTTTAATTACGCGGCAAACGACTGACAATCCAAATAAAACCAAAGGACCAAATAAATCCAAATAACTCCAAACGTTCAAATAGAATTTTAACTGTGTTTACGGATTTAAGAGAGAATTAGGGGGTGTGAGATAGCCATAGGGTCAAAGGAAATGAGCACAAGGTGGTAGCTGAGCAGCTTTACCGTCAGGGAAAATTAGGAAAAAGGAATGAGTGACGGAACATTCCACTTTGGTAAGGAAGGTGGTCAGACATAGACGATTGAGGAACACTAAGGCTCGATCTTTTATTTAATAGCTTTCTTTTTATGGAATTATATTTATCAAGGAAGTTCCATGAGCCATGAGAGACACACGGGTGGATAAGAGAGAGATTGCCTGGGGCACTGGTAACTGTGGGTTCATAAGTGATATTCTTACTATTGGTTGGATTAACTGGGCAGCTTGAGACGCAGGAATTATCCGAGATCCTTAGTTGATATGAGGGTATCCAGAGTTTTTAAATCTTTACAAAGCATGCACCTTGTTTACATTTTATAATCAAATTCTCATTCCCAATATTATTTGTCACTTATGATTTATCATGTGCTTCTATAATTATATTTGAAAATTTCTAATCTTAAGCAAGAAAGTTAAATCTTAGTTGGCACTTATTTAGGATTACACCTTTAGCGTTTATTAATTTGTGAACTCATTCTAATTAGTTTCAAATATTCATTTGAACATTAACATTTGTGGTGTCCATGATAATTTGTAAAAGTAGCCACGCAAGATGTTGATTTAGTGCACAACAGGGTTACCCCTTCTTTTTATCACTTTTTATTGCCATGTAGCTATTCAAGGTTTAGCTTCTTAATTGTAAGAACCTGCATTAAAAACCTTTCAAATGCCTTCTCATTTTCCTCCTTAATTGTTTGGATTATAATTCTAGGATTCCTTTATATATGTGTATGTATCTATATTTTTAAGAGCATACTTTAATCAATTTCATATATCAGAGTTTAACAATCTTTTATTGGTAATTAATGATGATTAAACCTTTAGCAATTTACCAATTCTATAAACTCCTTCTTATTGTATGCAGATAGCAGCTTGCCAAATTACTTCATTGAATAAGAATTGTTGATTAGTAGTTATCAAGAGCAAAAGGGAAGTTCGAAGCTTACAGTGGCTGGAGAGGAGCTTCCTAGTCGGGCCCACGGTTCAGCCGAAGAGAATTGAGCAGCTCGGCCAAGGGGGGAAAAGAACAGAGGAGGCATACGGCGGTCTGGGCAGGGGGCAGGCTCGCCGGCGAGGGCGGCCAGGGAGGACGCTAGCGACGGCCAAAATGGATCCCCAGGAGGGCGTCAAGTCGGTAGGTGGTGGGAGTACGGCTCGGGGCGGCGCCTACGGTGGCCGTCCACGGTGGAGGCGGCATGGCGTAGAGGAGCCATGGGGGCGGCGATGGCCGAAGGGAGAGAGGGGAAAGGAGGGCGGGCATGAGCAAGAGATTGCCCGGGGAAAGTTACTTGCGGTGGCGGCTTGGCCGGGGAGGCGCCGAGGTGGGCTGCCGGCGGTGGGGTCCGGGCGGCGGAGAGGGGCGCTCGGTGCCGGAGGAGACGAGGCGGCGGTTCCCCAATCGGGCGCCGGAATCGAACTCAGGGGGCCTCGGGGGTGCTCTATCCGGAAGTAATTGGCCGGCGGTGGTCTGGCCCGACGGCGAGGAGGGTCGCCGGAGTTGGAGAAAGGATGACGCGCCGGCAATCTACAAAACAAGAGGGGACAATTAGGGGCGGCTGGGCACGAGGGAAGAGAGGGGAGCTCGGGGAGAGAGCTTCTGCCACGGTGGGATGGCTGAGTGATGCCGGCGTCGAGGGTGGCCGGAAGAAGCTCGGCGGCGGTGGAAATTCGGGAGAAGCTGTCGTGCAGCGAGCGGGGGAGAGGAAGGAGGCAGAGAAAGCAATGGGGAGCCGGCAGCATTCTTATAGCGACGGAAGGGCGGGGAGACGCAGTAGACAAGGGACCGGTCGGCGGCGGAAGACCGGGCGGAGCGAGGGAAGGTCCACCGGGCAAGAGCCGAAGGCGCGGAGCTCGGCGTGTGATGGCGCGGGGCTCAGTGGCGACGTGACCGGGCGAGCGGCGCATGGCAGGGAGGAGGCTGTCAGCTGCGGCAAGACCCGAGGGATTCGGCGCAGGGGAAAAGGAGGAGGGAGACGTGGAAGGAGCTCTGCCGCCGAAGAGAGGAGGGAGGAGGAGAAAAGAAGTACGTGCGCAGCGCATGGGGGAAAAGAAGAGAAGAAAGAGAGGGAGGGGGAGGTGGTCCCGTGCGGCAGGGAATGGAACGGGGCTCGGCGCAGTGAGAAGAGGTAGGAGGGAAAAGAAAAAGGGGAGAGAGAAAAATGAGTGGGCCCACATGTAATAGAGAGAAAAGAGTAAAAGAAAGGGAGGGAAAAGGCTTAAGATTAATTTTTGCAATTTGAATGCTTTTGATTTAATTATTTATGGGTATATTCTAATATTCTTTATGGATTCATTTTATTGACCTGAATTTAAATTCAGGATGTTGGTATTTTGAATTCATGATCTGTAATGACATTTTTCATTTTTATAATTTATAAGATTATTATTTGCATTTGGGAGCATTCTTGATTATTAATTCGTATGGCACGAAATTCAAAAAGATTTCAAATAAACATCCAGAAGAAATTTGAGTGCTAGAAAATGCAAGAAAAATTTTAAAACTCCACATTTTTTGAATATTCAAATTTTGGGATGTTACACCTAATATATTTTTGAAAAGCATCAGACTCACCAAAATTTAAAGATAAATCTTGAGAAGTAATTAATATATAAAGAGATTCCCGGGGTACCTCTGGGTTGTACTCCCAAGTACATACCGAGCCGTCGGAGTTATATTGCAACTGCGTTTGGCGCATTTGTATTCCTTGCCTTCTTTTGCAGTTTGCAGCATGCTGTTGCAGGTGACCCACCCCACCTGAAGATTTTACAGACAATTCATTACCACAAATTTTATAAACAACATACCTCACTGAATTCCCCTCATCGTCGATCTTGAACTTCTTATCGAAATTGTTCCAGACTCCTGATATAGTAACTCTTGTTCTTTTTGCACTCGTGCTATCGGTTGGGCATGCACTTGTTGAGTTAGCAGAAAGATAGATTGATTGGACCCTACACCGTCGGGCCGTCGCTTCTTTTGTAGGGGTGAAAACGGATCGGATTCGGACGGATATTGCTGTTACCATATCCTAACCCATATTTTTTCTCCGGATTCGGTACCAATCGGATTCGGTGTCGGATCGGTCGGGATTAACCCAATTCGTTTGCACCCCTACTTGTTTGTAAGGAATGCATACTGATGCGATAAATGGAGTAGGACGACCGACTTGGTGTTACTATTTAATAGCTGATGTGGAAGATTTTATTTTACCATTACAAAAGAAAATAAAACGTCAAATAGTAGCATTAACCTGAAATCAAACTTGAAGATGTATCGGATTCGGACGGATATTGCTTTTACCATATCCTAACCCATATTTTTTTCTCCGGATTCGGTACTAGTCGGATTCGGTACCAATCGAATTCGGTGCCGGATCGGTCGGGATTAACCCGACCCGTTTTCACCCCTATTCTTTTGGCTCTCTAGTTTGTTGTAGATGTGGACCTTCCGCGGATGGATATCCTTCTTGGAAGGATTGCATATCCTCCGCTGAGAGACCGATTTCGGAGAGTTAAAAATCGTAGTTCTCCATTGAATCAACTGTAAATTGAAATAGTAAAGAACAATTAAGTTACTATTGAATTAATAAATAATAACAAAAAAAATTAAAATAAGAAGCACTAGTACCTCTTTTGCAGCTCTCAGAAAATTCTTTGAAGATTTTTGAATTTTCTGAATTTCGCATCAATTTTTCATTAATTTTGCCAAGTTTGCGCAAACACTACTAGATTTTTCACAGCTAAACAAAGAAATAAAAGTCAGGTTTGAGGAGGTGTGGAGAATGAGGCCGGATGCCCCCTATTTATAGAAAAAAATTTCATATTTTTTTGAATTTTTTTCACCCCAACGATCAAAAAACGGCTATATCCGTTTACACCTGTTGCCACCCGGGTCGGGCCATGCCGTGTCGTGTCGACATAGCCCATGACCGTAAATGGGTCGTGCCATGCCACCCTCTCGACCTAGGGACAGTCTACCGGGGCGTGCCGTGCTTGACAATACCAGGCCGCGTGTCGGCACGGTAAGGCCCAACCCATTGGCCACCTCTAAAATGGGCGCCCGGCATGGTTTGGGCCAGGCTCAATGAGGCACAGGCCCATTAGGCAAGGTCCGTTTGGTCCGTCATCTTAAACAGGCCATTGTGTTGGTCCGTAGGCTGAGCCTCTGGCCTAGAAGGGTGTCGCACCATGCCAGGCCGGCCCAAAGGCACGATTAGCCCATTGGGCTAGGATGGCACGGCACGCCCATTTGGCTTGTGTAGCCCGTTTGGCCCGAAAAATGAAAAAATTGTTAAGAAAAATGTGTAGAATTCAAAAAAGACACAATAAATTGTAGAAAGTACAAAAAAATATATTAATTTATAGATATTGTAGGATACACATAATAAATTATAGAAAAATATAGAAAAGACACATTAAATTATAGAAATTATGGAAAAAACACATTAAATTATAAAAATTATAGAAATCTTGCCCATGGGCCTAATGGGCCGGCCTGTGCCATGCTGTACCGTGCCATGCTGGCATGGCGGGCTGAGGCGCTGGGCCAGGCATGGCCCATGGCCTCATGTCGTGCGGCTCGACCCACCGGCCTCCATGCCGTGCCGTGCTATGGGCCGTGCCAACAGTACAGTGCCTTGGGCCGCCCTATTTCGCACGGTCCATTTGACCATGTCTGGTTTACGGCTTTAGAAGTTAGGTCTTCTTTTATTTTCTTTTTATTTTTTTATTATTGGTTAATAGTAGTACTACGTCATATCTGGCCTCGCTCGTTTGGGCTTCGGTGTTTGGTTTCTGGCTTTTAGTTTCTTATTTTTCGTCTTTTCTGGTTTTTTTTGCTTTTTTTTTTGGCTTTTTTACCTTTTCTTTTTCTCGTATTCTTTCACATTGTCCGTGATGGGCTAACCTGTTTTTTCTATTTTTAAATTTAATTACACCAAGAAAAAGTCACCAGCAGTTATAGTGCGAAATAAATAAGTTACAATGCCAAACTGTGAAAAATAAGCCATAAGCCTCAAAAAGCCCAAATGAGCAGGTTAAAACTGATAATGGTTGATTGCATGGTTAATGATTATCTCACCTTTTGCTCATGGCTTAATGTTCATCCCTTCATCTCTCGGAGCGCTCAAAATTGGTCCTACTTTCATATTTGAGTAACTCAAGGTAGTTTTTTGAAAAAAAAAGTTTAATATTGATGAAATTTGCATATAAGTACTAAAAAATCTAATGGTTTTAGAACCATTTGTTGTAAAATATGCAGTATAAGCATAACTTTGCATTTAATTCCAACATATTTCCAGCACAATATAAATGACACAAATTGCATATAAACATGTAATTCTACCATGTCATTTATACAAGGACATATATTTAGCATATAAATCAAAATCACAACTAAACAATTAGGCCCCATTTGAAAAGCAGGTATTTTTATCCTGTTTTATGCAGGAAATGAACCGATTCCAATGAAATTCATGCATTACAAAATGACCCTAGTCTTGTAGTTTGGACGGGAATGGAGGCATTTCACTTGTCTTGAGTCAACTTAAAAGAGGGTTTACCAAGGTCAGTACCCCTTTTAGCATCTACTTCATGTCATGTCAAAAGAAGTCCTCAAATGACCAAGATAGGAATATGGGGGAAACTAATTTGAGCCTTTTAAAAGTTAAGGACTAAAATGTCATGTGAGCAAAAGTTAAAGGACCAAATTCCTATAATTGTACATGCCTTGTGCACGGCTGATAGTTAATTCCTATATCTACTATTGGTTTATGGTACCCATTCTTCTCAAAAGTATATGAAAATTTTAATATCTACTGTAAAAAATTTCTACTTTGTCCACTAATACTTAGAAAACTATGTAGATTGATCATTTCAAAATGATACCACTAGATTTGGAAAAGTACCTTCATAATTACGGTCTTATAATTTGTTTAGCTAAGATTAGCATAATATAATGCTTGCTAGTCTTAACCCAACCCACCCATACAAGGACTTTATGTTGGTTACGGTTTTTATAAAAACTAGCTAATTGCATGCACAATTGTGGGGGTTTAAATTTGAGTAATAGAATTGTATTTGCTATACAATTCTAATATATATGATTTAAAATATATTATTTGGTATATAGTTGTAACAATTGCAGTACTTATATCTAACTCTACGCTAATGTAGTCTGGCCCAACAACAGAACTCGATCTAGATACTTCTAGTTTTCTCTCTATTAGTGAGATAATTTATTGGGTTACATTTATATGGATATTGAGCAATTATAGAAAACGAGTTATGCATTTCATTAAAAAAAATATAGCATTGCTGATATACTGGAAGATTTTAGAAAATATATCTTTGGTAGAATTAGGTAAGATGATTCTACTATTCGATCCGACAATGCAATTCTATCGAAGCATTTTTAATTTGAATCGATTCAAGATCCCGAACCTAACAACTTTGGATCCAAGGGCCTTGTTAATCTTAGTTATCAATTTTTGATTCAAAGGTTTCTTTAGCCTATAGTTCAGTAGTTGAATACAGATAAAAATACATCAGTCTCAGATGTTATCATCAAAGATGAGATGGTATGGGCACAAGAAACCCCATTAGTTCGTCGAGTGATTTACGAATTGATACTAGTTCTCCAAGTCATTTATCAATGCAGCGTTGAAAAAGAAAACCTACGGCCAACGTGTATGTTTACCTCCTACATCTCGAACCATGCTTTTTATGAGTAGACCTGAAGCTTCATCACTCAGCCTGATTATGAGCATGTACGTAATTGGGGAGAGCTTATGACTTGGAAAAGCTAGTATTAAGCGATGCTCCAATGTTGTATTTTTAATTAAGACCACGTGTGCGAATAAGATTACGCATATAGCTTACATAAATCTGTGGGCAAGTGTATATTAGATCTGGAGACAAAAGAGGCCTTGCAAAGGGCTATATATTAAAATGGATTGACGTCATGTCAGTTTTTTCCTTTAAACATTGGTATCCTAGCTTTCGAAGATATGGTGGCATCTTTTTTATCTTCTAAAAGTCACTTTTCGATTTTTTTTAGTCACTAATTTTTAAATAGAGTGTTTTTTAGGACGAAATCTATAAGTTGATTATAATACATATTGTAGTGATTTTATTTATATCAGCTAAAATTGCATGCGAATTTCTGTTACTCTGTACCATCTCTCATAAATAGCCTCAAAATCATAATCTATAGCTAAAACTCATAAGCTGAAGTCAAAAAGAAAAATACAAAGGTGCATTCAGAGACAGCTATAACCTACTTTGCAAACTATGCTTAGCAGCCAATTATTTATCGGAAAGACATGACGAAACGTTTTCCTTACTACAAACAACAAGGAACATCGTCGCAGAGTTGTCCCAGTACACACGATCTAGATCATCCAGAAAAAGACACAACGAATATGGTAAGCACCCATCGACATTCCTGTCACTCCCCAACTACTCCTGTGCTACAATCATTAACGAATCCATATAGTTTTTACGGGTTTAAAAGCTACTACCGTCGTATTAGTAGTACCAAATAGTGCATGTACCACCGATCCATCCAAACACAGTGCTCTGGAGCTTTTCACACAGTAATACAATGCTATGTACGTTGTTTGACAGTGACCATCACGATCTTACTCTCAGTGGTTTGACAGAGGAACAAATCAACGAACTCCTCGGAGAGAACACACGAAGCATGATTAGAAGATTAAAAAAAATGGAAGAGGACCGACCTGTGGCCCGTCAGCGAGAGCGTTGCGCTCGCTCGTTGTGCTTACTCAGTGAAAAATAGATACCTGTGCTCTTTGAAGCCTGATGTCTATGTAAAAAATTTCGAAGCATGTGTTAGAGAACGTAGATATGTGTGTGAGGTGGGGATGAGTTATGTATGGGTGGGTTTTTTTAGGTTTATGGTTTAAATATTTGAATTCTGATTATTCACGAGGGATAATACGCAGAAAAAAATAGTTATACGTGATTTTGGATAGTATAGCTAAACTCAGTATACTTTTAATTATAGTTTTTCTATTAATCCGTCTTAAAAAAATACACTGTTTAAAAGATGGTTATATAAACATAAGTTAATTTTAAGCTAAAAAGAATCTATGCGAAACACCTTAAAAAAGAAAAATAAAAAGGAAGGGGAGAAACAATTCTTTTGGTTTCTTCCCTCTCCGTTGTCGTATCAGAACCTGCCCCCCACCACCTCTCTCTCTCTCTCTCTCTCTCTCTCTCTTCCCATCTCGCTCTCTCTTCCTCTCTCATCGGCCATTTCGCCCCATGAAACCCCAAACCCTCGCCGGCTTCGCCGCCGCCGCTTAGCCGCCTCGCGCTCCTCTCGCCGGTGACTTCCCGCCCCCCGATCCAGCCGCCGCCGCCCCGCCCTGCTCGCCTACGCATCCGATCCCGCCGGAGCTCGCATCGCCGGATGACGATGAACGGGGCAGTCGTACCGGAGCCCGCGGCGGCCTCGCCCCAGGCGCCGCTCGATTGGAGGTTCTCGCAGGTGTTCGGCGAGCGCAGCGCCGGCGAGGAGGTCCAGGATGGTACCAATCGATCCCTTTGCGCACTCTCTTGTCGTGGGTTTTGGTTTGTTCGTGGCTGGTAGCTGCTGGATCTTAGTGGTTCTGTGCTCCGGAGCTGGGTACGAGACTAGGAGCTGTGAAGGGGTGCTGGTGATGTCATGGTTGGGGGCTTCCCGCTTAGATCGAGCCATGATTTTGCGGCGGTAGTGGTGGCTTCGGATGTGATGCGCCAAAGCTGGATGCTTTGGTATTGGGCCCTCCAGATCAGTGCTGTATCCTGTTGTCGATACTATTACGTAGGTAGTTTTGACTAGTAGATGTATAGCACTGTGCCATTCGGTGGTGCAGTTGAGGTCTTTCCATGGGTGACAGAAGGGTAGAATACGTCCTATAGGAGTCTAGATGAATGCCGTAGTTGAAATATATAGTATGTAATCACGGTTACGTATAAAGTTAGTGGTTGGTGTTGGCCTGAGAATACATGTTGTCGTGAAGTATATACAACAGGTATGATGGTGCGTTCATCTACTTCTCTAAGCTTGGTGATATGAAGTGAGGGCATGCACTAGAGCTTGTGTGCGACGCACACCTGTTGAATGCTGCATGGGATGTGGGTGCTAGCCAACAAATTGTTGTAATGCTAAGCAACCATGAAAAATGCCCAACATGGAATTTTGTGATTCACACGCTTTGACTCATCAATACTTTTTGGGATGCATGTTGCTGCTTTGTTAATGATGTGTCAAGTACACAATGGGTGTCCATCTGTCTAATAGCTGATGAAATATTCAGATAAATATGGGTATGTCTTCAAAGAAATGAAATAAATGTATTCCTTTTCATCTACAAATCAATAGTTGATTATTGTTCTTCTACCCCAATTTAAATGGGCTTGTTGCACAATCACTACATATGCACCTAAAAAAGTACTTTTGAGTAATAGAACCTGAAGATGTGCCCCGCAGATCTGTGTTGATCCAACTCGTATATGTGTTGCTTTGTTCTCCATTGCCAATTTCATCCGCATTTGATATTCATACTTGTGAACCACATGAGCCTTCTAATGCTTGCTGAGAGAAGTTTCAAGCTCTTTCTATTTTCTATTATGTTGGTTATCATAGACATAACCAAAGCATTTAGTTTGACACTATCAATTAATCTTGGTTAATGTTGAACCTCTGTTTCATTATCTTTTTGCTTTGCTGACTTAAACTTGTCATTAATCAATCTTCCACTTCCAAGTTACTCAAGGCTTGAAACTATTTGATGAAAACGGTGCTATTTGTGGTATCTTTTCCTCCAGTTATGGCTTAAGCTTTTAGCGCTTGTATGTATATGTGCATATCAGTAAACAAAATCATCAAGTACGGATGATTACCTGCTGTTACACATGTTTTCACCATTGCTTCTTGTATATTCAATAATAGACTGTCATGTATTATGGCTGCATACTAACATAAAATGTAATGTTTTTCTTTTTTTATTTGCAGTTGACATCATCTCAGCAATAGAGTTCAATAAATCAGGTCATCATCTTGCCACTGGGGACAGAGGGGGACGAGTTGTTTTGTTTGAAAGGACAGATGCCAAAGATGTATGTATACAGAACTGATTGTTGCGTCCTCAGTTTTTTTTTTTTTTGAAACTATACACCTGCTTCTTGGACTTGTTTACTGTGCTCTGATGGCTAAATATATTTCGTTTCTATTTTTGTTCTTCAGAATGCCTGTAGAAAGGAGGCTGAGAAAACTGATTATTCTGTCAGCAAGCATCCTGAATTTCGCTACAAAACCGAATTTCAAAGCCATGAACCAGAGGTATACTTCTATAAGAATTGCTAAGTGACAGTATTTGTTTTCTGAATTACTCATAATTTGACCAAGTGGTATTGTTTTGGAAATAGTTTGATTACCTTAAAAGCTTGGAAATTGAAGAGAAGATTAACAAGATAAAGTGGTGCCAAGCAGCAAACGGCGCATTGTTTCTTCTGTCCACAAATGACAAAACAATAAAGTTTTGGAAGGTACGCTTCATCAATCAACAATTATGGAAGTTTCCTCACCATCAATGATCTTTTTTTACTTGGTCTGTTTGGTGTACGTCTTTGACTGCTGCACATATGTATGCGCAACTCATTGACGATTTTGAATTTTCTGATGCTCAAAATTTACACATTTCTGCCCAAAGACTTTTGAATCACTTCATCTACACAGTCTTTTCTAGTTCTGTGTATTTGCTTTCATAAGTAAGATGCACCTGACAATAGTGTAGTCTTGTACTTATTCAAGCTATTGTTAACTTGAGGATTATTATGTGACTTGTAGGTGCAAGAAAAGAAGGTTAAAAAGGTATCTGAGATGAATTTGCACCCTTCAAATGCTCTTGCAAATGGTAGCCCTGCTGGCAGTACTGTGTGCTGTTCAAACTCATTTATCCCAAATGGTGGCATTTTAAAACCTGGTGGACTTCCTTTACTTCGCCTGCCTGTGGTAGTTGTACTCAACTCAAATTTTTTATTTATGCACTACAAGAAAAAATGTTGTAAATCTGTCACACACTATTATTGTGCTGATTCCTGTCAATCCTGTTGACCTGAACATGTATCTTAAATTGATTCCTGTTGTCTTATCTGTCTTTATATGCTCTAATTTCTTTTATTTTCTTGATTTGTTGCATTTACCCAACTTTACTGTACACCAGGTTACAAGCCAAGAAACAAGTCTTGCTGCGAGTTGCCGAAGAGTCTATGCTCATGCACATGACTACCATATAAACTCCGTTTCAAATAACAGGTCCTGTACATTACTCGCTTTTTTACAGTTAGTTGTATCATAGCTAATGTTTAAACTGCTTAGCTATTGAACGTGAGCATGGTTATTTTAGTTCTAAATTGAGTGCTTCCTGAAGAAAAGAAGCTTATTTGCTTTCACCTTACACATGATAACTATGCATTTAATATATCTATAACCAACCAAGCCACCTAACTTCCTAGCTACTGCATGTAATGCTAAATCTCCACCCCAGAATATGTCAAAATGGTTTGCCCTCTGAAGTACTGAAATGAAAATTTGAATATACCTTAGGCTCTCTGTGGTTGATAATCTCAGCAGTGTCACACTGTCACATATGCCATAATGCGCTTCAACTACTTCTCAAATTAGGGTAGTGAAAGTCTCACAAACTCATAAATACTGCCTAATATAGTAACATTGTTTTACAATTTTGTAAAGTTCACTTGCAAACCTTACAAAATCATGACCAATTCTACAGAACATAATTTTATTTTAGGCAAAGTTCTGCCAAGTCATTCCCCACAGTATATTTTGTGTAGTTGTATCATATTTTTGTCTGTGTTGAAAATTTTTATATGTAGAATGTTATGTGTGGTTTGAGCTGTATGCAAGCAGGCAAGTAGCTATAAGATTATACTTCAGATAATTTATGACACCATCTCCCACGTTCCATGTGTAGTCACTATATATTTTGCTGATGTGCACCTTATATACATTCAAGTTAGCTGTACCCTGTCCATGTTTATGTAGTGATGTATATTGTTTCCTGTTCTTTTCTCCACAGTGATGGCGAAACTTTCATATCAGCAGATGATTTGCGGATAAATCTTTGGAATTTGGAAATAAGCAATCAAAGTTTTAATATTATTGATGTTAAACCTACAAACATGGAGGATCTCACTGGTATAACTTCCAATTCTACAAACTCTCAGCTGTGCTGACTAGATGATATTTTATTTGGTATAGGTATAGGTGTGAGAATAAAAGCATTTACAACTTCAACTCCCATAGTGGGAAAAGGATACCTTTCTATACAGCTATAGCAAGCAAAGTAATGACTTATGATTCACTAATGGTCTAATCCTTTTGAAACATACTGAATATACATGTGTTTAGACAATGTTCCTGCATTATGATAACATTATTTCCTTGCATGCAAATAACACAATATTGAGCTAAAATTGGTTTTAGTAAAATAGATGTGTGGTCGTTAAATATGGGCTGTTACAGGTCTGTTCTAACTAACCTTTGTTGTTTTACCACATGTTTTAGAGGTGTCATCTGTTTGCATAACTTGTTTGCTGGTAGTTATGTTTTTATTATATGATGTGCAGAGGTGATAACATCCGCAGAATTCCACCCTACTCACTGTAACACATTGGTGTATAGTAGCTCAAAGGGCTCCATTCGACTTGTTGACCTGCGGCAATCAGCCCTTTGTGATACTCATTCCCAACTGTGAGCTTTCATTTGATACTTACTCTTTTCAATATTCAACATACTGTAATTAGAGGAACATCAGGATTCAGGAGGATATTGACTTGTCTTGAGTTGATTATCTTGAAGTTGGTGACTTGGTTCGTACTGTTTTTATAGCTATTCTTTTTTCCCCCTATAGCTTTGAACAGCATGAGGCCCCTGGTTCGAGGTCATTTTTTACTGAGATTATAGCCTCAATTTCAGACATAAAGTTTTCCAAGGATGGGAGACATATTCTGAGTCGTGACTATATGTCTCTGAAGGTCTGTACCTGTTACTTCTGTTATTGCTTTAAAATTCATAATTTGCAGTTGACTTGTTGACATCCCTTACGTTTTTCCTTACTAGTTTTTTCATCTGGGAAAGCTGCTGTTTTATACTATTAGGTGTTATCTGTCTGCATTAACAATAGCATTGCAAATATTTCTGTTTTGGGTGCTTTTCCATTATTACAATTTTTATCTGTTGTTACAGCTTTGGGATGTTAATATGGATTCTGGTCCAGTTGCCACGTTCCAGGTTCATGAGTATCTAAGGCCTAAGGTAATCTCTGCCATGTTAAGATGAATAACTGATGGTTTTTTGAGGACAATGAACAGAAAACTTTTTTTTTCTGAGTAACCCTGATTCATGTGTTGCTTTTCTGGAACTGCAGCTATGTGATTTATATGAAAATGACTCAATTTTTGACAAATTTGAGTGCTGTCAAAGCGGAGATGGATTGCGAGTAGCAACTGGTTCTTACAGGTAGTTTCATATGCTCATCTCAGTTGTGGACCTTGTGGTACAGATGGCTTTCCTTCATTGAACTAATTGTTAGTTAATTTGTGTTCCTTCAGCAATATTTTCCATGTGTTTGGCTGTGGTGCTAGTAGCAATGAGGCAACAACACTCGAAGCAACTCGAAACCCTACAAGGTATGCTTATTTTGAAAGAAATGTTGGAAGCAAAACCTGTTTATACTGTAGCAATTGATGCGTACATATAAAACAGCATATATTAACTGCCTTTTTTTTCTGCCTGTAAAATTGATTCGTGTAGTGTTTATCTATTGCATATATACTGTCCCATTCACTCAAAGTTAGTACTGCGGTACTAACCATCTCCTGATTCTGTTATTTGTTTTATGTGTGACACAGGAGGCAGCTCCAGAATCCCACGAGGCCTGCCAGATCTCTAAGCAGTTTGACAAGGGTTGTTAGACGAGGTTAGCTTCACGATGTAATACGTTAAGCTGTAGAAGCTTTTCATTCCAACTACTAATACGCTAAACCTTATGCAGGTGCAGAAAGCACTGGAATAGATGCCAATGGAAATTCCTACGACTTGACCACAAAATTGCTCCATTTGGCATGGCATCCTACCGAAAATTTAATTGCCTGTGCTGCGGCCAACAGCTTGTACATGTACTATGCATAAACAAGGGAAAGGGACAGGGCGACAGTATTTTTGGTAGCTGCTCCTGGTGAGAAGGGAAACATTTTACCCCTGGTCCAGAGTCCACGAGGAAGTGACTCGATCATTCCCGGGAAGCAGCTTGATTCTGATTTTTTTTTTTTTTGGGGAAAGGCCTGTCTTTCCCCTATAGGTTCATTTAGATTTAAAGATTAAGATTCTAGTTCAACATTTGGAAGGAACAAAAACTTTTGGGAATCTTTGGTAGATGACGATAAGGGGATGATGATCTTCCGTTGTATTCATGTTGGAATCATTGGCTTGTAACTTCAGGACAGGGGCGTTGATGCTTTTGATAATTTTATTTATCTTACAAAGTGATCTTTCTTTGTTATCATCATGTAGGGAAGCTTCTTTTCCTCCATTATGTCGGGGCAGTCGTCGTACTTTATGCAAAACCTTAGATCCAGCACTATCTGTTGTATGTACATTTTAATATCGACGCAATGCCTGGCCTCATGTTTTTTTGCGGTGATTTTGCAACTGGATCATGCTCCCGTTCTTCATTGTCACCTTTGTCATCACATTTCGTCACAGGGTGTTGGCCGCTGCTATGTATGTATGACTTGTGTACGGCTCTATTCTTTTAGGGTGTGGATGGATGATGGTTTTTTACTATATTTTTTTAGACTGCAGTTTTTGGTTGTGGCTAGTATATTTTATCTGTATTTTTTAAGATGGTGACGGACGATGAAACGCCGATACAAACGGAGCATAAGGTTTTGAGTTAGAAAAGCTGTTTGGAGAAACGATTCTGGGTGCCTTTGGTTGAGCTTTTGGGAGCTGCTTTTGCTTCCAAAAAGCCAAAAGCCAACCAAAGGGGTGGAAACCAGAAGCTGCTTTTTCAGAAGCAACTACTTTTGGGTAGTACAGTTTTGAAAGCAACTTGGATCCTGCTTTTGGCTTTTTGCTTTTTGAAATGGTGAAAATAGAGAGCTGTTTCACAGTTGTTTCAAGGAAAATAGAGATATGTTTCAAGGAAAATAGAGATAGGAGATAAGTTTTATACTTGTTTGAACCAAACAGCTTACAACTTTTCCACAGCCCACAACCTCTGAAGACTTTTCCATGACCCCTGACTCACAAAGAGCTTTTTTGAAGCCACAGCTCAACCAAACACACCCTCTGTCTTATTTGTTTTGACTTTTGAAGAATCTAAAACTAATAGCCACAAAAAAAAACAGAACCTGCTTGACATACCCATGCCTGATACAACGGCAACACTGCGCAATCTTTTTAGTAAATCGAACAAACAACAGGGCTAAGCGCTGGCCGTATTAGCTGTGCTTTGCTAATCTGCAGCCGGCTTGGCCTCTTGAGACCAGTTCATTCAGATGGGAAATCCTTCGTTGCATTGCTATGTGATCGTCATTTTGGAACATAGGGTGGTGGGGGGGGGGGGGGCTGGATTCTCATATACAATGTTTAAGTAGATGTTAGACGCTAGACGAGCGACAAGCTAGGGCCTAGCGTCTAAGCCGTCTAGACAGGGCCTAGGCGGCCGACTTTACTATGGTGTGCTGTAGGTGACGTTAAGACATATGTAATGTTTAGAGGAAGAATATTGGTACTTGGAATAACTTGTAATATTGTAAATTTGATAGATAATGATAGACACTTCATCACTTGATGTAAATGTTTCATGTAAACCACCCTGCTGTAAATTCTTGAATGTAGTTTTGGTTTGGTAGAATAAAAATGTATATGAAAGATAAATTGAGCATCTCACATCTTTTACTCTCAAAGTAGACCAATCTGCGTCATCCTGCATTATACAGAGAGAATATTTGTCCAATTATTACGTAGCCACATTAAATATATGCACGCACAACAGAAATCAATAGAGCCTATAAGCATATTACCAAAATATTCTACCTTCAATATTCCACCCACCATCCTTCATATTTTTTTTGCCTCTTAGGTGGTACACCGGATCACCAGTCAGTGTGTACAACCGGCTCTTAAAAACAATGGGTGGTTAGCTGGTGTCAATCTCTATGCCTAGAGAGACCTTCTTTTGCCTGCTAATCACAAAAGATTGGTTCTGGTGACCACTTCAGACGCAAGCTCAGCTTCCCAGTCTTGCCTCCCTCCAAGTTGAAGATATCCTTGTAATCTTGTTCGATCAAAACCTTCATCAAAGTTAGGATGCACTATCCGATGTAATCCTACAAAAAAAACATAGGCAACATTTACCACAGCACAAACATCTCGCAGTTGAAAAGCTACTCAGCCAATAATGAGATTAAAACTTCAATAGGACTTACTCTACGAAAAGTGTCATGATCATATACTTCTAGCATAAGCATATCATGTAACTATGTAAGCCATCTTCAACAATGAAGTCAAAAGTTTGGTTTCAAACTAGGCTCTAATAAGATTAAAACTTCAATAGGACTTACTCTACGAAAAGTGTTACGATGATATGCTTCTAGCATAAGCATATCATGTAACTATGTAAAGCCATCTTCAACAACGAAGTCAAAAGTTTGGTTTCAAACTAGATTCAAGCTTTCATTCATAGCCTGTGGTTAGCCACATGATAGGATCAGTAAAGATGTGCTTCCACATAATAATTTCTGATTGTAATATCTCAAGTATTTTGCCTCCTACTAATACCATCATAAACAAAATCAAACACATTATATAACAATAAAGACATGCTTCCACAGAACAATTTCTGATTGTAACACCTCAAGTATTTTGCTTCCTACTAATCCAATTGTAAACAAAATCAAACACATTATATAACAAATTGCAGGTCAGCATTCTGAAGCTACTTAAAATTTAACCGTGTGTTCAAACAAAGGTAGTATGATATTAGACTTGTTAAAAGATATCCATGCATCGATAATTTGTACATATCTGATAAAGAGTTTACCCTTGTCTTGTACCTTGTTTTTGTTTACTTGAGAGAAAGTATGACATATGGGTTAGACTTTCCATTCATATTCATTGCTGGCAGATCTTCAGCAGATATCACAACCACTTTGCCGGGTTGCAGATCCTTCAGCCTAACTTGAACACAACCAATTAATTTAGATTCCTGAATACCATCATCATCATAAACCTTCAATGTAGGATGCTCATGATCAATGTCCTATTGCATGAAAGATCTCACAAGCTATCTGTTCTGAACAATTATATGGATTAAAGGGCTAGTTCATGAAAGAATGAAAGAAATGGCTGAAAGACAATAAGACATAGTCACATAGATTAAATAAAAGTATAAAACAAGTTCACAACCACAAGTGACAAGTTACAAGTAAGATAGCAAAATAGTTCTTAAAGAAATTTCAACAAGATAGCAAACATAGATCAATCTTCATCCACTTGTCTGTAATCCTTTGACGGAATCACTTTATCTTGATTAGATTTGAACTCAACATCCTCAAGTTCCTCACTCACCTCCTATTCCTCTTTGCTTTTGGATTCGAAATCATCCTCATGAAGTTCTCTCACTCTTGTACTCTTACGAGGTTGTGCGGCTTTATTAGCCCTACTTGCTTCTTCAATGAGTTTTCATGAAAACCTCATCTCGGGGTCAACCTTCTTATCCCTGCCTTCAATTACCCATCCTTGAGCAAAAGAAGAGTGTGAAGCTAAAAGGACATCTATGTTATTTGATTTGCTCATCTCTTTTTTTGTTCAAAAGTCTTACGTTGAATTGAACATAGACAAAATTGTTGAGATGATGAGTATCTAGCTTATTTTTCTTCTTTACATGTATCTACGAGTTGCAAAATGAAGGTTAGTTAAACTTAAATACTTAGATTGTAGTAGTGACCTAAGAGATGAGACTTGAGACTTGAGAGTTGGTGAGTTACCATATCAAAGGTGCTCTAATTTCTTTCATATCTGGATAAATTTGAGGTCAAGGAAATGATTTTTATGGCCAATCTTTGTAAGTAAGGAACATGACACCCATACTTAGACTACCAATTGGCTACATAATAGGAAGCAAAAAATATTAGTAATAGACAAAAGGCAATTTGCATGCATTTATTCATTTAATTTGAGAAGTAAGAACAAGTTTACCGGGAATAAAATCAAAATTTTGATATCCAAGTCGTGCGGGAGTTTTCCCAAAGGTCTCCCTTTTTCCTTGAAAATGTCGAAGTTGACATTGAGCACTTGATCCGTTGCTTTGTCATCACCATGATAAAAGATTTCGACACATTCAATGAACCCATCCATTATAGTTTGTTCCAAAAAGATTGATCGATCACGATAACTATAATATGATTCAATAGATATGTCATCAAGTGCAATAGAGAATCAAGCCTTTTCTTCATCTTTCCATCAATTATTTCAATTACTAATTTTTAGTTACTCTCTAAATTGTTCAAAAACTCTTTAATTTCCTTCTGGACTTGTAGAATTTTCCCATAAAGAAAGGCTACAGATGGACTATCTCCATCAGCCATGCGAAGAACTTTGACCAATGGCTTAAAAACCTTTAAGAAAAATAAGAAATGCGAAATACAACCATTATCAGATAGTAAATAGTATACAATAGAAGTATAAAAAATATGAAATAACAAGGTGTCAAAGTAGGCTATACCTTCAAAATATTGCTCACACTATTCCAAAAGGACCTACTAATGAGCGTCCTCGGTGCCGCGATGCCTTTGCCTTTTTTAGTGTGAGTGGATTCTTTCCATTCCTTACTTCGCACCATCACCCTTAGTTCAAACGCACCATTACCCTTAGTTCAACCTTTATCTCAATTAAATTTTGCAAAGTAAGCAAGGCCGAAGCAGATCTAGTCACTCTTAGCATTATTATATCTCTCCTTTTTGTGTGTCTCCTAATCAAGGCCAATGTCTTGTGGTATGAATGAATAAAAATGGTAAATAGTTTTGCTTGATCAAGTGTCTTCTTATATTTTGCCATGATACCAATTCCTTGAAGCATCAAGTTTATGGTGTGAGTTGCACATGAGCTACAAAAGATAGTTGGTGTTGGATTCGGATTTTACAATCCAGAATCCTCTGTGATTCCACCGCACTATTCCTTGGATCAGTAGATAGTGTTCATAGATATATTACTAAACATCAAATACATATCTTATGAAAGCGTAACTAATACAATAATAAACTTACACATAGACTGATCACGCGAAACCATTTAAGAGCAGCAGCAAAAACAAAATCTTTACAAAGGTGGGACCTTCAGGACACGCTCACAGGTAGCCAGCTAGGGTTCACGACCTAGTCCTTGGCCTCATCGTCTTCCAGTCTTATTAATACCCTTATATGATCATAGGGTTTGAATTTCTCCTTCAGGCTTACTAGGCAACACAAATTAATTTTCGTTCCACCCATAAGATTTTTGAAATATAACTATATCGATGTATGTTTCCATGCCCACCTATGACTGTAGGCACAATTGTTTGAACAATTTTCACTCTATACTTTACCCACAAGATATGATTATCTCATAATATTAACCATTACATGCTTTTATAGGTGTGCGATTGCGTAATCATAACAAGACCTTTACAATGCATCTCCCCAGTGTAACCAAACCCACTAAGGTTTCACTTCTGTAGGATCCGACCATCCCACAAAAAGCCCTTTCTCGCGCCGTCACGACAAAGGCGGGGATGTGATCATCTATCCCTTTACATATGTTCACACCTATGCACAACCCACTATGTCAATGTAAATTAGTTAGCTAGATCTACACTTTGCCAACTTGTGATTGTACTATTTTACACTAGGAGGTCATCACAAGATTCAGTCCTTAGGGTTATCTGGGTGGTTCTACCATAATCCAATATTCTCGTGCATCCACTGCACCACACCCCCATACCATCTACCTAGACATTTTAGCAAGTTGGGGCTTTGGGGAAAGTAAAATAATCCAGTTTCAACATACTAATCACTTCTCACTCGTGATTGCTCAAACCAAGTTTTCATGTTTGAAATGATGCTAGGGCAAATTACTGCACCCGCGTACCTAAGCAAGACGCTTAGATACAGACTTATCACTAGTATGTTTACCATTATTCCTAAGGTGACAAGGTTTTATATCCAAAGCCAAAGAGTGGGATATAATTGAGCAATTATCCATAGTGAATTAGCTATGGACTAATGCGAATATAATTTGCATAATAAATTAAAGCATGCATTTTGATATTTGCAAATAAAATAACTTGCATTCAAAAGGTAGGTGCAATATGATCAAAGTGATAACTTGTCTTGCTCAATTTACCACGGTCTTGATCTTACTCAGAGTCTTCTCAATTGATCATCTTATAGCCTTGGTCTTCGCCTCTAGTTGACTTTTGTTCTGGTTTGAACATTTGATTATTTGAGACTCTAAATTCTAATTACGCGCTAAATAACTGAATCCAAATAAATTCAAATAACTCTAAATTCTAAATAAATTTAAATGAATTCAATTAAGTTTTATTATTTAAGTTGGTAATTGGAGGCAAAGTTTAGTGAAAGCGAGTTAATAGACGAAATCAATGAGGTTTGAGTAAAATGGGAAACAATAGAGAGGAATTTTACTGAGATGGATGCCAAGACAGGTTCAACGATAGAGAATATTCATGGGAATATTTTGCTCTGAGTTCGAAGAAGGCCAAGCGTAGCTAAGTGTGGAATAACACGGGTTGATCTTTTAATTTAATATCTTCTTTTACAATTTTATATTTATTAAGAAAGTTTCATGAGTCAGGTTAGACTTATGAACAGATACAAGAGTTGTCTAAAGGTGTTGGGTATTATTTGTCGAGTGTTATCTTTTAGAATTAGGGCATGAGTTCCACTCGCGATGAGTACGACTTAGCTTGTTGAGTTATCTCTAGAGTTCGTATTTGTGGCATTTCATGATGTGATATTTTATGAGGTTTTTAATTGTCAATTAATTGAATGATTAGCTAACTAATTCATTTAAGCATGGGATTATTCAATTATACAATTGATACTTAGCTTGACATACTCAAGACAATGATAGGTATTTTTACATACCCTTACTTATAATATTCTGAGTGAGTCTTTGAATCATTTTAAGGCTAATGAATCCCCTTTTATTTGAAAAATTACAGCCCAACATTATTATATGATTTTATTGTAACTTGATATGTGCATGATTTAAATGATGGTCGAGCTTTATGTTATAAACCCATCTCCATTTTCTATTTCGATGGTTTAACTAAAATTATACTTTGTCTTCTCCCATTTGATTTTGATATGTTAGCCATATTTTATGGCCCTTTATAGAATCATCATTACCTTATTATTTCATGTGTGAATTTGCTTAACAATTTAAGTCCAGAGGGTCTATCTAGGAA
This sequence comes from Dendrocalamus sinicus, assembly GCA_036346575.1. Lineage (NCBI taxonomy): Eukaryota > Viridiplantae > Streptophyta > Magnoliopsida > Poales > Poaceae > Dendrocalamus > Dendrocalamus sinicus. The sequence continues at coordinate 26,832,073 of CM070643.1, read as the reverse complement.
TTATCCCATAATGATGCTTCTATTTAAAATCTAGGTCTATCTAGGAATTATCCCATAATGATGCTTCTATTTAAATTTTTTTTATTTAAAGATGTTCTTTGGATTAAGTACCATTGACATTTTATGTACCTTCAGCTATTATCTATCATAGTTTTAATTTTAACTAAAACCTATTTATGTGAGTCTTAGCTTGATATATGCATTATATTTCAATATCATTATTAACAAAATGTACCACTAAGATTTAATTAGTTGTGGCATGTTAATGATAGTGATTATATTTTTAATAGGGCATATGGTGAACATAAGAATCTCCTAAAATAGTTATTGGTGGGCTTTATATATCCTCCGTCTTTATCTAACTATTTTTAATTTAGTTGGACACTCCAACTCAAATACTATTAATATTTTAATTCATTCATGCACCCTAGCTGACCACTATTTATCCTAAGCATCCTTGGTTATTAATCACAGTCACAAAACTACACTTTAACATTCTTCACTTTAACACATATTTTAATTCATGGGCGAAGCTATATTGGCTAAATATCTTATTCTTGACTCCAATGTCGTCTTAGTTAGGATTCTTACAATATTTGGGCACATATACATGATAGTGTATTTTGTTTAAGGTAGACATTAATGACCCACTGATTATTTTGTAGACTTATTTCATTATATGCAGGGCAAAATTTTAATTTAAATCATGGGTTTATAGTTTAAATATTAGTAACCCAACATTATTTTGAATTACCTCAATTATTGAAGTGCTATTTGAATGAAATGTGCTTCACAATTTGAGACAAGGAATTAGTTTAATTATTTTTACATAGCTTGTCTTTACATTCATTATTCTCATAGAATAATTGGTTTGCAAATTTCTGATGGTATGCAATTTACAACGATTTATTCTTTGAGTAATTTAAATTTACATAAATTCTTATTCTGATTCCCATAATTTAATTTTGTTCTTACACTATCTTAATTTAAATCCTAATCAATTTTCTGGGCTTCCTTGATTTATTTCATAAATATTTCCTTATGGAAGTGGGCCAAAAGAAAACAAATAAAAAATGGTGGGAAGGGGACTCAAACCTAGGACCTCACCACTAGAGCTTGCCTTTGCTGACTACGTGGGCAATTGCCCATTTGTTGTCTAGGGGGAGGAAAGCAAATAAAGAGACAAGGCAGCCTGGGCCAAAATAGAGTGCTGGTGGCGCTAGGGCTGGGTCGAGAGGATGTCAGTGATGGGAGGCCGGATGGGCGATGGGGAGCTATGAAATGGGTTCTTGGGGAGGCGTGGAGGCCACGGGTGGCAATATCACAGACCGGGCGGCACCGGTACAGGTGGATAGCGGCTTGGAGCAGTCAGCAGTGAGGTATGCATGTGAAGCGATGGCGCTAGAGTGGGAGGGGAAAGGAGGGGAGCATGGGCACCCATGGGGGTGGAGTGAAGCTTACCAAGTGGTTGGCTGAGCCAGAGAGGGTTCGTGATGGGCTAGCATCATGTGCAGACGGCGACGCGGGTAGCGTCATGGTGCCGACGACATTGGAAAGGCAAGAGCACAAAATAGAGGTGGGAGGGGGAAGGGGGAGGTAGGAGCATGCTTAGGCTCGGAGGAATTGGGGAGGAAGCTCACGGGGATGAGCAATGGTGGTGGTGGTGGCTTTCAGCCGGACATGGGGAATGAGGTGGCGTGGTGAGGTCTAGGGGTACAATCACCAAATTGGTTAGGGGAACACGGAATTGGACGGGTGGAACATACTGTGACGTGAACACTTTTTGAAGAGGCTAGCCGGAGCGGCCGGACATGGCATGAGGCACAGCGACCAGCACAAGGGCATGAGCCGACTGGGCGCGACCTAGCTGGGAGGAGAAGAAGGGGTGGTGTAATGGGGGGAGGGGAGACATGGAAGGGCTTGGCCAGTTTTTATAGGGGGTGAGCATGGTGTTTCGCTGTTGCACAATAGGGCAAGATAGGGGGCACGGTCAGCACATAGGGCAGCGTGTGAGGCTAAGGATGGCACCATGCAGGATTGGGCATTGGCGTGGCAAAATGGCAGGAGCAGGGCATGGCGGGGACATGGCGAGGCAACGTAGTGTTGGTTGTTGGGAATGTGGACGCAAGCAGGCGCATGCCCAGCATGGCGCCAGTGCGCAGTACACGGACGAGCGCAGTTAGGCTCGTGCTGCTTAGGCGCGTCGGCATAGCTCAAGGTGCATGGCTTAGCATGAGTGCACAGGGTGTGGTGCAGGCAAGGCCTGCTTGGGCATTCTAGCACGGTGCAGCATGGGCACGGCTTTAGGCCTGGTTAAGAGCACGCCAGGAGCAAGGAAGGGAAAGAGAGAAAGAACGAGAAAGGGATTGGCTGACTGGTGGGCCTGAAAGAAAGAAGAGTTAACCAAAATAAGAGGACTAGCCTAATTGGAAGTTTTGGGGAACTAAATTTCATATTTTCTCTTGTCAATCATTTGAAGAAAATGACATTTTAAAGTTAACTTTCAAATTAATTTTTTAGTCCAAGATTTTTGTCTTTCGATTTTTAGTTTTGGTTTGAAATGTAACTCCCAATTTGAATTTCCCGCTTCAACATTTTAAATCATGAATAATTTGATGCTTTAATGTTATTTTCTTCTTAGACTATATTTTAACTCCAATAATTCCTTTTATCAGATCTTTGAATCGGGCTTAGATTTAATGAGTTGGACTTGAATTGAGTCCTCGGTCATTGAACTAATTTTCCATTGTTTCCATTTTTTCCATATTTTTTGCTATTATGATGTTTAGTTGCATTTGGGATTTATTTCCTGTTATTAGTTTTCATAGCACAAAACTCGAAAAAACCCAAATAGTGTTTCAGCAAAAATTTAAATGTCAACATGATGCAATAAAAGTTTTAAAATTTTCACAATTTTAAATGTCTAAAATTTTAGTATGTTATAGTTGGCCTTTTGGTCCTCAACAATTCCTTTGCTCTTATGTTGTTGAAAGCATTATCCATCACTACTTGCACAATATTTTGTGGACCTATTTTTTTCAATACAAGCATCCACATACTCTAAGATGTACTCTCTTGTGTGTGTATCTTCTAAAGCCTCCTTTGATTCTAGGAAACATGTCCCCAATTGTCGGAACCTGGAGTAACGACTCCTAGATCCTCTGTGTAAATCGCACTAGTCCAGGATCAGCTAGTGCACACAGTAACAACAAAGATAAATACAAAGCACAAATGACTTAATATATTAAATAAAAAGTACGACCTTATGGCCAAGTCTTACATCAACGCTCATTGGCAAAATAAATAAAGCAAATAACTGCGGAAGCAAACTGATAAAAGCGAAGCTCAAACCTGTCCACAGGCAAACGACAGTAAGACGCGGCCTATTCATCCAGATCTTCACCGTAGTCGATGACATCTTCCTCTGTATGGAGATAGCAAGATGAGTACAAACTTGTACTCCGCAAGTCACACGGAAAAATGCAACATAATGATAAAGGCTTCAATGGAAGGCTTATAGGGTTAGTTTGCATAAAATAACATCTAAGGAAATACAGTAAATAGATTAAAAACGCTGAATTTAATACAGTAAGTAAAAACATAACTTGTAATTAAAAATAATACCGTCAGTGCAGGCTCCGACCAAACACCAACCTATTATCCACAGGCATCCCACCCGGACCATCTTTTCCAAAAGTTCACGTATGGATTCCATCCATCCACACGCTTTCACTGCGCAACTCTGATGGATTCCATCCATCCACCAGGTTTTAATCTCTCCCGTATTCCATCCATCTGCAAGGTTTTCATATCTCGTGGATTCTATTCATCCACAAGGTTTTCGAAAATATTTTTGAAAAAACAAAATCTAATCCATGAAAAACTTTTACTCAGCATGCCCATGACCATGGGCACGGCTATCCAGGATAGATTATACGCTCTGCAGAGGTTGTACAGCTTTACCCACAAGACACGATCATCCCTTTGTACCACTAGATTACACACTTCCTTAGGTGTGCGGTGGGGAGTCGTGACAAGGCCTTTACAATGCAAAGCCTTCAACCTAGCCAAGCCAACTCTAAGGTTTCACCCCAGTAAGGAATCCACCAGACCGGGACCCCCTCTTGAGCCTGAGTGAGACTTCTCATAGCTACAACCACGCTCACCCAAGTGGGACTTCGCATGGCACCAACCACGCCCACTTTCAACCTACGACTTGACTCAGATTGGGACTTTGCAAATTATTCAGCCAGGGCTATCCCATACCAGCCATGTGGTAGTACGTTAGGGCTTTGCAACAGTAGCTCACAGACCGGTCCTTAATCTGACTTAGGCCCAACCACATACCCCTGTGCACGACAGTCAACCACTGCGGCTCCGACCAACAGGGCATGCCTGCACCCACCAATCTAACCAGGGAGATTGGATCATATACCCTCCCTTTAGTTGGGAAATTGAGGATTTACCCTCCACATCTCAATGACACGTGGGGTCATCATAAGTCACTGACACGTGGGCCAAGAGGGTAAATCCTCAATTTCCATCTAAATGGAGGGTATATGATCAATTGCCAGATCTAACCAATTACCTAAGTCTAAACCAGTTTTTATATTTTGTTTTCAAAATATTTCATAAACCTCCTTGACTCACCAAAGTCAAGAGTATATTCAAATAGCTTATCATTTTATGTGAAAAAGTCGTCATTTTATGTGAAAAGGTATCCCAAAACATATTATGTCTAAGCAGGTCTAAGCATTTGATTTAATATTCTCTAGCCAATACTAGAGTACTAAGTAGAGTTTGATCTAGGGTGACATGGTATAAGGAATTCAATAACAATGGAGGAATTAACAAGTAGGCAGTAACTAAATTTAAAACTGAATTGAAATACGTTGAATAAAAGTATGCATGCAATATAATTTAAATCAACATAATTTTATTTTGAAAACTGGGATCAACATGATCAAGGAGTGTGACTTGCATTGCTCTTCAACTTGGTTCAAACCTTCGTCGTCGAATTTTCCCAAATCGTCGAAGCCTACACGTGAAAATACCCCTCCAAATTCAAATAGATTCAAAATAAGTTCAAATTGACTTCAAAAATTTTAATTGAGGCTAGAAATGGATAGAGGGAAATTTTTGATGAATTTAGAAATTTGAATGGGCTAAATCAGAGTTAGGACGAAGAAGAACGGGTTCCGGGAAATTTAAAATCAGAGAAAAATAAAAACTGGATTTTTGGGAATTATTTTTCTAAAGAAAAATCTGAATTATTGCGTCAGCAGGGAATTTTTATTCGGCTGGATTTATTTTTCAACGGGAAAAAGGATTAATGACGCCAACATTGCGTCAGCCAGGGGTGAGCCGACACTGACAGCGGGCCCTGGTCCATGGACCAGGTTCACGGATAGGGGAGGCGCTGAGGTGGCGGGGTTGCGCTGACCGGGCGAGGAGGCGCCGCATCAGCTGCCACGCAGGCGCGGCCGTGTTGACGTGGCCGGCCGGCCGGAGGGCGCACTGAAACGATGGCGGCGATGGTGCTCCGGTGACCGGCGGCGAGCGGCGGTGGGTGGAACCGAGAGGGGAGGAGAAGGGGAATCCGGGGGTGGACTTGGACATTACCAGAGATGGCCGGAATTGGTCGACGGCGAGGGCAAGCGGCGGCGTGGCTCGGGCCTCACGCGGCGGCGGTGCTCCGGCGGCGAGGAGGGGCGGTCGAGGGGTGGCCGAGGTTGGGGACCGCTCAAGGAGGCTCAGGGTGGCGTCAGCTGGGCTCGAAGGTGACGGGGGCGACCGGGATTCCTCACCGGAGGTAAGGGACGGCGGTGGCAAGGGCGCACGGCGTCGGCGCGTTAGGGTGCCGGAGAGGGGGAATGGAGGGCGGCGGGAGGTGGAGTGGGAGGAGGTGGAGCCGGTAGGGGTATTTATAGGGGGCGGAGGGGCGTAGGCCAGCGGGAATTTCTCGCCGGCGGTTGGTGGGGCGGCGGTGGTTGGGGAACGTGGGCGCGGGCGCGAGAGGGTGGCGCGGGTCATGCGGGGAGTGGGGAGGTGGGGCGCGGGTCATGTGGAGGAGGTGGCGCACGTGTGAGAGAGGGAAGAAGCGGCCGGGAGGTGCGGGAGCGGTGCAACGACCGGCGGCGGCGGGAGGGAGGAGGAGACCGCGGGGGAGACGAGCCTGACAGGCGGGCCCGCCCTATCAGTAGGCTGAGAGGGGGAAGGGGCGGGCGGTAGGGATGGCGGCACGTGGCGCTGGGTGGATCGGGCGGCCGAAATGGAAGGGCGGGGCGGACGGGTGGATGGGAGTGAGGGGGCGATGTGGCGCGGATCGGGCCGACCAGGTGGCAAGCAGGGAAGGGGGCTAGGCGAGATCGGGCGGGGCGCGTGGGTTGATCCCGGCCGTCCATGTGGAGGCCGGAGGGGAGGAGAGGGTTTTTATTTTCGGATTTTTGTTTTTGAACTTCAGAAAACCTTAGAAAATTCATTAAGCCTCAGAAAAATACGAAAGTAACTCCAAAAATTCCAGAAAAATACACAGAAGCTCCTGAAGACATTTTGGATTTAATAAAAATATTTTCAACTAATGTTGGTATTTAATTTTCATACTTAAAGTACTTTTTAATTTCAAAAGTAGATTTTAAACTCCTGAAATCTCAGAAAAACCAAATAAAATCCAAATAACTAGAAATAATTAATTTAAATTAAGATTCTTATGGAAAATCAAAACATCATTTTATTTAATAATATTTCTTGGTTTTTCACTTAAAATATTTTTTAAATCCAGCTTTTTCAAAAAACAGAAATCCAGGGAAAAACTAAATTTAAAATTTAGGCACAAAAATACTTATTTTAATTTAAAGTTTTGTTTTAATCAATTTTTATTATTTATTTATTTATTTTTATTTTCATAAAAAAACCTGGGCTGTTACACCAATGAACAATACGCACATAAGTTCATCATGCTCCTCCTTTGATTGGTCCAAACATCGGCCATGATAGAGCACTCAGTCATGATTCTCTCTTCCTCATGTGCCTTCAACAAACCACTTATTCTTGCCATCTCCTTCTTTAACAATGACTCTCAATATTCATATTGAGAAGGACTTAAGAATTCCAAGCCAAATCGACCAATGGCTTCCATCATTTACTTGAATTCATCATTGCTTATGGTATTGAGTGGTACACCTAAAGAGTAAAAATGGAAACATGGTACAAGGTTAATACATATATGAATTAATGGCAAATGCATATCGAGATATCAAGTTATCAACAAGTTCACTATGTATGTTGCAAGCTATACCGGATACGTAAAGCCATCTCACCACATATTGTTTCACCTTGTGAAGCCTCTCCTTCCAAATTGCCTCTGTAATCTTTTGTTTCTCCTTAAGCTCTTGAGTGCTAAAACTGATACCTTAAGGATCAATTAGATTGACAAACTTAGCCATAGGGCCTAAATTTTGAGGTGTCGATCCTCCAATCTCTTCGTGCCCTTCATCATCCTCACCATCACCTAGAGTGATCATATCATCCCTAACCTCATCCTCATATGCTTTCTTGTCCCTTTTCTTGTTCCTTGCCTCCGTAATAGAGTTTTGACACTTCTCTTGGTCTTCCTCTATGGATTTGGGGCATTTGGAAGCATTCCCACTAATATGTGTAATATATTGTTTGATCCTATAGATCCCACCAGTAACAATTTTATCATATAAAATGCATTTCACCTTATCCAAGTTGTTTGGATTCACCAACGCATCAAATTCCCACCCTACATCACCTGACTTCCTCTTAAGGCTATCTTCGGTGGTGCTCACCTTTGGCGCTGGCGCAACAGACGACATCCTACATAGCATAAAGAAGCATGAGCATTGTTGCAAACTGTTATTCTGTGTCATTCATAATAAAGATGCCAAGCCCAAAGTATAACTGATAATGCAGAGGTTGTTGCAATAAGAGTACAATAGTGCAGACATTACCAAAAAGAATGTCATGTTTACATAAAGTGTTCTTAATCATATGAAATAAGCACTAGTGAAAAGACTACTGTGAATTCAATAGGTTCAAGAACTAAGAATAGAAATTCTAGAACAAGGATCACTAATATAGAAAAGTTTACAGGCAGTATGTCTTGAAAAGTCAAGTTTGCACAATTATGGAAAGACCATGTTATTAGAAAGGAAGGATTGAAAATGGAGCATGTTAGGATAAAATGCAGAGCATTTCTGCTACAGTGCAAAATTAAGCAGCAATGTCTCCTCTGCATGCCCTCGGACCTCCCCAGTCGGCCAGTCACCTCCCCTCCCTGGCTCCCCCTCGACGACGTGTCAGTGCCTCCCAATCTCCCTCATCCCTAGTGATGGTGTGCAGGAAGTCGGGTCCTCATCTCCACCACCGCTGGTAGAGGAGAAGAGGGGGCAGGGGAGGGAGAGCTCGAGAAGATTGGCATAGCCACACCGTACAGGAGACGGCAGAGGGAGAAGCGTCAGACTAGGGAGGGGAGGAACTCAACTCGGTTGCGGTGCAATCAAATCCGGCAAAGTGAAGGGTGAATGGCGATCAGCGACGTGTTGGAAAGCTTCGAGGCGAAGGCGGCGTGAAGTGAAAATGTACCCGTTTGATCGCTCGGTACTCTTTGCAACCCTAGTGGCTCTGTTGTGAAGTGTTGCGTTTCCATTCCTCTCTTTATCTCCCCGGTTACTGCCGCCTAGCACCTATGCACCACCTCGACGGCTGCCCAGAGCGCCTTCTAGATCACTGCCCATATAAAATATAGGAATGAGCTTAAAACTTCCTACAGGATTATTTCATTTTCTCCATTTTTTTTTGAGGTTTCTAAACATTATTATCTCAAGAATTCCTACAAGAAGTCCAATGCACAATCTCTGTCTCTCCTCTTATGTCTTCCAAGAACACTTCTTTTAAAATCTCCTGCATTTTTTCTATGGAGTATCCAATTTTCACTGGATGTAACATTTAGTTCCTACGTTTTTCCTATTGTTCATTTCAAACGAGCCCTCATACTTGATACTAAGGACTCTTTCAAAAGTGTTGTAGCTTTACACTGAAATGATACTATAGTGGTTGTTAAATTTTTTTAAGGTATTCAATTAAAGACAAATAAGTAAAAATAGAAAAAATGAAACCACTGTTATATCTCTATGAATAATGCAAAGAAAAAAGAAAAATAATAAAAAACCATGTTAAAAAATTAATACATTTTAAACAGCTCTTGATTTCTAACCATAAACTAAAGCTGTCGAGGCTTAACTCTTCCTAAAATGAAGGGCACGGAATTAAAGTGACACATTCGTGCAAGCTCCGGAGTTAAATAAGCAGCTCACAAATTCATGGAATTAAAGTGATACACCTTTATACGAGCCTTAAGGCATATGGTGTACTACTGTACTTTATTTTTTTTAGAGAAATATGATCACTTTCCTCCTGACAAATTTTTTTTCGAAAAGCCTCACTTTTTGCTAGCAACATATGATAGCCCAAGTATCTCGCTGGGCCTTCAGCGAAGCTCAGGCCCAACCCAGCCAGTCGTCCCCACGAACCCCATTTCAGCTACTGACCACCGGGCCCCAGTGCTCAGTGTAATACCGTCCCCTCCCTCCCGTCCTCAAACCCCCGGCAGCCAAACCCAAACCCCTCGACCGCTTCGCTTCTCCCCGAAACCCCACTCCTCCCGTCGTCCTGTCCAAACCTAGGGTTAGGGTTTCAGCCCCAACGGCGCGTCTCCCGCTGCAATTTGAACGAATCCTCCTCCCCCGCGCGCCTGCCATGGCCGCCGGCTCTATCGTGGTGGACTTCCCCTCCATGGGCGCCGCCTGCTGCTTCCCCAGCCTTGAGTCCCTCCTCCGCGACTCCGCCTCCCGCTTCCTCGCCGCCGTCTCCGCCGCCCCCGACCCGGACCTCACCAACTTCCGCTCCCTCTTCTCCCGCGTCCTCAACACCTACCCGGACCCGCCCCTCGAGGCTGTCTGGTTCTTCTCCGCGCTATCCTTCCACGACGCCCCCGACGACCTCCGCTCCCTCCTCCACCTCCTCTCCGCCTTCACCGCCTCATCTCCCGCCGCCGCCAAGCCGCTCGCGCTCCTCGCCCCCGTCGTTTCCGAGCTCTTCCACTCCGCCAAGCCCCGCAGGGAGACGGAGGCCCTCGTCGAGGCCGTCCTCAGCTGCATCAGCATCTGCAGCAGCCGCCCCGCCGCCGCGTCCGGCGGTGGGGTCGACGCCGACTCCGGGAGGCTGCTGCCGGGGTTCGGGGAGCTGGTCAAGGTGTGGAGCGTGCGCCATTCGAGGGACCGGTGTCCGTTCCAGGTGTTGTTCCCGCTGGTCGGGGAGGAGGCCCAGCAGGAGCTCATGAAGGAGGGTTGCGGCGTCGCCTACCTAGCCGGCGTAGTGGTGGCTGAGGCGTTCCTGCTCAGGCTCTGCCTCAAGGTGCAGGGTTCCTCAGGGGTGCCACGCACCGAGCTGCAGAAGGAGCTCAGGATCTGGGCCGTCAGCTCCATCTCGGTCTTCCAGAACCAGCAATTCTTCGGTGAGTGGATGCTGGCCCTTTTTCTTATTGTTCCTCTTAGCTTCAGGTGTAGTGACTCAGATTGCGATCGCCTTTTTGCTTGCAGGGGTCCTGCTGAACATGCTTGTGAACCCTCCGCTGCCAGTTTATTCACTATTGGTATGTGTTTCTTGACTCATGAGCGATTTGGGGATATAGTGGTTGTAGTGTATGTTTAGGCTAGCAACCTTGTAGTAGTATGCAACAGCTGCTTACTGCAGCATAAACCTTTCTGAAAGTAATGTAGTATTTTCAGAGTATTTGCTGTACTTGTATGGATCAGAAGAAACGTAGGAGTAGCAATTGACTTAATAGGAATTAAGAAATGGGTGTGCTGCTCAGGCTTTATCATTATCTGTTGTGTTGAGTTAATTAGCACGAATTACCTTTGTGAGATAAGAACTCTGCAACTTGTTCCTTTGTACTTCATTTGTGCATGGACTCAGGGGTCTTTCTTAACTTGTGGAAACTAAAGAGGAGAACAGTTCTAGGACTATTGTGTTTCCCATGCTGGTGTTACTATGCTATGTTTGCTGTCAATATATCCTCAAGGAGCATGACTTGGCATGGAGTTGTATCTCATCTTTGCGAAATGCAAACAGGTTGAAGTCTGATCTGTGGATCTTCTTATGCTCTTTTATTTCAAATGATAATGACTAGGTATGATTATGCTGTGTTGTGCAAAACTGGCATACTTGGGTTGTCTGACCAAATGTTCTTGGTTATAGCGTTTACTTATTTGAGAACTATGATGCGGGCCATCTTAGTTCCTTACTAATGAATTAAGTTCACCAGCAGTTATGTTTCATATATAATTTATCAAGACTAATATAATAGTGTATATAGTAATACTTATGTTTCCCTTGTGACCAGTTGACCATTTGTTCAAATTTCTTCCATTTGCTCTGGTAATGTCATTTTGAAAAAATGGACTAAGAGTTCTCCCCTCATGCAATATGAGTTGTGATAATGACATTATTGGGTTTCTTACATGGTTCTAAAACTTGGTAACTAGTCCTCGCTTGGTCACCTCACCTTGTAGCGATTATACGGTACTCGCCTACTCGGCCTTGTGACTGGCTTTTCTATTTAAAATGTGGATTTATACATGTATATTCATATAGCATCAAAATGGAGTTCAGCATGAAATTGTAAATGAGAAAGTAAGAAGGATCACAGGCTGAGCAAGTGAGCATTTATGTAATCAATAATGTATTGTAAATCAGGAAGAAGGATCAATGCTAGAGAAAAAATGAAGTAATTGTAAATTGAGAAGTGAAAATTAACAAAAAAAAAAGTTGAGCTCATAATTCATGTTAATATTGTTCCACCTTGACAACTTACAACCATGCCATCATATGGCAGCAACATCACTAGATGTACATGTAGTTAAGTGCTAACAACAAAAGGTTTAAGGATATGATTTGAGCACAACAACTCTAGAACTTCATAACTCATACCTAATTACCTATATAGCTTTTAACAAAAGTAAGACCTGTTGTTAGCATCTTATCACTAAATGTGTAGTTAACTAATTTGCCTTCTATATAGCTAATTAGTAACCAAACCAAAAGGTGTCATATGACTAAAGTGCTAAACTAAAGCTTATAAAGTGCTAAACTGCTACTGCTAGCTTACGCTAACAGCTTTTAAACGGCCTGTTAGTCGAGTATCCCATATACTCGCCCGGTTATACTTGGTAGACCTGTTGATTACCCGGTTTTGCATACTAGTAACAGGTGAGGTGACCTAGTATGAGTATACGACCTGGTAGACCTGTTTTTAGAACATTTTCCTTTGTATTGATGTTGCATTTTGGTTTCTGGTGCATAACTCAGAGTGCTGATGATGAAATCTTGGTGAGAGATATCCTTTATGATGCTCTGATCTTGGTGGATTATTCTTTCATTAACAAAGGAGTTGAAGTTGATCAAGCTGATAGTTCCCTTTTGCCTATTTTTGTGTCAAGATTGATTATCACTCATGATGCCATCAATGATGCCAGGTGATAAATAGTTAGTGTAACTAATTAGTTGATCATGGAAATTTTCTTCTCATTTCATTTCTTTCTGATAGGAGCAAAGGAGATCAAGGGAGAGCAATGTCGTTTATCAATGCCTTCTCGACTTCAAACATTCCCAGTTATCTTACTAAGTGGGCTGCTCGTCAAGCTGGCTTTAACCAACTCAGCAAACCGACTGCTATCACACCTCAAGCTCTTCTCAGTATGTACAGATATGACATGATCCCATCAATTTTCATTACAAAGTGGGGTCTCATTATCGTGTTTTGTAGTGATTACTGATTACTAAAGTTCTACATGTTTGCTTTTTCGCAGAGTGGCTTGTAGACCTTGAAGATAAGGGGCTCAAAGTGTTTGGAGAGAACAGTTCTAGGATTAGGGAGAGGCTGATGTATGATGAGGCCAAGAATGGTTATCAGAGCAGAATGACTTATTCAGATGCTGACCTTTTCTTCATTGATAAGCAGAGCGGTGGGGAGGGTATGGACACAAAAGCTGGTGAGGATGAAGACATGGAGATGGAAACAGCAGGTAATGCTTTTATGGTCGCTGCTAAGTCTATGAAGGTGATGACTAACGGCATACGGAAAAGGAAGGACTGTGGAAATGACGAGGCAGCAGTCGTGAAGTTTGTGAAGTACAAGGTTGAAGACAGCTCAGTTAAGGATTACTTCTTGTCGGCAACCAATGGCATGAGTAGTGGTAGCGAGGTAGAGAATCCACAGTCTGACGATGAGATGGAAGAAACTGATTGATGGATAGAATAGAAATCACTCGCTAATGCTTAATTGGGAGAGTCGTTTCGGTGAGTTTACGGGACAACTGCCTTTCTGGAGTCGGGACGACTGTTGTTTTGGGCTCCCGCTTCCTAATGATGCATATGCAGTACCTTGTTCAGTTCCTGCTCGATGATGAATGGAAGCGGGGTTCTAGGATAATAATCTGCGACACTTGGCCCAACTCTAGCCAGGCTTACGGTTATAGTAGTAACTGCTAGCTAACTTGACTCAGGCGCATGATGCTACAAGCTATATCATGTCCTTTGTTATATGTAATAGAGACTTCAAAGTGTAGATCTGCTTTGAAGACTTCTGTAATAGAAAGAGTACCTGTTCGGTTGTTCCACGGATCCAGCTTGAACTAATGAAATCTTTACCTTTGTCCAGTTTTTGTTACGTACCATAAATATTTTGTGGCTTCTGGTATTCACTTGTACTAAATACTAGCAAAACGCAGAGAAGTTCGTGCTGAGGAGTGTTGACAGTGGAATGTGCCTTGTGTGCATGGACATGTGCATGTGTGTATGGAGTAGGGTTTTTGGTGGTGATTAGGGTGAAGCATGGCTGGTTTGCCGGGCACCGATAGTACGGGAGATAGTCACTGCCCTACGGATAGTACGGGAGATAGTTACTGCCCTGCGATATGCTGCATCAGTTTGTGATCCGAGCAAATATCTTGTAATCTGCTTGTGCCGTTTGGATGGATCTGATAATTTGTCGCCTACCGATGCAACTGTAGGTTAGGCATCACCGAGCTTTTATCAGATGGAGGCGGTTTTCTCCTTCTCAAGTCAACTAGGTGCGGAAACCGATCGGTAGGAGCGTTGGTAACGCGCAAAGCAGGAGAAGTATATCACTGTCTCAGCTTAAGATGTACGAAATTATACCTCAATAATGCAAAGCTTACCATTGAATGGGTACTGATAAAGAACAGCACCTAAACCGTTGACTAGGTTTTGAAGTTTAGCTCACTTTACTGTTGAGTTCAGTGCATCATCAAAGTAATTCTTGAGAGCAGGCACGATTGGGGAAACATCTGAAGGAGTAAGTCTTGTAGACACATTAACTGAATAAGTATTGTGGTAGTTAGATAATTCAGCTTTAGTATCAGCTTTAGTATCTTCAGTTTGCTTTAGTATCTTCAGCTTTTGCTTTAGCATCTTATCTCTACTTTCAATTTTGGCTTTCGGTTGTAATCTGATCTATTGGGCTATAAGTATGTAAGAGCTATGCCTTAAGGGCAGAGAGTCAAGTAATACAACAGAAAATTGCCCCATACCTGTGTTAAACTCTGTCAATTGGTATCAGAGCCTTACTCTTTTCCTCCCCTTACCTGTGGAGCCATGTCTCGTTCTTCCCACGCCTCCCTGACCTCCAGCTAACGCAAAGCTAATGCCGGCGACGCTGCAGAAGCGGATGCGCGCGAGCCACGCATCGCCGCAGCGGAGGCAGCGGCTCAGCAGGCGGCTGAGACAGCCAGGCAGGCGGCGGCCACGGCTCAGGCCGCAGCGGCTGCTGCCGCCACCCTGCGTGCGGAGGTGGAGAACGACGCCGGGCGACCCCGCGTCTCGCGGAGCCCTCACAGGCACCGCCGCGTTTCGCCGTCGCCAGAGCGTCGCCGTGGGCGCGGAGGAAGACACGGATCACCAGCAGCCATCCAGACCGTCATCAAGGAATCAGGCGGAGGAACACCATGGCCCATGCTCACCAAAACCAACTACAATGAGTGGAGTTTGGTGATGAAGGTGAAGATGCAGGCGAGGGGGATGTGGGATGCGGTGCGCGACGAGGATGTCGACTTCAACGATGATCAAAGGGCGCGGGAGGCCATCCTCGCCGCCGTCCCGCCAGAGATGGCTCCCACCCTCGCGCACAAGGAGACCGCCAAGGACGCTTGGGACGCCATCGCCGTGGCGCGCATCGGAAAGGACCGCGCCCGCCGAGCCACACAGCAGAAGCTGCGTCAGGAGTGGGACCGCCTTGCGTTCCGGCCCGGTGAGGACATCGACGACTGTGCCCTCCGCCTCACTGGCCTGATGCAGCAGCTAACTCGGCATGGCGATGAAGACATCGACGAGGAGAAAGCGGTTGAGAAATTTCTCCGTGTTGTCCCCAAGAAGTATACTCAGGTTGCTCTGTCGATTGAGACACTTCTGGACCTCTCCGAGCTCTCCATCGAGGAGGTGACTGGGCGACTTAAAGCGGTTGACGGTCGCGACGAGCTACCACCCGCAGAGCCGGTCACCATCGGTGGCAAGCTTCTCTACACAGAGGAGCAGTGGCTCGCCCGCCAGAAGGAGCGGAAGAAGGGGGAGGTCTCAGGGTCGGGCAGCAACCGCCGCCGGCGACCGAGGAACAAGGAGAAGCGCGCCGTGGACGTGGCGCGCGACGCCAGTGCCGCCGGCGATCAAAAGCCAACCGGGACGACGCCTGCTTCAACTGTGGCAAGACCGGCCACTGGGCCAAGGATTGTCGGCAGGCACGGCGTGGCGGCCAGGCGCACGTCGCGCAAGCAGAGGAAGAGGATGAGCCGGCTCTGTTTCTTGCTCTTGGGAACATTGAGCAACGGCCCAAAAGAGAGGAAGTCAAGGGAGGCTCGACTTCCTCTCCTCCCGCATCATCCGCCGCCGCGCTACTCCATCTTGATGAGCCACGAGCACGTGTCTTCCTCGGAAATGGGTCCGGCGACGACAAGATCGATGGCTGGTACCTCGACACTGGTGCGACACACCACATGACTGGCCGGAGAGAATTCTTCTCCGACCTGGACATTGGTGTACGCGGCTCAGTCAAGTTTGGAGATGCCTCTGCTGTGGAGATCAATGGTGTCGGCTCCGTCATCTTCACGGCCAAGACCGGCGAACATCGACTCCTCACCGGCGTCTACTACATCCCAGCTCTGAGGAACTCCATCATCAGTCTGGGACAGTTGGATGAAAATGGCTCGCGAGTGGAGATCGATCATGGGGTTCTGCGCATCTGGGATCGTCGCCATCGTCTCCTCGCCAAGGTGAACAGAGGAAACAACCGCCTCTACGTTCTCCATGTGCAGGTGGCGCAGCCTCTCTGCCTTGCAGCCCGCCGTGATGATGAGGCTTGGCGGTGGCATGAGCGCTTTGGGCATCTCAATTTTGAGGCCCTGAAGCGGCTCAGCGGCGGCGAGATGGTGCGGGGAATGCCGCCCGTCGACCATGTGGAGCAGCTCTGCGACACATGCGTGGTGACAAAACAGAGGCGCCGGCCGTTTCCCCATCAAGCCAATTTTCGAGCCAAGGAAAGATTGGAGCTCGTCCACGGCGATCTCTGCGGCCCAGTCACGCCGGCGACTCCCGGAGGCAGGCGCTTCTTCTTGCTTCTTGTCGATGATCTGTCCCGCTACATGTGGGCAGTGCTTCTCGACACCAAGGCGGCTGCGGCGGAAGCCATCCGGCACATTCAGGCCGCAGCAGAGAAGGAGTGCGGACGCCGACTTCGCGTTCTGCGCACGGACAACGGCGGCGAGTTCACGGCGGCTGAATTCGCGGCGTACTGCGCCGACGAAGGGATCCAGCGCCACTACTCCGCGCCCTATGCCCCACAGCAAAACGGCGTCGTCGAGCGGCGCAATCAGACCGTGGTGGCCACGGCACACGCCCTCCTCAAGCAGCGAGCAATGCCGGCGGCCTACTGGGGAGAAGCAGTGATGACCGCCGTGCATTTGCTCAACCGTTCGCCCACCAAGAGCCTCGACGGCAAGACGCCCTACGAGGCCTGGCATGGGCGCAAGCCGGCAGTCAGCTACTTTCGCACATTCGGCTGCCTGGCGTTTGCGAAGAAGCTCAATCACGTCAGCAAACTCGATGACCGGAGCACTCCGGGAGTATTCATCGGCTATGCAGACGGTGCCAAAGCTTATCGCATCCTCGACCCGGCTACACAGCGTGTGCTCATGGCCCGTGATGTCGTGTTCGACGAAGGGCGAGGATGGGCGTGGACCAAAATGGCGGACAACGGCTCGTCGGCGGCACTCAGTGACTTCACCGTCGACTACATCCAGATTCTGGGAGCCGGGGGAGCGAGTGGGCCAACTCCATCTCCAAGCCCGATCGCTCGTGTCGGACCGCATTTTATAATCCGAATCTATCGTGTTTAATCGCACTATTCCTGGATCGATAGATAGTGCACACGATTCGATTCGAATATCAAAGTACATATCATGCGGAAATGTAAACATAATAGTAGACTTACTTCATGGGCCGATTAGGCCGAAATCAATAAATTGCAGCAGCGGAAGAACGAGCACACAGGTGGGACCTTCAGGACATGCCCACAGCGACCAAGCGGAGGTTCGCGACCTAGCCCTTAACATCTTCATCTTCTTCGCCACTGTCGGTCGTGTTCTTTGAGGCAAGGTGATCGATTCTCGATCCTGAATTTTGTCGCAAAAGCGAGCGTGAGCACTCCGACCCCGTGCTCCGCGAGCCAATACACAGAATGCAAATAAATAGTATGCATGGCGTAACAAAGGAGAGGCTCGGGTTATTTTATTTGCCAAAAATTGCTTTTAACAAAGATTATTATTCTCATTTAATCAAAGTGTTGTTCTTGTTACCTAACTCTATTCTACAATTGCCAAAATTGACTTAATCCCCAAATATGCACTTTCTTTATTGACCGTCTAAAACTCCAAACAGCAAATATCATCATTTATTTAATCCACCGATCATACTCTGTATTTTAAGTTACTAATAATCCAATCCTGTCATTACTATTCATCAGCTCCTCACCTCTGAATTCTAATGATTCTTTAACATAATCACTTTCAAATCCACCGATATCAATCGCATCCCATCCCTTTCGTCATTGATTCAAAACCATAGCCCAATAATCAATCTCATTTTCCATTACTTATCACTTGCTAATCCACAAATATACCTCCACCGAAAATTCAATTTACCAAGATTATAATCCACTAATTGCTATGAATCCGCAATCTTCTCGGAAATTCAATTCATCTCTCTAGTAATTGATCAATTCCTATTAATTCCCATATTATCAACATCTTCCCAAGAATTAATAATCGCCATTATATATCCACCAAGAATATCGTTGATTAATTCTACGATCCACCGTATCCTCCCACCAAGTAAATCACTAATCGTGAATTATAATCCAATACTTGTATTACCCTCCAAATTCTCAAAAATTCAACCGACTCATCTAGTAACCGAATCTATTAATTCCAATATCGTCATCTCCCAAGAATTTATTTATCGTTGTCGTAATTCAATATTTATCTGCAATCTCTAAATCTCCAAAATCATTTAAATCATCTATCTAGCCTATCTATTCAGCTAGACCCCACCAATTTATCTCTCCCATAACCCACACTATCATTTCCTATTTAGGATCGACATGAATCCACCAATACCTTTATGTGTATACTACAAACATCTATTTCCTTTACTCACGACCCTGCTTATTCTTTCCATATTTTATTTTGTAGGAATAGAAATGCCACCATTTGAAATACAATACATAAAATTTCCTGAGACCTAGCAGCTTTGGAACAAAACATAATGTTCAAGGAATATTAACAAGTTATTTCATACATATGGCATCACACCATATGCCTAATATCACCATAATTCTTCCATACATATGGCATCACACCATATAGCATCTTTCAGCGTTATAGCCGCTTAACTTACCACTGGGACGACACCCAGGACAATTCCAAATCAGGGCAGTCCTTCGCCCTTCACTTTTCCCAATCCCATCCATAAAGCATTTTGAAATAGAACTATATCTGGTTAAGTTCCTATGTCCGCCCTTGACCGTGGGCACGGCTATTCGAATAGTTTTGACTCTGCAGAGTTGGTACACTTTACCCACAAGAGACAGTTTACCCGTTGCCCCACACGATTCCTTAGCCGTGCGGTTGAGCAAACCATCACAGTAACCGTTCAAAGTACCTCGCCCCTTCCATCATCTCATCTCATGGGAAACTGCCCACTTGCGGTGGGTCCCATAAGTGTGCGGGATGTCCCCTTACGAACGCCCAGCACTGGATACTTCACCTTGCTAGCACGCCACGGCGGGACTTCACCCTCCGCTGGTGTCCCATTCAAGCCGCCACACGCAGACACCGCTTGCACTACTTCACTCTCCCACTCATGATGATGACTTTCAGGGTCCGGTAAATTTACTAAGCCAAGTTGTATTTTACAGACTTGTGGTTGTACTTGTTTTACACAGGAGGTCATGACAAGATTCAGTCCTTAGTGGTATCTGGGCGGATTTACCACTACTCACTTTGTGCTTCCACCGCACCACATACACACACACACACTCGAATCATCCGCCCAGATATTTAAGCAAGTTGGGGTTTTTGGAAGTATAAAATAATCATGTACAACATATACCAGTCATTCCCACCATGACTGCCCAACCAATTTTCTCGAGATTAAAAGTGATGCTTGGCGCTCTCGCGCCATAAGTATCTAAGCAATACTAAGCATGGCATATAATTACGGACTTATTTTGAAAGGTTACTATTATAATAATTTTTTTGCTAGGCGACAATGTTCGCAAATTCAAATGTTCCAAAGGATGGATAATATTAATCAAGGTACACAATGGAATATAACTAGAATCTTAAATTCAGCATGTATTTGCATATAAAATAGCAGCATGCAATTTGATAATTTAAACAAAAATAATTTGCAGAAAATGTAGGTTCAACATGATCAAGGTATTGACTACTTTGGCGCGGTTTATCATGATCTTGAGCTCACGCAACGCTTTCTCTTGGGCTTCGATCTCTATCTTCACTCTTCGAGCTTAATATCATTGGATCCACCGAATCTTCACGACTCCCAATTTCTAACTACGCGACAAACGACTGAATCCAAATGAAGACAAATGACTCAAGAGATCCAGGTAAATCCGAATAAACTCAATTTAGTTTTATTATGAGTTAACGGGTGATTTGTGTGATTTGAGGCAAGGCCGGTAGTAGAATACGATAACTTGATCTTTTTATTGATAATCTCTTTTTATTATTTTGGTATTTATCAAGAAAGTTTCATGAGTTAGGTTCGACCTATGAATCAGTGTACGAGGCTAGTTGGGTATCATTTTGTCGAGCGTTAATATTCCGGGCATATGTGATATATAAGCGATGTATTCAACTTTTAGCCTACCGAGTTAACCTTATAGTCTGGTATATAGCATTTTGTGGCACTATATTTTTTTGTATCTTTAGTTATTACTAGGCATAATTAGAATTCATTGGTTCGGGTCCTAGCTTGCTACAATTATTCAGGCTCAACTTTATTATTTACTAAATCTGACGCTAATATTTAATTACTGGCACTCGTATCATTTTGCCTACCCCTTTGTTATTGTTGTGCTTAGCGTTATTCTTAGTCAAATTTATTTATCAAGGCTTAATGACGGGTTCATATAGCTACCTAATTAAATCATCATGAAGATTTGTTTAACGACAGTATGTTACATGTTATGGCATACATTATGAGTATAAGGACAACTTTTACCTTAAGGTCTTGCCTTTATAACTATACATAATATATTCCCTTTAACTTTATCCAAAATATATATTTTCAATTGACGTCGAACACCTAACTAAAGTCATTGGTTATTAGTGTCTTTAACTAATAACCACTTTTAAATGAATATTCAAGTCATGTTTATATTGATTACTCCTATAGGAAATCTTAAACAATTTCATTTATATCCTATCCTAATTCTCGTTAGTTATCATGAATTAAAAGTCGTAAATTTTCTTTAACCACTTAAGTACTAATATGCATGTGATCCCATATTTTGAGGCACTCATAAGCTTTATTTGGATCCGTGTAACTTAGTTTAGCTCCTTGTTTTATTCCCGATTCTTTGGCTAGTTAAGATGTGCTAAAAGGAAAATGGGTGAAATGTGCACAAAAGGGACTTGATCCAGGATCGTGGTTAGCATTGGGGTAAACTAACCAACTGGCTGCACTCCGTTTGCGACAAAGGGGATATCAATTTATACAAATGGCGCAGAACCGAGTTTCCCAAAATAGAGCCTCCATCGGTTGTGCTAAAAATATTTATAGCCTACATCCAACGCCGCGGCGGGAAGGAATCGAACCGGTGGTGAAGTGAATGCGCAAGTGGTTAACCACTCGGTCTCGCGTGTTACTTGACATGTAAGGGCGCCTAAGTTTTTGAACTAACTCCACATTACCTTGTAATAGAGGAGCTCGGGGCGGGAGAGGCGGCGGCTTTGTCGGCGAGGAGGACCGGTGAGGTGCCGGCGACTTCCAAAACGCGTTCTGGTGTCAAGAGGATGCCGAGGGTGGTGCCGACGGAACCGAGGGCCTTTGGAGCGGGCGGCGGCGGCGGCGGCGGTGGCGTGGGGAGGTGTTCGGCGCGGCGAGATACGGCAACAAGAAGCTCGGGAAGGTGCAGGAGGCTTCGCGATGTCCCGATGTCGGTGTGGGGAAGAGGAATTGGCTCGGCTCTGCTCCCATAGGCGGCGGGTCGGGTGGCCGGAGTTGGGGAAGGAAGGGGGCTTGCCGGCGATTGGGGTGCTCGGGGTTCGATTTCTCACTGTGGAAGAGAGTGTGGGGTGTGGGGGAGTCCGTGGGAGCCTCGGTGGTGCTTATAGGCAGACGAGCGGGGCTGGCTACGGGAGTCTGCCCGTGCGGTCGCGTCGGGAAGCTGCGGAGGCAGACGATGATGGCAAGCGGCGGTGGCAGGGGGGGTAGGATCTCGTGGAAGGATTCGGCATGATGGCTTTGCAGCCCTGGCGCCGCGCGTGCCGTGCGGCAGAGAGCTGGCGCCGCGCGTGATGTGAAGGGGGCGGAGCAGCGAGAAAAAGGGCGCGCAGGCTAGAGTGGCGCGGTAGGGCGGCGGCGACCACCGGTCCGGCGCCGATGTCCAGCCGTCCGGCGTGGGCAACCTTCGTCGCGCGGATGGGGAGCGGTGCAGGCTGCGGGGCGGCGCGAGGGAGCAGGGGCTGCGGCCGGGAGAGAGAGAGCGGCGGGGTGGAGAAGAAGTACAGTGGGGCGTTCGGCAGAGAGGGAGAATGGAGGCGGGCCGCGCGTGATGACGGGGAGAGGAACGGGGCTCGGGCTGGGCCGACTGGCTTGGTCTCGCCTCCTTTCTTCTTTTCTTTTTTTTTTTATATTATTTTGTATACCTATTTGCTTATAATTTATATATTAATTTTTTTCTTGCCCTTTACACTTATTATTTTCATAATGAAACATTTATATTTTGTTACCTCAGCTTTCTCCGGATCATCTTCTCATATTCGTATTTAAAAATTTTGAGTTTCCATTATATACATATTCTCCTTGTGACATTTCTTATTAACATTTTTTTTTTCTCTCTTAAAATTTTTGGAAATCTCAACCAAATTCAGAAAAACACCATGAAATCAAAATTCCAATTGAATATATTGCAAAAATACCTCAAGAAATTCATATTTTCAAATCTGAAATTTTCAGGATGTTACAAACCTACCCCCCTTAAAGAGAATCTCGACCCGAGATTAGGTAGAGAGAGAAAGAAGAAGTGGGGTAATATTGGCTAGCAATGGGTTTCGGGTATTGTTCGACGTATAGTTCTTTAGCTCCACGGAGAGATGAAAATCTGCACAATAGGGGTTAACACTTGGAGAAGTCAAAAGGGAAGAGAGAAACCTTATCCTCGTGGATAGCTCGTAGACTCCCAATTACTTGCTCTTTGATATTGTTGTCTTCATATCATCATAAGATGGAGTGGTTGCATCGTCTGTTTGGACATATGGTTGCGAATTTCATATCGATAGGTGGGTAGCAAGGGTGCATTGCCCTAGGGGTAGAGGGCACTAGGAATCTGAGGTCTTGATGGACATATCTATATGGTGGTCTTTTGTCCTTATCACTATGAGACTTCCGGTTCTGCAAATCTTCTTGTACTGGTTCGATTTGCTCTTAGTCCAGGTTGTCGTACCTCCAACCTATATTGTGGTAGTGCTTCGACATTCTTGTCTCTTAATGCTACCCCCCTTAAATAAATGACGATTGTCATTATTCATCCATAGTACTCTAGCTGTCTTGGTCAACAATAGATTTGGGAGTAATCCTTGGGGCACGGGTCTTGTCGTTCGCCGAAACAGGTGATCTTGCCCTGTGGGCTCTCTCCTGTCGTGTGGTCTTCTTCATAGTGATGTTGTTTTCCTTAAATGGGAGGTGAAAAGTCTTCGCTTCCTCTTGATTGCTCTGGTTTTGGGTTACTTGTTATTTCGTTCCTTTGGCTCAGATGGGGTTTTCAAAGAAGAGGTGAGAGGGAATGGCATGAGATACAAAAAGAATCGTGGGGATAAGGCACTCTAAACCCGTTTAGATTTTAAAAGAAAAGGTGTACCTCGGAAAGCTAGGGTGGCACATGAATCACATAAGTTTCTAAGACACTCTTTTCCTGTGACCGCGAAATGTTTCGCCCGAGGGCAAGAAGGCAGTGCACAGGGCCAAATAGAAATCTTGCAACAATACATCGCCTACTCGGGGAGCACACATAAGAGAGCGCAGGGTTTATCTGCATATTTCGTTTAAAACGAGACCACCTTATCTTCCTAACCAACCTCAACGTTCCTATCTTTAAGTTTTAGAGCAAGGGTACGAGAAGAGGATCAAAATTTTCTTTTCCAATCAATAGAGAGAAAAGGGAAGTATTTGGGGATAATTTGATTGATACTAGCACTCACTCTGGTGTTATTGTTTTGAATTCGGGTAAGAGAGCTCTAGAAGTAGAAATGGCTAAGGCAGCACTTGGATGAGAGAGAATCATCTAAGGGAGATAAGAATGAGCAGTATAACTTGTATTGTTGAAAATAGTATTTTAAGGAAATATTTCTAGTCATGAAACTAATAACCAAAGCTAACTAGGTCACGACTGCGATCGATATGCTCGATACCAAACACATCGGACCAGATTTTATAATCCGGAATCATCAGGTTTAATCGCACTATTCCTGGATCGGAGATAGTGCACACGATTCTGATTCGAATATCAAAGTACATATCATGCGGAAATGTAAACATAATAGTAGACTTACTTCATGGGCCGATTAGGCCGAAATCAATAAATTGCAGCGGCGGAAGAACGAGCACACAGGTGGGACCTTCAGACATGCCCACAGCGACCAAGCGGAGGTTCGCGACCTAGCCCTTAACATCTTCATCTTCTTCGCCACTGTCGATCGTGTTCTTTGAGGCAAGGTGATCGATTCGATCCGAATTTTGTCGCAAAGCGAGCGTGAGCACTCGACCCCGTGCTCATGAGCCAATACACTGAGAATGCAAATAAATAGTATGCATGGCGTAACAAAGGAGAGGCTCGGGTTATTTTATTTGCCAAAAATTGCTTTTAACAACATTATTATTCTCATTTAATCAAAGTGTTGTTATCATACCTAACTCTATTCTACAATTGCCAAAATTGACTTAATCCCCAAATATGCACTTTCTTTATTGACCCGTCTAAAACTCCAAACAGCAAATATCATCATTTATTTAATCCACCGATCATACTCTGTATTTTAAGTTACTAATAATCCAAT
Organism: Dendrocalamus sinicus; assembly: GCA_036346575.1. Taxonomy (NCBI): domain Eukaryota; kingdom Viridiplantae; phylum Streptophyta; class Magnoliopsida; order Poales; family Poaceae; genus Dendrocalamus; species Dendrocalamus sinicus. Next base: position 26,807,123 of record CM070643.1, on the reverse strand, counting down.
CTGTCATTACTATTCATCGACTCCTCACCTCTGAATTCTAATGATTCTCTAACATAATCACTTTCAAATCCACCGATATCAATCGCATCCCATCCCTTTCGTCATTGATTCAAAACCATAGCCCAATAATCAATCTCATTTTCCATTACTTATCACTTGCTAATCCACAAATATACCTCCACCGAAAATTCAATTTACCAAGATTATAATCCACTAATTGCTATGAATCCTGCAATCTTCTCGGAAATTCAATTCATCTCTCTAGTAATTGATCAATTCCTATTAATTCCCCATATTATCAACATCTTCCCAAGAATTAATAATCGCCATTATATATCCACCAAGAATATCGTTGATTAATTCTACGATCCACTGGTATCCTCCCACCAAGTAAATCACTAATCAGGAATTATAATCCAATACTTGTATTACCCCTCCAAATTCTCAAAAATTCAACCGACTCATCTAGTAACCGAATCTATTAATTCCAATATCGTCATCTCCCAAGAATTTATTTATCGTTGTCGTAATTCAATATTTATCTGCAATCTCTAAATCTCCAAAAATCATTTAAATCATCTATCTAGCCTATCTATTCAGCTAGACCCCACCAATTTATCTCTCCTAACCCACACTATCATTTCCTATTTAGGATCGACATGAATCCACCAATACCTTTATGTGTATACTACAAACATCTATTTCCTTTACTCACGACCTGCTTATTCTTTCCATATTTTATTTTGTAGGAATAGAAATGCCACCATTTGAAATACAATACATAAAATTTCCGAGACCTAGCGACTTTGGAACAAAACATAATGTTCAAGGAATATTAACAAGTTATTTCATACATATGGCATCACACCATATGCCTAATATCACCATAATTCTTCCATACATATGGCATCACACCATATAGCATCTTTCAAATTATAGCCGCTTAACTTACCACTGGGACGACACCCAGGACAATTCCAAATCAGGGCAGTCCTTCGCCCTTCACTTTTCCCAATCCCATCCATAAAGCATTTTGAAATAGAACTATATCTGGTTAAGTTCCTATGTCCGCCCTTGACCGTGGGCACGGCTATTCGAATAGTTTTGACTCTGCAGAGTTGGTACACTTTACCCACAAGAGACAGTTTACCGTTGCCCCACACGATTCCTTAGCCGTGCGGTTGAGCAAACCATCACAGTAACCGTTCAAAGTACCTCGCCCCTTCCATCATCTCATCTCATGGGAAACTGCCCACTTGCGGTGGGTCCCATAAGTGTGCGGGATGTCCCCTCTCAACGCCAGCACTGGATACTTCACCTTGCTAGCACGCCACGGCGGGACTTCACCCTCCGCGGTGTCCCATTCAAGCCGCCACACGCATGTACCGCTTGCACTACTTCACTCTCCCACTCATGATGATGACTTTCGTGGTCCAGTAAATTTACTAAGCCAAGTTGTATTTTACAGACTTGTGGTTGTACTTGTTTTACACAGGAGGTCATGACAAGATTCAGTCCTTAGTGGTATCTGGGCGGATTTACCACTACTCACTTTGTGCTTCCACCGCACCACATACACACACACACACTCGAATCATCCGCCCAGATATTTAAGCAAGTTGGGGTTTTTGGAAGTATAAAATAATCATGTACAACATATACCAGTCATTCCCACCATGACTGCCCAACCAATTTTTCTCAGGATTAAAAGTGATGCTTGGGCGCTCTCGCGCCCATAAGTATCTAAGCAATACTAAGCATGGCATATAATTACGGACTTATTTTCGAAAGGTTACTATTATAATAATTTTTTTTTTGCTAGGGCGACAATGTTCGCAAATTCAAATGTTCCAAAGGATGGATAATATTAATCAAGGTACACAATGGAATATAACTAGAATCTTAAATTCAGCATGTATTTGCATATAAAATAGCAGCATGCAATTTGATAATTTAAACAAAAATAATTTGCAGAAAATGTAGGTTCAACATGATCAAGGTATTGACTCGCCTGGCGCGGTTTACCGCAGTCTTGAGCTCACGCAACGCTTTCTCTTGGGCTTCTGATCTCTATCTTCACTCTTCGAGCTTAATATCGCTGGATCCACTGAATCTTCACGACTCCCAATTTCTAACTACGCGACAAACGACTGAATCCAAATGAAGACAAATGACTCAAGAGATCCAGGTAAATCCGAATAAACTCAATTTAGTTTTATTATGAGTTAACGGGTGATTTGTGTGATTTGAGGCAAGGCCGGTAGTAGAATACGATAACTTGATCTTTTTATTGATAATCTCTTTTTATTATTTTGGTATTTATCAAGAAAGTTTCATGAGTTAGGTTCGACCTATGAATCGATGTACGAGGCTAGTTGGGTATCATTTTGTCGGCGTTAATATTAGGGCATATGTGATATATAAGCGATGTATTCAACTTTTAGCCTACCGAGTTAACCTTATAGTCCGGTATATAGCATTTTGTGGCACTATATTTTTTGTATCTTTAGTTATTACTAGGCATAATTAGAATTCATTGGTTTGGTCCTAGCTTGCTACAATTATTGAGCTCAACTTTATTATTTACTAAATCGACGCTAATATTTAATTACGCACTCGTATCATTTTGCCTACCCTTTGTTATTGTTGTGCTTAGCGTTATTCTTAGTCAAATTTATTTATCAAGGCTTGCCGACGGGTTCATATAGCTACCTAATTAAATCATCATGAAGATTTGTTTAACGACGGTATGTTACATGTTATGGCATACATTATGAGTATAAGGACAACTTTTACCTTAAGGTCTTGCCTTTATAACTATACATAATATATTCCCCTTTAACTTTATCCAAAATATATATTTTCAATTGACGTCTGAACACCTAACTAAAGTCATTGGTTATTAGTGTCTTTAACTAATAACCAGCTTTTAAATGAATATTCAAGTCATGTTTATATTGATTACTCCTATAGGAAATCTTAAACAATTTCATTTATATCCTATCCTAATTCTCGTTAGTTATCATGAATTAAAAGTCGTAAATTTTCTTTAACCACTTAAGTACTAATATGCATGTGATCCCATATTTTGAGGCACTCATAAGCTTTATTTGGATCCAGGTAACTTAGTTTAGCTCCCTTGTTTTATTCCCGATTCTTTGGCTAGTTAAGATGTGCTAAAAGGAAAATGGGTCGAAATGTGCACAAAGGGGACTTGATCCCGGATCTGTGGTTAGCATTGGGGTAAACTAACCAACTGGCTGCACTCCGCTTTGCGATAAAAGGGGATATCAATTTATACAAATGGCGCAGAACCGAGTTTCCCAAAATAGAGCCTCCACCGGCTGTGCTAAAAATATTTATAGCCTACATCCAACGCTGGCAGAAGGAATCGAACCGGGTGGTGAAGTGAATGCGCAAGTGGTTAACCACTCGGTCTCAGCGTGTTACTTGACATGTAAGGGCGCCTAAGTTTTTGAACTAACTCCACATTACCTTGTAATAGAGGAGCTCGGGCCGGGAGAGGCGGCGGCTTTGTCGGCGAGGAGGACCGGTGAGGTGCGACGACTTCCAAAACGCGTTCGTGTCAAGAGGATGCCGAGGGTGGTGCCGACGGAACCGAGGGCCTTTGGAGCGGGCGCGGCGGCGCGGCGGCGGTGGCGTGGGAGGTGTTCGCGCGCCGGCGAGATACGGCAACAAGAAGCTCGGGAAGGTGGAGGTGGCCGCGATGTCCCGATGTCGGTGTGGGAAGAGGAATTGGCTCGGCTCTGCTCCCATAGGCGGCGGGTCGGGTGGCGGAGTTGGGGAAGGAAGGGGCTTGCCGGCGATTGGGGTGCTCGGGTTCGATTTCTCACCGTGGAAGAGAGTGTGGGGTGTGGGAGTCCGTGGGAGCCTCGGTGGTGCTTATAGGCGACGAGCGGGTGGCTACGGAGTCCGCCGTCGCGGTCGCGTCGGGAAGCTGCGGAGGCGACGGCGATGGCAAGCGGTGGCGGGGGTAGGATCCGTGGAAGGATTCGGCATGATGGCTTTGCAGCCACGCGCGCGCGCGTGCGGCGGCAGAGAGCGCGCGCCGCGTGATGTGAGGCGGGCGAGCGAGAAAAGCGGCGCGCAGGCTAGAGTGGCGCGGGTAGGCGGCGGCGACCACCGGTCCGGCGCCGATGTCCAGCGGTCCGAGCGTGGGCAACTTCAGGTCGCGCGGATGGGGAGCGGTGCAGGCTGCGGGCGGGCGCGAGGAGCAGGGCTGCGGCCGGGAGAGAGAGAGCCGGGCGGGGTGGAGAAGAAGTACAGTGGGGGGGGGCGTTCGGCAGAGAGGGGAGAATGGAGGCGGGCCGCGCGTGATGACGGGGAGAGGAACGGGGCTCGGGCTGGGCCGACTGGCTTGGTCTGGCCTCCTTTCTTCTTTTCTTTTTTTTTTTATATTATTTTGTATACCTATTTGCTTATAATTTATATATTAATTTTTTTTTCTTGCCCTTTTACACTTATTATTTTCATAATGAAACATTTATATTTTGTTACCTCAGCTTTCTCCGGATCATCTTCTCATATTCGTATTTAAAAATTTTGAGTTTCCATTATATACATATTCTCCTTGTGACATTTCTTATTAACATTTTTTTTTTCTCTCTTAAAATTTTTGGAAATCTCAACCAAATTCAGAAAAACACCATGAAATCAAAATTCCAATTGAATATATTGCAAAAATACCTCAAGAAATTCATATTTTCAAATCTGAAATTTTCAGGATGTTACACTCCGCCCCGGGTGCATCACCTGCCTCAGCTGGAGCTTCACCTCCGGCAATGTCCGCCACACCAATCCCATCCACACCAGCAGCCACACCCCAAGCATCGGTAACTCCTACCTCCAGCGAGCACCGCTCAGTGGAGTTTGCCACGCCGCTGACACAAGATGAAGAACGCATCGACGCCGCACACGAGGATGAACCACTGCGCTACCGCACCGTCGACAACATCCTGGGCGATCAAGCCGTTCCGGGGTTGGCGCAGCGCGACGTTGAGGCAGAACTTCATCTGGTCCATGACGGCGAGCCCTGCTCGTTTGCTGAGGCGGAAGGCGATGAGGTCTGGCGCGAAGCAATGCAGCAGGAGATGGATGCGGTTGAGCGGAACCAAACTTGGGAGCTGACCGACCTTCCTGCCGGCCACCGCGCCATTACACTCAAGTGGGTATTCAAGCTGAAGAAGGATGAGGTTGGGGCGGTGGTCAAGCACAAGGCGCGGCTAGTGGCACGGGGCTTCGTCCAGCAAGGAGTGGACTTCGACGACGCATTCGCACCCGTTGCGCGAATGGAATCCGTTCGCGTCCTCCTCGCGCTGGCGGCTCAAGAGGGATGGCGCGTTGATCACATGGACGTGAAGTCGGCCTTCCTCAACGGCGACCTAAAGGAGCAGGTTTATGTCTGTCAACCACCTGGATTCGTCGTCGCCGGCCAAGAGAACAAGGTTCTGCGCCTCCGCAAAGCCCTCTATGGCCTACGCCAGGCACCGCGAGCGTGGAATGCCAAACTGGACACAACTCTCAGGTCGATGGGATTCCAGCAGAGCACACACGAAGCATCAGTCTACCGGCGAGGCCAGGGAGACTCAACTCTGCTTGTCGGCGTCTATGTAGATGACCTGGTGATCACCGGCACCAAGGAAGGAGAGATGGAGATTTTCAAGGTGGAGATGAAAGGAGTCTTTCATATGAGTGATTTGGGGCCACTCTGTTTCTACCTGGGGATTGAGGTACTCCAGGATGACTCCGGCATCTCCCTCCGACAGACCGCCTATGCTCAGCGCGTCGTCGAGCTCGGAGGACTCACGGGCTGCAACCCAGCTCACACTCCAATGGAGGAGAGGCTGAGGTTGAGCACGCAGAGCACGGCGGATGAAGTGGATGCCACGCAGATCGCAAGCGAATCGTCGAGTCTGCGCTACTCGCCCCACGCGCGGCGGTTGGCATTCGCCGTCGGCTATGTCAGTCGTTTCATGTAGCGGCCGACGACAGAGCATCAACAGGCTGTAAAGAGGATCCTGCGATATGTTGCGGGAACTTCTGATTACGGCCTGCATTACCCACGGTGTCCCGGCGCAGCACACTTCATCGGATATAGCGACAGCGACCACGCCGGTGACATTGACACAGGCAAGAGCACGAGTGGGAACTTGTTCTTCCTCGGCAAATGCCTGGTCAGCTGGAAGTCAATCAAGCAGCAGGTGGTGGCACTCTCCAGCTGTGAAGCTGAATACATCTCAGCCACCTCTGCCGCCACTCAAGCCCTCTGGTTAGCTCGGCTGCTGGGCGATCTACTGGGAAGAGAAGCTGAGGCAGTGGAGTTACGAGTGGACAGCAAATCCGCTCTTGCCCTAGCAAAGAACCCGGTCTTCCATGAGCGCAGTAAGCACATCCGGGTGAGATACCACTTCATAAGGGGTTGTTTGGATGAGGGAAGCATCAAGGCCAATTATGTCAACACTCAAGAACAACTCGCTGATTTCCTAACCAAACCTCTTGGGAGAATCAAGTACCAAGAGCTGCGCACTAAGATAGGGATGATTCAAATCACTCAAAGGGTACTAGACAAGACTTAGGGGGAGAATTGAAGGAGTAAGTCTTGTAGACACATTAACTGAATAAGTATAGTGGTAGTTAGATAATTCAGCTTTAGTATCTTCAGTTTGCTTTAGTATCTTCAGCTTTTGCTTTAGCATCTTATCTCTACTTTCAATTTTGGCTTTCGGTTGTAATCTGATCTATTGGGCTATAAGTATGTAAGAGCTATGCCTTAAGGGCAGAGAGTCAAGTAATACAACAGAAAATTGCCCTATACCTGTGTTAAACTCTGTCAACATCTACATAAGGTTCCAAAAAATCAAGCGCATAATAATCACGAGCCATCGCTTCAGAGTCCCTATTGACCATGTGGACAGCATGTCCTATGATGGCTACTCGGCAGCCTCATCTGGGGTTTCACTCATCATGCCAAAACTAAGAAAAGGAAGCTTCCCCACAGGTGTTGCCAAAATATTGCCAGGATGAGGGTCAGCATGTAAGTAACCATACTCTAGAAGGTGCCTTAAGCTGCACTGGATACCAATGTTCACCAAATCGAAAACCTTCAGACCTTATTTTTCAATGGCTGCTTGCTGATTTAACTTAACGTCCTCAATCCACTCCATTGCCAGAACGTTTGCACTAGTGTCATGCCAAAATATCTCAGGCACCAATACGTCTTGCTTGTCAGCATACAACTTTTCAAATCTTCGTGCATTTTGGCCTTCCTGCATTCAGTATTGTTACTACCATTCAATAATCAATAAAAGCATACGGACAAACTAAGGAGAAATAGTTCTTGGTTCGCTGATTAAGCAACCGAGAATGAGTTTTTGCCTCTGAATTTCATCATGATACTCATTCTGTCAAGGGTTCAAATGTGCAGTGTCAACTTAACATTTATCAGTGCAAAAGCTGGTAATGGGTTGTGTTGTGGTTACAAACCAAACAGAGAAAGATGTGGTAGTGGAGAATTGGGAGAAGGTGATCCCCCTCTCCTAGCCTTCCCTTGTATATATATTCATATGGGCTGTGCTTTTACAATTGTGCCCTTACATCGATACCTCCCTGTCAGGGGTATTTAAGCCATTATACATGTCCCATTTTTGGCCATACAATCTTCTAACAGGCCTGCTGGGTTTAGGTGGGGGCCACTCTACAACAGGAGCCTCTCATGGTGAAGGGTTTCACAGGGCCGAAGCCATGTTGCCGAGTCCTTTGGCCCCTCCGTCCTTGCGGCCTGTGAACTTCTCCGAATTTGCGGAGCCTTGGTGTGCAGCGGGTCCCGGGGTCTGGGGCTGTAGCCGAAGCCGATGCCCGGATTGACAGCTGAGGTAGACGCGCGAGAGCTCCGTCCCGAGCTGGCGCCTAGTCGAAGTAGACGCGCGAGCGCTCCGTCCCCTACCCTTCGAACGGGTGGCAGCGGAGCTGGCGCCTAATCGAAGTAGACGCGCGAGCGCTCCGTCCCCTACCCTTCGAACGGGTGGCAGCGGAGCTAGCACGTAGCCGAAATAGACGCGCGCACGCTCCGTCCCCTACCCTTTGAACGGGTGGCAGCGGAGCTGGCGCCTAGTCAACGTAGACGCGCGAGCGCTCCGTCCCCTACCCTTCGAACGGCGGCGGCGAGCGGGCGCCTGGTCGACGACGCGCGGCGCCCGTCCCCTACCTTCGAGCGGGTGGCGGCGAGGTGGCGCCTGTCGGCAGACGCGCGCGCGCGCTCCGCCCCTACCCTTCGAGCGGGTGGGAGCGAGCTGGCGCCTGTCGGTAGACGCGCGCGCTCCGCCCCTACCTTCCAACGGTGGCGGCGAGCCTGGCGCCCTGTCGAAGTAGGCGCGCGTGCTCGTCCCCTACCCTTCGAGCGGGTGGCGGCGAGCTGGCGCCTGGTCGACGTGACGCACGAGCGCTCCGCCCCTACCCGCCGAGCGGGTGGCGGCGAGCCGGGCGCCTGTCGAAGTAGGCGCGCGCGTGCTCCATCCCCTACCCTCGAGCGGGTGGCGCGCGGGTGGCGCCTGGTCGGCAGACGCGCGAGCACTCCGTCCCCTACCCTTGAGCGGGTGGCGAGCGGCGCGTAGCGGCGCAGACGCGCGAGCGCTCCGTCTCCTACCCTTGAGCGGGTGGCGCGAGCCGGCGCGAGCCGGCAGACGCGCGATCACCCGTCCCTACCCTTGAGCGGGTGGCGAGCGGGGCGCCTGTCGAAGTAGGCGTCGCGCGCGCTCGCCCCTACCCTTCGAGCGGGTGGCGGCGGGCTGGCGCCTGGTCGACATAGACGCGCGAGCGCTCGTCCCCTATCCTTGAGCGGGTGGCGGAGGGGGCGCCTGTCGGCAGACGCGCGCGCTCCGTCCCCTACCCGCCGAGCGGGTGGCGCGAGCTGTCGCCTGGTCGGCGAGCGCTTGGCGCTCCGTTCCCTACCGCCGAGCGGGTGGCGGCGGAGCGGGCGGCGTAGCAGCAGACGCGCGAGCGCCCGCCCCTATCCTCGAGCGGATGGCGCAGAGCTGGCGCCTAGTCGTAGGCGCGCGCGCTCCGTCCCCTACCCTTCGCCCGGGTGGCGCGAGCGCGGCGCTCGTCGGAGAAGCGCGCGCTCCGCCCCTACCTTCGAGCGGGTGGTGGCGGAGCTAGCGCCTGGCAAAGTAGACGCGCGAGCGCTCCGTCCCCTACCCTGCGAGCGGGTGGCGCGAGGTGGCGCCAGTCGTAAAGGCGCGCGTGCACTCCGCCCCTACCCGCCGACCGAGTGGCGGCGTGGCGGCGCCTAGCCGGGCGTAGACGCGCGCGATCATCGAGGGACCGGAGCTCGCCGCGAGAGGCTCAACGGTGTAGTCTGAATTGAAACCGCTGCGGACACCGCTGCGCTGCGGTGATTGCAACCGCACGATCCGGAATGCGTTGTAATGGTTCCTAGAATCGCGCCGGCCCCGGCTTGCTGGCTGGGTTGTCATACCGCGCGACTTCGCACGCGCGTGTGGGGCACGTGGCGGCTTGGTAAGTGCGCGGTGGGATGTGAGCGGTTGCGTGATCGCGGCTGCTCGCCTCTTCCCTAGGGAAGGGGGACACGAGGCGGGCGAGGAGTGGCGCGTCATGCGGCGTGTAGCCATATTCCGCCGCCCGCCATCGCGGCTGTCTGCTATGCTTCGGTATTACGATCCCACGGATGCGTAGTGCGCTTTAAATGGCGGCTCGAATCGTGCCGACGCCTGACCTGTCGGGGGGTAGGCTGTCACGTCATGCAGCCTGCCTTCCCGTGGGCGGGGCACGCGGCGGAACGTATTCCTGCCACGGGCTTGGGCCCCTCGGCCAAGGCTGTGACCCGCTATCTGGGCGTTGCGTGAAGGGGCCATCTTCCGTGCGGTCTGGCCCGAGCACCGGAGCTACCCATCGCACGCGAGGTCGGGCCAAAGCGGGGTATTCTGCCGGGCGAGGCTCCATCTTAAAGGCGCGTCTTGGTCGTGTGCCCGATTATCTTGCGCGGGGTTGCCACGCGGCGGGAGGCCACTGGGCGTCGTGCAGCGACGTCCTCGCCGCTGTGTCCGCGTCGGCGCGCACGCCACGACAACCGTCCTGGTTATGGGGAATCGTGCGGGGCGGGCCTCTCAGATGATCGCGTCGCGCCCGCACGCGGACCGTCGTGACGCTTCGGCTGCCGCCTTCGAGGTGAGGTGGCTTGAAATAGCCCCCATAACCGCGCCCCCACAGTTCGACGCCCCTTTCTCGCTTGCGCCGCCTTCTACACTCCCGTGGTATTCTCACCGCTTTATTCTTCCTTCTGTGAGAAGCGATGGCATCCGGTGACAAGCGTGGCCAGGCGGTTGGTGCTTGCGGCATTCGCCGTCGGTCTTCACCGCTAGAGGTGAAATACTCGCTCGGCGAATGCGACCCGGCGGCAGCGGACAAGTGGTGGCTGGCGGCGGAGAAGGGAGGCTCATTTTCCGGCGAGTTGGGCCCCTCGCTCGTGACCGAGAAGACAATCCAAGCGCTGCTGCGCGCGGGGAAGTTGTCCGAGCGCCAGGCGGTACGATTGCCCGCCGCCGACGAGACAAAATCGCGCCCCGAGGAGTCGGAGGCGCTTGTGTTCGTCACCTTTTTCGACGCGGGGCTCCGCATCTCAGCGGCGGCGATCGTGGGCGACGTGTTGCGGACCTTCAGGCTGGAGCTGGCGCAACTGACTCCGAACGCCGTGGCCCGGCTCGCCGTGTCTGATTGGGCCTTGCGCTCGGGGCGTCTTTGGCCCAGTGCCGTTGTTTGCACGCTCGCACGAGGCACGGTGCCGGCCTAAGGAGCGGAAGGGCGGGGCATTTGTCGAACGGCGGCGTCACCTTTATTCTTCCGGTCATTTTGCAGCAAGCTCTTCCCGCGAACTCCACTCGCGGAAGTGGGAGTCTCATCGATGGAAACGGTGGTTCTACCACCGCGTGGCGAGCGAGGCGGCCTCGAATGCACGGGCGCCGATCGCGTTCAGACCTCGCCCGCCGGGCGCTCGGCACGAGGAGAAAGCGGAGGAGGCGACGGCCGCGGCGTGGCGCCCGCTTTAACATGCGCGACCTCGCCAAGAGTACGCGATGCGGCGTAGCGCCGCTTCGCCGTGATGGCGCCTCCGCAGAAGCGCCGAGACGACAATGTTACGCCATGGGTGCGCCACTACCGGCACCCTCGACCCTCGTAGGCCTCGGCCGTATCCTCCTTTGTTCACGCGGTCGTTACATGTTAATCTTATCTCTGCCGCTTTGTAGAGATTCGCTTGGAGGATGCGAGCGGGCGCGCCAGTATTCTCGGCCGATACCGGCGGGGGAGCATGAGTGGCGCGCGTCTGCTCTCTGCTGCGGCGGGTGGGCGGATAAACCGCGTGTGCGAGCTTTGGTCCTGCCGTGCGGACCGTCCGATCCCTCGCAACACCAAGATGACGGCGCAATGAGGGCGAAGGCGCCGCCTCGCAAGAGGCCCGAGGCGAGCGTCTGCCGTGCTTGGTATAGCGATTCTTGCTAGTGCTCCCGATGGCGCGCGAATCTGAGTCGGTCGGCGAGGTACGCCGACTCGGGCTTAGATGGCACAGACGCCGGCGAAGGGTCTTGGTGCCACTGGGACGGCGGCTCATCGCGGCAGCCGGAGAGGGGAAGTCGTCACTGCGGCGGTCATCGGGGACAGATCCATGCCGACCAGCGGGCTTGAGTGGTGGAGCCGGCGATGGCGCTATGATGCCGAGACGCCCTCGCGGCGCATGGAGCTGGGTCTTCGCCGACAGCCGCGGCCGAAACCGAGGTGCCCTTCGCAAAGGCTGCCACGGTGGGGTCTTTGTTGTGGTCGTGGGGGCCTCTCCGGCAGCGGCTACTGGGGCGGTGTCGTCGCCACTTGCTCCGGCTAAGCGGTCGTGTCTGCGGCCGGAGCTCCACCGGACGTCGAGGGGATTCACCGTGGCGACGGGCATCGGGAGCTTGTGGGACTCCGATGCATATGCCGATGCCCCTGCGGCGCGCGCCCCCTCCGCCCCTCAGGCCACGCCGTCCGCCATGCAGGAACGGTCAGTGCCAACCCCGAACGCGAGGCTTACATTCCGCTGCGGGGCCACACCCTCCGAGGACTTGCGCCACCGCCACCGCACCCGCAGGGCTAGGGCGGCCCCAAGCCCTCCTTCCGCTCTGAAGGTAAGGTGGTTTAGTTTGCCCCGTGTATTCTTCGTTGTGCCTTGCGGTGCTCACTGCATCCACACTGCGGCGTCGCTATTCGGAGGAGGAGCCTTGGCGGAACATGGGGTCCTCGTGCGGCAGAGCGATCACCGTGCGCCGAGCCTGGGCGGACTTCGTGCCTTCGCCGAGACGCGAGGCGTGGCGAGATCGTGGATGACACACACCGCGTCGGCCGGCCAGTGGCTGCAGAACCTAAAGGTGGGGCGTCTGGGGGCGCCTTAGAGGTATCGGGTGAGGGTAAGCACTTTATATGACAATGTCCGCCATGCCGAGCTTGCTAAGCCTTTACTGCTGCGAACACTTGTCTTTGGGCAGGCCTTGCAAGCGGCCTATGTTCGTGCCCAAAGGGCGCTTGAGGATAGGCTGCGGTCGCCGAGGAGGAGCTACGCGAAGCCTCGGGGCCCGCTCGCCAGATGCCCGCATCCGCGGCCGGAAGCGGAGTGTCTTGAGTGGCGCATGCCGAGGACTGCCGTGTCGGCGCGGAGTCGGCCGTGGAGGCGGCGTGCGAGGGGTTTATGGCGGAGCGGGACGACCCTTCGCAGCAGTCGCCTGTTGGAGAAAGAAAAAGCGAGCTTGCCTTAACTCTAGCGGGCGTGGCCAGGCGATGGGCAAGGCTTCGGTAATTGCATGGGATGCCATGCAAGCGCTGGAGAACCATCTCCAAGAGCTTGTGGCTAAAGTGCGGACGCGCTTTGGCTCGGAGGAGCTATCTCGGACCCTTTTTGGATCGGAGATGCCGCCAACATTGCATGCGCGTGCCGCGACAACTTCGGCAACCATCGTGCTTACGCGCCGCGTGCATGGTGTGCGCGCTCCACGGCACCGCTGCTGCACGCACGTCGCCGGCCGAGGACCCCAGTGGAGATGCCAGTGGGCCGAGCAATGTCGGTGCCGTCGCGCCGTTAAATCGCGCCGTCAAGTACTTCCACGAGCGGGTCTGGGATTACGTCGGGGAGGCCGCTGCGCGGGTCGAGCTTCGGAAGTCACTTTACGGGGAGGGGAGTCTCGGCCAATTTCTGGACGAGGTCCCGCGGCGCGATGAGGGTGGCGCTGAGGCCTCCGAAGGCACCGGAAATTCGTAGGTGTGACGCCGAAGTGGCCAGGTGTAGGCGTGTGTTGCAATGTCCCCCGCTTTTCTTGTGAATGAAGTACACGCTTGCTTTACAAATTCTGACTTTCACCTGTGTCCCGGGCAGCTTCCTTGCTGGGGCCGACTACTTGCGTCCGACCTTGTGACCCGGCGGCGCCTTCGACGCTGGCGACGGGCCGAGGAGTCGCTGAACTTTTGGGCGGGCCGATCTTCTTCTGGCGAAGCCCCGGCCTTAGCGCGTGCTAAGGACGAGCCTGCCGAATAGCTGCTTAGAGCGGCAGAGATGTTGGCGGGCCTCTGTACTTGTAAAATTTTTCCGATATATAGACCTTCTAGCGATTAGGATATGCGCTGCATGTTGTGCTTCGGGCGGTCATGCTGTGCGGGGACGAGATCCCCACGTTCAAAGCGCCGTTGTTGGTGTCGTCGTCGCGGCCGTTTCTGCCCGTCGAGCGGGTGGGCGCGACGATGCGCTCGTGGGGCTTGCGTGTTGATTACTTCGTAGGGTTAGCGCGTGCGGAGGCAGCCGTTGACGCTACGACCTGTTTAAAGTCCGTAGACTGGCGCGTGCGAAGGCGGACCTCCACACTATGACGTGTTTAAAGTCCGTAGATTGGCGCGTGCGGAGGCGGACCTTCGCACTACGACCTGTTTAAAGTTCAGATCGCGCGCGCGTCGCGAGGCGGACCTCCGCACTACGACTTGTTTAAAGTCCAGATCGCGCGCGTGCGAGGCGGACCTCCGCACTCTCGACTGCTTAAAGTCCAGATGGCGGCGCGCGCGAGGCGGACCTCCGCTTTCGACTGTTTAAAGTCCGTAGACTGGCACGTGCGGAGGTGGACCTTCGCACTACGACCTGTTTAAAGTCCGTAGAATGGCGCGTGCGGAGGCGGACCTCTGCACTACGACGTTTTAAAGTCCGTAGACTGGCGCGTGTGGAGGGCGGACCTCCGCACTACGACCTGTTTAAAGTCCGTAGATTGGCGCGTGCGGAGGCGGACCTTCGCAATACGACCTGTTTAAAGTCCGTAGACTGACGCGTGCGGAGGCGGACCTCCGCACTACGAAGTGTTTAAAGTCCGTAGACTGGCGCGTGCGGAGGCACGCTCCGTCCCTCTACCTTCCAAAGTGGGGGTAGCCTCTGGTGTACCTCGTAGTCCGTGCGCGCCCTCGCTGGAGCCAGCCTGTGGCGCGCTACACCACTACTTCTTGAAACTCTCGAAATTGGGTTTCCATAGCGCGCTTTGCGTACATCTCCCGTGGTGCGCGACGACAAGCCTCGACGCTTTGAGGGGGTGCGCGATTTGTCAGCCGCGCAAGGTTCGCGCCGCGTTCGCGTTTTGCCGAGCGCGCCGGGACAGCATCCGTGTCTTACTTATACTCCGGGGAGTATGCGCAAGGACAACGTCCATGGCGTGCGCGGGATTCGCGTCTTGTTTATACTCCGTAGAGTGCGCCGGGAGAACATCCGTGTCTTTCTTATACTCCGGAGAGTATGCGCAAGGACGACGTCCGTGGCATGCGCGGAATCCGCGTCTTATTTATACTCCGTAGAGTGCGCAAGGAGAACATCCGCGTCTTTTTTATACTCCGGAGAGTATGCGCAAGGACGACATCCATGGCATGCGCGGAATCCGCGTCTTGTTTATACTCCATAGAGTGCGCAGGGAGAACATCCGCGTCTTTTTTATACTCCGGAGAGTATGCGCAAGGACAACGTCCGTGGCATGCGCGGAATCCGCGTCTTGTTTATACTCCGTAGAGTGCGCAGGGAGAACATCCGCGTCTTTTTTATACTCCTGAGAGTTTGCGCAAGGACGACGTCCGTGGCATGCGTGGAATCCGCGTCTTGTTTATACTCTGTAGAGTGCGCAGGGAGAACATCCGCGTCTTATTTATACTCCGTAGAGTGCGTGCAGAGGTGTCCCCCCCCACACGTCTTTGTTTATACTCATGCCCGTGTCTTCGACGGAGAGTGCACACGCGAACGTGCGTATTCGTTTATACTCATACTCGTGTCTTTGACGGAGAGTGCACACGCGCACGTGCGTCTTTGGTTTATACTCATACCCGTGTCTTTGACGGAGAGTGCACACGCGAACGTGCATCTTTGGTTTATACTCATACCCGTGTCTTTGACGGAGAGTGCACACGTGAGCGTCGTCTTTGGTTTATACTCATTCCGTGTCTTTGGCGGAGAGTGCACACGCGAACGCGCGTCTTTGGTTTATACTCATACCCGTGTCTTTGGCGGAGAGTGCACACGCGAGCGTCGTCTTTGGTTTATACTCATTCCTGTACGCACAGCTCACGGAGAGTGCACACGCATACGTCGTCTTTGGTTTATACTCATACCGTACCACAGCTACGGAGAGTGCACTGTGAACGTCGTCTTTGGTTTATACTCATACCCGCACAGCTCTGGCAGAGAGTGCACACGCGAACGTCGTCTTTGGTTTATGCTCGGGAGCTGCGCGTGGCGAGGCCTCGCGCACTCTCGCGCGTGTTGTGCACAATGACAAGAGGTTGGCGACAAGCGGAACTCTATTACATTCCCGTTTGCGCGGGTGGCGATTACAATGGGCGGGGTACTAACCACTTGTCTTTGGCGCACGAGCCTCTAGTAGTTGCACTATCGTAGGGCTTGCCGAGCCGTCCCGGATGACGCCGTGGGTCCCAGCGCTGCGATGCGATTCTAAGCGTGCCGTTGAGTGTCGCGGCGGGGATATCCGTGCCGCTCGATCGCGCCGAGCCATATCACAGTCGCCACGAACGGTAATGATGGCGCGACCGGGAGGTTCATGCATAAATAGCCGTGATGTGGCACCGCCCGAAGGAGTTGAGGATTGGGCGCCAAGATGGTATTATAGGGTATAGGAGATTGGCGACATCGAATGTGGCATCTTCGACCCTTTCATTGTAAATCTGGCGAAGGAGACCGAAGGCATATTTGGCCGAGCGCCCGTAGAGGTTGTCCTCCGAGGCCTTGCAGCGGAATTCCCGATGGGCCGAGGCGACTTCGGGGGATCCCCATTTGGTCGAAGGCTGCCGCGAACAGGATGTTCGCGGAGCTGCCGTCGTCAACTAGGGCACGCCCCACGCCACATCCCTTATAACGACCGGACGACCGGGGTCCTGGTGAGGAAGTTCGACGCCACAGGCATCGGCGGGTGTGAACGTGACCTCGTCTTGTGCCCGATCCGGCGGTGTCTGCGCTGGGTGCGCCGCTACGTGGTGTAGCCTCGGACGTAGGCCTTCCGCCGCCGTCGAGGCGAACTCAGCGAGCCTCGGAGATGACATTGATAACCACAGTGGTGGGCTGCCTCGAGCTCGCGGTGCAGGAGGCCCTCCCAGGCCGCCGCACATGGGCTCGAGTCGCGGCGGGCCCTCATGGGGCTGCGTCCTTGCGCTGGATGTGCATGGGGCTTTGTATGGGTGCTGGGCGTGGGCGGCATAGGCGGCCGTGCCTCGTGTTCCTATCCTGGCGGCGCTTTGGCGAGCGCCGCTATGGAGGTGCACGCGTGTTGTGGGTGCCGCGACCGTGGACTTCGCACCACGGCCCATGGTGCTGGTCATCGTAATCTCCATCGCTTTATCCTCGCGACCCGGCCACGGCGCGTGCGCCTCGGCGCCCCGACCGCCACGACGGCGAGCGAAGCGCCGAGCGCCGATGTCGAAGACATACCGCCTTGCCGCGACCTGCGGCGCGCTTGGGCCTATCGGACGGCTCCTTGTGCGGGGCGTCCTTGCGCTCGGACGCGTCCTTGGACGACTCCTGCTTGCGTTTTCCCTTCGAAGAACCGTCCTTGGCGGATCTTCGGTTTTCGCCGAGCCATCGGCCTGGTTGGTGTCGGAGTCGTCACCATGTCTTCGCCGTGCGTCCTCTTCCGCCCTGGCGTATTCCTCCATTTTGTCGAAGAGTTTCGTCATTGTCTTGATTGGCTTCCGCGCGTTGTACTCGGCCATCGGGCCTGGGCGAAGGCCCTGTATGGCTGCATTGACAACGGTGGTTTCGTTAACGTCTTTGACTTGACAGCGTATCTTCGCGAAGTGTTTGAAATAATCCCAGAGTTTCTCCGAGGGTTTCTGCTTCACGGCGAAGAGCTGGTCCGCGTCGACCCGCTCAACCTAGTTTTCTTGAAAGTTGTTGTGAAGGCGGTCGCGGATCTGCTCCCATGCGTAGATGGAGTTTGGCTCTATGGTAAAAAAACCAGGAAAGCGCCACTCCTTGCAGCGCGAGGGGGAGCCCCTTCGCCTTTGTGGTGTCGTCTCCACCCGCGGCCTTGATTGCGGTTTCGTACACGCGCACGAACTCGCAGGGGTCCGTATCGCCTTTGTAAGGCTCGATGACACTGGGGAATTTGAAGTCTTCGGGTCACGCCGCCTGCTGTAGTCCTGCCGGAAGCGGGGACTCTGGATCGACGCGTCGCAGCGGCACGCGGCTGGATGTGGGGGCATCGCGGCTATCTACCCTTTCCGGCGCGGGCTCTGGCGCGACCACTGGCGCGGCTTGCTGGCTCCGAGCCTCTTGCATGTCTCGGATAGCCCCGCGAAGATCCCCTAGCTCCGCCGGGCGTGTTGAGGGCTGCAGGCGCTCCACCACCTGGTGCGGGCGGGGCTGCCGGCGCGCCCGGCAAACGGGTCGGCACGGGTACGATCGCCTCGCGAGCTCCCGAGCTGCCGGTCGCTCCGTTGTGGCTATCTCCGACCGCCTGATCCGCGCTACCGGCGAGCGTTGCGGCAAGGGTGGCGGGATTGGTCGCTGTCGCGTCGGCGGGGTTGGTCGTTGTAGCGGCGGTGGCGGGGTCGGTCGTTGTAGCGGCGGTGGCGGGGTCGGTCGTTGCAGTGCTAGTGGCGGGGTCGGCCGTCGCAGCGCCGATGGCGGGTCGGTCAATCACAGCGCCCGATGGCGGGTCGATCGTCGCGCGGCGGCGTCGATGTCCGCGACCACCGCGCCCGCGCCGTCACCCGCGCCCGCGACAACCGATGCCGAAGCCCTGGTACCCACGCGACGCTCCGACCCAGCCGCCTTCTTTCCCTTCGCCGCCGTCGACGAAGCTTTTTTCGGTGCCATCCTTCTTCGGATTTCAGGCTTGCTCCTGTCCTCCCCACGGACGGCGCCAACTGTTGTGGTTACAGACCAAACAGAGAGAGATGTGATAGTGGAGAGTTGGGAGAAGGTGATCCCCCTCTCCTAGCCTTCTCTTGTATATGTATTCATATGGGCTGTGCTTTTACAATTGTGCCCTTACATCGATACCTCCCTGTCAGGGGTATTTAAGCCATTACACATGTCCCATTTTGGGCCCTATAATCTTCTAACAGGTCTGCTGGGTTTAGGTGGAGGCCACCCCTACAACAGGTTGTATAGACTACACATATTGAGAATAGAATATATGCAAAGAAAACGTACCTGGACATAATTAAGCTCTTGATAAACTCTTCGAGCAAATTCATCCATCAGGGCAACAACATCACTGGATATAAAGTCGACGTACTTATTTATTAGAAAACCAGGAGGCAAAAATCAAGCCCTATGGCATCCTCAATACCAGGTCTTTGCACCTTGACAGCGAGCAGCTTGCCAGAGTATTTCAACCGTGCCTTATAAACGAGTAGATTGAATCAAGAGGAAAGCCGAGCTCCCTCTCTAACTTCTTCATCTGGAAAGTGGGGAGCGAATCCTGCAAGACAGCTACGTGTTAAACATTTGGAGAGGCCTTAAATCAGTAACAGAAGTAATTCCCCCAAGTTATCAGGAAACATCTTCAATTAGTAAACTTTAGCTGATGCCACTGACTCCTTTCAAAGCAAACCATGTTTGTAGTTGTAGGGCATCCACCTTGCTCAAAACAACAAGCATTACATAACGGGAAGAACCTCTAGCGGATGGTTCTTCAATGAATCGCCACTGGTTCATTGATCAATAAACAAGATATTAAGTGTAGTGAGTAGTGACGCTCCATTCTTGAACAAGAATATGCCTCAATTGTAACGCCCCCGTTTCCATGGGCGCGTACGGACACGGCACCTCGCAACTATTCACGCATGAACAGTTATGAAGTGTCGCGCAAGAGTATACCATTGCATGCTTACAACAAAAGTCCAGCATATATTTTACATAAGGATTAACATCCGTTTTGACAATGGCGTGCAAGCCCAAAGTATACTTACATTACAAAAACTCCAAGATCCGCTTGAGCGCGGCCAAGACCTAAAGCCACGGGTCCTCGTCGAAGGAGAGGCCCTCAGGGACGTCCTCGACGGGGAGACCTTCACCTTCGTCTTGATCCTCTAAAGAATAGAATTAAGCAAGCCGTGAGCCAAACAACCGGCTCAGCAAATCCCAAAGGGGTCCTAACCTACTACATGCACGGAAAGTCAAAGAAAGGGAGTATACTTGGTTTATTACATTTGGTGGATGCAGTTTTATTTGCAAACATTTTATAAAATGGACTCAAAACTACTTCTTAAGATCTCAGGAGTTTTTCATGAAGAGTTCATTAACCAACTAATCAAGTTAAAATATGTACAAAACTACTTAAGCCATTCTTTGGAATCACCCAAGTGACACGGCTCCAATAACAGGAGCACGGCGTATTCGAATACCATTTATTTGACTCTGCAGAGTTTGCTCAGCTTTACCCACACGCACCCTTAACCCTCATGACTGAGTTAAGGAACCGAGTCTTTTCGCTGCTCAACCCTCGGTATACACTCCACCCGATAGATAATAATCCCGCACATCATCGGGCGTTCGTTGGCCCTCGCGAACGCCGGTCCGAGTTGTGAGGACCTATCGTTGTCTTGCACCGACTCCCAATGCGGGTTTCACTTAAGTTGAGCAGTACTAAACCGGGGTTGACAAGTCAACACTGTGGTTGGCGATCACTATGACATTTGCTCGGCGTAAGGGTTTGATCCTTATATTTTCACATGGTCCGCAACCTTATCAGCTCGCGACCCAACCTAGGTAAGAGTTGGGTGAATAATCATAATCATCTTGCGATGCACCACAACCCCCCCTTCCTTCAATCCTAGGGTAAGAGATGGGTGAATAATCATCTTGCGATGCACCACAAACCCCCCCTTACCCTACCTTGTGCACGCCGGCACTCTCCGCTCTAAGATACGGTGTCCCATACCACCCTACCTTAGAGTCGGGTTTTATAAATTCTGTTGGCTCGCTGCCACGACCTTATTAGTATAAGACTTTTGAGTGATAATAATATCTTACAGTTATCTAGATTAACAGATAATTATTTCTAGGGTTACAAAGGCATGGCAACAAATTTAACAGGGCATTTGTCAGTGGTAGGTTTAACTACATAACATGTCATTCTAAACATTTTATTTTACTTGAAGTAACATTTCACAATTAGCTCAATGCAAATAACATAATAACATAATTAAATAACATGGGTTGCAACATGATCAAAGGATTTGGGACTTGCCGTCAATCCGGATGATCTCAGCTAGCTCAAACGAAGAAACACCTGGATCCTCAGCTTGCACTTGAACTTCCGGGATCTTCGACACTAGCGCAAACACACAAAATAACATAAATCCGGCTTGAGCCTAATCAAGCGAGGAAAAATAATCTATTTAAAAAGGAGTAAAATGCATAAATCCTTCAAATGGAATTTTAGGAATTTATCTGGAATGAATTTGTGGAAGTGGAGGTCAAAAATGGGTCAAGAATATTATTTGGAGCAAAGTGGTGAAATTTGGGAATTTTTGAGATTTTCTGTGATTTTCTAGGATTTATTTGGATTTTCTGGGATTTTAGAAATTGAGAAACTCGAGAAAATCAAATGAACAGTGATTGGCCCGGCCACTTGCTACAGTGCAGCCCGAGCGGGAGAGTGGCCCGCGCGGCCGAGCGGCCCACGCGCGAGACGGCCGACGCCGCTGAGCCCAACGCGCGCGCTCTCCTCCTTGGCGGATGGCCGACACGCGGCAAGGGCGAGCGGGCGGGATGACGGGGAAACAGACGGGCGAGATCTGTGCGGGTGGCGATCGGACGGCAGAGAAGCGGTGGAGGCGGGGAGCGGGATCGGGCGGCCGAGATGGAACGAGTTCAAAAGGATCGGACGGCTGAGATTAGAAGGGAGGCGGGCGAAGCGGTATGAGGATCGGACGACTGCGGGGCGGGGGTTTTATGAAGATCGGACGGTGGGAGAGGGGCCACGTCGCGGCGAGGGGAGTCGTCTTCCTCCTCTCGGCGCTCTGAAGTGTCCAGGCGCATGGTGCGACGGTGGCGGTGGCGGCCCGGGCACCAGGAGGCTCGCCGGGGAAAAGGGAGGGTGCCAGCGGGGAGAACTCGCCACGGGGAGTTCGTTTTGGGGTGTTGGAGGGCATGGAGACCCAAGGGGAAAGTAGGGGACAGAGGGGGAAGGCGTCGGTTCTCCGGCGGGGAAGGGGTCACCGGAGCCGTTAAGGGCCGAATCGGGGGAGGTTTTACGGTGAGGGGAGCTAGGGGATTACAATGGCAGTGGTGGAGTCGACGGAGAAGTCTCTGGGAGGGCTGGCCACGGTGAGGTGCGATGGCCGGAGAGGGAGTCTCGACGGCGGCGCTCCACGGGGCTTTACCTGGCCAGAGGAGGACGGTAGAATGATTAGGGGAGGATGAGGATGCTTTTGGCGAATGCAATTGGAAAATGGAGGAAGGAGGAGGGAGATCGACTTCACGGGGTCGCCGGCGCAGGGAAGAGCCTCGGCGGCGTTAGGGGCACGACGGGGTTCAATCGCGGCTCGGGAGGTCCTCTGGGGTGGCGAGGAAGGGAAAGGAGGCGGTGGGAGCACCGGGAGAGCAAAGGAGGAGGAGGGAGCCGAGATGGGGCTTTTATGCCCGAGCGAGGGAGAGGAGCCGGGGGAGAAGGCAGGCGGTGGCGCAGAGTCACCGAGTGGGCGGGAGGCGGTGGAGAGTCTCCTCCGCGCGATGGGGTGTGGGCGCCGCCAAAGCGAGTAATGGCAAGGTGACGGGGCGAGTGGAGCTGCGGCAATGGCGGGGCGCGCGTCGCGCGCGGAGGAGGAGGCGCGGGCGCGAGAGCGGGCGGGCGCAGAGAGCGCGGCGCGTGGCGCGGAAAGCTCGCCCGACCGGCCGCTGACGGGCAGCGGCGCGAGGCGAATCAAGCGCGGGCGCGCGGCGCAGCGCGGCGCAGCGACAGCGCGCACGCCGCAGCGCAAAGGCGAGCGGGAGGAGGCGCCGCCAGGGAGGAGGCGCAGCGCCGGGCGCGAGAGAGACGGAGAAGGAACGGCGTCCACGGGAGGAGAGAAGCGGGAGGCGCTGGGGAAAGGCGAAGGCGGAAAAAGGGGCGTGGCGCCAAGCCAAAGGAGAAGGCGGCAACGCCCAGAAAGGAAAGCGGGGAGAGGGAAGACTTTCCCGAAAAGGAAAGTTTCCAGAAAAACACTCAAAAATGCAGCAAAAATCAAGGAAAATTTTGGTTTGAAATTTTGGGGCTTTTCAACCTACCCCCCTTAAAAGAATCTCGACCCCGAGATTAACTTGGACCAGGGGGTAAGTTGGGAAAATCTCGCTGCAAGTCTGGCTCTCATTCCTAGGTGAACTCATCCGCTTTGTGATTCTTCCATTGTACTCTGCAAAATCTGGCATTCGTGTTTCTGAGCTATCTTTCTGACGTCTCAAGTATTTGTAGTGGTTCTTCAGCATACGTGCAGTTATCCTGTAATTCAATATCTGACAAAGGCACTTCATCGGTGGGCTGTCGCAGACACTTCCGAAGCTGGGATACGTGGGACACGTTATGTATTTTTGACAAGTTGGGCGGAAGCTGCACTTGATAAGCAACCTCTCCAACTCTTTCGGTAATTTGAAACGGTCCCACATATCTTGGTGCCAATTTGCCTTTGACTTGAAATCTCTTGACTATTTTGAATGGGGTAACCTTGATATACACATAGTCTCCAACTTCGAAATTCAAGTCTTTCCTGCGGTTATCTGCATAGCTCTTCTGTCGGTCTGGGGCAATCTTGAGTCTGTCTCTGATGATTCTAACATGTGCTTCTGCGTCTTGAGTAATCTGAGGTCCAATCAATTGTCGTTTCCCTGTCTCTGTCCAATTCAGTGGGGTCCTGCATTTTCTGCCATAAAGTGCTTCAAACGATGCCATTTGGATGCTGGCTTGATAGCTATTGTTATATGAGAACTGAGCAAACGGGAGACAAGTATTCCACGCTGCTTCATACACAATAGCACAAGCTCTCAACATATCTTCCAAAATCTGTTTGGTTCTCTCTGTTTGTCCATCTGTCTGTGGGTGATATGCTGAACTGAAATTCAATTCAGTGCCTATAGCTTCATGTAATTTCTCCCAAAACTTGGATGTAAACTGTGCTCCTCTGACTGACACAATCTTCTTCGGAACTCTATGCAGTGTCACAATTCTTGTTAAATACAATTCGGCAAGCTTATCCTTCCCATAGGTCTGCTTGATCGGGAGGAAATGAACTACCTTGGTCAGTCTATCAACAATGACCCAGATAGCGTCATATCCTTCACGAGTCTTGAGAAGTCCAGTTGTGAAGTCCATTCCAATACTATTCCACTTCCATTCGGGTATTGGCAAAGGCTGCAACAATCCCGATGGTTTTTGGTGGTCGATCTTGATCTGCTGGCAAACATCACATTTCGCTACATACTCTGCCACTTCTTTCTTCATTCGGTTCCACCAATATTGTTTCTTCAAGTCTTGGTACATTTTTGTGCTTTCTGGATGGATTGAGAATTGTGAGGAATGAGCTTCGGATAAGATTAATTCTCTCAACTCTTTCTTGTCGGGTATGTAGTAGCGACCATGGAAGGTAAGGATTCCATGCTCGTCTATCGCATACTCTGATGATTTTTTTTCTTGAATATCCTTTTTCAGTTTTTGAATCTCTTCATCTTCATCCTGCGCTGCTTGAATCTGATCTGTCAACCATGGTTGAAGCTCTAATGCTGCCATACTGCCTTATTCTGTAATCACCAAATTCAGTCGCAGTATATCCCTTTGCAACTCTGGTGGTTACTCTGACCTGCTAACTTTGCTTGGGTGAGTCTTGCGGCTAAGGACATCGGCACTACATTAGTCTTACTTGAGTGATATTGAAGCTCAATATCATAATCTTCAATCAATTCCAGCCATCTTCGTTGTCTCATATTCAACTCTGGTTGTGTAAACAGATACTTCCAGCTCTTGTGACCCGAGAATATCTCACAACGATTCCCTAGCAGGTAGTGCCGCCAAATTTTTGAGTGCATGCACCACGGCTGCTAGATCTAAATCGTATGTGGGGTAATTCTCTTCATGTGACTTTAACTGCCTTGAAGCATAGGCAACAACTTTTCCGTCTTGCATAAGCACACATCCCAAACCTTGCTTGAGGCATCGTGAAAAATTTGAAATTCCTTCTCCGGATTGGGCAAAATCAAGACCGGTGTTGTTGTCAATTTGGTCTTCAACGTGAAAACTCTCTTCACAAGCATCTGTTCATGTGAAGGGCTTGTCCTTCTTGATGGTGAGTGAGTGGACGAAATTTTCGAGAACCCTTCTATGAATCGACGATAATATCCCGCCAATCCAAGAAAGCTTCTCATGCCTGTCACTGTCTTGGGTTGTTTCCATTCTATAACTGCTGCGATCTTTTCTGGATCAACCTTGACTCCATCTTCCGATATAATATGACCCAAGAAAGCAACTTCTTTTAGCCAAAAGCTGCATTTATCGAACTTGGCATACAGCTGATGTTCTCTCAATCTAGTTAATGCCATGTGCAAATGCTCTTTGTGCTCTTCTTCACAAATAAAACTGGGGCCGACCAAGGTAAAACACTCGGTCGTATGAATTCCTTTTTCTTGTAATTCATCTAATCGCTTCTTTAGCTCTCTCAACTCACTGGCTGACATTCTGTACTGGTGCTTGGCAATTGGCTTGGTACCAGGCACCAATTCTATTGCAAGTTCCACTTGCCTGTCAGGGGGTCTTCCTGGCAATTCTTCTGGGAATACATCAGGATACTCTTGTACTACTGGCACTTGATCAGGTGTAACTGCTAGCATGTTGATCATGCGCCTTTTTGCATCCTTCAAAACTTCTCGGTCTGTTTTCACTATCCCTCTCTGACCTTCAGGATTTACCAAGGATACGGTCTTGATTTCACAGTTTACCTTGCCTTTGTTTTTGGCTAACCAATTCATACCTAGAATGGCATCTAATCCTGATGTGTCTAACTGCAACGATTCTGCTCTGAAGTCTACCCCTTGGATTTTTTTTATATTGAGCCCACTACACCCACTGTGGGACTCCATTCTAATCCCAGGGGTTTCAACCACATAGGGTCTTGGCAATGAAACAGAAGGCAACTGATTTATTGAAGCAAAACTCTTCGAAATAAACGAATGCGTTGCACCAGGGTCAAATAAAATCAATGCAGGTATGGTGTTGATTTGGGAACATACCGGCAATGATGTCACTAGTCTCAGCTGCATCTTCTGCGGACACAAGATTTACTCTTGTATAGAATGTGGGTCTGGTACGGCCTTTGCTTCTGCCTGCAGATGTGAAATTGGCTATGCCTGCGGGTGATTGAGGTCCATCTCGCTTTGATCTCGCAGAGAGCCTCCTTTGGGGTGCTAGAGCACGATCGTGACTTTGCTTCTGCTGCTGCTGGTTTTGGAATTGGAGTTTAGTGCATCGATTTCAAACTCCTCTGGGACATCGATGCTTATAGTGTCCAGTCTCTCCATTAATGAAAGCATGCATCGTCCTTCGTGGGCGGTGCTAGCAGATGCTTGCCACCGCAGTGGGGCACTTGGTGGCGGGTGGTAAGGAGAAGCTGCATCGTTGAGATTGTCCGCATGGTTCTTGGTAGCTTCACAAACCGACGTGAGGTTGGGATCGGAATGAGAATGATCCGAGGTTTTGCTTATTGGGCACTATGCGAAGAAGATCGAGACTTGTGCACCGCCTTGCGCTTCTGTAATCTTCCATTTCGCCTCTAGTCTCTTTCAAGTAATCGATTTATTCACCATATCGTGCGAGTCTTTGAACTTCATGGATGAGATATGGAACTTCAATGATCATTGCGATCTGCTCGAAACTTGCTCATTTTCTTATCCTCATTGTCAACATCCTCCGAGCAAAACTGGATAGGTGGTTAAATTGATGTAAGTATTCTATGACTGTAAGGTCCACCTTGTTTAAGCGCTAGGAATTCCGCCGCTTAGCCTCCATGATGCCATCCGGTATATGAGCCTTGTAAAGGCATTGGAAAACTCTTCCCAACTAATCTCTCTCTGCGGTGTGTGTTGATAGTTGATCCACCATGTTCTTTGCAAATACCAGAATCGATGGGATGCATACAACACCTTTTCTTTATCATCACATCGAGCAAATGTCAAGTTTCCTTTCCACGTCCACGAGCCAATCCTCGGCTACTATGGGGTCACCGAGGTGAAAAAGACCGTGGGCGTGTTTTCATAAAGTCCGCCCATCGGGTGGAAATTGGTGCACCATCCCGAGGAACATTGCTTTCATCTTGAATTCCCGGAGATCTGGCTGCTATCCGTTCAAGAAGTCTGGCATGCTGGTCTAACACTTGTAAGATGTTCTGTTCTCCCTGCTTTCGGTTCTGCTCCAACATTGCTATCACACTGGCGAGTGTCGTTTGATCTGTGGCAGGTGCACCCTGCCTGTTGGTCTGACCACTCTGCTCTGCCGGATCCATCTGTTGATTGGGAACTTGAAGTCAGCTTTGCAGCGGCTTTGGCAATCAAGAGGGGATAAGTAAGACATCGAATTTTCAAGGTAAGTATAGGATGAAAAAGGTAAGAACGAGAGCGAAAGGGGACAGGAGAAAGCTTTGAACACAGGGGGATTACTGATAATTAAGCAAACAACATACAAGATAATGAACATAATTTTACAATACGCAAGTGGTACACAAACCACTTAGGGTTCATGATTACACCTGCTTTACATTACAAAAGCACTACTACAACTCAGGGTCAGTCTAGTCTAGCGAATGACGGCTACTCCTCCAGCTGCTGAGGAGCGAAATTTTGAAGCTAGACAAGAGGGGCAATAAACATTTTGCAAAAGCAAAACTTAAGCAGAAGAAAACTAAGATAGATAAGGTAGCAACAAGAGAGGAGAAGACAGCAATAATACTTATGTTTTTCGTAAACCCTTTTTATGGCTTAAATTAAGTTTTGCGATAAAATCGCTTCCTAGTTTGCCTTAGGTCTTAACCTACGGTCAAGAGCCTGCTCTGATACCACTTCTGTAACGCCCGTTTCGGTAGCGTCTGGTTCTGACACTCGCAACTATTCACGCATGAACAGTTATGAAGTGTCGCGCAAGTGTATACCATTGCATGCTTACAACAAAAGTCCAAGCATATATTTTACATAAGGATTAACATCCGTTTTTGACAATGGCGTGCAAGCCCAAAGTATACTTACATTACAAAACTCCAAGATCCGCTTGAGCGCGGCCAAGACCTAAAGCCACGGGTCCTCGTCGAAGGAGAGGCCCTCGGGACGTCCTCGGCGGGAGACCTTCACCTTCGTCTTGATCCTCTAAAGAATAGAATTAAGCAAGCCGTGAGCCAAACAACCGGCTCAACCAAATCCCAAAGGGGTCCTAACCTACTACATGCACGGAAAGTCAAAGAAAGGGAGTATACTTGGTTTATTACATTTGGTGGATGCAGTTTTATTTGCAAACATTTTATAAAATGGACTCAAAACTACTTCTTAAGATCTCAGGAGTTTTTCATGAAGAGTTCATTAACCAACTAATCAAGTTAAAATATGTACAAAACTACTTAAGCTTCGCTGCTGGAATCACCCAAGTGACACAGCTCCAATAACCGGGAGCACGGCGTATTCGAATACCATTTATTTGACTCTGCAGAGTTTGCTCAGCTTTACCCACACGCACCCTTAACCCTCATGACTGAGTTAAGGAACCGAGTCTTTTCGCTGCTCAACCCTCGGTATACACTCCACCCGATAGATAATAATCCCGCACATCATCGGGCGTTCGTTGGCCCTCGCGGAACGCCGGTCCCGAGTTGTGAGGACCTATCGTTGTCTTGCACTGACTCCCAATGCGGGGTTTCACTTAAGTTGAGCAGGTACTAAACCAGGGTTGACAAGTCAACACCTGTGGTTGAGCGATCACTATGACATTTGCTCAGCGTAAGGGTTTCAGTCCTTATATTTTCACATGGTCCGCAACCTTATCAGGCTCGCGACCCAACCTAGGGTAAGAGTTGGGTGAATAATCATAATCATCTTGCGATGCACCACAACCCCCCCTTCCTTCAATCCTAGGGTAAGAGATGGGTGAATAATCATCTTGCGATGCACCACAAACCCCCCCTTACCCTACCTTGTGCACGCTGTGGCACTCTCCGCTCTAAGATACGGTGTCCCATACCACCCTACCTTAGAGTCGGGTTTTATAAATTCTGTTGGCTCGCTGCCACGACCTTATTAGTATAAGACTTTTGAGTGATAATAATATCTTACAGTTATCTAGATTAACAGATAATTATTTCTAGGGTTACAAAGGCATGGCAACAAATTTAACAGGGCATTTGTCAGTGGTAGGTTTAACTACATAACATGTCATTCTAAACATTTTATTTTACTTGAAGTAACATTTCACAATTAGCTCAATGCAAATAACATAATAACATAATTAAATAACATGGGTTGCAACATGATCAAAGGATTTGGGACTTAGTCAATCGGATGATCTCAATTAGCTCGAACGAAGAAACACTGGATCCTCGACTTGCACTTGAACTTCCGGATCTTCGACACTAGCGCAAACACACAAAATAACATAAATCCGGCTTGAGCCTAATCAAGCGAGGAAAAATAATCTATTTAAAAAGGAGTAAAATGCATAAATCCTTCAAATGGAATTTTAGGAATTTATCTGGAATGAATTTGTGGAAGTGGAGGTCAAAAATGGGTCAAGAATATTATTTGGAGCAAAGTGGTGAAATTTGGGAATTTTTGGGATTTTCTGTGATTTTCTAGGATTTATTTGGATTTTCTGGGATTTTAGAAATTGAGAAACTCGAGAAAATCAAATGAACAATGATTGGCCCGGCCGCTTGCTACAGTGCAGCCCGAGCGGGAGAGTGGCCCGCGCGGCCGAGCGGCCCACGCGCGAGACGGCCGACGCCGCTGAGCCCAACGCGCGCTCCTCCTGGCGGATGGCCGACACGCGCAAGCGGCGAAGCGCGGGATGATGACAGGAAACAGACGGGCGAGATCTGTGCGGGTGGCGATCGGACGGCAGAGAAGCGGTGGAGGCGGGGAGCGGGATCGGGCGGCCGAGATGGAACGAGTTCAAAAGGATCGGACGGCTGAGATTAGAAGGGAGGCGGGCGAAGCGGTATGAGGATCGGACGACTGCGGGGCGGGGGTTTTATGAAGATCGGACGGTGGGAGAGGGGCCACGTCGCGGCGAGGGGAGTCGTCTTCCTCCTCTCGCTGCTACAGTGTTCCCGGGGCGGTGCGACGGTGGCGGTGGCGGCCCGGGCACCAGGAGGCTCGCCGGGAAAAGGAGGGGTGCAGTGGGAGAACTCGCCACGGGGAGTTCGTTTTGGGGTGTTGGAGGGCATGGAGACCCAAGGGGAAAGTAGGGGACAGAGGGGGAAGGCGTCGGTTCTCCGGCGGGGAAGGGGTCACCGGAGCCGTTAAGGGCCGAATCGGGGGAGGTTTTACGGTGAGGGGAGCTAGGGGATTACAATGGCAGTGGTGGAGTCGACGGAGAAGTCTCTGGGAGGGCGGCCACGGTGAGGTGCGATGGCGGAGAGGAGTCTCGACGCGGCGCCCACGGGCTTTACCGCCGAGGAGGACGGTAGAATGATTAGGGAGGATGAGGATGCTTTTGGCGAATGCAATTGGAAAATGGAGGAAGGAGGAGGAGATCGACTTCACGGGTCGCCGCGAGGAAGAGCCTCGGCGGCGTTAGGGGCGACGGGGTTCAATCGGCGGCTCGGGGAGGTCCTCGGGGTGGCAGGAAGGAAAGGAGGCGGTGGGAGCACCGGGAGAGCAAAGGAGGAGGAGGAGCCGAGATGGGGCTTTATGCCGAGCGAGAGAGAGGAGCCGGGAGAAGGAGCGGCGGTGGCGCAGAGTCACAGGAGTGGACGGGAGCGGTGGAGAGTCTCTCCGCGCAGCTGGGGTGACGGCGGCGCCAAAGCAGTAATGGCGAGTGGCGAGGCGAGTGGAGCTGCGGCAATGGCGAGCGCGTCGCGCGCGTGGAGGAGGCGCGGGGCCGACGAGCGGGCCGGCGCAGAGAAGCGGCGACGCGTGTGCGCGAGCTCTGCTCGCTTCCGCACCGGCCGCCGGACGGCGCGGCGCGAGGCGAATCAAGCGCGCGCGCGCAGCGCGGCAGCGCGCGCAGCGCGCGACAGCCGCATGGCGCTGGAGCGGAGGAGAGGAGGAGGCGCGCGTGGAGAGCGCGGCGGCGGCGCGGGGAGAGACGGAGAAGGAACGGCGCCCACGGGAGGAGAGAAGCGGGAGGCGCTGGGGAAAGGCGAAGGCGGAAAAAGGCGTGGCGCCAAGCCAAGGAGAAGCGGCAACGCCGGAAAGGAAAGCGGGAGAGGAAGACTTTCCCGAAAAGGAAAGTTTCCAGAAAAACACTCAAAAATGCAGAAAAATCAAGGAAAATTTTGGTTTGAAATTTTGGGGCTTTTCATCAATGGCCTAATCTTGATATACTACCATCCTACTATCTCGAAAAGTAACTTGTCCAGTCCGTTGGAAACAATAATAGCATTTCGTAAGGTGAGCACAGGCGAGAAAGAAGGTCCACCTGCAGCTCCGAGAGCTCCTCGAGGAATTCGGGTGGGCAGAGGTCGGGCAGCGTGGACAGCCCCTGTCCAATCTTGACGAATGTCGGGCCGAGCCTTGTCAGTGTGCTCCGCAGCTCCACCGCCCTCGCCTGCCTCATCGCTGAGGACTGCCACGTCCGCCTGTCGAGCAGCAGCTTCAGCCCGAACGCCCCCAGCTCGGACAGCACCTCCGCCGCTCTCAGCGCCACATAATAAGACAGCAGCAATCCACACCACGCAAGTCAAAATTCGAGAACCTCACCTGCCGCTCTTAGCTAGTGTTAAGGCGAAAGAAAGGATGGGGTTTTAGTCTGGGTGCGTGCCTTGAAGGGACGGGACGGGAGCCGTAGCGGGAGGAGAGGAGGTCGGGGCTGAAGACGGTGGCGTTGGCGGCGCGGGCCTCGGTCTGCAGCTCCTCAGCGCGGTCCCAGGCGAAGGAGGCTGACATGGGGGGAGGTGCTGCGGGCAGGGACGGGCGGGGGGAGAGCTGGATGGAGAGGTCGGGGGACGGGGGGCGCGGCGGTGGAGGCGGCGCGGAGGAGGGAGGGGCGGCGGCGGCGAGGCGCGCGGAGTGGAGGGTGGAAGGAGATGGCGGCCGCCGCCGCCGACGCGGAGGTGGTAGCCGCCATGGCCGGCGGGGGGCAGCGGGAAGAGGGAGGTGGGGAGCTCGGGCTTCGCGTGCGCGTCGGAAAACCGCGGGACTTTATCGCGTGAAAGGAGGACCTCCCTGGAAAAACCGAGAACCTATACGTAATTTTGGAAACTTAGAGGGTCATTTCGAGAAATCGCTGACATGACTGGTCCATTCTGCAAAAAACTGAGGGCCCGCACCAAATTTTGAAAACTCATAGGTCCTTTTCGTAATTTTGATGACGTGGCGCGGGGAGAGGCCAGGAGGTCCTTTTCGCAATTTTTGGCCGGGGGAGGGGGGGTGTAATCCCCCCGGCCTCAAAGCGCTGTTGATCTATACGCCTTCTTGGCTGGTAGGCGAATCGCAATTCTCTGGGTACTCCTTTGCACTGTTGCAGGTTTCAGCAGGTGGCGCCAAATCCATGGTCCCCCCCGCCCCCTCACGGCCCACTCTCCCACCACCGCCCTCCTCCCTTATCACCGGCTGCCCCCTCTCCACCACCGACGCGCCTGGCTGAGCACTCTTCTCCTCTCCACACCAATGCGCGCCTCCGCGCGACGCCCACGCAGAGGAGATCCGGTCCTACGCCGCCCGACGCGCGGCCAGGCGCTCCACGCGCGCCTGCTCCGCTCCGCGCTGTAGCCGGACACGTTCCTATAGACTCCCTACTTAACATGTATTGCAAATGCAAGTGCAGCCGCCTGGCGAACGCCCGGAAGATGTTCGATGGAATGCCGCACAGTGACGTCGTCGCCTGGACCGCCACGATATCCGCTCAAACTGCGGCGGGCGATGCCAACGAGGCTCTGGATCTGTTTGCTCAGATGTTATCAAGGAGGAGTTGCACTTAACGGGTTTGCGCTCGCTACAGTGCTCAAGGCCTGCTCGGTGGGTTCGCACTTGGAGTTTACGCGTCAGGTGCCAAAATTGCAAGGTTTGCATGATTCGTATGTCGGTTCCTCTCTGGTTGAGGCTTACACGAGCTCTGGGAAGGTGGACATTGTTGAGAGAGCATTGTTGGGCTTGCTGGAACGAAGTGATGTTTCATGGAATGCTCTGCTCAATGGGTATGCTCGGGATGGTGACTACAGATGGGTCATGCTGGTTTTCGAGAAACTGGTGGAATCCGGTGATGAGATAAGCAAGTATACTTTACCTACTGTTCTTATGTGTTGCATGGAACTCGGTCTTGCAAAATCTGGTCAAGCTGTTCATGCTTTGGTGATCAAGAGATGGCTGGAAACTGACAGTGTATTGAGCAATTGCCTTACTGAAATGTACTAAAGGTGTCTTATCTGCTGGAGATTCGTATGAAGTCTTTGCCAGGATAGATGAACCTGATGTGATGCATTGCAGCGTGATGATCTCATGTTTCGATCGACATGATTTGACTTGGGAAGCATTTGATCTTTTC
The DNA here is from genome assembly GCA_036346575.1 of Dendrocalamus sinicus. Taxonomy (NCBI): domain Eukaryota; kingdom Viridiplantae; phylum Streptophyta; class Magnoliopsida; order Poales; family Poaceae; genus Dendrocalamus; species Dendrocalamus sinicus. The sequence goes on along the minus strand of CM070643.1, from coordinate 26,773,896 downwards.
ATACAGATGGCAGACATGGGATTCAAACCAAACCAATATACATTTGTTGGCATTGCAGTTGTTGCATCAAAAACTGGTGATGTGGACCTTTGTTGCAGCGATCATGCACATATTATGAAATGTGGATTTGCTATGCTGTTCTAAATATGTATGTGAAAGTTGGTGCTGTTCAACATGCAACGATTGCTTTTGATCTTATGCATGATGCTGACACATTTTCTTGGAACACACTTCTTTCTGGATTTTATAGTGGAAGCAACTTTGAGCAAGGTTTGAGGATTTTTCAAGCAGATAATTTGTGAAGGATTTTTATCCAACAAATATACTTATGTAGGAGTTTTGAGATGTTGCACTAGCTTGATGGACTTGAGGTATGGTTCTCAGGTTCATGCATGTGTTCTGAAAAGCGGGTTGCAAAGAGATACTGATGTTTCAATAATGCTTGTTGACATGTATGCACAATCCGGGTGCTTTACAAGTGCGCATTTGGTATTTGATTGACTGAAAGAAAGAGATGTTGATTATGTCAGGTTATGCTAAAACTGATGATGGTGAGAAGATGATAGAATGCTTCCGTTCAATGTTGCAAGAAAACAAAAGGCTTAATGATGTCACACTAGCAATCTCTTTGAGTGTTTGCTCTGATTTGGCATCTTTAGGTAGTGGGCGCCAGCTGCATCCATGGACCATCAAATCAGGCTGGAACAATTCAGTTGTTTCCAGTGCTCTAGTTGACATTTATGTGAAGTACCGGAACATAACAGATGCTGAGATGCTATTCTAGGAGTCAGAAACACGTGATCAAATTGTGTGGAATACGATCATATGTGGTTATTCTCACCATGGTCATGGATACAAGTCACTGGAGGCCTTCCAAGAGATGATAGATGAGGGGAAGAGACCTGATGAGATCACATTTGTAGATGTTCTCTCGGCGTGTAGCCATGCAGGATTACTTGATGAGGGAAGGAAGCACTTTAAATTGTTGAGTAGTGTGTATGGAATTACTCCTATGATGGAGCACTATGCTTGCATGGTTGACATTCTGGCGAAGGCTGGAAAACTAGCTGAGGCTGAATCTTTTAACAATCAGATGCCATTGACTCCAGAATAGATGCATCCATGTGGAAGAAAGTTCTAGGAACTGGCCAGGCACATGGAAACGTTGAGATTGCTGAGAGAGCAGCAGGGAAATTGTTTTGAGTTAGAGCCACATGATATATCTTCCTGCATATTGTTGTCCAACATTTATGCAGCTTTAAGAAGGTGGAATGATGTTACTAGACTTAGGAATATGCTACTAGATCATGGAATAAAGAAGGAACCAGGGTGTAGCTGGATTGGAATCAATGGTCAGATTCATGTATTCCTGTCGCAAGGTGCATGTTGAAAATATTAGGATTTGCTTGGTATGTTTCATGCCTTGTGTTCCTGCAATCTGAAATGCAACCGTGGGCTGTCTCCAATTCTCCATACAGGAAAGATCATACCAGAAGCTGGTTCCAGGTATATGGCTAGTTCTGTGTGCTGATGCGAAGTGCTAAGGTAAATTCTAGTTATAAATATGATCACTACAGTATCAGATCTACATCACTCTGTTACATTGTTTACTGTTTTATCTGATTTAAGCAGGTTAATATACTGACTGAACTATGCTGTTGGAAACTTGAATTTGCCTGAAGAGTTCTGTAGATATATAACTGCCCACTTAACTGGCAAGTAATTCTTGATTCGTATTTTCACTTTTTCAGTGCCATCCTATCCTATAGTTTCTCAAGTGCTATAGCGTACTGAAAATCCATATGCTAAACCATTGCATTTTTTTATTGCATCACATATCAGGGTGAATGCAGACTGAGAGAGGCGTATGTAAATGGTAAGGCAATCTTGCCTATAATTGTGAGCTAAGAATTGGTTACTGATCACTGTGGCACACGGAGAGCATGATGGTGACCTACTTCAGTGGATACTGGATTGCTCATCTCACATTTGTAGTCAAATTGGGACGCTTGTGCAGGTGGGGTGATCAACTTGTTGACCAACTTAAGTAGGGTTCTTTCGAGTTCCTCGCCACTATTCCATGGATGAACCTCCGCCTTGAGAAGCTGCGTGTTGCTGTTGATGAGATTCCACAGTGGGTAGTTCTCCTTTGGCATGACATAGTCCCCTTCCCTTAGCTGAAGAGAGGGGCAATAGTCTCCCTTCCCATCACCAATGTAGATGAAGTGCTTGTTCTTGGCACCGGCTGTCGCCTGAATCCTCTCGATTATCTTGCCCTGCACATGGCAAGCAAAATTTTAGTTCATGGTGGACCATGATGGGTTTTCATTGTTCACAATTTTACCACAATGAAACTTTAATTATTGAACAATACACTATTATGTCTAAGATTTAGATTGCAGAACATATCATTATCTTCCTTCCAGTAATCTGTAGTGTTTCTTTTGGACTGATCTTGCTGTTTCTTTTGCCTCCATCAGCCACGTGCAGTGAGTGAAGCGCTGAAAGCTAACGTTAAAAAAGTGAGCCGATCTGGCATCTTATTGTCCATACCTTGCACATGTTCTCAGGGCAGAGGCTGCATCCATGGGGCGAGCTCGTGGAATCATGGAACGGCGAGATCCTCAGCCTGCCACCCTCGTCGACACGCGCCGGGTTCGTGTTGATCTCGGAGAAGCAGCCGAGGACCCCGTGGTTCTCCAGGACGGTCTCGATGAAGAAGGCGTTGGCGTCACTCACCACCCTCAAATCACACCTGCAATGTAATAGTTTGTATGCCATCACCAAAGATCCAAGCCACCAGAGTTCCCAACTACTATGCAGGACGCCAGGAGAACCCATCGTCTTGATGCACCGATGGATGCGTACCCTAGTGCCGACGCCGTCGTGATGGCGGAGAGGACGTGCGCGTCGAGGGGCGCGCTCTTGAGGCACTCGCGGATGTCGTCGGCCGACCTACCCTGCGCGTGCAGCTCCCCCATCATCCTGTCCTGGAGGAAGCCATCACGACAAGGTTGGCCTGGTCACCTGGGTGCATCTGTGCACGTGTGTGCAGGGCAGGGCAAGATGCGCGAGCATACGGCGTACCATGAGGGGATTCCAGCGCATGGTCGGGCGCAGGCGGTTGAAGGCGTCGGTGGCGCCGAGCTTGGTGATGACCCAGTCGTCGCTGTCCCACGCGATGATGGTCTTGTCGAAGTCGAACACCACCACCACGGCGGCAGAGGCCTGGGCGGAGGCCATCGGCGGGCGGACGGTGGCTGCCTGGGCCTGGCTGGCTGAGGAAGAGACGAGACGACGGTGGCGTCTTGACTCCCGAGTCTCCGGTGCGGTTGCTTTATTTGTTGCTTTCTGGTGGCGTCCGTGTCTGCTTATATAGCCAGCCGTGTGGCGACTGGCGATGGAACTGTTGGTGACTTGTGAGGGCTCCACGTCACCACGTGTACCTGGCCTTTCTGTGTTTGTGTTTCCATTCGCTTTTGCTCGCCGTGGCATAGCAGCCGTCCCTTAGCTGCCTTGCCTCGCATGTAGCTTTTTTTTTTTTACCATAAATAAAGGTGAAACGTAGTCCATTAGTGTCCGTTTTTACCATTAGCAGAGCTGGCTGATAGAGTTTACATGTTTGTAGCGATCATTTTTCTTGGCAACTTTGGATGATTTGGAAGCCAACCAGGTGTAACAAGGTACTACTGGATGTTGCTGGTTTCTTGACCACATTGGAAGCAACCTCCTAATCTATCCATGTCTCTGTCCCACATGGAGATCTCCCCTGTGCGGCTGTGCCATCTAAATATTAATATTACTCTCACGCGGCGTCCGATGCTCCCATGCGTGATAACTACTCAAAACGCCTCCAAGCTGCAATCGATCCTATGGTTGTGCCAATGCTACCGCGGTTCTTATCGACTGCAAACCACGACCACCTCTACAGTGCACGCTGCATGTTTGACAAGAAACTAAAATTACCATCCTTTCCGGGACACGGCGAGCATCGGAAGTTGCGAATTTTCATGGATGGAATGCAACGGAGCGGTTTGGAATGCAGGAATTTCAAAGGATATCTTTTGTAGGATTGTTACGAAATTCCTCCGTTCCAAATAGATCAAAGGGTTTCGTTACGCCTACCAGCCCAACTAGTCAACTTGTGAGATCCCAGTAGATAAAGGATAATTTCAAGTGCTAAGGGTCTGTCTGGACATCAGGCTTCAATTTGTGAGGCCCAAAAACCTCGCTGACTGTCTGCAGCGAATATCTGGCGTGTGATAGCACAACAAGACTCAGTGTGCTACTCTCTCACAAGAACAAGAGGTTACACCAGTTTGTGGAAGGCCCTGTTTGCCTGGAGTGGAAGCTTCATCATTCAGATCCCAACAAGCTCGCTAGTGCATCACGCGTCACCGCAAGTCGGTAACCAATCTTAATTTTGCTTCGCAACTCTGCATCTTCAGATAAGCTGAGCCAACCATCCAAGATCCTGGTATTTTGGATAAGTGCAAGTTAATTGGCCAAGTGACATGTCTGGTTGTGAAGCAGTCTCTTGAAGTTTTGGTTCACAGGAATAATGGGGATATCCTATATTCCTACAGATGGAGACCTGTTATGGTTCCCTAATCTTTCATGCATTGTTTGTGCTGATCAGGATCAATGACCATTGTTGCATGGCTGGCTCATGTCCATTGATTGTGGAGTCTTTTCATTGCTCTTGTGTTATCTACTAGTTGCATTCGCACTTGCAAAAAGGTGACGACCACTTCGCCCGCAAGAGAAAACGGTGATGACAATTGTTACGAGATGCATTTTTATACGGTTTCTCTTTTTTATGTTCTTTTGTAATGTGGGAATTTTTTTCCAGATTTTTACTGAACTAAACTTTTTTTAAAAAAAAAAGAATTTCCACGTTCCAAACAAGTCCTTACAAAGAAAGATAAAACAATATGACATGCATGGCATTTTCTTTGTTCATCACGAATGCCATGTCAGCTTGATAATTTAGGTTCCACCGTGGATGTCATGCTCTTGAAGCTAAGACCCTGTTTTGAATGCAGATTTTTTTTGAATCGGAAATGAACTATTTCCTATTAAATTCCCACACTCCAAATAAGGCATAAATGACTTTAGTCAAACAGCCTTTCATGGTGCTAATCACCGATCTACAAACTTACTCGACGAGTTAATCTTTGCACATCACAGAGGGTCAATTTGTTTTTTTATTAAAAGGAAGACATATACCACACGGGAGTACACCCTCTTAACGCACATCTAAAAAGATAAAGACTGGAGATAAATTTATAACCTCAAAAAATTCCTACTAAAAACATACTCGTGAGTACGAAGAGATAGATACTAAAAATTTAAACTCTAGTAGGTGAGATCGTACCATCCGGATAAGAGATGGTTCCTGGGTCACTTTAGTTTGCAGCTCCACGTCGCAAATATTAGTGGCGCACTCTGCTGATCAATATTTCCAAGACGCACTCGCCAAACTATATATGTGACCGAGTTATTTTTTTTAAAGAGGCAGTGCTTTTGATCTCTGTCAGCCAAAGCAAACGAAGGAAGTGACAGTGCAGCCGATGAAAACGTCTTGAGTGGTCAAAGCCTCCAGCAGGTTGGTTCAAATGCAATGTGGTTGATGCGTTTTACTCCTCTGAAAATCGAAGTGCTACCGGATCAGTTGTTCGTGACGAAGAGGGTGAATTCCATGGCGTGGAGGCGATCTGGTATCCTTGTGCCATGAATGCACTGACGATTGGCAAGTGCTTACTGATTTGTGGACAAAATCTGAAGGCCATATTGCAGATATCTCACCGATCTTGGCTGAGATTAGGGAGCTTAGCAGTTTCTTTGTGTCTTTTCAGCTTTGCTTTGTAGAAAGGCAGAGCAATGCTGCTGCCCATATGTGTGCAGAGCAAGTTTCTTGTAGCTGGAGGGAGTGCACGTCGCTGTTTGAGGCACCATCCTTCCTGCAAGAAACTTTGCACGCGGAAGTTTCTTTTAGACTGAGGCTCGTAGCTGTGGAAAGTGTTATTTAAGGCCACAGCGAACGATGACACCGTGGACGTTAGCTTTAAAAAATATTTGAAGAATCCGTTTTAAAAAACTTTGCGTTTGTTTTGACTTTTAAAAACTAAAAATTAATAACTAAAACCTAAAAACTCAAAAGACAAGACCGTAACCTAATGGAAAGCTCCCTTCCTCTTAAAAAATCCATTACATCATTCCGTAGTGCAAACAAAAAGAGGGCGCATTATCATCCGAGTTTTGCCGTACACAGAAGTGCTTTGGCGGTCCATAATCAGAAGCCCATGGAGCCTTGTTTGGACGTCTCGTCTGGGATGGGCTAGGCCTCACAATTTGTACAAGAGTGAGTCCCGTGGCCTCTTACCGTACCTAGTCCAGCCCAGTCCATCTACAGTTTCATTTCAACTTCGTTCGTTCACGTATTTGTGTTCTGAAATTGTACATACAACTCCCATCTATTTCAGTTTTAACTTCTAACTTCTAACTATCAGAAGCCAGTATAAATATGTTGGTTTTTTAATTTTAACTTTTTTTTTGCTTTTTTGGCATTTCTTCTTCTTTTTGCTCTTCCTTTTTTCCTTCTTCCTTTGTATTGTCTGTAAAGATATAACAATGTTTTTCATTTTTAATTGAATAACTTAGAAAAAACTAACAGCCGGTATAATATAATTTTAACTAAAAACCATACAACCAAAAATTAGAAACCGCTAACAAAAGTCAGAATAAATAGACCCGTACAATGTGCCGGGTAGTAATGATTACATCGTAATTAGTGATGGACTTAGCAGTAAAATAGAGGTGTCGGTGGAGGAGGTCTTCTATATTTTAGACAAGGTTCTGTTCTTTACGGTTTTTAAAAGCGGCTTTTGGCTTTTGCTACAGTACCTAACTTTCAAATAGAGTATTTTCTCAAAACGGGGTCTACAAGTTAATTGTAGTACACGTTAAAAGCCTAACATCTGTATCAATCAAAATTGCAAGCGAGTATCTCTCTCTATAATCTGTCACAAATAGCTAAAATTTAAAATTTTAACTAAAAGTTATAAATTACAGTAAAAAAGAACAAGCCCCAAATCATTTACTTATCCACGTTTCAGTCGGCAGTAGAGTCGGCTCTATCCCGGCTAACCAACCCTTGGCTCCGCCCCTAGTTGCAACGGAAGAGTTGCTCTAGGTGGTTTTCAAGGGGTGGTTAGGTGTAGCTCTGAGAAGAACACACGTGGTGAGACCAGAGAGGTATGCGTAGCCACTCGTTGGGCTTCATTAATTGGTCCTCACGATTCGCAGGAAGCACAACGCCACGGCGGCTACGCCAATCTCATCCGTTCCCTTCCACGACCGCCAAGTGGCAGTACCTGGTTGGATGGCCCCAATCCCACCTGGCGGACCCCAAGATTCTTGTGATAGACCACCGGGGCACACGAGCCGCCACATCAGCTTCCACGTCACCTCCCTTCCGGACCATCCAGCCAATCCCAGCCCAGCAAAAGATCGCCACAAGATAAGCTCCTCTATCCATTGCTTCGCATATATAAGCAAGGATGTTGCGAGACACCGCATCATCTCACACACACACACACAACAACACTCGAAGCAAAGCATCACAGGAAGCTAGCTAGGATCCGATCGACATGGCAGCCGCCACGATGGCCCTCTCCTCCCCGGCGCTGGCCGGCAAGATCGGCAGCAGGGACGTGTTCGGCGAGGGCCGCATCACGATGAGGAAGACCGGCGGCCGCGCCAGGCCCACGGCGGCTTCCGGCGGCAGCCCGTGGTACGGCCCGGACCGCGTGCTGTACCTGGGCCCGCTGTCCGGCGAGCCCCCGAGCTACCTGAAGGGCGAGTTCGCCGGCGACTACGGGTGGGACACCGCGGGGCTGTCCGCCGACCCCGAGACGTTCGCCAAGAACCGCGAGCTGGAGGTGATCCACTGCCGCTGGGCCATGCTCGGCGCCCTCGGGTGCGTCTTCCCCGAGCTCCTCGCCCGCAACGGCGTCAAGTTCGGCGAGGCCGTCTGGTTCAAGGCCGGCTCCCAGATCTTCAGCGAGGGCGGCCTCGACTACCTCGGCAACCCCAGCCTCATCCACGCCCAGAGCATCCTCGCCATCTGGGCATGCCAGGTACGTAATTGATTCAGCTCCATTTCACTTCCTCTCAATCGAAATCAACCACGCACTCATCCATGAGATGCATATGTGTGTAGGTTGTGCTGATGGGAGCCGTTGAGGGGTACCGCATCGCCGGCGGGCCGCTGGGCGAGGTCGTGGACCCACTGTACCCCGGCGGCAGCTTCGACCCGCTGGGGCTCGCCGACGACCCGGAGGCGTTCGCGGAGCTCAAGGTGAAGGAGATCAAGAACGGCCGCCTCGCCATGTTCTCCATGTTCGGCTTCTTCGTGCAGGCCATCGTCACCGGCAAGGGGCCCCTCGAGAACCTCGCCGACCACCTCGCCGACCCCGTCAACAACAACGCCTGGGCGTACGCCACCAACTTCGTCCCCGGCAAGTGAGCATACCTGGGTGTATGTGTACGGTACAAGTTTAAGCGAGTGGCCACTACGTTCGTACGTGTGCCGTAGATGTACGTATTTGTGTGGACTGTGGGGGGATGGATGTACGAGTACGTGAAGGGAGAATTGTGAGATTGTGCCAGTAGTGTGTATTTCTATGCCTGTTCTGAACCTGATCAATGAAATATTGTGTTGTAATATGTCTTTATGCATTATATATGATGATTCTGGAGATAGATTAGAAGTAGCAATGAAGTATATATACAAAATGTTGAAGTTCAATTACGAACACGAACAAAGGGTACAATTTTTAAGTCAACTTACAAATGCACAACCTAATTAATTAAGGGCATCTTTGGAGGGGGGATTTGGATTCAAATCCGTAAGTATTAGTTCAAATTTAAAACAGATCGCAAAAATTCCCCAAAGAACCCACTCATCCAGACAGCCCCTAAGTTTGTAGTTCAGTTGAACACATCTTCTGAATTCTGATAACATAGGCTATATGTTAAAAGTCACTTTGCTCCAGGTGCAAAGTAGCAAATTTTGTACCTACTTTCTTGTAGAAATATAATACAGAAGTTTTAACAATTGTGCAGCAATATATACTTCACCTCCACTATCCAATAATAAGGAAAATAATTTTCAATTCTCAACTAAACATATCATCTAGAACGTTGTAGAAGTACTGGTGACAGCAACAGATGGAGCTATAGACACGTGAGTTGTGACAAGTTCACCTACAAAAAGCTCAAAACACATCTAAAATTAAAGTTCAGACGATAAATCTGACAGTCGGTGCCACTGGATTGGCCTGAAATTCACAATGCCTGAAAGAGAATAAATCTACCTCCACAAATATGGCCACTGAGAAACGTAACACTGTATGGTCTGATACAACTTGTAGAACTTGGAAAGTTACAGTTACATCGACCTCACCGCCCATGTGAATGGCAAGCAAAACTACAATTACATCGACCTGTGGCCATGTGAACGTCACCTGATCATGACAGTGAGAGCTCAGGGAAATAGCACATCCAGAGCTAGTGATACCACATACATAGTCTTACGAAAACGTCACAGCGACGCGAGGATGGGAAAGATATCTTCAGGTTACAGGCGCCTGAAAAGGGCTTTGATCTGTATCACACTGTGGAGTTTCTTCAGAGCCGGGCCCGCCGCGACGAGCCTGCCGCATTCGCTCCTCTCTTCGTCTGCATGTAGGAATGCAAACGGATCAAATATGAACGGATAATATCTTTACTATATTTATTTTCATATATTTTTTGGAGGCGGATACAAATATGGATACCTTAGATACGAATACAAATACGAATAATATCGAATACATATACGAAGCGAATACGAATTGAAACGAATACGATCACAAATATTTATCAGAATATGAAAACCCCTTAAACTATATATCCAAAATCAATAAAAACACATAAATAGTTTATCTTATCAAAACATTGAAATCTAAACAAGCATAAATATTTTTATCCACAATAGTCATACCATTGTACAGATTTTAAATCTTCAAAAGACAGTTAATTTTTCTAAAGTCCTAAATAATTCTTAATGGATTTCTAACATTTACATGTAACTAATAAATTAATTAAGTATTTAAATTTGTATCAAAATGATTTAAATGGCAGTATATTAATTTAATCGGCACAAATTTTAATCTACCAACAATACTAAATTTATTTTTTAATAAATATAAATATTTGCTAGTGGTGTTTGTAATTTAATACGACTAGGGAACCTAATGCTTAATGGTAATGGAGGCTTATGTCTTGGTTGGGCTAGTGGGCTGGTGGCAGGGGAGATGAAAGAGGCTGGCTTGGGCTGGGCAATGTTGGGATCCTGGATATCCGATTTCGTATTATCCGGATAATCCATATTTATATTCGTATTCGCCGGATATCAGGCCTACTGTATTCGTATTCGTTTCCGACAAAAAAATCCATATTTGTTTCCAATCTAAGAATTATCCGAAGAAAAATCTAATCCGACACAATCTATATTCGTTTTTATCCGAATCGGTCGGAAACTATCCGATCCGTTGTCACCCCTAGCTGCATGGATCAATGCATATCAGCGATGTCACTTTGCATGGTGAGAGATTAGTCTGATGGATGGATGTGCTAACCTTACATTTTGCTACAGGGTGCAAAGGGAAACCAACTAACCGAATGGTAACCTTGAAGGGTCGGCTCGTTTTTAGCTTGCACTGACAAATCAAATGCGAGGAATATATGGCATAAATTCGCAGTTTTAGATGTATAGTTTTATACGAATAGTTCTGGGAGATGCATGCTTATATACTGATGTTACGGATAATAAACAAGAACCTTTTGGTTTCAGAAAAGTACTCTTAGGTATACTATCTTTTCAATTTTGTTGTAACTAGAGCCTAGAGGATAGGCTACCTAAACAAAGACAATATGGAAAGGAATGAAAATATAGTACAATATGAAGAAGTTTGATATGCATAGCTGTTACAGTGCCTATAGATTCACAGCTTTTTTTTCCTAAAAAAAATAAGAGCTTCAGAAGTTATTCATTTAGTATAACAAAATTTTACACGTTGATGTACGATTTCTCCAGTTCAGTTATACTCATTACCATGCATCTAGGAATAATGAGACAGGAATCACCTTTTATCATATGAGCGCTACTATGTGATGCTTTCGAACAGTATAGCACCCAACTAGCGTCGCTCCTCCTCCGCCGCTTCCCTCCCCTTCATCTCTCTTCTCAGTGTCGCCCTCCTCACCTTCTTCTCCAGAACCGGCCCAGCTCCACGCTCTTCCTTTGCCTCCCTCCGCCCCCTCCACCATCACCCACGGCTGGCGTCGCCGTCACCACCTCGGCATGCAGCCCTCCGACCCCTCTCCGCCACACCGCCCTGCCCAACCTAAATGCCACAAATGTCGCTGCCACCGCCTCCGGCTCCACCCACCGCCCTCCTACCCCGTCCATCGCCCCCGCCGCTGCCCACCACCAAAACGCCTTCTCCCCCCAACCCACTTCTATGTTCGGAGGAAGGGTGAACCCATAGTGGAGGAGTCGGACCAGTGGTGGAGGAGAGTGAGGGGATGATGGCGACAAGGAGGGAGGGAGCGGTGGATAAGAGCGAGAGAGAGGGGATGGTATACCATGAGAACGATATACCGTTCAGTAGTTTTTCTCTTATCATATATGAGATCAGCGGCTCTCAAAGTCAAATCACTCCTCAAGACCCCTTCTCTCACCTTGGTGTGTGTCTCGGCCTTGTGCTGGAACATTGAGACTACCTGCTGGAGCTCCAACTTCCTCACCTGGACGGCTGGACCTGCTCTTCACTGATCGTTTCTGCAGCCCAAAATAGATGATTCTGATGATGATCAACAAAAGCCCTACTAAGAACAGAAGCCCGGAGAGTAATGCAAAAGCATATGGATTGTTCTCAGCTCTCGGTATTGTAACACCCCCATTTCTAGGGACGTTAGGTTGTCCTCACAACTACGCAGGATTGTTCAGCTGCGAATACTGTAGATGAGTATACATCATTGCCAAGACAAGCTTAAGCATAAAAACAAAACTTTATTACAAAATTAAGTCTTACCAGCTATGTAAGCCAAGTTTTACATAGTCGGGGCGTACAACCCAAAGCTACATTACAAAAGAAACTCTACAGGTAGGCTTGAGTGTTCCTCCTTGATTGGTAGTAACTCCTGATGAGCTATTCTCCATGCATCTACTGTGGCCCCGCCACTGCCTCAGAGATTACAGGTTTGCACATCATGATTAATTGACTCTTAATTGAAGGCCCTCTAGGATCTCCTAGGGTTTAGATCTAGGGGTTCATCTATGTGTTCGGGTTCTTGAGGGCTACACTGAGAGGAAGAGGGGTACCAACCTTCCGACGGCGTGGAGGAGGACGAGGCCATCTTGGGATCGGCGGTGAAGATCTGCGCACGGGCAGCGACGGTCGGGGAAGAGGTACTGCGCTCCTCTGCGGCGTGTCCTTGGCGGCGGCGTGTCCCTGGCGGCGGTGAGCGGCGGCGGTGGTGCTTCCGTCGGCTCGCGCCCCCTCAACGGTCGGTATTAGGGTTTGTCGGTGGGGTGACGGGCGCGGTCAACCTTGTGATCCGTGCGCCGGCCCCACCTCTGTATTTATAAGCGGCGGCGACAGGCCCACCACCAAACGGCCGGGCGCCCGATCGATGCGCGATCAAGGGTTGGGCTTTGGCGTTGGGCCAAAGCCACGAGATCACTCTAACATTCTCCCCTTGATCTCGATCTATACTTTATCTTTAATTACTTTTGACTTTACACATTCCATCACGATTAGTGCATAGAACATGTCTCATCGTCACGGTCAATCGCGATAGATTCAACGATTATAATACACCTCTGCTTCAAACAGATTACTTTAAACTTTGGGCCATCTTTTAGTCCAGATTCATAGGCTTTCCTTAAACCCATGCCGCTACATGTTCTCTGAACACGTTGGGTGGTAAGCCTTTGTAAGCGGATCCGCTAACATCTTTGCTGTACTTATGTGCTCAAGACTTATAATTTGATCCCGAACTTTATCTTTCACAACATAGTACTTTATGTCAATGTGTTTGGCAGCACCACTTGACTTATTGTTGTGGGCATACGTTATCGGGTTCGTTATCGCGATACAACTTAAGTGGTCTATTGATGTCGTCAACCACTTTTAAACCGGTATGAACTTCTTTAGCCGTTCACCTGCCCGTAGCCTCATAACATGCTACAAACTCGGCATACATTGTGGACGATGTAGTGACGGTTTGCTTTGAGCTTTTCCACGATATAGCTCCTCCAATGAGAGTGAATACATATCCGGATGTAGACTTTCTATCATCTCCGCAAAATCGAATCAGATACCCCACTATATGGAGTAAATCGATCTTACGTATGTCATCATGAGGCCTTTTGTTCCTTGCAAATAACGCAAGACTTTCTTTATCAATTTCAATGTTCTATTCGGGATTGCTCGAATCGCCAAGTAACCCAGTAACAAATGCTAAGTCGTATGCAGTGCACACTTGAGCATCTTGTAAGCTTCCGACAATTGAAGCATATGGAACCGCTTTCATTTGATCGATCTCATATCGGTTCCCGGGCATTGAAAATCCCCATATCTCGCGCCTTGACTATAGGTGCGGTGATGGACTACATTTATGCATACCAAATTTCTTTAAGACTTTCTCTATGTATGCCTTTTGTGACATCCCAATATCCCTTGTTTCTATCCGGTGAATTTCGATCCCTAAAACGAACGAAGCTTCACCAAGATCTTTCATATCAAAATTTGAGGACAAAACTTCTTTGTCTCCGATGAGTGACTAACATCACTACTAGCTAGTAGGATATCATCCACATACGAGATTAGGAAGATAAACTTCCCATCTTTAAACTTTGCATAAACACGCTTGTCCTCTACATTCTCTTTAAACCCAAATTTTCTTATTATCTTGTCAAACTTCAAGTACCACTGTCTTGAAGCTTGCTTTAACCCATAAATCGATTTCTTTAGGCGGCATCCCATTCTTTCATTTCCTTCCACGACAAAACCTTTCGGTTGTGCCATGTAAACATTTTCCTCCAAATCCCCATTAAGAAATGCCGTCTTTACATCCATCGATGTAACTCTAAATCATAATGTGCTACTAATGCCATTATGATTCTGAAGGAATCTTTACATGAGACTGAGAAAATGTCTCATTGTAATCGATCCCTTCTCTTTGCGTAAAGCCTTTTGCCACAAGTCGCGCTTTGTATCTTTCTACATTCCTTGGGAGTCATGTTTTGTCTTGTAGACCCATTTACTGACCCTCACTGTTTTGGCTCCTTTAGGAATAATTTCCAAGTCCTGCACTTTATTAGTCTTCATGGACCTCATTTCCTCTTCCATGGCCTCAAGCCATTTTGAGGAATTTTCGCTTCTCATGGCTTCTTCAAATGAGGTGGGATCATCCTCCATTTGAAATTCCTCTGTATTATAAATCTGATAATCATCGAAATAGCTGATCTTCTTACTCTTTGAGACCTCCTGGGCCTCCTCATTTGGTACATCTATTGTTTGAGGTCTGCTGTTGCTCCCCTCATCTCGTGGCAATAGGTTCTATAGGATCTGAAGAACAGGTTCCTCATTATCATTCATTGTTGCCACGGGAGGAACAATAGCAGTCCGACACCACAGTTGTCTTGCACCGTCGGTGCAATGACAAAGCAGTAGTGAGAAGAATGGCTCTTGAATCATCGGAGTGGCGCATACACCCGCTTCTCATCAAGGTCAATCTCTCGAGCTACCATGCTCCCCTCATCATCTCATCCTCTAAGAAGACAGCGTGTCTCGTTTCTACAAACTTTGTGTATCATGTCGGACGGAGAAACGAAAACCTTTTGACTTTTCAGGTAGCCAATGAAATGGCAACTCACTGCTTTGGGATCAAGTTTCCCAAGGTTTGGGTTAAATACTTTAGCCTCAGCAGACTCCCCACACACGTAAGTGGTTTAGTGAGGAACTCTTCCCGTCCACAACTCAAATGCGGTGTTTTGGGCACCGACTTACTAGGCACTCTGTTGAGAATATGAATGGCGGTTTTCAACGCCTCCATCCATAAACTCAATGGGAGTGTGGAATAGCTCATCATGCTTCGCACCATATCCATCGAGTGCGGTTGCGTCTTTCACTACTCCGTTTCTTTGAGGTTCGCCCGCATAGAATCTTGGGCTACTATTCCATTTTCTGTAAAAACCTCGCAAAAGGTCCAGAACTTGTCCATATGGGGTATGTCGACCGTAGTACTCCCCACGATCGATCGGACTATCTTAATCTTTAAATCGTGTTGGTTTTCAATTTCAGCCTTAAATATCTTGAATTTATCCAAGGCTTCATTTCTTTCTTTGATTGGATAAATATATCCATAACGGAGTAATCATCGTGAATGTTACGAACGAGTCATATCCATCCACACTTTTCACGGAAAAGGACCACAAATATCTGTGTGAATAATTTGTAGAACTCCTGTGCTTCTTTTAGCGTCTTTTTAATTTTCTTTACATATTTTCCTTTAATGCATTCTCTGCATTGTTCTAAGTCCGAGAACTCTAATGGAGGAAGAATATCATTCTTTACTAGTCTTTCTATTCTCCCCTCGAAATATGGCCTAAACGCGATTGCCATAATTTCGACGACTCATCTAGAGTTCTCTTTCGTTTTGTTTACATTCGTGAGACGAGGATTCAATCACTTTCTCGCACGCAAGCGTTCTCATTATCGCATACGACATTCACATCATCACACAATGATAACAAATAAAGCTCATTCGTAATATGGCAATACCAACACATTCTTTATTAAACATTATTTCGCACTTGCCATTTCCAAAATTGCAATCATAACCATCTTTGTCCAAATTTGACACACTAATCAAATTCCTCTGTAAAGAGGGTACAAAAAGGACATCTCTAAGTAGAAGAGTGGAGCCATTAGCTAATTCTAATGAAAGATCGCCAACGGCTTCAACTTCAGCTTCGACTCCATTTGCGACTTTAACGCATCTTTCTTTTCTTTGCGTAGTCCTCGTCGAACGGAATCCTCAGAAAGAATTAGCAACATGAGCAGTTGCTCTGAGTCAATCCACCAAGTGGATTTCGAATATTTCACATACAGGCATTCATTAATAAAGGTAATAATGTTCTCACCTTTCTTAGCCATTATCATCTTTAAATAGTCAGGACAATCCTTCTTGTAGTGTCCCGTCTTCTTGCAGTGAAGGCACTGGTCTTTGTCTACAGCAAATTTGTTCTGTTGAGGCTGATGTACAGAGGCTTTGCCCTTGTTCTTTGAGAAAGGGTTACTGTTATAATTCTTTTTCTTGTTTTCCCTCACAAAGTTGATAGAACCACCATGTGAGGTTTTGATTCTTTCCTCCTCTTGCACGCACATGGCTATGCACTTTTCCATGTCCCATTTCTCGGGCTGCATATTATAGTTGACAACAAAAGTGTCAAACTCTTTTGGCAAAGAAGCAAAAACCAAATGAATAAGGAACTCATCCTTGAGAGCCAAATCCATCGGTTTCAGTTTAGATGCCAAGTTGCTCATTCTAAGAATGTGCTCTCTTATGCCATTGCCACCGCCAGAATACCTCTCTGTTACCAGCTGCTTAATCAGCTGTGTAGCATAAGTCTTTGAAGAGCCAGTGAACTGACTCTTTATTTTATCGAGATATTCAGTGACAGTGTCACACTCTGCAATTGAGCCCAAAATAGCAGGCTCAATTGTGTTCTTTATCACGACCATACATTTCTTGTTGGTCGTGGTCCATTCTTATGATCAAGATCATAAGACATCCGCAAGGAGCATGATCCTCTGTCTTTTACGCCATGCGGTGTCATCCTCATTCTGTTCCCTCACTGGTGCCAGAGGCTCAGTGGGACGTGCTGTAGTGAGGACCCAGTCCACCTCAGCCAAGATAAAAGCTAAATCTAACTTTTTCTTCCACTCTCCATAATTATCACCTTTGAGAGTGGGGATTTCTCTAATACAACTCATCAAGTTGTATCCTCCTGAAAAAATATTTCAAATACAGTGAGAACGTAACATCAAAATCATATGCCTTATTTCCAACGTTGGTCAAAAATTCGACATACAATTTAAATCAATTTTATCATGCATTAAATCTACATCACCGTTGGGCAGAAATAGAAATAATACATAAAACATCAATTAAAAAATTTATAATACTGTTATCATCAACGTTGGTCAGAAAATAACAATATCATAAAACTCTGAAATTATCTCTATTTTTCCAAAATTAAATTCTCCCGTTGGTTCGAATTTAATAATGAAAAACATTCAATATTAACTTTTGCAGTGAAACGTAATTATTCTAAAATAATTCAATATTCGAAGCATCATAACTATTCTATTTTAATCTCTGAAAATTTAACACGTTGGTGCAAAAATTTCCAGAAATTTTGGGTCAAATTTCAATCAAATTCATCAACAAATACTTCGAAAAACAACAAATATCAAAAATCAATTTCTTGTTCATTTGGCCAATTTGGCCCGTTCGGCCCGACCACGGCCTCGCTCATTAACGCCTCACCTCCGCGCGCGCCGCGGCGCCCACCCGCCCTGCGGCCTTGGCGGCTTTGCTCGCGCGGCCGAGCGCGCAGACGGCCGCGACGGCTGGGCGGCCTCTCTCGCGCAGCCTCGCGCGACGCGCTCGCCACGCTCACGCGCGGCTGCTGCTCTCGCGCTGCGCGCGCGACTGCGCGCGCCGCGCCGGCCGCAACTGGGCTGGCCGGAATTCACTCGCCGCTGGGCGAATCCGCCCGCGGCTCGGTGCGATCTCAGCCGTCCGTCGCAATCCGACGGCTGAGCATCGTTTTCGCCCGATCAAAACCGGCGCGCGGCCGACGCCCCGTAACCCTAGGTCATTTCTCTCCTCCCCCTTCTCTCGCCTCACGCCCGAGCGGAATCAGCGGCGGCGGCGGCGGCGTCCACGCCGCCGGAGAAGGAGATGACGGCGCCACCGCGGGCCCTCTCGCCGGCGTGCGCGCTCCCCTGAGAGGAGCGCGCCGCCGTCGAGCGGCTCCGTGTTGGCGCCGTCCCGCACGTCGACGGTGACCGCACGTGGAGCGCCGGCGAGCCCACGCTCGGCCGATCCCCGACGCCCCGCGACGCGGCGGCGGCGGCGACGACTGGTGAGTCGGTTCTTTTCAGATCTAGGTTTCCCCTTCTCTTTCTTTCTTTCTTTTCCGCACGCGGCGGTCGTGGTTCTAGGTTAGGGTTCTCTTTTCTTTCTTTTCTCCTCATAGATCTACGCCTAGGGTTGGGCTCGATACCATTGAAGGCCCTCTAGGATCTCCTAGGTTTAGATCTAGGGTTCATCTATGTGTTCGGGTTCTTGAGGGCTACACCGAGAGGAAGAGGGTACCAACCTTCCGACGGCGTGGAGGAGGGCGAGGCCATCTTGGGATCGGCGGTGAAGATCTGCGCACGGCAGCGACGGTCGGGGAAGAGGTACTGCGCTCCTCTGCGGCGTGTCCTTGGCGGCGGCGTGTCCCTGGCGGCGGTGAACGGCGGCGGTGGTGCTTCCGTCGGCTCGGCGCCCCTCAACGGTCGGTATTAGGGTTTGTCGGTGGGGTGGCGGCGCGGTCAACCTTGTGATCCGTGCGCCGGCCCCACCTCTGTATTATAAGCGGCGGCGACAGGCCCACCACCAAGCGGGTGGCGCCCCGATCGAGCGCGATCAAGGGTTGGGCTTTGGCCGTTGGGCCAAAGCCCTGAGATCACTCTAACATTAATTACTTGGAACTCATCCTCTACGTCCAGTAGTTACAGTTAACTTTCAGAGGCTATATTGCCACCTTTCTTACAAGGGGTATTTGGGGATTTGCACACCTCACATAGATGCAATTGAGGATTTGTCCTCGATGTATCACTGACAGATGAATCCTAGGGCCATATGTCAGTGCCACATGGAGAGATAAATCCTCAATTGCATCTATTTGCACTGGCAAATCCTGGATTATCTCTTCTTACAAACGGGACTCCGCACAAAGTGCTAATAGGGCAGAGCATCCTGCATATTCAAACCGCCATACTACATGGACTGTTTACAAAAGAAGACACCTGACAACAAGCAAAAATGTTTAGCAACTTAACTGCTGTATGATATCCTACGGATAACATTCTGTCATGCTCATCAATCATTGGGCAGAAAAACAATAATCTTACATTCCTCTCCAAATAAAGGAGCATAAATACGGGATGCTAGTTTAAGAACAAAAAGAGCAGGGCGGACCGAACATACAGAATTTGTGCAACATTTCCACTTGATTTACTCGAGACAAACATACAAAGACTATGAAATGTCGTGTTATGGTGCATTGAGCACCTTACAGATAGGAAATGCGGTATACAGATACAGCAAATTGCCACTTAAACAAGTACTACAGGCACTGTAGTTGACAACTTAGAATAGTGCAAACACCCAAACTTATTTTCCAAGTGAGAGAGCATTTATATAGAAGTATTGCACAATTCACTTGCAGTGGAAAGGGACTTGTCATGCTACATCGTCTTGGTTATTTTTCATCAGGCGAGCCCAGCTTATAGCCACTTGTACATAAACCTTATCATATAGCTTGTCAATGATACGGAAGTAAGCAACCCGCCAGGTTCTCTTCATCAACATGGTGCAAAACACCGTCCAAAGACCGACCACAAATCCCACGCTGATGCCAAGGTAAAGAAATGACGTATGAACTCTGTATTCATGTTGTTCATGGACACTTTGCTTTGATTCATTAGTTGAACAGTTTGTGGAGAGAGGAGGCCCACAAAGACCAGGGTTGCCAATATAGATGTATACCTGGTTATCGAGTGCTTGTAGCTGCGGTCCAGATGGTATCGCACCTGACAAATTATTGTATGACAAGTTCAAGTGGCTTAGAGAAGTTAGAGCTGAAAAACTCGAGGGGATTTCACCAGAAAACTCATTGTAGGATAGGTCAAGGGACTCCAACTGCTTTAAATCTCCGATCTGATTTGGGATTGTTCCACTCAACTGATTACTTGATAAATTCAAATTGGTAAGCCCAATAAGTAAATGAATTGCTTCTGGAATATGTCCTGTGAAACTGTTGCTTGACAGATCAAGATTTACCACTTGATTGTAGATTTCAAAGGTGTAGTCACGCTGTTGGTCTTTTGTGATTACTGGTATGCTCTCTTCAAAAATGTAGTCCTCTGTTTTCTGATGTATGGCTGTCATTGCCTTCAGGTTTGATAGCGACCATGGTATGGTTCCTGATATGTTGTTATGTGCTATGTCCAAATAATGAAGCCTACCAAGGTGAGTAAGCCTCTTAGGAATATGGCCACTAAACATGTTTGATCTTACCCTCAAGATTTCCAAATTAGGCATTCTCATTGATATCCACCATGGCAAACTTCCAGAGAACCTATTGTATGAAAGATCGAGGAACAATAATTGCGAGGCAAA
The DNA here is from genome assembly GCA_036346575.1 of Dendrocalamus sinicus. Classification (NCBI taxonomy): domain Eukaryota; kingdom Viridiplantae; phylum Streptophyta; class Magnoliopsida; order Poales; family Poaceae; genus Dendrocalamus; species Dendrocalamus sinicus. The sequence goes on along the minus strand of CM070643.1, from coordinate 26,753,319 downwards.
TAGAAGAAATCGAGGGAATTCACCTGAGAGATCATTGTTGTTCAAGGCTAGACTGAGCATGACAGAACCAAATTGATTTGCAGAGTTTGCATTGGCCATTGAAGATCTATTATCCGACTCCTTCCAGCACTGCATGGCTTCTCCTGTTAAACTGTTTCCTGAGAGGTCCAACCGTTTCAGGCCAGTCAATTGACATATAGATGATGGGATGGTGCCTGTAATTTGATTATTGGCAATCAACAGCTCTTCCAGTAGTGGAGCTTTGAGATCTGATGGCAACGACCCTGACAAAGAATTTGAAGACAGATTCAAGCGTACTATATTTATAGACAGTTGTGGAACTTGACCTGTAAACTTATTGGACCCGAGATATATATGGTTCGCTGACATGTGATGCAGATTTGCCGGCAATGATCCACGCAACTTGTTTCCTGATGCATGCAAGAATGAAGCTCGGGAAAATGTCACCCAGAACCAATCAGGCAGAACATCATCCAAATTTGTATTTCCGAGAACGAGAACATCAATGTCCGTTTGCCATCTAAGCCACGGTGGAAAATGGGGACCCAAGTGACATGACCGAAAACCTGCGACCTTCAGCTTAAATGGCGGAGCCCAATTTGCTTCTGTATCTAATTTGAAAGAGTTGTATGACAAGTCTAGATACTCTAATTTTGCTAAACCTTTAAAATGCTCCTTCAAGAGCACACCATTGAATTTGTTGTGGCTGAGATCCAAATGCACTAAATTTGCTAAACCTGCAAAATGCTCCTTCAAGAGCACACCATTGAATTTGTTGTAGCTGAGATCCAACATGGTCAAATTACCGAGCGCTCCAACTCGAGCAGGTACAGGACCTCCGAAGTTATTGTAGCTGAGATCCAGTGTTTCCAAATTACCGAGTGCTCCAACTCGAGCTGGTACAGGACCACTGAAGTTATTGTGGCTGAGATCCAAATGCACTAAATTTGCTAAACCTGCAAAATGCTCCTTCAAGAGCACACCGCTGAAGTTGTTGTAGCTGAGATCCAACATGGTCAAATTGCCGAGCGCTCCAACTCGAGCAGGTACAGGACCAATGAAGTTATTGTAGCTGAGATCCAGTGTTTCCAAATTACCGAGCGCTCCAACTCGAGCTGGTACAGGACCAATGAAGTTATTGTAGCTGAGATCCAACCAGGTCAAATTACCGAGCGCTCCAATTTGTGCAGGAAGAGGGCCAATCAGCATGTTTCTAGACGCATAAAGAGAATTGAGGTTGGCCATGTTCCCAATCGAAATCGGTATCAAACCAACGAGATTATTTTCACCAAGATCTATGATTTGAAGGGCAGTCATGTTTCCCAATGCATCGGGTATAGATCCGGACCATCCACAATCTAGAATATAAAGCACCTTAATGCTTGTTAGATCCCAAAACCAATTGTGCTCGAGTGCAGTGTGAAATAAGTTGTACGAAAGATCAAGGAACTCAAGATGTGTGAGGTTGGAATGGGATAGATTAGAGATGGTTCTGTTAAGGCCACAATCAGACAAGCTAAGGTATTTCAGAGCGGGAAGCATGTTGACCCAGTGAACCCAATCCCTCACAGAACTGAGGTCCACCGCAGACATGTCAAGATGCCTCAACAAAGGGAGACGTGGCAACCATGCAAGATCCCTCATAGAAAGTTGGTCCACGTGCAACAGCGTATAATAATAATTATTATTCCAACTAACATCAAGATATTGCAAATTTGAGAGATTACCGAGTTGGGAAGGTATTCTCCCACTGAAACCTGCCCATGAGAGGTTGAGATACCTTAGGTTCTTCAGAGTACCCATGAACACAGGTATGCTTGTGCCGTTGAAGTCATTCAAGCTCAGATCGAGATATCTCAAGTGTTGTAAAGCAACCAAAGAGGAGCTCATCTCACCTCTCGACAAGCTCAACTCAATCTCGAAATAGTTGCCAAAATCGGGGTTTGCGCGGAGGTTGAGCTTGACGACATGGCCTGTTCTGTTGTTGCACCGAACTCCCTTCCATTGACAACAGTCTTCACCCTGCCATGATGAGAGACGGCCAGCAGGGTCCAGCAGGCTTGCTTTGAAGGAGAGAAGCGCATCCCGCTCGCTCGAGATGCAGCTCCCTCCTGATAGCCTCGCATGAACACAGCAAGTGGATGGAGTTTGCGAGATCAATAGCCACAAGATTATTGCAGCTCCTCGGATGAGGAGCCCAAGCTCAGGCATATTGATAGATCAGTATGTTACGTGTCTAATTGTGTACAGAGTTTATGTAGTATATGAGCTAAGTGTATAGCCTTATATCGCCTCTATCTACGCTACAAGTTTTATTGTTCCCACTTCTCACTTTCTCAGTGCAGAGAATGGTGGTAAAGTGGCCTCTATGATATAGATGAGAGGAAAGTCAGTGAGTGGCATGGAGGAAAGCCAATTGGGTTTTGGGAACGAGACAACGAGAGTGGAGAGCACAGCTGACCTCTGGTCCACCCCACAAACCAAAATGGATGGTCCGTTAGTCCAAGTCGTGGTCTTGCCATGCATGCTTTTTTTCATATGGTATGTTACGGCTGGAATTCCATGTGATTAGGACAATCAACCATGCAACGCACGGCAGACAAATTAGTGAGCTGCCAAGCGGTGGAAATTTTAAGTGAATGTGGGAGTGGGGACCGTCAACCCTGCCGTAGGACGGATATAATAACAGAGGAAGTGAATAATGTCTTTAAATTTTTTTTCTAGTATTTACTAATTCTTTACTCCAAAAGCTATTAGAAGTTATAAAGATCAAGCAGTCATAAATCTGAAAATCCTGTTGCTATAGTAATTTTAGATCGTTGAACAATAAAAAAGCACTATTTCAGATTAAAAAAATCCATAAGAATTTTTTATCTGTAAATCCAAAAGAATTAAAACTTGAACCAAGGTTAGATGACTTGAAGAACCTATCCCAACCAAACATCTTGGGAGAACTTAAGAGAGCTAATATCTTTTGGTTCGTGAAGTTCTGCTGCAATAAAATTGGATTAAAATCTAAAATTGAGTTAACTCCCAAACCAAAACTTAAAATCACTTGAAATTTAGTATACACCTTCTCTAAAATACTAGGAACATATTCCAATAAACGATCAAGAAAATCGTTGCAAAGTTCTGACTTTTTTCATTTGAAGGAATGTTGCATTAAAATCGGGCAAAAAACTTAAAACTATGAATATGATTTGCTCGTAGGTAAATGATGGTCAAGATAGCTCTAGATATGTTCTCATATATTATAGCAAGTAAGAATACCAAAGAGATGAGAGCATTGACCCACAAACCAAAATGGATTGTCTACTAGCCTAAGTCGTGGTCTTGCCATGCAAGTTTTCTTTATACTGTATGTGGCTGAAATTTCATGTGATCAAGACAATCAACCATGCAACGCACGGCAGACAAATTATTGAGTTGCAAGCAGTGGGAGTGTGATCGTGGAAGTGGACCGTCAACCCTACCAAATATTCACTCCGTAACAAGGAACAGAGTAGACTATCCCCTGTTTCTTTTTTTTTTTCCTTCGGAGGTAGGAGCTCAAAATGAGCCATCTTGATCATCATTTTTGGTAGCTAGCTACTTGTGTAGACTTTATGTACAAGGGTGGCCTCTTATGCTTGAATATATATAGCTCAGTGGTAGCTAGTGATATGCAAAGTTACATTTGAGCTGATCACACGATGGTCGTCAGTATTTATTGGATGGATCGTGGAGGTCGATTTCTTGCTGTCTTTACAACCAACTTCTTGTGCGGATGAACTGTTGTATCCTGTTAAACTTTTGAGGAGATGTGCGACTGTGCGCTGTGCACTATATACATTCTGCCTCTTACAAATGGCAAACAAGACTTGATGGTAGGACCGAGATGTTCAGGTCTCCCGCTCGGTGTAACCTGAAAATTTTATGATTTTTGCCTGGTCAGGCATGCCTGAAGATGGATTGTTTGATTGGAAGACTGTGCCTGAAAAGAAAGCAGGTCGTTGGATCAAACAAACGGACGCTGGATCGCTCGCCTGAGAGTCAGCCGCACGAAAACAAACGCCTAGGCCTGGCGCTGCTGCATGGGCCTGGGAGCACCAGGGAGCGAACCAAACAGCGACAGGCTGCTCCCAGCCAGGCAAAGTGCACCCAGGGCTCGAACCAAGCAGCCCTGCTCAAGAAGTTGCTGCCTCGCCATAAGATTGCTGGTGAGATAAAGAACTCAAGGAACTCGTTCTCGAGGCGAACGAGCGGTGTGCAAGATGTATGGTTGATGAGTCCACATCCCACCAACTGTGCTATCTAAGGTTGATGAGTCCACATATACCACCTGCGATGCCACCATTGATCCTCGACTACCGGATTTTTTTTGTATGAATAATCTATTTTTTATTCAAAATTACAAAAATATACTCGCGGTAATATTTTTTACACAAATAGGCTCCAGTCGCTAAACAAAGAGGGGGACGACTGGAGCTAATCGCCCAACGGCTAGGTGACACGAGGACAATCCACCAGCCGTTGGGCAAATAATTGTTGTCGCCCGCCCGTTGGACGACTGAAGCTCGAATCGCCAAACGGTTGAGCGACTGGAGCTCCAGTCACCCAACGGGCAGGCGACAGGGGGAGTTAAAAAGGGCCGAGCGCTCGGCCGCCGCTGCCCACACACACAGAGAACAAACTCATTCGTTCGGCCGAGAGGAGAAGAAGCAAAGAGAGAGAAGAGGAGAGGAAGGAGGGGGAGAAGAGGAGAAGAGAGGCAGAGGAGGAGGAGAGGAGAGGGAGGAGTGGGAGGAGAGAAGAGGAAGAACTAGATCTAGGTAATTTTTTTATTTGCTATATTGTGCAGTATATTTTTTATGTAATGTTAGTGTTAGTAAAAATTATAGACGTAGATATAAGTAGTTCAATTTTTAGTATAGAAAATTTAGTTAATGTAGTTATAGAAAATTAGCAGACGTAGAAACGGAGAGGAGAGAAAGATGCAACAGTAGGTGTAGATGTAGATAAAAAATATTGTATATGATTGTTATTGTTAGTAGAAAAATTGTAGATGTAGATAGAAATAGTTAAATTTTTGGTATGCAAAATTTATAGTTTTATAAAATTAGCAGCCGTAGAAGCGTGTAGTTGTGTATAAATTAGGAAACATGCAACCATCGGCGAAATATGAATTGCAGTACGTCGGTACTTTGGAATTGTGCGATGCGATTTGACATGTTGCAAAATTGAAACATATATGCGGCCGACATCAGTAATGCCAGTAGCCACTACATTGAAAGTGCGTTACGGTGCTGGAACCGTTCGTGAAGGTCCGAATGGTGCGGAGCTGATCTCCCACGGACATCATATGAGAGTTGAAGACATTGCTGTGTACTGCTGCATGGAAGGGGTTTGTGCAAGGGTGTTGGCGCTGTGGATATGAGTGTGTGCTGCTTGTGAACCCGTGCTCATTAGAAGTTGTGCAAGGTCGAGTGTATGGCCTAGCTCCGGGATGTGGTAGCAGCTCGGACGGCCCGCATATTGGCGAAGAGGATGCAGTACATGGAGAAGATGTACAATAGTCAAGCTATGGAGAGGGAATAAGACAAGCCAATGAAGGGAAGCATATTGAGTACATCATGTAGCAGATGGACTGTGATGACTAGACGACATGGGTGAAGAGGAAGCTGTACAGGACGACGACAAGGACAATTCAGATGAGGATGAAACTCCCGTCCCACAAGAATGGAGCCGGTATAATGCTGAGGGTGTTTCTGCACATGATGAGCATGAATCAGCGTGGGAGTATCATGAGACAGAGGTTTGGTTGCATTCTATATTTGCTGATAAGGCAGCGCTGCAGTATGCCATCAAGCTGTGGGCCCTTTCAATGTAGCGGACTTTTCGAGTCATGAAATCTAGCCAGGAGCAGTACACTGTGAAGGTATTGCAGAACAGGAACCCGGGCATGTATATCACTGTGCAGGACAAGCCGTCTACAAGTCCACCAGGATATAAGGTATTGCAGATAGCCTTGTTAGCATTTGGTGCTTGCATCGAGGCATTCAGGCACATGCTGCCGGTGATCTCAGTAAACGGGACATTTCTGACAAGCAAATATAAGGGCAAGATCCTGACGGCCGTAAGCGTTGACGGAAACAACCAAATATTGCTGCTGGCCATCGCATTCGTGGAAAGTGAATGAAAGCTAGTTGTGGTTTCTCAGACATGTAAGGGTTGGAGTTGTTGGCGCTCGTCCTGGTGTATGCGTAATCCATGATCGCCACGCCAGGATTATAAAGGTTATAAAAAAACTTCAGGAAGACCCCAAGGAGTCCTTTTCTTGGCCGGACATGAGGAACAGATGGTGCATTCGTCACTTAGGGGTGAACTTTTTTCAAGCAGTTCCTAAAACAACGTTTGATGAAGCTATTCAAAAGGCTTGCTATGCAGAACCAACGGAGAAAATTTGATTCTTTGTGGGCATTGTTGGATGAGCACACTAGTAAGCACGTCGACGAGAGGAGCAAGGGGCCGGTCATGCTTGGGATGGCACAACCGGAATGCTTGCCAGCACTCGATGAGCCTAACCCAGCTGGTCCAAAAAGGAGGAGCTCACATAACATCAAGTGCTTCTCGTAGTGGATCGAGGGAGAACCTTTGGAGAAGTGGTCGCTGTTGCACGACACGGACGGTGCAAGGTACAACATAATGACGACTAACCTTGCAGAGGTGTACAATTGGGTTCTCAGGGGCCTTCGTTCTCAGCCTTTTGTCACCATCGTGGAAGGTGTTTTTCACAGCATAATCGGCTACTTCAGAGAGGCACACGAATACCGCACTTCATGTGACAAATCCCGGAGCATTGTATTCGTCAAAAATTATGGCATACATGGAGACAGAGGCACAGAAGGGCCAATTGCACACAGTGCAGGTCATAGGCAACAGGGAACATCGTTTTGACGTGGTACTCTATGATAGAGCCGGATTGGGATGGCTCTTTCCCTTGTTACCCACGAGGTATACCGTGGGCATGGATCCTTCGAACTTCATGTCGGAGTACTTCTTCAAGGAGAGGGTGTAGCAAGCGTGGTGTGGGGAGCTCCGAGGGTTCAGGATTGTGGTAAATTTCACCACCGTGGACATTGCAGGGAGGACATGGATTCCAGATGTTAACATGCTGAAGGGTGAGAAGGGTTGGTGACAGAGCCAATGTATTAGAAATGATATGGACGAATCGTAAGCCGGAGCATCTGGTGCACGTTGCGGGCGATGCGGTCAGGAGGGACACACAGCTAGACGATGCAATGCATGTGCTGATTAATAGGCAGAGCGACATGGTGTCTATTACTAGTTGTTGGAGACTTTGTTTGTACGCACTTTTGACGCGCGGAATGTCATACTAAATGTATCGTATATTTCACGTACCGTTTGTACAACTGCTATGTTACATTCCCCTTTTCAGTAATATAGTTGGTGTTGTACTGGTAGTGTAGTATTGCTCTGTTTATTTACTTACAAGTTCTATTTACTGTTACTTTACATACGATTTTTTCGTTCTGTATAAGCGCTAATTTTAACTCTTTTTGCAGGTATGGCTCATGATCTTCATGGGTTGGACTGGCCGTACCCCCTGTTGGACGAGCACGTGGACCGCATGCATCGCGCTTCTCGTCGTGTCCCGCCTATGGGGAGCACGGATGAGCCAGCTGAGCTGGGAGTGGTCCGAACATGCACACCTCAAGTGGCCTAGAGACTGGACCCCCGTTGGATAGTTAGGTTTGCACTCCACCTGCGTTTTAGTTCTACCGTAAGTACGTTTTGTGTTGACCTTTACTTTCTTTATAGGCTGCGGGATGCCGGGCTACTCCCTCTCACCCGGATGGTGAAGGCCACTAACGAGGATGGACCCGCCGTGGCCGCGGGCGGGGACGACGTCGTGGAGCAATCACGACGCTTCCTGTTCGACCGCTCCTTGCCGATGGCTTTGGTGGACCGTTGGTGGCCCGAGACTCACACTTTCCACCTCCCATTCAGGGAGATGACGCCTACCCTGCAAGATGTGTTCCTGCTGCTTGGCCTTCCAATCGCAGGAGCCACTGCCTTCCTACTGGAGGCCCCGGCCGAGTTGCGCGTTGACCTACTCAGTAGATTCGAGGGGGTCCTTCCGCGGGTGCTGCGGATGACTACTACATCTTTTCGGTGAGTCAGACACATGGGATGTCGCTGAGGTGGCTTGCACAGTTCTGGGTACGTGCTCTTTATAATCGGTCGTGTCATGTAAGCTCTTATATCCTCTATTATGTACTAATAACTTCTTTTTTGCATTCAGGTGGAGCGAATGGATCCAGATGCAGATGATCATCAGGTCTCGCACCACTTGGAGGTGTACTTGTTGTGGCTGTTTGGTTGGGTGCTCTTCACCACTAGCTACATCAACACGGTTGATGCGTGCCTCATCGCTCATGCTAGGGCGATCGCGAACTGCAAGGCCCCCAGGTCAGCTGGGGATCGGCCGCACTTGCCGCGACCTATCGTGGCCTGTGCGACGCGTGTTCGAGGACCAAGGTGAATTCGGTCCTCGTGGGCTGTCTGCTGCTACTACAACTGTTGCCATTCGAGCGCTTTAGCCTCGGACGACCTTTGCTTGAGGACATGAGTTCGTACGGGGCAGAGATGTACCTTGGGAAGACGTCGACTAGTCGACGATGGGTTCTCTCTGGTGTCATCGATGGGTAAGTATTATGACAATCACCTATTTCCTTCGTATTAACGATGGTTATACGTAACAACTGTTCTTCCTTGCTGGTGCAGTTCACGCACGTCCAGGTCACGCGGGAGTATCTGCCCTTTGTTGAGCAATTCGACTGCCTCATAGCCAACGACGTGCGCTAGGAGCCGTACTCACCTACGGCACTGCAGGAGCGTCCTCCTGACGGGCTGTCCACGCTCTGCTGGCATGACTGGGCTTTCTGGCTGACACGCCAGAAGCTTGTGTACGACATCTTCGTAGAGGACTACATGCCGCAGTGAGTGATGCGACAGTTTGATCTACGTCAGGCGCTTCTGGTACCAGTCGGACCACCGCTGCCACAGGCTGTGCACGCGTGAGTGTCCACGTCTCATATATCTCTACGTACTTACTATTCTATTTGCAAGTACTAACAAAATGGTCATATAAGCATGCACTCTAGAAAGAGAGTGAAACGTGACACGGACTGGACGGCGAAGATGCAGGGGTGGACTGCGCAGTGGGACGGTGCACTTGACAACCGCGTGGAGGAGGACCGTCCCTACAATAGCATGGACTACGCGGAGTACCTGCGTTGGCACCAGTCGCGGACACATACGAGGCTTGTACATGTCGTTGACCCGCCCATCGCACACGTCACCGCTCTAACAGACATGTACCCCACGCACCTCGCGTGGGATGCTCACATCGTCGTACGTTACACATATTCCCTAATGGCAATGTCACTTCGATGATTGACCATTTTATGTCTTTTCCTTCAGGCTGACATCGGTGCTTCGATCTGTCAGGAGAGCTACAGTATGGTGGATAGGCTTGCCGCAGGTGCGGAGGTGAGCCACGAGGAGAACATGAGCGCTTGGCATCATGTCGAGGCCTAGGGTAGACGTGTCGTAGCCCTGCTGTCCTGCACGAGGCTACCAACGGTCTCCACGGCCACGCCCAGCGCACAGACGGTTCATCCACCGGTGTCGCCCCGACCGGCATGGCACTACTCTGGAGGTTCCACGTGGGCACATCCTACACCACCTCACCCGGATGAGGCTAGAGGGTCTACCTGGGGACAGCCTTGTACACCGCCAGGGCAGCTATTCATGCGTCCTCCATACATCCCCAGCTTCCCCATGCAGGGGGTGTACTCTGCACCGTACGTCCCTCCTCCAGACGTGATGGTGCCAACTGAGGGTATGTATTGTCGGATCTCGGTTTTATCCCAATGCTTTATATCACAAACTAACGATATTACTATTGTAGGTCTTTTCTGCCCCGAACAGGGATGGGGCGTCTCCACGAACCCGAATGATTCGGACCAGTACTTTTCATACTGGCCTGGGCAGGCGTCTGGCTCTGCACCTCGGGGCACACAACCAGAGATTCTCTTCGGGAGTGCCCTCGCCGGTGCACTGGAGGGCACACAGGCAGTGGTGCAGCCCACTCCACTAGCTCAGAGGCGGGTGTAATGGTCTCCTGATCGCCTTACGTTGTCAGGGCATCATCACCCATTACAGCGGAGGACGGCCAAGCGGGGCCGTATGGCGAGACGCGCGAGGCGGAGGGCGAGGTGGCGACGGAGGGTGCTAGGGATCTTTGTTGGGGATGGTAGTGCTAAGCATGCGATGATTCGTTCATGTACTGTATACATTCATTATTTACGTACTGAACTTTTTAATACTGTGCCAAGCGTACTTCTACTTCTCCTTACCTTCTCGACGCGCGCTCCAAACGAATAGTGAACTGCATTGATGGCAACCGCAGCAACATACGAACCATTCCTTTACATGCTTAACAACATTGAAAATTATTCCGAATAACAGTTCTGAGTATAACGATACAACCATACACATTGTTGCCTATAGGTGGAGCGAGCCTCGTGGCACCCACATGGAGTATTGCTGAGGTAGCCGCCTCGGACGTGGCTGGCCGTCGTTGTAGTGGCAAGTACATATACAAGTAGGGGTCGCGCAGCAGCATCTTTGGGTTGTACGCACTCCCTATGCTGATGACCTCCTCGTTGCCCCTCTCGCGCTCCATCTGCTGACGGAGGTCATTGTTCTACTCTTCAAGAGTGTCAATCCGTTCCTCCAAATCAGCAATTCGCTCCCACAAAGTATGCATGTATATCAAAATATACCGTTCATGGGGAGGATCAATCCATCGCACAAAGTCACATTTATCCATCTGCTACAAATAAACGTTAACATCGAAGCTATATTAGTAGTACAACAAAATAGATGAGTGCGAACTTATACCCTGGAGTATGGGCATCGAAAGAAACGTCGACTGCCATCCGTATGGCCTTCTACCACCTGCACCACTGCGTTCTGCATGTGTTTGTATTTCGGCCACACTGGCTGAGCACGCCTATTTGGCAACAAGTGGTACGTAGCACCAAGGTCCTCCTTCCTTTCGAGCGGGAGGTCCTCCTTTGGTGACCCATGTTCGACTGGTCCCTCGGTGTCCGTCATTGTGGCTTACTCTACGACGGAGAAGATGGTTGTTCCAACCAGCAATGTCTCATTCATTCATTTTATAGCGTAACTTCGAGCCATATTTGCTTAGTGACATGGCATGACAGCCCAGCTTTGCGTAGTAAGAAGACCACATGCGCCAGCTTTACGCAGCGACATGACCGCACGGGCCATCTTTGCTCAGTGACATGACATGACGACCCAGCTTGTGCAGTGAGAAGACCACGCGCGCCAGCTTTGCGCAGTAATATGACCGCACGGTCCAGCTTTCGGCAGCGATATGACCGCACGGACCAGCTTTCCTCAGTGACATGACATGATGGCGGGGTCTGCCTGGGGACGGCCTCGTACACCGCCAAGCCAACTTTGTGCAGCGATATGATCGCACGGGCCAGCTTTGCGTAGCGACATGACCGCACAGGCCAACTTTACGCAGTGACATGACCGCACGAGCCAGCTTTACGCAGCGACATGACCGCACGAGCCAGCTTTCCTCAATGACATGATATGATGACATAGCTTTTCGCAGTGACATGATAGCACGGCCTAGCTTTGTGCACTGAGAAGACCGCGCGCCAGTTTTCCTCAGTGACATGACATGACGACGTAGCTTTCTGCAATGACATAATAGCACGGCCCATCTTTGTGCAGTGACAAGACCGAACGCGCCAGCTTTGCCCAGCGACATGACCGCACGTGCTAGCTGTCCGCAGCGACATGACCTCATGACCCAGCTTTACCAGCTTTGTACACTTGGTAGCTTTGCGTAGTGCCGGGATCACACAGGGACATTCATGTACCGACAGGGAAAAAATGGGCCCTATAAAATGAGGTCGACGAGATTTCTCAGAGAACACTGCATAACCAAACACCACACTACACCGCGCTTCCTTCACCACACCAGGATGGACAAAAGGTAGAAGAAGCAATGGGACAAGATGATGAAACAATGGGAGGAGACTTGCGACCTAGCACGGTCAGCTAATGCCTGCGATGAGAAAGTAAGGGCTGCTGCGGCCCGGGCAGAACAAGCCCAGCATGCTATAAGGTCAGCTCCCCGCAATGACAGGCCCCGTAGCAACAACCCCATCCTGAACATTCCTGCCGAGCGTTCGCCACAACTCCCACCCGAGGGGGAGATGCCCCCCTTTGTTGGTGCCGGGACACGTACAAGTTCTTCAAGCCTAACCACCACCTCAGCCTAGGTATGCGTTATTGGTAGAGGTGCAAACAGGTCGGGTTAATCCCGACCAATCCGGCACCGAATCCAATTGGTACCGAATCCGGAGAAAAAATATGGGTTAGGATATGGTAACAGCAATATCCGTCCGAATCCGATACGTCTTCAAGTTTGATTTCAGGTTAGTGCTACTATTTGACATTTCATTTTCTTTTGCATTGGTAAAATAAAATCTTCCACATCATCTATTAAGCAGTAACATCAAGTTCTTGACAGTACGTCCTCCTACTCTATTTGCTGTACTGCATGCATTCCTTACAAACAAGTAGGGGTGCAAACGGGTCGGGTTAATCCCGACCGATCCGGCACCGAATCCGATTGGTACCGAATCCGGAGAAAAAAATATGGGTTAGGATATGGTAACAAAAATATCCGTCCGAATCCGACCCGTTTGCACCCTTAGTTACTGGGGTTGCACAAACTACTCCAGTGACTATCCCGACCGCCGTCTAGACATCGCAACCTATCGGTAGCTGGTGAGGACCAGGTGCACTATTTCCCCCGACCTTTTCTCCTTCACAGTACACACTAACAACCTCTCCCTGTATTCACAGTTCTCAGAACCCCTATGTGGCTACTGCAAATGGATCGATCTTGAGATCCACCCAGAGGACTAGTGGGCCCTCAACTTCGAGGAGTGGAATGTCGCAAGGTCATCAGAGATCTAGGAGGAGGAGTGCCGCAAGAACGAGCAAACCCTGCGTATACAACGCGAGATGAAAGCTCATCTCGAGGTGTGCACGCGTAGGTTGCGGGAGGCTCGCGAGAGGGAGCGCGAGAGAAAGGAAGAAATGGCGACTAAGGCAAAAGAGGCCGCCGAGGAGTTCAACTCCGAGCTGGCAAGGAAGGGAAAATGGCTCCGGTCCACACAGTAGGTCGTATGAGCAGTTGGGTGGGTTAGTCGCACATGATGCTATATGTTATGCATGTAATCAAAAAGTACGTGGCATATTACTCCCAACTATATTATGTAGTCTATTCAAATTTAGACAAGCTTATTATGTCATCTTTTCGCATTCCATTATTTACATAGCACGTCATATAACAATACTAACATACCAGTTTTCTCCATATACGAATTCCCAATAACATCACAATATCACTTATCGTCGTATTTACCGATCATTCTAAGGTCAATCATTCTTAAAAAAATTTTGCCGAATTTCTTTACGCACCTACAACATACAATGACTATAAACTTTTATTACAAATCCAGCAGATTATTTTCCATTTATAATCTACAAAATCGACAAAACATACAAAATTCACGGAGGACTGAAACCAGTCGCCTTCTGGGTGGGCGACTCCAAATAAAGTCACCCCTTGGTGGGGCGACTGGTTCCAGTTGCCCAAAGATCGGGCGACTGGGAGCTCTGTCGCCTGGCCGTTGGGCGATTGGCTTCAGTGGTCCTCCGTTGGACGACTGAAGTCTATTTGTGTAAAAACTATTGCCACGGATATATTTCTATAATTTTGAATAAAAAATAGATTGTTCGTTAAAAAAATCGCTGGCCTGAGAGTCAGCCGCACAAAAACAAACGCCTAGGCCTGGCGCTGCTGCATGGGCCTGGGAGCAGACCAGGGAGCGAACCAAACAGCAACAGGCTGCTCCCAGGGCTCGAGCCAAGCAGCCCTGCTCAAGAAGTTGCCGCCTCGCCATAAGATTGCTGGTGAGATCCAATAACTCAAGGAACTCGTTCTCGAGGCGAACGAGCGGTGTGCAAGATATATGGTTGATGGGTCCACATATACCACCTGCGATGCACCATTGATCCTCGACTACCAGCCATATATGCTGACGTGAGTGAGCTTGTGGGCATCAAGGCTCCAAGGGATTATATTATCAAGTTGCTAACCAAGGAGGTAGACAGCGGCTCGGCCACACAGCAACTCAGAGTGGTTTCTGTTGTGGGATTTGGAGGTCTTGGCAAGACGTACATTTGCTAAGAGCAACTCCAGTAGGACCTCTATTTGAGTTATCATCCTACTTTTGAGGGTCGAGAGGCAAAAAACTCACTCCAGCAGGGCCCCTACTTGAGCCCTCAAAAGTAGGGGCCCTCAAATCTCCCCCTCGAGCCCTCATTCCTGGGGGTCTGGAGGGAGCCCCTACTTTTGAGGGCTCAAGTAGGGACCCTGCTGGGGTGAGTTTTTTTGCCCCTCGGGGATGAGGATAAGGGTGGGTCCTATGTGTCATCCCCTCTAAGAATGAATTTGAGGGTCCTGTTTTGAGGGCTTCTGCTGGAGTATAGCCCAAAAAATAGAGCCCTCAAAAGTAGAGAGAGTTCTCAAATAAAAAGTAGGGGCCCTGTTTTGAGGGCTACTGCTGGAGTTGCTCTAACCAAGTGTATGAGAAAATCAAGGGCCAATTCGATTGCAAAGCATTTGTAACTGTGTCCCAAGGACCTAAAATGGAGAAGATTTTGACAAACATGCCTTCTAGAGTGGGGAGCACCGGTGACATGTCATCCTGTGATGAGCGAAAACTCATCGAAAAGCTTGGAGAATATCTCAAAGATCGAAGGTACGTAAATAAAAAAAAATCTGAATATGTAGTTTACCTTATCAGAATATATAGTTTATGATGAAAGATTGATGGCATGTCTGAAAAATCAAATGGTTGCATTGGAGTTACCATAGTAAAAGATCGAGAATAAGTAGGAGGAACTACGTATCATATCTTTAAAGAACAAGACAGATATAGGGCCTCTGCCCATAAGTGCATTTCCATCTTAAATAAGCATATGCTTTTCCATTTAGAAATTGCCGCTGTGCTGGTTAACCAAGGGAAATTCTTCTGAGTGGCCTCATCAAGAATTCATGGTCGAATCAACGAGGTCGTTTGCTTCATACTTCAATGTTCAATATGTGTCGGTCAGTGCTTATGATCAAACTTTTGATGGATCTTCCTAGCGCCTCTTGGGATGTAATGGTTGTTGTTATACAAGAGTCCCTGCAACCTTTTAAAAATATTAGTAGTAGTTGTTGTTGGGTGGGGGGGGGGGGGGAGGTCCTGGCCATCCGGAGTGCCTGACGGGTAGGTCTTACAGTAAATATAATAGCATACTGCTATATGTATAAGGAATATATCAATATACTTTATCTTTTGTAATTATTAAAGAGTAGGATATGAAATTCCCATCTTACTCTATTTATGCATATAAACCCCTAAGGAGGTAAGAGACTAGAGAATACGAGATTCTCATTCTACTCTATTTATATATATAAACCCTTAAGGAGCTATAAGACAAAGGGACTCACTCATTTTCTGTTCACAAGTTCTCTCTCATAGTTGGTGATCTTTAGCTCTCCCTCTCCTTGTGTCTTCTATGAAAAAAGCATAGTAACAAACATGCCATGACAGTTGGTACCGACCACGTAAGAAACTGTACAAAGAAGGACACTAAAGAAGGCCTCCACGGCTGGGTTTGCTTGGTGTTAGCAGAAGCTCAGTGCTATGACCCTTAAGCCCACTGGCGAGCCAACGGCCCATTCAACTAGAAATAGCGCCTAGCTCTTCGTTGCTCTAGAGGGCTATAAGGTTCGTACGCCATATCTTTGGATAGCCACAACTGTCCAGAGAGCTGTAAGTGTTTTGCATGTGGTGATGGTAACTAGACCACGCCGGCCAGTGGCGGAGGACGGGAAAAAATAAGGTGGGCCGGATCAAAAGCAATACCATTCAAGCTCCTCCAACCCTGTCAACGCCGGAGTTTACGCGCCAGTGGCTGCCGCCCGCCCGCCCGCCGCCGGCACGCCATCGCCAGCGGTAGCGCCAGCCGCCCTTGCCGGTGGTGCGCCGCCCGCCCGCCTTGAATTTAAACAAGCCTCGGATCACATTTACGGAGATGTAAAATATAACTATATAAGTACCCTCATTTTGACAAGCTAGTTTACATATTCTACAATCTACATAAAATTTTTACAAGCTATCAAAACTAATACTTAAATACACAAATCTAAAATCTAGAATAAATAGAATTTATTATACCTTTATAAAATAGAAACTATAGAAACTGAAATCCTCGGTGATCGGCTCCTCTGCGCCTCAAAAGTGAAAAGCTCAAAGTCTCATAAATCATAGCTAGGTGATGTGGAAGCGGCGCATTCCAATGTGGAAAACCAGTGAAAAATCTGAGATTTTTGGGTTGCACAAGTCTTGTCTTGATCGGGTGGTCTCCTTTTCCGTCAATTTGCCTCCCAACCGAAGTCTCCGTTGCCCCACTCCTCTGCCCGCCAACGAAGATGTCGCCCGATCCGCATCGCGTCCCGCGGCACCGCGTCGGGGCGGCCGCCGCCGGCTGCGTCGCTCCCGCCCCGCCTCTCGCCGGGCTCCCGCCTCGAGCCTCCGCGCTCCCGGCGGCCGGCGGCCGCCGCCTGGGCTCCGCCGAGGCGCCGACTCCTCCACGGCTCGCAGGGCTGGGCGCGCCAGCGCGCGCCATCCTGCGTCTCACTTTGGCTGCCGTGGCGCCGCCTCCTCCGCCACCGCGGCGCCGCCTCTGCCGCCCGGGATCTAGGGTTAGCGCCGGCTTTTTTCTTGTACTCTTCGACTGGATAGAGGGTATATGGGGGCCTGCTGCAAAAAATCAAGGTATGGCCCAAGCCCTACCTTGCCCTATCGGGTCCTCCGCCACTGACGCCGGCCGACCTCAACATGCATTGCGCCAGCCCTCACGTCGACGAGGACCATGCCAGCCTCCGCGCCCTCACCTCTGCGTTCGCCTCTGTGTCGATGAAGATTGCGCCGGCCTCTGTGCCCTCACCTCTGCGTCACCGAACTCTGCACTGGCATACGCCTCCGCTGTTAGCAAATAATCTTGGCTCAGTATTTGCTCTGAGTTAGTTAAGCCGTGAGAATCGGTCTGCGTGAATTGAGTTGTGCGCGGTGATGTGCGTCGTGCCAGTTAGCGAGTTGTTTAAGTTTCCTAATCTCTTGGTTAGTTGAGTCAGAATAGCGTGGGAAGCGGTCTGGGCTGTTTCTCACCGCTGCATGCATGTGCATGCTTGTTAGTTTGTTAGTTGCGCACGTTCTCTGATGCTTTTATAAGTAGTTGAGTCCAATCTAAAGAAAAAGATGAGCCAGCAGTGAGCAAAGAAGGGAACGTTTGCTTTGTGAGCAAAATACCTTCCAGTGTTTATCTCTCTCCACTCATTCCTACTAGCTTCCAGAAAACTAGTGCGTGTGAGTCCATCCATTCTCTATTTGTATGTGTACTCTTTCATTGAGAATCTCGTGAAAGATTGAGTAGTTCCTGGGGAGTTCCAACAATTGGTATCAGAGCTTATGTTCGTGTACACCTTCATCCATGTCGTCTTCGAGCTCGTCGAAAAACGTCACCACCGAGGGGGGCGTTCAAAAGATTGGCGATGGGAGCGTGCCGAAGGCGTCGGCTCGCGAGGGCAACATCTCCTTCCCGTATCCCATGCTCACGAGGAGCAACTACACGACATGGGCCGTGAAGATGAAGGTGTTCATGCGCGCTCAGGGCGTGTGGAACGCAATCGTGGATGAAGAGGTGAATGAGCGGCAAGATCAAATGGCGCTCGCGGCAATCTTCCTCGCGGTGCCGGAAGACGTGCTGCTGCTCCTAGCTGAGAAGGAGACCACAAAGGAGGCCTGGAACACCCTGAAGGTGATGCATCTCGGTGCCGATCGCGTCAAGGAGGCGCGTGTACAAAACCTCAAGAGCGAGTTTGAGAACTTGCGCATGAGGGACACCGAAAAGATCGATGACTTCGCGATGAGGTTGACGACAATCGTCAACAAGATACGAGGTCTAGGCGAAAAGATGGAAGAGGTCTACATCGTGCGGAAGTTTCTTCGTGCAGTGCCTAAGAAGTTCTCTCCCGTCGTCACCACGATTGAGCAATTTGGTGACATAAAAAATATGTCGATCGAAGAGTTAATCGGGTGCTTGAAGACGCAGGAAGAGGGAGAACGTCACTACGGCAACAACGACAGAGACGAGGAGCACTTGCTCCTAACGCATGCAGAGTGGGAGGCCCGATCATCGAAGCGTGAAGGTGAAGGCTCCTCGGGTGGTTTTGGTGGTGGCGGTGGCCGTCGATACCGACGAGTTGACAAGGCAAAAGTAAGGTGTTTTAATTGTAATAATTATGGACACTTTGCTTCAGAATACCAGAAGCCCAACAAGAGGGAGAAAGCGCAGGCATATCTTATTGAGGCGGATGCCGACGAAGAACCAGCGCTGCTCTAAGCAATAAGATTAAGGGGGTGAAGTTTATCTTTTTTAGTAGCATGTTTATTTGAAGTTTAGAAAGTCAAGATTAGGGGGGAGATTGTTAGCAAATAATCTTGACTCAGTATTTGCTCTGAGTTAGTTAAGCCGTGAGAATCGGTCTGCGTGAATTGAGTCGTGCGCGGTGATGTGCGTCGTGCCAGTTAGCGAGTTGTTTAAGTTTCCTAATCTCTTGGTTAGTTGAGTCAGAATAGCGTGGGAAGCGGTCTGGGCTGTTTCTCACCGCTGCATGCATGTGCATGCTTGTTAGTTTGTTAGTTGCGCACGTTCTCTAATGCTTTGTATAAGTAGTTGAGTCCAATCCAAAGAAAAAGATGAGCCAGCAGTGAGCAAAGAAGGGAACGTTTGCTTTATGAGCAAAATACCTTCCAGTGTTTATCTCTCTCCACTCATTCCTGCTAGCTTCCAGAAAACTAGTGCATGTGAGTCCATCCATTCTCCATTTGTGTGTGTACTCTTTCATTGAGAATCTTGTGAAAGATTGAGTAGTTCATGGGGGAGTTCCAACATCCGCGCCCTCACTTCTGCGTTGCCGAGGTCTGTGCAGATCTCTGCGCCCTCGTCTCCGCACCCTCGCCTCTACGTCGTCGAGCTCCGCGTCGGCCTCCACATCTATGAGGACCGTGCAGGCCTCCACGCTTGCGCCCTCCCCTTTGCGTCACCGAGCTCGGCGTCGGCCTCCACACCCTCGCCTTAGCATCAGCGAACTCCGTGCCCTCACCTCTGTGTCGTCCTCCACGTCGACGTGGACCGCGCCAGCATCCGCACCATCACCTCCGCGTCACCAAACTGCGCGCCAGCCTAAGCCTCGGCACCCTCGCCTGTGCATCGCCGAGGTCCACACAGGCCTCCACACCCGGGTTCCCGCATCGCCACGCCTCCGTGCTGGCCTCTGCATCAACGAGGACCGTGCTGGCCTCCATGCCCGCCTCCGCATCGCCGGCCTCTGCGTCGATAAGGACCGCGCCAGCCTTCGTGCCTCGCTTCCATGTCGCTGAACTTCATACCCTCATGCCCTCTGTGCCCTCGCCTCTGTGTCACCGAGGTCCGTGCAAGCCCTCGCGCCTGTGCCCCTGCCTTTGCACCTCGCCACCACACTGGCTTTTGTTGCAATCCTACGACTACTCCAAGGCTAGTAGACTTCGGTTTCTGAAGATTATAGACATAAGGCAAAAACTTAGAGTGGGCTAATCTCCCTCCAGTACCCTCTCCTAACGACCGAGAATTACCTGGTGTGGGCAATGAAGATGAAGGCGAATATGCGTGCCCAGAGAGTCTAGAGTGCAATTGATCTAAAGGGGAAGGACAAGGGGTAAACGATAAGGTAGATCAGGTGGCTTTGGCCCTCATCTACCAGGCAGTGCCAGATGCGATAATGCATCAGCTCATCGGCAAGGAGACGACACATGAGGCGTGGGAGACGCTTTAGATGATGCATGAGAGCATTGATCATGTCAAGGAGGTGCGACTCCAGAATTTGCGGAGCAAGTTTGAGAACTTGAAGATGGGAGAGACCCAGTCGGTGGACGAGTTCGTCAGCAAGCTGAGTTTGTTGTACAATCAGATTAACTCTCTTGGCGACAAGATGGAAGAATCTATGGCGGTGAAGAAGTACCTGCGTGTGTTTCTGGAAAAATATATACCTGTCGTCACAACACTTATGTACTCCCCCGATCTGGATAAGAAGATAGAGGAGATCACCGGCTCTCTCAAAGTACATGAGGAGTTACTGAAGAATTTTCAATCGCATAACGAGTAGGGATTTTAGACTCATAACAAGCAGACATTGCTAGTAAAAGGAGATCCGAGAGACAGTTGTGGCTCATCAAACAACCGCGGGAGGTGGTGCAGTCGAAGCAGCCAGAGTAGCTGAGGCGGCAGAGGTGGCCGTGGAGACAAGGCTGGGTAAGGCAACAGTGACAGATCCTGTGATAAGTCACATGTCAAGTGCTTTAAATATGGCGAATACGGGCACTATACATTAGGATGCCACATCCATATAAAGTGTTTCAACTGTAATGAGTACATGTACTATGCTTCGAATTGCGGAAGCAAGAAGAAGGACGGGGAGGTGAACCTCGCCAAAGACGAAGAAGAAGATAATGAAGCACTAATACTTCTCTCATCATATGTTGAAAAAGAGCTAGTCATGGTGATACTGAATGAAGAGAACGTAGTTCCAAAACTACGCACGAAGGAAGGAAGCCACAATTACACAAATTAGTGGTACTTGGATATGGAGCAAGCAATCACATGACGGGAGATCGTTCCATGTTTCACAAGCTCGATGAGAAGATTTGGGGCAAGATCAAGTTTGGTGACGGCTCCACGGTGGAGATAAAAAGGCAAAGGGACGATGGTGTTATAATGCAAGAATGGAGATAAGAAATTGTTGATAGGGATTTACTACATACCAAGTCTGTGCAACAACATACTTAGTCTCGAGTAGATGACAGAAAGAGGGTTCAGGGTGGTGCTGTAGGATGAGTTCTTGCGAGTGTATGACAAGAACAGATATCTATTGATGAAGGTGAAAAGATCTCCCAATCGGTTGTACAAGATTTCTTTAAAAACTTGTAGATCAGTTTGTGTAGAAAGTAGTATGGAGGAGCCAGAAGATGGTGGACTTCACGATCAGGCTGCAGGAGGCAAGCATGGCACAGCAAGCGGTGGTGAGGCTCACGGACATGCAGTTGGGGCAAGAGGTGTGCGTGCAGCAGGCACACAAGTAGATGGCATGGGAGAAAGGATGGGTGCAATCGGCATGCATGCAAAGCAACGAGAGCATGCAACTGGAGGAACGACACCCTACATGCATGCAGTTGGTAGTGTGCATGCAATCATAGCGAGCAGGGGCTCAAGAGGCCAAGGTGTCGGGACCCACAAGGAGGTGGGCGCATCCCTGAAGGCAAGACGTGCAAGCAGGCATGCAGCAGGAACTGGCTCGAGTGGTCTCACGTATATGCAAGGGCAACGAAGTGCAGCGGGATCGGTGGTCGAATGCAAGGTTACGCGCTAGAGAAAGAGTGGGCAAGCACTGTAGGTGGAAGACGACCAGACATGAAAACGAGGCCGAAGTGATAGCTATGGGAGCAGGTGCTCTAGCCCAGGCAGGCATGCATGGAAGAAGCAGAAGCAAGAGAGAAGATCAACGTGATCAAGATGGAAAACAAGATTAAGGAGGTGATTGTTAGAGTTAGTAATCTTGTTTTTAGTTTAGAAGTTGTAGTTGTGTACGAGTTGGTGGTCGAAGTCTTATACGAGTTAGTGGTCATAGTCGTATTTGAGTTCGAGTATGAGTACAAGTCAGTCTATTGAGTTTGAGTCCGCTTCATAGTCGTAGGAGTAGTAGTCATAGTCGTAGTCGAACCGGAGTCGTAGTCATAGAATTTGGGTATAAAAAGGTAGAGCATTGTACCGAGAGAGAGCATGCAGAAGCCAATGCGATCGGTGTGATCGAGAGGCAAGGAAAGAGAGTGAGGAGCGATTGAGGTGATCGTAAGCGATCGATGTGATCAAATGAGAGAAAGAAATAAAGAAGAGAAGAGCGGTTTGGCTTTGGAAAAAAGTAGCGAGACGTGATCGAGGAGGTCACAATGTGGTCATAACGACTGCCAGGGTGGTCAGAGGACCAATAGTGCGGTCGTAACGACTCAGGAGGTGGTCGTAACTCCTTCAACATGGTCGTACGGCTACAGTGAGTGGTCGTAGCGGCTACAAGGTGGTCGTACGGTTCCTGGGGTGGTCATAGGATTGCAACAGCTTTTACGTTGACAAGGATCATGTTGGCCTCTGTGCCCTCACCTCTGCGTTACTGAACTCCATGTTGGCCTATGCCTCCGTGCCCTCGCCTCTACATCATTGAGGTCTGTGCAAGCCTCCATGCCCACACCCCCGCTTCCATGTTGTCGCGCCTCCGCACTGGTCTCTGTGTCAATGAGGACCACACCAGCCTCCACGCCCTCATCTCCACAGCATTGAACTCTATGTCAGCCTACACCTTGGTGCCCTCGCCACTGCATCACCGAATTCCGTGCAGGCCTCCGCGATCAGACTTGTCTTTTGCCGCCATTAGTATATCATTGACATATATGAGCAAATAAATACTTGAACCGTTGATGATCTTCAAATAAACACAGCTATCATAATCATATCTCTTGAACCTTAGATAGATTATAAAGGAGTTAAATCTCTTGTACCATTGTTTGGGTGATTGTTTTAACCCATAAAGAGACTTCTTTAACTTGCAAGCAAAAACCCTCCTTTCCCAAAAAGATAAAACCTTCATATTGCTTCATATAGATGTCTTCTTTTAATACCCCATGTAAGAACACAATCATAACATCATCATAACATCTAGTTGCTCAAATTTAAAATCACACATAGCCACAATGCTGAGTAGAGTACGAACAGAACTATGCTTTACTACAAGGGAAAAACATCTATGAAATCAATACCTAGTATTTGGTTACATCCCTTTGTAATGAGCCTCGCCTTGTACCTGACCTTGTCAGTCGATGATATGTCCTTTTCTTGTAAATCCACTTACAACGTATGGGTTTCTCTTTAATCGAGAGCTCGACTAGCTCTCAAGTGGAGTTTTTCTTGAGAGATTTCATCTCCTCGTGTATGGTAGCTATCTACCTCTCTAACTCATCATAATAGATGGCTTCTAAATAAGTTGAAGGCTAAGTAGTTTCTTCAATGTCTTCTGCCACGTTTAAACAATAAGCCACAATATTGGTTTCTTTAATTAACCTCTTCGGAGGCCGAATAGTCCCCCTCACCTAATTAGTTGCAATGGATTATTGGTTCTGACCAATTTATGTTGGATGACTACTGATCAAAGCTTGAGCAGAGACTTCCTGTGAATTTTGTTTGTTGGCCTCTAGTGAGAATCCTGAATCAATAATATTCTCCACTTTCACGCTAGTCTTCTACTACTTCTCAGGAGCAGCACTGGTCGTATTGTCTTTCATCAGAGCAGACTTATCAAATGTAACACTTCTGCTTATAACCAGCTTTCTAGTTTTAGGATTTCACAATTTATAACCTTTCAAACTAGATTTATAGCTTAGGAAAATGCACTTAATAGCTTTGGCTCTAATTTCCTATTATTGGTATGAGCATAAACAAGACAGCCAAAAATCCTCACATTCGAGTAGTTGATGGAAGAACCCAATCACATCTCAATTAGAGTTTTCAGTCTATGGTAGTGTTCAGCTATCAGTTGATCAAATGACATGTAGTCAAAGCTGCTTCAGCCTAAAAACTCCTTGACAGACCAAATGTTGACAATATGCAGCGCACCTTTTCCTCAACTAAGCCAAACTCCAACTGACCTTGTGGTTGTAGATCCTCCTATAACTAAGCCAAACTCCAACTGACCTATCTACGGCAACCCATTGCATCGTGTGCCTGTCTAACAGGGTGGTTAGTATGCGTATGTATTCTCTGCAATAAGTGCATATAACTTCACCCTAGCAAAAACCGCCATGCGATGAGTGAGATTCCATGTCTCTAATAACTCCCATCGGACGGTTATTATTCGAGACGCTAAGGTGTCTCTTGGTAAGAAGAAACTGCATGCATCCACCATGCAAGCTATATAAGGTGGACGTCAGGGAAAAAGAGAGGAGACCAGGACAGACCTAAGGGAGAATAGCAGTAGAGCAGGACATTTCGCATTACTTTCTCCATTGTAATCAGTTTTTTGAGCAAATCCACATAGAAAGTAGGGTTGTTATTCTCATAGCAGAAGGCCTGAACCTATATAAAATCCTTGTGTCTTTTCTCTACGTAATCATAGCCAGGCCTTCAAGGGTTTCCCAGAACCTAAACAAATCATATGTAAAATCGATACTAAAGCATTGACAGGATTATTATATCAGGCCATTGTTTGGAGCTGATTTGCTTTGGTAAAAAAAATACCTTAAGAGCTAGTTAGTTGGATGCCTAGAACTCTCAAGGCAACAGAAGAAAAAGGGCTTTTTTCATACCATAATTAAACTTATATGTAATGAGATATATTTAATTAAAAACTATCATTTTGATGAGAACTTAAAAAATCATTTTGATTTGACCAGAAATCAGCATAAAATTTTCCCAAAACAAATTAAAGATATGGTAATTTCATGTTTATGCCCAAAATGTATTGGGAGAAACAAAAACAGAGAAGTTTGCTATAAATAGTAACTTTTATCGTTTTCTTTGTTTCCATTTTAACTCAACGTATAGTTTGTTACTGATTTCTATTTTTCATTCTTCAACATGAATTGAATTTGGACTCAAAATTTTAAATGGATGTAAGCTATACAAGACTATCTAGTTTTCATAAAATGATTGTTTTCAATAGATATATCCGCTATTCTGTGAAGCCACTATAATGAAACTTTGTTTATGTAGGAACATGGTCGTCAATCGAAGAGGGGGTGAATGAGAGCCTAAAGACGTTTCCCCCAAGGTTTTCCAAGATTTTTTTACTCCAATAGCTATGTGAAGCTGTGAAGATCAAAGTCTAACAGCCGCAGCAGAAAATACCAACAAAAACCCGAGACAAGGTCAAGGCAAGCTGCTGAAATACTTGAGTCGGATCATCCAACTTGACTTGGATGATCAGGGTCAACATGAGGGGAATAACAACACAACACAAGACCAAAATCTCACAACTTTCACACCGAGGCTCCGAATGACTTGATACTTGGGCTAGAGTATATCATAATTTGAAGAAACTAGATCTCAAGGTGTTGTAGGGGTGGCCCCCACCTAAGCCCAGCAGGCCTGTTAGGAGGTTATAAGAACCAGAGTAACGTGTGTAATGACATAAGTGCCCCTAATGGGGATGTACGGATGTAAGGGCAAAGCGTAAAGCATACTCCATGTGAATATATATCGGGATGAGGAGGAGGGTGAGGCGAGAACACTCCCACCTCTCCACTACCATCTCTCTCTGTTTGGTGCAGAATCACACACAGCTTGGCGCCGTCCGTGGGGAGGACAAGGACAACCCTAAAGACCGAAGAAGAAGGATGGCACCGAAAAAGCTTCGTCGGCGGCGAAGGGAAAGAAGGCGGCTGGGTCGGGCGGCGCGTGAATACGGGGCCGGCATCGGCGCGAAGGAGCGGCGGCGGCGTAGGTGCGATGGTTGCGGCGCGTCGGCGCGCTCGCTACAACGAAACCACCGCGAGCGCCACTACAACGACATCCAACCCGTCGCGGCACTACAACGACATCCAACCCCATCGGCACTACAACGATCGACCCGCCGTAGCGCATAACGACATCAACCCCGCGCGCGCAACGATAGCCCCGCCACCCTCGCCGGCGGCGCGGATCGACGGCGGGGTAGCCGCAACGGCATCCGGCGGATCGGAGATCATGAGGCGATGGTCCTGCACCGACCGTCCACTGGGTGTTCGGCGGCCCGGCGACCTGCGGTGGAAAGCGCCTACTAGCAGCCCTCAGCGCGTTCCAGCGGGAACTAGGGGACCTTCGCGAGCCGTCGAGATATATAAGAGGCTCGAGCCAGCAGCGCGCGCGATGTCGCGCGCCGAGCCCACGCTGGAGAGGCGGACAGCCGCGAAGCCCCACGTCTAGCCGCGTGCGCCGCGACGCGTAGATCTGAGTCCCGCTTTGGCGGGCTGCAGCGGCGGCGTGGCGAAGACGTCAAGTTCCCTAGCGTCATCGACCCGCATACAAAGCGACACGGATCCCGCGAGTTCGTGCGCGTGTACAAAACCACGATCGAGGCGCGGCAGAGACGACACCACGAAGGTGAAGGACTCCCCTCGCTGCGCAAGGAGTGGCGCTCTCTTGGTTTTTACCATAGAGCCGGGCTCCATCTACGCGTGGGAGCAGCTCGCGACCGCCTTCACAACAACTTCGGAAACTATGTCGAGCGAGTCGGCGTGGACCAACTCTTATTTGTGAAGCAAAAGCCCTGAGAAGCTCGGGACTACTTCAGCGCCGCCAAGATTCGATGCCAAGTGAAAGACGTTAATGAAACCACCGTCGTTAATGCAGCCATACAGGCCTTCGTCCGCCCGATGGCGAGTACAATGCGCAAAGCCGATCAAGGCGGTGGCGGCTCTTCGACAAAATGGAGAGTACGCCAGAGCGGAAAGAGCGCTCGCCAAGGCGGGAGATGACTCGACGCCAACCGGTCGGTGGCTCGACAAAACCGAAGATCCATCACGGGGCGACCCCTCGAGGCAAACGCAAGCGAGTCATCTAAAGCGCTACCGACGCGGGAAGCCCGCACAAGGAGCCGCCCAATGGGCCTAAGCGCGGCGCGAAGTCGCGCGAGGCGGTTCGTCCTCGACATCGGCGCTCAAGAAGCGCGCCGCTGATTGTGGCGGTCGGGGGCGTCGAGGTTGAGGACGCGGCCGTGGCCGCGGCCGCGATGATAAAAGTCGTGGAGATTACGACGATCAGCACCAGGGACTGTGGTGCGAAGTCTACGGCCGAGGCACCCACGACACACGCTCGTGTGTCTCCATCGCGGCGCTCCGCCAAAGCGCCGCTAGGGACAGGAACCCAGAGACGCGTCCGCCTGCGGTGGCCCACGTCCAGTTCCGTCACGAGGCCCCACGCAGTGCAGCGCGCGGATGCGGCCTCGGGAAGGCCCCTACGGATCCAAGCTCACGTCGGCGGCCTCGGGAGGGCCTCCTCGTCGCTGCAGCCCCGAGGCAACCCACGCGCAGGTCGTGCGTCATATCCGGAGGCTCTGCGCTGAATTCGCCTCGGTAGCGGCAGCGAAGGCCTATCTTGCGAGGCTACATCACATGGCAACATACCAGCGCAAGCACCGCCGGATTGGGCGCGGCACGGTTACATTCACACCGACGACGCCAAAGGCGTGGACTTTCCTCATCAGGACCCCACGGTCATCCGGGTCACCATCGCGGGATGCGGCGTGGGCGTGCCTTGGTGGACGGCGGTAGCTCGCGAATGTATTGTTTGCGGCGGCTTCGACAGATGGGGATCCTCGAAGCCGCCTAGGGCCTCGGGAATCCCACCGCGGGGTTTGGGGACACCGCGCGGCTGGGCCAAATATGTCTTGAGTCTCGTTCGCCAAGATGACAATGTGCGGGCGAAGATGCCACCTTCGGCGTTATCGACCTCGTACCCTACAACGCCATACTAGGGCGCCCAATCCTCAACTCCTTCGGCGCGGTACCACATCACGGCTATCTGTGCATGAAGATCCCGGGTCCCCGGACCATCATCACCGTCCGAGGCGATCAGGATATTGCCCGGCGCATCGAGCCAGGTACCAGGTATCCGTGTCGCGAAGCCCAATAGGCGCTCTTAGAGCTGGCGTCGCAGCGCGGGGGTCCGCGGGGCCATACGGAGGCGCCTTGGCGGGCCCTGCAGATGTCTAGCGACTAGAGGCTTCGGCCGCACCAAGGACAAATGGTTAGTATATCCATCCCTTGTAATTGCTTACCCGCGCAAACGGCGATGTAATGAAGATCGCCGTTTGTCGCCAATCTTTCTTCATCACGCGCAGCATGCGCGGCGTAGGCGCGTCGCGAGCACGCCAGCGCTGCGTTCGCGATATAAACCAAAGACGACGCGTTCGCGTGTGCACTTGCCGTGGCGAGTGCGGATCGAGTATAAATCGAAGTCGACGTTCGCGTGTGCACTCGCCGTAGCCAAAGGTAGCGGGCACGAGTATAAACCAAAGACGCGCGTTCGGCGTGTGCACTCGCCGTAGAGCTGTGGGTGCGGATCGAGTATAAATCAAGTCGACGTTCGCGTGTGCACTCGCCGTAGCCAAAGGTAGCGGGCCGAGTATAAACCAAAGATGATGCGTTCGGCGTGTGCACTCGCCGTAGCGATGGTGCGGGACCGAGTATAAATCGAAGTCGACGTTCGCGTGTGCACTCGCCGTAGCCAAAGGTGATGGGCACAGTATAAACCAAATATGCACGTTCGCGTGTACTCGCCAGAGCTGAAGTGCGGAATGAGTATAAATCAAGTCGCGACGTTCGTGTGTGCACTCGCCGTAGCCAAAGGTGACGGGCCCGAGTATAAACCAAAGACGCGCGTTCGTGTGTGCACTCGCCGTAGCGAGTACGGGTCGAGTATAAATCGAAGTCGACGTTCGCGTGTGCACTCGCCGTAGCCAAAGGTGCGGGCCCGAGTATAAACCAAAGACGACGTCGCGTGTGCACTCGCCGAGCGAGTGGGGGATCGAGTATCATCGAAGTCGCGCGTTTGCGTGTGCACTCGCCGTAGCCAAAGGTAGCGGGCACAGTATAAACCAAAGACGCGCGTTCGCGTGTGCACTCGCCGTAGCTGAAGTGTACGGGTGAGTATAAATCGAAGTCGCACGTTCACGTGTGCACTCGCCGTAGCCAAGGGTGACGGGCCTGAGTATAAACAAAAGACGTGCGAGGGGACGCCCTAGCACGCACTCTGCGGAGTATAAATAAGACGCGGATGTTCTCCCTGTGCATACTCTGCGGAGTATAAATAAGACGTGGACGTTGACCCCACGCACTCTGCGGAGTATAAATAAAAGTACGGAGGCCCCCCACGCGTTTCGCGACGCGGGTGGAGGACACGAATATTAACCGCAGTGGAGCGAGGCTCACCCTCGCGTACTGTGGGAGGTGAGCGCAGCGCGCGTTGCCGAAGACAGCACGCCAGAGGCTACCCCCGCCATGAGGAGCAAGAGAGAGCGAGCGTGCGCGCACTTCCACCCCGCCGTGGCGATCTACGGACTATAAAAGGCAAAAATCGAGAGTCGCCTCCGCACCCGCCTACCACGGACTATAAAAAGCGGCGTCGAGGTCGCCTCGCGCCCGCCGATCTACGGACTATAAAAAGGCAAAGTGTCGAGGTCGCCTCCGCACCCGATCTACGGACTATAAAAGGTGAAGCGTCGAGTCGCCTCGCGCCCGCCGATCACGGACTATAAAGGCAAAGTGCCGAGGTCGCCTCCGCACCCGCTTGATCTATGGACTATAAAGGCGAAGTGCCGAGGTCCGCCTCCGCACACGCCAGTCTACGGACTATAAAGAGGTGAAGCGCATATCCTAAAATGCCAGAAAATCTACATACCGGAAAAATCACACAAGTACAAAGGTCCGGCAACATCCTTGTTGTTCTGAGCCGCTATCCCGCGGGCTCGTCCTTAACACGCGCTAAAGCTGGGGCCTCGCCCGAAGAAGGTCGGCCTGCCCAAAAGTTCAACGACTCCTCGGCCCTTTTCCAGCGTCGAAGACGCCGCCGGGTCGCAAGGCCAGACGCGAGCAGTCGCCCCCGGCAAGGAAGCTGCCCGGGATGAAGGCAAGTAGTCAGTTCGTGAAGCAAGCATGC
This sequence comes from Dendrocalamus sinicus, assembly GCA_036346575.1. NCBI lineage: Eukaryota > Viridiplantae > Streptophyta > Magnoliopsida > Poales > Poaceae > Dendrocalamus > Dendrocalamus sinicus. The sequence continues at coordinate 26,723,283 of CM070643.1, read as the reverse complement.
ACTTTATTCATTCAATCAAGGGGCAGATGTTACAACGCACGCCCACACCTAGCCACGTTGGCGCCGCACCTGTGAGCCTTCGGCATCTTCGGAGGCCTCGGCGCCACCCTCGTCGCGCCGCGGGACCGTCGAAAGTGGCGAGGCTCCTCCTCATGAAAGGACTTCCGAAGCTCGACCTGCGCGGCGGCTATCCCGGCGTAGTCCCAGATCCGCTCGTAGAAGAATTTGACGGGGCGGCGAACGGCACGGACTTCACCGGACATCACTCCGCCCGCCGTCATCTCGGTGAGGTTCTCGGCTCGGCGAGTGCGTGCAACCACGGTGCGAAGGAGGCGCACACGTGCACGACGCCACATAGGCGATGGTCGCCAATGTTAAATCGCAGCCCCACGCCGCGTCGGCGGCATCATGGATCAGCGAAGGGCCCGGCAACTCCTCGGGCGGCGTGGTCCGCGCCGGCCACAAGTCTTTGGAGGTGGACTTCCAGCATTTGCAGGGCGTCCCACGCAATGATCGAATCCTCGCCAAGCGTCTGGTTGCGCTCTGCTAGAGTCAAGGTAAGCTCGCCTTTTCCTTCTCCAGCAAGGCGACTTGCTACAGAAGGCCGTCCCGCTCTGCCGCGAATTTTATCCGCGCCGCCTCGGTGGCCGACTCCCGCGCCGACGCGGCAGCCCCCTCGGCGTGCGCCTTCGCCTCGGCGCACTCCGCCTCAAGCTGGCGGATTCGGGCATCCTGGGCGGACCGAACCCCAACGGCCTCGTGCAACTGCTCCTCAGCGGCCTGCAGCCTATCTTCCAACGCCCTTTGCGCATGAACATAAGTCGTCGCAGGCTGTCCCAAAGCACTAAGTGCGAGCGGCAGCGATTCAGCAAGCGCAGCATGACCGGGCGTTGTCATGTAACTCCGTACTTACCCGCACCCCCGACACCTCGAAGCCGTCCCTCAGACGGTCCACCCCGTACGTGGGTAGCGCCTGCTGCCTGACGCTGGCAGCCGCATCATCCACAATGCCATGCCATGCCCTCAGCGTCTCCGGCGGGGGGACGAAGTCCGCGAGGTGGGCGCGAACGCCTCGTGCCAACAGCGCCGGAACCCTCGCGTTCCGGCAAAGGCTCCTCCTCCGGGATAAGCGATGCTGCAGGCAAAAGTGCACGTGAGCACACCACAAGGAGCAACAAAAACATTCCAGGGTAACCCATGCCAATTTACCCTCGGTGGCGGCCGAGAGGAGTTTGGGAGCCCTCCTAGTCGTGAACGGAGGCGATGGCGCAAGCCCTTCCGGAGGTATGCGGTTCCGCAAGGAGCGAGGCTTCGCGTCTGCCGTCGTCGCGGTCGCTCACGGCAAGGTGGGCGGCGTGGCGGCGCGAAGGAAGCGCGCGCGGACCTTGGCATGGGTGTCGAGTCCACAAACTCCGGACTTCGCCACCACGATGAACCCCTCGGCGTTTGGTGGAGCCACGGCGCGAGCGGGCCGTTGGCGGAATGGGGGCAGCGCCCCCGTCTCAGCAACCGCTGCGGGAATAGGCCCGCGGCTGCAACACCCGGGGGCAAAAGCCCCTCGGCGGCAACCTCTGCGGGCGACGCCTCAGCTCCGGCCGCCGCCATAGGTAGAAGCCCAGCCCCGCGCGCCCCCGAAGAGGAGGTCGGAGGCTGCGCCTCCGGCGTCGTGGCGACCACGACCGAAGGTTGCCCCTCCGGCATCGCGGCGGCCATGGCCGAAGGCTGCGCCTCCGGCGTCGAGACGGTCGTCACCGAAGGTTGCGCCTCCGACGTCGTAGCCGCCACAGCCGGACGCTCCACTTCAACATTGTCGGCCGGCTCGGGTCCCGTCTCGACGATCGCAAGGGGAGACGAGACTTCCTCCCTCTGGCGGGCTGTCGTGAGCCCATCGTCCGGGACACCCCCGGAAGATGCTTTGCCCCCGGCGTCCCCAGCCTCCAAGCCTGAGTCGGCATATCTCGCCGAATCCGACTCCGCGTCAGCCGCGCCGGTGGCAGCAGCAGGCGCGGCTGCGATGCCAAGAACGACAGACGCTCCGCCTCGGCCCCTTTTGCGAGACGCGCGCCGTCTTCGCGGCACGGCGTCTTGAGATTGCGGCGGACATGGCGGTCCGCCGCGGCGAGCCCGAGCCTCGCACACACGGTTTATCCACCCGGCCCGTCGCGCGATTGCGGGCGGCGTTGCTCGTGTTCCCTGCCGGTATACAGCCCAAGGAACACGCGCGCGAGTCGCTCCGCGTCATCCAGGCTAATCTCTAAATTAAAGCAGAAGGAAAAGGGGGTGAATTCGTACGATACGCGCGAACAAAAGGAGCGAGGCGGTCGGCACTTACGAGGGTTGGGGGCGCCGGCAGTACGCAGACCGACGGCTCAACGTTGTCGTCTCGATGACTCTCAATGGCAAGGCGCCAGCCGCTCGCAAGCGGCGCCACGCCGTACATCACGAACTCTTCGGCGAGGTCGCGCATGTTGAAGCGGGCCGCCAAGCCCACGAGTCACCGGGCCATTCGCCTGTCTGCGTCGTCCAGTGTCCGGCCGGGCGAAGTCTTGAACGCGATCGGCCGGCCCGTACACTCGAGGCCGCTCCCGCTCTCTACACGGTGGTAGAACCACCGCTTCATCCATTGGGACTCCCACTTCTCGCGAGTCGAATTTGCGGGGAAAAGCTTGTGCGGGACAACGGAGAATGAAGCTAACGCGCCAAAGTTCGACGGTGTCCTCGCCTTCCGGTCTTTGGGTGGAACCGTGCCTCGTGCGAATAGGCAAACAAAGAAGAGCTGGTCCAAGACGCCCCGAGCATAAAGCCCAGCTTGTATCGGCAAGCCAAGGCCACGGCGTCGAGTCAGTGCGCCGATTCGATCCGAAGGTCCGTAACACGTCGCCCACAATAGCGCGCGCCGGATGCGAGCCTGTGTCCAGAAGGCGACAAACACGATCGCCTCGGACGGCTCGGGGTGCGGCTCGGTCTCGTCGGGGGCGGGCCCTCGTACCGCCTGGCGATCGGAAAGCTTCCCCTCGCCACAGCAGTCGCTGGATGGCCTTCTCGGTCACAAGTGAAGAGCCCAACTCGCCGGAGAATGGGCCTTCCTTCTCCGTCGCCAGCCACCACTTGTCTCGCCGGCTGGTCGCTCGCTCGGCCGAGTACTTCACCACCCGGCGGCGCGTCGGCGGCGAATGCGAGCCACCCGGCGCTGGCGCGCTACCGCCGAGGCCGCCGCTTCCCATAGAGGAATTGAAGCGGTCAAAATGTCGCAAAAATGTAGAGGGCGGAGTAGACAGGGCCATCAACGCAAGCGATCACGGTCACGCAATCCCTGACCCACCGCGGCGCTCCAGTTACAAGCCGCCGCGTGCCCTAACCACGTGAAAGGACACTACACGACGCAACAACCCGCCTTTTGGCAGGCTAGACGTCGGTACGGTCCCAGCCACCATTAAAGCGCCCGGGGCGGAGCGCGCCGCGTCGCCGAACTAGGCGCCCGGCCCTGCGCCACCCGTTCGAAGGCCGGGGCGGAGCGCGCGCGGTTCGCCGAACTCACGCGCCGACCTCCGCGCCACCCGTTCGAAGGTAGGGGCGGGCGCGCGCGCGTCTGCCGAACTCGCGCCAACCTCCGCGCCACCCGTTCGAAGGGTAGGGGGCGAAGCGCGCGCGTCTGCCGAACTAGGTGCGGCCTCTGCGCCACCCGTTCGAAGGTAGGGGACGGAGCGCGCGCGTCTACGCCGAACTACGCGCCGACCTCGCGCCACCCGTTCGAAGGCGGGGATGGAGCGCGCGCGCGTGCGCCGAACTCGCGCCGACCTCGCGCCACTGTTGAAGGCTAGGGGCGGAGCGCGCGTCTGCCGAACCACGCGCCCGGCCTCGCGCCACCCGTTGAAGGGTAGGGGCGGAGCGCGCGTCTGCCGAACTAGGCGCCGGCCTCGCGCCACCCGTTCGAAGGGTAGGGGGCGGAGCGCGCGCGTCTACGCCGAACTACGCACCGGCCTCGCTGCCACCCGTTCGAGACCGGGGGCGGAGCGCGCGCGTGTCGCCGAACTAGGCGCCGGCCTCGCGCCACCGTTCGAAGGCCGGGACGGAGCGCGCGCGCGTCGGCCGAACTAGGCGCCCGGCCTCGCGCCACCCGTTCGAAGGTAGGGGCGGAGGTGCGCGTGTCACCGAACTCACGCGCCCGCCTCCGCGCCACCGTTCGAAGGCTAGGGGACGGAGCGCGCGCCTCGGCCGAACTAGGCGCCAGCGCCACCCGTTCGAAGGGTAGGGGCGGAGCGCGCCGCGTCTGCCGAACTAGGCGCCGACCTCGCGCCACCCGTTCGAAGGTAGGGACGGGCGCGTGCCCATCTGCGTCCGATAAGGCGCGCCGGCTCGTATGCTTTGACATCACCTTCCATCCCGGACCTCGGGCTCCCCAACCACAAGCTTGGAGAAATTCACGAGCGCGAGGGACGGAGGGGCCAAGGGACTCGGCGACATGGCCGGCCTGTGAAGCCCTTCACCATGAAAGGCTCTGTTGTAGGGGTGGCCCCACCTAAGCCAGCAAAGAGCTGTTAGGAGGTTATAAGAACCAGAGTAACGTGTGTAATGACATAAGTGCCCCTAATGGGGATGTACGGATGTAAGGGCATAACTGTAAAAGCATACTCCATGTGAATATATATATCAGGATGAGGGGGAGGGTGAGGCAGAACACTCCCACCTCTCCACTACCATCTCTCTCTCTCTCTGTTTGGTCTGTAACCACAACACAAGGGATTTTGCAAAGATGTTTCCAAAGTTGGGACATTTTTCCTCTTGAATCCAAGAACCACCAAAATCAAGCAAGAAATCAAACTTGAGCTAAGAGCTTACTTACGGGTAAAGAATGATCAAGATGACTTTAGATCAACTCACACATGTCATAGCAAAACAAAGAACAACAGGAATCAAGCCAAACCCCATCAAAGGAAAAAAACCTAAGAATTCACCCTTGCAACCTCCAAAACTGAACAACTTTAAAAACTTACCAATACAAGTGCCTAGATAGATCGAATCTAACCTCCTAGAGGTATCTCCACCACTTAAACATCCTTGGACCACAGCATGATCAAAAAGAGAGAAAACCCAAGCAAATCAAACACAAGATAAGGCAAAAACTCAAAAGACCACAAGAACAAGAACTTGCACAAAATTGGGTTCTCTATTTACACTAGAAGAGGAATGACTAAAGCCACTCCCATCAAAGTAGAAGAGCTCACTAAAAAGCACACACAACTCAAAATTTTTCCTCATGTTTTGGCTTACCCTCTCAACCTAACACATTCGGATCCCACCGGACCGTCTCCACTTGCATCGATCCCAAGTAACTTAGTGTTAGAAATAATCTTGACTTTAAGTTCAAGACGTAGTAGAGTCCGTCTCCGTATTTAACTCGAGTTAAAGTTGTGTCCAACTTGAAGTCCGAATACATATGCTAGTAGGAGATTATTAGCCTATATATTGAGGAGGCTTGTACTCAATTTTGTAAGCAAGAGAAAAAAAGAAAATAAAAAAGGGGAGCAAGTAAGAGAAAAGAGAAATTCAGAAATTCCCCTGTGTTCTCTCCGTTTATTTGCGATGTGTGTGTTTTCTCCCAGAATAAAGTTAACACTTAGCATACCACATGTATTAACTCACCTCTCATCACAATCATTGTATTTTCCGTGCCTCCCGCTTGAGACACGTAGATTCACCTAGCCTCACATGGTTGTACAGACCTTAGCTCTCCCGTCTAGTCCCTGTCTTGTCGTTGATCGCTAATGTCCTCCAAGCAACCCACACATTCAAAGATCAAGCGATCACCTCTGCACATAAGCTCTATTCACTTAAATCAAATTAGTCAAAACCATACAACATGCAACACATATGCAACACATACTGACCCTAACCCCCAAGATCAAACCACAACACTATACACCAACTTTGCTCCAAACACAAGCAAACAACAATTGACGCTTAAGATTAGGTGATGATCATTTGGGCTTTTTTTGGTGGTTTATGGCTGAAAAGCACTGTAACTGACTGAAAAAACACTGTAACTGACAGAGACTTATTTAGCGTAATTAAATTTTTTTAAAAATAAAATATATAAAATATATATTAGACCATTACGTATAATACAAACAAATACGGGAAAAACGAACCGGCAAAAAAGCTCAATAAAAAGCCAAAAATTCAGAAAAAGACGAAATTTATAAATAGTGAAAAATAAGTCGGAAGCTAAAAGCTGAAACCAAAACGATCACAACCTAAAACAGGAGAGAAATTTAGAAAGTCTCGATCGCCTCAATCCAACCATTTGAGGCTCGATTCAACTATGACACAGTGGATGCTTCGCAAGACAAGCAACGTAAATAAATTTTCAATAAATACTCATCCACAACCATTCGCCTACGCTATAAATGCATTATAGTACAGCCAATCTTACTTTCCCAGTCACCCTTACCTGGACGCTATAAAATTAGAGAAATTAAATTATGAAGCATCTCACGAATCAACATCTTGCCCGCCTCGTTCCAAACCATCTATAGCTCAAGTCAACTACCCCAAATTATTGAATGGCACATCGTTGTGCCAATACGATTCCCAAAATTAGCAACACTAAATAAGTTTTGTATAAATGCCCATCCACACCCATGCACCTATACTACAAATGCTTCACGGTCAATCTTTTGTCTCCTAATCATCCCTACTCACTCGCAATTAAAAAGTGACATATTCACGCCTGCCTCGATTCAACTATCAGAAAATGCCGAATCTGTGTTGATACACTTCCAAAACTAGCGTCCCTAAATAAATTTTGTATAAATGCTCATCCTCGCCCATGCACCTACGTCATAAATGTACTACGGTTAGTCTTTCTCTCCTGGCCATCCCGATCTCTATAAAAGCTATACCTAGGGCGAGGCGACCCTGTACTCCGAACCAAACCTTTCCCATGGCCACAGATCCTGGAGCTTCGTTTTCCCAAAAAGATTCTGAGTACTCCAATAGTATTGGCTCCAGCTCCCGACATGCCTCGATGGAGACGAGGGCACCCCATGTCCCACTGGTGGCGCATGGGCAGCTACGATTGATGCTGCGTCCGTCTCAGGCTAGGCAGGAACTGCAGCAGGGCCAAGCCATGTTGGGATTTCAGCGCATTCGTCGGCTCAGTGCCCTTGCCCCCACTATTATCATCGAGGTATTACGCATACGATTATGTTTATAAATATGATATGTAATAGTGTTAAATCTGATTTTAACTCAATCTGATGATACAAGTATATACCCTTTACGTAACAATGCACCATTCGACCTCTCCTTCAGCAAGAACCGAGTGTTGATTTTTTACCATTCGCAGCCTATGGATGTCGCCCACATGATCCACACTGTGATGCCACATCGACAATACGTAGCAAGTGGATGGGTGCACATGGAGGGCTGTACGCCGGCGACGAGCATTGCTGGTGTTAGCAGTCATTCGGGGCTGTTGCGTACATATGTGGGTATGCCGGAGCATGGTTCAGAAAACTCCGCCATGGGGTATCACCTTGAGGTATGATTCTCAGCAAATCTCTGACCATCTAGATCCTTTAGTTCTTTCTTTGTTTGCCAAAGGAAAGGTGCAATCGTGTATCTTGTGTTTCTTGAAGACCCTAAAGAGGACAGCAGTGACCACAGAGCTAGCGCTAGGATCATCGGCCCTTGTTTCCGACAATGCTATGCCAGATTGGTTTGATCAAGACAGCACGCACAAGGTATAAGTCCGTGTAATCTTTTCTTTGAGTCATTTATATATGATTTGTTTCCAATGGACTGCTTTGGGCTTGTTCCTCCAAAATTTTTATGGGCTGGGATTAGGATGTCGATTGGGCCCTAAAAAATTGTTGGATAAATGCTAAGACGGTATTAAATAGGAAGGAAATAAGAAATCATGATAATTACAAAAAAACATTAAGATTGAATCGGATTGTCTCTTCTTGCATCAGCCCGAAGTCACATTGCGCACCTCATGCACCAACTCATTTCATTATGATCCTTATCTTTTCCATGCCTCTCGCTTGAGATACGTAGTTTTACTCGGATTTATACGACCGTATGAATCTCAACTCTTCCAACTAGTCTCAGTCTTGCCGTTGACCGCTAACGTCCTTCAAGCAATCCGCACATCTAAAGACCAAGCAATCACCTCTATGCACAAGTTCACTTAATTCAAATTAGTCAAAACCATGCATTATACAACACACTAACCCTAATCCGTAGGATCAAGCCACAACGCTATACACCAACTTGGCTCCAAAATCATACAAAACAACAAAACAAAAGCATAGCAAGATCTCGTCACAAACAACTCATCATTAGCCCCAAAAAAATACCATCACCAATAGACTCCTCTGCCTCTCGAGGTCGTCTACAAAAAACGGCTTAGAACTCCAAAAATGTGCTTGTGAAACAATGGTCTGCCTTAGTGGTACGGGTGATCCAGATGATCCACCCAAACAATCCTAAAACTATGCACTCACCGGACCAATGATCTGGCTCACCCGAATGAGCCAACTCAACACTCACTTCACCTCGAAATACTATCCGAATCAATGGTCCGCCCCAAAGGTCCATTCCACCCGGATGATCTGTCCTATTTGGATGATCCGCCCTACTCCAAATCAACCTCAAATCTTTTTCACTATTTCCAAAAACAAACTTTAAGATTCAAAACCAATCAAACAAAAGAGTTAAATATTCGTCATAAAACATAGAGTAATCTTTACAAGGTCATAGCTCATATAGTTTACATAGATAGGTTAATTATCTCAAAATTCAATCACAAGCGTAGATCTGCTTCGCTTACGAATTAAGCACAGTTTCCTCGTGGTCCCTGTTCCTTTGAAAATATTTTGGTAGATAACATAACAAGCAGAGTACGTGCATACGGATCGCACGTGCGGAAGCGGAGAGTCGAAGTCACTTGACTTCTCTTACGTAAGATATGTGACGTCGTGGCGATTTCTCACCAGTGAACGCATTGCGAGCATGGGTCATTTGTAGCTCTCTGTACAATATTAGTACCAAATTTAGTTCTTAGACCATCATAATTTTGTTTCTGGCCTCCTTTTAACCGTGGAACTCTTTAGAGTCGATACATATTAGTCGTGCGGTCCCGACCGCACGACTAAACTGTTTATGATAGTCATGCGGTCCTCGACAGCACGACCACTGTGCAGTTTTTTTATTTTTTGCACCAAAAAACAAAGAAAATGTAAAAAAATTCTCCAGTAGTCATGCGGTCCCCGATCGCACGACTACTGTTTGACTGCTAATGCATCCCCAACGGATCCACGACAACAGCGTAATCAGAAGCTACAGGATTGCATTAGCATCAAAATTTGCAAGGATGGATTGCTACTGGTGCAATAGACCAATAGTAATGCAGCAAAGCAATCCTTTTTTTCTTGCTTTTCTTGACAAAAAAATAATTTCTACAGTAGTCGTGCGGTACTGTTTTCCTTTTTTTACATTTTCTTTGTTTTTTGGTGCAAAAAATAAAAAAAAACTGTAGAGTAGTCGTGCGGTCGGGGACCGCACGACTCCCATGAACAGTGTAGTCGTACGGTCCCCGACGACACGACTAACACGTGTCAGCTTTGAGGAGTTCCGCGATTAAAAGGGGGCCAGAAACGAAATTACGATGGTCTAGAGATCAAATTTGATATTAAGTACAGGTGGCTACAAATGACCAAACTTCACGCATTGATACTGTTGCTTACACTTGCAGTGAATTCAAGGTATATTCTCTTACTCGCGTAAACTTTCCCATCTTCATCTTCGCTAGTGCCTGCGTGCTTTGCTTTGCTTTTGGAAAATAGATTTATGCATGAATTCTTTGGGTCAACCAACTTACATTTACACAAGTGTCTCATGTATGAAGTTATTTTCTACAAAAAAATTCACAAAAAAGCCTCTGACAAGTGGGCCCGTGTAAATTGCCCCGATCAACAGGCCCATGTTTGGGTGACAATCTGTAACAATTGTGAAGAGTTTGTTCGTACATACTTGGCATTTCAAATTAGCAACGAAGTCCAAGCTACAAGATCTAGAAGGAGACTTCGATAATTATTTTTCTATGGTTTCCTGTCCAATAACATGCCCACATCCATAGCCAAAAGACCATCACCAGGAGCACATTTATAGTGGATGCTGCGTAAGTTTCCGTAAGCTAGCTAGGTAGCGAGACAGTAGTACCACCCACTGTTGTGTGTGGCTGTGCATGGACACATTGGTCTCCACCCATCTCTCTCAACATCTGCAGCAAAAAAGACACAGTACAGATTCAGTCGATTTTATAGCCACACCATGGCGAGGATGTGCTCCCACTGTGGCAACTACGGCCACAATTCAAGAACCTGCAGGACAGGACAGAGAGAAAATATGCTCTGCGAAGGAGACAGTAGCAGTAGTGGTGGTGGTGGTGGTGGTGGCAGTGGGCTAAGGCTCTTTGGGGTGCAGGTCCATGTCGATGCAGATTCCGGCGGCGCGTCCATGAAGAAGAGCTACAGCATGGATTGCCTGCGGCTTGCGGCTCCTAGTTCCCTCGTCTCGTCTTCGTCGTCGCTGCTTCTGTCGATCGATGAGGGCCTGGAGAGGGCGTCCAATGGTTACCTGTCCGATGGCCCTCATGGCAGAGTAGTCCAGGAGAGGAAGAAAGGTAAATGGCCTTCTTAGTGTTTTGCAATTACACTAGTACTGAATCTATTATCTATGCTTGATTTAGATAGCTATTTTTATGAAGAAGAAAGAAAGAAACAAAAAGGTTTGTGGTTTGGAAATTCAGAAACATTCCTCCCTAATTTTCTTTTCTTTATCCTAGCCTATCGTCCTGACCTAACAAAGTTGCATTATCCCTCTCAAAAAACAGTTGCATTTGCATTATCCTCTCAAAAAAGAAGAAGCAAGAGATATATTCCATTCTTTTACTGAAGTAATGGACAACTTGTCATCCTGAACAATTGTTTCGTATACATAACATCTGAAGTTCTAAAAATATGTATTAATAACTATATGAACATGACAGGAGTTCCATGGAATGAGGAGGAGCACCGGCTATTCCTAGTCGGCCTTGAGAAGCTCGGAAAGGGCGACTGGAGAGGCATCTCTCGGAGCTATGTCAAGACGAGAACTCCGACGCAGGTCGCCAGCCATGCACAGAAGTTCTTCCTGAGGCAGAGCAGAATGGGGAAGAAGAAGCGCCGGTCCAGCCTCTTTGACATGGTATGCACAAGTCTAGTACAGCCGTCTGCCTTAATTTCGAATTCTTGAATTACTGACCAAGATTTGGTGCTACTTCATACAACAGGTACCGATTTGCGAGAACGGTGTACGCGTTTCTGAGCCATTGAGCAGCGGCCAAGGTGCCTCGACTTCTCTGTCGCTGAACATGTCGCGCCATGAATCCTCCGAAAGGGCAGCAATTGATCTGAATTCTACGGAGGAAGATGACAAGGTGGATGTTTCATCGGCTCCTGGTGCATCAGCAAGGCCATTCCCTGTGGTTCTGATGGAGCAGCCTTCTCATGGCCACCACTGCTCTCCACTGGACTTGGAACTGGGCATGTCTCTGTCCACGCCGTCCATCGGAACATGACATGCCTTCATCCTAGTCATAATCATCGTCTCATCTTCGCCGTCGTCGTGAGGACGCTCCAATTTTATCAGTGCAAGATGTCATGGCCGTGCCTGCTGTCTGACTTGTCCACCAAACGGAGATAAGGCAGACAAAGTTTGTAAAGCTGTGCAAGTAGTACTGTGGATAAAGTACCGTGTGTACTACTTTTAGCTCCATCTAATCATAATCAATTCTGCTCCTGCGCTCTCCAATCAGAGACCTTGCTTGCAATTAATTTTCTTCTCTTTCCTCACCTCAAATAACATACATGACAGTATCATGTTGTTTGTGGATCACAACCGTAAAATATAAAATTAATTTAGCTTGTACACTTCATTTTCAGCAGTCTAGCTACATATGCTGATATGCGTAATCTGTTCGACAAGAGAAAAATATAACCTTATCAGCTTCTTATCCTCTTGGACCTGTCTGTCTAGTGCCTACCATGACAGACACCACTCGTACATCCATGACAGACATTCAGATGGCAGTGGCTAGCAACATCGTGTGGTGGCTGCATCGTCTCATCCTATGGGCGGGTCCTACGTACGCCCCCCGGATCTGTGATATGGTAGGTGCACGACCATAAGCAGTCCAGATTCATTCATGTAGTACTGTTTGTCTCTGAACGGTGCCAAGTTGCCGTCCCAATTGGGCTGCCATATCCTTGTCACGCCTGATGATGCATCTATTGATGCAAAGTAAGATATGTAGAAAGAAACATCTCTCTCTCTCTCTCTCTCTCTCTCTCTCTCTCTCTCTCTCTCTCTCTCTCTTCTAGTTGGTGCCAAGAAGGGAAAGGATAGGAGGGTTGGTGCTTATCCAGTACAGTGGTATTGTCTGAAGATTCCAGTGGCCGCAACATATGGCGTATTGCTTTCGAATGATGAGGCAGGTATGTCCTGGTTGGTGGCACTTGGCAGCAAACAGTGCCTGCTCTAGTGGATAATCACCGTTCTAAAAATGATCTGATTTGCCCTGATATAAATTGCTCAGGTGTGATCCACGATGATGACGGGCTGCTCTCCATCTCCATGCATGCTTGCTATATAAGGGTGAGTTTTTTTGGATTATAGCTTATAGTTTATGGCTGAAAATTTTGAATACTGAATTATTCGCGTGAGGCAGTACGTAGAAGAAAATAATTGTATATGATTTTAGCTAGTATAAGTAAATACGATATAGTTTGCACTAAAATCTATCTGTAGACCCTGCCTTGAAAAACACATGGTTTAAAAACTATTTACTATAGTATAAACCTAAAGCCATAAGCCATAAGCTGTTTTAAAAAATTATGCCGATAAATCGTTTCGAAAAGACGACGAAGAAATAGTTCTATTTATTTGTCTAGAGAAACCATAAACTAAAAACAAGAAGTCAAAATCTACCCCTATGTGTGTCGTCAGTTGTTTAAAAAAAACTATGTCAATAAATTGTTTCAAAAAGACGATGAAGAAATAGTTCTATTTATTTGTTTAGAGAAATTATAAACTAAAAATAAGAAGTCAAAATCTATAGGTGTGGTAGATATCGATGGTGCCCTAGCGATGATCCCCCAGCCTGGGGAGCATGGACCACGACGCCGGTCCACGGCCGCGCCATCACGCAGGGGCGAGATTTGGACGCTGCGCACGTCGCCTTTTCGGCGACGGCGACGCGTGAACGACCCTGTCTCCCCCCTTACACGGCCATGACCAGGCACCATCGTCGACGCCTCAAAAAACTACAAGAAGGAAAAGGCAGCCTCGCTGTCCATGCCGGGTGTTGGTGACGTTCCCCTGACAGCTTCTGGGCTTCGCAGCCACATACCGCCCGGAGCTAGGCATATAGGAACGTTTGCACGGACAGGCGCTCGCGTGGATGCTAGCGCCTGATGGCGCGGGATCGATGCACATGCTGCCAATGGCGCTGGCCATCAGGCTGTCCTGTGGACATCCTTAAATCTTCGTGGGTGAATTCTTGGTGTGACTGGAATATGCTCTGTTTTTTTAATTAGATCAGGCCCACTGCTCTATCGTACCTTGTGTCTCTCGCTTGTATGTATTAGTGCATGTGTCTGTGCAGTACGTATAGACTGTATAGATACGGTGTGTCTGTACCTGTGTACTTTGTGGACTACTGCGTCGGAAGCTGTCTACTGAAAGTTATACTGACCTATTCCATCTACCTTAACAGTTACTTATATGGTTTGATTCTCTTTGGCTTTTTAGTGATTTTTAGTTTCTTTTAGTCATTATTATTTTTTAGATTAGTAAGTCATTGTTTAAAAAACATGTCATATTTTGCATTTTTCAAGGTAGATATATGCCAGGAGGTTTATGGAGTGTATTAAACACAACTTAATTGTTGGTGTAAATCATATGAGGGTTCGCCCTGCGGTGCTCGCCTAGTTCCGCCCGGATCCTTTTCCGGACGGCCAACCCGACCTCCACCGCCCACAGTGTTCTCCTTGCCTTCCACAGCACCAGCCGCACGAAGCTCATGTCATTGGGCGGCGCAGCGAGGTGCGCGACGCACAGGACGCGAGGCCTAGGAAGCAAATCCTTGTCATCGACATCGATCATAGGGTTATGGAACTTGTAGTCGTAGCCCGTCTCTCGATGGACGCCCTCAACCTTCAGCTCGGCCAGCTTTGGCGCGCCGCGCAGCAGGCTTATCATGGACGACATGACCAAGGCGTCGCTGAAGGTCACCTGAACGGACATGCTCTTCAGGTGGCTGAGCAGTAGGCTGCTCGGTGGCGCAGGGTGGGAGGCACTCCTCGCTGAGTTGGAGTGTCTCCGGCGTGGACTCTTCTCATGAGGGTCAATCTCTACGCTTAGAGAGTCTGGGAGGCAATCGAGCTAGGGGACGCAGAGTACCGACTCGACAGAATGGCGCTGGTGACCATACTCCAGGGGTGCCGTCGGAGATGTTGGCGACGCTGGCTATGAAAGACAGTGCCAAACAAGCTTGGGACGTGATCAAATCCATGCGCATGGGCGTGGAACGTGTCCGGGAGGCGAAGGCACAGACCCTGCTTAGGGAGTTCGTGGGATCCACATGAAGAGTGACAAGATAGTGGATGACTTTGCCATATGTCTAACTGGTCTTGTCAACAACATCCGCACTCTCGGCAAAACTTTAGAGGACGTTAAGGTGATCAAGAAGTTTCTCTACATCATTCCTCTGAAGTTAAAACAGGTGGTGATCTCCATCGAGCAACTGATCAATCTACGGACCTTGTCCGTAGAAGAGTTGGTGGGCCTGCTCAAGTCTGTGGAGGAGAGGTACGATACAAGCATAGCGATCGATGATTGTGGCCGCGATGGCAGTGGTCATCTTCTCCTCACAAAGGAGTGGCTAACGCACATTAAGAAGCAAGAGCAGGGTGACTCCTCTTTGGGCGGAGGTAGGAATGACGGCAAGCAAGGTCGTGACCATGGCAAATAAGGCAAGCAAGGTACTGCCCGCGATGGCAAGGAGACTATTGGTCTGTCAGCAGCCATGATAAGTCCATGCTAAAGTGTTTCAATTGTGAGAATTTTGGACACTTCTCTTGGGACTGCCACAGGCCACAACCAATGTGTAAAGAACAGGTGCATCTCACTTAGGCACAGGACGATGAGCCCATGCTGTTGATGGCCTAGGTGTGTACGCTGGAGTAAGCCACACATGGCGCATCCATTGAAGTTGCATTGGACAAGGTGCATGAACAAGTGCACCTTGGCTAGGAGGAGGACGAACACGACGGTGCCTGGTACCTGGACATGGGTGCATCCAATCATATGTCTGGGTACAAGGCTACGTTTGCCAAATTAGACATTGGTGTAAGGAGGACTATGAAGTTTGGTGAATGCTCCGTTGTCGATATATGTGTGTCAGGGACTATGTTGTTCACATGCCACACCAAGGAGCATCATGTGCTCACCGGGGTGTACTACATCCCACGACTGTAGAGCAATATTATCAGCATCGGACAGCTTGACAAGAATGGCTATCAATCATTGATTGACAATGGCATGCTATGGCTTCATGATTAGTAGCAGCACCTACTAGCTAAGGTAAAATGCTCCAAGAACTGCCTGTATGTGCTTGATCTGAGTTTAGCATAACTAGTGTGTCTAGCGGTGAGTTGCAGTGAAGAAGCGTGATGCTTGCATGCATGATGAGATGGTTCGCAGGTTGCCACATATCGATTAGGCAGATCGAGTATGTGATGCCTGTCTGGTCAAGAAACAATGATGTGTTTCATTTCCACAGGAGGCAAGCTACTGTGCCTAGGATCAGCTCGAGGTGGTGCATGGTGATTTGTGCAGACCTGTGACGCCGACGATATTAGGAGGGAAACGGTATTTTCTTCTCCTGGTGGATGACTTCAGCCACTATATGTGCTTGATGCTCTTAACGACAAAAGACGAGGTGCCGGCAGCAATCTAGCATTTTCAAGCTCGCATCGAACTGGAGGCCGCACGTAAGCTAAGAGTGTTGCACATTAATCGTGGTGGTGAATTCATGACCATGGAGTTCGATGAGTACTATGCGATCCTCGGCGTCACCTCACCAGAATGGTGTCATGGGACGCCAAAACCAAATGGTGGTCAGCATGGCGTGCAGCTTGTTGAAGGCAAAAGGTGTGCCAGCAAGGTTTTAGGGCGAAGCTATCATGATGGCAATCTACCTCCTAAATCGAGCACCAACATGGAGTGTGCATGACAAGATGCCCTACGAGGCGTGGTATGGGCGGCACCCGAACGTACATTATTTCCGCATGTTTGAGTGTGTGGCACATATGAAGGTGGTGAAGTAGAACCTAAAGAAACTCAATGACAAAAGGCATGACAATGGTCTTCTTTGGCTACAAACCGGGGTCCAAAGCGTACCGACTCTATGATCCCTTGGGCAAGCACGTTCACATGGCGCGCGATGTAATGTTCGACGAACAAGTGAAGTGGGGTTGGGGCACACCAGAAGCTGATGATCCACTGCATGCTTCTGGTGAAATCTTCTCCATGGAATACATTTTTTGTCCGGTGATAGGTCATGGACGAACAAATGCACCGGAGCCGGGGAGTAATACGGTAGGTACGTCGGCTACTCTGGGGCTAGAGCCCAACCCAGAGTCATCGACATTGGCCTCTTCTCTGGCTATACCAGCTCCTACCGTACCTACCAGAATGGGGTTCATGTCACCACCCACTAACATGACATAGCTGTCAGATGAAGCCCTACGTAGCATCGCACCATGATGGATCTCTATGACACCACTGAGGAGGTCATGGCCGAGTAAGGGTTGGCAGTGAAGCGTGTGCTCTGGTATATTGTTGGGACACTCAAATACGGTTGTTTCTACGCAAGGGCAACGGGGAGTTGCAGCTGACAGGGTATAGTGACTCTGACATGACAGGAGACGTGGATGATCGTAAGAGCACTACGGTGGTGTTGTTTTTCCTCAGACGAAGCCCGGTCAATTGATAGTCATAGAAACAGAAGGTGGTGGCCCCTATCCTCGTGCGAGGCCGAGTACATCACAGCCACCACTGTAGCATGTCAAGGTATATAGCTCGGATGTTTGCTCGATGATCTGATTAACAAGGCGCCCAACCGTCCTAGTCTCAAAGTGGATAATAAGTCGGCAATCTCCCTTTGCAAGAACCCTGTCTTCCATGATCGAAGTAAGTATATTGACACACGTTATCACTTTATTCGTGAGTGTGTGGAAGAAAGAAATATTAAGGTTGAGTACATCAGCACGCCAAGTTCTAGGAATTGCGAGCTAAAATTGGCCTGGTCGAGGTCAAGAAGGAGGAGCCATAAGATTAGGGAAGATTTGTTGAACTAATCTTGTGATGAGGTGTATACATTTGTTTAGGTGTGTGCACGAGGTCATGTATGAGCCGTGCATGCGTTTTCCTGGGCCTGTGTTCTCTTTGTTTGGATAGTTCACGATCATGGCGTGATTATGGCCGAATCATGTCGTGATTATTTGGCTGATTTTTTAGCATGTATTCCTTTCTTTCCATATATTTGATTACTTCCTTTGTGCATAAATAGCAGAAGAGAAAACCCATAAAGGTCGTAGTTTGTGCAATGCAAAATATTCGTATGGTCTTGTTGCCGGTTGTATGTTTTCAGATTGTTGGCGTGTGTTATATATTCGTGTTTACGTTAAGTCTTCGTTGGCTTAATGCCAACAGTAGTTGTCCGCCTTCCACTGAACGACGAGCGTGCAGCGGAAGGTGCGGCGCCCGTCGTCTATCTCGACGGACCGGAGACTGCACGAGTCGATGGTGGCCACCTGACTTGTCGTCGTTGGCGAACTGGACGGCGTGCAGGTCGAGCTCCCCGAGGCTCGGCAACGTGGAGATTAGCGTCTCCAAGTCCGTCCCACATTGGAACGTGATTTCGTCGAAGGAGAGCTCGGTGAGGCCGGGGAGCCCCGCGAAGGAAGCCGGGACGGCCGGCACGTGGTAGCCGTCGAGCCGCAAGCGCCTGAGGCTGCGGCACGCGAGCACCGAGGGGTGGAGTGGCTTGCCGGTCGATTCCGAGCACACGCTCAGGTCCAGGGACTGGACACCCTTCGCCGAGAGCGCGGCGACCCAGCCGCGCGTGTCGGGGACTGAGTCGTCGTCGAACCGCATGCGCGCGTGGTGGACGGAGCCGCGGTGGCGCCGGAGGACGCCTCTGATAGTCTGATGACGGTCCTCCTGTCCTGCACGTGGCGAAGTCAAGGGCGGAGAGGTGGCGCCAGACGTCGCGAAGAGAGCGGGAGACGACAGCTCCGCGGGCGGCGCCGCGGAGCTCCAGCCGCACGAGGATGTTGTCGAGGACCTCCATCCCAGTTGTAATACGACGTGAACACAGTGATTAATCGAACTTCAATCGAAAGTTCTTGCTGTAAATTAGTTGGAACCGGATACGCGGTTTCTTTCAGTTCATATGATTTACTTGCCATGAAAGATTCCATACAGTTTCTTTCGTAAAATTTTCATCAGTTTGATATACAATTTTTTTGAGGGATCAATTTGATATCGGAAGGGCTATACCACACTCGAATATTTTTTAAGACAAAATCAGCCGAATTTCTAACCTTTCAATCTTTGTGGAGATTCGTGCACCATCTTCACCATCGGCATCTTCCTTCTCTTTGGCAACGCCATCGTCTTCGCGTGCCGCCGCCCTACAGGATTAGGATTTGGGTTCATCATTAGGATTAGGGTTCACCTGAGCCCCTCGAGCTTAGAGGAAGACCAGGGCGACGACGGACCGACAGTGGGAGCCAGAGGTGGCGGGGCGGCAATGGTGCCGCCTCAACCGCGGGCGGGAGGAGGGCTGTGGGCGGGGTAGGCAGCGGGGCAACACATCGTGGAGTCCATTAGATGGCGAAGGGCGGTGTTGGTGGATCCGGTGCAGTTAGCCGCCTGAGACGGGGAAAAAGGTGAGGTAGGAGCTTCAACACCAGATCCGAAGGAGGAAACGAGGGAGGAGGAGGAGGCAGGGGAGGGGGGAGATGGTTGCCGGAGGAGGAGGCAGGAGCGGCACGGGAAAGGGAGCCGGGAGAGGCCGGGCGGCGCGCTTGAATGATGAAGATGGAGAAACCGTGTATAGAAAGGGGAAAGGAGCGCGACCATTAGATCAGATCTAATACTCACAATTTGACTGCTTTTGGGCTAAGAAACATGCAAAAGCCCAATGGACAGATCCTTTGATATAGTACATATGCGCACGGGGACGAGCTGGACCGCGAGGCCTTTGTTGAAGCAAAGCCCGCCGAGAAATTGGAAGCCTTGGCTCCCGAGCAGCTAGCGGCGAGACCCGCGACTAGAGCGGCCGGCGAAGCAGACAAGACGACGCTTTGGCGCGTGGCCTTGCGGCCGACCTTGCCCGTAGGCAGGGGCACAGATCGATCTACCGTGACATTGGCTCAATGAGTTGCACCATCGCCCGACCTCGGGGGTTGTACGCAGCGCGGTGGACGCGCAGATGCATGCGCCCCCGCCGGCGGCGCGCGTTGGTGAACGCGGGTGCATGCGCGCGCGGCGATCCTGGCGCCGCTGATCGGCGTTGGCACTTGGCGGACGATTCCAATAGCAACGGGAAAGCGCGTGGCCGCTGTGTCATCTGTACGCACGAGCTATGCCCATCAATGCACGGTATTTAATCTTTCAGTTTTGCTATTGCACAGGCGACTGAAATTTTTTTATGTTTCAGTTACCTGAAATTGCACTTTCAATGAACTAAAATTGCAACCCCCTCAAAAAAAAACAGCTGCAACTTAATCTTTTGTGCGGGATTAGGCCAGAATATAATTAGTATTCGCCGCCTGCCGAGGACAGCTCTGCGTGCAGCTGAGCCGGTGCGCGGGGGTATACGCAGCTATCGAGATCGCCGTGCATCTGCAGACTGCAGCGGACACTCCGAGTCACATGTACATCATCCAAGCAGCTCCCGATCAGATCAGATTTAAACTGGCAGTGTCACGGGCCAACCGCAGCACAGGCTCGGCCACTCCGGCCGGTATGCATATGCGTGCTAGCTGTTGATATGTGCTCACGATATATGGAGCGGGATTTGAGATCGATGCCAGTTATTAGGGCCAAGTTGGATACTGGCCCTAACTGCTGATGGTGGATTGGAAGCAATGCACATGCCGCGTAAATATTTCTGTAGTCACATGGCCAGCAGAAAAAGGTAGGAGAGAAGAGGGGCGACCATTAGTGGGGCGAAGGAGGTGGGGAACAGGAGGGGTGAATGAAGAAGGGTATTATTGTTCAGATTTTTCCGTAATGACATATCTCCAATTTTGCTTACCTATCAGTGCTATATATTAAAGTCGAAACTTTGTAGTGGTATATCTCAAAACTGAGAACTCTAGTACATGTCTAAATAATCCTTTTTTTAAGCAATAAAGGGCAAATAGTCCATGTTCTCTTAGGGACAAGGATAGTTCAGACAGACCGCAAAGGTAGTAATTAGGGCCTGTTTGGGACTGCTCTGCTCTAAGTTTTTCAGCTCCGCTCCCAACTTCGCTAACCAAACAGGTCTAACTCCAAAAACTCCGCTCCAAAAAAAGGTGGAGTTAGAGGCCAACTCCACGTTTTTTATGGAGCTCCTCAAGGGGTACTCCACAAACAAAGGTTTCCAAACTCCTCGTGGAGTTGGTGCAAAATTACCCACCACTGCCACCATTACACAATCCCCCCGGAACCCCACGCCCCGTCTCCGCCCCCCCCCCCCCCCACCCGCGCCGAGCCTCCTCCTCTCCTTCCCCCCGCGTCGGCCTCCTCCTCTCCGCCCCACCCGCGCCGCCTCCTCCTCGCCCCCCCCGCGCCGGCCTCCTCCTCTCCTTCCCCCCACCCGCGCCGGCCTCCTCCTCTCCGCCCCCCCACCCGCGCCGGGCCTCCTCCTCTCCGCCCCCCCACCCGCGCAACACCTCCTCGGCGGCGACGGCGACGTCGACCAACACGTGACGATGCTGAGGCGGACGAGGAGCGAGAGAGCGTTCCCGCCGCCGATATCGGTGATCGGCAAGGGCGGGCGGCCGTGGCTGAGCCTCCGGGCGCATCGGGAGGCCGGCCGGCTCGTGCTGCGAGAGATGCGCCTGCCGTCGCAGGAGCTGCTTGACCGATCGATGTGTTTGACCGCTGTGTGTGCATTTTGATCTGATATGCGCTGTTTGCATGAGAATGCTGCATAGAGTACAATTGAATTACTTTCAAGCACTCTAACATAAAACAACCACAAAAGAAACATACACCAAACATCATTCAGGGGTACATTGGACTTTTCTCAGCGAAACCTCACATTCCTGGAGCTGGAGCTAACTGTGTGCCAAACAGGACCACCTGCTCCAGGAACTCCACAGTGGAGCTGCTCCATGGTGGAGTTGGTGGAGCAGAGCTGGAAAAACTGGAGCAGAGCAGTCCCAAACAGGCCCTTAGTGTTGGAAACTGGCACCGAATCTACACGCCCAAAAGCACTTACGATCTCACCGGAGTTCCTACGACTACGGTGTTTCAGGAAGAATAGAGTCTCAGATTATGAGTGGGAGAGAGTTCTTTGCGCCTTGGAGCAATTTCTTTGATTTTTCTCCAAAATCTCTCATTACTTTCAAGTTACATTACGACTTATATACAGACATTTCTACTACTGCATACGCCGGGCAGAGCGCACCGCCACTGCTACCCAACCAGAGCGTTGGCAGCAGCTGCAGTTCTCCACCGCACCTGCTGCCCAACCGGAGCTCTGACAACTGCTGCTACTGTGACCAGTCAGTTCACCGACCATCGTATGTTCTGTGTAATTCATGCTTCTCTGTGCCGACGCCTGCGACTACTCATTGCGCCGACTTGACCGCTTGAGTGACTGGCCGCACGATCTCAGCCACTGGCTTCCACTTCAGCTGCTCCTTGACCGCTTCTCCGGTCTTGGCTTCGACGACGGCACTCGAGCTTCGACCACACAAACACTACACTAGTCGACTTCATACAAACTGGTTGTCCGCGACCACACTGGTCGTAACCGATCGCTCACATAGGCCCTGTTACGACCACACACACCGTGGTCGTAACAGACTACAACATGGTTGAAACCGACCACAAACAAGACCCTGTTACGACCACACACACCGTGGTTGTAACCGACCACACACAAGACCCCGTTACGACCACACACAACGTGGTCGTAACGACTTATGATCACTCACAACGTGGCCGTAATGACTTACGACCACACACAACGTGGTCGTAACGACTTACGACCACACACAACGTGGTCGAGTCAGGTTTATCAGACCACACTCACCCTCCTAAACCTGACTCAAGTTGTGAAGTCCCTGACTCCGATCAGCTCCCGCATCTCGCCGAATTTGACTTTGGGAAGTGCCTTCGTGAGGATGTCCGCGCGCTACTCCTCTGTACTGATATGCTCCATGACAATTTGCCCATTTTTCACGCATTCTCTAATGAAGTGAAAACGTGTGTCAATATGCTTACTTCTACCATGGAACACTGGGTTCTTCATGAGTGCGATCACTGACTTGTTGTTAACGAACAGGGTTACGGGCTTGAGCTTCTTTCCAGTGATCTCGCTGTACAGGCTTCTAAGCCAGAGGGCTTGGCAGGCTACACCGGTCGTCGCCATGAACTCGGCCTCACATAAAGAGAGTGCGACCGTTCTCTGTTTCAGAGAGCTCCAAGCAATCAGGCTCCTGTCATGGTAGAAGGCATAGCCGCTTGTGCTTCTTCTGTCTTCCACATCCCCAGCGAGGTCGCTGTCACTGTAACCTGCTAGGAACCCTTTACCTCCTTTCGAGTACCTCAGGGCTGAGTTGATGGAGCCCTTCATGTATCTCAGGACCTGCTTGATTGCCTGAAGATGGGGTTTCTTGGGTGCTTCCATGAATCTGCTAAGCATCCTCACCGAGTACGCTAGGTCCGGTCGAGTGTGCGTCAGATACCTCAAGCTTCCGATTATGCGACAGAAGTTAGTGGCATCCACAGGTACCCCTTCCTCATCCTTGCTCAACTGCAACTTGGGTTCCATGGGGACTTTTGCCGGATTACACTCCCAGAAACCGGTCACCTGCAATGCCTTCTTGGCATATGCTGATTGCTTCAAGGTAATTTCTCCCGCCTTCTGCTCCACCTCGATTCCTAGGTAATATGTGAGGAGTCCGAGATCACTCATCTCGAACTCCCTCATCATCTGCTGCTTGAACAAGAGTATGTGGGCTTTGTTTGTACATGTGACGATTAGGTCATCCACATACACTCTGACCACCAACAGTTCAGACTTGGAACTTTTTTGTAGAGAGCCTGGTCTTGAGGACATTTCTGAAAGCCAAGCTCCCTCAGTGTGCTATCCAACCAGATATTCCACGCTCTTGGAGCTTGACGCAGACCATAAAGCGCCTTTGACAATTTGTACACAAGGTGCTCTTTGTTTTCTACAACAAAACCTTCGGGTTGCTTCACATAGACCTCTTCCTGGAGTCTCCCATTCAGGAATGCAGATTTAATGTCAAGGTGGTGAACTTCCCAATTCTTTTGAGCTGCTAGTGCTAGCAATAGTCTCACTGTATCCATTCTCGCCACTGGTGCAAATACTTCTTCGTAGTCTATTCCTTGTCTCTGCATGTATCCTTTGGCAACAAGGTACTTTGTGCTTCACAGTATTCCCATATGAATCCTTCTTTAGTTTGAATGCCCACTTGAGACCGATTGCTTTGTGACCGGTCGGCAACTCAGTGAGCAACCACGTCTTATTCTTCTTGATCGCTTTTATTTCCATCTTCATCGCCTTCTACCATTCGGGTGAAGTTGCTGCCTCTAGATAGCTCTGCGGCTCCTCAGTTGTCAGCAGCAGCAGCAACAACAGCTCCGAGTCAAGTTCAACCGGCTGTGCTTCCGCATACACCTCAGAGAGTGGTCGATATCTTACAGTCCCTTCCTGTATTTCTAAAGAGGAGGGACTTGAAGGGCCTTGACCTCCACTCGAGTGTGACTGACCAGCAGCCATTTCAGGCGTGGTTGTGGTCTAGTCTTCCAACCCTTGTACTGAGGTGTTTGCTTCTGTTGCAGGATCTGCTACAGTGAAATCTGCAGTCTCTCCGACCTCGCCGCAGCTTGCTGTCTCCCAGTTCCACTTCCTTTCTCCCTCAAAGACCACATCTCAGCTTACGACTATCTTCTTGTTTATAGGATCATATAGTCGATAAGCTTTGCTTCCTTCTTCGACTCCGAGGTGAACTAATGACTTGTTTCTGTCATCAAGTTTTCTCAAGTGGATTCCTAGTACCTTTGCATGTACGGTGCACCCGAACACCCTCACATGTGCTAGATTGGGTTTCCTCCCCGTCCAAGCTTCATATGGGGTGGCTCCGACCAGTGCCTTGGTTGTGACTCTGTTCAGGAGGTATACTGCATGGCGGATGGCTTCTCCCCACAATATGCTTGGAATGGCCATGGTCTTTAGAAGGCTTCTTGTGGTTGCCAGCACCGTACGATTCCGCCGCTCCACCACCCCGTTCTGCTGTGGTGAATAGGGTGCGGTCAAATGCTGGCGAATTCCTTCTTCATTGCAGAGTTGCGCAAACTGATTTGAGAGGAACTCCCCCTCGATCAGTTCTGAGAGTCTTCAGTTTTCTCCTAGACTCGTTCTCGACCAGCTTCTTGAACCTTTGGAAGGCTTCGACTGCTTCACTCTTCGACTTCAGAGTGTACAGCCACATCATCCGGCTGTAGTCGTCGACGAGTAGCAGAAAATACTTGCTCCCGGCTGGTGTTTGAGGTGTGATTGGACCACACAGGTCTGCATGCACAAGTTGTAAAGGCTGGTCAGCTCGATACACCACCTGACTTGGAAACGGCAGTTGGGCTTGCTTGGCCAGTAGATAGCCTTCACAGATCTGAGTAGGGCACTTGATCCTGGGCAGTCCTTGCACCATCTCCTATTCGACCATCAGCTTCATCATCTGGAAGTTTAGATGTCTCAGGCGAGCATGCCACAACCACTCTGGTTTGGCTAGGCTCACAGCAAGACAGACTGGTTCGGCAGTACTCAGTAGCGCCTTGTACAATCTACTCGCCGAGCATTCCACCTTCCTCATGAGCCTTCCTATCCGGTCGTACATCCGGAGCAGGTTGTCTTCCAGTACAACCTTGGTGCCTGCCTCTATCAGTTGCCCCAGGCTCATGATGTTTTTGCAGAGACTGGGTATGTAGTAAACCTCAGTCAGCAGCCGTTGTTCCCCATTCTTGCACTCGAATAGGATCGAGCCTTTTCCCTTGATCTGTACGGTCGATCCATCTCCGAAGCTTACTCTTCCGATGATACTTTCATCGAGTTTGGTGAAGAACGAGCATTGCCCGGTCATGTGGTTACTGGCCCCATTGTCCAGATACCACATCCCGGTCATCCGACGTTCTTCAGCTGTGACTTTGAGAGACCAGGTGGTCGTGACTCCATGTGAATGATGAGTAATTGACAAAGGTTTAGGATAGTCGAGTTTGGTTTGAGTGGTTCGGAGTCGAACCGTTGCGTGGCGCAATCGGGCTCGGTCGGACTTTGGTCAAACTTGGTCATTTGGGCTTAGGATGTATATTCTAATGTTTCGACGAGTTGGACTTAAATGCGTGGTAAGTGTGATGGTATTTACGCTTTCATGTGTTGAGCGGTGCTATTTGACGTGTTTTCTTGTGCGTGTGATCGCAGGGGCGTCGAGTTGGAGTCGTGGCGAGACACGGTGGACGGACTAGGCGCAGTGGCGCCGAGGTCGAACGGTCGGGATGTGGCGAAGACGACGTGGACTCGAGGTGTTTGCGAGGCGTGCGAGGCAAGGAGCGCGAAGCTTCCGGAAGGTGCGGGAGGGGCGACCGGAAATTCGCAAGGCTGCACGAGCGGGAGCGGGCTCCGTTGGACGTAGCGGGCGTAACAGGGCGGAGACCCATTAGCCAAGCGCTATAAAAGGAGAGGAGGGGCTGCATGCCCACTTGAGCACTTGTGAGAGAATTAGGGTTTTAGAGTCAAAAGAGGCTTTGGGAAGGTTGTTTCCTTTAGCTCTTTAGTTGGTGTGAGTTGGTGTGAGTGAGTGGAGAGGCAGAGGTGTGCTCCCTGTTGTCTCTACGATGGTTTCTATGTGAGGTCTCCTCTCTGTGTGTTCTTCCTCCCAAGAAGATGTGTGATTCTTGGTGTTCTTGAGGATTGAGAGGAGAGGGATTGAGTGGAGTGTCTTGTAATCATTTCTCTGGTCCTAATGTCCATGCGTATCGGGAGTCATATGTATTCCTTGCTTTGATGGATTAAATGAAAATCTGAAGTTTTCTGTTCTTGCCTGTGTCTGTTCTTCGTTGCCCCTTTTGTTGGATTAGTGAGTTTTTGCTTTTTGAGTTGACTCTTGCTGAGAAGGTACAAAATGGATTCCTCTGTGATGGGAGATGATCTCAAGATCAATTGATAAGGTTCTCTCAAAAGGAAATCATTTTTAATCTCAGTTTTAGTTTTCAGCCTCCCCTGTTCTAGCTTTCCTATTCTAGGGTTTTGATCCTCCCTGTGATTCCCTTTGAGAGAAGGCCTGATTTTTGGTTTGTACAATCCTTATGCTATTGCTAACATATCTGCAAAGTCCCATTAGCAAAGGATTTGAGATCATGGAGTAATTTGATTTTGTGAGCCCTCTCTGAAGTTTTTCAAGTTTTTCTAGGGTTTGATCTAATTCTTGATTCCCCTTGTGAAATGTCATGAAAATTGGCTTGAAGGATGATGTGGGTATTGCTAATATATTCTGAGAATTTCATGTGCAAAGGATTTGTGTAGTGTGAGCCTTTTGGGTTTGTTTGCTCCTCTCTGTAGTTTATCGAGTTCTCAGGTTCTTCGGATTTTCGGCCAGCAAGCTCTCAGCCAGCAGGAAGCATCTCTCCATTGTGTGCTTTTCCTTTTTTTTTGTGTGTGCTGTTCTTTGACTATTTTGCATGCAGAGCAAACAGCAGTTTTTTCAGCTGAAATTTTTACTGGTTAATCTCTGATTTATGCTGAATTTTTTGGTGTCGCATGCGTTCCAAAATTCAGAGAAATTAATTTTAAGTTTTCTGTGAGTTGCGTTGTTTTGCATCTGGTGAGAAATCAGTGTTCGATTTCTCGGGGGCGTTTTTAAGCGAGCGACATTCACCCCCCCTCTGTCGCCATTTTGGTCCTACAGACTTGCTCGTCGCCATCTCCTTGTAAGTCCGGGAGGACTTGTTGCTCGTTCAAGAGCACCAGCTTGCGTGGCTCCTCCGCACACACGGCCAGCATCAAGGCTGGTTCTTCTTCTTTACCTTCTGTCAGGTTTAGTTCCTGCCGGCGCTTGCTACGACATTCAGAGGCATAGTGCCCCTTGTTGTCGCAGTTAAAACACCAGATGTGAGTCTTGTCTTTGCCGCCTCCAGCGCCTTGCTTCTACGTCCCGCCAGAACTGGCAGAACAACCTTTGTCGTGGCCGCGACCACGACTACGGCCACGACCTCTACCCCAGCCGTGACCTTGCGAGTTTCTTGTGCCTCAACCTTTGTTACTTGCCGACGACTCCCCGTCGCTGCTCTTCTGCCGCGTTAGCCGCTCGGTGTGAGTGAGAAGGAGCTACCCATCGGTACTAGAGTTGCCAGTACGATGTCGGATCCTCTCTTCATAGGCTTTTAGGCGCCCAATGGCCTCCTCGAACGGCATCGACTCCAAGTCAGAGTATTGCTCGATTGAGGCGACCATGGGGAGAAGCCTGTCGGTTGCCGAGTTGAGGAGCTTCTTTACCAGCACGGGATCCTCCAGGGTCGAGCCAAGTGCATTGTACTTGCTCGCCATCCCGCTCAGCTTTCCAGCAAAGTCATCGATGGAGTCCCCATCGTTCATGCGCAATGCCACAAACTCATTTTGTAGAGTTTTCATTCGAGCCTTTTGCACTCGATCGGTGCTAAGGTGTCTGGTCTTGAGAGAGTCCCAGACCTCCTTGGCCATCTTCTTCTTCGCCACTTGCAGAAGAATATCTTCTGGTATGGCCTGGAAGATGAAGGCCCGTGCAGACTTGTCCTTCTTGGCATCCACGACCACTCCAGCCGGTGGATAGATGGCCTCCTAGATCCCCTGAGCATCCATCAGCGCCTCCATCTTGATCGCCCATGCGGTGTAGTTGGAGGAGGTCAGCATCGGGTAGTGAAAGGGCACACCGCCGCTTTCCTTCGCCGCCTGCTGAGCGCTGGTTGCCATCGTCTCTGATCGCAAGTATTTGGGCATACACCGAGCTCTGATACCAAGTGTTGGAAACTGGCACCGGATCTACACGCCCAAATGCACTTACACCGGAGTTCCTACGACTACGGTGTTTCAGGAAGAACAGAGTCTCAGATTACGAGTGGGAGAGAGTTCTTTGTGCAGTGGAGCAATTTCTTTGCTTTTTCTCCAAAACCTCTCACTACTTTCAAGTTACATTACGACTTATATACAGACATTTCGACTACTGCATACACCGGGCAAAGCGCACCGCCACTGCTTCCCAACCAGAGCGTTGGCGGCGGTGCAGGTGCTCCACCGCACTCGCTGCCCAACCGAGCTCGACAATCGCTGCCGCTATGACGATCGGCCACCGACCGTCGTATGGTCTATGTCACTCATGCTTCTCTGTGCCGACGCCTGCAACTACTCACTACGCCGACTTGACCGCTCGAGCGACTGGCCGCACGATCTCAGCCACTGGCTTCCACTTCAACTGCTCCTTGACCGCTTCTCCGGTCTTGGCTTCGACCACGGCACTCGAGCTTCGACCACGCAAACACTACACTAGTCAACTTCATACAAACTGGTTGTCCGCGACCACACTGGTCGTAACCGACCGCTCACACAGGCCCTGTTACGACCACACACACCGTGGTTGTTACAGACTACAACGTGGTCGAAACCGACCACAAACAAGACCTTGTTACGACCACACATACCGTGGTCGTAACCGACCACACACAAGACCCTGTTACGACCACACACAACGTGGTCGTAACAACT
Source organism: Dendrocalamus sinicus (assembly GCA_036346575.1). NCBI lineage: Eukaryota > Viridiplantae > Streptophyta > Magnoliopsida > Poales > Poaceae > Dendrocalamus > Dendrocalamus sinicus. The sequence continues at coordinate 26,694,131 of CM070643.1, read as the reverse complement.
TACGACCACTTACAACGTGGCCGTAACGACTTACAACCACTCACAACGTGGTCGAGTCAGGTTTATCTGACCACAATTAGCAAGCACAAAATTACAAGGATTTTTTAAGCAATAAAGAGTAAATGGTTCATGTTCTCTTAGGGACAAGGATTTACAGACAGACCACAAAAGAGACTCCATTACCTTAAACACCTAAAAACAGACAGAGTAGTCAATCTAAGAAACAGACCAGGTTCAAAATTCTTACACCAATACTAAGAAGTGCTAAGTGCTTAGAAAAGATAAACAAATAGAGTGAAAAGGATCAAAACACAGGATCGGCAGGCCATTGAATATTAAACATCGTGAAACTCGACTGGACTCTTCAGAAAAAAGTTTCCAATGTCACCTGAGCATTTTGATGTACTCAGGATCAACAATAAGAGATTGGTCTTGCTAGAGCATCCTCCTTTTCTTGCTCATATCTGATGCCCAGCCCAGTTATGCATTTCATGGAGTGTCTTCAAGTGCAAGCCATCCATGGTTACCTACCAAAGGAGGCCATTCCATAATGTACGGTTGCACACCACTGTCAAACGTCCTCCGAAACAACTTTTCCAGGTCCATTGTTTCCAAGCGTAGGGACAGGAACCAACAAGGCGTTTGGGGATCATGGAACATCTCCGATGTTGCCAAGAACGTAGCCATCCCTGACTGCCAGAGCATTCAGCTCACTGACGCCATCCAAGCTGTTCTTCCAAAGGGACTACCGTCTCCAGCACACATCTCTCGACACCATCATCATCCCTTCTGCGCATCAAGACACCAACGCAGAATTGATCTGAATAAGCAATACAAGGCGCGCCGTACTTCGTTTCACGGGCATCAAAGCTGCCGTACCTCAGGTACCGTGGGAGCTCAGCGACAGAGAATTCCATCGTCGCGGTGTCAGGTGAAACTATATACCTCCGGTCCTCGTACACCCAATAGAGGAACCCATTCGCTTGCATGCTACTCTCGTTCTGAAGCCAACGGATATCATCGCCTGGACATCCACCCATGGGAGAACTGATCACTCCTCGGTGCGCCACGTCCGGCAGGTGAGGGCAGCGCGAACGGGTGAAGCGAGGGAGGGGAGGCGGAGGAAGACCTCGCGCAGAATGTCCTCGTTGAGGGAATCAGAGGTGGTGGTTCTCGATTCCTTTCGGCATTTCGCCGGCAGTGGCTGGGTTGGATCACTGCCGCAGGCCATGGCGGTGGCGGCGGAGGTGGCGAACTGAGTAAGGCTGACGAACACTACTCAACTGGTCGGCTGCAAGGCTGACCGAGCCAGTCCCAGTCCAAGTGTACCTCTATGGGCTTCAGTAGGCCCATTTATGCCTTAAAAGCCCATTTGGGCCCATATGAGCGGCATTCACTCTTTTAAATGGCATTTCACGGATTCCATTCTTCTGAATGGCGCTTCATGAAACACGCTTCGGCGTTTCCTCAAATTTCGGCGATTTCCATGGTTCAATACTCGTGCTCTCCTACGGACTAAAAAAATTAATATTAAATTAACAAATCGAGTTCCTGTTATTGGGTTTGGTCTACACCACCTGCAGTGTGACACTTGGCTAAGCTCCGCTTTAGCATATATTTATGTCTTCACTATCGTATTTAACACGGCTCGGCTCCGCCACCCGTTGGCCGTGTCCCTACCTCTGCTCCAAGATTGGAGTCTAACCATTCTCCACTAACGCTAGATTCGTCTCACCATGGCTAGTCTCTACATGTTAAACTATAACCATTGTGCTCGGATTATGACACACCTCTTTATTTAGTATTTATCGTCGTGTCCTTCACTTCGACATTGATTCGGCTAAGACCCACCATGCTTATGCCACATCCTCAACTCAACAACCACACCCTAACTTGCATCACACCTCTAACAACGTGCTTGGATTCCGTCGTACCCTAAATTTGCTGCTATCACCATATACATGAGCTAAATAGATGTGAATATGTTCTTTTTGTATAATTCGTGTGCATATCAAAGTTGAGTCGTATGAAACACGCTAGTGCATACATGCACTCACATTAATTAACATAGTTTTGAAGTATTTAAGTGCACATGTATGCAACCATGAGTCCTGCACATGTAGCAATTAGTAAATCGGGTGACTTGACTAGTAGGGAGAGCACCTAAATAGCATAGACCTCTACTATGGCTGATTACAAGGCCTAGGTGCTTCTCGAGAGCTGGGGACCTCGGTCTTGATCTAAGGGGTGATCGGTATGGCTGAAAAGCTCATGGCTTATGGCTGAAAACATTGTAGCTGGCTGAAAAAGCACTGTATCTGACAGAGGCTTATTTAGCATAATTAAATTTAAAAAAATTTAAAAATATAAAAAATATGTTAGCCTATTACGTATAATACAAACAAATACGGAAAAAAAGAACCGGCAAAAAAGCTCAACAAAAAACCAAAAATTCAGAAAAAGACGAAACTTATGAATAGTGCCAAATAAGCCATGAGCACTATTCATAAGCCACACTGATCGCAGCCCTAGCCTCATACGAGTTTATGAGTCTACCTAACGGTTTTGCAACGCATGTGAGGCAAAGGTGATAGAGTTTAACTTCAATCTTTGAAATAACCATATTTTGTTAAGGGATTAGTTTCTAGAAACACTCATCTTCCACAAGACACAAGGGAAGGAGAGAGAAAGAGGAGAGGGGTGAATGAACCACTACTACCAACTCCTTTTTTTAAGTGGAGAAAATAACAACTCTGTATCAAATTTACATTGCGGCAACATTGTATCATATGTTCGTATTTGCATATTATATTACATAAAATACAGATGAAATTTTGTTAGCAAAAGAGAAAAATGACCCACGAAAGAAGACCAACCAGTCAAACACAATCTACTGTTCACACACTCATCTTCTGTTCTTTTGGGTAGTAGCTGATAGCTTTTGGTTTTAGCACGAGCATTTATGTGAATAAACTGAATATCAATAAGCTAATAAACTATTTCAAAAAGACTATTTCAATAAATCGTTTAAAAAAATGCCAAAAAAGGGTCTCACTTGCTAGTAACCATAAAAAAAATTGGCCATACGCAAGTCAATCCAAGAGAATCATTTACCATTTCCATACATAACCAAACTGGATAGTATATGTCAAGCCCAAACCAGATGAAATAGAAGCATATCCAACAGCGGGTTCATTTCATTGCAGATCACAGAGCTACACTGGTCTCCTTCAAAGCTGGCATCACCAGCAACCCAATCGAAACGAAAGCAACACGACTCTTGGCCATGGCAGTGCGGTGGCGTCAGGACTGCCCGTGTCGTCAAGCATAACCTCAGCAGCACTTTCTTAGCATCAGATGATCCATGTTGCACCATAACACTAGAGATCACACGAACGAGAAAATAACCTCGACATATCACTGATATGCAGCCCCACCTGTCATCCTCACATTGGATGTCATTTTCTAATTTATACTTCTTCGCAATGTCACTGATCCAATTTGCGAGCTCTTTCCCACAATCACAGCAGAGAAGCTATCAATAAATTGTCCAGAGTACACGAAACTAGTAAACAAGATTTGTGCCGTCTCTCTGTCATGCTGTTTTATAAGAGTAAAATACATTGTAGATATCACAATTTGTAAAGTGGGTGTAAGTAGATCACACAACTATAAATTTACTTGTTTGCACCACTAATTTAGTTTAAGTGATGTAACGAGGATACAAAACTAGATGTGGTGGCATATTTGACGCAGGCATGGTGCTAACTGTGCTTTTTAATGTAGCTCAAGATTGTGTGTATTATGTTTGGTGTAAAAAAATTACAAAAAAACCCCCGGGTTTTATTCTTTCCGTTAGTTAGACTTAAACCATCTCTTATTCTCACGAAAAAAGCGACGGGCACTTCGAGTGTGCCGTCTAGAGAAGGGTTCTTTGCAATTTTTTTTCCACACCAAACCTAATACATACAACTTTAAGCTACACTAAAAGCACAGTTAGCACTACGTCAATGCCAAATGTTCCACTACATCTTGTTTTGTACTTCGTTACATCACTTAAATAAAATTAGTGACGTAAACAAATAAATGTACACTTATGTGACCTACTTGTACTCACCTTACTAGTTATAGTATCTATGGTGCATTTTACTCTTCTTATAATATACCAACAGCAACATTTCAGCTTTCAAATAAACAGCTTGTTGGCAATTTTAGTAGGATCTGTCAAGAATCTGAAGTCTAGGCGGTCGAGGATGTCACGAGGTGGTTGGACTCATGTGAAGCACGTAGAGATCAAATGTGAGTGATACATGGAGAAGCTACGAGATGTGCGGTCCTAGAGACTTCGACACGTGATAAATTAGAAGGAGTTATGGAAGGTTTACATAACTGAAAGGTTTAGAAAATCCATGTCTAGAAGGGTTTTAGGTCACTTGATTTTCGGAATCGGTTAGGATTTCGTGTCTGTGTTGATGAGGACACGGTTTGGAGTTCTAGCATATAAAAGTAGGAAGAGGCTAAGTGTTTAGCATGTGGCTTTGGGGCTTTGATGAAGTTTTTCGGGAGAAAACTTTTAGAGTTTTTGTGCTGGGTTTGAGGGGTACCGTGAGGGCACTTTATAGCCACATAACTTGATTCAGATATAAAATATCAGATCTATTCTAAGAAAAGTTATTCGGCATCGGCGGCGTGTTTCTCTGGGTGTCGTCTTTGACATGTTCTCGTTCTAAGCAGAATACATGGTGTCGAAGCATTCGAGCGGAGGGAGATTATGATTACGTGCAAAGGGGTCAAACAAGCGGTCGAGCGAGCGGACGAACACCAAGCGATCGAAATCTTCATCGAGCACTAAGAGGGTTCAGTAAGCAGAGGCAATTATTCATCTCCTCTGATTGTGGTATACGGTCCTACACTTTCTAAACGGAGAAGTTGGCAATCTTATATTGAAACTTGGAAGTCATGATAAGCTATGCCGAAAATTCTTCTCCCGTAGATAATGGGTTGCTTAAAAAAACTAGCTGATTGATCCTATAATTGGCCGCTTCTATAAAACAAAAAAGAAAAAAAAATCCTCATCGATTTGACTGCCCGACGCAGCTTTGTCCTTAGTCTATGTTTTCCAAGAAACAAATGAAAGAAACGAACCACATTGGAAGAATTCAACTGAAGACTGCTCCTTCAAGATTATTTTGCGAGTAATCAGAGATGACGTTGACGAGAATTTCTAATCTATGCACTTGTTAATGTATAACGCACTCATAAGTAGCAATGTTGTATACTGGTATATGAGATTGATATTTTAGATAATGGATATAAAACCCGGCCTCTATATCCACAAGGGATATACACAGCCAAAAGTTACACGAGCTCTTAGGCCCAAAGCCTCAACACCGAGGAATACACAACAGCAAAACGGGATAACTTAAAGACTTAAGAAAAAGCTAGAAAGACTAAGCTTCAGAACTTCTTCTCCGTCCTTACTTTCAACCAAGCCTCTAACCTTCTCCAAATGAGCCATCTCTTCGTTGCCTCCAACAAGCGACTGTATTCCTCTAGTGAAGACAGCAAAGACTCAAGCAACACCTCAATGCTCAACCGGAGTGCCTTCGACCAGCACTTCACCTTCTTCATCCAAATAGCTCTCTTCGGCCAACACCTCTAACCTTCCTCGGACCTTAAAGCCCGAGCAGCGACATAGCCCAAACGGCAAGCACCAATCAACGAAGCTGAAATTGCCTAACGACGCCTTCAAGAAGGAAACAACGCCCAAGGCGCTGACACCGCCAGTCCACCATGGGAAAGGTTTTCACCGCAATCAACCATCGGTGGGGAGCGTGGAAGAGGTGCAGAGAGGACGCCTCAAGGAGGATGCGTCGTCCGCAAACGACGCCGTCCAAGCTTTCGCCCTGACCTCAAAACACCCACCAGCCAAACCGAAATCATCGGCCACTGGAAATCTACACCACCCAAAGCCCGGTGCCTCCGCCAGATCCCAACGCCGCCGCACAACACTGTTGCCTGTCAGGCTTCACGTTCGCACCCGAAGCCAACGCCAATCCGCCACTGCAACCCCGAAGCTGCATCCGGCGTTCCCCTGCGCTCGCCGGAAGACGCCCCGCACCACATCGGCCGCCCCGCCCTGCATATAGCTAGCTATCCTGCTTCCTTGAACCAAAAGAACAAATGAACAATTAACACAGTAAAATGGGCGCGACTCCACAGCGCACCATGCATGCAGCTGCAAGCACTTTTTACCTCTTACTCATCGTCCTAACCATCGGCACCACCACCAATTCCTCCGTCTGCGCGCAAGTGACTAACGGCGGTGGGTGCGTCGAGGTGGAGAGGGCCGCGCTGCTGTCCTTCAAGGCCGGCATAACGGGCGACCCAGGGAGGCTCCTCGACTCATGGCGAGGCCATGACTGCTGCAAGTGGTATGGCGTCAGGTGCAGCAGGAGGACGGGCCATGTCGTCAAGCTCAACCTCAGCAACACTGTCGTCTCGCCAGACGATCCGTTTCCTTATTCTCTTGCACACCATGAACATGTGTTAGGTGGACAGATAAGTTCTTCTTTACTAGCCCTGCAGCATTTGGAGTATCTTGACCTTAGTGGGAATAGCCTGGGCAAGCTTATCCCGGAATTCTTGGGTTCTCTTAAGGGCTTGGTACATCTCAACCTCGCCTGCATGGATTTCCATGGCAGAATTCCTTCTCAACTCGGGAATCTCTCCACGTTACTGTACCTTGATATGAACACATGGTCTTGTTCCAGCAATAGCAAAGCATACTCATCAGATCCGTCTTTTTTTGATCAACCGTACTTATCAGATCTGTCTTGGTTGCCACGACTTTCTCCACTGGAACATCTTGACATGAGTGGTGTCAACCTCAGCTCAATTCCTAACTGGGTTCCTCTGGTGAATATGCTTCCCAATTTGAGAGTACTTCGCCTAGGTACCTGCGGAATCACGAGTTCAATTCCTTCACTGTTGCATTCCAACCTTACAAGCCTTGAGATACTTGATCTCTCAGGGAACATTTTAGATGGGCAAGTTGCAAAAAATTGGTTCTGGGAAGTTACCAGCCTTAAGAACCTCAACCTAATGTTCTGTTACCTGTCTGGCCAGCTTCCTGATGAGTTAGGAAACTTGACGAAACTGGAGCGCCTTTACATGACGGACAACTATATCCAAGGAATTCCATCAACATTGGATAAATTATGCAGTTTAAAGATCATAGACTTCACCTACAACAATATCAACGGGGATATAACAGATTTTATGGAGAGGATTCCACGTTGTGCTCGGAATAAGTTAATGGAATTTAATTTGGCACACAACAACGTGACTGGTAATCTACCGAGTTGGGTAGGGAACTTGACTTGCTTAACCAGTCTTATGCTCTCTTTCAATCAGATTACTGGTTCTGTGCCTGCAGGCATCGGGGCACTGACTAATTTAACTTCCTTGTGGTTAGACAACAACAAGTTGATTGGCGTCATATCAGAAGACCACTTCGCTGATCTATCTAGTTTAGAGTTACTTCATTTGTCTTATAATCATCTGAAAATTGAAATAGATTCAAATTGGATACCTCCATTCAGATTACGGGTCGCAGCTTTTGCTTCTTGTCAGATGGGCCCAGACTTTCCAACATGGCTTAAATGGCAAAAGGATGCTCTTTCTATTGACATTTCAAGGGCAGGCCTTGTTGGTATCATCCCAAGTTGGTTTTGGACTGTATTTTCCAGTGCCGACGAACTGGATATTTCATATAATCAATTTAGTGGCGAGTTACCACTAAATTTGGAGTTTATGTCAGCGCAAGAACTTTATCTCAATGCAAACCAGTTCATTGGATCCGTACCACAACTGCCTAAAAGTCTTCAGATATTGGACATCTCTAATAACTCTCTGCATCAGCCTTTATCATCAAACATTGGTGCTCCAAAGCTAGAAGTAATTATTCTCTTCTCCAATTATATAAACGGAAGCATTCCAATATCAATTTGTAGATGGGAGCACCTACGGGTGGTAGATCTATCCAGTAATCTTCTTGTTGGAGGGCTTCCTTCTTGTGGCACAGACATGGAACAACAGAGCACGTCAGGCACCAAGTCTTCACTGGTCAACTCTAATTCTTCAAGTTTGGGTATTGAGGTCCTCTTAAGCAACAACAGTCTTTCCGGGGATTTTCCTTTATTCTTGCAAGGTTGTGAGAATCTTACTATACTTATCTTTCATACAACAAGTTCTCGGGGAGCTTACCTTCGTGGATAGGTGAGATGTTGCCGTATTCATGCAACTAAGGTCAAATATGTTCGTTGGTCATATTCCAGTTCAAATGACCAAACTTGAAAATCTTCGCTACTTGGATATGGCAAATAACTACGGCCCTGTTCTTTTCAGCTTCTAAAAGCTGCTTCTCAGCTTTTCTACAGTAACTAACTTTTAAATAGAGTATTTTTTCAAGATAGGGTCTACTAGTTAATTGTAGCACATACTTTACTGACTTCATTTATGTCGGCAAAAACCGCACACAAGTTTCTGTTACTCTGTAATCTTTCGTACAAACAGCTCAAAAGCTACAAGCCGCAGCCAAAAAGAACAGGCCCGTATCAGGGAGTATTCCACAGTACCTGGGAAACTTGAAAGGAATGGTTGTTCAGGCAAATATATATACCATCCCCTTGCCATTCACCATCTTTAGTGGAAGCTTTCGTGAAAACGGTGAATATTACAGAAACTTTCGAGGGCTTGATGACACCTTGTCTACCGTGACGAAAGGGCAAGAGCGTAAATATAGCAGAGGAATCGAGTATATGGTAAGCATTGATATATCTTGTAACAATTTGACTGGGCAGATTCCTGAAGAAATAGGTTCAGTTGCCACATTGATAAATCTGAATTTGTCTTACAACCTCTTAAACGGAAATATTCCAGACAAGATTGGTCTTTTACAGCTACTGGAGTCTCTTGACCTCTCAAACAATCAAATTTCTGGTGAAATCCCTTCAAGCCTGTCAAATTTAACATTCTTGAGCTATTTGAACTTGTCCAATAACAATTTATCTGGACGAATACCATCAGGCTATCAGCTAGACACACTTGACACTGATGATCCAGCTTCAATGTATGTTGGAAATGCTGGCCTTTGCGGACATCCACTTCCAAACAATTGTTCAGGGGACAAACCGGCTCAAGTTGACCACAAAAGAGTATACAGGAATATTTCAGATCGAATGTACTTTCATCTTGGCTTAATTATGGGATTCGTAGTAGGCCTTTGGATAGTATTTTGCTCCTTTTTGTTCAAGAGGACATGGAGGGTTGCTTATTTCTGTCTCATCGACCAGCTACATGATAGATTTATATATTTGTTCCTGTTACTTGGGCTGGGCCATCTGGTTCAAGAAAACAAGTAATACAAATTAAGAAAAGCACCACACGGGAAAGGTGTCATCTGATCCAGCCTTTTGCTCAAGAACATGCAGAGAATTACATATTTCCAGAACTTCAACAAATTGAATGGCAAAATTAACGTGTTGGTGGTTGGTATTTGGCCAAGTTATTTTGGAACTAATGCCAATTCTGCCATAAAACTCAGTTGATATGTGCGTATACCTGTTTGCATACGTCTTTAAGTTAAAAGACAAGTGAGTATATCTATCAGTTTCTAATATTTTCTCAGTTGCTCTGTTCTTCTTTTGTGTCTTAAGTTAGGTGTTACTAGCCTGATGTGAACTGTTGAATTAACCGAGGCTTGGGTTTACCCCCCTTATCCAGCTAAAGGAATTAGTCCTTTTTTTTCATTCACTCTATTGTATTTCCTCTACTCTAATAATAATATTTGTTCCGCGCTTGTATGAACCAATGAATTTCTCTCACCGAATCATTATAATATGTATGTTCTATTGTCCTTGTGCTCTCATGTGATTAGAAAAAAACAAGTTTAGTTAACTGTGCTAGGTGATGCCCCCTCTGGCGCGCTGCTCTCTCTCTCTCTCTCTCTCTCTCTCTCTCTCTCTAAAACAATTTTCAGATCAAATGCGTACCGCGGCAATGTTATACCGTCCATGTGCAGGTCAATCCAAGGCTCCCCACACAAAATGACCTATTTGACATTTTGACACAAAACCAAACTGGACAGTACCTAGCCCATGCCAGAAGAAATAGAAGCTTATGTTGCCTGTCATGTCAACTCCAAGACCGAGGTAGTACTATACTATGGTTAGGGAAACGCATGTAAATTGACTTTCAACTCAAGATGTAACCCTAATTGCTCAGAAAACTAATTGAGTGCAGATAACTTACAATGCTGAACATATTTTTCTTGCAGTAGATAATGGACCGACTCCAAACAGAGAGTGCACACTTTCCCTTACCTCATTGATTGATTCTTGGCCCCACTCGTTTCGGCTTCTGTTTCTGGCTTCTGCCTTATTTTTCACTATTCCTAAATTTCATATTTTTCTGATTTTTTTGGATTTTAAAGCTTTTTTACCGGTTCTTTTTTTCCGTATTCGTTTGCATTACACGTGTTGGACTAATTCGTTTTTTTCTATTTTTTACATTTTTAAATTTAATTATGCCAAATAAGCCACCATCAGCTACAGTATAATTTCAGCCCGCTACAGTGAAATTCAGCCCAACCGAGCACCATCTAAAGCCTGAATCGGCTGACGCTAGCGATAGGTTCATACTATTCTTGGCTCTGGCACTCGAAACAAAATAAAGATGTATAATATATGACTTCGAGCGGACTATGATCTTAACAAATTTTAGATTAATAGAAGGTTACACGGACCATGATCTAAGCTTGTCAAAGTTTGAAGCTTCTTCAAAATCCACAGACGTAGCTGCAACCTTTTCCCTTCTTACATAGTGGCCATAACCATCTCCGCTACTCCCTTTGTCTATGCTGTTTTGTGCACTTCTGCTCAAAAAGACATGGAAGATTGCTTATTTTCACATCTTCGACAAACTATATGCAGACTTTATGTGTTTGTTGTTGTTTTTTGGACGATTTGGTTCAGTAAGGGAACTTTTGCTCTCTTTTTTTTCCTTTTTTGAGAAAGTTCAGGAAGGTAACTACAAATTAAGATAGCATCAGAGAGGAGTCTTTTCGTTGGTACTTGAAGAATATCAAAGGATTTAAGTTATTTTCGTTTTGGACTCTGTGGGATTTATGGCCAGCCTTTTGTTGGTATTCTGTGCCTTTTGTTCAAGAATGCATGGAGAGTTGCAAATGCTGTTAATTTGAGTCAAAAGACCAATGTTTGTGTCAGTTTAAAATATCTGTTTTGTACTCCTATAAATTATCGAATGAACTTCTCTTGCTGACTTGCTGCATCTACATTGGATCTATTGTCCATTTATATTATATATATGATCTGAAAGCGAGTTTATATTACTGATCAACACAACAATTCCTATTCCAAAATCAAATGGATTAAGCATTACTTATTTTGTGAGTTTGGTCACGCAATTTCATTATTTTTTTCTGGATAACAATTCCAAATCAAATGTGCACTACAGTAACATTACATCATACACCAACACATATGATACAACCAATTAAGTTCAAATATGTATATATTAGCAGAGCTAAAGGGTAAAAACGAAAGGAACAAATGCACAAAGAGAGAAGTCCACGAAGCTCTAACCGGAGGAGGGAGAGGAGGAATCCATCCATGATCCATCTCCCACACAATGCGGCGAGGCCGAGGAAGTCGAGGGCGGACTCGGCCATGATGGCGGTGAACTCCTGGAAGCTGATGACGTTGTCGCCGTCAGTGTCGGCCTCACGCATCATGTCGGTGAGCTCGGCGTAGGACTACTACAAAATAAGCTATATTGGACATCTCACCACAGACGGTTCACGTGGAGCCGTCTGTATTTTAATTATCACAGATGGTTTTTAAGTAGAACCGTCCATAAAACTATCACAGATGGTTAGGTTTAAAAGCCGTCTATGATATACGCATTATCACAGACGGCTTTTAAGTAGAACCGTCTATGAAACTATCACAGATAATTTTTATTTACAACCGTCTGTGTTTTATCCTTTGTCGTATGAACTACAGAAGCTACTGAGATGATAGGCAAATTTATTACAAAAGTCACAAAAAAAATCCCAGATCTTAGTTTTCTGGGCTTCATATGCTTCTTCTTCGACTTTTGGAGTTAGAAGATCAGCTGCTGAGTTCTTGAATGCCGTGAAGATTGTCCTTGCCCTCTCCACTTCCTCCTCTAGCCTGGACAAATCATTAGCATGGCCCATAATTTCAAAGAGAATGTCATGATAATCTTCCTCAGAATCGGCCGCTTCTGCTTGATTGACAAGGTTATCCATGTGTCTCTCCACTGATGAATGGAAGAAGGAGAGCAGGGTGTGAGCGGAGGAGCTGCTCCAGATGTAAATTGTTGGGTGCCTGTGTAAGATTGTAACTGGACAACTCATGATGGATAGATGAGAGGAAGGAGATCAAAAGAATATTAGATGTCATTATTGAGAAATCTGATAAAGAAAATGAGGGAGAGGACAGTTTAGAAGAACTAGATTAAGGCGCGTATATTTAAGCGTTATCACAAACGGTTCATATACGAAACCGTCTCTAATATGTGACTTATCACAGATGATTCGTATAACAAACCATCTCTGATATGTCATTATCACAGACGGTTCGTATAACAAACCGTCTCTGATAATGACACGTCATCGATCCATAGCGTATCCCCTAAGATTTTGATCTCACTCATCCATTCTCTCCACATCGAATGGCAGGCACCGGTTTCTCCCACCACTCGGCCCTTATTAATTACTCCCTATCTACCTTTCCACCGACAGTCACGCATGAGTTCATCCACTAGCTGGCTTCCTGCATCTTCCCCTCGACGACGCCAACTACCACCGTGAGCTAGCGTCTCCGTTGTGACACCACGGTCGACTGTGTAACACACTCTTGTCATAAGTACCGTAAGAGTGTCTTATGCAGTCTCACGTCGTGCCACAAAGGTGGCGCTACTGCCATCCGATGCATCCAGCTTGTTCCTCGACGACGTCGACTACCGCCGTGAGCTAGCGCCTTCGTTGTGACACCACGATCAACTGCACAACACACTCTTGTCGTAAGTGTGTCTTTCGCAGTCCCACCATCGTGCCACAAAGGTGGTGCTACCGCTGCCTCTCCATTGCCGGTGATATCCAGCCACTATCCGATGCCCTCCCCTCTCTTCCTTGATGGCAGGCGTTAAGGACATCACGCGCTGCATCCAGCTTCTACTGTCTAGTAGGATATCTGCTTCTTATATATTCTTGCCACATTAAAGGGTTGGGTTTGTTATCCTGTTATGCTGTAATGGAATGTGTTGTTGTGTTTGCCACTGTATTTGCTTGTTTTCAAAAGGTATAGGTAACATTATTACTTGAGGCTAGCCAAAAAATAGAAACATTTTAGGTATAGAATGAACTATCACAGACAATTTGTGCTATAAACTATCTACAAAAGACTATCACAGACGATTCTATATACCAACCATCTGTGATACTCACCAATCACAGACGGTTGATAATTAGAATTGTCTGTGATGTGTAAATATTACATATGGTTTTGGTTTAAACCGTCTGTAATAGATTTCTTCACAGATAGTTGTAGTTACAAATCATCTGTGTTGTCTTTATCACAGATGGCTCATAAACTGTTTATGAAAACATCCGATTATCATTGACACATAAATACAAACAGTTCAGAAAATTGTATGTGATGATAGTTCCGAACCGTCTATGATTATCCTTTTTGTAGTAGTGTGGGGTGCCCCATGTGCATCATGGAGCGCGCGAGCTCGGTGGCAGAGATGTAGCCATTGCCGTCGCGGTTGAGGGTGTGGAAGGCCTCGGCGAGCTGCACCTGGTCGACAGCCACGGCTGGGCGGCAGGGCTCGAGGAGCAGCGGCGTGAGGGAGGAGGCGAGCTCGTCGAACTCGACGGTGCCGTTGCCATCGGCGTCCAGGGCCGCAATGAGGGCATGGATCTCGTCCCTCGTGGTGGGGCGCAAGCCGAGCGAGCGGAGCAACGCGGCGATCTAGAGCTTGGTGAGGCTGCCGTCGCCGTCGAGGTCGAAGCGGGGGAAGAGCTCACGGAGCTGCCACAGCTGCTCGTCCCGGAGCCGCGTGCGGCCGCCATCGGCCGAGGGGGGTCCTTGCCGCCGCCGATAGGGAGGGACATGGGTGCCAACCGTTTGGCGCGGGTGGTCGTCGTTGTCGTCGCGTGCCGAATGGGTGGGTGTTTGCGCTTCTGATTGCTTCTCGAACGCGGTCTTCAGGGCGGAGGTTCTGCATGTTTCATCGTACTCGTAACTCGCGTGAGGCCACAGGATCTGACCATTCTTTTCTGTCGGGGTCTCCTTTTAACGACGTGGTCGTGCCGTGGCATGTTCATATTAACTATGTCTTTTAGATAAAAATAAATAATAATAACCAAAAATGGTTTTTAGAAAGAACGAATAAGAGGTTAAAAAATGAAAGAGACATATGCGTGAGATCGAAATGAAATGAGTGAGGTACATGATATGTTCGTAATTCCTGATTTATGTTTAGAGTAGGACAAGTGTAATACTACTAAATTGCAAAAGAGAGAATTAAGGAAGGAAAGAACGGTTTTGCCGTCAGACCCATCGGCTTTTAGAATGCTGAATAAGTAACGCTTGTCGAGATTCCCAGACCATCCAGGGACGATCGGCACCATCTAGAGAGCCGAATAAAAGTAGCGCTCTCGGAGGTTCCCAGACCATCCAGGGGCGGTTGGCACCGTCTCGCATTATGGGTTTTTGTCATCCGGCATGACATTCCATTTTACCAATTTACCTGCCATAGTAGAAAAGCACCAAACAGTGTAGGGCTGCCATTGGACCAAAAAGTCCATAATGCCATATCCAGCCAAGGCTAAAGGGGGAAGGGCAAAAGTGGCATTTCACAGGAAGAGTGATGGCCATGCCTCTTAAGTAGACAAGCCATTTCACCTACTCAACTATTCTAGCCACTCCCCATTTCTTCACTTCTGCCACAGCCAGAACCAAGCCAAGCACCATTCACTTTTCCTCCCTCAGTCGAGAGGAAGAGAGAAAGCAGGGAGAGTAAGAAGGAGAAGGGCAAGGAGGAGAGGAGATCCCAAGGAGCTCGCGTCGACGACCGTCGAATTAATGCCAAGCCAACCTGTGAGTTCGTCCACCATCCCCTCCACAACCCCATAGCGCAGCACAATAGCATGCAAAAGGTAGAATAAGAGCACATGGAGTTAGGGGCAAACCGTCCTGATAATAGGAGTGGCCGGCCGGCGAGCTTGAACCCTCGGGAGGGGGCTGACTCTCGGCATCGGCAGCCGGGCCAAGGGCGGCGCCGGGGGAGGTGGCGACGTCGATGGACCCGGCATTGGGGACGCCACCAGAGGCGGTCAATGGCCATGCCGGCCGAGCGACAGCGCCCAATGCCTCGCCGCCGTGCGCGCTTAGGGGAGATGGTGGATCCGGTCCCAGTCGACCGGATCCGGGGCGTAGGACGAGAGAGAGAGAGGCGGAGTGGCCAGAGGGGAGGCCGCCAATGGCAGGGCGCCGGCCGGATCCAACCCCGGTCGGCCAGTTTGGGAAGAACCGCTGGCGGCGCGCTCCCGCTCCACAGACCGGAACCACTCCGCGCTGCAGCCACCGAGAGAGAGAGTGTGTGTGGGGGGCGTGGAGGAGGAGGAGGAGTGGTCGGCGGCGAGCACAGGGCCGGCGAGCCCCGAGCTCAACCGTGTGCAGCCGCGCCGCCAGGAGTAACACTCGGGCATAGTCGGTGAGAAAGGGGGCAAGTAATGGAGAGGGAGGTGAGGAGCTAAGGTCGTTCGGCCGAAAGAAAATGAGAAGAGAGAGATAGAGGGACCGGGAAAGAAAGAAAAAAGAAGAAAAGGGAAAAAAGAGGGGAAAAGGAAAAAAGAGAAAGAGAAAAGGAGAAAAGAGGAGAAAAAGAAAAGATAAAAAAAGGGGGTTGGGTACCTGCTTGACGGGTCCTTAACCCCAGGCATTTTACACCAGAAATGGGATATGCGTATAGTATCATCGTTGCCCCTTTAATCCCTGGTTTTGTTATGACATGTTAAGTCGGATTAATTGCTTGTTCAGGTGGAGATCCTAAGTTGACGTCGTCCTCACATCGCTTTGCCCCGCTTGGTTAAAAGGCAAGTGCATGGTAGAGCGGTAGATCGTAGAGTTTATGAATATGCGATGTTTACATAATGTGATAATGTTTATGTGAAAATGCGATGATTACATGACATGATGGTGCTTATTTATGGATGACAATGATAATGACAATAGGCATATGCATTTGCATCATATGCACTCAAGAGTTAGGGCGGTGAGAATGTCCCTAGCTACGAGTAAAGCTAGCGGACTAATCCGGAGTGCTCTTGAGTAAGACTTACTTCGGTAGGCCTCCACGGGAGTGGAGAGATGCCCGTGCTGATATGGGCAGGCCCAAGATTATGGGTGAACATCGACGAGTGTTCACTCGACAATACCGGTATTTGCAATGTGATGAGCAAATGTGCATGTAGAGCAGTGTTGCATTGCATTAATGATATGGTAATGTTGGTACATGAAAATGCAAGTGGAGTATGATATGGTTAATGTGGAACCATGTGAACGATGATATGAGCATGACAATGCATGCAGAGTATGTTTTGGTTGGTTAAATTGCTTACATGTTTTGATAGTGTTTATCGTCTCAATATGTACTTGCTAAAGTCTTTGGATTCACCCTTGCTTTGTTGTTTTGTTCGATGACCGCTGAAGACGTCATGCTCAGGCAGGAGTTGCACATGAATAACTTCACGTACTTGCAGCACTTTACATATCAACTTTTGTTATTATGTGTAATTCCACTAGTAAGCTAGATTAGTTGCTTAAAACAGTATGATGTAAGTGCTTTGCTTTATTAATAAAGTAGAGTTTACTTAAAATATTTAGCAGATGTTTAAAAATGGTATTGCAACGCAGTGATGGTAACGCTCTGGGTCCAGAGGATGGGCGGGATGTTACAACAAGAGCAAGAGAAGTGGAGAAGCTGTTTCGAGAAATTAGGTGTTTATATCAATTTTTACTTTTTTTTAAGTAAAAGCTAGGAGTAGAAATCAATATAAAGTAACTTTGGCACACGACAGCTTCAAACAGTAGCTCAAATGTGCCACAATAGCTGAAGCTGTTGCCGTAAAGAATCCATCACTCCGATGCATAGTAGTAGCTACATGATCGTGATGAGTCTACATAATCCGAAGCTACGCTACACTTCCCACTTCGATGCACTCATGCACAGCAGCTTCCCGATGGGTTCACAAGATCACATTATCTAAAACTAAGCAATGATACCTTCTTTGGTACAGTCAGGAAGGAGTTGCTCTAAGCTCTATGTAGCTTCATGAAGCTACTGTAGTCCTCTTTGAAGCAAGCACCCATGTTGATGTATCTTCTCTCCCCTACATTGATAGCTAGAGCGATTGTCCAGAGTGGAGCATTAGAGATGCTCTTAAGAGCATGTCATAATAATTCAATGGATTTCCTACACAACAATTAACTAGATATACTTGCGATTTCATTTAAATTTCTACCCACTCAATGTGTTTGAAGATTGTGCACTTCTACCTCCGTGAAGCAAGGATATTATTACAGAAAATCGCTCAAATAGCACTCGTCTATTGTGCAGCGCACATCCGCATTGTTGATTTCTCATGCAACATCTGATGAGTGTACCCTTTTGATCGGTTCATGAAAGATCTGTCTTCCCTAAGAAAAAATGTTCTGAAAAATCAGGCTTTCGTTCCATAGCACGGAAACTATAAGCTCGTTGTACACTGTTCCACAAATTAAACAACTGCAGCAGGCCAGCGTCATATCGGAAGATAAAATTATGTTTTGCGTTCACGCCATCGAATTCAATGAACAATGTAGCAAACTTCTCACTGTGCTTACAATAGCCGGAAACCAATCGTCCATTAAGGGTGTGTTTGGTTGCTGGGATAGAGTGGAATGGGATGGTTCCACAAAAAAAGTGGAACCACATGGTCCAGCATCTAAGAAGAATATTTTCTAAATTTGCACAGGCTCATCCCACTTTGGACCATTCCATCCCACCCCATCCCTCAAACCAAACACATGGATAGGCTTGGTCAAAGGAACCATCCCATTCCATTCCACCCCATCCCAACAACCAAACACACCCTAAGTTCACCAGAAAGGCTACAAGGCCATATAGAAATAAACTTCTGTTATTATCAACTGCATAAACAGTACAAGATAAATAGACAGAATCATGAGCTTCTTAAACATTGATTTTTTTGGGTAGATAACAGCGCAATCGTCTTCGACTGTATTATAATGGAAAATGTCAGCCACCCACCTTTCATTGTTTATCATCCTGTTCTTGATTATAACAAGTATCCTCAATAATTTTGTGCTACCACTATGTCCATCAAGGCATGAACAGTTCGCTCAAGAGCTACTGCTTTCACAAAGAAATTTATCTTGTCATGCCTCGAGTAGTTCAGTGAGACATGAAACGAGAATATAGCTGTGCATAACAATTGAACGCTGTGTACCGAGGCGTGTTGGGTATCTTCTAAAAATTGGAGGGGGAAAGCTCGGTGTAGCAGACATTTTCTCTGTAAAGGGATACGCAGGATCAATGCCTTCTACCTCAGCCACCATCTTTGGACTGCTGAAATGGGTGTATTGAGGAATGGCGCATAGCGATGAATGCACGGGTTTACAGCCCGGCCAATTCTTGCCCACACGCTCTGGTGATAGCCGGATGTTACAGGGGCATGGTACATCAACTTCAACAGCTGCAGAAAATAAATGTGAACAGAAAGGTTAGCTTGGTAATGCAGTTGTGGATGCACTAGTTGAACACCTAATAGGTTCTGTTAGAAAGAAGCAATTAAGTAACTCATTAAACAATAAGTACAATGCCTGAGCAATTATATCAACTAATACCCCATTGCTTACGTAGGTACACCTATGCAAGATATCAACAGTTCAAAACTTCAACAGCAAGTTAAGCAGGAAAAAAAGCTGATACATATGAACAACTAGCTCCCAGTGCTTCCAAGTAGACATAGATAAGTCACACTGCACTGGTAATGCAGCCAATGAGATGCAAAAATTCAACCTATAATGTCCTGATGTCCTCCCAAACTAGTAAAAGGAGAAAACAAAACGAAAACAGGAGAAAAAGAAAAACCGCTTTTCAGAGCAGGATAACTCACATGAAAGTACATGAATGTCTGAATTATGTTGCGTCTCCACCTGCATGAGCAAAGGCACATAACATCTGATGTAAGTTCACATACAAAAACCTTATCTATATAGTTCACTGAGAAGTGAATGGACGTACGAGAAAAGTGATATGATCAAAAGAAAGCCCAGTGCAATTTCAGCATTTGAACAAAGGAGGCTGAGTGTAGTGTTGTTTGTCTCTACCCACAGACAAGGATCCTCCAAGTACCTCCTAAACAAGATATAAGCAAGAAATCAATAACCATGGGAGTGGATACAAAGGTGGAAATTGGATTATAGATATCAAACAGTTAAAGTACCATGCACTTGAGGATAATAATACATAGAACTGAGTTTGAATTTGCTCACCTGTACAGAGAGGAGCGTGTAAAATTACGCCTTAGGAATCTAGCAACATGATCAAGTGCCCAGCAAAGCACAGGCAGTAGAGCAACTGCAACAAAAGAAAATAAAACTGCTAAGGGCAGAGCAGGGATTATACTCACAAATTTGAAGAAGCGGGGAAAAAAGAAGTTCGGCTTACTCTTAAAGTGTACGTTAGATGTGAACATCATAAGAGAGAACATTAAATGAACAAAGTCCTTGGCTACAATTATAGATTGCAGCCAAGGTTGAATTGCAGGCATGTTCCATGCTCTTGGTTTCTACAGGCAGAAGAAGGGGCCAAGGGGGAAAATCAGAACCGAGAAATAGCAGAACACAAGCACAAGCAAAACTAGAAAAAGAAAAAGGTGCTTTATCCATTCATTCTGATAAACAGAAGCTCACCCCATAGGTGCAGTATAAAGAATACACTGATGAGCATATTGTTCCTAGCAATGAAAGTCTATATGCTTTGCTTGCAATATGTTTCGGCAGAATTGGAAGTATTCCAAGACTAGCAACAACCAGTACCTGCAAAACCATAGTTCACAAAATCATATTTCACTCCAACATGTACCAGCATCAACTAAAAGATAATGATGATGAGAATAGGAGGTGTAGAGCAAGATATCTAACAGAAACCACTGATATAGTCTTGAAGTAGTGGTCAGGCAATCAGCCAGTATAGCTCAGAATCATAGTTCAGCAGGGGAAAAAATCCATGGCCATATATGCTGTCAGAACTCGAGAAATATGATAAAGGAGAGGCCAGGGCCTAAGAATGAAAATGGTAATCGGCAAAAGAAGTGAAATAACTGAAGTGAATGGAACATTAAAGCATAATAGGATGCAACTTCTGCTCACACAACTAGATTATGAATACGCCTTTCTATATTAAAGGGGGGAAGGTAACTAAGCCATACCCAGGCATTAATAGCGAAATGTATAGTCCGTCCATCCAACCGTAAAGAATTTGCTGTCCTTTCTGTTGGTGGTTGTTGGGAGGCAGCAGTTGATCTTGTACTAGATCCTACATGAAATCAATTATGAATCTTAGAATGGTGTGGCATGAGAGAAAACATAGTGATATGTCTTTTCCAATTAGTTCAAACTGTAATTCCAAAAGTAGTCTATTAAGCATCAAGAGTTTTTTTTTCGAATACGGAGCAATTTTTATTGAACCCTGGCTCACTACAAAGCCGACCCTGGAACAACAAACCAAAGACAGGAGCTCCAGAAAAGAGCTTCAACAGTTAACAACCACACAGCCCTACCAGAAAAGGAAAACTACACCACTGAGAACACAGAAAATATAAAGCGGTAACAAGTATTTTCCAGAGCGCCTTCTCAGAAAAATCTCACCCACTTCGTCCTCCAGACGAAAATTACTAAGCAAGTTCACCATACCTGAGTCACGAGATCTGACATTCTCTCTGGATGGCATAGATGAAGACCCTGATGTGGGTCTGGTGGACTGAGTTGAACTTGTGGAAGACATAGGTTCAACCACCAAATCAGGATCCTGACATGTAAGGAAAGGAAACTCAGCAATTTTACCACTGTCCTACATTGATTCTTTTACTCGGATATGACTATATCAACTTGAGAAGAAAAATTGCAAGCAGCAAATATTTTGTAACATCAATAAGCGAAACTATCATCAGACCGCCCAGAAGTGACTACTGACTAGATGCAGTAAGGATGGTGTAAATTGAAAGATACTATCAAACCAAATGGAGAAAATCGAGAAAATAATAAGAAAATATTAAGTGAAACTTAACTAAAGAGGAGTCACTTTTCACTAACCAACATGAGTAATTCAGGTCTGCTTTAACCAAAGAGTTCGCAATTGGCATCCCTAAATGCCAATGCTAGTATCTAGCAACCAAAGGTTGAACATGTAAGATAGAAAAGCAATAAAGCATTAGTAAACAAACTATTAGCTCTTCACCTTCCTAATTGTGCAACCCCAAGTGGTGGTGTGGCAGCAAGAAGAAAGTGAAAGGTTGAAGTGGGTGAGGAAGAAAAGGCACGAAGAACTTCAATACAGTTCACCCCTCACAAGTCACAACTCTTGTGTTTTAAATACATCATAACTCAAGCCAAAGGAAACATATGATCAAGCAGCGTGCTCAAGACTATTATTGGCCCATACAGGGAGGTTTATCCAAGAGATGAAATATGGCACTGCGAGCATTCCATGTACATTCTAGAAGTCACAAGGAAATTTAAAATTTTCTTGATGGAGGTAACGACAGCTAGATTTAAGTGAAGACCGTGTGCTTCTCGGTCATTGACTTATTTCATTGGAACACATTTTCTAAATGATAGGCAAAACCCAAAAAACCTAAGTAATGGATTCAGTAATATATATCCTCCACTTTTACACATACTGATTTGGCTCAAGAACCATCTAAGCAGAAGATCCAGAAATTCCTTTACAGCACCAAAACGTTAACACGGCCCACTTGATGTTTGAGCTATCTCAAGCCATAACACACAAATTAAGCGCCTCCAATTGCTCATTAAAACATAGTAATGCAATACGAAAAGCATAGGCACGCCGAATTTACAACGGTGAAAATAGTAACTCAACAATTCAACATCTTGGCAACTGCATGGAACCAAAGCCGAAATGTGACATTGAGCAAAACAACGACGATTATCATGCACCCGAAAACACAATTTGAAATTAGGACGCTAGAGGTACATAATACAACCTGAGTACCTGACTATCTTAAAAGCCACTTGTAGCATCAAATTCAGGCCATCAACACTTTCGCAACACCTAATTCTCCCCCACACAAGCACACAACGCTAAATAAAACAGATCGAACTAGCTACAGCACGAGACGCATCCACAGTCCGCGCATCAGGAGTAACACGAGACGCATCCAATCCAATCCAATCCGGCACTCCAAACAACAATACAACAAGTTACAAGCGGAGGCAGCGTCTGGGGGCTTACGATGTAGCGCTGGTAGAACTTGCGCTTGAAGTGGTCGACGACGTCGGAGCGGGAGGCGAGGTGGGGAGGGACGAGGACGTTGGACCAGTACCCGGCCCACCGCGCGTCGTTCTCGTAGTCGTACGCCGCTGCGGCGATCCGCTTCAGCCTCTGCGGATCTCCCCCGCTGCCGCCGTTGCTCGCCTCCGCCTCCCCCATCGCCGCGCGGGATTCTACTGCAAGGTTTGGGTCCGGGCTCGGGAGAGCAGACGATGAGAGATGACTGCAGCGATTTTCTGTTGGTGCGACCAAATGCGAGAGAATACTTTTCTTTTCTTTTGATTTTTTTTCTCTTGGCAGTTGGGAAGCTATAGGTGGCCAAATCAACTGTTAGACAGATCTAGATATGACACGGCATAAATAGTAAATGTATCGTATCAGTCTGACTCGATCACATATATCGTGTTTATCAGCACTTCGATGATAATGTAGTAAAATTATTTAGGAATGATAATAAAATTAATTGTGTTATAGTTAATGCACTCTTTTGAATACGTATGGGTAACCTAAGGGTAAATTTAATTGCGACTGATAGTAAAATTGCTTGTTACTGATAGTAAAAATACTTATGACTAATCTACAGGTCATCGGTGGCTTATTGGGCTAAACGTGCACTAGCCGGATCGACACGGCTCGACCCCTCTCTCTGTTGTGCTTAGGCTAGAAAGCAGGCATATAGACTAACATGACACGATAATGTAATCAAGTCAGCCATGTCAAGCCTAATTTGGCCGTGCCCTATTCAAATACGTGCCGTGATGTGTCGGACGACCCATTTAGCCATCTTTCAATCTTTGTGGGGATGTGGGATTGAGGAATATTCTTCTAGAGCTACAAGTACGAAACAGAGGCCTGAAATATGCTCGCTAATAGAAAATTTTCACACACATATATCATCATATATTACATTGGGGGGAAGCACCCTCGGAAGCCCTCCACGTCAGTGATTCTACAAATAAGCCCTCTGAATTTTGTGAAATAACGTTCAGGTTCTCAGTTCTTGCAAAAAAGACCCTGCCACGTTTTTCTCTGAAAAGCCCCCTCCACTTCTCCGAAATTGCATGCAGATCCCCCACATTTCCATGAAAGTCCTCATTTTGCAGGATAGCATCTCGCAGTTTTCGTAAAATTACGCACGGGTCCTTGGTTTTATGCGGAAAAACACTTGCTTTCTCCAAAAATACGTATAGGTTCTCGCTTTTCTAGACAATCACCTCTTACGAATTTTTGCCTTTTTTACTTTGATCCATATGGTAGCTTAACGCGGTGTGGCACCATACTTATACTGCTAGTGTGTGTATATAGAAATGGTATTTATATATACATATGTTCGGATCCGTTATTGCGTAACTTCGTCGGAGGCCGGAGCCCATCTACGATCCATGCTTGACGTATACGAGGGAAAATGAATGGGTTAGATACGCACGCGAAACCTATTGGATCAAGTACATGGGCTGACTATTGACTATCCAAATCGACCTTCATGTGTAGACCGAAGACAAAATCACGTTCAACCTACTCTGGTTCCAGATCTTGCCCAAGACGGAGAGCTTTTCCACCATGTTTTCCCGGAAAACATATAGTTTCCAACCCTGCTTTCATGACGGAAAGCTTTCCAGCTATGTACCGGCCCGGCTCGACTGGATGTGGGGCGCCATGTTTGGTTCTCAGCACCGCCGAGTTTCATTGATGTATGGTCCATTTGTCTTGGCTTCTATTTTTATTTAAAAAGATTAAAAGCTAATATAAATATTTAGTTTTTTAAAGTAGCTTCTCTGCCACTCTCGTTATCATCTTGCTCTAGAGATAAAATAGGGGTCATGAATACATCATGTATCTCACTCCTCTCCCTCTAGTCACACACGTACCCCTCTTTCACATTTTCCATCTCTCGTCTTCTCCTTCTAAAAGATACTTCTTTCAGCTACTATTATCTATTTTCAACGAAAAAAACTATAAAATATAATAAAAAACCATCAATAAAAATAAATAGGAATACCCTCTACGTGAGCATTGAGAACAAAGAGACAAACATAGAGGCCCACGTGGTCGGGAGACCAGCTTGCCATCGTAGAGCACCGATGGAGGTGGTAGAACTCCGTCGAAGTAGCCGAACGCCTACTCGTCTTGCTTCCATATCGTTCGAAGGATCTCTGCGTATTTTTTTTATCTTTTTAGTTCTGTTATTTAGAAGATACTACTACTATACATATGGTTACCTTGAACAAACAATCACCATGGTTGTTTTGTTACCTTTCTCAAACGATTCATCGAGGCAGGTTTTTTTAAATGATTTATTAGTATTTGATTTATTTATATAAATATTTATGTTAGATCATAGACTTTGGTACTATGATTGTGTGGAAGCTAGGGCCCTTCGCCTACGAAAACAAAAAAAGTCACGGACGCCAAGAAGTCGTACGTATGCCGTGTCCTAGGCTGCATGGTCCAAGATGGCTGATGACCTGCGAGTTGGTCTTCAGCAAGTTGCAAGCGCCTCTCCCTGTCATCAGAAAAGACGACGAAGAAGAAAGCCTCTCAAGAACTTCCAGATCCGTCCAAGCCAGCTTAACCTGACATTCCACCTCCATATTGAGAGTCTATTTACATTAACTTTTATTAATAGATTTTAGCTACAATTGATAAATAGTAGTAGCTGATAAAAATGATGGGTAGAAACGACTGATAAATAATAGTATATTATGTTAAAAAAAGGTATAACGAAAGACACTATAATACTCGGATTGCTATATGATTTACAGAATTGTAATACAATAAAATATAAAGTACATTACAATATATATATAAACGAAAAGTAACGGTTAATTTAGGATCATCGATGACAATCAGAGGGGGTGAATGAATGTAGCGTTTAACGGAAGCTTTTTTTCAAATTTTCTGTCTTCAAATCGTCTAACCCAAAAAATAGAAAAAAAATCAAAAACAGGAAACGAAAAGAGTGATTTTTTCTTCCTCGGTTGCTGTAGCATCCGATGAAAAACTAAGCAATTGTTTTCTTCGCATGTACTTCTCTGCTCTCTGATCTTATCTAGTCTTGAGTCAAATCATGCATGCATGTCAACAAGACAGACCAGAGATCACAGATATACTAACCAAGAGCCAATACCTTGTTTTTATTGAGAAAATCTTAATCAAAGTCCACAAGACCAAGACAAAACCACCCCTAAAAACTTTCGGCCAAAGCTGACTCATGCAAGCAAAATCTATGAAAATCTAATCAACACTTTTCGGCCAAAGCTGACTCATGCAAGCAAAATCTATGAAAATCTAATTAACACTAATCACTAATTACTTTAGATCCAAAAGATTCTACGTCCGGCCAGAGAAAAGCAATACATGCAGACCCCAAAAAAACTCACGCATTGAATCATCACCTCAATAGAGAACTCAATGATCCATCAGCACAGCATGCTAACAACTTCCATCAGAGCAAAAACTTCCAGCCGCCGCACGCCGCAAGCTTTTTCCTCTTTTATTTTGTTCGCTCACCGCGCCGCCCCTTTACGTATTTCTTATTTTTTTCCGATCAATCACGCGCCGCCGCACACGTCTTCAATCATCAAGTCTCAGCAAACACTTCAACACATGCATGCCCACAAGAATTAACTCATCCATCAGGCCAATCTCGCATACTTGCATGCACGCGAGAACTTCAATTATCTTTTTTTTTAGATAAAGGATATAATATCCGGCCTCTATATCCACTTGGGATATACACAGCCAAAAGATACACGAGCTCTTAGGCTCAAAGCCTCAACATTGAGGAGTACACAACAGCAAGAAAAGAGCGCTTAAAGACTATGAAAAAGCTAGAAAAACTAAGCTTCAGCACTTCTTCATCGTCCTTGCTTTCAACCAAGCCCCTAACCTCCTCCAACTAAACCACCCAAACTCCAGTATACTTTGCGTGAAGAATCCTCCGAGGCGACGTCTCCAAAGAAGCGACGAGGGTCGCCGACGCCGCCCGCCTCAACGAGACAAGGCTTTCACCTGGAGAATAGAGTACATGAGGTCTATGGAGTGCCATGACAACCCTTCAAGAAGGAAAATGGCGTCCAAAGACGTCATAGTTATCGAGACCGGTAGGAACACCGACGACTTCGCCAAGGCACCTCCACGGCAACCCCTGCACTACACACACAAAGAAGATCACCACCATCACACCGGGGATCTACACGCCTTAAGGCCATGACAAAGCCATCCTTGACCTCCACGACGAGCCACTTCCCGCTCGAGCCACGTCGAGCCATGGAACCCTGGGCAACCCAGCAGCCACAGTCTGCCGCCTCCCAGCCAATGCCGCCAATCGGTCCATATCAGCATCAAGCCGCTGGACCTCACGGGAGATGTCATCATCCATCATCGGCAGCAGGAGCAGCGGCGAAACGCCCGAGGAGTTCCCAGCCCCAGCCCCGCCGCCGCCGCCGTGGCGCCGGTCCTCCAGAGAGAGCGCCAGCCCGTCACCGCCGAGCCCGCTGCGAGAGATCGATGGGCGACATCTGCGAGTTCTCCCAGCAGCTCCTCGCTCCCTCGGCCGCCTCCACCCAGCCCCGCCGTGGCCGTCGGCCCCACCGCGCCCACACCGTGGCTGCGCGGGCTGGACCGGAAGGCCGGCGGCGGGTTGAAGAAGGCGAGGCGCCGGATCGTCCATCGACCGCATCGCAGCGCGTTCTCGAGGAGAGACACGGCTGCGGCGTCGGCGCTGCCGCCGCTGGGAGCGGCTGCTGAGTCACTCCTCCGGATCTTGCGCGCGACGGCGAGCACTAGATCCGCCGAGCCGCCCCCTCGACGCGCTAGCGCTGCCATCTCGAACCAGCGCCCGATCCGAAGCGCCGTCGAGATCCAGGCCGAGAGCCCCCGCCGCCTTCCTAGCACCCGCACGAGCCTCGTGGCGTGCTCCAGCCGCGGCAAGGCGGATTGGGAGAGGGCGGTCTTTGAGGCGAAGGCGAAGGGGCTCGCGTTTCTGGCCCTCTTCCTTGCAGTCTTCAGAACTTCAATTATCTATCAGCGTATACATGCATGCATACGATTTTTTTCTTTGGTTTTCCTACTAAAATCAGCCGCCTTGGCCGACGTCCGCGCATACATATATCTTATATATGTGCAGCCCCGATTACACCTATTCAATCTCTACTTAAAACCCTAATACAACTCGTCCAACTGGGTCTAAGCCTTTTTTACCTTAACTAGACTTTTATCCCACTAATTTTCAAGAGACTCGAAACCATTTCTAACACGGGTTTTCATACTTCCGACTTTTCAACTCATCGCGTGTCGAAACCTCCAAGACCGCACCTCTCGTAGTTTCTCCGCACATCATCCACCACGTGTCGTAGCCTCCGGACTGTACCTCCGTAGCTCTAACATGTATCATCCATCTCTGATCTTCAGCGCCCCAAGCATGAGCCCGACCATCTCGTGACCTCCTTGACCGTTTGAACCTCGGATCTCCCATCTAGTCCCAGTCCACCTCGTCACCGACCATAATCGCTTCCATACTCAACATGTACATGCAAAGACCAAAAAATATTTTTCCGGCACAAGTTCGTTCCAACTTGACCAACATTAGTCCATACGCACACACGCCAACACACCTCGCATAACATCGATATGCAATATTATCAAATATTCATCATCATAAATTAACCATTGTCAATTATTCATCATCAAAATATCTTAAATCTAACCACATGGTCTAACAGTTAATAAATAATAGTGACCGATAGAAACGGATTATAGAAATTAAGACATTATATTGATTTCTGTTTCTAGAAGCAAAAATCAAAAACAAAAACCAGTATAAACGAGACATTAATTTTATCCCCTTGCATTTCATTGCACTGCACGCACGCAAGTGACTCTCAAAAGCTACCGAATAGGTTAAGGCTTAAATCCACCAATGGCTATCTAGATTCAATCGACGCAAGGTAGCAACACGAGGTGCCGCCCACGACAGGAGCCGCCATGACCGATCATTAGTTGCATCCTTTCTACCACTCTTTCGATCGATCGGCACATGCTCCCAACTAAACCTCGCCATGGAAACGACCAGCTAAAGGCCATGCACTACGGCCATTCATCCCAATATATTGCGATCCATCTCATCCGTAGTGACTAACCATGGAGCAGGTGAAGGAATGAATGGAGCAAGGGCGTACGCTGCCACTGGCTGCTCCGCTTACTTTCTGTTCTTCTACCAAACCGAGGCAAGTAAAGAACGGGCGGCGACTCCAATAATATCAACCCGCCGGTTGGCAGTGGCTGTGCGGTGTTTCGCTTCAGGGGGGAAAGCCGCCGGCGGACGTGGAAAGCACCGTGGCCAGGCCGGCCTTGGCTTTCACCGATCGCGTGTGCCCTTCGTCGTCCTGCAACATCCTGTTTGCGCAAAGATTTCGTAGCCAACATATTTGCTGCTGCTAGGTGTTAGAAGATAAATCGGCCATGTTTCTCTTGGTTTTTTTTAATGACTTTTGGCTTTGGCATCTTCTGAAACTAAAACAAATAGGACAACTTTTCTAAGCAGTTTCTTGAAGCTGCTTCTCCAACGACTTTCTGAGTTCAAAACCATATATGTTGTTCACGTTGGCATCTCCGTCGTCCACCGTTGTATTGAAAAACGTAGCTAAAAGTCATCAGTCGCAGCTAAAAGCAATCAATTACAGCCTAAAAGAACATGACCTCTCAGACACATGATCGTGCTGCTCATGGACTACATGTTTCTCCAGATCGTTATCGATCTATCTGCCGTTCTTCCATCTATTTGATCAATGAGAACAATCCAAGGTGTGCGATGTAACGCTCCCATTTTTAAAGGTACTAGTAATCCCCGTAACTACTCAAGACTAAATAGTTGCGGAGTACTGTATATGAGTACGCACCACAACAACATATGCTTACAGTAAAAGAACCAAACTTTTATTATAGACATAAGGTTTATCAACCTCCTTTTGACACAGCAGGCAAGTAAGCCCAAATCTATCTTACAGATAATACAAGAAACTCCCAGGCAAACTTGAGCGTAGCTAAGATCTAAAACCAGTCGTCCTCAGAGAAGACAGGTTCTTCAGGAACTTCATCTTTGGCTTGGGCATCTTGGTTCCACTGGTCTTCTGTTTGTTGTTTAGCAAGTAATGAGTACAACCGTACCCAGCAAGCCACAAGAGTAAACCCTAATTTAACTACTTGCAGGAATAAACAAAGGTAGGATTATAATGGTTTTATTAATTTGAGTGGGTGCAATTTTATTTGCAAATCAGAAAAATAAAGAACAAAGCTTCTTAAGAGAAGGGGGTTTTCTTTCAATAGTTATTTATACAACTGCACAGATTAAAATATTATGAAATCTACTTATGCTTTGTTACTGGAATCACCCAATTAACACGCTTCGTTAACCGGAAGCACGGCGTATTCGAATACCATTGATTTCACTCTGCAGAGTTTTCCAGCTTTACCCACAAGATTGACCACAGTGAAAACATGTATTCATCATTTGAGGGCAATTACGCTGATAATGGTTTCCTCCATACGTGTGGCATCGTATCATCAGCGATTGAGAGGCAGCATTCTGTTGTGGGGCATTATATTGAGGTCGTGGCACAAGTACCACCTATCGACTTGGCTGGTATCGGTTTTGTGGTGACACCAGTATTCGCCCCCTTTGTGCACTGGAGGAGGATGATGGTCTTTGCATTGCTTTTCTCTTGCGTGAATTCACTTCTCGCCTCCTCAAATGTGATCAACTTATTGCCATAGTAGATAAATCTTTGAAATCCATAACTGAAATATGATACTTCAGGGACTGACTATCCAAATTCTCAGCGATCTACCTCTGCTATTGTTTGTTTTTGGGTGACAATCTCATATCTTGGTCACCCAAACAGCAAACTACAGTATCTCATTCCAGCATCGAAGCAAAATACCGTGCCATTGCAAATGCAGTTGCCGAATCTTGTTGGGTATGCCAGCTTCTTTAGGAACTTTATCGTCATGTCTCCTCAGCCACATTAATATATGTGACAATGTCATTGTTAGACCATGTGGGTAGGCATAAGATTTTTGTAATGATGAATAATTGACAATATTGCTTATTGATGTTATTTCAGGCGTGTGGAGTGTGTGAACTAATGTCGGTCAAGTTAGGAAGAACTTATGCTGAGAAAAATATTGGTTTTGTCTTTGCATGTGCAGGATAACTCGGAGGCGATCGTGGTCTACGGTGAGAACCGGGAGATGGTTTAGTGCGAGCTATTGTCCAGAGGGTCAACAATGCCGGAGGAGACGGTTGTGCTCGAGTTGAGACATATAGAGATCAAAGGTGAATGATATATGTTAAAACCATAGTGGTACGGTTTAGAGGCTGTGATATATGACGAAAGTGAAAACTCCGTGTTCTGGAAAGATTTTGGGTCCTTTAGAAAGTAGTGGCCGAAAGCTTAATAGAGTTAAAAAAAAAAAGGCCTGGCTGGCATTAGGGTTAATGAGTTGTTTTAGGTAGCGTTGTGGCGGCTTGAGAAAACGTGATTAGTGCTGGCTGGTTGTTCTGTGATGGCTGGACGCTGCGTGTATGCGGCCGGATGGATCGTATACGAGTGGTATACATATTGGTATTGTATTCGGTGTTGGTGGCCGATGCGTGTAGGAGACGCGGCTGGTTAACAACCCGTTTATTTTGACTAAAAATAGTTTATAATTAAAATTACATTATAGCTAATTAAAATTACACTGTAACTGATAATGATTTATTTGATATAATTAAATTTAAAAAATTAAAAATAGAAAAACAGGTTAACCAATCCAAACAATGCAAATAAATACAGGAAAAAAGAACGGACAAAAAAGTCAAAAATCCGAAAGAAAAATAAAATTTAAAAATAATAAAAAATAAGTTAGAAATTAAAAGTGCAAGCTAAAATGTGACCGAGACAAAAGAAAAGATGATGAGACGCTTTTGCAGCTGTCGTACAGGTGAATAGAAAGTTGTGGACGGCGGCTTTTAATTCGTACTGGTTTTGATGAGTGCAAGGATGATCGCATGGTTTTTATGTTGTTGACTGCTTGCGTGAAGGTATATGAATAACTAGCCACGTAGGTATGCCACATCAGTCACCGTATTGACCGAAATAGAAGAGATGAAAATTCGTGAGGAGTTTTTTTAAAAAAAATCGAGGAGACATGCGTGTTTTCGGAAAAGACAAAGGTCTTTTTCGTAAAAAATCGAGGGACTGTATGTAATTAAACGAGGACCTGTACGTAATTTAGAAAACCGCGGGGCGCTATCCTGCAAAGGATACGAAATTTCGGTGAAGTGAAGGGGTGTTTTTAAAAAACAAAACCGGCAGGGATCTTTTCGCGAGGAAAAAGGACTTTTACGTAATTTTCGGAAAATATAGGAAAAACGACTCCCCTGGCCGTACGAAGATTCCCTCGCCACGCGCCGGCCGGAGCGCGCGCGCGGGGTGACGTGGGCGAGCCTCCGCGCGAGAATCCCCCGGACTTTGTATAGCGGTAGATGTAGATTGTGGGTGCATGTGTTGTCAGAGGCTCTTGCATCATAGAAAAATTCTATGGTGTAACTGATACACAGCTTTATTTATGCAACCAGTAAATAAGAATGCGACACGTGATATAAAGTACTACAGCAGCACTATGGTCCGTACAAAAATATTTTTACAAGTGTTGCTACGGTACCAGTTGGTTTTAAAAACATTTTTGTACGGCCTACAGTGCTGTTATAGTACTTTATGCCACGTGTTGCTTTCTTATTTACGGGTTACATAAATTCTGTTGTGTCACGATTACACCATAGAATTTTTCCTGCATCATATCGGAGAAGCGCCCTGTGTGCTAGAAATTGGCCGCCACTTGGCTTCGTGTCATGGGGCATCTTCCACCCGTGAGAGCAATTGCGTGATTGTGTTTGCATCCGTTAGCTTGTGCCGACTGTGCAAGATTTCAGCCGCCACTTGGCTGGCTTTTGTTTCTACTAAATTGGTTGGCTCACTTGTATGCATCTACATATATACATATAGTATTTTTGCTATCTTTTTTGTTTTTGTGTTTTTGATGTGTTTGCAAGTTGAAAAATTAAAAGATATTAGATTTTAAAAAGGACTTCCACTATGAATCACAATCATTTACCCTTCTGATTACCATTATCGATCCTACAGTCATGCTATGTATTTATCCTCTAATACTGTTCAGCATTGACAGACAAAACACATTGAGATTAACATTCACTTCGGGAGAAGGTTGCTCTTGATAATGTTCATGTTCTTCATGCGCCATCCAGTTCTCGATATGCAGATAGTTTCACAAAGCGCCACGTTCAGGTTGCCGGCGGAGTGTTAGAAGATAATTCTTCTCCTGAGAATTCTCCTCCTCGGACACATGATCGTGCTCCTCACGGACTACATGTTTCTTCGGATTGTTATCGATCTGTTTGCCGTCCTGTTTATAGACCGACAATAGGATTTCCATCTATTGTCGGCTCGGCTATCTCATTTACGTGAGTTCGTATCGGAGTCTAGGACTTCTGTTGTATACATCCCTAACTCCTCTGGACATGTACGTATATATTTTTATCAATGAGAACAATCAAGAGGTGCGATTGCAGCCTTTCACTAGGCACTAGCGCAGAATGGTAAGAGGAACCACTTGTGTTCAAAGGAGTAGCAAGCAAAACTGTCCATTTTTCTGCTTACCTCGCTTTAATCATCGGGCCAAATTGGAATTCTCTCTCTCCGTTACTTTCTCCCACCAAACCAAACCACTAACGAGTAATGGCTCCATCGAGTCACGAGTCGCCTACAGTGATTCTTCACTCCAGAGTAGTCTCCGACCAACATCTCTGTCGATAGTCAGACAAAAAAGACACCTCTGTCAATATTCCGATCAACAATACGAAGATCATACCAGCAAATTTATCTTGGAAACTACTTCATAACACGATTCTTTGTCACAAGCTGAAAGCTAGCGCCCAAGACTACTTCGTAACTTGCGAGATCGGTTCTCTCATGTGATGACCCACTCAAGGAGTGACCAGTGAGGAAAATTTCTATTGTATACCGGTGACACAATAAGTCTGTGTAACGAGTGAATGATGTGGTGACACGTGGCAAGAATACTGTAGCAATGCATTGTAGCAATACTGTAGCCTTGTACAAAAAAAATAATATTTCGGCTTCTTGCTACAGTACCAGTCGTACGGAAAAATATTTTTAAAATAGCTGCTATTGCTATGTATCAACACCTCATTCGTGCGTTACACAAAGTGGATTGTGTCACCGGTGTACAATAGAAATTTTCACCGGTGAGGGATCCGAATTCCCTTGCTTCTCCTCCCTCACGACAGCCCTGCTCGGACGTCAACCGTTCCGTCAGAGACGGGAGGAAATTAGGCGTATCGGAACAGGCAAACGCAGACCGTGGAAATGTGATGGATGGAGACACGAGCAACTACTCGAGACCAAAGCAAAAACGAAGGCGGTTGGGAGAGCTAAGAAATTTCCTACGTGTCTCGCAGGTCGCAGCCCACTGCCGACAGCTCACTTGAAAACAACCAATAGGAGACTTCGCCACCAAGCGAACTTGCATTACGCACGGCTCCAAAAAATATTCGCACATGCACGTACACATGCAGATTTTCAGTGTCAGCTCCACCCGTATCCTCTGAGACGAAAGCTACAAGCAGAACATATGAGCACCGTGTGCCATATACATTTTAGTCACTGTTCTCTTTTGGGTTCTATACAACGTAGACAAATCTTAACACGGAATTTGGAGACCTTACAATATACGGATCTCAAGCAAGTACATACGTATGTACACTCGTGGGTTCATGTTCATGGCCATTGCAGGTCAACATCAATGATTCGATAGGACTAAAGAGAGAATATAAAGAACTTCACAAAGTGGGGCGTCCAGCAAGGCTTCGGCTAGTCCGATTTGATTTGAGCTTTTAATATCCAACTCCAGGACATTTCCGGTGTTAGTTTTGCATTGCCGCCGAAGGAGCCATGCTCGTGAAAGCAATGCGATGCCATTTTTCTACGCTGGCCAAGACCTCCTTTCTGGACAACGCACTAATCTGACCTTTTTTTAGCTCGACTGACTCATCAGTCATCAACCACTTTGACACGAACCAACTTGCGCCTATAAAACCGTGCGCCAGCTACGCGGCCATTCACTCCACA
The DNA here is from genome assembly GCA_036346575.1 of Dendrocalamus sinicus. Classification (NCBI taxonomy): domain Eukaryota; kingdom Viridiplantae; phylum Streptophyta; class Magnoliopsida; order Poales; family Poaceae; genus Dendrocalamus; species Dendrocalamus sinicus. Next base: position 26,659,221 of record CM070643.1, on the reverse strand, counting down.
CCGACCAGCACGGCCACCTACAACCTCTCAACAGTTGGTCGAGAAGGAAGAGGTGCAGACCAAAGCAGAGGAGTGAGCCGAGAGTAAGCCTGCATAGCCGCCGGCCATGGCGTCCTACGACAAGGCCATAGAGTCCTACAAGAAGGCCGTCACCACGGCGGCGTCCCTCGCGGCGTCGGCGATGCTGGTCCGCGGCGTCGTGAACGAGCTGGTGCCGTACGAGGTGCGCGACCTGCTCTTCTCCGGCGTGGGGTACCTGCGGTCGCGCATGTCCTCCCAGCACACGGTCATCATCGAGGAGACCGAGGGCTGGGCGAACAACCAGCTCTACGACGCCGCGCGGACGTACCTGGCGACGCGGATCAACACCGACATGCAGCGCCTTCGGGTCAGCCGCGTCGACGAGACCAAGAGCATGATGTTCAGCATGGAGGAGGGCGAGGAGATGTCCGACGTCCATGAGGGCACCGAGTTCAAGTGGCGCCTCGTCTGCCGCGACAACTCCAACGGCAACAACAGCAACGGCAACGGCCGTGGCGGCAACGGCAACTTCCGGCTCGAGGTCCGGTCCTTCGAGATGAGCTTCCACAAGAAGCACAAGGAGAAGGCCCTCAACTCCTACCTGCCTCACATCCTGGCCACCGCCAAGAAAATCAAGGAGCAGGACAGGACGCTGAAGATCTACATGAACGAAGGTGAGGCATGGTTTGCCATTGATCTCCACCACCCGTCGACCTTCAGCACGCTTGCCATGGATCACAAGCGGAAGCAGTTGGTCATGGATGATCTCGAGAGGTTTATCAAGAGAAAGGAGTACTACAAGAAGATCGGCAAGGCGTGGAAACGGGGGTACCTGCTGTACGGCCCGCCTGGGACTGGCAAGTCCAGCCTGATTGCAGCCATGGCCAATTACCTAAAGTTCGATGTATACGATCTCGAGCTGACTGAGGTCAACTGGAACTCAACCCTTCGGCGGTTGCTCATCGGGATGACCAACCGGTCAATCCTAGTTATCGAGGACATCGACTGCACCATGGAGCTGCAACAACGGAAGGAAGGTCAGGAGGGTACCAAATCCAACCCTTCAGAGGACAAGGTTAGATTGACACTTGGAATCATACACCCCCAACATTTCTTTGTTCCTTAGCTTTCGTTCCAATTCTGATTTGCATTTGAGTACTATGTCGAACAGGTGACACTGTCCGGGCTACTCAACTTCGTCGATGGGCTTTGGTCAACAAGTGGGGAGGAGAGGATAATTATCTTCACGACAAACTACAAGGAGCGGCTTGATCCTGCGCTTCTGCGCCCTGGCAGGATGGACATGCACATCCACATGGGTTACTGCTGCCCAGATTCGTTTAGAATTCTGGCCTCCAACTACCACTCCATCGATCACCATGTCACATATCCAGAGATAGAAGAGTTGATCAAGGAAGTCATGGTAACGCCAGCAGAGGTAGCAGAGGTGCTCATGAGGACCGATGACACCGATGTTGCACTTGAGGGCCTCATCCAGTTCCTCAAGAGAAAGAAGGATGATGTCAAGGATAGCCAAGCTGAAAACGCAGAGCAGGTGGTGGAGGAGGAAGAACAAGAGAAGGAGATGATGCTGAAAAGCGATGTCCCAGCCAATCAAAATCAGCAAGATGCAAGCAAAGAATGATGCTTGAACAGTGTGAATATCATACGATTAGTGCCAGAAAAATATGCCAAAAATGTATCGTTTTGCTATTAATAAGGGATGATTTTTGGAACAATATGGTAGTCTGGTGTTATGAACTTGTGATGCACAATATAAATGCATATAAGCCCAGTTATTAACTGGGTATCTGCAGCAATTTCAAAGAACAAACACTGTTCAATATAAACAGTCTACAGTATCCAAATAATTAATGTTGTCAAAAACCTAGGGATTTTGGAGGAACTTTGCATACCAACATGGCTTCTCATAACAGATCAGTCTTCAGTGTAGGTGTTCACCCCATTTTCGTTTCGTAGGTCATACTCAACAACTAGACCAAGATTGTCAACAAACTTGTGATACACTTGGCACCCTGCGCACTGTATGTGCAGTGTAGATTAGAACATAAATGTACAGCATATGTCAGAACACAAATGAGCATACCGATATGCTATTGTCTCATATTAAAAAAAGAGAGCAGTACGCAAATAAGGTTAGGACTAGTATGAGCAAAGTTGTTGATTGAGAGCTGCAAATAAATAAATAAATAAACAAAGAATTTACCTGAAGAAAAACTGTTCCTCTTTCATAGGCTACCCTGTTTATCAAACGTTTGGTCCTTTCACCACATTTATTACATGTAAATTGAACAAGCAAGCTTCTTCTCGGAAGCTTTATATCAAAAGTAGGTTCCTGCAACATCACATAAAAAAAATGTTGTTTTAAAGCCATTCTGGCCTAGCAATTAATCTGCAGAAGGATGCTTGCATTTCATTGATATGGTGAATGATACTAAAATAATGTGCTTTCCAAAGTAACAGAATTTGAAAATGACATAACCTCCATAAGGAACAAGCCTGTGTTATTTCTGATCAGTTTTTGAACCCAGCCTATTAGTCAATCAGCAGAAGCATGACTTCATACAATCCAATATTGCAGTCCATATGGCATTACAGAAAATTTCTTTTCCATGAATGTGCTAAGCTCCCAATTCTATGAGACGTAGAAGCTATAGGCTGTTGTTTTCTGAAGGCCGTATGCATGTATGCCCCTAAAGTGCTTCAAAACACAAGATTAAGAAAATGCACAAAGTCCAATTTCTGTGACATTTGTAGCATTTCTATATGGATGAAAAATATGATTGCACAAGCACACAGTTCACATTCAACCAGTGAATAAAAAGACATGCTGGAAACCACAACTTATTCTGAGAATAGAAAAGCGCCACAATCTCACAAGCTCAAAGTTTATGAGTTATGACATAGCTTAGTAGCCTACAATATATGAGCTATTCGTATTTCATAAATCCTAACCAGTTCTACTATATTTTAAGCAGCTAATTAATTCGAATTGCTGCTGGTTGCGTAATCCAATCCATAATCGCTGAATCCCTTATTACTACTACCATCACTAACTACTCCAATTTTCACTAATCACAACGACCACAAAAGGCAAGCAAAACCCAAACCAGTTCATCCCTAACAATAGGAACAAATCGAGAGCAGGGGAGAGAGAGGTTAAAGTGTTACCGCCGGCGACGCCGCCGCATCCGATTCAACCTCTCCGGAGCACGCAGAGACAGACAGTTCCCTACGACGATACGAAACCCTCAGCCTGCACGGAGAGCACACAAGCTTAGGCATCGCCGAGCTGAGCCCGGCACGGGAAGAAGCTAACCATGGAGCGCACCCGGGAGACGGCGCCCTGGGCATGGAGGAGGAAGAGGAGGCGAGGGAGACGCGTGAGGGAGGCGCGCGACGGGCGGAGGGGCTGGAAGGGAAGGCCGCGAACGGCAGCGCCGCCGAGCAGCCGTACGCCGCAGCCGTCGTCGCCATCGATCGGTGGCTACTGGATTAGCTTCTCTTCGCTTGGGTTCATGGTGCTTGTGTGCTGCCTCTCGGCTGATATAATCGCCGGAAAAAAAGAGGCCCAACACTAATTAATTGGGCCGTACATTTTCGGCCCAGTTTGCGTCCAGGAAACGTTTCATTCTCCATTTCCTTCTCGCCGCGGCGTGGCGCGCTATTGCCTTTCTTCCCGCCCCCACCTCCAAATCTCTCTTCGAAACGAGAGGAGGGAGCGGGAGCGGGAGCGCGAGCTCGCGATCGCCACGCGAAGTGAGGAGGAGGCGCTGCGCTCTGCTACTGGCCGCCGGAGCTGGTCGCCGTTGGTGGTGCGATAGGTAAAGATCGCGTTCCCTTTCTCTGTGCCTCCCGCCGTCTAATTTACAGCCGGGCTCGCGCCGCTCGCGAACTGTTCGACGCAATTTCCCACCGGCCGTCATGGCTGGGGTTAGGAAAGGGGGTCGGCCGTGTGGAGATCTGCCAGTCGTGGGGAGATAGTCGGCCACCACTCCTCCACCGGGCCAATGCTGCAGTGTGCGGGTGAACTGTGAAGGGTGGGGGACGCATTTGCCTTGGTATTCTAAATTTACCTCCAAGGGTAATTGATAGGAATTAATTTATGGCTAGATGAACTATTGCGCACATACTCTCAGTCTTCAAATCTCAACAACTATTCTTAAAATCTCAACAGTTTTTGTTGTATTGATAAGGGATACTGATGTGCAGGGTGCCTGGCAACCACCACTCAACATTGCTACTGTTTGACAAGCATTTGTTTGTTGCTAAGTGAACCAAACCCTGATGATGGGCTGATGGCTGAAATAGTAAATACATTTTTGTGGCAATAGCAGTAGGATCGATGATACATCACGCACTTTTGCTTCATCATCCAACCATTTTATTATTTTCTCTGACAGAGTCGAGAGTACAAATACAACAGACAAGTTTTTGACATAAATGCTCGCTCATGGACTGAGAAGTGTGCTAATCCTGCAGCTATTGGCGCTAGTGGTTGGAGCTCTGTAGATGGTTTGATTCCGGTAAACAAGTATGTATTCCATTTTGCTGAGTTCTTGTTCCGATAGTATAAGAAATTTCTCTGGATGTTTTGCTTGAGCTTATTGTGGGTTCTGAAATTTTTAGGCACAGGACACGCAAATGGAGGAAATACAGAACCTTGAATCTTCGCCAAAAGCTACTAATAAAGGTTGCGAAGGGAGTTGAAAGAAGATGTGGTTACTGGGTTAAAAGTTGTCACTAAAATCCGAAGGAACTGACAATACCACCACTGGCAAGCAGGATCTGGTGGCAAACCACTTATCATCGACGGCAAGATCCACCAACACTACTGCACGCTTGTCTGATGTTTCAAGCAAAAAGAATGCTACCTCCGAAAGCATGTCTGTCAGTGCAGATAGTGGAGTGGTTTCAGAAAGAATACCAACGAAATGGAAAGAACTTGCAGTTACTTGGGCAGAGGCTTTCTGCTACATCAGAAGCGCCTAGAAAAAGGAGCAATGGCAATCTGGAAGATAAGTTACCTAATCATCTTCCAACACCAACATCCAACACTAAAGATTATGGCATGCAATCTTCTAATGATGTTTTAGAGAAGAGTATGACAAAGAGCATTGATGGATCATCATAAAACAAATGAGAGGTTACTTGGTCAGAAGATGTCACTGAAACTGGTAAATCCTGAAAATGAAAGCAATGATCAGAAGGAAAATATGGCTCCAAATCATCTGATTGCACTGTCAAGCTTCAATAATCTGCAAAAGGGTCCTCAGATGTTGTTGCAAGTAAAAGTTTTATTGGAGGTACTAATCTGATTCAACTGAATTCTAATGACAAATGTACTTCCAAATACTCAGTTGATACCAAATAAAGAGTGCGATCAAGGTTGAAAGAAGCTGGGTTTACTAAGTAAGAGGATATCATTGAAATCTGAGCTGCTTGAAACAGGACCAATGACGAGGGATATAAGCCTCATTGTTGTCAAAATGGTAGGAAGCCCAATGAACTTCCATCGTCAGCGCCAGTCCCCAAAAGTCGAACCATGGTCCTAGGCATTGTTGATTCACAGAAAATGTCAACCAAAGCAACTGTTCCATCAAACAAAATGAAACAAATCAAAATTTTGCAAAGAAATTGAATTTTTGTTTTGAAGTTGAGTCCCTTGATCTTTAGCCTAAACCAAACAAATCCCAGCCCAAAACCAAGCCAATTGTGCCCTAATTCTTTGCCAAATAACCCGACCAATTCATTTCTCTGCATTCACTATTCACGGTCAATAGTTTTGTCGCCGCCTTCGTTCTTTCTTTGCCGCTAAGTCTTCTCAGGTATTCTCGCATTTCCCTCACTGCCACGCCTCCACACCACTGTCAAGCGCCGTACGCCCTAACTTGGCAACAACCCTAGCCCTCTCCCTCTACCTTGCATTGCCGCCGACCAAAATATCAGTCACCGCTTGGGATATTTTGCTACCGCTCCCTGTTTTGCCCCTCAACTGACAGGCCGCCAGGATGGACCGCTGCAGCACCTTACACGAGATGCCAACCGTCCTCCCCTGCCAGCTTTCCCCCTCTCCCGACCCTTCTCGCATCGCATGTGCCGTCGCCGTCCTGATCTCCTCCTAGCACCGAACCGCCTCCGGGCGTCTATAAGAGCCAAGGACCTCTTCCATTTCCTCCATACCCCACCGTGAAGCCCTGCTCTTGCCCAATCAGTCTATCATCCCCTTCGTTGCCGGTAATCGCCGAAGTTCTCTTGATTTACCCAATAGATTTTCAATTCCCTACTCCTGCAGCATCCTCATGAACCCAGGAACACAATCAAAGCAATACCCTAGCTTCCCAGACCCTCCTCTTCCCCACCTCCGAGCTCCCCTGCCCGCTCATGGCACCTCGCCGTGGTCGGCCTTGTACAGTTTTCCTCGGCGCAAACCACCGCCTTCCCGAGCCTCCCCTTACTCTAGACATGCTCAAACGCCAAAACCTCAGCCCTCCAAACCCTAGAAACCAGCTTTTGTTGCTAAAAACCACACCAAGTATTTGAGCTCGCCGCCGGCGATTGCCGCTGCCCCTGCCCTTGCCGACCGCAAAAATGGAACCCCCTCGTCCCCATGAGTCCACCCATACCCCCGGTTTTCATTTCTATGCACCACAGCTCGAGATTCCCCCAATTTTCGCTATCCCTGTTTTCGGTACTATAGCATAGTCGGGAGCAAGATGATGAATAGTACCGGCCTGGTACTGTTCATCCGACCCGTTAATGAATAGTAACCTGATCCGGTACTGTAGCAAAAATAGATCCGAAATGAATAGTATCCCGACCCGTTAGTGAATAGAGTCCGGATCCAACACTGTAGCAACCCGATCCACCATGAACAGTAAAGATCCGCCGTGAACAGTGCTCTGACCCGCTGTGAATAGTTTGACCCGCGGTGAACAGTAAACCTGTTACTGTTCACCAAAACCGAAAACCCATATTTATACTCGTTTTATTCATCTTGAGCCCGCCGACCCATTTCTCAACTCCATTTCCTCATATTGAACACTGGTAATCCTAAAAACCTCAAACACCCTTCCAAACCCTAAACCCTATTTCAATTCAAACTTCTTTCGTTCACCGAAACCCTATTAACACATGTACCTAATTTATCGCCCGAAGCCCATCTATACTCCTCCCAACCTCGCACTACCGCTTTAAATTCTAGTGAAGCCCTAAGCAACCCAGACAAATATCCTAACCCTAAAAATCGATGTCATCCACACCCTCCGCCATTCACCAAAAATCCATCCGCCACATATACAACCTCAACCATCCTGAACACACCTAAACCCTGATCACCCCACCTACCTTCTTTATGTTATTTCGGTTATTTATTTCTATTTTGTTTCCAGCTTGCATTCTGCAAAGTAGGAACTTGTGTGTTCGTCTTCCACGCTAGTATGCGGACCACACGAGCTGGTCAATCGAAGGACTACAAGAGTAATTAAAGAAGTCGGTGTCCAAACCAAAGATTACGTGGAGATAATCAGAGACTAAGGACAAAGAGGCAAGTCACATGTTTTTGATCGAATCCCATGAAATTTACATTATTTATTTAATGTATTTTCATTATTGATAGTTGTGAAATGATAGTTGCTTAAAATAAATGTTTAGAATGACATGTTAATTAGATAAATTCTACCACTGATAAAAGCCCTGTTTACTTTGATGGCCACATTCACCTTGACAGTCATAGTAATTATTAACATACTATATAAATATTCATTAATCATCTCATTCAGCATTTTACACTACTAAGTGACCTTGGCCGTTGGCCGGTAGGTTTAGAAAACTCGGAGAGGGTAGGGTGGTATGGGACACTGTACCCTAGGCCGGTGATGCTGATGTGTAGTTTAGGGTAAAAAGGGTGTGGAGATCCGTGTGGCGGACTTCGTCCACCGCTTTACCCTGAGATGGAGGATGCGGACCTCAGAAAAATGTAAGGGCAAGACCCTTGTGCCAAGTAAAAGACACAGTGATCACCCAACCACAAGTGTTGATACGTCAACCCTGATCTAGTAACTGCTCAAGTTCGATTGAACCTCTATAAAAGCAGTGTGGAGGCAAAGTGCGAGTCCATACGGAAGGGGTTAAGTAGGGCCATATGGAAGTTGGTTATTTTATCTGAACAATCTGACCGATCAATCTGAACTTCGATCATGTGTTATGTGAGCCGCACAATAGTAGGCTAAGATAAGTCAGGAGTGGCCTGAGCTTATTGGGAGGCCTGCTAGGTGGAGGCTATATAAAGAATTGAGCAGTGAAAAGCCGAAAAGAAGATGCTGCAAGTATTCGTGTTAGGGTTGCGACCGCACTCAAGCGTTCCTGTGGAGCTTTCTTGAGTTCTTCTGAATGTAAGTTATGTCTTGGGCTTGAATACCTTAAAATATTTAAAATTGACTGTTAAGTCTTTATTTTAATTAAATTAACTCTTTTAAATGTTCGTGAGCAGGCAAGATACTTCTTCTGTCCGTAACTGAACTCTTGGGCTGTTACGGAAGGTAACGACATTCCCATTCCTAAAAATGGGGGTGTTACACAAAATGCAACTCCTATGGAGAATATTGTTGTTTCAGGTAGTGAAGATAGTGCAGACGAATGTGAAAGACCTTCAAGATCAAGGTTATCATTGATGAGGAGATGGTTGGCTGGAAAGCTCAAAAGCTAATTTCAGCCAATAACTTTGACATTTTCCATGCCGCCATGTAAAGTCTTGGAAGATGAAGATGCCCTTTTAGTAAATTCTCTGGCTGTTTGGGAGTAGGTCATGTATGTTTGATTTTCTGTTGCCCTATGATGTGGGGCGTTAGGACTTGGGAGACTGTTGTAGTAGCATTTCTTTTGATTGGAAGTGTAACACCCCCGTTTCTGGGAGTATTATGAAACCCTCGCAGCTGCCCAGGACTGTTCAACTGCGAGTATATCCATCGAGCGTATAACATTGCCAACACAAGCTTTAGAACAAAAGCGAGCTTTATTACAATATAAAGGCGAAAGCCAAGTATCACAGAAGGGTCAACTGCCCTTAGTTACATTACACAAAAGAAACCACAGGCACTCTCGAGCGAAGAACGATCCTAATTCCACGCTTTCATCGACCTCGTACAGAATCACCTCTTCGTCTTCTCCTGCCTCTTCAATATTTGTTGTTTCTGTTTATGTTTTTAGCAAGTATGAGTACAACTACCGTACTCAACAAGTCACACGGAGCCCCAACAATAACTACATGCATAGGACTTCAAGTAAAATGGGAATAAGGTCTATTATTTTATGTGAATGCAGTTTTAGTTGGAACCATTTGAAAACCTTTAAAATATACTTCATTAGGGTAAATGGGGTTTTCAAACTTGATTATCCTCACTCAACATTTCCAAATCATTGACAAATCTACTTATGCCTCATTACTGGGTTCACCCATTAAACACAGCTTCATTTACCGGAAGCACGGTGTATTCGAATACCATTTGTCATGACTTTGCAAAGCTGCCCTGCTTTACCCACAAGATCCCGTAACTCCCGCTAAAGAGTTAAGACAACAAGGATGTTCACTGCTCAATTTTTTTCTATAGACTCCGCCCAATAGGTGTTAAATCTCGACAAGCTCGGACGACCCTGCGGATCTCGTCCGACTCATCGCAGCCCTAAAGTTGTATGGTTAACCACCTCCCATACAGACTCACCCTCTGTCTCCCCCTTTCCAGATGCAGAGGTTCAATTGAAGTTGAGCAATTACTAAGCCAGGTTTGATTAAGTCAAGTTTGACCAAATCAACGCTTGTGGTTGGGCGGTTACTATGTCCGTTACTCAGCATAAGGGTCTAGTACTTATATTTTAACTGAGGCATCAACCACACACAAGCCCATATTCAGTACATACTGTACTGCCACCGATCCATAATCAGCCTCCACCCTAGGATAAGGTCTTCGGATCCAACTCTGCGATCCTCACTTACCCTAGACCCAACTCTTCCAAAACTCTAGACCAACATTATAAACCTTAACTGTAGAAAGATGTGATGTCCCTAACTACCATGATATGATTAATCTTATATTTTATGTGACTAGGTTTGTCAAGGTGAATATGGCCATCAAGTTAAACTGGGCTTTTCGGGTGGTAGGATATAGCGAGTATCATGTCATTCTAAGCATTTGATGTACATAAAATAATAGTATGAAAATAACATAATGAAAGTACATGTAAGTAAATAATTCGGGAAATGTAGGATCAATATGTTCAGAGATATGTGCGACTTGCCTTGCTGATCGACTACTTCAATTAATTCAAACTCTTCGGCGGGTTGGACTTGGGCTTGTGCTTCACCTTCTTGCTCTTGTGCAAACTCGACTCCGGAAGCTAGCGCAAAGCAAATAAACTAAATATTAATTCCATGCCCGAAGAAATGAGCGAGGAATAAAGAAAATAAAGGAATAAAGAAAATCCGAAAAACTGCATTAAATTGGGATTTTAGGCTTATAGGAGGGCTGTATGAGGAAATGGGCCTTGGATTTGGGTTGGTGGGCTCGGAACGAATCCGGGGAGTATAAATATGTATTTTGGGCTTTATGTCAGTTACTATTCACCGAACTCGGTCGTATTGTTCATCGGGCTCGGAGATCTGGCTCGGCGCGACCGCGTCACAGGGCGGCTCGGTCGGACGCAACGGGTGTGGGCGAGCAGTCCGGTCGGGCGCGGCGACAGGGCTCGGCTCAGCCGAGACTGAGGGGCTCGGTCGGGTGAACAGTAACCAAATGGTTACTGTTCTTCTTCCCGAACGCGCACGCCAAACAGAGGAAATGGCGGTGGCTCTCGGCGGCGGTAGGGCATTTTGCGACGGCTTCTGAGGGTGCGGTTGGGTTCATGGAGGTGAGGTGAGTCCATTTTGGTTGGTGGGAGGGCCGACGGTGGCGGCATTCGCCGGCGGTGAGGCCATCTCCTTTGCGGCCATTTTTGGAATTTGGGGTGAATGAAAGCTTCCTAGGGTAATTGGGCTGGCTCTTGAGCATCACTAGGGCTTAGGGAAGCTTGGGGAGGGGTTGGTCGAAGCTCGGGATGTCTAGGTTGGGCTGGCCACGGTGGCCGTTTTTGGTCATGGGGTAGCTCACGGTGCCGGGGAAGGAGAGGGGTCGAAGAGCTAGGGCAAGGCTTGGGGGTTGTTCCTAGGGCTATGGGGAAGCTAAGGACGACGGGAATTGGAAAGTAGATGGCCGGGGATAGGACATTGCATTAGGGCTCCGCATTTGGGGTTTTTCGGAATTACCGGCAACGGGGAAGAATGCGGGGGCTTGGGGAGCTTGGTGAGCTTCAGTAGGGTTGATGGGGTCTAATGGAGGGCTTGGGATGGTTTAAATAGGCGGGAAGGTCGGTTGCACCGGAGAGGGGGAGAGGAGATATTTGGCGGCGGCGGTTTCAGGAAGACCAAGGTGGCTCGAGGTTTCCCGTGCGGCTGCAGCTGTCATGAGTGATGCAGAGCGGCGGTCAAAATGCGCAACGCTTCAGTCGGAGGTGAGAAAACGCGAAGGAGCGAGAGTGAGCGGCGGCGGCGGCGGCGCTGCCACACACTGTGGCCGGGCCAGGGCGGTGTCAGGTGCATTTAAGAGCGTGGTACGGCAACTGGCAGGTGGGCAGGAGCTGGCAGCGGCGTGCAGGCGCGAGAAGGCGCGAGGAGCGACGGCGGCGACAAAAATCAGCAGCGGCGACGAGATTTTTCGGACATGAACAGTACCCGCGCGAAAAAATCCCGTTCCCACCGTGATAACACCGTGATGACAAGGATTAAGGGGTATTTTGCTTTGAGATTAGTGTAGATTAGAGCTATGGCGGAGATGGGCAATGGAGAAATGGAAATTCAAATCCAAATTTGATTTTGCAAATTTTTGAGTTGTTTCAGAAAGCGAAGTCTCAAGGACAAAAAAAACAGCATTTCCCTTGCAATTCGGTTTTGCTTCCTATTATTTCTATGTTACAACGAGGTAGTAGCCACTGCAGCGCGTGTTTATGGCTCTCCTTTTGAACTTATGGTTTATGTCTTAATAGTTTTATCCAAACAAACAAACAGGACAGCTTTTCTATTGTCTTTTCGAAGTGATTTATCATGATAGCCTTTTCCAAACGATTTATTGACATTTAGTTCATTCACACAAACGTTCACGTTAAAATAAAAAACCATCCGTCGCAATCATAACTCACCAATCACAGCCGAAAAGAACTCATATGTCCCTCTGCCGCCCTACGCTCACTGCACCGGTGAGCTGGTGTGCCACTGTAGCTCCGAGGCTTCCCGCTGCCTTCTCCGACGCGCTGAATGTTTGCCACGGCCCTTGTCCTGTCTACCTGTGTGTGTTCTTGTCTCTTAGGTCATGTTCAATGCATCGGTGTTTAAATAGATGTTTAAAGAGAGATAAATAATGCCACATCATAAAGTATCTATACAAAAATCACAACCTCCAATACAAACAACTATTTTATATATGCTTGCATAATTTAAAAAACTTCAAGAGTCTGTTTAAACGTCTATTTGCTCCAATGCAAACTATGTGCCATATTTCATCTAGAGAATTACCACCTTGGAGTTTATGCCTATCTCTTTCATGATGAAGTTCATTTGTTTGTTAGTTGCATGGGAAACGGTCTCCTGCGAAGCGCCGCTGCTACTGGAGAAATTTCAACCGCTCCAAGCAAGCAAGCAGCAGCCTCCTATTCAAGCTGCGACGGCAACGCAATACTGCTAGAGCTTCGTCCACGGTGGCAAAGTAAAGCCATTTTTTCCTCCCAAGCGCTCTGGATATCCCTGCGTTGGACATGGCCTTAGAAAATTCTGTGCGACAGAAAAGGTCATCACAGACGGTTTTGTGAACCGTCTGTATTTATGGGTCAGTGATAATCGAAGGTCATCACGAGCGGTTTGCCAACCGTCAGTGATTATCGACTATCACGAGCGGTTTTGAGTAAAACCGTCGTGATAGTCGATAATCCTGACGTTTTTAGTTAAAACCGCTGCGTGATATCGATCATCACTGAGCGGTTTTGAGTAAAAATCGTGCGTGATAGCTATAATCACTGAGCGGTTTTAACTAAAACCGTCGTGCTATTCTCTTCTACCCTAAATCTATTTACATTTATTGGCTAGCCTCGAAATGCTAGCCATGCTCTCTGAAACAAGCAGATCAACATGTACATGTATACATCCTCACATCTCAATTCATTTCATAAACATAAAACATCCATTTCGCAAATCAATTAATTGAAACGAGAACAAGCAAATACAGTATGAAACACAGTACACATTTTAAGATTAGAGTCTACCATTACAAGAATAGACGGACAAACAACAAACAATAAAGAGGAGGAGAACAACAAACAAGGTTGCTCATCTAGCTAACACAACAAGAACAAAGAAAAGCAAAGATCCTCTATGCCTAGGCCTTCTCGCCCACGATGCGTGCTTGAGTGGATGTCTTTGGCGCCCACCATCGTCGATGTTGATTGAGCGCTGCCTTAGCACGAGCTAGTTGCTTCTGCGGTGTCTTGCCTCCCGTTGACGTGTGCGTCGTCTACAAGGAGGAGGACAGCAAGGAGGAGGAGAACAGCAAGGAGGAGGATAGCAAGGAGGAGAAGAACAACAAGAGGAGGAGAACAAGGACAGCAAGGAGGAGGAAACTAACAAGGAGGAGGAAACTAGCAAGGAGGCTGGGTTTTGGTAATATTTATAGGGGAGGGAGAGGCGGGAGTTCGAAATTTTGGGCGCGGGAAAAGAGAGGCGGAGCTACGATCCGTGGGGTGAGGAGGATTGACGGGCCCAGTGGTCAGATTATCACAGACGGTTCTATTGGCTAGAACCATCTGTGATGAATGAATATCACAGATCTGTGAATTAGAGCACAGAATTTTATATACCGATACAATATAAACAACTTGTATGAAAAGATAAAATAGCAAAGTTTTATATAGCTTATATATACTCATTTGAAAGGTTTCGACGAGATCTACAACTTTGCAGTTGAAGCAAAATCCAAATTCCGAAAGGAAGATCAAGAAAAAGGGCAAAAACAGACACCAAAAACTTGCGACACAAGTTTAGGTCCAAAGATGGCCGATTTTCGGGGTCTTGGAGGGCGACTGGCGCAAGCGGGTCATTTTTTTATCGGGCTCGTCGTTAGCTTTCCAACGAGTACAAGAACGTCGAAAACGGACACCGTATGCAAAAGTTATGCCTGTTTTACTGAAGGTGTGTCAAAACTGAATCCTACTCGGACTCGGGCGGAAATTATGAAATTTTGGAAAATTGCAAGGCGGAAACATATCACGACGGTTTTTAATAAAACCCGTCGTGATATTCGATATCCTGACGGTTTTATAATAAAATCCGTGCAGTGATAATCGAATATCACGAGCGGTTTTTATAAAAACCGTCGTGATATTCGATATCGCTGACGGTTTTATAATAAAAACCGTGCGTGATATTCAGATTATCACGACGGTTTTATTATAAAACCGTCGCGATATTCGATATCGCGCAGCGGTTGAGATAAGAACCGTCCGTGATACTCCTTTTTCCCGCCACAAATATCACAGACGGCTTTCAAATTAAAACCGTCTGTAATAGTGTACATCACAGACGGTTTCACAAAACCGTCTGTGATTTGGCATCTACTATTAGCCATTCTGTAGTAGTGGCGGTTACTTGCTACCACCCCTTTTCTCCCATTACTGGGCGCATGCAGTTACTTTTTCTCTGAAACTGCGCAACCATGGCCATGGGAATGCTGCAGCGCCTATGCCTGCTCGTGTACTTTCTGATCGGCGCGGCGTGCTGGGAATCGCCAGCCCTTCAGAGGCTCTACGCGAGTACTACTGAAAATGGTAATACATGTTCTTCTTTGTTTCCTTGCTTGATTCCACTGTGTCACGAGAAGTGGCTACGATTTGTGCCTGACTTGATGGTTTCATTTGCAGCTCAGACACCACCAGGAGTTTCTCGTGCCCTCTCAGCCCTTCTCATTGGACACGACGGGTGTCTCATTGCTTGCTCTGGGAAGAACCTTCTTGCGTTCGAACCAAATGGATCTGTCTCATGGATTGTTCCCCTCGGATACAACTACAAAGAAGATATCGGTCCAGTTGCCGAAAGAGAGAAGGTAATCTAGTTGTGTGAGATTTTTCATGATTTCACAGACATACAATATAATGAAATCTTTTCCCTTTATTTTCCAGTTCTTTTTGGTTTCAAGAGTCCAGGTCTTCAGGAGTTTTATTTCCTCCTTGTGCAGTTGCAAGTTGCAACTCTACAATTTATGATGATTCTTAGTTTTATTCTGCAAAGCGCCTGTTTGGATGTATCAATTGCGTTGTTGTTACATTATGCCATGTTGGAGAATGAACTGTATCTATTGTGCAGATATATTTGGTGGCAGAAGATAAGGTCATAAAGATAACTCCACGAAACATACACACTACTGATCCAGCATCAGAAGTGTTTTTCAGTTACAATTCAACGCCGGGGAGATCTGAGGAGATCATCGGTCTATCTATCAGCGGCAGTTATTCATCTCTTTTTTTTACTATTAGGAACCGTGGCCTTTTCTCTTTCTCGTTGCGCACTGGGCTACAATGGAGTATCGGGCCTGTGCTTGATCGCTTTGGTTACCGTCTCGGCTGCAAGAGAAATATCTCAACCTGCTATTTCAATTCAGCTCCAGTTGTCGATCAGTGCGAGGGGACTCTTTATGTAAGGCCTCATTTTCACTTGATATAGCTGTTCTCAAATTTCCATGGTTTTGTCTTCTCACCTTTTTATCCTACCTTCTTTAATTCGTGATGCAATCCATATGACTAAACAGATATCAAATACTGAAGGCCAGCTCTATTCCTTGTACATTCATAACCGTCAGTACAGATGGATCCAAGACTTGAGCTCAATTGACAAAGCGATGACAATTGCACCAGGAAATAATGGACGCCTATACATTGTCCTTCCAAGAAAGTCAATTGTGATGGGGCTTGATGTTTCGACAGGAATCATTTCATGGCAGCAGAATATTGGTCCACTTAGTAATGAGAAAAGCTTGCCAACTGTGGATTCCAATGGTAAAGAAAAAAAATCATTTTAACATCATATATTTGGATTTTGGAATATATTTGTTCCCTCACTAGTTCACATCTGGAGCTGCTTAATTTTCATGGGGCAGTAGTTGCATTGTTCAACTGTTTAACCATCCTTTTTGTTTGCCTTGTATCAGATAAAGTTTTCACATTCTCCCTTCAATAGTAACTGCATTCTCTTCAACATTCATAGTTTCACCAACACCTATATGCGTGCTAATTTGTAATATACCGTCATTCCTTCTACTTTGTTCGGCTGCTATGACAGGTTGGATATCAATTGGCTCTCTAGATGGAACCTTATATTCAGTCTCTCCTAATGGTGACATCAGAAAGTTTCTTCAAAGAACAGCACCTAACTCAGTGATCCATGCAATTCTTCAAAGAACAGCACCTAACTCAGTGATCCATGCAGGTCCAGTCCTTGACTGCTCAGGATTTTCAGTGTACATCAGCCAGACCATAATGGAGGCAAAATCAAGCCAAACAATTGGTGATTATACCTATGTATCGGCGATGAAGTCATCGAGGATATTGTTTACTTTGTTGGCTCCGGCAACTGGAACAATCTACTGGACTGGAAAGTATCCTGGTTTGTTCCTTTCTTTATATGAATCAACTTTGTGTTATCACATGAAATTAATTTTTTCCGAAAAATAACGACATAAATTTACTAATATATGGTATTTCATTTTCCTTGTCAGGAGAATTATCAAATCTGTTGTCCAGTAGTGACCTGAACTATTTTACACCAGATGAGACCACTCTTCTCAATGCTCTATCTGCAGCAAGTAAGTCCTGTTTAGCTTGGAGTCGGTATCAAATATCAATTATTACACTTCAAGTTCACTGAACAGAGATAAAAAATAAAAAAGAAACTGGTAAAAAAGTAGGTGACATCAACTAATCTGCAAAGTTCCCCCCCTGAAATTTCTTGACACAGGAATCGGCAGCAGTATGCAATGCTACACGAAAAGTATGTTTCTTTCTCAGGTATCTAATTGGTTTTCCATTTTAAAGCGGTACTGAGGACTTCAGCTTTTGTTTTGCAAGGGCAAAAGATTGCTTGGACCTGTAGAAAAGCAAAAGCCAAGTTTGCCAATGCTGATCCAGGTGAAGTTCGAATGCTGTCATTTTTTTCTTCTGCTGTTTATTGAAAGAGTAAATTGCACCGTAGATCATCAAACTTGTCAGGTTAGTTTAAATAGGTCACCGAACCTTCAAATTGCACGTCCAAGTCACTCAACTCGTTTAAGCTGTTCGCAACAGGTCACTACCATGCCATCCCCGCCTTCATTCGCTGACATGCCTCTGCGTGGCTTGCCACCGTGGCATGGGATGGTGCTTGACGCACGTGACTGGAACGTGCTGACCCGTATGCCCTTGGTATTTTGCATTCGACCCCACATGAATCTCTAGCCTCTCACAATTTGGCCTTCCTGGTGCAATCCTCTGCCTTGCACCATTGTACGGCGACCCAGACGGCGATTGCGGCTGGGTGTTTTTTCACAGCGGCTTGTTGCCAAAGGACCTTCTACGAGAATTTTTCCACCTACAAATATAAATCCATACGAGAATTTTTCTACATAATTTCCTTTCTCCCATGGCGGGAAATTTGGCGCCAAGGACCTCCCATGCCACGGTGGCAAGCCGCATAGTGCCACGTCAGCGAAGGAAGTGGGGATGGCATGACCTGCAGTGACCTGCATAGTTCATTTTTTTAGATAATGGAACTAAGTTCCAGCCTCTACCATCCGAGGGACCTGCATAGTTCATGGGATGGAACCATTCTATTCTGGACGAGGCATCGTCCCCTTGTTTAGTTCGGTGGATAGAACCATTTTATTCCGAACAAGATGGTTCGATTTAGTTGATTTGGTGAAGAATATTCTGCCTAGATGCTGTATTGTGTTATTCAACAAAATCGAGTGAACCATACTATCTCGGATGGGACATTCCATCCAACTTGGAGTGACTTGGACGTCCAATTTGGAGGTTTGGTGACCTACTTGAATTAACTTGACAAGTTTGATGAGCGACGGTGTAATGTACTCTTATTTAAAAGCGCATCACTACTGACTGAATAATTTACGTCCATCAGGTGACCACGACCCTGTTCTTCTGTTGTTGTTCTTCCAACTCATTGTCATAGTGATACAAGCAGTAATTATTCGGTTTTGCTGCATCTTTTGGAGGAAGAAAAAGCTTCAAAACAATGGCTTGCAGAAGTTCCTAGAAAAGAGGGTATGTGCATTAGAGGCTGGATTTGTTCGTTGCTTTTGATATTGCTTAAGCATGACTTCTCCACTCACACCTCTACCTTCTGAAATGCAGCGTTCTCTTCATAGTAAGAGGAGAATCTTAGGCAAGATGATCTCAGAGCTAGAGCAGAAGGCAGTCGAAGACGCTTCTTCAAACGAAACTTTGGAACAGTTGGGTGAAATGGTAAAAGCTAAGGAAGGTGTTGAGAGGAAGCTGTACACATCATACAGCCTTGGCAGGGATATCCTAGGCTTGAAGCAAGGCTCTATCTTGCCACTTTATAATGGCAAGTATAAGAGTCATTCCTTCCATAACGCACAGAAAGAGAGCATTACGATCTTTAATACGTTCAGCGACACCTCTACTTCCGAGAATAGAACAAGCAGCTACTCCAGTGGCAGCGGGAGTTGCAGCGGTAGTAGTTACGGAGATATGGAACTAGACACAAGATCTAAGTCAGTAGAAGAGGCTGGACCTTCCAACACTGCAAATATTGCCAAGGGAGTTCAAGATGAATGCCCAGAAGATGTCAAAGCTACATCTCACGTATTTACAAATCCGAGGTATGTTCAAGAGCAAAGCAGTAGCAATTCGCTGTCGCAGACAGAAGATTTTCTGATGGAAACCATGCAGGGTAGTGCACTCACCAAGAGAATGTGGCTGAAGAGGAGGTGAACTAACTGATGTACCTCGACAAATTAGATATTAACAACGACGTATATATACCTCTTTGCTGCCGTGGGAGGTTAACCAATTTAGGTTTGCTTGATTGCACGGTACTTCTGTTCTTAAAATGTACGGTGCTACTTTTAAATTATATATCTTGTGGTTCAATTGTACAAGTTCATAGCGAAATGCCTATGACCTCCATTCAGGTAGCCTCCAAACAAACAATTTTTCCCAGAAGTTCAGAACTGATATATGATTTATTTGCCTTCAATTCCTACAAGATACTTCAAATTCCACTTAAGCCGCCACAGAATTGCCATCTATTTTGCTAAATCTGAGCGACAGTCAAATGGAAAGTATTAAGCATCAGTAACAGCTTTTAACAGAAAGGAAAACTTGGGTCTTTAATAATTTTAAAATCAGATCATGTCTTTGTTCGATGAGTTTTTGTGCAAATATGCTAGACCAAATTAAATACAGAAATATATATTTAAGAAGAAAAAGATTCTGCTATTTGTACATTCTATGGCCCAGTTCAACCGATCGTTGCGCCGCGCCTCTTACGGCCACAAGTCCCCGGCCAACCATGAAGTATATGCGCAAGATGGAAGAAAAATATTTGCCTGCACCGTGTATATCATATCCTCAGATATCCCAAGATATCTCAAGGGATCTACGAATCAAAAGTTACACGGATCTTTCGTTCGTGAAATATTGTTGAAATTTTGGTACATCCCTTGAGTTCATTGGTGTTCGACCACCGGCTAGTCTTTGACCACTCACTAGTTTTCGATCACGTTGTGTTGATTAGGTTGTGTCGACCACGTTGTTTTGATTACGTTGTGTGTCAATCACGTTTTATCGACTGTACTATTTCGACCATAATGTTTCAACCACGTTGTGTCAACCATATTGTTTCGACCACGTCGTATTTTCACCACGTTGTGATGAGGACATCCCTACTACTACCACATCTAACTCTTCAAGTGTTTATGAAGCACCAAAAGGTCCAATGACTAGAGCACGAGCCAAGTTTTTAAATAAACAGATGAATTTGTTTCTTAACGAATTTTCATGCATTGATGAAAGCAACATTCTACCTCATGCAAGCTATTTGTGTATTCCCAGGTTTAAATACATTGAAGACTTTGAATCCACGAGGAAGGAGATAGAGACTGGGAAGCAAAGCTATGGAGAAAACCCACATTTGCTGCCCACACCATCAAATCAAGAGCAAGCGATTCCTGACCAAGTCCATGTGGTCAAAAGCTTCAAAAGTGGAACTCACTCTGTAATTTCGCATTATGTGGTTGATATGATGTGATATGTCCTTTTGATCTAGCACATGTAGAATGTCGGCGAGTTCCACGTCTGGAAATGGGATTGTCACCTCAAGCCCATTAGTTGAAAGAGAGTTCCAGATCACTTATAGAGGATTTAGCAATTGTATCCTATGAACCACAAAGGCAGCAACGGAAAATAGGGGTTAGAAAGGGGAAAACCAGAGGTTGGAAGGGGAAAAAATAGTACCCTCACCTCAGATTCATTGGTTGAAAGAGAGATACCCAAATCACCTGTGGACATGGCTGTAGAGAAGATTAAATTGTATACCGTAGCATGTTGACTTCCTGAGATTCCTTGAATTAATAGGTTCCCATGCCTTGATGAAATTTGACAAGAGAAAAAGTGATATATTTCATTATTGATATATTTTGAGTCTCATATAAATTAAAATTGATATGGATTGGTTTTTCCCATGTACCTGTTTATGCCGAATCTTTGTTGTTCTGTAGCAATGCAATGGTATTTAGCTAGTATTTTTTTAGAAAGATCTGTGACTGTGAGGTACTGGGTTCAATCATCACGCGAAAAACACCCATACACTATAGCTAAAGAAAAAACTTCTTGTTTTGAAAAGGGAAACTGTGAGCTGTAATACAGTTTAGCTAACAGAAATCGTAATTCAAGATCCGATGAGTGTGCAACTCTAATCCTTATGGGAGCAGCTACCGCACTATAACGTCGGAATCTCCTCCCTCTTTCTTACCTCCACTGCCTCTCTCCTCCGTTGCTGTCGCAGCTCCTCCCCTCCTGCTATTGCAGCTCTGCACATGTCCTCTGCCGCACTGCCTCCCCTACGATCAGTAAGCTCGTCACCTCACTGCGCCATCGGCCATCTCACCTAACCTAATATTGTCTCAACCCCCACCTTATCGTCTTGCTCTATGTCGTCGCTCACCGTTGGACTATCGTCTTCCCGACCACCATCTACATTGGAGGGCATGGTGGACTCATCGTCGTCAGCGACACCTCCGCTCCTCCAACTGTCACTCCTCTTTTCTAGATTGAACGGTGCTTCCTATTTTTCTTTATCATCGATGACTGGATTTGATAGGGGATGACTAGATCTAGCAGTATCATAGTCGGGGATGGCAAGGCACGATGACGCTATGGCCAGAGAGCACGGATCCCCGCGGCACCGGATTGCTATGCCGTAGCTTTTTTCAACCCTTATCCATGTCTCAAACGAGCTAGGCCCAACAGACCAGTAAACGTAGCAAGCACTCAGCATTTTAAGCTAAGCCCAAGTAAAACAACACAGCTCAACGATTTCAAAGCCCAAGCCCAAGGGGAAGGCCACAGCTCGTACGAGACAGCTCGCCTCCGTCTAGTGGCAACTGGCAACAATAAAAGTCTCGACGCCCCGCAGTAGGCAGTAGCGGCAGCCTCCAGCCACGCACGCATCGCCGTCGCCATCTCCGCCGATCGATCCACCTCACCTCGCGCCGCCCCGATGGCCGCCGGCGGAAGCGGCTGCGGGGACATCGGCGCCGACTCCGAGCGGCGCCTCAAGAAGGCCATGGACAAGCTCTACCACTTCCCCAAGCCCAAGCCTAACCCCAGCCCCGGCTCCAAACCCTCCTCCTCATCTGCCTCCTCCGCTCCCAGGTTAGCCCTAGGCTAGTTAGTACCTCTTCTCTCGCATATGCCCCTTCGTATGGTTTTTGACGTTGGTTTGGTCTGATCTGGTGTGGCAGCTCCGGGAGGGCGGGGAAGGCTGCGGTGGCCGGGAGGAGGTTTGGGGTGGTGCGGGGGTCGCGGCTCCCGCTGCAGGTGGCGGCCATGGCGGCGATCTCGCCGCCGCCGCCGTGCCGCCCGTGGGACCGCGCCGACCTCATGCGGCGCCTCGCGTCCTTCAAGGCCATGACCTGGTTCGCCAAGCCCAAGGTACCCAGTTGCCCGGTTCCTCCCTTCATGTTACTTACTTGCAATGCGTACAGTCTCGGCATTGGTTGGTGGATTGGTGACATTCAGGTGGTCACTGGGGCTACTGCTTTTGGGAAATTTGTTGCTCCTAATTAAGATAATTCGGCGTGCTATGTAACGGAGTTACAGAATGATTGTCAATGAATGGAAAGTTTTAGGCCAAAAGGGCTGTTTGCTGCAGTCCCTGTTAGTAAACCAGTTAAATTGTGACTAAGGTTGGCTATGTTCTGGAATTGCACGAATTGGTTGAGCGCAGGATGATGTTCTGTGTGTTATCCTTGGGCAATTATGGAAGCATTTGGTTCTTAACGGTTTTTTCTTCATTTGGTTTCGGAGTCGGAAGGGACATAGCACTCTAGTTGACGGCTGAGCATTTCAGCTGAAGCATCTTTCTTGTTGGTAGCTGATAGTGAGTTGTCTTTTTTCAGGTTATTAGTCCTGTTAACTGTGCAAGGAGAGGATGGACTAACGTTGAACCGGACGTTATAACGTGCGAAGCATGTGGGGCACGGCTTCTGTTCTCCACTCCGTCCTCATGGGCACCACAGCAAGGTGCATGCATTAAGTCATTTTACTTGTCTTCTTCATCTCAAATATGACTAAAGAAGCAATTTTCTTGTGCTTCTCACATTAGAAATAAAACACACTCCTATGTGGACTTTATGTGGACTTTATGTTAAGAAGTTTTAACATTCAAGTAATGGTGATTTCTTGAATGAGCATAGCTCATATTCCATTTCTATCTGTGAGAGGCTCCCCTACAGGTATCAATAACTTCCTTGATTTGAACACCCCGTTTATTTTCATTTTCTTACATCGAATGCTATCTTTCCTGCAGTTGAAAAGGCTGCTGCTGTTTTCAGCTTGAAGCTGGACACTGGACATAAATTACTGTGTCCATGGATTGACAACATATGCGATGAATCACTTGCCTTATTCCCACCGACACCACCTCCTGTTTTATTTGAGAATTACTACGAGTGTTTCTCCTCTCTGCTACGGCTCTCAGCACTTCCAAGAATTTCCTGCTCTTCTCTGGAGAGCATGAAGAAGAGGAGTCCACAGCTAGAGCAGTTCCTATTGGAACCGTTCTCTTCATCAGTCGTCCTCAGAGGGGGATTTATGGTTTCCGAAGACTCAACAATTAAGGTTTTAGATGGCACTTTTCAAGATGCTGACACATATTATCAGGTCAGGCTTTTGATTTATGCATAATTGCTCTTCCTCATCTATATGTGGAGTTTGCATTTGAAATGTGCTTCATCCATTGTATTTTCTATTGATTACTCTTCAGTATTTCTCTGTGATAGCAGTTTGTAAATTTGTTCAATTTTGCATGAGCCACATCATGAACGCTCGCTTGCTACACTAAGGATTATTTTTTAAGTGATTGATATCTTATGCAAACCATGCTCAAGGTACATATGCGATTTGCTAGTTGTGGCATCTACGTAACTGAATAAATCTGTTTAGTTTACACCTTTTGGTGGTTTTATGGGTGAATAAAGGGAGGGGGCTACAGGGAGGCCGCCAAGGGGCTACCCGAAGCCTTACACACCGTGGAGATGGAAACCAGGAATCTTGTGCCCGTGTGTTAGAAGTTTGTGCTGTCTGTATTCATCTGAAAAAGAGTGTTCTGTCCCCCATGGCGCCCTGATACACACATATGTATGCCCATGGGGGCTTGTTACCTAAACACCCCTAACTAGGCCTACTTACAGGGGCAAATACGTCATTTCCCTCACTTGAAGTTACATAACTATCCCTATTTGGCCCTATATTCATGGGGCTAAACATCTGACCTAAGAGGCTTGCTCTGCTGGCATAATGGGCCGATTGGGCTAAGGTGGAGGCCACTCCCCCAACGACGGGATATCATGTTATACTGTTCATCCTAACCTCCAGTTGCACACTGCATTGAAAATTATTCGTGTCCTCTTTTTTTGTTGATCCTATCATAAGTCTGATCTGAAGTAATGCCCAGGCTATTAGGAAAATTTAGATATACTTCGATGAAGCAAATCTAGACCTAGAAATATTTTGTCACTTAATACAGATACAACCCTTTGTGTAGTGCTTGATAAAATCAATTACAACAAATATTTATGTTCCAACTGCATACATGTTTACATTACTTAGTTAATTAGTTTCAGCTGATTTGCATGATCTATTGGCAGTAGATCCTCCTACTTAGCTAGCCATTCCATATTACTTTGCTTAGACATCTTGGACGGTTGGATTGCTGTTAAATCTTATGTGTCTTTTCATTTTGCAATTCATTGCGCACATTATTTTGCATCGAATCATTGACTCTGTGTCCCAACTTACTGCTTAACTGCCTTGCAGGCACTGAAGATAATAAGTTTGTGTGGATGGGAACCCCGCCTACTTCCCTATGCTGTTGACTGTGGAACCAAATCTCATTCAGATGTGAACTCTACCTCTACGTTGGCCCAATCAGAGCAAATAAATAACACAATGGAAGATCGGGTTATAATTTACTCACCTAATGAAGTTGATGGTTCTGCAGCAACTGCAGATGCTAATCAAGGAGATCAGCATTATGATCCATTATCAGTTGTTTTAGATTGTCAGTTTTGTGGAGCCTGTGTTGCCTTGTGGCCTTTTTCGCTTGTGGAACGACCTCTTCATCTCTTTAAGCTGATATCGGATTCTAATAGACAAGATGAGCAAAATAATGGGCATGCCAACCTAGTCAGTGGAGTAGGACCTTCAAAGGCTGCAAACGTTGGTTTTAATGTCACCATTGCTGGTGGCCCTCCGGCTACTAGACAGAGTTTTCGACCAACAGTTTCATTTCCTGTTGTCAGTCGACACTTGAAAGCTGATTTGAACTCCCGTGGAAAATTGTTTTCATCTGGAAGTGATAGCCACATGGTTCCTGTTGCTTTGCACGGTTCAGGGCCCATGAAACGCAAAAGAAGCATGGATGAGCCTCTCATGTTGGAAGGCAATAATACAACCTCCAGTGATGTTAATACATCCACCAAAGGAGCACAGCACAACCAGCAAGGAGATAATTCTGAAAAGGACATAGCAAACTTGCAAGTAAGCACTAAACACAAACAAGGGGGTTCACATTCAGATACAAGTAAGGATACCAATATGGAAGAAGCTTCCAACGAAGAACCAGAAACAGGTGGCGCTACAAGCAAAAGTATAACAAGTACGAATGCAAAACTTGATCAGCATGGATCAGAACCTAAATCTCCACCCGATCAGGATACAAGCAAAGAACCTTCTAATGATCAGAACTTGTCAGAGAAACAAACAAACAAGTCCAGGCCAGTTGAGGTTGGCACAATCGCAAAATCGTCTGTCAACCGGGAGAAAGGTGCATACCAACCATCAGGTGAGGAATTCATTTTTGTTACTTTTTGTTAACTTTAACATTAGGTAATATAATATAGATTGCAAGGTTCTAAAAATCGTTAACCGGTACTCGACTGGTCACCCAACCTAGTAGTGATTATATGCCATAATCGGCTTATTATGCAGCATAGCTGGCCCTATTATGCAAATAACCGGCTAACTGGTAGGGGCACCCGTTACTTATATACGGTATAGTAAACCTGTTTTCTAAACACTGTTGATTGTTATATATTCTGTGAAGTTGTACAATTGAATGGAATTTGAGGGAATAAAAAAATACTAAACAGAAAATTGAAGTGAATGAAAAAAATAGGGGAAATATTAGGAGTACATTGTTAGGTGTTAGCCCACCGTTCATATTGTAGTAAGAGTTTGAGAACTTCTAGCTACAAGCCTACAATTAGCATATTCGCATGAATAGTAGCTTAAGCTTAACACATACTGATGTAGGACAACAGTGCTGAGTTTTTGGCCTCTCTTGTGGCTGTGAAAATTTAGTTATTTATTACCATTATGTTTTAGAATCGTAATACTATGCAGACATAGTGTGTTTCTTATTCATTGCTCTCGTTAACTGTCTTTTCCATAACAGGAAAACAAGGCCTGTATGACAAAATGAATGAGCTTGATCCTATCAAGCAGCACCGGACATTTTGCCCTTGGATATCCCCTGATGACGGTGAAGCCTTGCCTGGATGGAGGCTGACTCTTTCGGCATTACTTGCTCAGGATAAAAGAACTGATGGGGATTCACAAGTGGAGGCTCAGATCAGCCTTCTCAATGAGGTAGTGTTCTTTAATTGAATCATATCTTGTTTCTTTCTAATCACGACCTCACAGTTGGTTTCTGTAATTTCAGGAGGATGATCCTGTTACATCTGTTAGAAAGCTTTTCATGACACCATCTTCCAAGAAGCTGAGGATACAACAAGCAGAGAAGAGCTGAGAACTGTATTGGCTTGCTTGAAAATTCAGGATGAGCCAGTCTTAACTCTTAACTGTATCAAGAGACGCAACCAGAATACCCGATAGATAGAAACATTTATGCTGAAATCTGTAAGCAATGCACAAATGTTTGGGATGGGAACAACGAAAGGAAAACAGAAGGATTTGTGATTTGGTCGACTGCTTAGAAGTTAGAATGATACCGCATCCGAATGTTGCTGCAAAGGTCATTGGATGAAGATCTGCCGTTGTTAAAGAAATTTGGAGGGCATTCATCTCCTCCCCCACCTGCTTGTTATCCTCCAGGATTTTGTAGCTTAGTAATGTTGTTATTTTGTTGTTCCGGCGCATGTAAACTGTTAAACTCTGGTAGAATTCTGAGCTGTGAAACGAAATTGAAATATCTGATGGTAGCTTGTGGCCAGCTTAAAGCCTAAAGATGCAATTATCAGGACTCGGCAACAGAATTACCGTTATATGGTGCTGTTCAAGAAAACAAAAGGTTTGTGCCGTGCTGTATGCATGGACTGTTCATGCGAGTTGCATGAGCTTACGTAACGACATACGCAACAACGCTAGTCGCATTGGATGGAGAAGATCTGCCGTTGTTTTGCTTGTATTTACCCGTAACTGGATCATTTAGACATGTCTTGCTTTGCTGGGGTTTTCACCTCCCAAGTTCACTTCTTGATCAACTTTGATCAGTCTGAGTTGAAGATATCTGATTTGCTTCTTGAGACAATAACATGCTGCAATTCCTTGAAAAAGGCTGGAGGTAGGCGTGCGTACATGGCACTGCGACTCTTCCATTAATTCTTTCCATCTTTCTTGTGGTCAATGCATTATGACCCGTTGGTTCTGATCAAGCCGGAAGTACACATAGTTTTAGGGCCGGTTCTTTTGGGCTTCTAAAAACTGTTTTTCAGCTTTTTTTTTACAGTAATTAGCTTTTAAATAAAGTATCTTTTTAATATAGGGTCAACTAGTTAATTGTAGTACATACTATACTGACTTTATTTATATCGGCAAAAATCGCACGTGAGTTTCTGTTACTCTGTAATCTCTCACATGAACAGCTCAAAAGCCAAAAGTCGTAGCCAAAAGTCATAAACTCTAGCAAAAAAGAACAAGCCCTTAGGCCGGTTTTGGCACAAACACCTCTAGGCTAGGTCTGAGTGACTACTATTGGTGGTACATTGTTTGCCACATTGTTGGATTGTTCATTGGAGTAAACATACTAAAAAAATTAAAATTAACAGATCCACTAGTTACACATATATAGTTTAGCGCAATGTTAAACAATGTGTTGCACAGGTTGCATGTTGACAAAACTACGTACTACACATGTTCAGATGATTAAACTAACGTGTACCACATTCTATGCAAAAAACAATCGTGACCATGATGCAGATGCTACTCTTTTCCTCTTTTCTTTTTAGAACGACACGCACGCTTGTGATTCGTGACGATCAGAATTGATGATGATCCAAACTCTTCTTGGTGTTGTAGATTGGTGTAGCATGCATGTAAGCGAATCCTTGCAAGATGTATATAGTCAATTTGAAGGAAATCTTATCCACATCCGGATTACAGGACAACAACGGTCATTAATAATCATCACTTATTCATTTATTCGGAAGTGATCAGGAAAACAGTTTTATCTGAAGACTATGTAATACAAATCGCAAATCATGCCTGAGATGGATATAGATCTAGCTATCTAGTACATACTCGACCAGACTCAAATTCGAATAGAGCTTCAATCGGTGAGATAAGAGGTATATATTGATCCTAACAAATTAACTGAACCATGCCATTAATTATAGATATGATTTACTCTTTTTTCTTAAACAAAAAGATTAAGAAAGATCTAATCTATCTAGTACCACGTATCGTACATATTACGAGGATGCATAATCGATCCTCTTCTTACTAGCCAAGGAAAAAAATGCGGATAGTAACTAACATGTGGTTAGCTAGTCAAGCAGTATAAACGTGCGACTAGCTCTCCTAACGCCAGCTCAATTGGTCAGGCACACATGCATTAACGGACTACTGAGCCACTGCCCCGTGGGGCCAATGGCGGATTTAGGATTTTATGAATGGGTGTTCGCTAATTACATTGTGTTACATTTTTTAATATATATTTATATTGGTTTATAAAAACTGAAGATAAAAGTCACATTTCTAAGTCTATTGAAAGTCAATAACACTAAAAAATGAAATAATAAACTAATACTAACACTTTATTTGGTGACAGCACAATGACAACTTTTTAGAGTAAAACTATTACAACTTTAGTTGACAACACAAGTGTGCACTTTGTTTTTAAATAGATATTAACTTTAACCCACTTCTCTTTTCTTATTTTTCTATGTTAGCATATTAAATGGTGTTTTTCACACACATAGAAAAAGAAGTAGTATATATTTTTGTTTTTGGCATATGTTGTCTCTATTTATGATTTACCTCTCTCTAATGATAACAATTAACATGGGCACTTTGAACATATTGCTTCCGAAAAATAAAATATAAATATTTATAAACCAAACCAACTCTCCCAAATGATGTATATTTTGGATTGAAAGGATTATATAGATTCTTATGACCACTATATTTATGACAATTGGCACCATCAAATTCTTTCGAATAAAGCATCTAAAATATCTAGATATTTCTAGGAAACTATCTGGATTTGAGATCATGTTCACGGGATCTCTAGAACCCTTAATTATCTACATCTTTCATGTAGATAAATCATCCAATATTCCATCTAGTAATTTTAATTTACAGATTAATATATGGTACTAGAAGATGATAAATTTACCAGATAGCTGGATTACAAAATTCATAGCAAAAAATCTATTTATCTGATCAACATAAATAAATATTGTACAGAAAACTATCGAATTTCTCTACAATTATCTAGTAGATAACATTTTTAAATTACTCTCATACAGTACCCAACATTACAGGAAAACAATATACCAGATTAGCCGATATATTAGTCTTTTCCCTAATGAATACTTTTCACTCTCTCTTATCCCAACTCTAATCTCTAATTAAATTAATAAACATAGAGAAAATCAAATCGTTACCTAAGCGAGGAGCGAGAAAGCCATGATCTCTTTCTGCATTTTTTCCCGGCTCTTGTCCCGTTGCTACTCCTCCTTTTCTTCTCTTGATTGACACCGATTTTCCCCGGCCTGCTCGCTGCTCCCTTACGCCAACAATCAGCAACTGGTCCTCACGGTCCACGTGTGCATACACCAAGGCAAAACTGACGAACCCGGTAGCCGAGCGATACAGTGGCCAGCGTTAAGTAACATGCATGACATGTGGGCCTTCAACGAGTCTCTCTAGAATAGATCACAATGTTCCGCACAAGAGACAGACCATCGCCAGGATTTCTATCCTCCTCCCTCCTCCCCAAATCCGCAATCCTCACAGCCCAATCCCAAACCTCTCTCGTCTCTAGTTCCAGCCCATCCTCTTCCTTGAACTCTTTTCCATATCTTGTCGTGACGGCGGCGACGGCTATTGCTTCACCGTTTGTCTCAAATTCTCACGCCAACGTCATTTAACCCTCGAAGCGAAGGAATTATTCTCTCCTAGGCATCGTCGTCGTCGTCCGCTCTACCGGATTTTTCTCTTCTTTCGCTGGTAAGGAAGCCCTAGCTTGCTCCTGAGGATCTTTTCTTTTCTGTGAGCAATCTCATCCAAATCTTGCTTTCTGGGATGGATAGTCCAGTCCATGAAGTTTGTGGTAGATTTGCTTGCTGCGTTGTGGATTACCAGTAACAGTTTATTTTTCCATATTTTGGGGTTCAACTGAACCCATATCCCACGTTAAGTTTGCCCCTGCGTGGGGCCCGCGCGCCCGTGCTGGGGTGATTAGCAACGGATAAGTACCGCTTCCCACGCCGCGTCGCCGCGCCACCAGGGGACTCTTCGATCGCGCACCGCCGCGCCGATACCCTATATAAGGGAGGCCATTCTCCCCACACCCAAATCCCCGATTGCTTTCGCATTTCGTCTCTCTCTCTCTCTCTCTCCCCCCGAGTTTCGCCGCGTTTGTCGGCGAATCCAGACCAATCTCTCATCTCCTCCGCCTTGTGTTCCCCATCCCACCGGCGCTGCGAGCAAGATGATTTCCCTCGACGCGGCCCGCAACGTCGTCGGCATCATCGGCAATGTCATATCCTTCGGCCTCTTCCTCTCCCCTGTGTAAGCCGCCGCCGCTGCCGCGGCCATCTATCTCTCTGGCTCTGGTTTTGGAAGGTAGTTTGTTAGGGTTTTCTGACGAGGTGGCGTGCGCTTGATGTGCAGGCCGACGTTCTTGCGGATCTGCAAGCGCAAGGACGTGGAGGAGTTCAGCGCGGACCCGTACCTGGCGACGCTGCTCAACTGCATGCTCTGGGTCTTCTACGGCCTGCCCATCGTCCACCCCAACAGCATCCTCGTCGTCACCATCAACGGCGTCGGGCTCGTCGTCGAGGCCTTTTACCTCATCATATTCTTCCTCTACTCGCCAAACAAGAAGCGCGTACGTCCGTCCGTCCTTGATATACCCCTGCAGATCATTCTTATCTCTTCGGTGCTACTAGTTTAATTAGTTGCCATGTGATCTTACCCGTGTCTCTGCGTTTGTGCAGCTGAGGATGCTCGGCTTCCTGGGCTTGGAGGCGGCGTTCATGGTGGCCGTCGTGCTCGGCGTGCTCTTGGGCGCCCACACCCACAAGAAGCGCTCCAT
The DNA here is from genome assembly GCA_036346575.1 of Dendrocalamus sinicus. Lineage (NCBI taxonomy): Eukaryota > Viridiplantae > Streptophyta > Magnoliopsida > Poales > Poaceae > Dendrocalamus > Dendrocalamus sinicus. Next base: position 26,627,753 of record CM070643.1, on the reverse strand, counting down.
GATCGTCGGCATCCTCTGCGTCATCTTCGGCTCGGCGATGTACGCCTCCCCGCTCACCATCATGGTACGGACCCATACACACCCATCGATCCATCCTGCGCTCTTGATCCAATGCTAGTAATACTGTTGGGGAGAGATAGGGACAGGCGTGCGTTAATTCGGTTGGTGGCGGCGGCGGTGTTGTGGCTGCTTGTTTGATAGGGTTAATTTCGGTCACTTAATGATGGGCCCGACAAGGATTTGGTGGGCCTACTTGCCAGTCAAATGCTGTCTTGGCAGCTAGTTACTGGTTTGGTGATCGATTAGATTGAACTTGTTCTTCTGGAACTCTAAAGAAAAGATTAGAGTCTGTTCTTTTCCCAGTGTTGTCTATCTAGTCTAATTACTGATTAGCCAGGGGTTGGCATCACATTTAAAATCTTGTTGCAAGATCTAGACAAGGGGGATCTGATATGGATTTTGCAGCCTACTCGGTGCAAGTGACTCATCAGGTTGTAGTTGAGGCATTCATTATCTATTAGCATTAGCATACCTTCGTTGCTGTTTGTTTTGGAAGCATGGATGGGAAAGCCAAATTTGGATCAAAAACTCTTAAAAGTTTGCCTCAATGGTCATGTTTTAACCATCGTGTCAAATCTGTTTTTTTCCTTCTTAGTATAAATCAACGTGCACTTTTTTTGGTCAAATTGCCATCGTGTTTGTGGAGTTCTTTAAGAACATGCTGTCTTATGTTCCGTCAAAAGGCTATCGTTTGTTTCTCCCTACGTGTTATCTGCTTATTGGTGTGGTACTTGCGTTCCTTGTAGGCAGTGGTGGTGTTGCACAACTGGTTAGCCAACCAAAATTGTTCTCACAAAATTCGTGTGTTAAATGTTTGATCCGTCTAAACAAAATCTGTGATTCTTGTTAAGCTGCCATCACAAACGTGCTGATCAGATCAGTGGATCCGTGAACGTGATGCTTAGGTGCTGCCGGTTTCAGGCGTGGTAGATTTCGAATCCTGTGTTTATTGGGTGGAGCTAGTACGTGTCCCTGTACCAGTCTGTGCTTTTTGTGACCTTCCCTTGTTGGGTCACGTTGAAATGAAAAAGAGATACTGTACCGGCCTCTACGCCGTTACTGGTACCTTCTCGTGGGTCATGTGGTCCAGGTCTAGAGACTTCACCATTACCTGCTGCTGTTAATCAGTGAATTTATTTTACTTGTTATATAGATCATATAATCAAGCACAGCCTTGATACCTGTGCTTATGGAGTATTTCAGTTCGTGTTGTTTTTGGAATGCCATGTTCTTGATTCTTGAATTTACTGATAATGCTGTGCGTGCAGAATAAAGTGATCAGGACCAAGAGCGTTGAGTACATGCCCTTCTTCCTGTCGCTGGTGAGCTTCCTCAACGGCATCTGTTGGACGTCCTACGCGCTCATCCGCTTCGACCTCTACGTCACGGTCAGTCTAACAGCTAGTCCATCCATCCATCCCTTCGAGGTCAATTTATACAATCTGATAATCTCTGACCATGCTCGTACATGCATTGCAGATCCCCAATGGCCTCGGGACGCTGTTCGGCGCCATCCAGCTGATCCTGTACGCCTGCTACTACAAGTCGACCCCCAAGAAAGAGAAGAACGTCGAGCTGCCCACCGTCGTCTCCAGCAACACCGTCGGCGGCGGCAACGTCTCCGTCACCGTCGAGCGATAAGCAAGCGTCCTCGGCCGCCGTCCAATCCAACCCGACCGGCGAGATTTTACCCCTAAATAATCCAATCCGACATTTCGATCCAGTAGTTTCCTCCTTCGATTCGGATGTTTTTTAGTGGTGGTAGTTTTCAGCTCTTGAGTTTCGTTTTCCTCCTCCTTTAGTAGAAGAAAGAAAGAACTCAATATATGCAGCTGCTGCATGTAATTGCCCATAAGTTTGCCGAGATAATATGACGCCATGTCAACGTTGCTAATCTCTATATGTTCTTGGTGCTGTGATGTTGGCTTTGTTAATTGTCGCGTTCTCCTGCTAATGCTTTTTCGGTCGCGACCGCGACTTCTCTCGTTGGTTAAAGTGACAGGGACTTGCTCGTTTGTTGGTCAGAGATGGTTGGCCCAGGAGGAAGAGATCAAGAGATAGCGATGCCTGGCTCTGCTCTTTTGCTGCGACGCTGCCATGTCGCCATGATAAAGTGGCTGCATGTTCTACTCGCCGTGGTCAATTTGATCGACTATTTTTTTTTGAGACGCAATTTGATCGACTTGACAAAGAAGAAGAGTCAATTTGGATAGGTTGGACGAAGGAAGACTGGCTGCAATCGAAAGGGAGAGGCGTGTGCAGGGCAATCACGCCGACGGGGCTGGACGGTGTGATAACTGAGAAGAAGAGGGCATCTGAAAGCGAGAAGAGCAGCTTGAGCAAGAGCAATATGGGTTGGTCTTTGGATTGAAAAGGACCGGTGCAGAGGAGCAATATGGTTGGCCACTTCCTTGGTCTCTTGCGTACCTTAAGCAAATTATTTGGCTACTCTTATCTGATATAGTGAAAGTACTCATGGATATTCAGCCCCATGTTTAGCTCTACCTGTACTTGAAAAAGCAAAGAACGATGGGAGGAGATATCTAGACTGAAAAGCAGCGACTGTTTCTTCATATAGTAACAGAAGGCACTAAAACAAAGTTCCTGAACAAGTTCACATGATGTGGTAGGTATAACATCAATCTAATGCTGGAACAAAATTTGGCTGGCCCGACTTTTAATTGGCAGCAGCACGAACAAAAATAGCAAGGGAATCTACCAACGAACTTGTACATTTGTACATGGCACGTAGAAAAATGTGTGGGTCACTTGACATACCAAAATGTGTGGGCCACTTCTGATGGGCAACCCTGCATTATATGCAACCGTTTGAAACACAACTAGTCTATCTCTAGAAAAAAAAATCTAAAAAACAAAGAAAGAAAAGAACCAGAAAATAAGTAAATTTTAGAAAACATCAAGTTTTGAATTTTTTTGTGCGAATAATATATTTTTTATTTGAAATTACAGAAATATACCCGCTGCAACATTTTTTACACAAATAGGCTCCAATCGCCCAACAGAAAAGCGACACGCGGCCAATATGGTAATGGTTGGGCGAGCAATATGGAGGACGTCATACGTGCTGATTTCGACCAAAGCATTAATGGCGTGCATACAAGAATCACTGAGGTACAAGATACGTTGAACGCTCGCCTCACGGAGGGCTTCAACAATCTGGAGGTGACACTCCGCCGCTTGGAGGGAAGACTACTGCTGTCGGAAGGGGCCGGCGCGCAGTACCAAGTACCCACTTTTGTGCGACGTGCGCAGTCGCATGTCGACGCACGCTACTACGAAGATGATGAGGACATGTCTGATGGCCGTGGAGGCTATCCACGACCACCACGGCGTGATTTTTTTTATCTCTGGGCTGCTGCACATGGAGGACACCGCAGAGGAGGTGTGGAACGTGAGGACGACGGTATTGGTCGCATCAAAAATCACCATACCGGAGTTCAAGGGCAGAGCTGATGCGGAGGCTTATTTGGAGTGGGAGACGCGTGTAAATCAAATTTTTGACAACCACAACTACTCCAAAGAAAAGAAGGTTCGTGTAGCTTCAATTGAGTTCACCGAATACGCTATTATTTGGTGGGATCAATTGAACCATGCAGGTGAACGTCCACACACTTGGGAAGCGATGAAGAGAATCATGAGGGACCGTTTTGTACCAGTATACTACACACGCACACTGCATACAAAGCTACGACGGTTGAATCAAGGCTCCAAGTCCGTGGATGAATACTATCAGGAGATGCAAGTGCTCATGATCTGTATCAGAGTTCGTGAGTCCGAGGAGGCTACTATGACAAGATTCTTTGAAGGGCTGAATGACGATGTTCGAAATCGTGTTGATTTGATGCAACATAACAACGTACAAGAGTTATTTCACCAAGCAGAGCATGCTGAACAATGGGTAAAAGATAACCATTCCAGGGTTGCCCGAACTTATACATCAACTTGGAGGTGCCCAAATCAACAAGAGGGTGAAGGAGGCATAAGTTCTAAGCTGGTTGCATCAACTAAATCGATTGGAGCTCTGTTTAAAGAAGCATCAAAGGCGACAAGTTCAGCGAGCAAGGAGGCATCCAAATCTGATTGTAGCACCTTTTCTACCACTAGAACAAGTCAAATTGAGTGTTTCAAGTGTAAGAGTAGGGGTCACATGATGAGGGATTACCCAAATGGAAGGAAGGTGTTACTCACACATGAGAGATATGTCACGGAGGGCGAAAGCGAGGAATTTGAGCATGATGATGAGAAATTCAATGATTCACCTCAAGAAGTTGTGTATTGTCATCCTGGGGTTGGTCCAACCTTGTTGACTCATAAGGTGGATCGTGACAATAAGCTGATTGTTGAGAAGGGGCAACGACGTGGTGTTTTTCAAACCCAATGCATGATCAAAGGCCAACGGTGCAAGCTTATAATTGATGATGGAAACTACAACAATGTGATCAGCAAGGATGTGGTTGATGCACTCTCATTAACCACATGGCGTCATCCTAAACCATACTATATGCAATGGCTTCACAATGTTGGTAAGCTGAAAATTACTCATAAAGTTCGCGTGCTGTTTTCTATTAAAGGTTATGATGACAAGGTGGAGTGTGACGTCGTGACTATGCACATGTGTCACATCATGTTGGGGCGTCTGTGGTAGTTTGATCGCAATGTTACACACCAAGGGAGAGCCAATCGCTTCACTTTTATGTATAAATGTGTATTTCAATCTTTGCTACCCAAGAGAGATGAGGAGATATTGCCATCAAGAGCAAGGAGCTTATGCAGATTACCACGAAACCGAGGACGGTTTCGCTTGAAGGTGGAGGGGATGATGTGGCCAAGAGTGTGAATACTACATTGATTTGTGTTTCACCCATGCAATCCGAAATTACAAGGCTTAGTAGCTCTGAATTGCGTAAGGAGAAAGAAGCAATCAGTTATGGGAGAATAAAGAATATCCTAGTTCGTGCGGATGCTTATGTGATTCCTCCTTTGCGTAATACAAACAAGCCAACAATGCATGGAATTAGAGGTGTGGATGGTAAAGAAAGAAAGCTAGTTTGGGTAAAGAGGAAGACACAAGATCAATCAAGTTCTTGTGATTGCAGTTCTGTCCACAATGTTCATGAAGATTGCAACGCCAATTCTAAGGTTTCTAATGCACACAAAATACATATTTGGAAAGCTAACGAAGTCTGCTTTCCAACGAATCAAACGGCGCATGTTGGAGCTTCCTACACAAAGTTATGGCAACTTCATTGCTTGCTGCACGGGCTGTCCGGAGAGACGCGCGAGACTTGCCAAACATAAAAAGTCCGAGTATTCCAATACAAGTAAGGGTAAAATCCGACCATACCATGTCTTTCCAAAGGATGAGAAGGACTCCTTTTTAGATTCCAAATGGATTTGGAAGCCCCTTAAACAAGAAAAGGAAACCTATAAAGATTTGAATTTAATTCGGATTCGGTTCGGGTCAGACAGGAAGTCCAACATTAAAACGCCAATAACTTTCACAAACGGAGTCCGATTTGGGCGTTCTTGAACTTGTTGGAAAGCTATTCGAAGCTCTATAGAATGGATGAGGTGCCAGCCACGTAATCCTCATGGTCTCGTCGCAAATTGAGAGAGAATACAGAGGTAGCAGTTTAGGTATTTCCTTTTTAGTTCGTATTGGAGTTTGTTTCGGCCTTAGACCAAGTTGTGCGTGAGTTTTAGTCAAGGCCGTGCATTATGCACCAATATAAGGCCAGGGCCTTAGCCCCATTTAACGTAGGCTATGATGTGATAAGTTTTTATGCTTGTGAAATAAAGGAGAAAATCGCCATGATGGTTGTTGGCGGCCAGATTGCGTGATTGCAAGGTTTTCTCGTTTGGAGTTTGTTGAGTTGGTGCAAGGCAAGAATAGGAGATTTTTGAGATTGCCCATCGAATCTACAAGGTTTATCTCTTCTAATTCGTGTCTTCTTGTTGAATTCACGGTTTGGGGAGTTCGGTGAATTGCTTCTAGTGTGCACCTTGCATACTAGTGCAAATTGCCCTTATCAAGATTGTTGGCTGCGTCAAGACAAGGAGAAGGAACCTCGCTGAACGTACCAGGAAAGATCGGGCTATCCCTACGCATCAACTAATCCTTAGTTGGTCCGTATCAGAAACCCTCTGTGTAAATCGCACTAATACAAGATCAGCTAGTGCACACAGTAATAACAGAGATACATATCAAGCATAATGACAAACTTTATTTAACTTAATATGGGCATGATGGCCAAGGTTCATATTAATGGCACATAAGACAAAATTAAATATAAATAGTAGAAGAAAAAACACTGAAGCAGAAGAAGCCCACTGAGCCTGCCCACATGCAAACGACAGTAAGACATGGCCTATTTGTCCAGATCATCATCGTAGTCGAAGTCGTCTTCCTCTGTGTGGAGATATCAAGGTGAGTATAAACTTGTACTCCGCAAGTCATACGGAGAAATGCAGCATAATGATAAAGGCAACAAAGGAAGGCTTATAGGGTTAGTTTTAGCATAAAACCACATTTAATACAATAAGTAAAAACAGTGATTGTAAACGAAATTAATACCATTAGTGCAGGCTTCGACTAAACACTAACCTAACCACGGGCATCCCACTCGGACCATCTTTTCCAAAAGATCTCGTATGGATTCCATCCATCCACACGCTTTCAGTCTCTCATGAATTCCATCCATCCATAAGGTTTTCATAAGCTATTTTGAAAAACAAAGTCTAATCCGTGAAAAACTTTACTCAGCTTGCCCATGATCGTGGGCACGGCTATCCAAGATAGATTATATAATCTGCAGAGGTTGTACAGCTTTATCCACAATACATGATCATCCCATATTGCCACCGGATTAATACAATGCCTTAGGTGTGAGGCGAGGAGATCATGACAAGGCCTTTACAATACAAAACCTTCAACTTGGCCAAGCCAACACTAAGGTTTCACTCCAGTAAGGAATCCACCAGACCGGGACCCCCCTTGAGCCGAGTGAGACTTCTCATGGCCTACGCCACGCTCACTTTCAACCTACGACGAGACTCAGGTTGGGACCCACAAATTAATCAGTTAGGACTGTCCCATACCAGCCTTGTGGTAGTACGATAGAGCTTTGCAATAGTAGCTCACAGACCGGTCCTTAATTGACTTAGGCTTAACCACATACCCCTATGCCCGACAATCAACACTGTGTCTCTGAACAACAGTGAATGCCTGCACCCACCACCTAACCATTAGCCTAAGTCTAAACCAGATTTTATATTTTATTTCAAAATATTTCATAATCCTTCTTGACTCACCAAAGTCAAGAATACATTTGAAAAGCTTATCATTTTATGCGAAAAAGTTATCCCAAAACAAGATTATGTCTAAGCAAGTCTAAGTATTTGATGTCAATACTCTCTAGCCAATACTAGTGTACTAAATAGAGTTTTATTCTAGGGTTACAAGGTATCGAGGAATTCAAGGTCAACGGAGTAATTAATAGGTAAGCAATAACTAAATTTAAAACTGAATTGAATTACGTTGAATAAAATTAAGCATGCAATATAATTTAAAACAACATAATTTTATTTTGAAATTTGGGATCAATGTGATCAAGGTGTGTGACTTGCCTTGCTCGAAGTCTTGATGTGAGTCATCATCGAATTCTTCTGAATCGTTTTGGGATTAAAAATCATAAGAAGGAATTAAAAATCCCTAGGTGCTTTTGGGAAAGGTCTCAGAATATCTAAGCCCCAAGTTGCAAAAGGCCAAGAGAGTGGTATTGTTTGAAGAGCTTGTACAGGTTGATGTACTTGTCAGCTATGAAATTAACATTATAAGCACTTTATCACAAGTTCCTTTGCATCATGGAGGGCAATTGACGAGTACTACCCTTGTCAGAAGGTTTTACTGTCTAGTATTCTATAGGAATAATATACTTCACATACTCCCCCATGCATTTCAAATAGTAAGTGTAAACCATCCTTTTGAGATATACATCTCACAATAGCTTGTGAGTTCCTCATTTGTAGAGGATACTTTCGATCAGATTGTATGATTTAAGCCTTTAAAGACGAAAAATTGGTCTCTACGTCATCTTCAAAAAGTTTATCATGTTGAAGATATTCATATATTAATGTTATTAAATTGTTTTTAGGGTTGATTTGGGCAACCTCCATAGGAGCTCCTTTGAAATTCTCGACTACCGAAGGTTTGTCGAGTTGCTCTAAGAATACTCTGGGTGGGACATGTGATCTTGAGGAAGCCATCCATGCCAATTGATCTGCTAGAAAGGTTTTCTTTTTAGTAATGTGTTGGACTTTGAACCAAAGAAATGTTTCTCTATTTTCCTAACTTCTGAAAGATAAGATGATATCATATTACTCGAACATTGATACTCTTTTCCTATTTGTTTTGCCAGTAGTTAAGAATCACCTTTTACTAGTAGTTTGTGAATCCCAAGCTCTTTAGCTGCTCAGAGGCCTGCCGGTAAATCTTCGTACTCTACCACATTATTTGTAGCGGGAAAATATAATCGGATGGCGTCTTTGATGCTTTCTCTAGTAGGAGAGATCAGGACCACCATAGCCCCCGAGCCTTTTATAGTCAAAACCCTATTGAAATACATAGTCCACTGCTCATGGTTCTCATACTCAGGCCCATGGACAGGCTCAGGATTTGTCTATTTACTGATGAATTCTGCTAAAGACTATAACTTATTAGCTATGCATGAGATGAAATACAGATCAAACTTTCTAAGTTCAATGAACCATTTGGCTATACGTCTTAATGATTCCTTGTTTTGGAGAACTTGACGGAGAGGGTATTTGGATGTCACCATAATTTTATGGGCCTGGAAGTAATGCCTTAGTTTTCTTGAAGTCATAAAGAGGGTGTACAAGAGTTTTTATATTTCTAGATCTCTCTCTCTATTGGTCCATATAAGACTTCACTTACGTAGTATACTGGTAGTTGGATATTGTCAAGTTCAATGACTAGCATTGCACTGACTGCTTGTGACACAGCAGCCAAGTAGAAAAGTAAAGATTCTCCCGGTTTTGGATAGACTAAGACTGTAACAGCCCAGATTTTTATTAAAATAAAATAAATATTAAAATAAAATATTAAAATAAAAAAATTTAATTAAATAAGTATTTTTGTGCCTAAATTTTATTTTTAGATTTGCCCTGGATTTCTGCTTTTGAAAAAGCTAGATTTAAAAAGTATTTTGTGTAAAACCAAACTTATTATTATTAAATAAAATGATATTTTGATTTTCTATACAAATCTTAATTTAAATTAATTATTTGGATTTATTTGGATTTTATTTGGTTTTCTGAGTTTTCTGGAGTTTAAAGTCTATTTTTGAAATTTAAAAGTATTTTAGATATAAAAATATAATACCAACATTAGCTGGAAATATTTTTATTAAGTCTGGAAGTTCTTTGAATTTTTCTGGAAATTTTGGAAGTTATTTCATATTTTTCTGAGCTTAAATGAATTTCCTTTGCTTTTCTGAAAAACCCAAAATCAGAAAATCAGTTTTAATCCCTCCCCTTCCCTCCAGCAGCCGCGTGGACGGCTCAGATTCTTCCACATCACCCCATCTTCGTCGTCCGCCCACCCCGCCTACCCTATTTCCCCTCCCGCCACATGTGCGGCCCGATTTCACCGCACCCGCGCCCGGCTGATCTCACCCGTCCACCGCCACTTAACACCTCCGGCCGTCCGATTTTCCCGCTGTAATCCCAGCCACCTATCCCTCTCTCTCTCTCCCTCACTGCGGCCCCACCTGTCGGTGCCACCTCTCTCTCCCTCTCTCTCTCATTGACAACCCGGGCCCGTTGTCAGGCCCATCTTCTTCCTGGGTCATCCCCTTCCTCCCGCACCCGCCGCCGAAAACGCCGCCTCCACCTTCCGGCCTCCCCGTTCTCCCACGCGCGCTGCCCACCTCCCTCTCCTATCCTGCACGATGCGCGCCCACGTTCCCCTCTCCCCTCGCCCCCACTTCCCCCCATTTCCGTGCCGGCCACCCGTAACCGTCGCACGCCCGCGCCATCTCCGGTGATGAATTGCCGCCGGGCTAACCCTCCCTGACCACTATAAATACCCCCACTGGCTCCACCTGTCCTCGCTCATCCTCCCCCTCCACTCCCCTCTCCTTCCCGGCCGCTCCACCGCCGCCGCACCGAGTGCTGCCCGCCGCCGCCTCTGCCCTCTCGCCGCCGACCATTTCCGGCCATCCCTGGTAAGCCCGCGCCTCTCCCCAGAGCTCCCCTCCTCCTCCTCTCTTGACTCCGGCCATCGCCGCCGCCGGCCGCCCGCCGCCCCCAAGCTTCTCCCCGGCCGGTCGGCCACGCCCGCGCGCCGTGCCCACGTGGTAGCCAAGGTGGCAGCCATGTGGCGCCACCTCAGCGCCAACATGGGCCTGCGTGTCAGTGTCGGCCCGAATAAAAATCCTAGGGCTGACGCCATAATCCCAGATTTTCCATTAGAAAAATAATTCCACAAATTCAGATTTTTCTTTTTCTCTGAATTTAAACTTCCCGGAGCCTGTTCTTCTTCGTCCTAACTCCGATTGAGCCTATTCAAATTTCTAAATTCATAAAAAATTCCCCTCTATCCATTTCTGGCCTCAATTCAAATATTTGAAGTCAATTTGAATTTATTTGAATTTGGTGGGTTATTTTCACGTGTAGACTTCGACGATTCGGGAAAATTCTTCGACGAAAATTTGCAACCAACTGAAGAGCAAGGCAAGTCACACTCCTTGATCATGTTGATCCCAGATTTCAAAATAAAATTATGTTGTTTTAAATTATTCTGCATGCATATTTTTATCCAACGTATTTCAATTCAGTTTTAAATTTAGTTATTGCCTACTTGTTAATTCCTCCGTTGATATTGAATTCCTTATACCTTGTCACCCTAGATTAAAACTCTAGTTAGTACAATAGTATTGGCTAGAGAATATTATATCAAATGCTTAGACCTACTTAGTTGTAATATTTGTTTTGGGATACTTTTTCACATGAAATGACAAACATTTTTACATAAAATGATAAGCTTTTCAAAGGTTCTCTTGACTTTAGTGAGTCAAGGAGGTTTATGAAATATTTTGAAAGCAAAATATAAAAACTGGTTTAGACTTAGGCATTTGGTTAGATTGGTGGGTGCAGGTATGCTCTGTTGGTTGGAGCCGCAGTGGTTGATTGTCGGGCACGAGGGTATGTGGTTGGGCCTAAGTCAATTAAGGACCAGTCTGTGAGCTACTGTTGCAAAGCCCTATCGTACTACCACATGGCTGGTATGAGACAGCCCTGGCTGAATAATTTGTGAAGTCCCAACCTGAGTCAAGTCGTAGGTTGAAGGTGGACGTGGTTGGAGCCATGTGAAGTCCCACTTGGGTAAGTTTGGTTGTAGCCATGAGAAGTCTCACTCAGGCTCAAGAGGGGGTCTCGGTCTGGTGGGTTCCTTACTAGGTTGAAACCTTAGAGTTGGCTTGACCAGGTTGAAGGCTTTGCATTGTAATAGCCTTGTCACGACTCCTCGCTGCACACCTAAGGAAGTGTGTAATCGTGTGGCAATATGGGATGATCGTGTCTTGTGGGTAAAGCTGTACAACCTCTGCAGAGTGTATAATCTATCCTGGATAGCCGTGCCCACTGTCATGGGCATGCTGAGTAAAAGTTTTTTATGGATTAGATTTTGTTTTTCAAGAATGATTTTCGAAAACCTTATGGATGGATGGAATCCATGAGAGAATGAAAATCCTATGGGTGGATGGAACCCATGAGAGAGATTGGAAGCTTGTGGATGGATGGAATCCACGAGTGTTTGGAAACGTGTGGATGGATGGAATCCATACATGAACTTTTAGAAAAGATAGTCCGGGTGGGATGCACGTGAATAGGTTGGTGTATGGTCGAAGCCTGCACTGACGGTATTATTTTCAATTACAAGTATTGTTTTTTACTTACTGTATTAAATTCAGCAATTTCAATCTATCTATTGTATTTCATTAAATGTTGTTTTATGCAAACTAACTCTATAAGCCTTCCATTGAAGCCTTTAACATTATGTTGCATTTTTCCGTGTGATTTGCGGAGTACAAGTTTGTACTCACCTTGCAATCTCCATACAGAGGAAGATGATGTTGTCAACAACGGTGAAGATCAGGACGAGTAGGCCGCGTCTTACTGTCGTTTGCCTGTGGGCAGGCTTGGGCTTTGCTTTTATCAGTTTGCTTCCGCAGTTATTTGCTTTATTTATCTTTGCCAACGAGCGTTGATGTAAGACTTGGCCATAAGGCCGTACTCTTTTATTTAATATAGTTGGTCATTTGTGCTTGATATATATCTTTGTTGCACTGTGTGCACTAGCTGATTCTGGACTAGTGCGATTTACAAAGAGGATCCAGGAGTCGTTACTCCGGGTTCTGACAAAGACCAAGCCACCCATCAAGTATTTCTTGATTTCTTTAAAAGCATCATTAGCTTCTTTAGTCCCTTTGAAATTTCTATATTTTCGAGCAAGTTTAAAGAAAGGTAATCCTTTTTCTCCTAAGTATGCTTTAAATGACAATGTTACCATACAACCAATTAGTTTTTGCACTTTTTTCTTTGGGATCGAAGGACACATCCATTTGATGGCCGCTATTTTTTGAAGTGGCCTCAATTCCTCTAGCTGAGACTAGGAAGGCAAGAAGCTTTTCAGAGAAAACTCCAAACACACATTTCTTCATATTCAACTTAATGTTATGTCTTCTTAAGTTAGCGAAAGTTTCTTGCAAGTTAGAGACATGGTCTCTGATGTTGACTTTTTACTACTAAGACGTCAATATAGGCCTCTAAATTTTGATCAATTTGTGAACTAAAGGGTTTTCACATTAACCTTTGAAAAGTAGCACCAACCTTAATGTTATATGGCGTGATGAAGAAAATTTTCTTTTCATCTTATTTACTTATGCTAATTTGATGGTACCTAGAATTTGCATTTAAAAAGCTTAATAATTCACTACTAGAGGTAGAGTCAACAAGCTAATCGATGCATAGAAGGGAAAATCATCCTTCGGACAAGCTTTATTAAGATCTATAAAGTCTACACATATTCACCATTTTTCATTACTTTTGCTAACCATTACAGGGTTGATGAGCCACTTGGGGTGGTCAACTCCACGAATGAACCCAGCCTTAAGAAGCTTATTGATCTCCGATTTCCTCATTGGGGACACCGGGCATATTGAATGCTTGCCACGTGCATACATCCAAATTTTCTTGTAGGAAGAAAATAAGTGACTCTTCCTATTTATGATTGAGTCATGTCCTGACCTTGACAATTGCTAAAGGCCTATCCTTGTCAAGAGGTACCTCTTTGACCTGGTCGTTGGCTTTTGGAGCCACCTTGGGCTTTGAATGCTTACCTACATTGAAAGCGAGTTAGCATTCCTGGTTAGTAATTCATCGACTAGACTTGTGATCATAGGCATATGCCATCTTCTTGTCCCCTTGAATTGTTATGACTCCTTTCAGCCCCAGCATTTTGAGGCTTGGTAATCATAGGGCGTGGCCACCAGAAACTTGGCCAAAGCTGGCTGACCAAGGATCTCATTGTATGCAATTTCAAAATCTACTACATCAAATGAGATTCTTTCTATTTAGAAGTTATTAGGACTTATAAACATTACTGGGAGGGACACTTTCCTAATCGATTTGGCCGAAGATCCTAGAACTATGCCATGGAAGGCATACTTCACATGTTTTATTTCAGATTGGGAACTTGCATTTCTTTAATATCTCCCATAAATAAAATACTAAGAGAACTACCCCTGTCAACTAGAATTTGATTAATCTTGCATTTATTAATAGCAGGTTCTACTACGATATGGAATCTACCTGGTCGAGTCGAAAAGATGGGCCAGTCTTCTCTGCCGAAAGAGATGGTTGTTTCTGACCACCTGGAAGGCTTGACGGTGATCGGAGCAACAGTGAGATTCATCTCACATTCTACGGTCTTCATTTGTCTTCTAGACTCGTAGGAGGATAATCCGCCAAAAGATTACATCAACAGTATGCTCTGGGAGAAGATTGTAACAACAACTGTGAGAGGCGTAGGGCCGAATCGTCGCACGATTATTGGAGTTATGGACCCACATGCCCTATTTCACCACATGGGAAATTGCATAAAATTAAGCCTAGTTATCAAATCATAATATCTTTGAGTAGTGGTTGGTCGGGTAACAATCCTCTTACCAGATGTACTTGGGCAATAATCCTCCGACCGGTGGTATTCAGGCAGTATTGTTTTAAGTGGTATATGATCATAATAACTTAGGGCCTTAATTAAATATTAAAGCCGCATTTAATGAATTATTCAATCCTCGCCAATGTCAAATGGGAATCAAATGTCCATTAGAGAACTGTATGTGAACTCTTTGCTGAACAAGTGCGAGCTGGAAAGCCATCTCAATAATACTAGTTATAATGAAATTGCTGCATTGAACAGAGAACAAGGCTGGTTTACTTAAAAATAATTTTAAAACTAATGAGAGAAAGTTAAGAATGAATGGAGTATTTGGAATAAATTGCTAGTACTAGTGACGGGTTTAGGTTGGGACAATTCCAACAACAGATGACTAGTTAATTTAGGGTGACTATACAATGTTACTTGTATAGTATATCAAATCTTTTGTGTCAATCTTTAAAAGACTGATGTAATATGGTGCAAATAGTTTTTATATTATGCACTCCATATTATATTTTGCGTCACAATGGTAAAGTATTTATGTTAAGTGTATCATACATGAACATTGTTGTTATGCACTAGTTTTTATGGAATTTAAGGATACATGGTGGTAAAACGTAGCATGGACATTTTGAAAGATGTGAATGGAGTTAGAGCTGAAAAGCTACAATTCAGGCGCCAACTTCTCCCAGAGCTGCCCTAAAGCCCAAAATTTGAAGTGGAGGTTGGCAAACGGGGCCTTACTCAAATAAAAATCTCTCATACACAGGTACTTCTACAAGGCAGCCTGCCACAATGTACATATGGGCCTGCCCAACTTGGACGAATGGAATAGAAGTACAAACTGTACAGCCCACTACAGAATCCTCTCGCGCGCGTGCGCGCGCACATACAAAAGCCCAATACACAACAGCAGTCCATTCCACTAGGCACACGCCGCACGCACGCTTTGTGGCGCTCCTCCGCGACGGACACGAATCCCGCGGCGGCGGTGGCGACGCTGCGGACCCGCCTGTGGAAGAGGCTTCGGCGTGCCGAGACGAGAGGTACTAGCTGTATAGTCTCCTTGCCCTGCTTCCTCCTCCCGTGTTCGGGTTTATATATCGAAGAATAGGGGATTCTTAGCTACATGCGGTTAATTCTAGCGGCGTAATCTTAACTTACCTGCGGTTCCTCGATGCTTTTCTATGGTCCTCAGATACACGTAGACGTGGACACGTAGTGGTAGGTTGGTACTTGGTAGTGCCCCGGGGTGTTTAGTGGGCATGCACGCGAGGTGTCTGTGGGAATGCCAGAGTGAGATGTTATTGCGGTTTTTTTTGGGCCTTGTATATTCTGTAAGGTTACTCAATTTATAGCTTTCTATGTGTTCTTTGTAATTATTCTGACGGTGAGATGATTGGTGCCAAATACGATTTTATGAAGTACTGGCCAATAGAAGGAACACGCTTTTCAGTAGAGTTTACTTCTGTTCTGGGACGCATGTATGGTTAGCTAAGAGATTTTGTGGTTGTTCAGAGGAACACCGTATGAGAATTTAAAGTAATTTTGGTTACTTGTCCTTGGAAAGTTATATATACAGATCGACTTAACCTGATATAGATTCTTGAACAGTTCGTCACTAGTTGAATTCAACACTTGTTGGTTGGAACATTGATCAATTGGAAATGTAATTGTGTTACCACCACTGCGCAAGCTCTAAGCATCTGGTATTCTGTGTAATGACAATGATAGACATTTCTTTGTTACATGGTTGTGGGGTATTGTTTTTCATGTGGATGTAGTATGGTGCAATCTACTCAAGCAAAACTTCACATATTGTTGTTTACTTGTTTAATCTGTCAAGTTTTATAGATATGCAAATGTTTTTGCCTTTCCCAATTTGCTTCTATGACACTGGTTATGCTATTGTCCTTAACAAATCACCTACGAATGTGTGACCTGTAGAAGCAATCTTAGGAATGTGTGACCTGTAGAAGCAATCTAAGATACTGAAACTTTTGCTGATGGCTGCCTATGACTTTTAGTACCTTTACTGAGTGCAGTTTTTTTTATCAGCTGGCTATTCTATATGACTGTGTGTATCTCTAACTGATTTATCTATTTCTAACACCAGCGTCAAGCTTCTGTGAAATGGATATTTTTTATCAATGTAAGGAGATCTTAAAGATCCAGAAGTTTCGGCGTATGGTGTCCTATGCTGGATTCTACTGCTTCACTACCCTCATTACCTATGCTTACACAAGCAATACGTATGTCACTGCAGGATTACCCTTCTTTACATACTTGCAGAATCTTCTCACTTGTTCTTACCCGCCAATATTCTCTGTTTGAGCTTTTTGCAGGACAAGGGCTGGCATTTCGAGGGCTGATCAGTATTACGCCTCCTACCCTGCTGGTACTGAGCTACTAACTGACACTGCAAAGGTATGGAAACTGAAAATATATCGTGATTAATCTATGATCACTTTTTTAATCTTAACAGTACACAGATGTAAAAAAAAGTGTCATTTTGTTTATTTCATGTCAGTTGCTCACTTGCTTCAGAGAGATGATATCTGATTTCATTTGGTGGCTTGCAGCTTTACAAGGCTGCATTAGGTAATTGTTTTGAAATAGATGACTGGGGTCCAATAGAATTCTCCATCATGGCAAAGCATTTCGACCGGCAAGGCAAACCACCATATGCCTACCATGCTGTAAGTAGTTACCCACTTGCCTTTAGACTACCGCGTGCTATGCTTGCTTAACACTTGCTAGTTTGCATTAGAAAACACCTATGTTCCTATGTTTGTTTTGGTTTTATTTTTTCCCGCATAATTTGCGAGTTTTATATCCATACCTTAACCGTGTTTTTCAGCAACACATGGCACACCTTCTATCCCATGGCCAACTCGATGGAAGCGGTTAACTGCAGGATGTGTTTTAGTTGACTCTCGTGAGGCTATCCGTAACACTTGTATTGTTGGTATCATCATTACAATGAAACTGTACTGGATCTTGTACAAAAGAGCTGTCTTGCTGAAATGCTGAGTTTAGATGGCACGTTACAATGAATGGCAGTGTTGAAAGCGTAAATAGATTCTGAATTTTAGGCCATGGACCACTACAATATCAGTTTATTATTACTACAAATGGCGCGACATTTTCCAAAGAATCATGACGGCGGCCGGTTATTGTTGAATGAAACTCTCTGGATGTCAGTGGTTACTTGTATTAGTTTGTGTGCTCTTGTCTGAACTCTGATGTTGCCCTTGCACCAGCAAAGATCAGGGACCTCAATCCTGCACTGGGAGTTGATGTACCCTGGATCTCTACAGAAGAATTCGCATCTGGGGGTAGCGTGTGAATGGCATGTGCTTCTGAGTTTCAGTTGAGACCATTGGGGTTTTCGGTACCAGTTGAGGAGATTCTCAAGGTGCAACCCTTAGCTGGTGTGTTGTGTTCCATTTACCAGTTCATTCAGGACCAAAGATATAGCCCAGAAAGATCGTCTTCTCTGCCTTTGTGTTACTCGCAGCTCGGATACTTGCACGGCCATTTTCGAGAGCACTGAATAGATTCAAACCTCGTCCATGTTGTCAGTCTTACAGAGCTAGGCGGCGAATGTCACGTAGTGGTAAGTTTTGCAAGATTCGATGCTTCATTCGCAGGACGTATGTCGGCACTTGTACCGTTGTACGCCTACACCACACTATACTACGGGGCAAAGAACGAGGGCGCTGCGAAAGACCGGAGAGGCGAAAGAAATTACAGAAGCAACACATGAATGCCAAGGGTCGGGCAAGGACTCCAGTACATCATCAAACATTGCATTAGTTTTGGACCAGCGCGACGTATCTAGCTTTCTTGGACGCCGTGACAGCCTCGTCCGACGGCGACCGCCTTCCCTTGTCGCCGGGCTGTGCGATCCGACGGCCGAAGCTGTCGCAGTGGATGGCGACGGTGAAGTCGAGCGGCTCAAACCGCTCCCCCATCAGTATCGCCCGCCGCCACAGACCTTCGCCGTCCTCGCCCACGCCGGTGCCGTCGCTGCCGCCCTGTGCAGCCGCCGCGTGCTGCCACTCGAGGCCACCTCCTTGGCAGAGCCGCCGCGCGCGGAAGAGGCGGCGTGTGGCGCAGGCGGCCACGGCGCTGGACACTTCGCTGAGGAGGCTGGCCATGGATGGTGCTTGCTCAGAGCCTCGCTGGTGTTGCAACTTCTGTACTTCAGCGCCAGGGTATGCAGGGGCAGCAGGGCAATGGACAGTGTGAATAAATTTAGTTTCTTGAGTTTCTTATTTATATAAATAAAAATAACGAACGATATTTAAGACACCTTCTCCGTTTTGGGACAAAAAAAATATTCAAGACACATTCTTCGTTTTAAGGCAAGAGAATCTCATAATAATTCTAAATAAAGAAAAAAATCCTAGAAGTTCTCGTATTAATCAAAAGAAAAAAGAAAATAATCTTCACCATTTTATTTTAGTAGAGTCTAATTATAACAGATTAATCACATATACATATTAGAGTTATATAACAAATATAATTATATTTCAATTATACGAAGTAGATTCTAATATATAACAAATATAATTATATTTTAGTTATATGTAATAGATTGTATATCAAAGAAAACTGTTTCATAATATCTAATCGTGTAAATGCACGAACAATCCTGCTAGTTTACTGATTAGTAGAATTTTAACAAGCATCAAGTCGCACACACGCTCCTTCCGGGCTCCAGAATGCGAATTACATATCAAAAACTCTCAATATGGTACTACTAGCGACATTAAACGCACTTCGACCCATACTGACAAATGACAACACATGAAACAGCAGAAACTCTGAACAAAGCACGCAAATCATTACACCACCATCAGTTTGTTCCACCATTACTGCAGCCATCATCCACTATGATCGTAACACGTGTAGTCACTTAAGCCCAATTCCATTACATCGTGTAACTTTGCAAGCACAATTGCCAACCAGGAGCATTTCGACTCCAGATGTTTGCCTTATTACCGGCACCAATCACACAAATTCACAATTCATGAATAAGAAACATCACTAATCCATAAGTATCTATCTATACCAACTAATGCAGAACAAAACCAAAAATAAAAATAAAGTTCTTGCAAAAAAAAAAAAACAATGAGAGCATTGGAGTGTTACTATCTGATCTTCTTGTTCATGTTGCCGGCGAGCTGCCGCATCTGGAACCTCCAGAACATGAAGATGGCGAGGGCGGCGCCGACGAAGACGAGCCCCACCACCATCTCCCCCTCCCCCTCCTTCCTCCACGACACCTCCTCGATCCGCCACTCCCTCCTCCCTTCTGTCTCCGCCTCCACCAGCGCGTACACCCGCTTCCGCTCCCGCACTGCCACCGCCGCCACGGTGCCGTCCGGTGCCGCCTCGTCCCGCTCGGCGCACGACGCCCACCCGTCGTTGCTCCCTACGAGCCGCAGCGCGGCGGCCCCGCCCACCGCCACCGTCCCGTCACTCCGCACCGCCACGGCGGCCGGCTTGGGAGGCGTGAAGGCACCGGACACGGTTCTCGCGGCGCCGTCCTCCATGTCGACGCGAAGGAGGTGGCCGGTGCTGGGCTGGCCCACGAGCAGGAACCCGCGGCTCACGTGCGCGGTGAGGGAGGACAGGGGCTCGGAGCCGTACACGGGCGACGAGGGGAGCGCCGCGAGGTCGCCGTCGGGGGACAGCTTGTAGATTTGGGTGCCCACAGTGAGGAAGGAGGCGCCGGTGTGCGGGTCCACGGCGACGCCGCCTGGCGGGGCGGGGTCGTGGAGCGGGGTGGAGAAGAGGAGGCGGTGGGGGCGGGGGGAGCGCAGGTCGAAGGCGGAGACGGAACCCGCGGACGCCACGATGAGGCGGCGGCGGCGGTCGTCGACGGCTACGGCGGAGGCACCGGAGGACGCGATCGACTCGGTGACGCCGGCGTCGGAGACGGATAGGACGGCGTCACCGCCGCCGGCCACGACAAAGTGCTGCGCCGTGGGGTCCCAGGCGAGGGAGGCAGGGGCAACGCCGCGGCTGGGCGTGAAAGTGACGACGTGGCGCGCGGAGGAGGGGGCCGGGGCGACGGCGGCGAGGAGGAGGAGCGGTAGGAGGGAGGCGGCCATCTTAGATGGGAAATTTAACTATTTGCCACTCTTAAGGATGCCACCTACTCAAATACTACTCTCTTCCTTGCAATTAACATTTTGCCATTAGAGAGAGAAAGTTTCCTATTTACTTGCCATTTTTCAGCCATGTCACCGTCCAACCTGGAATCTTAAAAAGGAGATGACCATTTTACCCCTGGCTAGTTTTTACCCCATCTTTCACACACAGCCAGGCAAGGTGAACATCCAGAATTTCAGCCAACTACCTGGCACACAGCCGTCCCACACGCGCACCGTCTCATCAGCCAAGACTATACTTATCAACCCAGAATCATATTATACCTGGCAGTACATGCTAATTTCAGCTGCATATTTATTCATTACATGAAACAAGGAAACCAATACATGCTAATTTCATTATTACATGACAGTGACATGTCAGTAACAATCTCCAGATATTCACCAATCTCATTTTGCTCATGATGACAAAACTGGATATTCACCAAAACTGGATACATGATGACAAAAACAAGATAATCACATTTTGCTCATGAGAAACTCAACCAATGCAGAAATATGTACTATGCAGCATAGATCATATCAGATATTGGGTAGTTAAAAAATGGGAAATTTATCCACCTGACAGTTTGGATAAAGGAACTATTGACAAGCCTTTTGCATAAGTCTGACTTGGTTCTGCCAAAAGAAATTTCACAAACACTAGAGAGCATGAACAAACAAAAATAGAGCAAAGGTAAAGTCATATTTGTTTGACTTATATTCTTCCATGGACAGATCAAAGCACGGCATATGCACACAAAACAAGTGCCCCAATCAAAGCAGGTCAGATTCTTTATCCAGAAGAACAAACTAGATAGCAAAAGCCATTATAGTGTCAGGCCACAAAGTAGATAGCAAAAGCATAAAGTAGACTGCTTCAGTCAATTTTCTTCTTGGGAGTCAACTTCTTCCTAGCTCCAACTTTCTTCCTGGGAGTTGTGAACTTGGTGGTTGTGGGCTGCAGAGATGATGTAGAAGGTGGCTGTGAACAAGCAGGCTCTATGGAAGGAGTATTGGAGGGCATAGGCTGTGATGAAGCTAACGAAGTCTCCATTGCCAACCTCCTGATAGCAACAACATTAATTAATTAATGTATGTTTGAAATAATGTACAAGTTCAATTTGTGGGTTCAAAAGGTTACCTTCTAGTGATAGGCCCAGGACTAGTAGATAATATGTTAGATGGTGTACTTTGTCCAGCCTCTCCATCATTCTTTGTCTTACTTTGTCCAGCCTCTCCATCATTCTTTGTCTTCTTCCTTCCCACATCAGATTTGTAGTGTTTTTTTGTTCTTTTCCTGAAAATGCAATATAAATACAAAGCAATAGAAGAATGAGGATGGAAAGCATTATTGCATAATATCATACCTCTTTTTAGTGCCATTTAGTCTACACTTTGCACTTGCTTGTCTGTGTCCTAATTCCCCACATTTTTTGCATTTGACCTGTCTTTTCAGCTTGCCTTTTCCCTTCTCAAGGCAAGATGGTATTCTATTCTTCCTCTGCCTACCAACTCCTCTCTTTTTGCACAATGGAGGCAGTAGTTTGAATCCCTTGTCAACTTGTGGCCACTGGTTCTTGTCTGTGATGTGAGGGATGACACCTGCATATGCTCTTTGTAATTTCTGCACAGAATAAGCCATGTCGACATACTTCTCCATTTGTGGTTTCCTTTGTGTTGTGATCATTGCTAAAGCATGTGCACATGGCTTCCCGGTCATTTGCCACTCTAAGCAAGTGCATTCTTTCCTATCAAGGTAAACAACATGTCTAATGACCTCCACATCTTTGTAAAGTTCTGTCACCTCAGCTGATTCATCCCCTCCCTTTACTACTTTTAAGTGCCCTAATCCTTTTGATGCTGCATTAAGCTGGTGCACCACCACTGGAAGTATTACTCAGGAGTCTTTGTGCTATTCTTCTCCTCTTCTCAAATAATGACAAGGTTTTTTCCTTATTGCATCAAGAAGAGCATCCACAGGCAAGTCCTTGTAGTCCTTGATCCAATTATTCCAAGACTCTGCCAAGTTGTTAGTGATGTAATCACATTTGATCTCACATGAAAATTTGCACCTAGACCATAGCAAGTTGTGGTACTTGCTAAGCCAATCAGCCACATCAGGACTAGCCTCGAACACCTTATTGAGGTAAAACTGAAATCTATCAACTTTGTAAGCTCTAGCTGCAGACCACATGTTTCCATAAACAGGTCCATGGTACTTTTTCTTCATGTTCTCCATGAGGTGCCTAAAGCACTCTCTTTGCTCAGCCCATGGAAAGACAGTTTTCACTGCAGTTTCTAGTCCCTTACAAGCATCTGTGCATATAGCTAATGCAGGGATAGGTCCTAATGCTTGACCAAGCTTTTCCATAAACCATGTCCAGTTTTCCTTAGTCTCTGAATCAAATAGACCAAATGCTAAAGGAAACATCCAATTATGACCATCTAATGCATTTGCAGAAGCTAAATGCCCATTCAATTCTCCATTGAGTGCAGTGGAATCAATACTGATATATGGTCGACACCCCTCTAAGAATCCATCTATGCATGGGTTGAATGCACAAAAGAATCTACTAAAATGAATATTATCTCCAACAGTGATTGTGTCTATTTCAACTACACTCCCAGGAGATCTAAGTTCCACCTCTGCTTTGAATCTATAGAGCCAATCAAAACTGTCATCCCACATGCCAAATAATTTCTGTGCAGCTCTTTGCCTGCCATACCACACTGTCATGTATGGTATGGTGATTTTATACTTATCTTGCAATTCTTGTTGAAGTTCCTTAGCACCAATGCTAGGCTTTTTCTTCAAAGAAGGCACAACTCTTTCTGCAACCCAAGCTCGAGAAGCCATCCTTCCACAAACTCTACTAGTAGATGCACAAGTGTGGTCTTTTGTGTTTATTTGTACCTGTAGGTCAAAACATAGGCATAGTTATTAGTAGCACACAATATGGACGATATTATTTGCATGTAATGTAAAAAAAGAAAGGTGTTAGTACCATGACACTCTTATCAACCTGAGTCCTAGCACGAATTTTCCATGGACACCCATCTACAGAACAATACCCCCTAAATCTAGATCTATCGGACTTCTCTGTCCCAAGCTCAAACTCATTGACAATAGCATGTTGTTTCACTGCCATTCTAAAGTCATCCATGCTAGGATATATGGTTCCAACATCCATGTCAGGATCTTCCACATCCCATGTCCAACACTCATGCGGGCCATCATCATGTACAACCATACAAGCTTCATCAATATCCTTTTGAACATCAACAGGAATAACTGGAACATCAGGTGGACCTTTAGCTATATCTTCTGCCCTTTCATCTTCTTCTCTTAGACCCATTGCCATATAAACCTTGTCCTCATCCAACAAAGAAGCCCCATCACCATCTTCAGTTTTGATATTCAACAAGCTCCAATCCACATTAATTTCATTGTACTCTTCTTGTCTACTATCACCAATCTCTTCATTTGAGCCACCACATGTACTAGATTGGCATCTTAAAGTTATGATATTGCTATCTTTTGAACTATTCCCCTCAACCTTATCAATTACCTCCACATACAGGTTAAGACACTGATTGTGCAACCTGCCATTAATCATCTCCTCCAAATCAGCATTCGTTAATACTTTGAACTCAACACTATTATCTTGGTCCACTCCCCACACTGAAATTTCTTGGCTAGGCCCCTGAATAACTCTGCTTGCAAGATCATGCAGAAATTTATCCAGATTGTAGCCACCAGAAGCATCAACCCACCATTTGAACTGTTGCTGCTCCATATCCAACCAACCATAGTCGAGTTTCGCAATGAATTTACCAACACTAACAATTAATCTAAACGCGGCACCAGGATCAAGCCTGGCATGATCATCAACATGGAAAATAAATTGGAGTTAGAATTCAATCTAACTCCAAATAATAAACCAATGGTGCAAAACTTACCAAGGAGGGCAATCGTCTGAATCCATTGTTACTTGAATCTTTTACAAATATCTACTGCATCAAAATGAATAAAGGGCATCATCGCGTCATCGCATCTAAATGAATAAAGGGCACAATATTCACAAACATAAGACAGTTCATTCAACATTTCTTCTGCATACATACACTGACCAAAATATCTACTTCTTGAATGCTCTAAAAATCTGATTACATGTGAGATCTGATAATTTGAAGGATGACAGAAAGGTAAGATCTGATTCATATTTCTTGAATGCCGAAAGTTTCCTCTCATAGCATATGTTAATCTGTTCATTTTACTCATTCACAGAAAGGGACACTATCTCGCATAGGATCCATCAGAACAAACTGGTAAATCGAGAAGGATAGTACCTATCACCTGATGGAGTTGACAGCTGTGTACCTATCAGCGGGCGCGGGGAAGGAGGCACGGTCGCGGGGACGGGGACGGAGGCGCGGCCGCTGGCGCGGAGGACGGAGGCGCGGTCGCGGGGACGGGACGAGCGCGCCTCGGGACGGATGGAGCGCGCCGCGGACGGAGGCGCGGTCGTGGGACGGGACGAGGCGCAGGGCGGGGATGGAGACGCGGCGCGGGACGGGACGGAGGGTCGCGCGGCGCGGCGGCGCCAGAGGCGCAGGGCGGCGGGCGGGCCTACCGCCGCTACCACGGACGCTACCAACCGGACGCACAAAAGGGGATTAGGGTTTGCTGCCGCTACCGCCGAAACACAATAGGCATATGAGTAAGGGGCAAAATCGTCATTTCGCGTCTACTCTACCCGCTGGATGCTGACATGGCAATGATTTGGCGCCTCGTCAGCTCGAAAGTGGCAAAATGTTAATTGCAAGGAAGAGGGTGGCATTTGAGTAGGTGGCATCCTTAAGAGTGGCAAATAGTTAAATTTCCCTTAGATGGGCTCGGAGATTCGATCGGAGGGATACAATTTACGTCTTCTTTTCGGCTTTTTGGTTCGATTTTTTTTCTTCATTCTTTTAACAATTATTATTTATTAAATTAATAAATTATAATAAAAAAACTATAAGTTATAGTCTAGTACAGGATAAACTAGTTAAGGGGAAGGAAAGGTAAACGACAATTTGTTGGAGATATACATTTCAACATAGTTTGGGATACAAAATTTTCACAAAAACTATATAAAAAATAGCTTAACGCACGTTAGAACTGAAAAAAAATCAATATTCCAAACATAGTCTTCTTTTTTAAGGATTAGATAAATTTATTTGTTCTTGTAGGATTACAAGATAAAGCAGGCACCGTATCTTAATGCACAAATTCAAATTGCAATTAGATTGAAGATAGACTCGTAGACACGTATAGTATATAAAGTTTTAGTTTTTGAAACGATGTGCTGTATTCATTGGATGGGGGAAACAATTTAATTTCTACGAATTTTCCGTCGTCTACTCCATGCCAATTTTACTCGTCTGTTTCCGTGTCCGCGCGCACATCGTCCCTAAACGCTCGTCTCCTCCCGCCGTGTTTGCAGCTGCAAGAAGAGCACATAACCAGACCACCGAAGTCATCTTTGTGAGTCACTAAATTCTAGTTGTTACTAAGAAATAATGATAATAACTTCTAATGTAATCTACGCAACCAATCAACAGAAAATTGACAAAAAAAAAATAATCGGACAAGACGCCAAAGGAATTGATGCCTAACCTTGCCATGCCTAAGTTTAGGCAATATGTGGCTGCCACAAAAAGTGTGGCTGCCACAGAAAGTGTGGCTAACAAAATCGAAGCCACACTTGTGACAAAGTTTGGCAAGAAATTAAGTCTATGACGTGTGGGGCCGGGTGCTAAGAAAGTGTGGCATGCTACAGTTACGTCAGTGAACCAAACAGCTACCTAAAAACTATGGCACGCCTAACTTGTGGCTAGGCACCTTCTGGTCATGAACCAAACAGGCCCGAAGTCTTTATTATCATCAGATCTCTTCTCTATATACATAGGCTTATCTATTTATAGTCAAAACCCCTCAGGAGTAGATTTGGTATTTGCCCACAACGCAACCTTTTAGGTTTCGTAACACTCCCGCTTGTGCGAATACCACAATATGCACATGCCTCACTAAAATCTCCTCCCAAAAACCAATGAGAAAAAGGATGAAGAAAAAAGAGTACATCGCATCCGTTTCTCATGTCGCACTTGTTGCTTCATTAAAAACCTTCACGTGAATTTTTTTTAGGAAAACTCACAAAGGGAAAAACGGTACAACATTAGATCTCCAGGATCATATAAATCTTTCAGTCTTAAATAAAGGTTATGGTTCAAGGATTTATACTCCCCTGAACCTTGCAATTCTCTTAGTCGCCTCACCCTTATGTCTCACGAGCACTTCTGGAAATTAGAGACTAGGAGAGATTTTATAAATATATCTATCAAATTATTACAAGATCTAGCTTTTAATATCTTTACCTCTCCGTTCTTTTTGGAGCTCGGGAGAATAAAGAATTTAAGAGCAATATACTTCGTGGTATTACTTTTAACATAGTCCATTTGTATCTGTGCCACACAAGTTACATTATGTTCATAGATAATAGCAAGGTTATCAATGGTGTTTATGCCACATGACCTTTTGATGTGGCTAATCATTCGCCTGAGTCAAACACATTCTTGTGAGGCTTTATACCACGATATGCATATGCCTTATTAAAAACTCCTTCCAAAAATCCAATGAAAAAAAGAATGGAGAAAAGAATACACAGCACACATTAAATTGTATTGCATTTGTTGCCTCGTTAAAAACCTTCGAGTAAGAAATCCAATGGGAAGGATAAATAGTACAATGCTTATCTTCAGGGTTTATAAATTATCTTCAGGATTTATTATGATCTTCAAGACTTTTATCATGTCCATCAATTGGACTTATACCGATAGGTGGTAAAACGTTCAAGGTAATGATCATCAAGTCAATACCTTCTAAGTTAGACTAAAGTCGAGATTTCCTGAATCTAATGTATAACTATAAAGGTTTAGCATATACTCCCCTTGAAGACAACTTCCGGTGAAGTTTACTATTCCAATGCCTTTAATACATTTTAAGAAATGAATATAGGCCAATATATTGCGAGTATATTTAGTGAATTACCATAATATATAGTCTTCTAGACATTTGTCTCACTATTCATCTAGATTACGAGACGATAAAACAATTTGGGAGAAATATACTTAACTTTAAAATACCATTTATCTATTTGTGCAATGCAAGCAAAATTTATCCTAATCAGGATATAGGGGTAATCAATGTCAATACCACATTTTTTCAGGATATGACTTATCAAAACCTTTCACGGTCTTAATATTTAGTAACCATCTCATAATAGTGCTATATAACCAAAAATCTCTTCTGTAGAACTAAAAGCATGTTCATACCACCACATAGTCAATACTAATTGGATGCCCGTGCGTTGCTACGGATTAAAACATAATCGTAACATTTAAAAAAGCCTAATTGCAAAATGATAGGGAGCAAATGAAATACTCTAAAATTAGTCTATCAAACAAGAACACTATAGATCCACATATAGAAAGACTTTGACTTCCAAGGATTGCCAAAAAAAAGGAGAGATGTAATTAATTGCAATTCACAAATAAAAACTTTCCACAGGGGTTACATGGTACAAACTGAAAAGGGAACACCCAGTTACATATGGGAAATCTCTCATCGAGAAAACAGCAAGCTGAACACCTGTAGGGGCATATCCCATGGACAAGATAAAAGATGTGTATATCAACTCTTCCACCGCAATATAGTGTGTGCTAGCATGCACTTCATACATGTTACCACTCAAACAATCTTTTATGTATCCATTACAATCATAGTACAACCCTTGTCTTCTCTAAACAAATACGAGAGTACACAGGGATACAAAGTAATATTGATCATCAGACTGAACGGAGTGCATAATTCACACCATTATCAGAACATTTTGTGATCTACATAGCAAACACAACCACAGCATCTCATAAGAACTGAGAACGGGAAATTGACCATCAATGTGTAACAACACAAAAATAGACATCTTGAATGAACAATACAGATATAAATGAGCCACATCAAACATCATTGGATTGATATAGCATGAAGAGCAATAAAAAAAATATTTAAGTGTTACTCTGTTCATAGTTACAGATTGGTCAATTATGCACTCGAAGCGCAGATGAACCACAAAATATGACCAATGCACAGAATTCTGAATAGAGTGATGCATCTCTACATTTAACATATGTCGCATGTAGATCTGCATATATTGCAGAGACCCAGATATTCCTTATTACCGATATTTTTCGCTCTGTGTATAAATGATCGTATTTTGTCTAGCCATTGAAACTAATTAACTTAGACCAAGTAGAATAACTAAATCACATTTTTTTACATTAGCAAGATATTGACAAGACGTCGTCGAACAATTCACAAATGGATGCACTCATTGTTCCTAGTGATATTCAATTAGGATATAACTCCATTCCACAGATACAAAAGAAAGTTTCTTGATACTACAAATACTACCACTAAAATTAGATAGAATGGCATGAACACATGTCCAATTTGCTATGCGTCAAATTACACATTGAAGCACAATCATCTAGCAAGCATGATAGCTAGAAGTATCTTAGCCACAACATTTGCATCTACTTCTAGCTAGCATCCTAGCTATGAATATCCTAGCCAAAAGAACCGCATCAACTTCCTTCATGACAAATCACATCTACTTCCACCAAAATGAGTCTTGCACTTCTATCAATTATATAGCTAGAGGTCCCTTAGCCAAAAGATTTGCATTTACTTCCCCTTGTAATGTCATGGAGAAGCATTTCCAATAAGCTCGTTGTTGAGCCTACAAAAGATTCCATAAATGATAAACCATGTAGCTAAAACTAATTACTAAAAAATTTATAATCAAAATTATGTTAACCTCCGTCTCAGATCGCGTGCAACTGCAACATTAGGTTCAAAGTGCACCCTACTGAAGCATGTAGTGTGCAGGCTATGGTCTAAAAAGTAAATAAGTAAGTATAAAACATAGAGTAGATCAACACAAAATGAACGAGGAACACACATCAACTCACCTTGTTCACGCCTTGCTCTAAGCATAGTTGCCACAATGATAGTTCGATCATCAGAGCATCTCGTCCATTTAGTCAAATGGCTGGTAAGTACTTTGTCCTTAACAACTAACTTCACAGTTTGAAGCTACAGAATATAAACATGGGTGAGTTTCCATTTTGTGTTATAAAGCTCTATAAACATGGCACTTTATCCAACATATGAACTTAGCAGGTTATTCTACTTTATAAAAAATTTGCGAGACTCAAGAAAAAACATTTTCTGATTCATATATTATCACTATTATATAAAAACTGAGAAGGTATTCCATCTATTTGAAAATGTAATCACTAAACATGATTATATATTCTAACCAGACAAGTCATGAAGGGAAGGAAAATTTTATAAGGCAATTAGCATGTATAGATTAATTATACAGGGAAGGCCATTAGCATTTATAGATTAATTATACAAGAGGGGTTCCATTCTATGCAAAAACAACCAAATATAGCAGCAAATCGTAATGTTCTAAGTGGCAAAGGAGCAAACTTTGGGGGCCATGGACAATAATGATTTCCAGAAACCAGTATAGTAACATAAATAATTTAGACGTGCAACCATAAAATCAAGAAGATACTACAACAAAGTACATACCTGCCATCAATTTTAAGAACATTTCTAAAAGGTATATTTCTATTGTAGTAGCCTTGCATATAGCCAAGTAGCAGCCATTTGTAACTACAAGTACAGTCAAGCAGGTAATGATACTTCCACTTCCATTTCCAAGGAATCTAGGCAAGAATACACACACAAGCAAACAAGCAAACATGCCAAAACAGCCCAAGCACATCAGATACATGGATCTGTTTAGCTAGATTATGTCAGTGATTTTCCATTTAAGTGGTCAATAATTTAGAGAAAAATGCGTCCTGTGATGCAATCCCAAATACACATCTAGATTAACTTCCCTGTAACACAATTCAATAACAGTGAAAGTTTATGCCATTTGACTTCAGTATTTCTTACCAAGTATAGCAATCCTCCACTCCATACAAATCTATCGAGCATAGGTCAATACACTTCAGAAACTGGATTCTAATGCGTCTTAACGAAAGGGGTGAACTTTCCAAAAGTTTGTCCCATTTCAGACGAAATTGTGAACCATGGTGGGAATACATCTGGGAGCAAGAAAAACAGTATTGCAGTGGCATCCCAACCGTAGTAAAGTAAGTTGTTTTTGAATTCATCGAGGTAGCCTTAAATTCATTCAATATTTGTTACCGATATGCATCTTGCTAATAAGAAGACATGCAATATGCCAACACAATTCATCCCTTATCTTGGCATTGTTATAATTATGAGGAACATATTTGCCTCAAAATTAGGAAAATGAATAAAAGCATAATAGACTGCATGACATGAATAAAAGAATTCAGATACATTCATATGGATATACTGGTCTGAATCTTGTTTCTATATTGAATGTTCTACAGGTACGTCAACAATTGAAAAAAGTTTCAAGTTTCAATTTGAACTCTACAAAACCATGCCTGCAGGCAGATCACAATTTGCATGTTAAGACAGTCTTTTGCAGTTCATACTACAGCGTAATCCTTGAATGCTATTTTTCCGGTTGCACCAAGGTTGGGATGAAGTGGTTCCATGCCTAAAGTAACATTGTAAGAAATCTCAGTCAAGTGTAAATATAGAATGGTGAAGTTATTTATAAGAAAGATGGCCGTTATATGTTCCTACTGATATGTTTTTAGTTGCTTCTCCATCCAATAGAGAATTTTGCCCCAAGCAAATTATGCATTTGCATAGGCCGTACATTGTTCTCATCTCCAACAAAGCAAGGTTTTTCACTTGTTTATGACAGAAAATTCAGCATCGATAGCCTATGTGTAAAATTTATGTTCACATATCTGTATTTTCTTGTGGCATGGCTGACCATAAAGTATTAGCATGTAAATCTTCTTGAGAACCAAAAAAAAGTATTTGGATGTCTCATGTCTCTCTATATGGATATTTTCTTCAAAGCCACACACGCACACCCAAAAAACTTACATAAAATAAATGAAGCAAATTGAAAAATCATGGATTACAATCAAGAAAAAATACACCAACCATAATGGTATCTATTGGCAATCTTACAACTGCAGCTCTTAATGTAAAATTCATTCATGAAACTTTCTAAGTAAAACAATCTCATTACTGATCAAACGCTATGGATGTTTTCTTTTGTATGAGCTCCACCATCAGCAAGCACAGAAAACTCCCAAATAAAAGGAGCATCAAACAATAGCGAAGGGTAGAACAAAACCTGACGCGGGTTTTGATGTTGCTATTTTCATGAGCGAGATTGGTAATTGCATCAGCTGCTCTCCTTTACGGCTAGGAGGCCGAGAGCGAAGGCAGCGCCCTTCTCGACCTCATGCTCGAACGGTCGCGGCTGCTGCTCCTCCTGCGCCGTCGCCACGGCAGGGGACTCCTTCAGGTGGCACACCAACGCCGGCACGCCCCGCCTCTACGATCACGTTGACAACATCCTCTGCGCGAGAAAGCAACAACCAGATTCGCCTCGAATGCGGCGCTAGAGAGGGTGCGGAAAGCACTAATCGGTGCGGCGGGCGTGGGGTTGGGTGGGGGAGGTTACCGTTTTTGGCGAGTTCGGCGAGGACGTGGGTGGCGTGCTTGGCGGCAGCGCGGTCGGCGTGGCGCCATGAGAAGCGCGGTCGGCGTGGCGCCACACTGCCGCCGCAGCCGCGCCTCCTCCTTCCTCCGCCCCCTTCCTCTCCGATCCAGCCGCCGCCGCAGCCGCGCCTCCTCCTTCCTCCGCCCCTTCCTCTCCAATCCAGCCGCCACAGCCGCGCCTCCTCCTACCTCCGCCCCCAACAGGTGAGATGGAGGTCGCGCCGCCTCCTTCCTCCGCCCCCAAGGGGTAGGGGGAGTAGGAGGCGGCGGTTTGGGAGGAGGAGGATGCGGCGGCGAGGGGTGGGGGAGTAGGAGGCAGTGGTGCGGGGGACGGAGAGGGGGAGGCGGCGGCGCGGGGGGTTGGGGGGAGTAGGGGAGGAGGCGCAGGGGGGAGGAGAAGGAGGCGGCGCGGGCTGGGGAGGAGGCGGTTCGGGGAGGAGGATGCGGCGGCGCGGGGGTGGCGGAGGAGTGGCTGCAGCGCGGGGGGGGCGGAGGGGGTGAGGGTGGGAGCGCGGGCTGGCGAGGAGGGTGGGGGCGCGAAGGAGTGGCGGCAGCACGAGGGGCGAAGGTGGTGAGGGCGAAGGGAGGGGAGGAGGCGAGGGCGGCGCGGCAGCGGAGGAGGGAGGGGAGGAGGCAAGGGCAGTGCAACGGCGGAGGGAGGGGAGGAGGCGAGGTCGACGCGGTGGCGGAGGAGAGAGGGGAAGAGTGACGAAGAAATGAGGCGAGGGCCGCAGGGCAGAAGAGGCAACCGCACAGGAATCGGCGGGGAGACAGCGCACGGGTTTCGAGGTGGGAGGGACCCACAAGTCAGTTCTTTTTAAGGAGTAAAGAAAGCAGGTGGGTGGGAGAGAGAGAGGGGTAGTAAGTGGCTCCACATGTCAGTGAAAAGGAAAGGAGTGTAGGATGCACCATCACCTTGAACTCCTCCTTTTAAGGAGTAGAGATAACTGGTCTTAATTTTTTCACACTTATGGGATTAACAAATTTTCCACTAACACCAATGTATATGATACTTTTATGGTAATAAAGGATATTATCATTCCACCAGCTTCTGGTAGGAGATGCACTTCATATGTACTTATGTGGCGCACTTCTAGTTTTTAGTTTCCTCATTCTATCTCCTCGGGTCTTGGATGGATCCTTACCCACTTCTAGGGACCACATAATCGTTGATGTATTTTTGATCAACTTGGAGTGTTAATTTCTCTTCAGGGATATGTTCTCTCTTCTAGGAGGTATTTTCTCTTCTAGAAAATACTCTTTCTTCGAGTAAAAGTTTATTAGGTATGAGTTTTATATACACATATACATGTTGCAATTTACTTTCTTGTTGAAACACCGAGGCCTTTAAGGATCGAGCTTTGAGTCCTTTTATAGATCCCATCAAGAATTTTCGGAAATCAGATAATTACATATTTTATTCATGTCATCTGGCAGAGTTATTCATAACAGGAGAATAGCGATCTCTATAAAGATCTTTGAACCATCGTTTTTCTCACCTCATTATTTCATATTGACTCATCAAGTTTGAACTAACAGGTTTCAAGACTTTCATCTACGATTATGGTTTGACCTCAATTGCTTTCTTTCATTTTTACCCGATATGAACACTTCAAGTGCTCGACTCTGGATTTATGTTCTCATACGAGAAAATTTAGCAATTTTAGAGGCAAACTGTTTGTAGATAACGTTTCTCCAAATATCCTCATAATTGAGTGTCCTTTAGTGTTAACCAAATCTTTGATATTTCCCAAACGAAAGCTTATGGATTGTTCCGTGTTCCCTAGTATTGTAATATGCGGGCTTCTAATTACTGGGGTTTTCATCTTCGTGATGAGCTATTCACCATCTAGAGTATTTTAAGGAGTGTTTAGTGATTATTTTTTACTAGTATCACTAGACCTTAGATCCACAGGCATCCCCGTAGACTTTCGATCATTGACCAATAAGTCAACTTCACAAAGATGAATATACTATTCAACCCAGGGTATTCCAAACTTAGCGACGCATTTACTTCAAGCAAATACTATATAGCCCCTCCATGCAATGGAAAAAGAAATATGGTAATCTCCCCGCTTCTAGTGCACAAGAGTATCAACTAAACTTAAGTTTAGCTCGATTAGTACGTGAACCTTATACTAAAGATCTTTCTCCAGGAAAATATCATGGCATTCAAAGATTTTGGGCATTTCTCTCCCCCTGATGTCGAGATTTAATCTTGCTTAATAGCATACTTCAAAATCCCATTAGTATAGGCACATGATAGATGGAATTTCAGATCCAATCTAATCCCAGTTACTTGAAATGGCCCAAATGGTGTATGCCATGGTGGTGATATTATATGGGATATGATTGATTCTTCTGGTACGCACTAATCCTTGATTGGGTTTTTTATTGTAATGAGCTAGACATTTATTAATGTAGTATGCCATGGTGGTGATATTATATGGGATATGATTGATTCTTCTGGTACGCACTAATCCTTGATTGGGTTTTTTATTGTAATGAGCTAGACATTTATTAATGTAGTGGCATGAAAACTGCACCTCTACTACTAGTAGATTATTCCAAACATCTGGTTGGTTATTAGTCTGCGACAGCAGAAATATTCTAGCTTCTTACAGCGAAAGAGCTAGACTTTTATCCTGGACAACAATAATACTTATATTTTATGTAAGTTCTTTTTAATTTTTTAATTAGGTTTTGATACAAAACAGCTCTCCAATTTCACCTTATGTCTCAACCTACGGTCAAGCAAGCATGCTCTAATACCACTTTGTAACACCCCTATTTTTGAAGGCGCTAGTAATCCCCGCAACTACTCGACTGAATAGTTACGGAGTACTGTACATGAGTACGCACCACAACAGTACATGCTTACAGCGAAAGAGACACACTTTTATTACAGATTTAGAGTTTACATGCATTCTCTTTGTTGTGATGCTGTTCAAGATGTTGCACGGAACGCATTGCATCACTTGCAAAGCTAATACAATGATGAGTTTGATGAGTCACTTTTTGACTTGAACCCTTAGACTGTTCATGGTGGAAGAGCTTATGCCACTCCTCAACCCATGGCTGCAGATGATCTACGTTTGAGGGTAGCATCTAGGTACATAGTACATCAAGAAGCTATGTACTCGCGAACCCTCGAAGAATCCCAAGAATTACATCAGCAATTGTTCCAGGCACAACAGGAGGTACATTTGCTGCGACAAAATATTCATCGGTGCAACATGGTGGAAGCTGGGGAAATATTCGACTGTGGAGAGACGTCGAATGCTTCTACAGTGCATGCCCCATCTCGGCCATGTCGATGACTCTCCGCCAGAGCTTATCGCCTCAGGTTTCGCCCAGCCCCTTCTCAAGCGCTGCCACTTAGAGATGATGACAAGGGAAAGGGACCAATCCAGGACGATGGCGATGAAGAGGACCCAGAGGAGCAGATCCACTACACATCCGGCAGTCCACCATCTAGTGGCTGGAATTGATCAGAGGCTGCAGCGAGAAGTGAGACCCAAGAAGCATGATCTTTTGGAGTTGCTTGGCCAATGTAGATTATGGTAGTGTAGTGTGTGCTAGCGTAGTAGTGTTTTATGCATGTAATGTAATTTGTAATATGAAATCTAAGCTAGTTTGTGTTTGGATTGTTAAATAAATAAAGCTTAAGTTTAATTATCTCTTTATTGTTTTGTTAATAGTATCTATAACTTGTCACCTTCAAATATGTTATCTTCTTGTTCACTCTAGTTCTTATCTCATTCGCCCTAAACTTATCTTAAATTTCAGGTTCTTACTTAACTGTCTGAGGTTCTTAAAAACCACTGCGAAGCTGACTTTAAGCTCTAAGTCGCAAAGTCAAGATGGCAGGAATGGGATCAGAACAAAGAGATCAACAAGCAGAACAAGATAACACCACAGGCAACCAAGCTGCCCTTGCCAATATCTTAGCAATGATGGAGCAGAATAGACATAAGCCGAGATGAATCAAACTAGATTAATGGAGAAACATTCAAGGTTGCTTGAACAGATTGCTATTAGAACAGCTTCGTCAAGTAGTTCCACAGCAGCTGCTTTCAATAGAGAAGGGACACAAATTACATCAAAATTGGCAAACTTCCAAAAGACAAAACCTCCTACATTCTCGACGTCACTTGACCCTTTAGTAGCAGAAGACTGGCTTAGAGACATAGAGAGGAAACTAAGAACAGTCCAATGTGATGAGAAAGAGAAAGTGTTTAGGGCCTGTTTGGCAGAGCTCCAGATTCTCATTTTTCAGCTTCTGCTCCAGATTCTGTAAGAATCCACTTCTATGAGAATCTGGAGCTACCTCTGAAAAACGTTTGGCTAGTGGGTTGGCTCCAGATTCTTAAAAGAAGAGATTGGAGGGAAATAGACCATGTTACCCCTAGTTGTAACCATGATATTTTGATGCACCACCCCTAGTTGCTGCATGTTTGTGAATAAGGACAACTAATTAACGAGGAACATGAGTAGGGATAATACCGATATTGTTGTACTTTAAACAATTTGTCTTTTACTTTTCATACTATTACAAATAATGTATCAAATTTCACCAACTTTCATCAATACCCTTTGCAAGGTCATCACGAAACCTATCCATATCTCTATCACTCGATTGTGATGTTGACACATCTGATGCATCTTGAGAAATGACATATTTTGCATATCTTGATGGTATTGTTGGCACATAATTAGGATTCCGCTCGAACCTATGAAAATGCTTGTCTGGCGAAGCATGATCACGTACGAAGTTGTGAAGTCCCATGGTAGCTGCAACAATCATCTTTTGCTTGGACAAATGAAAACTCGGCATCTTCAAAAGAATTCTCCATTTCATCTTGCGCACACCAAGGGTCCTCTCAATGATATTACGACAACTTGAGTGTACTTTGTTAAATTTTTCTTTCTCACCACTTGGGGCATCACCTCTTCGAAATTCAGGAATATGGTACCTTTGTCCCTTGTATGGTGCTAGATACCCCGGTCTATTCGGATAACCGGCATCGACAAGATAATATTTTCCTAAAAATTAAGATGCAAATTACCACTGTTAACACCAAATGCATAAATATTAGTATAAATAAGTTCACAAATAATTTGAAAAATAAAACTTACCTTGTGGAGGATGTGGAAAGATATCTTTGTCTACATGCAATGCATGATAAAGCACACTAGTATCATGCATTGCTCCTGGCTGACCAATAGATGAGTATGTGAAGCGCATATCAAAATCACATATAGCCATCACATTTTGAGTTGTTTCCCTGATCTACCAATATATCTAATCTGATCTTCTAATGGAACTGTTGTAAGGATATGTGTACCATCAAGAGCTCCAATGCAGTCTTTGAAATGTGGCCACATCCTCTTGTCATTTCTAATTCTACTATGAACAGTAGAGAAATTAGGATCTTTTGGCTGCACAATATCGTGAGACATTCTGACTACACAATCCAAAACCTCATCAAACTTTCTACTAATTGTCTCACCAGAATGGTTGAACCGATTCTGCGCTTTTCGATTCGATTCAGAGCCACCACAGATATATAGAAAAATAGCCAAACTTTCAATGGAACTCATATGGGTAGTTGATTTCAAGTTGTAAGATCTGACTAAAAGATCATGTAGACTATGAAAGATTATAGCATTCATACGAAACATATGGTGGCTTTCCCCTGGGGTGTTTAGAGTTTCTCTTACCCAACCCATACCACTAAGGCGTGAAGTCCTAGGCTCATTCTTGTCAAGATAAGTTGAATGGTACTTCTCCACAATAATTGCAGTAGCAGCTAAGTGCCCTAACATGTCTTGCTGTAGTTGCATCATCTGGACATCACATTCATATTCTTCATCAGAGACATCACTCACTTCACTTTCATTTTCTGATGAGGACATCTGTATGTGAAAATGCCAACAAAATACCAACTTAAATTAGACAAAACTCATATAAAAGGCTTACAAACATGCAATAGAAGCAAAATAATGTCTCACAATTTATAAATAAAGTCTTACAAACCAATATGAAGATAGATGAAGCATGAAAGGCAAACATCCTAAAGGTTACAACCAACTTCTACTTGCCATACTTGGCATCATATTTTCTTTTCAGCCATTCAAACCATCCTTCACTACTACGCAATGTAAGAAACATTTCCCTTTGCTCCTTTTTAATAAAAAGTTCAGATGCAATGAAATGCTCATTAGTCCCCTCCACAGCACCGCACTCTTCGACCATCTCCATCACATCCTTGATGGTACACGCCAAGGTTTCCTCTCTTTTTTGTGCAAATGCTGCAAAAGACGCATGAGACATCTCGCTCAACTCAACAATTCATTTTAGTTGGTTTTGCATGATTGCAGATCCACTCTTCAGTTTCTTCCCTTTCGTATTACTAGAACCACATGTTCTCTTCCCTTTAACACTACTTGGTGACTCATCTTCTTGTTCACTATTATCGTTGTCATCATTGTCGCCTTCATGTTCTTCAACTTCAATAGGTGTGGAGCACGAACAGGGCTTAGTGGCAAATTTCCCATTGCTGGAGACCAATGATCTTCACCAGTGTTGCGAATATCTTCAAACATTGTGTGCAACAGGTCCTCATTTTGAAGTCCACCCTTTTCAAACTT
Organism: Dendrocalamus sinicus; assembly: GCA_036346575.1. NCBI lineage: Eukaryota > Viridiplantae > Streptophyta > Magnoliopsida > Poales > Poaceae > Dendrocalamus > Dendrocalamus sinicus. Next base: position 26,588,869 of record CM070643.1, on the reverse strand, counting down.
AGCGCATCCTTTATATTCCTATCAACAACAATGATACAAGTTAATAATAAACATAGGCGAGATTGTACATACATACTTGAATGTGTAATGACTTACTTTTTTTAATTCCTTCCACCGTTGACTAGTGGTTTTAATTGTTTTCTTCTCAGGATCCCAACCTAAGCCTGTCTCTTTTGTCGTCAATTTCATCCAAGTGTTGTAGTCAGTCTTCAGTTTGTCCCATTTGTTTTTAAATTGTCTCTTTGTGTATTTTATCCCAGTCTTCTCCTCAAATTTAGCAATTACTAACGCATAACCAGGGATATTCAGATGTGTACTTGGACGATTACCAGCAGCTACTTGTTCAGCAAATAGTTCACATACTATCCTAGTGTGTTCGCCAATCCATTCGGCATTGTCACCCATCTGTTACATTAACATCATTCAATCACCCATCTATTTGCAGTACTTGGGGAATGCAGTACATAAACAATGTTTCGGTCTAATCAGCAAACGCATTTCAAACCTAGAGTGAAAAACCTAGACATGGGTGAACTGGGATATCATGTATGTATGTATGTATGTATGTATGGACCTCTGTCTGTATGGATGCCATTCAAATTTATGCCAAGGCAAACATGGTTGCTAAAATACAAAACATTCCATTACTTCACTGCCATGAACCTCTGTCTGTATGTATGGATGCCATGTATGGATGCAAAATACAAAACATTCCATTACTTCACTGCCATGAACCTCTGTACAAGCAGAATGATTCGAAATACAAGCTGTACAAGCAGAAATACAAGTATCTTCATTTGTTCTTACCTTTTTTGTTCAAACAACACACAATTAACACAATTAACAGATGGTCTTCAGATGCATATACAAAAGGCAAATCATAGAATTACATATCAGCTCTATTTTGAACAATATCCATTACACATTGCTGCAAATCATAGTTTGTCAACACATTGACAGAAGGATCACCTGTACTGAAGATCTGGAGGGAGGCAGGGGTGCTGAGGGGCGGAGGAGGGCGTCGCCGGGAGATGGGAAGGGGAGAGGGGAAGGAGGCGACGGCGGCGGTGCTGAGGGGCGGAGGAGGGCGACACCGGGAGACGGGAAGGGGAGAGGGGAAGGAGGCGGCGCAGCGGTCCCGAGGCGGGGCGGCGCCGGGAGACGGGAAGGGGAGAGGGGAAGGAGGCGGGCGGCGGCGGTGCTGATGGGCGGAGGAGGGCGACGTCGGGAGACGGGAAGGGGAGAGGGGAAGGAGGTGGGCGGCGGCGGTCCTGAGGGAGGAGGCGGCGCGGGAGAGGGGAAGGAGGCGGCGGAGATCCGGAGGGGAGGCGGGGGTGCCGAGGCGGAGGGCGGCGCGCGGGAGACAGGAAGGGAGAGGGGAAGGAGGCGGCGGCGGTCCCGAGGGGCGGGGAGGCGGCGCGGGAGACGGGAAGGGAGAGGGGAAGGAGGCAGCGGCGCGGCTTGAGGCGGACGAGGGCGACGCCGGGAGACGGGAAGGGGAGAGGGAAAAGAGGCGGGCGGCGGCGGTCCTGAGGGGCGGGGGGAGGGCGCGCCGGAGACGGGAAGGGGAGAGGGGAAGGAGGCGGCGGCGGCGGTGCTGAGGGGCGGAGGAGGGCGACGTCGGGAGACGAGAAGGGGAGAGGGGAAGGAGGCGGGCGGCGGCGGTCCTGAGGGGCGGAGGAGGGCGGCGCCGGGAGAGGGGCGGAGGGAGGCGTGCGGGCGTGAGAGGGGAAGGGGAGAGGGGAAGGCGGCGGGCACGGGAGGGATGCAGGGAGGCGGCCGGGCGACGGGGTCGGGTTTTGGTTTTTATATGGTGGCATTTTGCGGGTAAATACTACGAACTTCAATGGGTTATTGTATTTAGGGTGTGTTGGCTCCCCACGAGAATCCAGCTCAACCCAGCTTCTCCTGAATAGTTCATTTTGGAACCTGCTCCTCGCGAGAAGATAAATCTAGTCATTTTGGGAAGCGGGTTGTTTGGCACAGCTCCACCTGATTTAACAGAGAAGTTGGGAGTAGGAGCTGTACCAAACAGGCCCTTATGCTTCACGCCAGCTCTAAGGCCAACCAGCAACATGGTGGATCAACTTCCAAATTATGCACGAAGACCGAGAGATTTCCTGGAAAGAGTTTGAAGAGTCCTTTCGACAGGCTCACATCCCAGAAGGCGTCATACAAGCCAAACGTCAGGAGTTTCTAGCATTGAAACAAGGAGGACGACCTGTGATGGAATATCTTCATCAATTTAATCAACTCGCACGTTATGCTCCTGATGATGTCAGGACAAAAACTAAAAAGATGGAGAAATTTAGGGAAGGACTGCAGAAGCCCCTGAAATACCATATTTCAGCTATAGATTTTAAAGGTTTATCTGCTATGGTGAACAAGTTGATCACATCTAAGGAGACGAGAATTGAGCTGGAAGATTCACGCAAGAGAAAGGCATTGCAAAGACCACCATCTTCATCATCCGCTCAATATAATGCCCCTCAATAGTACACTGTTTCTCAACCGATGATGATTCGATGCCACACGTGTGGAGGAAACCATTATCAGTGTAACTGCCCTCAAAGGATGAATACATGTTTTCATTGTGTTCAATTTAGACATTACAGAGATCAATGCCCCAAGAAGGGACTATCTTCTGAAGTGGCAAAATTCCAGACAAGTGGCCAATAACCTGATATCAAGCCAATCATAATCACACCTGCCTCGCATGGAGGATTCCTACAAACATGACCTTCTGCACTAAGACCATTGGCACCAACTGGAATAACTGTGGGAATGCCTGCAGGATCATCTATAGGCATGTCAGCAGGAAGAGGTAGAGGTACAATGGGACCAATGCTCCAAGCACGAGTGAACCACATATCAGCTGAAGACACAGTTGGGGTGAATGACGTCATTACGGGTATGTTTCTGATCAACTCAAAACCTGCACTGATTTTATTTGACCCTGGAGCAACGCATTCATTTCTGTCAATTGATTTTGTTACAAGAAATCAAATGCCAGTTGTTTCATTGCAAAAGCATTATGCTATTCAAACACCCGGGATTAGGATGGAGTCCCGTTTCGGGTGTAGTGATGTGAGTATAGAAATCCATGGGGTAAAGTTTAAAACCAATTTATTGCTATTAGATATGAAGGGAATAGATGTTATTTGGGATCAGTACAGGATGTCAGCTAATGAACTAAAAGAACTTAAGAAGCAGTTGGACGAGTTGAAACAAAAAGAATTTATATGCTTAAGTGTATCACCATGGTCAGCCCCAGTCCTATTTGCCAAAAAAAGATGGGAGCCTAAGAATGTGTGTTGATTATAGAGAATTAAATGCAGTGACAATCAAGAATAAATACCCATTACCAAGAATTGATGACCTATTTGACCAGCTCAAAGGAGCAAGGGTATTCTCAAAAATTGATTTGCGATCGGGTTATCATCAACTCAAAATCCGAGACCAAGATCGAGAAAAGACAACATTTATAACAAGATATGGATTATATGAATTTACAGTGGTACCTTTTGGCTTAACTAATGCCCTGGCATACTTCATGAATCTCATAAACCTGGTGTACATGGATCAGTTGGATCACTTTATAGTAGTTTTTGTGGATGATATATTGATTTATTCCAAGAATGAAGAGGAACATAATGAACATTTGCACATTGCCTTGACAAAGCTCAGAGAGCACCAGTTATATGCTAAATTCAATAAATGTGACTTTTGGATGAAAGAAGACATTTTTGGGTCATATTATCACCGAAGAAGGAGTTAAAGCTGATCCAGAAAAGATTAAATCTGTCATGGAATGAAAGCAACCAACGACCGTAACTGGAGTGAGAAGTTTTCTTGGATTGGCGGGCTATTGTTGCCGATTCATAGAAGGATTCTCAAAAATTGCTCGTCCGCTCACACAATTACTCAAGAAAGACAAACCCCTCAAATGGACAGAGAGTTGTGAAGAAAGTTTTCAGCAGTTAAAGACTAGACTAACGACAGCACCAGTTTTAATACTTCTGAACCTAGAGAAAGAATTTCAAAAATATGACCACATGAAGAAAATTACCCACCCCATGATCTAGAACTAGTCGTCGTGGTTCTTTCATTGAAAATTTGGAGGCATCTGTTGGGTAACCATTGTGAAATATTATCTGATCACAAAAGTATGAAATATATATTTACTCAACCAGAATTGAATCTGAGACAGTGAAAATGGTTGGAACTAATCAAAGACTTTGATATAGATCTTCAATACCATCCAGGCAAAGCTAATGTTGTGGCAGACACACTCAGCAGGAAAGCTTATCAAAGTATAGCTAATGAGAATGACCGTTCACCCAACTGCTGACAGAAATATAGAAGTTGAACCTGACAATAGTTGAACAAGGGATGCTAGCAATTCTAGAGATTTAGCCACTACTGATAGACCAAATCAAAGTAGCTCAAGATGAAGATGAAAAAATACAACAACTTAAAAAGACCAATCAAGAAAAAGATTTAACTGAGTTCGCTGAAGATGAACACGGAATCCTAAAATTCTGTGGTCGTTACTGTGTACCTAAGAAGAAGGAGTTGAAGGATTTGATACTAGCAAAAGCCCATTCATCACAACTTTCGATACATCCTGGAGGCATAAAAATGTATCAGGACTTGAAGAAAAGATTTTGGTGGAGTACCATGATCAAAGAAATAGCTAAATATATAGCCAAATGTGATGTATGTCAAAAAGTAAAGATAGATCACCACAAGCCATCAGGTCTGTTACATCCATTGCCAATTCCAAAATGAAAGTGGGAAAACATTGGCATAGATTTCATTACTGGGTTACCTAAGACTCGAGAAGGGTATGATGCTATCTGGGTTATTGTTGATTGATTAAACAAGGTAGCACATTTCCTTCCAATCAAGTGAACATATGGGAAAGATAAATTGGCGGAGTTATACTTGACAAAAGTTGTGGTATTTCATGGAGTTCCAAGAAAAATTGTTTCAGATAGAGGAGCTCAGTTTACTTCAAAGTTTTGGGAGAAACTACATGAAGAAATGGGTACAGATCTGGCTTTTAGCACGGCTTATCACCCATAGACAGGAGGACAGACTAAAAGAACTAATCAAATTTTAGAAGATATGTTGAGAGCCTATGCCATCATGTATGGAGCGGCGTGGGATACTTGTCTACCATTTCCACAATTATCTTACAATAACAGTTACTAGGTGAGTATCCAAATGGCACCATTTGAAGCTCTATATGGGAGAGAATGCAGAACACCCTTGAATTGGATCTAAATTGGAGAATGCCAAATTCTCAGACCCCAGATTGTACAAGATGCAGAAGCTCACATAAAGATTATCAAAGACAAGATGAGAATTGCTCAAGATCACCAGAAGAGTTATGCAGATACTTGTAGAAAAGATTTGAGTTTCGAAGTAGGGGACTGTGTGTATCTCAGTGTCACTCCCTTCAAGATTCTCAAGAGGTTTCAAATAAAAGAAAAGTTAGCTCCAAGATATGTCGGCCCATTTCAAATCACAAAAAGAGTGGGAGAAGTAGCGTATGAAGTGTAGTTGACACCAAACTTGGCCAGAATACACAATGTGTTCCATGTATCTCAACTCAGAAAGTGCCTAAAACAGCCTACAAATGAAGTCCCAGTAGAAGAGATTGAACTACAAGATGACCTGACGTATTCAGAAGAGCCCCTGCAGATGCTTAAGACAGCAGAGCGATAGCTCAGAAACAAAAATATTAGATTTTATAGAATCCGATAGAGAAATCACACCGTAGCAGAGTCTACATGGGAAAGAGAGTCAAATTTACAGCGGGATTTCCCCAACCTGCTCCTTGGACCAAGTTAATCTCAGGGTCGAGATTCTTTTAAGGGGGGTAGGTTGAAATGCCCCATAATTTGAAATTTTCCTTGAATTTTGCTTAAATTCTCAAACCTTACCAATTTGGCATGTTCCTTGAAAATGCGCTTTCCCTTTTTGGTCTTCCCGCCTTCCTCCTTCGTTGGCGCCTCGTGTGTTGCAGCTTCTCCTCCACCTCACTGCGCTCCACCTCCACGTGTTGCGTCATTGCTGCTTTGATTGCGGCCGCACCTCCTCGAGTGTTCACACCTGCTCTGTTTTGTGGCCCACTATCCAGTCGCTCAGCTACCAGCCTCCTCGCTTCGCACGTAGCTCGGCTCACGCTCTCCCTCTCTTGACGCAGCATGAAGTTTCTGGCCAACATGGGCCCCGCTCCGTACCTGACGCATTGTAACATCCCAAAAATTTTATTTGCTTTTTTTATTTTTTGGAGTTTATTTGGATTTATCTGGATTTTATTTCAAAGACTAAAGCAAGAAAATGAATTTAAAATATTTTATTAAAGCCAAAAAGAGTTTATTTTGTTTTTCATAGCCTTCCCTAAATTTTTAATTAAGTTTTGAGAATTGTCTGGAATTAAAAATCAATTTTAAAGGTTAAAAAGTATTTTATAAAATTATTAAATGAAAATATGAAATTAAAAATATTTTTCCTAAGTCTAAAAGAGGCCCAGGAATATTCTATAATTTTTTCTGGAATTTTTAGACGTTAATTATTATTTTCCAAGTATTTATAAAGTTTCTAGTATTTTCTGAAATTTATTCCGAAAATAAAAATCAAATTAATCCCAGCCCGCCACGTGTCGCTCTCAAATTGAATCTCTCTCTCCACGATTTAATCCTAGCCATACAAAGTCACTTACCCCTTCATCTCCATCCAAATACCGTCAAACACCCACTTGCCACGTGTCGCAAATCCGACTGCCCGTACCCCTTCACTTCCTCTCTCTCCCTATGACATATGGACCCCACATGTCATATATTTCTTCAACCTCTCCTTCTTCCTCCCCTAACCCTCTCTCCTCCACCATTAGAGCCGAATGAAGCTTTTAATTGACGCTCGTTTCTTCCTCTTAACTCCCGATTAAAGCGTGGAAACGGAAACCCTAATCACCCCCACTAATCTACCGGCCGTTTTTCCCATTAATCCCCCTCTAAAGCCGCGGCCGTTTCTTCTCTCTCCACCTATAAAATCCCTCCCCATGCACCGGCTCCTTCCCCCTTTCGGCCTCCCTCTCACCGCCGCCCTTCTCCTCCCCTTTGGCCGCCGTGCGCCGCCGTCCCGCCACCTCCCGCCGCCGCGCTTCGCCGCCGCGCCACCGCCTCCCACCGCCGCCGTAGGTGCGCGCGTCGCCCTCCTCTCGCCGCCGCTCGCCGCCCGCCTCCGCCCGCGGCGAGGCCGCCGGCCGGCGCCCCGAGCCGCCCGTGCGTGCCGCCCGCGTGGCCTCCACGTCGGCCGGTCCTGAACCGTGTAGCCTCCACGTCGCGCCCGCATGGCGCCATGTGGCCGGTGTGCCACGTCGGCAAGGCCCGTGGTCCGTGGATCCGGTCCACGGTAGACCGGGCCCATCTGTCATTTAAATATTTTTCCCGCCCAGAAATTTTAAAATAGCTGATGTCATAAATAGCATTTTTCAGTACAGAAATAATTCCCGAAAACTGGCTTTTTCTTTTTTTTCCCTCCTTTTAATCTTCTAAAAGCCATAACTTCTTCATTTTAACTCCGATTTAACCCGTTCAAATTTCTAAATTCTTTTTGAATTTTTGGATTTTATTTGAATTTTGTTTGAATTTTCTTTTGGTTCTTCGCGTGAATTTTGTTTGAATTTTCTTTTGGTTCTTCGCGTGTAGATTACGACGAATCCGGAGAGTATTTCTTCAACGAATCGCAGCAAGACTTTGAGCAAGGCGAGTTACACCTTTGATCATATTGCTCCCAGTAATTTAAATTATTTATGTTGTTTTTAAAATTATTATGCATGCGTACTTTTATTCAAATTAGTTCAAATGTGCTTAAAACTTTAGTTACACCCAATTTCCTTTGGTATGACCAATCTCGATATTGAACGAACATACCTTGTCACCTTAGATGAAAACCTAGTTGGTACATTAGTATTAACTAGAACATTTTATGGAATTGCTTAGCCATGCTTAGAATAATTCGGGTGGGAAGAATTGTCTTACATAAAATGATAAAGTTTTCGAATGTATTCTTGACGTTGGTGAGTCAAGAATGTTTATGAGACGTTTTCAAACAAATTATAAAACCTGTTCTTAGACTTAGGCATTGGTATGGTGGTGGGTGCTTGCTGGCATGCATCGTAGTTTGTTGACTCGTTGTTGACTACCAGGCACAAGGGGTATGCGGGTAGGCCTAAGTCGTGAACTACTATTACAAAGTCACACCGTACTACCACAAGTCTGGTATGGGATAGACCTGGCGAAGTAATTTGTGAAGTTCCATTTTAGTTTTCGCTATAGGCTGAATGTGAGCGTGGCGTAGGCCATGAGAAATCTCACATGGCACAAGAGGGGGCTCCAACATGTGGATTCATGTTGTGGTGAAACCTTAGTGGCGGCGTAACTAATTTGGCAATGGAACATTGGAACAGCCTTGTCATGAACTCTCAGCCGCACACCTAAGGCAGTGTGTAAATCGCGTTGCAAAACGAGAGAACATGTCTTGTGGGTAAAGTTGTACACCTCTACAGAGTAACAAACTATCCTGGATAGCCGTGTCCACAGTCAAGGACATGCTTAGTATGGTTTTTCACGGATTAGACTTTGGAAAGATGGTCCGGGTGGGATACCCGTGGATAGGTTAGTGTTAGGTTGTTTCCTGCACTAACGTTATTATTTTAATTAAAGGAATGTTTTACATATTGTATCAAATTCAGCTTTTGCACTTACTTTACTGTATTTAATTCAATGATGTTGTTTACGCAAATAAACCATAATATGCCTTCCTTTGTAACCCCTTATGCATGCATCAAATCTATTATATCTCCTGGTGTAACTTGTGGAGTACTTTATGTGCTCACCTTGCTTAAACACTATTGCCAGAGGACGACGACGTCGACTATGTTGAGGATTGCGACGAATAGGCCACGTCTTACAGTCATTCGCCTGTGGACAGGCAGGATGGGCTGCTCCTTTATTTATCTTCCGCTATTTACTTTTATGTTTGGCCATGAAGCCACCTTATTGTAAACTTGGCCATAAGGCCCGTACTTTTGCCTTATAATAAAGTTTGGTTATCATGCATGATATGTATCACTGTTCAACCTGTGTGCACTAGCTTTTCCTGGGATAGTGCGATTTACACAGTGGGTTCTGGAGTTGTTGCTCCGGGTCCCGACACGCATTAACGCTCACCAGCTCTTGCAGAGTTTACAGAGCCACCTCAACAATGTTGTCATCTCCTCTGCAGAGCTCCACCCACTCTCTCCGGTCGCACACAGAGACGCCTAAACCGCCTTACTATCGCCACCGCCTTACACTGCCTTTAAAGCTTCTCCACCACTCCCAAGAGCCTCACACCACTCCTAAATACCCTCCAGAACCACCAATTTGAGCTTCAACTCATCGCAACGCCGCCGGTGACCTCCCCTGCGCCCGGTGAGATTTCCACTCAATCTTCCCCATTCTTTGATTAAAACTCAATTGCTTGTGTTAGTGGCATTCTTGTGGCACCTTGAACATGTTCGTAACCTTGATCGAAGCGTGTTCCTAGAGCTCCAACACCGTGAACCACCGCTGATCAGAGCACCCTCTCCATGGACAGCCTAGCTCAGACCATCCTAGTTAAAAACACCACCGCCTCTAAGTTTGCCTTGTCCCGAAGATGGTTAAAAACCCTAACACCTCGTCGAAACTCCACTGGAGCTACCTTGTGCTATAACCTGGCCGTAGCGCCTCCTCTCACCGTTAGCTAAAACCACGCCTCTCAATCCTAGCCAACCTCAAAATCGAAATCCTTGTGGTCCCAGGAACTCACCCATAGTCGCTAATTGTTGTTTCAACCACAGATTCCCCGACCACCTCATTGCCTGAAATCTCCAACCGCTCCCCTGTTTCAGCTCCGACCACTCCGCCGCTTGAGGTTTCCGACCACCTCGTAGTCGAGAGAGACGTCGACCGCTCCGCTTCGAGTTTTGAGCTTGAATCGCTCGAACGCCATCTGATGTTCTTAAACCACTTGGTTGTCATCCAATCTTTTAAGCCACTCAGATGTAACCCAATCTCCATAGCTACTCGGACATCGTCCTATCTCCGCAGTAACTCGTTCATCGTCCGATCTCCATCAACTTAGCACTCAAAATCAAACCTCGACCGCCCATCTGACTTCGTAGTCGTACCTGAACTGCTACAGCTACTCAGGAGTCATTAACCACGGTGTGGCTTTTGTCCACGCTATGGTTTATGACCACGATGCAATTTACAACTGTGCTATGGTTTTGACTACACTAGGTGCTTGATCATCATAGTCGTAACCCGGATGCGACCACATCCTCCAGCTTCACCAAAACCTCCAACCACCTGGACACTCATATAGTTCTCCAAGTACGAATAGCAAAACCCGTGATGAATAGTATCAAACCCGTTACTGTTTAGCCGAAACCCTAAAATCAAAAATACCTTCATTTTGATCGTTCGACGCCATGAATCCATTTTTGACCTCCATTCCATCAAACTAAACTCCAATTAAATCCAAACCTCTCCATTTGAATTTTATTGCATTTTAATAATTTTTAATTATACTATTCCTCCTAGCTTGATTAGATTCAAGTACGGACTTATGTTATTTTATGTTTTTGCGCTAGCTTCCAACCTTTTTGAAGTGACGGTACAAGGATTGGAACCATGCAGTGAAGTTTATGAGCTACTAGAATTTTCTGAGTAGCAAGGCAAGTTACAAGTTTTTTATCATATTGTACTCCATGAAATTTAAATTATTTAATTACCGTATTTGCATTATTGTTATTTGTGAAATGTTAATTGATTAAAAAAAAGTTTAGAATGACATGTTAATTAGTTATGTCCTACCATTGAAAAAGGCCATGTTTAAATTAATGCCACATTCACCTTGGCAATCTTAGTAATATTTAAATTATTGTATAAATAATTGTAAATTGGCTCACTCAAAATTTTATACTACTAAGTGACTTGGCTTTTGGCTAGTAGAATTCGTTAAACTGGTACTAGGGTATGGGTTTGTAGTGGAAAGCCACAAGGTGACCTTCGTCCACAACCTTACCCTAGGGTAGAGGCTTGAGCACATGGTGGTAGTGCCGCAGGCACAGTTGTTGGGAATGTGGTTGGTGCCTCAAGTGAAAAGTAAGGACGAGAACCTTATGCTGAATAAAAGACACAGTGATCGCTCAACCACAGGAATTGATTTGTCAACCCTGGTTTAATAGCTGCTCAATTCGATTGAAACTCTACAGGAGGTAGGAGTGTTGATGATGGGGAGTTAGGTATGCGGAATAGTAAAACCATATTTAATAATGATAGAGGTCACTCAGAGCGGGCAGAAGAGATTAGGATTAGTTTGTGAACCATGTCTGGGTGATTCTATTAGGTAGAGCCTATATAAAGAGATGAGCAGTGAAACGACTTGATTTTCTTAACTCGGTCATGAGGGTTAAGAAATCTTGTGGGTAAAGTTGGGCAACTCTGCAGAGTAAAATCAATGGTATTTGAATACGTCGTGCTTCCGGTTAATGAAGCTATAAGTCTGGCTCTTTTGCTGTAAGCATGTACTGTTATGGTGCACACTCATGTATAGTACTCCGTAACTATTCAGTCGAGTAGTTGCGGGGGTTACTAGAGCCTTCAGAAATAAGGGCATTGCAATCACCGATACATCTTGCACTGTAGGGCATGCAGAGTCAGGGGATCCGATCGATCAGTGGGGATGTCGAGCACTTACCATGCATAGAGGACTTGCCACTAGATTAGGGGAATAACTGAGAGGGTGGAAGGATGGTGGTGAAGGGGAAGAATCCCAATTGAGGTAGGCGTGCAGAGAACTCCTGAAAATGTATGAGTGCGTGACATCGTGAACTATTGTTGCTTCTGTACAGCTTGTGCATGCGCCTGGTGACAACTTTGAGGATGAAGTGAGAAGATCTAGAAATATTTGGGATGTTATGTTGTTAATGTATGTTGAGTTAAAATTTAAATTTGTGAAATATTTAAATTTTTAGACTTCTCAGATGGTGAGCCAATCTGATTGGCTCTGTCAAGTGGTCTGACCGGTGCAACAGGTTTGATTGGTCAGTAGGTGGTGGTTAAACTGGCCATGTATAGCAGTTAGATTGGCTACGCATGATGGTTAGATCAGCTAGTTCTGAATATTAACTAAGTTTGATTTTTGGGAATTTGATCGTGGATCGAGTACAATTATCCTCGATCAGTGTATTTATATTGTATGAAGCATGTTTAAGCTAACGTAGGTCAAGTTATGAAGCATTTGTGTTTGAAAATAATTTCTTGGTCTTTAGATGTGTAGGAAAGCTTAGAATCAAATATGGTCAACTGCGAGGACTGAGAGTGCTCATGGAGCTGAGGTCTAGTATAGTCAAAGATGTTAGATAAGATGATTGAGCTCAGGCATGACACAAGAAATGCAAGGAATGTTCAAGGGAATATTCACTTGTTGGGTTGTATCAAGTGGTTTGGTCGGTCCAAATGAGGCATCCAGTGGGAACCAGAGCAGGAGAATTGTCGATATGTGATAAGCCATTGGTACACTTATATGTGGCAAATATAACGATTGCTTGTAAGAGAAGAAAAGGACTTAGTCAAGGTGAGTATATTTTTGTAGTTGATTAAATACCGAAAACTTCATTGAATCAAAATTGTGGTGCTTGAGTGGCTCCTGGAAAAGCGGTTTAGATCAAATAGATACTGAAAAGATCAAGTAGATCAAATGTTAATGACTTACTATTTTGCTATTGCACAGTCAATTGAAATTTTTTATCTCTCAGTCACCTAAAGTTGCACTCTTAGTCACTTAAAGTTGCAGTGTACTAATTCCCCTCACTTGAAGTTGCACTCTCAGTCACCTAAAGTTACAGTGTAAAAAAGTGACTGAAGATGAAGTGAAAAAATAATCACCTGTGCAATAATCACTCCCAATGACTTAACGGGTTTGGGCTCATGTGTTTTGAAAAATGTGCATAAGTTTAGTGTGAGTATAAAAGTTGTCTCGTGTGGGATTAACGGGTTTCTCTTAATTGTGTTATTGGATAATATCTATTAGGGTAGATGTGGGTTGGTTGCTCCATCCATTTAATGAGTTGAGAAGGAAGTTTGTAAGCTAACCATCCCAGCCATTTTTATTCTTGAGTTCTAGGGTTAGGGTTTGAGAGAGAAGAGAGTACTGTGGTGTGCTCTCGTCCATTTTTTAGAGTGGTTGTGAAACATTCATCTTCAAGTAACAAAAGATTAATTTTGTTCATCTCTCATGAAGTATTTTTGTCGTGGTTGATTTGCTCTTGTTCTTATTGATTCTTAGCCTCTTCTCTCCACTTCTTGATCTTACTATGTCCAAAGGCGCGTAAATGATGGAGATGACTCATGTAGATCAAATTTCATCTATCTAGGCATTGTGGTTTTCAAGAGTTCGAAGTTGTCCAGTTCTTGATTTCGTCATTGTTAAGGAATCTTGATCCAAGGGTTTTAATTTTGATTTCATACGTGGTCATGCTTGTTGTGATATGTGTGAACTTATCTAGAGTCATCTTGGCCGTTCTTAACCCACAAGCAAGTTGGTACTCAAGATTTTGAGATTTATCCGATTTTGGTGCAACTTTATATATTTTGAGGAAACATTGGAAATTTGGCTAAGATTCACGTGATCTTTGGATGGAATAGCTTCTGAGATGCTCAGCAAGGTGTGTGCAAAGTTTCTAATCATTTGGACATGGATTTTGACGTTTGCACCAGATTTGGTCTTTGCTCAGGCTAATTTTCTGTTCTGAAAACAGAGAAGCAGTCAGACCGCTACTAGGCATGGTCAGACCGGCCATCAGTCAGATTGCACCTCCAATGGCAGTCAGACCATTTAGAAGCTGAAATTATGAGTTCTCACTATTTTGGATTATTATTTGACTTTAGCTTGTCAAATCTTATCTTTATAGCTCTTTACCTATTGGAGTGAGAGATTTCTGGATGTTTAGGGGAAGGTTTTGAGAAGGCATCATTCACCCCTTCTGTTGCCATTGCCAGTCTTACAGGTGATATCAGAGCCTAGTTAGCTTTTACTAATAGATCTTTACCGATCGTAGTGCCATGGTTGTAGACAAGTATTTCACCAAACCATCGGTTTTTTATGGGGTTGACTATTCTTATTTGAAGGTTGAGATGGTAGCTTGTATCTAAGCCCAATGGCAACCAATTTGGGATGAAGTAAAAAAAGTCAATTATCGGATCACTCCAATAAATCTTACATATGTAGAGGCAAATAATAAGATACACAACTACTTGATTCAAGGGCTAGTTAGATCTGAGTTTGATCAAGTATCTCATTTGACATCTACTCACGAGACCTAAAAGACTCACTAACTACCATGAGGGCTCTTCGGCAATCAAGGAAGAGACAAAATCAATTCAAGAAAGAGTACTCTAAGTTTGAGAAAAAAACACAATAAATCTTTGGATGAGTTGTTTTCTAGGTTCACCAAGATTCTCAGTAACTTACATACGGTTGGCTTAACTTTGGGTCTGAGAATACACACTAAGTGCTTGGTGCCTTAGATGTAAAAGTTTAGGGATGAAGATTACATGCTTCAATGACAACACTATCATGGGTAAGTTTACTATGAATAAGCTCTACTCGAGATTAAAGACGCATGAGATTGACTTCATCTCTTGTTTCCACAAGACAGAGTCAATGGCTCTTGTAGTTGACTACTCATAATAGTTCTTCTAATCCTTTCGACTTTGGTTTTCTAGGTTTTCCTTGTCCAACTTGCATGCCCTAAGAGATGAGCAGTTTGAAAGACTTCTAGAGGATGACTTAGCACTCATATCAACCAAATTCACAAAGCCTATCATAATATGAGGAACTATAAAAGGAATGGCTCATTCACCTGTTTCGATTGTAGTGAGCTGAACCACATTCAGGCCAAGTGCCCTAAGCTCAAGGGCAAGGAGGAGAAGGACCTCCAGAGGCGTCCTCAAGCTCGCGACGTGAAGCCTAAGCAGACCAACTAATGCAAGTTCATCAACCAGATTCATGCCTCTCTCAATATTGTCAACATGAGCAATGTGGACTTGGAGATGAAGAACAACGAGGATGACTCTCGAGGCAAGAAGGACCAAGACTTCACTGGCATGTTCTGCATAGCCAATGAGGACATCAACAATGACACCATCAATGACAACACTCCTTACAATCATCCCGATAAGGTATGTCCCTCGCCGAGGATATGAAATGTGCTCTTGTTCTAGCTGAAAGAGAACTTGGTAAAAAGGCTAAGAAAATCAAGAATTAGGATTTCATTGTTGATAACTTGAACTTAGAAATTGTTATGCTCAAATATATGATTTCTGATGATAAAAACTGTGATTCTTGTCTTGCTTTGCACTCTAAGTTGGATAAGCTTAAGATTACTCATTCTTTTGTTGTCAGCAAACTCATAGATACTAAGGATGGACTAGTCTAGCAATATTCATGTTGGCTTAGGTGATGTGGCTTTAGGTGCTATTGTTGCATCTTGCTCCAACTGTGTCTTGCTTAAACTGAAACTTAAAAGAGCCACTAAAACCTTGTTTCAATTTAGTCCTAAATATTCATGCTCTCATTGTGAGTTTAGGGAGCAAAAGGTGAAAAAATGACTAAATTGCTTCATCATTAGAAAGCTGAATCATGTTAAAATTATCCCAAGCTCACTAACAAAATTAAAGATCTTAACAAAACACTTGAAGATAAATATAAAAATAAAAAACTCTAGCCATGACTGCATCTAAGAAATCCATTGATTCTATTGTTTGTGCATTTTATGATAATATTGGAAATGATTTAGATGAGATATATAAGGCTTTTAGAGTCAAATTTGAGAAGCAGCTAATAATATTAAAGATGCTTCTTGTGTGTTATATAAGGTATTGAAAGTAGAGGTAGCCATCCAGAAAGAGAGATATGCTAGGGCATCCAAGAACATTGAGAGTACCACATGTGGCAACCTAGCCAAAGAAAATGACAACCTCAAGAGAACCCTTGAAATATTTTCTAGCGGAAAGGAAAAACATCAACATTATTCTCGACCAATCTAAGGTAAGTGTGAAAAATAGAGGTCTAGGGTTCAACTCCTTGGAGCATTCCAAGATACCACCCAGCTAAGGTAGTGAAAGTTGTGGAGTGGCAAGTTAGAGGTCTAACCACCCAAGCCTTGAAAGATTATGCTTAAGTCAATTGAATTTGCCCAAACTGCTTCTAGCAAATTAGGTGTTTCTACTTCAATAGGTCTGACCCCTCAAAAGATCTAGTACAATGCATCTTCTACAAGAAGGCCACCTTGTTGAGTTTTGCTTTCATAGTTTTAAGTTTGACAGGAGAGAGCGGGTGCATATTTTGAGATCCATTGTAGGAGTTTCTTCACCCATAAGTGTTCCTAGAGCCAGGCCTTCAGTCCCGAGTGCTTTTAGAGTTAGGTCTAGGTCTATAGACTACTTCTTTGAATTCTTTGGTGGAGCTCGGCAACGTCATGGGTTAGGATCTCATGATGGTAGATCACGAGTACTTTCTAGACAAGGAGAGTACTTGTCTTTTGGTAGGCTGATTTGGAGAGTTAGGTCGTTCTCATGTGTATCCTCATGATTTTCATACTAACCATTATACTACTGATTTTACTGATGTTCCTACTCATCATGTGACTCAGTACTAGATACCGATGTCTTCTGTTTCTTCCCTGTAGGTCCATCGAGCACGGAAGAAGGATGTGTGGCTTGTTGATTTCAGCTATTCTCGACACATGACTAGATATTTTCTTTGGTTCTCCCCCCTCACTCATACATCTAGTGATGAGTTGATCATATTCAGGGATGTTTCTACCGAGACTGTGATGACTAAGGGCTATGTGCGTGTCAACAACAAATTTATACTTAAGGACGTCGCTTTGGTAAGCAAGTTGAAGTATAATTTGCTATTTATTTCTCAGCTTTTGGATGAGGGTCTAGAGGTGAGGTTCAAGAGAGATGAGTGCAGAGTTCTAGATTCCTCTAGTGAGTTTATGTCTAGGATCTCTAGGTTGGAGAATGTCTTTAGTGCATATTTCATTCTCCCGCAGCTCTAGTCCGAAGTGTCTTGTGGCTTCTGACTCTCATGATCTAGTAATGTTGCATCATAAGCTTGGTCATATAATCTTCAATCACTTGACTAGAGCTAGTAGCATGGATCTTATTAGAGGTTTGTCTGAGGTTAAGAGTTGCAAAGACCTAGTTTGCTCACTCAGTAGACATAGTAAGAAGGTTGTTGCTTCTCATCCACATCTTACCATGGTGTTTACCAATGCACCCGGATAGCTCTTGTACTTAGACATCATTATTCCTTCTAGAGTCCAGTCTGTAGGAGGAAAGTGATATGTACTTATCATTGTAGATGACTTCTTTAGGTATTATTGGGTATTTTCTTACTTCCAAGGACAAGGTATTTGGTTGCTTTAAGAAGTTGGTTCTTAGATTAACTGTTGATCTTCCATGAGCTTTGAGAGTTATTAGGAGTGACAACGATACTGAATTCAAGAATTCATCTTTTGCCACTTTTTGTGCTGAGTGAGGTCTAGAGCACCAATTCTCTTCTCCAAGAGTTCCCTAGCTAATTGGAGTTGTAGAGAAGAAGAATAGGACTTCAGTGGAGATGGCTAAGACTTAATTGGATGAGCATAACACTCCTAGGAAGTTCTTGAGATCGTTATGTATCTACCAGGGTATTCTTGATATCATCATTAGGCAAGACTTCTTATGAGTTGAGGTTCAATCGTAGGCCTAGCGTTTCCCATTTTAAGATCTTTGATTGCAGTTGCTTCATTCTAAAATATGGCAATTTAGATAAAATTGAATCAAGATATTCAAAAGGCATATTTCTTGGATATCCTACTCAAACTCATGGCTATCGTATCTTAAATTTGGATACTAACAAAATCTTGGGGAATTGTGAATGCACTTTTAATGAGGCTATATTGCTTTACATCCCACCATTTCTTGTGCTAGTTTGCTGGATTTATTATGTCTTTCTATGTGTAGCTTAGCATTTGCCATGCTAGCTCTATTAAATGTCAAAAACTTGAACAAAATCATGTCTTGATTGGATCTTGTAACTAGTTTTGCTGTAGTGATCCTCTTATGATTGATGCCATGTCAAATAGGCTAAATTGAGTCTTGAACTTAAATTGAGCTTTAGATTGAGCTATACTAGTTCGTTATTGAAACATGAGTTTACTTCTCCTAGGTTTTTTTGGCTCGGGTTGGGTATAGCTTATGGAATAAGATGTAGCTCATTGTTCTTGAATTAAAAATGAAATATGAAAACTGATATCTTTTTGTGCGAAACATCTAATCTCACCAATTATTTCATATGAAATGGCTTGCCATTGCACTAGATATGAATTCAGGAGAAGTTTTGGATGACCTATATCACTCTCTTAAGTTTTTTGCTTGGGATGGTCGAGGTAAGACCTTTTATCTATGTCAGACCCCGAAGTAACAACTCCAGATCCTCTGTGTTAATCACACTAGTCCAGGATTAGCTAGTGCACACAGTGGTAACAGGGAAACATATTAAGCACAATGACAAACTTTTATTAATTAAGAAGAGTACGGCCTTATGGCCAAGTCTTACATCAAATGCTCATTGGTTGAATAAGTATGGGAGATAATAGCGGAAACAAGTAAAAAATAGTGAAGCCCAAAGAGCCTGCCACAGACAGAGACAGTAAGACATGACCTACTCGTCCTGGTCCTCAGTGTAGTCAAAGTTGTCCTCCTCTGAGTAGAGATAGCAAGGGTGAGCACAAAGTTGTACTCCGCAAGTTACAAGGGAAATGCAATAATAATGCAAGACTAACAAGTGAAGGTATATAGGGTTCATTGAGCATAAAGCACCATTTAAAGAAATATAGTAAATAGATAGGAAATTGCTGAATTTAATACAAAAAAGTAAAGATAGTAATTTAAGCACAATAGTACCATTAGCGTAGACACCGACCTAACACTAACCTAACCACAGGCATCCCACCCGGACCATCTTTCTCCAAAAAGATTTAATAGTTTTACTTACACCAATTTTTGAAAATAAAGTGTAATCCATGAAAAACTTTACTCAGAGTACCTATGACCATGGGCACAGCGATCCAAGATAGTTTATATACTCTGTAGAGGTGGTATAACTTTACCCACAAGATATGATTAACTCATGATACCAGCCACTACATGCTTTTGTAGGTGTGTGGCTGAGTAATCATAACTAGGCAGTTTGTAGTTGAAACCGTCTATGATTTATGAGATATCATTGACGGTTTATACTATAAAACGTTTGTGATAGTCAACTATCATAGACTGTTACGAGTTAATAACCATCTATGATATTTTTGTATTCCTAAATCTATTTCTGTTTGTAGGATAGCCTCAAAAAATGCTAGCCATGCCCTCTAAACATGCATAAACACAACAAATATATGTATACATCCAATTCACATTCATTTTAGAAACAAGAACGCCTATTTCGCAAATCAATTAACTAAAATTAAATAAATTAACCATCCATTAACAAATACATACATGTACAATTAATCTCAATCTTATCTCAATCAAATTCATTCTACATTATGGAACTCCCCATCTTTGTTTATGACCTGAAACATCAAGAAGTACGCATACTGTCCTCGAATTTGGTGGAGCTCGGTCAGTTCCATGCAGTTGTAGTGATGGACACAACCTGTCAATAGGAAGATGAATGTCGTGCTTACATATAAATTGATAAGTATAAAATAATTATTGCAAGATTGACAAACCTAAGGATCATTGGTCTTTGCGGAACCGAGGAGTAGTTCCATGTTGTGGCAAACATAGAATCCACAGGTGTTGCCGGGCGGCTGGTGGCATTGTAAAAATAGAATTTCTTAGTTCGAGAGGCATTTCTACAAAGTGTTATATATGATTACTATGTACTAGCGAATACCCAAAAATCTAGATCGTGTCGCAGGACGTTGATCCCTCCCTTGGATTTCTGTACAGTAGCAACGTATGAGGCGAACGACCTACAGATTCAAAAAAGTTAGTCTTAGTCATTGCGAAGGAATGAAAGGCTACAATAGAGTTATCTATAGAGAAAATGTGTTTAACTATGATAGTTATCTATGGAGGAAATGTGTTTACCTATCAATTAATTGTTGGACAACTGTGAAGTTGGTTTTGGCCTTCTTTAGGAAATCAAGGTATATTACCTTATTCCATTTTGGTATAACTACAATTAGAATTCAATTAAACCTACACAGGTATGTCGTCATGGTTATTAAACCTAAGTTTGTTGTCGAACATCGGGTTAGCGAACCCAGATCCTCTGTGATTCCACCGCACTATTCCCTGGATCAGTAGATAGTGCTCACAGATACATTACTGTATATCAAAAACATATAATGCGGAAGCGTAAATAATACAGTAATGCTTACTCATGGGCCGATTGGGCCAAAAACAATAAAATTAAGCATTGGAAACTCCACATAGGTGGGACCCTCAGGACTTACCCACAGGCAGCCAACTGGGGTGCGCAACCTAGTCTATGGCCTCTTCGTCTTCCAGCTCTGTTGACCCCTTTTTAGCATCGCAGGGCTTGACTTTACTTCCTGACTGACTGATGGTAATTAAGCAAGAGTGAGTACGACAGTACTCCGCAAGCCACCACACAGAATGCAATAATAAGAGATGCAAAGCTGTCAAGGGAGGCTTGAGGTTCTTTTAGTTGCTAAAGAGCATTGTTTTGTAAGTACAATAAGTAAGGAAAAAATCCTCTGAGACTTAGCAATTTTTAACTAAAATAGATTTTATAAAATTGATTGAGAGAGTGCAATAGTAATTTGCAGAATAGGTTACATCCACCTTTTACAATGCATGGTTACCCCCACCAATGCTAGTTTTTGCCACTGGAGTACATCTCTCCAGGAAAAATCAAAGTCAGAGTACTTCTCTCTGATAGGTTTTATCCCACCCACAAATAATTTTGGAAATAGAACTAACTCGAGTAAGTTCCCATGTCCGCCCTTGACCGTGGGCACAGCTATTCGATCAGTTTTACACTCTGCAGAGGTTGTACACTTTCACCACAAGAAATAAGTCATCTTCATCGTCAACATGCTTCCTTAGGCATAAGACCCAGATGATTTATCACAAAGCATTTACCTTACTTCGGTCTAGCTAGACACCACCCGCCGAGGTTTCACCGCTGAAGGGTTCTATCTGCCACAGTCAGAGGCCCCCATCTTGCGCCGTATGGGTACAGTCGGTCTTTGTATCCCACTGTGAGTAGACCAGTATACCCTGGCACCCACTTACCACTGGTGATATCTGAACTAAACCTTTGTAAGTTAATCAGCTAGGTCGTACCCATATAGACTTGTTGTTGTACTGTTTTACACAAGGAGGTCGTCACAAGATTCAGTCCTTAATTTGTCCAGGCGGTTCTTACCACAAGCCACGGGTTCTCGTGCAACATCGGCACCATCCACTCTCACCAACCGCCCTGTGCATGTTTTGAGGGTTTTGAGAAGCATAAAATAGTTGTATCAAAATACTCAACCACGTACATCCCATGACTGTCCCAAAACAAGTACTTATATTTTTAAAGATTGATGAACATGGCGAATAGCGCCCTGGACTTAATCAGACTAGCATAGCATTTTAATGTAATCTATAGCTAGTAAAGATTAACATTAATATCGATGGTCATAAGGAGTTAGTAATTCCAGTGTCAAGGAATGGCATATTAAATTTAATACAATAGCAAGTGGGCATGTAGCTACCTTAAGCTTTGACATACATTTGCATTTTAAATTAGGCATGCAAGTTGATAATTTAAAGGAATTTAAAATTTGCATAAAATATGGGATCAATATGATCAAAGTGATAACTTGCCTTGCTTGTTTTACCATGACCTTGATTGCCCTAAATCAAAGCCTTCTCAGTCATTGATCTTAATTTACTAGTCCTCGCTTTTACCCAAGTCTTGATCCTATTCGAATGTGTCGCCTCGTCGAGTCTTCATATTCTAATGCGCGGCAAAGAAAAGAAAGACCAAATAAATCCAATTACTTTAAATGCCCAATTTTAATTTAAATTACATATTCATTATGATTTGAGAATAGAAGGTTGATTAGGATTAGTGTGTCGCAAACACTGAGGTAGCTGGATTTTGAACGAGAGAACGGGTTGTATGAATAGCTTTACCGTGAGGGAAAATTTTAGAATAGCGAAGGGTCAAAAGTGAAGAAGTATCTACAGGAATGATCTGCTCTGGGAAAGGAAGTGGCCAAACATAACCGAACGGGGACGGGCAAGGCTCGATCTTTTGGTTGATGACTTTCTCTAAATTGTTTTACATTTATCAAGGAAGTTCCATGAGTCAGTCAGGACTTCAGGACAAATAGAAGAGGGTATCGATGGTAGTAAAGAGGAATATAATTTTATGAGCTTAGGATGCGAAAGCTTTACATAAGGTGAGTATAATTAAATATGTGGTGTAACTTTGATATTTTATGTGGCAGTGCTTATCTAAGGTTGCAACTGACTATAAATATGGGGTCTATCATTTGACCAATTTTTATTATGGACAAAGTTAATTAGTTTATTGGTTAACCCATCTATTATTAATGTTCTGCCTTTTATTGGATGGGTGGATTATGAATTTAACATGGATCTCCTCGATGAAGTTATTTCTTTTATTATTAATTATTTTTTACTATTAAATTTAAATCTCGATATAATGATTAGAGATTTGGTCGAAAGACAATTATTAAGGGCGGCTCTTTCTTGTTTAAGAATTCTTAATTGTAAATATCTGTTATTTAAACCTTAACATTTTAAGGTGAATGCTAAAGCTTGCACCACAATTATTTTTAGTACTTTAGAGAAGATGGCTTTCACGATTTTAGCGATGAGTAAACCAGCCTTTATAGTTCATGAGGCATGCAAATGACTTTTGAGATATACACTTTTGTTAAACACGGTAAGGTGAACTCTCATTATTTGAAATGTTAAAATTTGAAGATGCATTTATTCCAATTATTATATTAAGTACCTTTCGTTACCATTCCCTTAGTTGCCTAGAATTTGGACAAGATGAGATGGGGAATTTCTTAAGCTTCATAATCGAAATCTTTTAGCCGTGACATTCTTTTGATTAGTATTATTACTATTTTATTATCTTCATGTTAATTTCTTGATAATAAGGAAAAGAGTTCCTGGCATAAGCTTATTTGGATTAATCTTGTATATGAGGACCAGCTTATAAATATTGATTGACATATAGATACATTAACCAATGTTAAGTTTCCAATTTGGTTTTACACATCTTCTCATCATGGGCTCTTAAGTAAATTTCTCATTTGTATTATTGTTCCCTATTTATCTTTACTGGAAATACATGCATGAATATCCCTTTACCTTTGAATTTACCAGTTAGTCAAAAGAGTAAAAAGCACTGCAACCCTTTCTGGTTGGGCCCACATAACAGTCACAGATAGAGCTGCCTTCGGCTAGCTCAGAACAGAGCAGGGGCGACAGGGGAGGGAGGCGCCGGGGATGGGTGGCGGCGGCGGCGGCGGGGAGAGGCCAGGGGGTGGCGGTGACCTCCAAAATGAGTCGTACCAACGCCAAGGGAGCTCGGGGCTGTAGCAACATTGACCAGGGTAGCGCCCCGGTGGACGGGCGGTGGATCCAGGCAACCGGCTGTGAGGGAGAAAAGAGGCGCCGGCGGCCGGAGGAGATAGGGGAAAAAGTGAGGTGCGCGCAAGCACGAGGAAGACATGGGAAGCGCACCGGAAGAGTTGATGCCGCCGGAGGGGCGCCAGGTCGGGCCGGCGTCGTGCGCATGCGGCGGTGCGGCCGGGTCGCCGTGGCGGGGAAGTTTGGGCGGCGGAGGGCGGCGACCAACCACGGGGTGGCTTCGGGGCGCCGAGGTGCCGCTCCCACCGCGTGGAATTGGCCCGAGCTCGATCGAAGGGGAAGCAGCGGCGAAACCGGCGATGGCCGACCAGAGACGGAGAAGACGCGGGCGCTGCGTGCTCGGGCGCTGATATTTCAATTAAACGCGAGGGGGTGCGGTGGGCGTCCGGGCGCACACCGTGACGCGGTCAACTCGGGGCGGCCTTGCCGGAGATGGCCAGAACGGGGAGAGGGCCGGCGGCGCACGCAGAAGGAGCTCAAGCCGAGCTCGGCTTGAGGGAGGAGGAGGGGTGGGGGAGAGGCGAGCTCAGGGAGTCTGGTAGGCGAGGGAGGGGAGTAAATGAGATGCATTGAAGACGGGGAATACTGGGGCGGGATTTAGCGAAACCAGGGCAAGGCCGGCTCAACCACGGCGGGAAGGAAGGTGGTGACGACGCGCGGCTGAGCTAGGGAAGAGGGGCGGAGCTAGGCCGGTGGTAGGGTAGCAAATGCACGTACGGAGGCGAGCTGCGGCGGCTGTAGCTGGTGGGCGAGGCCGAAGCACAGGACCAGGCCGGTGTGGCGCGACGGGACGAAGAGGGAGGAGGAGGAAGGAACGAGGAAGAGGCAGTTGGGTGGGCCGGGGGCCAGAGAAAAGGAGAGGTTGCGCGGCTGAGAAGAGAATGGGCCCGGAGAGGGAAAGGAAGAAATGGGCTGGGCCCGAGAAAAATTTGTCTAATGATTTTAAGAATTTCTAATTTTAGATTTGAGAGTAGATTTTGAATTTGAAAGCTAGGTTCAGATTTTTGAATTTAACCATTTTAATTTTCGAGATCATCGGGTTTTGGGGAAAATAAATCTAAATTTTCCGAATTTGAAGTGCCGGATACAAAAATTGGATGGAAGGGTTTAATATTAATTTTCAATTTCTATTGTTGGCCCGGGACGACCATTTTTAAATTTTAAATTTTGAGATTAATGCTTCTAAGGGGATTTAGATTTTTCTCGATTTGATTTTCAACCTTGGTTCTTGATTCCAAGTTTTTAATTCGTATTAGCTAGGCTTTTGGCAAGAAAACCAAGCTGAGAAATTCGAATAACGCCAAAAACTTTGAGATACACTGGAAAAACAAATACAGAGTTTTATTATGTTCGTAATTACATTAGCTCCCTTTTTGGGATGTTACATTTGTGTTGCTTATAAAGTACAAATCAACAAATATAGCCATTAGTACAACACTTACCCCTGGTTGTAGAGCCTAAGTATGAATTTCTTGTTGCGGTGAGCCACGAATACCTTCGCCTTGTATTTATCGATGAAGGATGCATGCTCCTTAATGATATTCATGGAGACCAAGTGTGGGTTGAGAAAAGCTACCAGTTATTTCGTTAATCTGGCTTCAGTCACCACATATCTATATATACACACAAAAGCAATGAGCTATATATGACATTTCAGTATTACATGAATGTAGACCGTGATTCTACACACTTACAGTGTCCAGCATCAAATGAAATACGTCGAGGGCGTCAAGTTCGAAGAGAAAGAACAAGTGCTCGAAGGTCACTGTGAAGACATAATCATGAATATCGTGCTGAAAATGATGCAGCCTGAACTTGATGTTAACACCCGAGCGCCATTGTCCCTCCAGCTTGTTGGCCTATTCAATGTACCATGCATACAATATCTGCAAACTAGTTCTAGGGTTTGGAGGTGCTCTATCGGAATGACCAACGGCTTGCCTAACTTGAATTTTTGGGCCAACAGCAAGTAGGAGATATCATTAGTCTTTCCGTTTGCCCTTGCTGCCTCATTTGTTAAGAGGTCGACTTCACGGTAGTCGACCGGGTACGAGATATAGATGCACCGCGCTTTTGCCACGCTGGTGCAGGTAGCTCTGGTGTAGATAGCTTCTGTAGACTTAGCACCGGTACAGATAGCTACCGTAGACTTGGCACCAGTGCAGATAGCTCCCGTAGACTTGGCACCAGTGTAGATAGCTCCGTGGACTTAGCACCGATGAAGGAGTCTCCAGGCAGATGTCCCTCTTGGGGCACTGGATGAATGTTCCATGGCTTGCCCTAGAGTCATAACCTTGTCATTTGGGGCATTTCCATCAATAGTGCTAGGTACACATCGATATCATTTTCATGTTGCTTTGGCACTTAGATAAGTATTGACAACAAAATATACTTTTGTTTCCTACACAACCAAGGAGGAAGGTTATAGGTACAGAGAGTCATGAGCTAAGTGCTATGTCAGCTGCTCATATTACTAAAAAATTTATTCCATCTGTACTCAATTCAAACCTTATATTTCTCGGTTCTACACTGAAGTCTGCAAACATCCTATCGATTTTTTTCCACTGGGTAGAATCAACAAGGTGTCATAGTATTCCATCCTCCTTACGCTCCTCCGAGTGCCAACGCTGTAGTTTTGCCTCATTGGATTTGCAAAAAACTACTTCAAACAAGGAATTACAGGAAGATACCATGTCATCTTAGTAGGAGATTCTTTCTTCACCTCTATTACCTCGCCATCATTTGATTAATTCTTACCCTTATATCGAGATGCATTACACACCGGACATACATGCATATTTGCATACTCTTTGCAGTACATGATATAGTCGTCGGACATGCATGTGTTCTTTATACTTCCATTCCTAATGGACAAAGAACCTTCCTGGCTTTGTAAGTGGTTTTGGGCAACTCGTTTCCCTCCGGAAGCATGTCTGCTAAAAGACCTAACAGTGCTGTGAAACTCTTGTCGGACCTACCGTTTCCTGCCATCAATTTCGGCAGTTCAAGCATAGCTGACACTGTCATGTAATTTGCCTTACAGCACATGAGCAAATGTTTCTCTGAGTCCTCCATCAATCCCTAGAATTTAAAATTTAACATACTCTCTCTCATCATAGTTTCCTTCTACATCGCGAAGCATCTAATCCAGTTGTTCATCATGCAGCTTATCTGAATCGAAACCACAATCAACATCATCTAGTGGCATATCATTAACTTCATCAGCAATGTCATTATTACTATCTTCCTGTATAATCTGCTCTTTCCTATGACTGGTCCAATATGCATATCCTTTTTTGAAACCCTTTCGAATTAAGTGTGCTTTATCTGCGCTCGGTTCTTAAACATCTTCAGATTCTCGCAGTCAATGCATGAACAGTACATATATTCCACCCTTTATTCAACATATCCTCCTCGGTATCTCTTGTAAAAGCAAACACGCCATTAATATACTCTTCACTCACACAGTTCCCGGCATACATCCAGCTTCAGTCCTATGTTACACATATAACAATTTAGTATTAAATATTGAATTAATTAATTAGTATACTAGATATATATGATCTAAAGTAGCCATCTGTGATACTTCACAAAATATCACAGACAGTTCTTGGTTCGACCACACTGGTCTTCGATTACACAGATCTCAACCATATCAATTTCAATCGCACTGGTTTCGATCATATAGATCTTGACCACGTCAGTTCTGACCACGTTGGTTTCGACCACATTGATCTTTGACCACACAGGTCATGGACTACGTTGGTTTCGACCACTCTGGTTTCAATCACACAAATCTTGACCTCGTCGGATCCGACCATCTTAGTTTGACCATGTTGGTCTTCGTTCACACATATCTCGACCACGTCAATTTTGACTATACTGGTTTCGATCACACAGATTTTAACCACATCAGTTCTGACCACGTTGATTTCGACTACTTCAATCTTAGACATATTGATTTTTGACCACATAGGTCATCGACCACGTTGGTTCGACCACAATGGTTCTCGATCACACAGGTCTTCCGACCACCAACAGACGTGGTAGTTCTGTTATTACAATGCTGGTAATTCTGAGTAACGGTAGTACCACAGAATATACTACGGTAGTTCTGATTTCCTTGAGAAGTGCATATACTTTAAAAGATTTTGCAAAACACATTTGCAAACTACAATATCATGTACACAAGGATTATCCATGATTCCCAACAAGTTGCAAAACACATTTGCATACTTTTAGAATCATGACACAAGGATTATATATATGAATTTCAACCATTTGCAAAATATATTTGCAAATATAAGCCTCATACTACAAAGAATGGAAACATAGACTTCAAATACTTGCAAAACACATCTGCAACGTATAGTCCCATGTCACAAGGATTCAATACACAAGTTTCAACTATTTGCAAAACACATTTGTAAATACAAGTCTCATACTAAAGAGAGCGAGAGCGAGTGAGGTTGAGCTATCGATACATGATGAAACTCAAGCTACTAGACATGATTCCTCTTAATAGTACGGCAACCTATACTAACAATCCGGTCTTCCAACCAAACCCCAAGACCGGTAAAAGACTTGAAACACATCCTTAGCCCTAACTAGTCATACCTTTGCCTTGAGTCATAGTCTTGACATGCATCAACTCATGATGCATCCTTTATTTCAACTCCATCAACACATGATGGATCTTTACTTGACTTAATGATCAACACATGATCATTTCCAATTGGACATACATCAACTCATGATGCATCCACTACTTGACTTGATGATCTTCAACACATGAAGTCATCTCAAGTCTTACTCATTTGTGAAACCTAATCTATTCATTCAACTCATAAAAAATGTTAGTCAACAAAATAATTGTCATCAATTACCAAACTCCACCATTAACTCGTAATGAAGAGACTACATTCTACAATATTCTCTTTTCGGTAATTCATGACAATTTTAACAAATAATGAGATAAAAATTAAATTGCGAGTATACAACATGTACACAACAATTGTATACTATAGAATAAGTTTTTAAAGCAAAACTTACTTATACGGTTGTTATTAATCATCCAACCATTAACACAAAATGGAAGAACTAGATGACAACCAGATTATGAGTATATATGAACTACACAAGCTATATATACTCAAGAAATATGTTTCAAGGTAAAGATTCTTAATTTGTGGAAGTGGAACATAGATTAATACTAATGAAACCACAAAATATAGAGTGAATTCCCCTAAATATGTACATATAAGAATATATTGTGAAATCATATGCACATATTCATGTTTGACTTATTTGGTGAAGTTCATTCTATATTTCGAATCCGAGGAATACAATAAGATAAAAATGTGATATTGAATGTATACCTCTTATATTTTTCACCTCTTCATCCAAATGAAACTAAACAATATCATAACAATAAACATATTAGTCTCACAATTGTATTTGTCATTATCGTTAAAACCAACTTAATGGAGTTTGAACTTACAAGTATCTGTCGGGGAGGAACATCGAGGAGTGTGAGGCTGACACCGTGACTTTTATGCAAACGCTCACTCAGCTGCAGCCTTGTCCATTTGCAATTTTACTTCTTTAAAAATTTTACTACTGGTAGTGTGAGTGGTAGTATAACTAAATTCTAACTAATCTGAACTATTGGGTTGCAAATATTGGACGATTTATATTTATTTTAAGATACCGTAGAGCTCTACAGTAAGAACCCAAAAGCCAGGGTATTTTGAACGGGCCTAAGTCAACTCAGCGTAGTAGCAGGGTTAATTAGCGAGTACCATTGGTCTTACCGACTGCACCGGCAACTCGATCAGGTCAAGCCCAGCAGCTTGCACGACTGGACCGAAACAGCAAAAACTTAAATTCCATTCAACTCTAGCGAAGTAAAACCACAAGTCACACCTAGCTAGCTCGGCCATTACAAATACCCAACAACTCAACATCTTCAGCCATCTCGTTGTGTATGTTGTGTCTCTCACCAGTTCATAGAATACAAGGCAACTAGACAAACACATTCGATAAGTTTTTGCACGGGATTCTGTTGCGACATGCAAGGATCAATCGGTTCCAGGGTGTGCCGGAGCGTGCAGTCATGCTGGACGCACCGCCGGATCAGGAGCTACCAGCGGTTACCGGCGACGACACTGACGTGGCCGGTGGCTGCCAGAGGGGTCAGGCTCTGCCGGCGGCGTCCGGTCCTCGCCGCCGGCTCGACTGCGTGGAGCTTCGGTCAGCTGCGAGCAAAAGCGCGGTGGTCGCCGCCGCTGCAGCTGCTGGGCCGGATCGTCAGCACGTGCTTACACTCCGTGCTCCCACGCTTACTGAAAACCGAGAGCGACGATGCGTCGGCGGTGGTGGTGCCGCGCAAAGGTGGCACGTCGCCGCCGAAGACGATGCGTCGTGGTGCGGCGAGGCACGGTGAGATCGACAAGAGATCGGTGATGCTGAACTTGTGTGTGGCCGAGGTGCTGCGGGGGCGGAGCTCGTCGGAGGTGAGGAGGTCGCCGTTGCGGCCAAGGAGGGCTGCATGCACGGAGTGCTAGCTAGCGCCAGATATCTCCTTCTAGTGACAATGGCATGTAGAAATCTTGTAATAGACATCGACATGTAGAAATCTTTTACGCTACAGAGTAGCTATAACTGCAGCAGATCTCTCGTATTTTTGGTAGTCCTCTCGGCAATTTAATCATTCGTCCAGTAATCTTCTCTCATAACTCTATAATGTTTTGTCAGGTATACGATTGTTAATGATGGTCTGATAGCACAATGTATCGGATTTATGCCACATTTAGAACGTAAGAATTTAACGGAAATCTCCTACGAATTTCGGATGAACGTGCGAGTAGCCTTCAAGGCTAGGAGTGAGTTCTTTTAAACTGTGCCTTATAATTTTTTACTTACATTTTTGAATTTTAGCTGTTATAAGAGAGAGTACGAAGAAAGACACATACACGTGATTTTGATCGATATATATGAATTCTGCATAGTATCTACTACAATTAATTTGTAGATCCTATCTTTAAAAAACACACTATTTAAAAACCAGTTACTGTGGTATAAACTAAAGGCTATAAATCATAAGTCCGAGAGAATGGAGACCTGACTGGGTCGGGCCTCCTCGTGGGGCGGTAATGCGGGCTGTTCCAAACTTTGACGTTTTTCCTCCTCTTTTTTCTTGAGCGGTCTCCTCTTCTGTCTTCTCCCTTCGTGTACCAGAATTAGGCCAGTCGTGCAATTGAAGTGGGTCAGGACTCAAGCTACTCCGAAACTTTACTCTTTGCCACTTCGTTCGGTGTTACAAAAAATGGCCGCCACCGAGCTAGTCAAGTTGCTGTGAAGCAAAACTTTGCCGATATTTTGTATACGACTAACGACTTCGTTGAAAACTTCAAACTACGAGATTAGTGAAACTGCACCGGATGTTTGGAGCTTCTGCAAAAGTTTCATGAAATGCCTGAAACTTCAAGCTAGGTGCTTGCATTTTCGAAAGCATGGCTCACCCCAAACATGCGGAGCAAAAGCATATCTGTGGACGGTGCCACTCGTGTCAAGCCGGCCCAATATTAAAAACAAACTGGGCCAACTTTGGAGCCTGAAACGTTCCTCGGCCCTTCCGCCGAAAAATAAGCAAAGCAGGCTAACAGGAATGTGGAAACTGGTACTAAATTTTTCGTGATTGCCGACAGTCCAAAGTCCAAACGAAATATCAACGCCAGTGTAAAAACAAGACACAAGTAGATTTTTTTATCTTCTTCTTTTTTACATTTACACAGAGGCCCCAGATGCCAGCAGCTCACGGACTCACTTCTGCTTGACCTTCTGGGAAGCAAAATGGATTTCAGCGATGTCATCGGCCATCCGCTGCTGGAGGTCCGACATCAGCTTTGTGCTTGCAAAGGTGTTTCTCAACCTCAACACACAGTCAACATGCCGTGCCCATGTCACCAAATAGAGGGTATGTTCTTTTTCAGCTTTTTGCTTTAACTTTTGACTTTTCTACAGTAACTAGCTCTTTAAACAAAGTGTCTTTTTAAGGTAGAATCTACTAATTAATTGTAGTACATACTGTACCGACTTCATTTATATCGGCAAAAACCGTACGTGAGTTTTAATTACTCTGTAATCTCTCATACGAACAGCCCAAAAGCCACAAACCGTAGCTAAAAGCCACAAACTGCAGCAAAAAAGAACAGGCCCAGAGTTGGGGTGTTTGGTTTGAGGATCATCTTAGTTTAGGATGGATTGGTCCATTATGAGATTATCCTAAAAATTTGGGGGAGATTGGATCTATACCCTCCCTTTAGTTGGGAAATTGAGGATTTACCCTCCACATCTCAATGACATGTGGGGTCGTCATAAGTCACTGACACGTGGGCTAGGAGGGTAAATCCTCAATTTCCATCTAAATGGAGGGTATATGATCAATTTTTTCACCTATTATATTCCTCAAACCAAACAAGTAGGTTAGGTTCAGAGTTAAGATCAGATAGTCGATTCATCATCCGGTCCTTCAAACCAAACACCCCATACATGAACAAAACCAACCATATCAAGGAGATTAACCGAGAAAATGGATAGGACTGGAGCAATGTTATAACTTCTCATAATACTGCAGAAAGCACAAGAGGCTATTGCTTAGCCATGTTTTCATACAGAGAATACTAATGAAGCAATAACGAATTCTGGCCATGGAGGAACTAGTCTGTCTCTACGCATAAAATGATACACTCATCTAGAGAAGCCTATAACACAAGAAGGCATTGCTTAGCCATATATATCACATTACACAACCCAAAGTTACACAACATTACCACTTTAGGCCCTGTGTAACGACCCAACTAGCCTCTACCTTTGGTAGCATGCAAGTCTTTGGCTCATTGCCGAAGAATGTGCACATCATAGTAGCATAGTAGAAGCTAGGGCTGTAAAAAAAACTCGAAACTCGCGAGCTACTCGAGTTCGGTTCGTTCTAGGCTTGATTCGAGCTTGGTTCGAACTTTAAACGAGCTGAACTCGAGCTTGATCTTGAGCTCGCGAGCTTCACCGAGCCGAGCTCAAATAGTTCGTGAGCCCCGATTCGAGCTTAAATAGTAATACATATTAATTCTTACCGCCGAACTCGAGCTCGAGCTTGTCTTATTATTGAAAATTAGTATGTATTTGAATTATTTTGATTGTTATCGAGCTTACTAGAGCCGAGCTCGAGCTTAAAAATTCCTTATTATTGAAAAATAGTGTATAATAAATTATTTTAATTGTTATCAAGCTTCAACGAGCCGAGCTCGAGCCCAGGTCCAAGCTCGGACCCCAACTCGAGCTCAGCTCGAGCTCGAGCCTAGAAGGCCAAGCTTGTTCGAGCTCGACTCGTTTACAGCCCTAGTAGAAGCAATTGCAGTGGATTCAATAAATAAAGCAGCAGAAGGATAGTTTTACAAATACTTTTGAGACATAACTAGACTTAACTCTAACTTACAACAGGGATTACACCCATGGGCAAAACCACTCACGAATGCTATCGCCTTGATGGGCTTCAATCCTCCTCACTATCTTCTAGGGTTGAGTTGTCATAGCGAAACCTCTAGTTCCATCCTTCTATTGCTTGAAGTTGACCATCTCCTTCATCTTTTCAGTGAAGTATTCTTCGATGTCTATCGTGTTAGGGAGAAAACAATATAGGGATGAGTACAAAAGGCACTCAAAAAGTTCAATTTAGCAAATCAACATGTATATGCCCATAATCCAACCTTCATATATAACCCTACTGAACCCTCAAGAACCGAAGTCTACCAGTATATCATGGATATTGGCAAAAGATATTTGTTATTAAAAGGTCAAGTTTTAGATTATGAAACCTATGATGAAGGGACAACAACAGGTTACGTTGTTAGAACCTCCTATAGGTTCCTTTCTAACCACGGTCGCAGATCTTGTTCAGAATAGGGAGTGACCAGCCACAATTCAATACACTACAGATGTGCGCCATTTTACCCACAGACGTCTTAGTCATTCATGCCAAGCTATAGATACATCTTCTTTGGTGTGTGGCCAGACTAAAGATGCAAAGCTTTTAATCAATCCCATCTGCCAATATCTTTGCCTGGCTAGTACGAAACTGTCACCATTGTAGTCGGACATCGTCCGCTACTCCACTGCGCATATAGCACCTTGAATGTCTAAACCACCATTGGTTGTTCTTGAGTCCTTATGGGTACTGACGTATACTCAAGCATTATCATATATACGATCCATGAGAGATATGGCTACAACCCTCCTTGCCCACCGAGCACTCCCACCAACTCCCCCCTCTACTCAGTGACCTCACCCTTCACCCGCAAATCTCACCTGGCAACAGCCTCCTCCTGTCGGCTCCCCCCTCCTGACCGAGCTTGCCCACCCACACCGTCCTCCTATTGACTCCCCCTCCGCTCGCCGACCTCACCCTCCTCTGGCATAGCTCGCCTGGAGATGGCTCCTCCCACCAGCTACCCCCTCCGCTGGTCGAGCTAGCCCATTAGCGTTGTCCTCCCATCTAGAGGTGGGCATTAGGCCGTGCCATGCCGACACGGCCCGAGCCCACCATGCTTCAGGCTTCGTCATGCCGTGTCGGCTCCGCTCGGTCACCCCGATGTGCCGTGCCAGCCCGCCTCGCCTCTAGCTAGGCCCAAACATAGCCCAAAGCCCATCGTGCGGATGTTCGTCTTGTGCCAACCTAAGCCTAGCCTAAAATAACTATACACGATGAAGGCGGCGGTGACGATGATGGTGGCAGCCGCTATCTTTATTTGTCTCGTACTCGTCTAGTTAAAAACTAGTTAAAATTCCATACTATTGTCTCATACCATTCTACCTCCGAACTTGGCCATCTAGTCCAACGGAATGTATATCTGGGTACAAATTGGAATGTGGCATACGTGGCTATCTAGCCCATCGCCCGACATAGGGCTGCCCAACTGATCAAATAGAAAAGCTCAAGCAAAGTCATGAGTGTAGTTTAATGTAGTTAAGAAATCAATTTTAAATAGTTTCTCAAATGTTTAGGAACTAATTGGAATAGACACACTAATAACATATTGTCTCTATTTATATAATGCTTAATTGCAACATACATATGGTGGTTATCTCATCAAATGCTAGAATTAAAAAGGTAGTCGGTGATAGAAGCTGTGTTAGAATTAGAAGTGTATGTAGTAGTAATTTGCTTATATAAAATAAAATCACAATGAGGCCGAGGCGGCGCGGGAGGCAAAGCAGAGCAGCGCGGGAGGGCTAGTGGCGTGGGAGGTGGGAAGCAGAGCAGCGCCGATGCGGGAGGCGACGTGTCTCCGAGGTGGGAGGCTGGAGGCAACGAGTCGGTGAGGTAGGATGCAGGACCGACGGCTCCTCCCCTTGGCACGGTATACTCCTTCCCCTCTACGCCCTCTTTCTCTTTGCTCTATAATGGCTTGTGGGAATTGAGGAATCCATAGGATGGCGATGGGAGGTGGGAGGTCGAGGCGACCGTGAGCACTGGCGGGTTGACCGTGCTCGCCAAGCTGGGTCAAGCTGAGCATGGCATGATATGCCGTGTCATGTCACGCAATGGGCTGGCTTTCTAAGCCCGGCCCGGCCCACCATTAGTGGTGTGCCGGCATGGCCCACCACGTGGTGTGCCCATGCTGTGCTTGGGTCGTGCTGGGCCAGGCGCGCCTCGAGCTGGTACGGATAAGCCCGGCTCGACTCCTAGCTCTACTCCCATTGACTCCCCCTCCACTCGCCAACATCGGCTGCCGCCTGTTGACCTTGGTCGCCAACCTCGCCATGGCTTGATATGTAGTTGGTCTCCAGATCTATAAATTGCACTGATAGTTGTAGTTGGTTTATATAGTACTGCTAGTTAGTCTCCATGGTGACTTACAAAAACAAATTGTATTGCTTCTTGGTCTAGAATTATGTTCTTGCTAGTTGTAGTGCCATTTTTCATCCTGAAGTTCCCATGTCATGCAAATGGGAACATGCTAGTGTGTGTTATTACCATTCATTCTATATATGTAATTCTTCAAATGTTGATTGGGTCCATTGTAGCAGTAACGATTTTCCATTGTATACTCTACTTGGAAACATGATGTTTTGGTTCATGTAATGATTTTCCCATGTATTAGCTTGGTCTCTGTTTCTTGCCACAAACTACTATTAATGCATATCAGCTTTGTGCCTGTTGCTTTACACATTATTTGAAACACTAGGAATTTAGTTTTTCATACTTGGCATTTCAAATAGTGTGTGGTGGTTGTTCTATGATTTTTTTTATAGCAATAAACATGGATGGGAGATTGTATTTGTCGTTTCATTGTTACAGTTAAATTTTTACTGATATACATCATACTTTATAGATGGAAAACAGACAGTGTTATGTGTTGACATAAACCTATTTTTTTTCTTTTTTATGTTGTTCCATGGAACTATTTGTCTTGTGTTGTTGGGATGAAACAATAACCATTAATATAATTGCATTGGTGTAATAGATGGGATCACAGTGCCACATGATAAACAACTTGTGCATTTCAATCGCCATGGATTCACAAATCAGAATGTTATGGCTATTTGTGATTTCAACATGAGGTTCACATTGTTTACATTGAATGGCCTAGGTCTACTTATGACATACGCATATTCCTTGATATCTTGCTGATGTACAAGGATCACTTTCCACACCCTTCACATATCGAACAACCCTAGCGCACATGATGTTGCGACTACCATTGTAGTGGCTTTGGCACCATAACGATTGTTCAAACTACATTTTTGGGTCATTTCATATGAATGTATAGGCGTAATATCAAAGCAAGGACCACATATATGTAATATTTTGTATTTACTACTTGGCAAGGACTGCACATATGTAATATTTTGTTATGTACTACATGCAATTATGAATGTGCTATATTTAACGCTTAGATTTACATTTGTATGTCACGTGCAAAAAATAATTAAATGAAATCCACTCTTATGTGCTTCAAATGGCATGAAACAAGCCATCATTTGACTCAGGGGCATTTTAGACATTTTTCAACTCAGAACAACCAGCTAGCCTACCTAAAAGTTAGGCTGCCAAACACCAAACCTCTTCAGCCCAACCATTTAGCCATGCAACCATTCAGCCATGCAGTCTTTCAGCCATACAGCCTAGCCGGAAGTGCTTTTCAAAAAAAGAACTATGGGCATGCCAAAAAGGCCCTAGTCAACTTATGATCCACTTGCTTATGCCAATCAACAAGTTGAGGCTGGGTGACCAGATTTTGTGCAACGCATCGATGATTAGGTCTTGTGCAACGCGTCGATGATTGATCTCCTAGCTCTGCATGTGGCCTACCTGGCAGTGAGACATACGTACGCGCTCTTATACTTTGGAGTGAACTCAACCGCGATTTCGGGGCTGCTCCAACCGACATAAAAGCCTTGGCTTCTAGCTTTAACTGTTGGCTTTTGGTCGTAAATACAATGTAGTGGCTATTAACTTTTTAGAGTCAAATAATAATAAATAATAATAAATGAGAAAGAAATTAAAAAACTGTTATATCGTCACAGACAATACAAAGAAAAAACAAAAACAAAAATATAATATATTTTAAATAATTTTTAACTACTAAATGTTAGAAATCGAAACAGCTTGAAACAGAGCCGCCTTCTAACCCGGCCAATAATTTAGACGGCGACAGTACGTAAACTTCACCCAATCCCCTTCAACCCGGCCAATAATTTAGACGGCGACAGTGCGTACACTTGTGATCCGTACATCTCTCTGGTCTGCCAACGAGAAACAGCTCCTGTTTGATCTTGTTGATCTACAAAATTCCTACTATATATAGCTCGGCCTTTTTTTTTTGCTGGCATGATACGTACATATCCGGATGATCACGTAATGCGCGAAAGAATCGTACCTTGATTCCGTTTTTTTTTATAAAAAAAATCGTAACTTGATCATACCAACGAGATATACAGCCCTGTTCGGCAAGTCAAAAGCTGGCCGGCTTTTGGCTTTTGCTACAGTACCTAACTTTCAAACAGAGTATTTTTTTAAGACGGAGTCTACAAGTTAAACGATCTACACGTTAAAATCCCAACATCTGTACCAGTCAAAATCATAAGTGAGTATCTGTCTCTCTGTAATTTGTACCGTAAACAGCTAAAATTCAAAAATTTCAGCCAAAAACCACAAGTCGCAACAAAAAAGAACATGCCCTTATCATATTGGAGCCACAAAACTGCAGAGCTAAATACTCCAATTAAAGGCTTATTTGGAAGACCAATTTTCGGTCGGAATTCACGTTAATTCACGTGGATAGATCATGATTTTTGTTTAAAATCTCGATTCGAAGATCCCCAAAGGAGGCCTAACTGATCTTTGTGGGCGCTTTGCCACCAACAAATGAAACTAAAACTTCAGTTCAAAAATTTCGAGATCCACGCGTAAAAGGTCCTTTTGGACTATCTGCAAAATAGTAATTAAATGCTACTACTTTCTTCTTGAGCGTGCGTGCACGCCGAATCCGGTCCGATCCATATATTTTTTTATCCTACAGTATCATCTTGTGTAGGGCTGGCAAAAAAGCTCGGGCTCGTAAAGGCTTGACTCAGCTCGTGGATGAAACGAGTCGAGTCGAGCCAGCAAAAAAGCTCGGAGTCTAAATGAGCCGAGCCCGAGCTAGCTCGCGAGCGGCTCGGTTGGCTTGGTTGGCTCGGCCCAATATCCCACTTGCCAACGAGCGACCCAGCGGCCAGCGCCCCAGCCCCAGGCCCCCAGCCCCCAGGCTCCCTCGCAGCCTCGGTCCCTCCGCATTCCGCATTTCCGCAACGCCGCCGCTCCTCCGACCCCGACTCCCGAGCCCCCGAGACTCCCCCGTTCTTCCCCCATGCGCGGATGCACCCCTAGGCTCCCTGTCCCTCCAATAGCCGCCGGCCGCCGCTCCCGACTCCCCCGTTCTTCCCCCACTCTCTCTCGGGCTCTCAGCAGCGCCGCCACCATCGCACATCCAGGATCCGGCCATCCCTCCACGGCCTTCCCGGCACGAGGCCGGCGGCGAGCAGCGGGTGGAGGAAGGGGCCCACTGCTAGGTGACGCGGGCGCCGAAGCCGTGGAGGAGGAGTACGGCTCGCCACCACCCGTGTACTGCGTCAGCCTCTCTGATGGAGACCACCACACCCGCGGCTGCCGCCGCCCCCTCCGCCTCCTCGCAGCCCGTGCGCGTCGTGCTGCGGTGCGCTGTTCCTCCGTCGAGGCCGGCTCGGCGGTGCCGCCTGCGTCTCCTCCTCGAGACCACCCGGTGGCGAGGTCACCGTCCAACTCAAGGACCAGTACACCAGGTACCCACCTCAGGAATCCATGGACTTTCTCCTTTGCTAATCGCAGCAGTTCCTGTCATTTCCCCCAATTTCTGCATCTCCTTCCTTCCGGCATAGCTACCAGCTCCATTGAGATTTGTTGTAGCTCTGTTGTATTTGAGATTTGAGAATGGATTAAAAGTTTGAGAAATGGGGTAGAGGGCCGGGTCGGGGGCGGGACTGCGGGAGCCAGAGGTGGACGACGGCGCCATCCGGGAGTGGCACGGCGGCCGGGCGGAAGGAACGGGTGTAGCAGCGGTCCCGCGCGACCGTGGGGCTGAGCCGGTGGAGCCACCGCCGACGGCGGGCAGCAGAGGGGGCGGGGGCATGTCGTTCGCCGGAGATCTGGGTGTGCGAAGGGGTGGGCTGGGTCCGGTCCTTGTTGGCTCGCGAGCCGTCACGAGCTGGCTCGAGCCACACCACGAGCCGAACCGAGCCCACAAAAAAGCTTGATTTCCTAACCAAGCCGAACCGAACCGAGCCTCCATTCCACCAAGCTTTCACGAGCCGAGCCGAGCCAGGCTTGGCTCGGCTCGTTGCCACCCCTAATCTTGTGGACTGCACACCTATCATCGCAAGGAAGAATGGGGTGCACGCTCCTGACTCCAGCTGTAAAGAGACGTACAAAGACCCTATCTTACGTTTCTTTACGTGGACTCGATCGGACACAATATTCCAGTCTCCTTCGCACTTAGCGCATCTGTAGTGTATATAACTTGCTGGTTTTTAAGGTAGGTCTCACATCATTCTTAAGACTGACGCTGCAACGTTTAAGACCACCGTCGGCTCTTAAGGTGGGTCCACTCGGCTGTAAAGAAGGAGGATGCGGCAGTTGGTAGTTAGAGAGAGAACAATAGATGTAAAAAATTATATTTTAATACTTGTGGCCAGGTCTTTAGCTTGAGAACCAGTCTCAAGCTTTTTTTGCTTATGGCCTGTTTAAGGTCACCCCTGTAATGTATAAGGTCGATCTTATGGTGACTTATGACCCTCTATTTTCATACACTACAGATGCCCTTATAACAGGGGCACCATGGTGCTCAGACTCCATGATTAATATATATATATATATATATATATATATATATATATATATATATATATATATATATATGTGTGTGTGTGTGTGTGTGTGTGTGTGTGTGTGTATATATATATATATAGGAAAATTACGTAAGGCACCTTGGTGCCTAGGCACCAACATCAAGAACCGTCCGATACACGTGTATGATTGATAATTTTTTGAGTTTGGGTATAGAAATGTTTTATACCCTTGATATATTTATGGTAAGTAAGTTTTGAACTCAGTTCAAACTAGTTTGAACTACTTTTGAGTTCAATGCGACTACAGTGAGTATATACCATAAAAATAGTTCAAACTAATTAAACTGAAGTTGAATTTAATTTTTTCGAGTTTGGCATCTCAAATATACTTTTTATGGGTATATGAAGATACCCACATCAAACGTTATGAATCTCAAAGCAAATCAACGGGTATTGATATGGGTGCCTAGGCACCATGGTGCATGAAACACTCGTCATATATATATATATATATATATATATATATATATATATATATATATATATATATATATATATATATATATTATTAATGAGCACACATATTGACTCAGAGTTGAACACGGACGAACGGGACGCACGACATCCTGCCAACCGAGCGTTTCTCTCCTTTTGCTCCTTTTCTTGATTTGCTGGACACTTGGACAGGTGCTACTGCAGCCCGGGGGGAGCTAGGCACCGGTCCGCATTACCCACATGAGCCGCCAGCCATATAAAAAAACCTTTAGGATGAGGTGCACAAAAGAACGATCTATGTCGTGTCTCACTGCACCGCACCGTACTAGAGAGTTGCAAGGCAAAAACCGTGTCAACTGCACAAAATTTATTGCTGCAGTCTCGGCATGGGCATGTGAGCCAGAGGAATCCTCGCCGTCCTCGTAGCGAGTGTGCATAAAAATATCACTATAGCATTTTTTAAATTTATTTTATACATTTATTTTTATAAATCTAGTCTTCTCCAAGTAGCCTCACTAAACTTGACAGGCAACACTGAGCTGCTAGGTTGGCAGATCACCTGCCGAGTAGCCCCTGCATGGCGTGTGCCTTAATTAGCAATACGATTAGCATTTTAATTAACAATCATCAGTATGGGTAATATTTTCATTTCACTACTGAGACCGAATGTAACTAAATCTTGACTCCGCCACTAAAGTTAAATGAGTTCGGTAGGCGACCTATCGAGCTACAGGAGTTCGGAGGAGCTTGACAGGTCTATGAAGGGACTAGATTTGCAAAAAGAGAGTTTAGAGATTAAATTTTAAAAAATGGCTGCGGTACCATATGCTCCTGTAGCAGTTAAATAGGATTCGCCCATTCTTTTTTAGACGAGAGCAAAGAATACTTTCCCGGACCCCACCGCAGTTTCGAGTTGACTGCACCCCGCCCATTCTTCCCTTCTCTTCAAGTGGGAGACCACCACCCTCTCCTCCCGTCTCACTGTCTCAGCGCCTCCCATCCCGCTCCACTCCCTCCACACCACGGCCACGCAGGCTTCAACAACGCGCGCCATGACCTGGAACAAGCCCCAGGCTGACGGCGCCGCGGCCACCGCCCTCGACGGCGTCGACACCGGCCACGCCCGCCTCCGCGAGCTCGGCTACAAGCAGGAGCTCAAGCGCGACCTCTCGTACGTCACGCCCAATCAGTCTCTCACTGGCTCCCCTCGTTCTTTTTCTTGGTTTCGTCGATCTTGATGGGCCTGAGATTCCCTCGGCTGATCCGGTGTGCGTGCGTAGAGTGCTGTCCAACTTCGCCTTCTCCTTCTCCATCATCTCGGTGCTGACGGGGGTCACGACGCTCTACAATACCGGCCTCAACTTCGGAGGCCCGGCGACCATGACGTTCGGCTGGTTCGTCGCCGGCGCCTTCACCATGACCGTTGGCCTCTCCATGGCCGAGATCTGCTCCTCCTTCCCCACCTCCGGCGGCCTCTACTACTGGAGCTCGCGCCTCTCCGGCAAGCGATGGGCGCCCTTCGCGTCGTGGGTCACCGGATGGTACTTACTACTTACACACATAAAAGATTAATCTCTGACAGTATCTTTTACTCTTCGTTATCCGTGTTCTTGGAACGGTCGCCTGCTTTCTTGTTGTCTCGTTGGAATCATGTGAAGGGAACAGGGGAGGTTCATGTGAACGGGGTTGAGATTGGCAAATTTCTGTTTCTTGTTGGGAGTTTGAGACGCAGAACAGGACAGCGTGAACCGCTTGATTTTCTTTCATTTTCTTAGAACAGGACAGCGTGTTCTTTCCAACTTTCTTGGTTTCTTTTTGGTTTTAGTTATGACTTTAGGTTATTTGTGTGAGAGAGTATGGAGTAATAAAAATTCAAGAGCAATTTTGATCAATAAAAATGAAATCGCTACAGTATATACTACAATAATTTGTAGATTCTGTTATAAAAAAT
Source organism: Dendrocalamus sinicus (assembly GCA_036346575.1). Classification (NCBI taxonomy): domain Eukaryota; kingdom Viridiplantae; phylum Streptophyta; class Magnoliopsida; order Poales; family Poaceae; genus Dendrocalamus; species Dendrocalamus sinicus. The sequence continues at coordinate 26,546,185 of CM070643.1, read as the reverse complement.
ATATTATTTAAAAACTAGTTATTGTAGAAAAATCAAAAAACAGTTTTTAGCAGAAAAGAACAGGCATTTCTTCCGGGTGTGCAACCGAATTGGCGGGTGCGAAATCTCTGAATTTCCTTTTTGTTCTGATTGAAATAAAATAATTGGTTTGATTCACCAAATGGAGACGGAAGAGTTGTTAGGATTGCTAATTTGTACTTTGTACTGTTGTCATGTCATTTTTAATGGCGTGGGCCTGTTAGTTCCCGTAGAATGGAGAATGGTGACATAGGGAGAGTGAATAGCAGAATAGGAATTAACCCGATTGAAAAATTTTCTAAAGAAAGAAAAGCAAAGGTCTTCACTTTAATAATTATGAGAAATTATAAAAAAATCGAAGATTAATCACCTATACAGAAAGATCTAAGAAAAATCAGACCAAACGAATCAAAACTTGTCCGGATAGTCTGACTGCAGTGTATAGAGCGGTCTAACCTTTCCTCTCAGGACAAAATATATTTTTAGCATAATTTCAGATCCAAATATTGATGAAATTTTGATCTACAACTCTAAATGACCTGAAATTTAAACCAAAATTAGATCTTGACCTTAAGAACATATCACAACCAAACATCTTGAAAGAACTTAAGAAAGTTGGAAACTTTTGGCTCTTCAATTTCTGCTACACCAAACTGGGTTAAAACCACAAATTGAGCCACGATCAAGGCAAAACTCTAAATCACTTGAAGTTTGGTATGCTACTTCTCTAGGATATTAGGAATCTATTCCAATCAACGATCAAAAAAATTGTTTCTAAAGTTCTAACTTTTTCCCGTTTAAAGGAAGGTTACACCAAAACCGAACAAAAAAAGGGAAACCTCGATTTGCTTTTACTCGTGAGTTCTTAGAGATCTTGGATGTGTTCTCACATGTAATAGCAAATTAGATTATAGCACGAACTCAACCCAAAACACTCACAAGATCAAAACCCCAAAATCACTCTCTCTTGAGACAAAACCAGGCAAACACAAAAACTTGCATATAACAAATATCTAGATGCATGAACTCTGATCTCCAAGAGATATCTTCATTATTTACACGTCTCTTGCACAAAACAAGATCAAGAGAGGAAGATGAAGAACCAAAAAACCAAGACAAATCATGATTTGAACACTTGAGCAAAGAGAGAAAAACTTGGATGAATTTTAATATGTATGAACATTTGAAGATGAATAATTACAGCCACTCGCTTGCCATACACAAAGTCTAAAGATGACAAAAAGGTCACCCACAATAGCCTTTCACATAAAGCTCATCCATAATAGCCTTCCACATATCTCACAATGTTCTCTTTGAGAATCCTAACTCATCTCAAGACTATACATGAACTCTTTCAAAATTTTAACTATAGCGATCTCTCTCTCCTTATATATGGAGATTCACAAGGGAAACCCTAACCAATACCAAGCTTACCTGCGCATCACAACCAAGAAATCATTTCCGGGCACAAACCATTCACAACTTAACCCACATTAATCTAAACATGTTTCATGCACCATAAATGCACATATATCACTAATCCTAACCCCCTAGGACCAAACCACAGTGCACTCACCCAGTACACTACCGCTAGCACCGGTCAGACTGCCAAGTTCAGGCCAGTCTGACCGCCCCGTTCCACTCCAGGAATAGAGGAGTGGTCTGATTGCGGCCACCAAAGTGGTCAGACCACTGACACCTTGGCTAGTATGACTGCCAACCAAAGACTTGTTATACCGCCATCTCTATTGCTGGTCTAACTATCAACCCTAGGTCGGTCAGACCGCTTTTGGCCGATATGATTGTAGCCCCACTGCCAGTCATACCACTAGGAACAAAATGCAACTGAAAAATTGCAAACTCTCAAAAACCAAAGTCAAACTCCGCAAACTCCTTAAACCATAAGTCAATTATTCATCATAACTATAGAGTGATCTACACGTGGTCTCACAGTTAAGAAGGAACCTTTGTTTTCATTGATGTGCTCTAGTCAATGTGCGTGCTTTGGCATACATATGGACCATTTTGCTTGAAGATGCTATTTATTGGTCAAGCATACATGCTTTTCGCTCTGATATGAATGAAACATCACTGGGAAGCTAACAGGTTCCTGTCATGATGATGCATTTGATTCCATTACAATTCATCTCAACCTCTAATCCTCTGTGTTGTTTATTCCTGTCACTTGCAGGTTTAACATTGTTGGACAGGTAACCAAGCATTCTCCGGACCTTCAGTGCTTATATGATATCTGAATCTTTGCCTTATTTGTTGTAAGCTGCTAACAAAGCAACTTCTGCTTTGCAGTGGGCAGTCACAACCAGTGTAGACTTCTCTCTAGCGCAGTTGATTCAGGTGATCATTCTGCTCAGCACCGGCGGCAACAACGGAGGAGGGTACTTGGCATCGAAGTATGTCGTCATCGCCTTCCACGCCGCGATTCTTCTGAGCCATGCCATCATCAACAGCCTCCCCATCGCTTGGGTATCTTTCTTTGGGCAGTTCGCAGCTGCTTGGAATATGTTAGGTGACATCCTTACACAATTCGCACAAATTACCGTTGAAAAAAGAAAAATAATTCGCACAAACACATAGCATCCACTTTATTAATTGAGAGGTAATGTCCCTGGGATGTGAATGGTAGCTGTTCTCTGCAGGTGTCTTTGTCCTGATGATTGCTGTACCTTCTGTTGCTACTGAGAGGGCTAGTGCTAAATTTGTGTTCACCCATTTCAATACTGAGAATACAGCTGGAATACACAGTAATTTTTACATCTTTGTTCTGGGGCTACTGATGAGCCAGTACACACTGACAGGGTATGACGCGTCTGCGTATATGGTAAGGAAAAAACTTCAAGTAACACCAATCTTGTTATGACTAACAATGTACTAGACAATCATAAGTCCTAACAATTTGGTTATTTGTTCGTGCAGACTGAGGAAACGAAGAATGCAGACAGGAATGGGCCGATCGGCATAATCAGCGCGATCGGTATATCGATAATAGTAGGCTGGGGTTACATACTTGGAATCACATTTGCAGTGAAGGATATCCCTTCACTCTTGAGCACTGACAATGAAGCTGGTGGGTATGCAATAGCTCAAGTGTTCTACCTCGCGTTCAAAAGCCGGTACGGGAATGGCATCGGCGGGATAATCTGCCTGGGAATTGTTGCTGTCGCCATATACTTCTGTGGCATGAGCTCAGTGACAAGTAACTCGAGGTGATCATCCTTTACTCGCTTCTCATTGGAAAATGTGTGCACTATGTCTTATGTCTGCATTTGTCAGCAGAGCAATCGCTCACTCGTGTTCTTGGCTGCGTTCTTTCGATATTAGGATGGCCTATGCGTTCTCAAGAGATGGGGCGATGCCACTGTCATCCGTCTGGCACAAGGTTAACAAGCACGAAGTGCCGATCAACGCCGTCTGGCTCTCAGTTTTCATCTCCCTCTGCATGGCGTTGCCGGTAACGAACTGACAACAAAATATTCCACTACCATTTCAGATTTCAGCCATGCCAATCCTACTCTGAAAATAACCTGTCTCGCCACCTCCAAAAAACGCAGTCGCTGGGCAGCCTCGTCGCGTTCCAGGCGATGGTGTCGATCGCGACGATCGGCCTCTACATCGCGTACGCGCTGCCGATCCTCTTCCGGGTGACGCTGGGACGCAAGGACTTCGTGCCCGGCCCGTTCAACCTCGGCCGGTACAGCGTCCTCGTGGGCTGGATCGCCGTGCTCTGGGTGGCAACCATCACCGTGTTGTTCTCGCTGCCGGTGAAGTACGCGGTGACCAAGGACACCCTCAACTACACCCCTGTCGCCGTCGGCGGTCTGTTCATCCTCGTGTTGGCGTCCTGGATCGTCAGTGCCAGACACTGGTTCAAAGGCCCCGTAACGAATTTGGATGGATAGGTTGGGGTGGAATTGTCGTGATGCGATTCCACAGTGGAATGCCATGAGAAGTTGGGGTGATTTCAGGTGGTTTCAGTGGGGGATGGATACTGCAGTTGTACCTACGCTGGGTGTTTGGCCGGTGAAGTATCTCCGGACTGATAGAAGGCATTCCGGAAGAGAGGAGGAGTTGGAAGCAACGGAGATGTTGTAATTACTTTGTTTAAGAGAATTGCGAGGCGGCCGGGTGACTGAATTAAACCGCTGCCAATTGACAAAATGTACTGCTAAATATTCCACTGCAAGCAGTTGAATACTTTGATGTGTGATTACACTGTGTTCCAAATAAATATTCACAAATGTCAAATCAAATATGTTAGACCATGTGGCTAGTTCTACGATATTTTGGTGATGAATAATTGACAATAGTTTATTTATGATGATGAATATCTGATAATATTGCTTATTGATGATATACGATACGTGTGGCGAGTGTGAACTGATGTTGGAAAACTCGGCATTTGCGAAGGTTGTGTCCTTCCCTTTTATGAAAGGGACACCACCTAGGCTTGTTGTTGTCCTTCCGAGCAGAGATTTTCCTCTTGCCCCGATCAGAGTACTGCTTTAGATTTCGTGGCTCTTTATCACCCACCACCAAGACCTCCTTAGAACCTCGGGCTTGAGGTTTCTTACCTTTTGCCTTGTTCTTGGATTTCTTAACCTTTCCTTTCCTTTGCTACCTTCGCCTAACTTTTTGGTACTTCGATTAGTGTGGTCGATGGTCTTGCACCACTCGACTGCTTCAACGGTAGTCGCATAGCGATCAGCCATCTCAAAGAGCTCGGTGACAGTGGTTGGAGGGTTCAAAACAATATCTTTTATGAACCTTCTATTGCGGACTCCCTGCTTAAAAGATCTAATAACAGAAGCATCAGAAACTTTCAAAATAGAATTACAAACCTGACTAAAATGCCTGATGAATTGTCGTAGGGTCTTATTATTGCTCTGTCTCATCCGGTGTACGTTGTCTTCCTTCCCAGGGTGATTGTACGTGCTTTGAAAGTTGGCTAGCAGAAGATCACAGAGATGTTACCACAAATGGATCGACTCTAGTGGTTGATTTAGTAGCCACGTACGAGTGGATCCCTCAAGCATAGTCGAAAGGTAATTCACCATGGCATGCTCTTTTCCTCCTACTACTCGAACCGTGATCATGTAAATTTAAAGAAACTTAATGGAATTTTAAGACCCATCGAACTTTTCCATGTTTATAGGTCGAAATCGTTGTGGCCAGTGTACTGGTCAGAGTTTAGGCATGAATCTTGACATCTGATAACAAGATCATGACACCTCCTTTGTGCGGAGGGCGTTCAGGACGAGATCGGTGGCGTTGGAACTCTAGGGCGACGAGGCGTGCGTGCAGATGGTATGGCGGCGGCGGCGCTTCATGCATGTCTGCGACGGCGTGCACCTTCGGACCAGGGGCGGAGCTACAGGGTATGCAGGGTATGCCCCGGTATACCCTACGGATCCAACAATAGCTTATATATATATGTGTATTTGTAAAAAACAAAAAAACGTACTGGACAATGGAAAACGAACGCAGCAAATTGCCGCTGCGAGAGATGGACTTTCTGGTTTCGTGCCCATGCGGCCACACGGACGGAAGCCGAGTCCCGCCCCGCCGCCATACGGACGCCGGACGGAAAGTCAAGGTCCTGACGCTGGACTTCTAGGCTCCACCGCCCCAGTCCTCATCTATTGATCTATTGCAAATTAGACCATGGAGATCTCATTCGAGGCGTGGGTTACGATGAAAAAAATCAGCAAGGGAGAAGCTTTACTCTCCGGTGAGTACTGAATACTTTTTTGTTTAGAGTTCTCTTTCTTGACTTGCATTACCTTAATACCTTGGTCTATATGCAGTATGCTTTGTGACCCATACGATGATACGAACATGTAAATTAACAACCGTACCGGCTGTTTCGATAATCTCTGCATCTAACCAACCAGAGTAAAGTACTCCCGTATTAATTAGAGTCTCGCCCACTGGCCGCCATCTCGAGTCTTGAATCTTCCCGACGCCAACCGCCGAGTACGCGACGTCGAGGATCCGTCCAGGCTGTTTGGTTGCTGCCTGCTGCGCGTGCACCATTAACGCGCATAGCCCGACTGCCTGAGCCACCGCGGTGAGATTCAGGGGCTGTTTGGTTGCTAACCATACTTTGCCAACAAAAATTGCCACACTTGCCTAAGTTGAGGTTGCCAAATTCTTTGTCACACCTTAGCAAGTCTAAGGGAATCTTGCCACACTTTTTTGAGTCATTGACGCGTGAGACCTAGTTTGCTGGAAGGGAATCTTGCCACAACTGTGGCTGCAACCAAACAGCTCCCAAAGTTGGTCAAACTTGCCTAAACTTAGGCGTGGTAAACTGTGGCTGGCAACCAAACAGCCCCTCAATCTCTGCTTTTTTTTCTCTTCGTCTTTCTATAGAAAAATCATGTCTATTTTCATGGCTAACATCATCGAGTCATCCCTAATGCAACGAGATCGAGGATTTGCTCAACATCAGAGACGATTGAGATTGATCAATAATTTAGTGCATATCATATGAGTGTTTGTGTAATCACATATGAGGATTCAATCCGTGCACTTGCAATTTGTTTAATTGTTTGGCATTGTGTTTTTTTTAATAATTATGTAGTTCTCGAATAATTACTTGCTAAAATTTGAATTGCAACTTGATAATTATATCGATGACATAAGACAAAATGATAGCTTCAAAGGTCTAGACAATATTGTTGATTTCTCAATTAAGCTTGTTGAAACACAGAGGCATAAAGTGTATGATATGGTTTACTTGCTTCTCAAATTGGTATTGCTTCTACCGGTGGCAACAGCAAGTGTTGAAAGGGTATTTTCTGCAATGGTTTTAGTGAAAACAAAGTTAAGAAACAAGATGGGTGATAGTCTTTTGGATGATTGTCTAGTCACTTTCATTGAGCGGGATATTTTCTTTGAAGTGGATGAAGATGATATAATCGAGACATTCATGTCCCTTTGAAAGCGTCGGCTAAAAAAGTCAGATAAGTAGTATTGTAAGTCTCTTACTCTCTTTTATACCTATATTTTGAACTATCAGTATGGCGTTTGAACTATTCATATTGTAATTTGTGGATGTTTTCAACTTAATCTTCAAATTTAAGACTTATCGTGTTATTTAGTGCATATATGCCGAATTACATTGCAAATTTTATAACTGTTATCGAATTGCCAAATGGTTTTACCGAATTATATATGAAAGTTTTTGGATGATATACTCTTAGACAAAATCTTGGATCCGCCACTACTTAGGACGCATCGTCATGGGTGGCGGCATGGCGTGCGGGCGCAAGCGACAAAGGCGACAGGTTCTAGCGGTGTTAAGAGACGATCGGCAGTGCGGCGTCGGTGTCAACAGGTGTGCGATGGCGCATGTGCATGGGCGGACGCATCGATTGCAGCAGTTGCGGACGCATGCTGGTGGACAACGGAGGCACGACTGCGTACGCGTCAGCGGTGGCTTGGCACGGTGATGCGGCACTAGTGGCTTCGAGAGAGCAGCAACAGTGGGCCGGTGCAGTTGGGAGTGTTGTGCGCGACGGCGTGCGGCGCCGGTGTGTGCAGTGCACATGTTAGCTGGGGGTAGTGCTCCTCGGATGCGACGTTGGCATGCTATCACCGATGCCTATGCAAGAATGTGCGCGTACAGGCTAGAGATGGTAATGGTTACCTGATACCTGAATGCCCGACGGATTTTATCCGATAAAGAGACGAGTATGAAAAATTTTATGTACCTATGGGTACGTTATTGGGCGAAATCCTCTACCCGCCAGGTAGACGAGTGCGGGTGTGGGTATATACTACCCATACCCGCCTACCCGCGGGTAATGAATACCAGCATTAGACAACTAGACATCCCACTCAAATGTTAATTTTATTATCTACTTGTTGTTGATTGTTTATTTGTTTGTCATATGTTGATATGGTCATGTCAAGTATGTTTATGTGATGTACTAATTTTGATCATTAGACGCTTTTGTGCTTGGCATGTATGCTTAATGAATGTCTAAATTGATGATATTCTTATGTGTTGAACCGGGTATGCTTGCGGGTACGGGTTACCCGTCGGTAGTAATACCCGCGCGGGTACGGGTATAGGTAAATTTTCCTACCCGCGTGCGGATACGGGTAACCCGACAGGTAAATTTACACCTAGTGGGTACGGGTATGGAATGGCAATACCTGATGGGTATTTACCCGTTGCCATCTCTAGTACAGGCACGTGATGTGCGGCGGCTTGCTGACCGGCAACAATTTTGGCTTCCAAAGCCAAATTTCTTAATAGATTGATACAGGGAAAATGACAAACACATCACATATACATCTAGAGTTCGCACGGCCGCTGAACAACCTTATAACTGGACCGTCTCTGTACATATGTGCGCGTAGGGAGAAGTGAGCCGCTAGCCAGTTGCGTCAACCAGAGATAACCCTAGGACAGGACCAACCACGAGGGGACATCGATTCGTGCAAACTAAATAAAAAGCTAGAAATGATCTACTAGATTGATTCTCGCTACTAGAAGAGGGTTGACGGGATGAACCTGATGACATACCATAGCCTGTAGAGCGGTCGATGCTGAAGACGTGTTATCTAACTCTATGTCGTCGAGTGATCTACACAAATAAGGTTGTTAAAATCGCGATCCTAGTCATAGAATCGTACGGTTTTACGATCCTACGAAATCAATCAGACTCAAATCGTATCTTGAGTTGTACCTAGTTAAATCACGATCCTAGTCATAAAATCATATAGAATCACGTGTCATTCAAGATTATAAAAGATTTAGATGTTTGGTTGTGTCCTATCCCACAATTAAAGTTGTATGTTAAGTACTAAGTGGTTAATACTTTAGACATTTAAGATTCAGAGGTTTTGAATAATAAAAATCAATTTGATTATTTATTTATTTTACCATTTATATAAAATGATCAGATAATGGCCATATTGATAATATCACTCTTTTGGCCTAGCTCTTAGTCATGAATAAGATATATTTATTAATCAAATTAGATGTCAAATGACCAAATAAAACAATCATATCACTCTTGGAATACATGGTAAATTAAAAAAATATTTTTGTTATAATCGGACATGATCTTAGATTCTACGATTCGATCATAAATACGATCCTATCAGAGTATCTCCGAAACGATTCAGGACCACGATTCTGACAACCTTACACACAACTAAAAACAAGAACAATCGCACAATTAGATACTGCTAAAGTAGAGAACAAATGGACAAGATGTAGAGAGAACAGTCATGGGATCTTCTTTATTCCAATAATGTTTTGTATAAATTACAATAACATCTCTCATATACTTATAGATAAGAGTCTTACTAGAAATAAGGTATATGTCTGCATCTCTCATTAGAGCATCTCCAAGAGAGACTCAATATTTTGTCCTCTAAAATCTCATATTGGGAGCCTTCCTAAAAAAATTATCCTCTAAATCTTTCTCCTCCTTCAGCAGCTCCTCTAAACTTGGATCCCTAAAATTACTATCTAGGTACTGTATATTTGATGGTGATCCACCTCAATTTTAGAGTACCAAAATTATTGGGCGTGTTTTAGAGTATCTGTTGGAGGGTTATTTTTAGTTTCATACCCAATATTTTAAGATAGGGGGTGAGAAAGAGCATCTCTTGGAGATGCTCTTAGAAAGTCAAAATTAAAGGGACCCACGGGTTCACACGCCCCTTACCCCTTCAAAGGGGTCACTTATTAATATCGCGTAGTGTCGAAGGTTTAAATCCAACTAGTACAATAGTGGGTATAAGTCTCTTCGGAGACATCCGATAAAATTAGAATATACACAGAAAAGTAGATATAACAGTGGAGGTGGAGTAAAATCTATCTTTTTTTATTTTTAGCTAGTTTTTAGTTTTAATTTTTAGCAATTATTATTTACCAAACTAATAAACTACCAAATCACGGCAAAAAAGAAGGCAGCAGCTAGTTCTTCCATAATCCTCTGAAGAAGCTCCCCGCCCGAAGCAAGATAAGGAGGATACCCCTACACCGAATTTTTTGTACGGATAATCTATTTTTTATTCGAAATTATAGAAATATACCTGCGATTTTGTTTTTACAAAAATAGGCTCCAGTCGCCCAACCATTGAGCGACTGGAGCCTTTCGCCCAACCTAGCAGCTACAACTGGAAAATCTCCCAACCGTTAGGCGATTAATTGCAGTCGCCCCACCGTTGGGCGACTTTCATGCACTCAGGTCCCCCGTGAATGTTTTAAATTTTTTAAATTTTGTAGTTTTAAACTGGTAAAAAATCTACTGGAGTTGTAACAAAAGTTTATGTTCATTGTATGTTGTAGGTGTGTAAAAAATTTTGAAAATTTTTTAGGAACAATTGATCGTAGAACGATCGATACATACAATGATAAGTGATATTTTGATGTTACTGAGAATTCGTGTCTCTGGGCTAGGATTGGGTTGAGAAGGATCGACGGGCCCAGCGGTCAGATTATCACAAACGGTTCTACATACAAACTGTCTGTAATATTCTCTATCACAAGTTTTATATACCGATGCAGTATAAATAAGTAGTCTCAAAAGATAAAATAGCAAAGTTTTATATAGCTTATATATACTCATTTGAAAGGTTTCGATGAGATCTACAACTTTTCAGTTGAAGTAAAATCCAAATTCTAAAGGGAAGACTAAGAGAAAAGGTAAAAACAGAAACCAAAAACTTACGACGCAGGTTTAGGTCCAAAGATGGACAATTTTTGGGGTCTTGAAGAGCGATTGGCGCAAGCGGGTTGTATTTTTTGGATCGGACTCGTTGTTAGCTTTCCAACGAATATAAAAACGTCGAAAACGGATACCATATGCAAAAGTTATGCCCGTTTTACTGAAGGTGTGTCGGAAACGGACTCGAATTCGTTTTGGCCTCAATTGAAACTGCTATAATTTTTGATCCTGTGGCCGAAATTGCTCAAATTTTTTCTGGAGACTTTTGAATATATGAAGAACAGCTCCACCAATTTTCACTATTTTTGGCGAAGGTTTGATGCAGTTTCCAAATTTCGACAGAATTCTTATTAACATCAAAATATCACTTATCATCGTATGTACCGATCATTCTACGGTCAATCGTTCCTAAAAAAATCTTTCAAAATTTTTTACACACCTACAACATACAATGAACGTAAACTTTTGTTACAACTCCAGCAGATTTTTTACCAGTTTAAAACTACAAAATTATCAAAATTTAAAACATTCACGGGGGCCTGAGTGCAGTCGCCCAACCATTGGGAGGGCGACTGCATCCAGTCGCCCGAGGGTAGAGCGACAGGGACGCTGTCGACCCCTAGTTGGATGATATTTTTGTAAAAAAATTTTCCATGAGTATATTTCTGTAATTTCGAATAAAAAATAGATTATTCGTAAAAAAAATCCCCCCTACACCACCATCCGAATTCGAATTCAAATCCGCCCCAAAATTGGTAGCGCGAGCGCCGCTTCCCCCCTCCCGTACTCCGCCTCGCTCCGAAACCCAAATCAAAATCAGTCCAAACCAAACCAAATCCCCAAATCTGAACTCCCGAAGGCCGAATCCAGCAAGGAGATTCCCAAATCGATCGGTCCGATGCCGACGGTACGCCTCCTCTCCCGATTCCTAAGCCCCTAATTCCCCTCGCATCCGGCGAGAAATTCCTCGATTCGTTCGCTCATTTCGATCCGGTTCGATTTGTTTCGTGCTGGTGTTGGGGTTGATATGGATGCTGCCGTTGGTGCAGGCGGGGAAAGAGGAGGAGGCGGCGGCGGCGGCGGGCACCGAGGAGCTGGAGCCGCTCTTCGACTACTCGCGCGTGCAGCCCACCATCGCCTTCAGCTTCGACGGTACGCATCGCACTGCGACTCCGTGGGCTAGGGTTTTCGTCCGGAGATTTGCTTAGGGTCCTGTCTGTCTTCGATGTGCAGACACCGACCTGGAGAAGTCGGACATCTTCATCCACTGCAACAAACGCCGCAAGGTGGCCGACGCCGACGCCGGAGCCGACGCTGTTGTGAGTGCGCGCGAATTCAGTTCGATTTGATGGGTGTTTTTGTGCGAAATGTTAACGTGCTGATGCTGGTTTATGTTTAGCAGGAGGAGGATAAGGCTGACGAGAAGGGCGTGAAGGAGGCCACGGTGGTGGATCTGGGGGAGGAAGATTGGCTGCCGCCGCCGCCTCCAAAGCCTGCCGTCAGGGCAGCGGGACAGACGGATAGCACACTGCAGGAACTGAGGTAAATATGTGTTTTAGTTTTTATCTGCATGCTGTACAATTTTACGAGGTTAGCTGTTGGTGCCCATGGATTACTGGTGCTAGTGAGTATATTGGTGTGGAGATACTAGTTGGTATGGATTTGATGATGCGGTAAGCATTTTTAAGAAATTTATGTAGTACCTAGGTATGCAAACGTATGCTTGAGGTGTATTCAGCATTTCAGCTGGCTCATGCATATGTTGATCAGATGACAGCATTACCAAGCTTCAAAGGCACCCATATTCTTATGTTCACATGAGCTGGAATTTCAGGTAGGTGTTGGGCTACTGTTGGTGGGCACAACAAGTGAAGTGCTAGGTGCATTGTCTGTGCTGTGTAGTTGCTCATTCCACAAATGATTAGGGCATGCCAGCGTCTTTAGATGTAAACTTTACTAAACAGGTAGTATTGTTTGAAGGAATCCTATACCAAATTACCACCAGTCAGAAAAAGCCAATGCAAAAGTTGCTTATGAAATGACCCATGGACTTTGCCTGTAGTACATTAGTACTAGTCTACATGAGAATACATGAGAATCCATCCTTCCAAATCATGGAAAGACTTGTGCGAGATATTATTTGTTCATGTGTTGAATATTTTTTGCATGATACAGGAATCACTATACCAAGCTAGTAACTGGACTGTATAATAAAAATTCCTAAGCAAGACGGCCTTTTCCAATAGGACATCGAATCTTATGGTGCAGTAGTTGCCCTAAACTTTTTCCTTGTCTCTTTGCTGTGCTCGTTGAAGTTCAATTTCACTACAGACTGTAATGGATGTGTAGCTTTGTTGCAAGATACTTATCATCCTCATAGATAAATTAGGTTAGCTGCAAATCTGATGAATGTGCTGCTGTTGATTGTAGCACATTCAGTTACGAAAGTCAAGTTTTTTTTTTGTTTTCTTTCATGGTTTTAGCACTTACAATTTCTGAATCAACCACCACAAGATCCCCCCCCCCCCCCCAAAGTTATTATGGTCACCTTAGTTCATGGCCAGAATACCTTTTGGCTTTCCTTACATAATAGTGGCCTGAAAGAATTTTTTTTTTCACGAAAACGCTGGAGATTTGCGCTTCATTCGATTAGAAGTCATACGCTGTTCACAATCTAGTTTTCAGACAAGGCTCGAGGGCCTTGAGGGAGAACCTAAAACTTAAAATTACAGGAGAAGAAATGACTAGAAAACATTGGATACAACCGAGAGAACCACTACAGTACTACACTCGGGTAACCACACTAAATCGAAAGAGGACGCTGCCCAGAACCAGCATGGGGGCAAAGATCGCCTAGTTTGGATTTTCTCAGAGACGACCAAGTGCAGAATTCCTGCTTAGTGCATTGGGTAAACTCCTCAAAATCCAGCCTTCCTTGGTTATGCCAAATCCTATTCCTCTCCTTCCAAATCATCCAAACCAATAGAATTATTAAGGAGTCTACACTTTTGCGCTTGGAGATGGGCATCAAATCTCTCATGGCTATCCATTGGTCTTGTAGTGTTCGTTCAATGAAGGAATAAGAGTTGCAGAGCGACATCCAAGAGAAGATGCGATGCCATAGATGCTTGGCCACCAGGCAACTGACAAGGAGATGGTCGATCGTCTTGTCTTGTTGCTCACAGAGAAGGCAATGTGAAGGCGTTGGAATATTACGTTTTGTCATCCGCGGGAGTCCAAACTCGATATTTGAGGGCCAACCAAGTGAACAGCTTGGCTTTCAAAGGTGATGCACTTTTCCATAACTCGTTGGCACAAGGGAAGAGTGTCGAACCTTGGCACAGAGCGGCGTAGCCGATTTGGGAGAATATTTGCCATCCGCTGATCAACACCAATGGATAACAACTCTAACACCCTCTTGTAGTTGCACTTGGCTTAGCATTGAGCACAGTGTGAGGAATCACAAATGGCCTGAATGGTAAAGGGGCCTCGCAGGTCAGTTATCCACCTACGGTTTTGCAGTGCTTGTTTGACCAAGGTCCGTTTCTTACGAGAATTCTTCACCTTTGCCCAGATGGCTGGAGCTAGCTCACGCAGACCTTTCCCATGCAACCATCTGTCGGCCCAAAAGAGGCTAGAAGAGCCATCCCCTATCTGAGTCGATGTTGATGTATAGAACAAACCTTCGGATGCAACGTCTTCCAGCGGACTTGGCTCAGCATGTGCAAGCCACTCCCAGCGAGTTCGGAATGCTATGCCGGCAAGCCTGAGATTTGCAATGCCTAGTCTTCCAAACATGTAAGGTCTACAAGTCTGTTGCCAACTTACAGGGCACTTCCCTGCGTTGATCAGACTTTCTCTAGTCCAAAGGAATGCCCGTCGTTTCTTATCGATTTTTCTTTGATTGCCCAATCTGGAAATACCAAGGTAAGGAGAGGGTAAATCACCATAGAGGTTAAGGCTGCTTCGACGACAAGAAGCCTCCCAGCCCTTGAGAGCAGACGAGCCTTCCACATGGGTAGTCTAGCCTGAATTTTGTTGATATAAGGTTCAAACTCCCTTCTTCTCAGCTTCTTAGGTTCAAGTGGCATGCTGAGGTAGTTTATGGGGAAGGTAGCAGTGTTACAGGCGAAGGCTTCTTTGGCAATGCGAAGCTCATCTTGAGAGCAACAGATTGGGATTAAGGAGGATTTCTGCATGTTTGGACGGAGGCCTGAGGCTACTCCTATGATGCACGAACACGGATACGTCGACACGACACGACACGACACCGACACGGGAATTCGCCGTTTTCCCAAAAATACCGATACGGCGACACGGCTATATATATTTAAATAATAAAATAAATTATATATATATGTATTATTTTCTATGTTTTCACATGCTTATTAAACTAAAATAATGTAAATTGTAAACTTGTAATTTGTAAAGTGTATACTTAGAATATGTACCTCATGAGTTGTTTTGTTAATCCTGACGTCAAGGTACATCACAAACATAAGATAGGATAGGAGCGGGAGATGATACCTTGGTGGAGTGGGGATGCCGGAGCGCGCGTGGGAATCGCGCGCGCGCGGAGAAAGCCGATGGGTGGCGGCGAGGTGCAGGAGCGGGCGGCGGCGAGGCGCGGAGTCAAGGGAGGCGGGCGCGCGAATGCGGGAGCCGGCGACGACGCGAGCAGGTGATGGGAATGACGCGCTCGGGAGCTAAGAGGTTAGGGTTAGGGCAACGCCCGTGCGTGCGTTATGGGCCGGCCGTGTCCTAGGCCATTCCTGGGCCGGCTGTGTCCAGGCCGTGTCTGACTCGTATATTTAATGTGTCCGACACGTGTCAAGAATTTTAATAATTAAAATTAATTCTGAAATCGGCCGATACGTCGCCGACACGTGTCCAAGACGTGTCCGTGTCGTATCCGTGTCCGACACGGTGTTGGACACGGATACGGCGGTTTTGCGGCGTGTTCGTGCTACATAGGGCTACTCTAAAGATCGACACAATTTCTCTAGTAGAAATCAAATCCTAGGGGTTCAGCTTTATGAAAAGCATCACATCGTCCACGTAAAAGGAGCAGCTTCTCTCCAGAGTTGGTGTTGTTGTTAAGAGTTGAGCTTGCGAAGCAACTAAGAATAGCTTGTTGAGCACCTTCATGGCGATGACGAATAGTAGGGGCGACAAGGGGTCTCCTTGTCGAAGTCCTCTACAGTGCTGTAATGTTTTGCCTGGTGTGCCGTTGAGCAGAACCTTGGATGTAGCCGTGGAGAACAGAATTGAGAGCCAATCCTCCCACCGATTGCCAAAACCCCGGCTGCGTAGAACCTTGAACAAGAATGGCCAAGACATGCTATCAAAAGCTTTAGCAATGTCAAGCTTGAGGAGTAGCTTGTTCTCCCGTTTTCTTCAATGTCCTGATGGCTTCATGGACGAACTTGAAATTATCTTGTATCAGACGCCCCTTGATGAATGCACTTTGATTGAAGTTGACCAATTGATCCATATGAGGCTGCAGCCTAAGGGCCAACAACTTGGAGATGAGCTTTGAAAAGCTGTGAATTAAGCTGATAGGCCTAAATTTGGAGGGTTGGGAGGCCCCTTGCTTTTTCGGCTACAGGAGTATCAAGGTTAAGTTGAGCCGGCGAAATCTCCGACGATCTGTGGAGAAGAAGGCCTGTATGTCGGCCATGACTTTGTCTTTGATGATAGGCCAGGCTTTCAAATAGAACAATCCAGTGAACCCATCTGGCCCCGGAGCCTTTTCAGCAAGGAGTGCTTTGATTGCCTGGAATACCTCTTCAGCGGAGAAAGGGTGCTCCGGATTCCGAAAGTCTAAGGCGTGAAAACCTATCTCCAAATGGATTGACTGTGACAGTGTGACACTTGATCTTCAGATTGTATCAAGGCCCCGAAGTGCTGATGCAGTAAGTTTGCTATTTCCTCGTGTGAATGGACCGTATCCCTATTATTACTCACAAGGAAGTTGATTCTGTTTTTCTGGCTTCAGTGCCTGGCGTGTGAATGGAAAAAGGCTGTATTTGCGTCACCCTCTTGCAGCCACAGAAGTCGCGATCTTTGTTGAATCATCGTCCTTTGTAAAGAACACAATGCTAGGAATTTGAGTTTCAACAACTTCCGGAATTCCACTTCTTCCGCTGTCAGTGCTCTCATGTCCTGCGCTCGTTCTAGCTGCACAATGACTTCTTCGGCCATAGAAACCTGAAGACTGATATTCCCGAAGCGCTGTTGACTCCATTTTTGAAGTCCTTTTGCTGTAGCGTGTAAGAGAGAATCTAGGCGGTGGAATGGCATGGTGCGAGAGACCTGGCTTGTCCAGGTTTTGTTAACGGCATCTAAGAAATCCTCCTGAGAAGCCCAGTGATTCTCGAAATGGAAGCGACCCGGAAAGAATGTTAGAGCACTCTTGCATCTGTGACACAGCAAGCAAGTTTTTAGAAAAAGTAGTTGCAGTCAAGTGTTTCTGGAATTTCTCCTGGAGAAAAGTTGGCTTATACATAATGTTTATGGCAATAGTTAGCCTTGCAGTCATCCAGAGGCATCTGGAAATTATAAATGAACTCCTGTATTTACTGTGTTTCTTACTAGTTATTATTGCTGTGATGCTGTGAGCCAAGTTTGAATTTGGCAGTGTTTTGCTTGTTTTGTTGTTTCTTATTACCGGTATCAAAACATGTTACTGGCTTACGATCATCCGAGTTCTGCATATGCCATCTGCAGATTAAAGAAGCAAGAGTTGGCAAAATTAGCTGAATCAGCTCAAGATATACTGGAAAAGTTGGTTGAAACTCCTCAGAAAGACCTTGGGACCAAGAAACCACCTGAACATATAGTTCTCGATGAGCCACCTGAACAAGAAGTGGAGAAAGCGAGAGAAAAGATAGTCATAACGATTCAGGACAAAGATGGGCAGCAGCAGTTCCGTGTATACAAGGTTATGATTTTTGCATGCAGAACCACTGTTACCATTAGCAATTTATAATAGCATATATACTCTTATGTTAGATATTTTGAATTCACTGATAGATGGTTGCAATAATTTGACGCGTCCCAGTTTACAACTAGTTTACATTCAGTTTCACATAACAAATGCCCAATACACTTCCTTTCCTTCATTTCATCGTTGAAATTCTACCTGGTGAAAAATGATGTCTAAATTTGATCAATGCGTCTAAGTCGGGATTTTGACATTTTAGCCGTTCATTTAACTTGCCGAATGGGAATCCAAACTAACCTTGTATATGCTTGATTTGTGTCCACTACAGGATGAGAAGTTCGACAAGCTTTTCAGGGCGTACGCTAAGAAGGCCAAGCTCACCCCGTCCGATCTGACTTTTGTATTTGATGGCGACAGAATAAACCCAGCAAGTACACCCGAGGACCTTGGCCTGGAGGATGATGACATGATCGAGGTTCGCCATAAGCCACGCTGATGATGACTAGGAGCTCGGCCTGGGGGCACTCTCGATCAACAGTTTTGGGCGGGACGTTGTTGGGATGGTGGCCTGTTTCGCTTTGCGCTCACTAACGTCAGCTCTCTTTTGCTAGTTTCAGCCCTTTTGCATATTCATGTCTATATGCATAGTAGACACATGTGACAGACAGTGAATTGTATGTAAGACACATCTTCTGTCCAGTTTCATGCATCGATGTTTTTCCTTTGTGCGCTGTGTTGTGCTGTGAGATGGTTGGTCAACTGCGAAAGGGCTAATCGCCTGGCTACCTTCCCTGTAGGGACGGCCAATTTTGGTTTTTGGAATTGCTACGCATTAGCTGTGCGGTGCAGGTAATAATGAAGAAATACGTGCGATAACCGCTCCTCTTATAGCTGGTTTCAAACTTGTTTTAGAACGAGCTAGAACTAGTGGAAAAAGAACATGAGGTACGTACCCGCTACGCTTGTGAGGTTTGATCACCCTCAACACATTACGTATTATTTAAGGATGATTACATCCTGGTTTATCTAACCAAACTTTTTTAAAAAAACAATCATGACCATTTGCATCGTATTTTGAAGAGTATATATTGGAGTACATCTAACGGTGGGATGTACAGGATATGCTCTCCACATTGTACTACTCGTGACAGCAGTCACACAAGTCAAATTTAGCTGTTACGAGTGCATCAAATGATATATGTTGATATATTAGGCATAAATTTGACTTGAGTCACAAAAAAGTACCCCTTTCGAAAGAGGGACTGTTTATACATCATTCAACTAATTTCTTCAAAAATTTTGGGCTATCAGATGAAGATCAAATCATCTGTCTAGATCCACCCATCCAGATCTGAGATCGCAGTCCATCTCTCCAATATTCCAACCCTTCCTCCGAGATCCCAGTCCATCTCTCCAAGATTCTAACTACAAGATCTCAGTCCAACTCCATCTTGCTTGTGCTGCCGCCGGTGAGGCCCACAGGAGTCTACCACCTCCTTCCCCCCAAGCCCCTCCACCTATACCGTCATTGTTCCCTCCCACACTTTCTCCATGCTATCTTCGTCACCGGTATCCTCCATTGCGTGGTCTTCTCCACCACTCCATGTATGTCGTGGTGTCCTCTCCCAGGCAAGGTAATAAATAGCAAATAGCGGGGTAGTAGTGGATTAGTATCCTCATAGCGGATAGCGAGCGATATTGCGGACAATATATTCCAATAGCGGAATCTAAAAACACACACAATTTTGAGATACTTTGTGTTTGTGTATCATGATTCATGATTTACTAACCTAAACATGGGCTTCCCATCCAGAAATATGTAGACTACAGAGATGTGTTTCAAAGACAAAGTTGCTTATTTGCTCCAGGCTGCATCGCATGAATGATTGCCATGCCCAGCTAGTCAACACCAGCAACATGATGACTACTACTCAGCTCAACAGAGGAAAAGGAGTGCCATTGCTGCTGCTGCCTGCTACTACCTCTACTTAGGTCCTGCACAACCGCACTCCAACAGTATATTCTTACATAAGACAATGTTGGAGCAAATAGCAATCATAATTCAAAGTTTTAGACAACAACAATCAACAACATAATAAAAGTACATATGATAAATAGAATGGCATATGAAATAAAAAAACCAATCCATGAAGGGAACAAGAAACATCAATTGTCACCGTCGTCATTCAAACCAACCTCTTCCTCTTCCTCTTCACCATTAGAAGATTCAAACTCTTCCTCCTCCTCCTCCACCTCTTCTTGAATAAACAAAGTGTGAGATTTCTTTGATTTACTTGATGAAGCTTTAGGTGTTTGTTTCCTCTTTGATTTACTTCCCACTTGATCTCCATCTTCAATTTCTCCATTTGTTACATCATCATCTATAATCTATTCACTTGGTGGCTTATCATCAATATATTTTGCAACTAGTGGGCCTCTATTCTTTTGGGAATACTTCCAATCTAGCCTTTTGCTAAACATAACATAGACAAGATCATTCATTTTTTTCACTTAATCTAATTCTTTTCTTGGAATGTACCAACATAAATACAATTGGCAACCATTTCAAAATTCTATAACATAACATTGTATAAATCCTACTAGAAAACACAAAAACAAATGTAGCGTTGTAGACAAAAAGTAATCAATTTACCCTCTCAAATGCACTCCAATCCTTTTGCATGCAGAGGAACTACAAGTTAAAGTTCTGATAGCCATCTTTATTAATTGCTTAGTACTAGTTTCATGTGCGGACCACCAATTTGCTGCAAGAATAGTAAAGAACTAATTAGATAACTTACAAAAAAAATTTCATTTCATGAAACTAAAATAAGAGTTATTTTACCTGGGGTGATCATTGGACAAATTTTTTTGTCTAATAGCCATTGTTGTTCTAAAAGAGTTCGTGGCCTCAGTTGTTCTAAAAGAGTTCGTGGCCTCAGTATACATACTAAGTTAAGCAACAATATTGTCTTGCACCACGGTATCATCACGATACATACGTGTAGCATATTCCTTAACTACTTCCATGAAATTCTCTTCTGCAATTTCTTGCTTATTCTCGTAGATGTTTGGGTTCAAGTAATAGCCCGCTTTATGCAATACAGTCTTGAGCTTATCGTCCCACCTTGTATATATGATTCTCCAAATAGAAATGTACTTAGTTTTAGATCTATTTATACATAATGCAATTTCTTTCTTTGCATTGAGAAGATCACCATAAAGGTATCCCATTGCAGGCACATCACCACCCACTCTCTTAAGTACATATACAAGTGGCTCAAAAATAATTTATAACCACTAGCACAACATGTCATAACTTGTTGTCCATGACTAATTTATAAACATATTGCCTTTCAGCCTTCTTAGACCAATTACTTTCATCCCAATCTTTTGATGCAAATAGTTGCTTCAATGCTTTTCTTTTATTGTGCAGACTTTTCAAGTTCAAGTAACTAGTGGCAAATTAAGTAGTACCAGCTCGAACTAAATCACCTATGGTAAATTTACACATAATAGCCAGCAATCTAACACGTGCATAAATGTAATTTTTGATAGACTTTGCATTACCAATGTCCTCCAGCATGAGATCAATACAATGGGCTACACATGAGCTCTAGAATATGTGATGGTACTTCTCTTTAAGCAAGTTGGTTGCTGCCATGTTATTGAAAACATTATCGGTGACCACTTTCACAAGCTTTTCTGGGCCAATCTAAGAAATGCAAGAGCTTACCAAGCTGTAGATATACTTAACATCATGAACCTCCAAGGAAGCATCAATAGCAAGAAGAAAACATATATCTCTAGCTCAATGAGCAACCAACTTCATTAAGCTTCTCCCACATCGATCTGTTCAAGCATTTATCAAAACATAACAACCACTAGAAGACCATGCCTCCTTTTGCCCTTTCAAATATTCCACCACTAGATTGACTTGTCTAGCCAGCAAAGAAGTGCCAAGATGATAAGGAGTAGGTTTCTTCAATCCTAGATGAAATTGTTTAATGTCTTCTATCATCAGATCAAAGGCATCAAGACGAATAGTGTTATGAGGAATCACAACCTGATAGAACCATGATGCAATATAGTCATAAGCTATATGCTTAGCTTTGACCTTATAATGAGAATTAATTATAGTTTGCACGCCCTTTGTTTTAGCACATGCTTGCTCTTGATGCTTGCAGTACATGTCCAGTGGTCCCTTGGTAAGGGGCTTCTTAGAAACTAGTGTGCTGCCAGCAGATGAAGCTCCTACAACTATAGTTTGTTCTGATCCTTCAGTACCATAGTTCTCCTCATTATCATTTTCCTCTAAATGTACCTCCTGCCTTAGCTGAATGAATCGCTCCATTTTCACGCTCTTCTTTTCTTCATTTGAACTTATTAATGCCTTTATCTTATCCCTAACTTCGTGAGGAACCTATGTACGGGAGCACTATTTCCTCTTATTCCAGCTAAATGCTTCTTTAGTCTAGTAATGTCACCATTGTAGAAATTCAAGCAATATGCATCCAACTCAGTGTTTAACCTCCTTCTCATTTGGCATGGGTAAAGCATGCTCCCAACAGCATCTTTCCTTGAGAATGTTGACTAGCTTATATATGTAGATGAAGCTACCGATGGAGACATTATGCAAATGCAACTACAAACAAAAGATTGTCTAATACTTAGTTGCATGCAGCTTATGTAGTCTATAAATTGATTGTTTCACATTAGGTCATAACAACAAGAACAAGTGGGAGAAAATTTTGATATGTACATGTGAATGTGATGCATATGTAAATATGGCCTAATCATATGCTAGCTTCACATTGAGTGCTGAAAATAAGAATAATTCACCTTACTTAAAGTAAATTCACTTATAGACAACTTAAACAATAGAAATTAGAATTTCCCTTATTCCATACATGATTATGTAATATGCAAGAAACTCATGATTTGGTTAGACAATAGTAATATCTATGCAAGACACGGGTATATTGATGTGTAAGTAACTACTCCCATCACTTCTAATTCTGATGAAATAGACAAAGACAACACAGATATCCTATCCAATCGAGCTCACAAGAAACCCTTTTGCAAACATTTGAAGGGCATGGGAGAAAATCAATAACCCCACAAATTAGGGCTGCTATTTTTTAGATGAACAATGGATTACAATTACGTAATTCCTATTATGTTATATGAACAAGATACTAGACAAGCTATATGATACATACATTTGACATCAGTGCTGAAAATTTTGTAGCTAGCAAAGATATCAATCAATGAATACAAAGGATATGCTACAAAAACTGATCATTTTAGGAAATACTTCAACTTACATTGAGCAATTGAGTGGTGGTGGAGCGTGGAGGTGGAGATCAGAGCGTTGTGGCCGTGGATCCTTGCTAGAACCGAAGAAGATGACCACCATTTGCCATGGAGGTTGCACCGTTGCCACGTCAAGCACAGCAACAGAGTGGGTGGTGGCGCCCAAAAGATTCCTCACGCGTGGGCAAAAGGGTGAAGCAAAGCAGTTATTGGTTCTGGTCAAAGTTGGAGGAGAAGAAGGAAGGGAGGAGAGGAGGCGAGGGAGGGACGGAGATGGTTGCGAGCTAACTTGGCGGATCACGACGGCGGGTAGGGGGATCGGTTGGAGTAGGGACACTCGGATGGTATTGGACTCCGTTGGCGTCAGAGGTAGCGGGGGTCGGGGGCGATGGTAGGAGCAGCGACGTCAGAGTTAGGGTAGGAGGGGGGTTGTGCTCCTGTTGGTCTACAAGGAGGAGGAAGAGGAGGAGATGAGGTAGAGGAAGGGGGAAGGAATGGGCTGCTATCGAGCTCGCTGCGGATGGCACGAGCTACTAGCTAATTTGGTTAGGTCATCCACACTTTGCACATTAGTCCACAAATTTTACTTGGCCTTGACCTGGAATGGATGCGGGTGTAGCGGGCCGCTATATTGGCATGACAACCGCAATAGCGGCCGCAATGTTCCAGCCTGCTATTTTCCATCGCTACTTCACCTCGGTAGAGCTAATACTTTGCTACCATAATTGCAGGCTCAATTGCATGCGCTATAAACGCTATTTAGTACATTGCTCTTAGGTAACGGGAGACTGACATCCAAGGGCGGAACCAAGCAAGTCCACCCAATGTTACAGGACATAGGGTCCAAAAACAATTAGTGAAGATTAGCACCTCTAGCCCACATGTGAACCCCCCCCCCCTAGCCCAAACTCAATGCACTCAATCCTTGCCCAACAAAAAGAGCACTAGTAGCCCAAATTCTCAGTAGCCAACAGCAGTCCATAAGGAGCTTCCACTTCCCTCAACTTATGAGGCAACTGTAGCAAACCGAGCCAACCAAAGAGGGAGGACCGCAATAGGCCAAGGTGTCTATTTGATCGATCCTAAAGCGTACCACCTCACAACAGCCCTTATGCTTGTTCATCTCGCATGATCGGCTAAAAGATGTGCACCACGCCAGCCACACCCAACCAGGCAGCGACCGATCGATAGAGAATGAGAGAAATCAGCGCCACCTGCCACCCTCATCTGCCATCTCTTTTTTTTTAAAAAAACAAAACATCACACTTCACACTCATTTTGTAAAAAAAAAAAAGCCCTGGAGTATATCGAGCAGCACCTGTCGTTCGCACCATAGATAATGTTCCAGATTCACGAACAAAAAAATGCCACACTTAATCTTTCTAGGATTCGAGCAAGGAAGAAAGGACAAATAAATAAATGCATGACAACCGCATAGAAAAGGTACAAAAAAAGTTTATTTTTTGGTCGGTACGAATGAGACATCTTCATAGTTAGAGCAGACCAACAAACGTTTCTATAAGGTTACAAACTTCAGAAGCACATGGAACAGCATACAAGGATACAACAAAGATAACCACAAAGCACAAACCAGGTTAGTTCTCGAACCCAAGCTATTCGAGAAATTTTGTTAGCTACCCTTTTGTCATGTGGTCATCTGAAGCAGAAAACCATCCTGTTTCTATATCATCTAACCGCCATAATGTAAAATATGACACGGACAACGGTCGCTATTTTACAAGTCATTTCCAGAGCTTGACATGCCTGTCATGGCTTACTGAGGCAACCTTCCCTGTTGCGCTCGACGCTGCTAGGGCTGATATTAAACCATCATGAGCATTGTTGAAGGTCATGGCATTCTTCTGCCTAGTTATGTCCCAAAGTTCCAAAGACTGCGTGACACAAATAGTACGAACAAACACTATAAGCGTGCTCACAAAATGATTAACTTGTTTGAGAAGAGGAGAGAGACTTGCCTCGTAACAACCAATGACTAGCAAAGATGGGTACGTTGGGTGGAAAACACATGATTGGAACCTGTTCCCACTGCAATTCAACTCATGCACAAATTCACCATCATGTCCAGAAGTAAACGACCATATTCTGACAATATCTTCACTGACAGAAGCCAGATAGTCACCCGCAGAATCCCAACAAACTGATAGAATATTCTTCGTGTGCCCCTACACATACGAACAAATTTTCCAATTAAAAAGCTCACAACCACCATTGGTAATTGCAAGTTGCCATAACTAAAGTACGTCATAATGATCTTTAATGCATAATATACATGTAGTGTGTACAGCAAAGAAGACATTAATCTGAGCGCATTGGGCTAAACCTTCCAGCATACCTTGCTCGGTTCGTACTATAATAATAGGGCAGATGGAAAATCTTGGTCCAAGGAACATTGCAATTTTTGCAAAAATCGATCAATTTCTATCCGAAATCTAAAGAAATTTCAGTATCATAAAATCTACTGGTTAAAGCCCCTCTTGATGACAAACTTATGGAACTTGTACAGTATACGCAAGTGATTCAAGTTCTAACAAACCTATCTTTGATTCACTGGTATCTAGTGAACTACCAAGAATGGCGATCACAATTGGTATGACTGTACTACTGGAGAATCTAAAGACATTGCATGGGATAAATTGCAAATAGATATGAATAGGAGGGTATGCAAATGCATCCTCAAAGGCTCTTAACGCATTTTGGCTGTGATCTTTGGTAACAAACCAGTAAAGGGTTTCTACAAGCACGTTGTGTCTCCCCGTCAAGTATGTAGATGGCCTTCTCGGAGGCAGCTGCCAGATATTTTCCCTTGCGAGGTTGAAATCTCATCTGAGTAGCACCTACCTGGGGAGATAAAAATATGATTGGAAACAGAAGCAAGCATCAGAAATTAAATGTTTGGGCAGTAGATCCCATGAGATAAAAATTAGCACTACATACCTTAATGACCTTAACACAGGTCAGACAGCTACCATTATTTATGCTCCAGCTGCGGACTTCCCCATTACTATCACAGGAGCAAATCATATCTTCTTTATTTGGATGAAAATCAAGTGACATAACAGATGCTGAATGACCCGTGAAAGTACGGAGCGAATAGTCAGTCTGCGGACAGTCAATCAATTAGTTGTTGCATTCTAAGATGTGGAACAACTTATAATGAAATATCACCATAAGAGAATAACATTGCAAAGAAAAAACAAATGAAATGGGGTATACATTGTCAGCATCCCAAACCCGTACGGTTTTGTCAAAGGAAGATGTAGCAAGGCGGGACATGCTTGGGCTAAATCGAACATCAGTGATCAGAGACGAATGCTCTTCTAACGAAGATTTTAACTTTAGGGGCTCTGTACACCATAAAACAACCTGCAGAGTAAAAGCAGGTGTGTGATTGAAGCAAAAGCAGCTGTGTGGTTGAAGCTTTTCTAACACCGGCAAAATAAAAATTACTTCTGTGTTGACAACCACACCTTTTTATCATGACCACCAGTAGCAAGCAGTTTGCCATCGGATGAGAAGTGGCAACAATTAACTTTTGTTGCACTTGCACGTGTTTTTGCAATCTCAGCAAAACCAAACCCTGCAACAAACAGATCTTGGGATATGCATTGAGCCCCAACGAAATAATTGCAATCAAGTAGATACATGCTTTGTATGATGAACCTTAGTTCACCAGGGTAACTACCGTATTGAGAGTAATTTTCAAGTTCGGAGAGCTAAGTGATACAACCATGTAAATTTAGGGAGACATAGTGCAATTTTCTTTTTTTTATATCATTTTTGTAAAGCAAAAGAATGGCTAACATGTTTTCTTACAAAAAAGGCAAGTGCATTTCTCTTTTTTATCATTTTTGTAAAGCAAAAGAATGGCTAACATGTTTTCTTACAAAAATGGCCTGTGGACAATATACCTAAAAACAGAAGCATGAGATCAACAATGCAGATTATAGATAAGACTATCATTCCATCACAACTCACAAGGGTCGAACTCAACAAGAACCAGGTATCAGCAGGAATCAAAACCATACCTTTACTGGCATCCATGCAGCGTCCCAAGGTGTCCCTAGGATCCATCTCATCTTGTGATAGAAAAGATTCAACATTTTCATCCAATGAATCTTCTTCCAGCAAACGGTCCACATCACCCTGAAATTGATGACTTTTTTGTTATCATACTGTCAACACACAAATGGCAAATCGAAAAAATGTCTTTATTTCAATATACAATGTATACCAGTGGGTTTGCTGGAGATGTCAAGCTTCCAGTTCCATCAGAGCCAAACATTACCAAGGGTTTTGCTGAACCACCATTCTGCTGCAGTTGTGGCACAGACATGGCATCTCCTGGTGTATGAGTGGAAGGTGTCGATGGTGCAGAACTTGGAGAGGGGCCAGCAGTATTTGCGGTTCCTGAACTATTAGCTCTACCTGAGGATGAGCCGGGCTTCTTTCTCTTCTTTGTTGTCTGAACCACAAACAGCATAATTTGACTTTATGTAACTGAACCAGGGATAGAAAACCCACCGGTAACCGGATTTAGCGGTGGGGACCGGAGGGAATATACTGGCGGTTTTTGTTTAAATTCAAATTTGAAAATTTGAATATAAAAGTTAGTTTCCCTAATGATGTCTACATTGTTTAACACTAATGGAATATATCGGGAAGATGCATGCACCTCCCGTGCTTGACTTGATATTTTTTGCTATGAATATATTACGAAATTTCAATTGGTAATTACCCATAGCAGTTTTTAGCGTTTTTTTCTCCCCTTTTTTGGACGGTAACCGTCCGGCTTTCCGGTTTCAAAACAGTCAAAATTCAAAATTTGGCATTCAAATTGGCCAGTTTTTTCCTGTAACTGACCGGTTACCGCGAGGTTTCCTGCGGTTCCGGGTTTTTGATCCCTGAACTGAAGCACTGAGATCAAGTTATTGTTCAATTTACCAAGCAGTAGGAAGTAGCTCTAAGTTCTTCAACAACAAAAGATGAAAGATCATGAGTAGAAGTGAGGGATGTGGTGCTTCCATGATCAGGAAAAGTTACATCACAACAGAATTTTAGTGCCGAAGAGGCGAAGACAAATCAATTGCACTGCCAAGAACACAATGTTATGTTCTTTATACTCTAGAAAATAGATAATGAAGCTAGGAAAATCTGATCCATAGCTTTACAAGATTTGTTTCACAGAGGTTACCATAGAGGTGTACGCATGCACATAATATATCAGGATAGAGGCAAAGTAGGTAGATTTCAAAAAAGAAAAAATAAGTCATCAACCCATTCAGACCACATGCATACAATGAGCAGTAGACAGTAGTATATTAGGTTTAAACATCCATACAAAATGAAACATAAAAGGTATTGCATGTACACAACTAAAACATACTTGATCAGCTCCCCCAAAAGAGTTCAGCATGCCCCCTTCAACAGGCATACTTCCAATTCCTTGCTTTTCTTGTTGGAGAAACTGATTTGGGCTTTGAGACTGCTGACAAGAGACGGCAGGCTGCTGAAGCTGATGTTGTTGCTGTGGCTGCTGTTTACTATTGCTTTGCTGTTGTAATAGTTGTTGCTGCTGCTGGTGTACCTGAGCAAGTTTCTTCTACTACACAGAAAAATCTATATAAGAACATGGAAGCAGGAAAAAGGGCAAGAAGATTAACACAAAGGAAGGTATCTTTACAGTTTGAATCATCAAAGGTAAATGTAACAGTAATCTAGGTCATCTTATATGCATAAGGGGAGCATACAGATTAGATCAGAAGAAAACAAGGTTAAAATAGATAAATTGTAAGCGCGATATCAGAAAAAGTATCACCGCAAGTATTAAGGAAAATTGATGGATATTTTGAGTTCTCTTTGCACAGCTAATACTTTAAACAGATAGCGTTGTCCGTATTATGTCAAGCACCTTTGTAAAGAATTAGATGTTTTAGAAGTCCAGTAAAATGGCAAATAACTCACATTCGTTTGTATATCATTACAGAAGCTGCTAAAATACAATTTTGGCAATAAAAAACATCAAGGTCAATTATAGTCGACTTGGTTCTAGAATGTTTAGAAATGATATATTAGATTATAGCACAAAAAAATTATTGCTGCAAGGAACAACAAAATATCAATAACAGTTCCTACAAAATATAAATTATAGTATGTTCATTTTGATCACATTGAGACAGAAGTGGCAAAATGTTAGTTTTGATCCGATTGAGACAAAGTGCCATTTTGCCAGGATGTTCTGTACTTCTGCCTTCTATTATCCATCCCCCTCTCATGAAAAGGGAGTTGCTTTGTCCCATACAATAAGAAGCTAAAAACATAAAATAAGCACTTATCACAACTACTACGAAATAAAGATGAATCTTTAATGAATAAAAGCTTTTACAACAGTTAGTGAGAGAAAATGAACAGTCACAAGGTAGAAAATCAAAAGATATACCTCTATTAGCATATCTATAGCTCCACCACTTTGACTAGGAGAGCCAATATTTGGGATAATATCACCACCGCTGTTTGTCTGCCCATCCCGCCCAAGAATAACATTTCTGTTGTTAAGCATCATCCTCATTCTTCTGCTGTCAACATCACTAGATGTTGGGGAAGCCATATTTTGCTGAGCCCGCAACATAAGCTGCTGCTGCTGCTGTGGAGTCAGCAACTGTACCTGTTGTTGCAATTGCTGTTGATTGTGCATGAACTTCTGCTGTAGAATTCCAGACCGAAGTTGCTCAAGTCCCTGTGAAAATAAAAAGAGAAATGGGAGTCAGAACAGAGGTTGAAAAATAGCATTGTAATAGCAGATGTCAATCACATCATGTGTAATAGCAGATGTCAATCACATAATTGCCATTTGCCACTAATACTACAACAACAACAAAGCCTTTTGTCCCAAACAAGTTAGGGTAGATTAGGAATGAAACCTTCTCAAGATCAAAAAAGATGAGAGCCTTGGAAAAAAAACCTACAATGCTAAAACCCTATGCTGTACAACTGCTATCTGAGCTGAGAGCCTAAAACATTGCCCCTAACTTTCTTATGGTTCCGGAACGTGGATCGCTAACTTCCAAGCGCTCCTATCCAAAGCTAATTCTTTAGATACATTCTAATCCCTTAAGTTTCTTTTAACTGCTTTCTCCCACGTCAATTTTGATCAACATCTGCTTCTTACGTTTTCAGTACGCTTAAAATTCTGCTACGTACCGGTGTCTCAGGAGACCGTCGTTGGAGATGTCCAAACCATCTCAAGCAATGTTGGACAAGCTTCTCTTCAATTGGTGCTACCCCCACCCTATCACGTATATGATCATTGCGGATGCGATTCCACCTTGTGTGACCACAGATCCACGGGAACATCCTCATCTCCGCTACACTCATTTTCTGTATATGTTGTCTTTTAGTCGCCCAATATTCTGCTCCATATAGCATTGCGGGTCTAATCGTCATCCTATAAAACTTACCCTTTAACTTTTGAGGAACTTTTTTGTCACACAGGACACTAGATGCTTGGCACCATTTCACCCACCCTACTCTTATTCTGTGGCTCACGTCTTAATCAATCTCACCGTCCCATTGTAGCATCGATCCCAAATAACGAAACGTGTCCTTCTTAAGCACTACTTGTTCATCCAATCTAACATCTCCATCATCTGCTCTAGCAACACTGAAATCACACCTTATATACTAAGTTTTAGTCCTACTAAGTCTAAAGCCTTTCAATTCTAAGGTTTTCCTCAACAACTCGAGGTTCCTATCAACACCTATCCTACTCTCATCAACCAGCACCACATCATCAGTGAAAAGCATACACCAAGGGATATCTTCTTATATGTCCCATGTGACCTTGTCCATCACTAGGGTAAAAATGTATAGACTTAACGTTGACCCTTGGTGTAGTTCTATCTTAATAGGAAAGTCATTAGTAACACTACCACACGTTCTAACATTAGTCATAACATTTTCGTACATGTCCTTAATTAGGGCAATATATTTTGTCGGGACTCTTTTCTTTTGAAGCGCCCACCACATGACCTTTCTTGGCACTTTGTCATATGCTTTCTCCAAGTCAATAAATATCATGTGAAGGTCCTTCTTTTGCTCCCTATACCTCTCCATCAACTATCGTAGCAAGAAAATCACCTCCGTGGTCGACCTCACAGGCATAAAACCAAATTGGTTTGTCGTCACGCTAGTCACTTGTCTTATACGGCACTCAATCACTTGTTCCTAGAGCTTCATTGTGTGGCTCATGAGTTTAATTCCTCTATAATTAGTACAACTTTGAATGTCTCCTTTATTTTTGAAAATTAGTACTAATGTGCTCCACCACTCGTTTGGCATTTTGTTCAACCTAAAAATACTATTAAACAACTTAGTTAGCCAAATAATCGCCACTTCTCCTAGGCCTTTCCACACCTCAATAGGGATGTTATCAAGCCCTAACGCCTTACCCCTTTCATGCTTTTTAAGGCCTCTCTAACTTCCGACTTCTGGATTTTTCGAACAAACCACTTATCGGTGTCGTCAAAAACATTATCCAGTTCAATCATAATATCATCATTATCGTGATTGGACAACTTGTCGAAGTAATTTCTCCACCTATCCTTGATCTACTCGTCTTTCACCAAAACTCTATTAGTGTCGTCTTTAATGCATTTAATTTGGTTGAAATCTATCGTCTTCCTTTCTCGAAATTTAACCATCTTGTAGACATCTTTCTCTCCCTCCTTTGTACTTAATTTATGATAAATTTCCTCATATGCCTTACCTCGTGCCTCACAGCTTTCTTCGCATTCTTTTTTGCTGCTTTGTATTTCTGTGCGTTGACATCGTTCCTATCATGATACATGTGCTTATAGCATATCTTCTCCTCAATAGCCTTTTGCACTTCCTCGTTCCACCACCATGTGTCTTTTGATTCTCCTCTTGTCCCTTGGGTCACTCCAAGCACCTCCGTAGCCACCTTCCTAATACGAGTTGCCATCTCTGTCCACATACTATTCGCTTCGTTATTGGCTTCTCCCACGTCCCATGTTCCTTCTGTAACCATCCTCTCCTTAAACGCTTGTGCGGTATCTCCTTTGAGTTTCCACCGCTTCGTCCTCGTGGCTCTAGCAATCTTAGCTTGTCGGACCCGTAACCTAAAACGAAAGTCAGAGACCAACAACTTATGTTGCTAGACAACACACTCTCCAGGTATAACCTTACAGTCTACGCAGGCTCGTTTGTCCTCCCTCCTAACAAGAACAAAATCAATTTGGCTAGAGTGCTGACCACTACTAAAGGTAACTAAATGAAAATGTCTCTTTCTAAAGTTGTTAGCTATCATGAGATCATAGGCTATGGCAAAGTTTAAGATATCTTCTCCCTCTTGATTTTTATCACCATAACCAAAACCCCCATGCACCCTTTGAAACCCTCCACTAATTGTGCCGACATGACCATTAAAATCGCCTCCTAAGAAAATCTTTTCATTGGTAGGCACACTTCTAACCATATCATCTAAGTTTTCCCAAAATTGCCTCTTAGTAGTCTCATCCAACCCTACTTGTGGAGCATATGCGCTAACAACATTCAAAACCAAGTCACCAAAGATTAGCTTGACTAGGATAATCCTATCCCCTTGCCTCCTCACGTCAACTTCTCTTGAGGCACTTATCGATTAAGATGTCCACTCCATTCTTGTTTCGTTCCGTTCCAGTATACCACAGCTTGAAGCCAATATGCTCTACCTCCTTTGCCTTCTGACCCACCCATTTAGTCTCTTGAATGCATAAGATATCTATACTTCTAATCGTTGTATCAACTATCTCTCTTAACTTACCTGTTAAGGACCCTACATTCCAACTACCCATACGAATCATACTCCCCTCGACTAGCTTCCTTGCCCCTCGCACTCGAGTAAAGTACGAAGACCCTTTCCCATTTTCCACTACATCTGGGCGCCGACGTAGCGCATCACTAAGGGAGTGACGTCCCGACCCTTGCCATTTACCACCACACCCGGGTTCCGATATGGCGCGTCGCTAAAAAGGTTACGCCCCAACGAAACTTTTAATTTAGATTTCATTCCATGAAAAGATGGCATGATTTTTACGTTGGTTTGCCAAGCCTAACACAACCCTCCTCCTTTTTCCTGGCCTGGGACAAACTACGTAAAAAACTACAAATGGCCTTAAACTAACTAACCATTTGCCACTATATTGAAAAAAATATAAATTGCAGCTTGCCCCCCATATTGCTGACGAATGACGATGACATTATTTGCGATGCCGCTATATTTTAGTTGTACACAACCCTCCAAAAAATTGCTTGCGGGAAGTACAAGATTAGAGCCATAGACCCAAAAGATCAAGGATGGGATTTAGATATAATGTGAGCTCGGATAGGCCAGCGTCAAATTTTGCAAAAGATGGTCAATGGAAGAAAATTAAATACAACCCTACTATACCATGTAAACAAGAAACAGATGACATTGCAAATTTAGATGCCTTCCTTGGTCAGTAGGGGTACTACAAGAAAGACTAAGGGGTTGTTTGGTTGCTAGCCACACTTTGCCAATAAAAATTGCCACACTTGCCTAAGTTGAGGTGCTCAAATTTTTTGCCACACCTTAGCAAGTCTAAGGGAATCTTGCCACACTTTTTTGAGTCATTGACGCGTGGGACCTAGTTTGCTGGAAGGGAATCTTGCCACAACTGTGGCTGCAACCAAACAGCTCCCAAAGTTGATCAAACTTGCCTAACCTTAGGCGTGGTAAACTGTGGCTGGCAACCAAACACCCCCTAAGCCATTAAAACTACAGCAAGCATGTGCGCCCAAGAAAAAAGAAGTGATATAGGAGAGTTCTGTTATGGCTTAGATGCAGTACGTAAACGTAGGTATACGAGATAGTACAAATCTCCCTTACGTTGGTTTGGCTGGTTCCAAATCAACGAAGGCTCTGATCTGCTTGTTGCTTGCTAGAAGTAATTTCTTTGTTATCTCTCCAATAGTAGGCATCTCTTATATGCATGAGAGCCCTTCCTAACAAACCATACTAATAATAGACTTTCTATAAATAAGTTACAACTTCAAACAAACTCATCTGTCTATAGAATAGCAAATACTAGCTAATCCGAACTCTACTCTTTAGTTGTACGTGAAGACGTTGTAGCCGAATCGACTCTATCTCAGACGTCAAGTATTGCCGAACATGCCAAATTGATTCAAGTAGCGATTACATCATCGGGAACTTTTGAAACCGAATCGCCGCAATGTCCGATCGGACGCAATAGCCTTACGCCGACGCCGATACGCTTGTCCGACAAACGCGCCCACAACACTTCCACCTCATTACGAAACAGCTCGTCCTCGAGCTGGAATGTAGGATACCGATCCTTAAAGTCCGTCAATTGCACCCAAGTAGCATCTGCAGCAGCACAACCCATCCATTGTACCAACAATTCCCAAACTCCATGATTAAGGCGCGCACGAACAATATGGCTAGGAGCGGGGACCACCCGCCCATGAAGAAAAGCAGAAGGCGAACAATATCCGAAGGAGGTGTGCCTTCAAATTTTTAAGTAAAGCGACATGGAAAACGTTATGAATGCGAGCTCGATCGTAGCCAAGGCGATAAGCAACCAACCCAATTCTGTCCAACACTTTAAAAGGTCCATAATAACGTGGACACAATTTAGAAGACCCTTCGGTAATAGTGGAAGTCGTGCGGTGATGAAGACGGCCAAACCCACTCACCGATGTCATAAACCACATCTCGTCGAGACTTATCATGATGTTGTTTCATGTAATCTTGAGCTTGTAACAAACGTCGCGAATTTCAACCAAGAAGTCATCTCGATCGTGAAGTTGTCGATCCACCGCGCAACTTTGGTCGCCCCAGCTCATAAGACAAAAGTGTAGGCGGATCACGACCATAAACCACTTTGAATGGGGTAGTCTTCAAAGCCGTCGAAAGGAAGAATTATAATGCATTCGCCCATGGAAGCCATTGAAGCCATTGTTTGGGTCTATCACAGAAAGACAACGAAGATACATCACAATAATACGGTTTACCACCTCACCGCCGTCACACTGGGATGAAAGGCGTAACTCAATTGTAACTTTACTCAAAGAAGACGAAATAGTTCACCCAAAATTACTAGTGAACACCTGATCACGATCACTAACAATAGAGGAAGGAATATCATGTAGCGAACGATCTCATCAAAGAATGCCCGCAACAAGATCTGGTCAGATAGGGATGACCCAAAGGAATAAAATGCGATACTTAGAAAAACGATCAACCATCGACAAAATGACAGAGCGATCGCCCACCTTAGGAAGACCTTCAATAAAATCCATGGAAATATCTTGCCAAATAGAACTAGGGACTTCTAATGGTCGTAAAAGCCCAAAGCAGATGAAGATGCTCGGTCTTATTACGTTGTGAGATAGAACATCCTTTAACAAATTCACGAACCTTGCGATTGGCTTGAGGATGATAAAAAGTGGCTCAAGCGATGAAGAGTCTTTTGAACTCCTTCGTGTCCACCGCCATGCGCTCATAACACTTGAGGCCGAGAGTCGAGTCCGCTCAAGCACAAAGACGCGCCCTTCGTAAAGTAATAAGCCATCTACTAATGACCAACTGGTTTAGCTGCTCACCAATACATGATCACGAATATTCGAGACGTGGTGTCACCAACCAATTCAAGACGTAGCTCATCAAAAATAGAAAACGAGGGTGACGAAATAGCGAACACGGTGCCGCCGATTCTCGACGGCGGGAGAGAGCATCCATTCGCCGCATTTTGACGCCCGGACGAAATTCAACATAAAATCATAGCCAAATAATTTGTCGACCCAAGTATGTTGTGGAATTGTGGTCACCGTTGATCAAGAAGATACTTCAAATCAGTAGTGATCCGCACGAATCGTGAATACGCGCCCCATAAGTACGGCCGCCAATGTCGCATCGCCTTAACTAACCCAATTAGTTCTCGTTCATACGCCGCCGATTTGAGATGGTGATGAGCCATCGCCGATCAAGAAAGCAATCGGTCCGTGCCTTGATGTAAGATGCGCCAAAACCCGTGCATCTGAGGCATCACAATCAACCAAAAAGGATTTGGTGAAATCGGGTAATTGAAGGATGGGTCCAGAACAAGAGCGCCTTGAGAGAGCGAAAGCGGCGGCTTCAGAGGACCATACAAAGGCTTCCTTCTTAAGCAATTTTGTCAATGAGTCGCATTTCCCATATGCTTTGATAAATTTACGATAATAGCTGTAAGACCGAGAAACCGCGTAGCTCCAGAACGATAGTAGGCGTGGGCCAAGTAGACATGACCTCAACCTTGCCGACATCCATAGCTACTCCTTCTCCCGAAATAACATGCCCCAAGTAAGACACGGAGTTAGTACAGAATGAACATTTTGACTTCTTAAGGGCGGTGATGGTGACGCAAGACTTGAAGGATCGCACGGACATGTTGAAGATGTTCACCACGAGGTGTGTAAATCAATATATCATCGAAAAATACCAAGACAAATCGACGAATATACGATTTAAGAATATCATTTATAAGGGCTGAAATGTAGCCGAGCATTCGTTAGCCCAAAGGGCATGACAAGAAACTCGTAGTGGCCATGATGGGTACGAATGCCGTCTTCTCAATATCGGTAGGATGCATGCGAACTTGATGATAACCACTCAGTAAATCCAATTTGGTGAAGAATCGAGCGCACGAAGTTCGCCGAGGAGCTCGTCAACCACCGGAATAGGAAATTTGTCCTTGACCGCTTTGTCATTGAGTGCTCGGTGAGTCGACCACGAAGCGCCAAGAATTATCCTTCTTACGGACCAGCGCACGAGATGAGAAAGCCGAGGTGCTCTCCCGAATTATACCGTCGTTGTAGCATCTCTTCACATTGACGCCGATTTCATCTTTCAATAATTGCGGTAACGGTAGGGTCGAATCTGCGACGGGAGCCGCATCGTAGAAGATGAATGCGATGGTCGTAACGACGCTTGGGCGCAAGTCGTGAGGTTCTTCAAATATATCGGCAAACTCGCCCGCAGTGAAGTCATCAATGTGTCGCCGCAAGGTCGAGATATTAGCTTGCCGAGGTGCCGCTTGCAACCCCGCCAACTAACTCGATGATCATGCCTCCGAAAACCATGGTGAGTGCTCAAAGTCCCACATGATAGGTCCCAACGTGCGAAGCCACCGAACGCCAAGGACGATATCAAATCCTCGCAAGCGGAATGACATAACAATCTAGAAGAAATTCCTCCGACCAATCCAAGGCGAACACCATGTAGGAGACCCGCATCGCTACCTTATCACCATTCGCAATCGCTACCCTCATGGAAATGCTGGCATCGAGTAAGGCCCAAGCGCCGCGGTTTCTTGGCTATGAAATTGTGAGTGGAACCGAATCTAACAACGCATGTGTTTGTGTGTCGTTGAGGACCACCGCAATGCATGGTCTTACCGTGCGAATGCCGATTAACGCGCAGAGAAATTTCCACCTCATCTTCGTAAATGTGCTCGTCAATAACCTCCTCATCTAGTTCTAGCAAGTATATGCCTTTCATGGAACATTGCTTGACATGGTCCCTTGAAAATTTTGCAGACGCATTGAAGCAGAGCCCTTTAGTCGGCGGTCCGCCATCTCTTCGGTGGTCAAACGCTGAACATGGGATTTGTTGCTTTAACACCGTGAAGTGGTGGCGCTTCCGTCAGAGTTGCACCGGTTGATGTTACCTTCGAATCGCTGAGCCGTGTTGAAGCCCAACAAAGAGCCACGATTAGAATTGGCCTACCGCTTGCTCCAGTAATTTTGATGTTCGGACGGGTTTCATCTTCGCCGCCGACCTCAAGTCGCTTCTCATATGCTCGTGCCAAACTCATGGCCATTTCCAAAGTTGTAGGGTTCGCAATTCAACATCCAGACGCAATGGATTGCGCAAACCGTTAGTGAAAATTTGTACTGTTGTTTTTTCGTCATGTCATCACAACGACACAAGAGGCGAGAACCGTTCTTGATAATCGCTCATCGTGCCGCGGCGCCGAAGTTGAATGAGCTCGCCCAAGGCGTTGTTCAATTGGTGGTCCAAAACGGAGGTTCACATGCTTGACAAAACGTGGCCGTGAAGGAACGCCTTGATTCCTCTCGAGTCGATAAT
This sequence comes from Dendrocalamus sinicus, assembly GCA_036346575.1. Classification (NCBI taxonomy): domain Eukaryota; kingdom Viridiplantae; phylum Streptophyta; class Magnoliopsida; order Poales; family Poaceae; genus Dendrocalamus; species Dendrocalamus sinicus. The sequence goes on along the minus strand of CM070643.1, from coordinate 26,508,006 downwards.
ACCATCATTGCGCGACTCTGTCATGTGATATGAAGCTAACCACACCTTTTCTTCCTCCATGGTTCGCCGACCTTGAAAAAATTGCTCGCAGCGATTTAACCATGATAACGGATCCTCTTTCCCATCGTAAGTTGGAAATAGCAACTTGTGGTATCGTGGCGCCCGCGAATTCCGTAGTGTAATCCGTGTCCTCGCCCTTCTGGCCGGCGTGGACGGTTCCTCTTCTCGCCGAGTCGCCCTCACGCACTAAGCTTCCAACGCCGCAATTCGATTATCCATAGCCTCCTTTGATGCGATCAGTCCCGTAGCATACGTAGCATTGTGTCCAGTTGTGTCTTCATGTGATCGTCCATGGTGAAATCTGCGAACCAAGAACAACGGCGATCGAACACGTGGAACTTCGGCGAGCGAGACGCGCGAGAACTTCGCGGTGAATCGTCGGCTCGATACCAAGATGTTATGGCTTAGATGCGACGTAAACGAGGTATACGAGATAGTACAAATCTCCCTTACGTTGGTTTGGTGGTTCCAAATCAACGAAGGCCTGATCCGCTTGTTGCTTGCTAGAAGTAATTTCTTTGTTATCTCTCCAATAGTAGCGGCATCTCTTATATGCATGAGAGCCCTTCCTAACAAACCATACTAATAATAGACTTTCTATAAATAAGTTACAACTTCTGAAACAAACTCATCTGTCTATAGAATAGCAAATACTAGCTAATCCGAACTCTACTCTTTAGTTGTACGTGAAGACGTTGTAGCCGAATCGACTCTATCTGTAGACGTCAAGTATTGCCGAACATGCCAAATTGATTCAAGTAGCAGTTACATCATCAGGAACTTTTGAAACCGAAACTGCTGCAATGTCCGAATCGGACGCAATAGCCTTACGCCGACGCTGATACGTTTGTCCGACAAACGCGTCCACAACAAGTTCAGCCTAACATGAGTCTATAGCAGGACCATTAATCATAAGCAAGATACATATAATCAGGAAAGGAATTCCCGGTACTGGACTGGTTCCCTCCAGTGGGAGAGTAGCGGTTTTTGCTGATTACTGGCAGTAACTGGGAAATTATGGGACACACTGCCAAATTTTAGATTGGCATTTTAAATTTAACGATTACCAGGGAGCTTTTACTGGCCAATTTTCAACTTTTAATTGAAAAAATAAAAAACCAAATTTAATAAAATTCAAGCCATGCAGTTTATATAGAAACCACTTAGGTCCAAGATCTCTAGTAACAGGTTTGAACCCTGCATGCAATGCTGATGAAGAAGTACAAGATAAGTCGATGTTTAATCATGAACTAAACATTACCGTGAGTGGCCATCCTTTCAGAGTCAAATTGTTTCCAGCTTGATTGGATCCTGTTAAGAACAGAAAACTAATCACTCAACAAGATTGAATATGCCAGGTATAATTTTTTAAGTAAGGCTAAGAATATTATAGAAGTTGGAATAAGATATAGTTGGCAGGTAGAAGTGGAGAGCAGTAATTCCAGGAAGTAGACTGAACAAATATTACCTTGGAGACCTATAAATGACCCCTCAGGACCTGCAGCTCTGGGTGTCAAAATAGGATTCATCTCTGTCTTGATACTCTGCTAATTAACATAAATACTATGAGGAACAGATATGCAACCCTCTTCCTCGTTTCTGAGGTATGTTAGAGGTTATAGGTACCAGATAAAATCAGGATACCTAGAAGACTAACCTGAGCCTGAGCTGGCCCAGTAAGTTGTGGACTCCTGGCCTGAACTTGCTGCGGAGTGCCTGACAAACCACCAACAGTACCATGCAAAATTTGCCTATAGAAGGGAAAATGTTAATTATCTGAGAGCAAATTTACTAAAAATTATCTGCTCAGCATATATATGGTCTGATCAATCAAAAAGGTAGTCCTTCCTTAGGCATCTACATTACATTTACATTAACAACCAAAACTTGGGGCATGAGATGGCAGTTCTGGGTAGTGGGTACTTCCATTATTCAGAACAAAGTTACATGATTTATACCCAAACAAGCAGTTAAGGTGTAGTACCTAACAAAACCATCTGGTCTGAATACCCAAAACAATATATGCATGTCCCCACCATGAAAAAATAACACCGAATTGCAGAAGTACTAAATCCAATATAAATTAGAAGCAGAAATACAAGTGTGTACCGCTGTATTCGATTTATCTCGAGGACAAATCAGAAGACCAACAAGAGAAGTTCAAACTACAATTATATTTTTGAACGGATAACCGACTCTATAAAGTGCATGCAGAACAGAACCATGAATGGAAAAAAGAGAAGAAACTTCGATGGAAACTAAATTAATGAAAAATATGGAAATTTTTTATTAAGCATAGATCTACCTTGTAATTGATGTGAATGCAACCTGTGCAATTACAGGATTATTAACATCATAAGAGAAGGCAACAAAGATGGCGAGCCAGGATACCAGATGTACTAAGTGTGAGATTACAATAATGATTTTGTAACAAGAATACTTAAATCTCATCAGCTACTGTTGTAGGCAGTATAAAGTTTGTTAGAGGACTTCATAATTCACAAGTTCAGCAAGTACCCTGAAGATTGTCCACCTGCAGCTGCTTTCAACAATGATGCTTCATTTGAATCAAGTAGTTGCCCAGCATTTTCTCCGTATCTTTGCTGCAATCAAACTTTCCATGTTATGACTGAAGTATTGGCAAAATAGACATTTTGGTGAAGAGTCAACTAAAAGAACATGGACAATGAATCTAGCTAACAGCGATACCTTCATTGATGCCTCTTCCAAAGGATCTCTCTGGGAAGGCAACTTTAACCTCTCCTCATACATTTTTGAGGCCATCACATTTGCAGTACTTTGGTTTTGTCGCATTGAAGGATTGTTTCCAGAAAGTCCACTTGCAGTACCATTAAGAAGATGAGAACCATCTCTACGCTGCTGCTGCTGCTGCTGCTGTTGCTGCTGTTGCTGCTGCTGCTGCACCGCGGCTCTTTGTAACAACAATTGTTGCATTTGTATATGCTGTGGCTGCTGCTGCCGCTGTTGAGGCGGTGGCTGCTGCTGTTGCTCCCTGGCTTTCATGAGCTGAGTCTGAAGGAATGCAGTGAGTTGTAGCTGAATTTAGGACTACCAATTCAGGAGAACAGACATCCCCACAACCATAACAATTGATGCAATACAAATAAACTAAGGATTTCCAAATGCATCTAATTAGATCGTTAGGTAACAAAGTGTTCACGAACTAGCAAAAAAAGAGGATAACAAATCAAGGCACTTTTAACATGTACAATCAAAATAAATACATGTTATGGACAGTGGAACTGCCAGGCTATTGTGGATCTGACAAATGTAACAAGCAGTTGAATTGTAAGCTACTTAACACTAGCAGCAAACAAATAGAAAGAATTGTAACAAATCAAAAAGAGGTTGTTGACAAGCTAAAATATGTAAGACTTGACTTAGTCACATTACATTTCACATAGGATTTCTTCAAAGACACTAGCATTGTAACCACTAAAGTTTCTGCTACAGATGGTTTCAAACAAGCAAAACAGAAGTCACTCTATGTTGCAGGGATTATGGACAGGAGGTGCTTAAATTAACATGCCTGTATCATTAAAAATTTGTCCACAAAAAGATGATCAAATGCATAGAAGCTTACCTCAATATATGATGCTGCAACATCCGAATGCTTCTCGTTTGTTCTTGCTATGAATATATCCCAAAAAACCGACCACCACTCAAAAAGAAAGCCACCGGGTGCATCAATTGCTGCAAAAAAGGCACAAGTTCAAAAAGTAAACATTAAACAATGGTCTTTACTAACGAAAAGTAAAAAAAAAAGTGTTGTAACACTCATGACATAAGTAGCTTCATGCAAATTGCTGGGAAATACATACCAACTGGATCTGAAGAGACCTTCCCTTCTGCTTGGAAGGCCTTTGCAGTTGCTTGCAGATTTCTCTTCATAAAATAGTCATATATGTAAACATCCAGCCTGTTTCAGCAAGATGTCAAGCATTTAGTAGTTACTAGTTAGTACTCAGGATGGAGGTCAAAAGCAAATGTTAAAACATACAACTCGTCATCCACAAGTACAATACCATTACGAAGGATGTCCAAACAGAATGATGAATAAGCAGCTAATAGGCATAAAACATCACGACAAAGAAAACACAAAGTAGCTAACAACAAATTGGAAATGTAAACATCTTCAATGGTACATTTATGCTACATTCATGTATACTCATTTTGTTTCTTCAACTTTTATTTTCACACTAGCAAATCATCAAGTAGAGTGATCCTATGTGCTGGTGTTCAACTTTCAACATATTTTAGTTCATTGATGCTAAAATTGAGGCTTCCTAGTGTTTATATGCACACAAAATGCTTAGATTAGTTAGTTACATGCTTTCCACAAAACATTATAGATGTCATGAAAAAGCACTAGTGCTGGTATTCCCATACGAGTCAAACTGCAGCTTTTGTGCCATATCTACCTTCCAGTGGCAAGACACTCACTCTAAAAAATGATAGTCGCACCGAAACTTGAACGTTCGCTCAAATCATGCCATCTCTGTCTAAACGAAATCAAGTTATTCACTGTTATTCCCATCCATACTATCAGCAAATAAAAAGCTGAAGGGTTCCTCCAGTTCCTGAAGAACCCCCACCCCACGAACCAAATCGAACTCCCATTTCCAATATCCATAATAGCCCAACAAATAATGATGAATATTCAAAGCCTACTGCTAGAAATCGCGTCATCTCTACCGGAATTTCAAATCGCATAGAGAAGTTCTGATGATGTTTTCAAACCCGAGAAATCAGTTCTCCTGTATTGCAAATCCCCAAATAAGTTCTGCTGGTATTTCAAAACACCACAACAAATCAGCACTTAAGTATTATAGCATCCAAAACACTAATCCTGCAAGCCAAAACAGTAGGTTCGCCCACTATAACTACAAAGCTCAAACGAAATCCTCCAAAAGCAAGAGCTCCCGCGAAACCCTAGCGGACAAACACGCCACCACGTCTCTCATCCCACCCAGTACACGTTAAACTTCGGACACCCTCCCGTGATTTTAGCTCAAAAAATCAATCACCACCCAGACGAAGCAAACAGCCAAGTGAAACGCCGCCCACCAAAACACGCCGCGAATCAACGCAGGAATAGAAAGGAAACCAAATCCTCACATCTTATCCGCCTCCCAGTTCGTCTGCGACATGGCTCCCGAGGCGCGCCGACCGGGCGCCCTTCCTCCGAACCCTTGAACCGCCCACGAGAAGAATCCGCTCCGGGTACGCCTGGGCCGCCGCGGCCACCGACGCCTCAGCAGACGCCGGGCGGTGGGCGGACAGTGAACTGCTCGAGCCGAGACGAGCCGAGCGGAGGCGCTGGGGGTGAGCCCGAGGCGAAACCCTAGAGGCAGTTCGGCGGCGAGAGAGATGAGGCGAACAGATCGGAATTGCAATTGCAGCGGCGGGAGGTGGTGAGCAGGAGAGGGGACACAAGTAACTTTCAATAGTGTAGCAGCTAAAAGATATAGTATAGCAACTATAAAATTTTCGAGAAAATTGCTATAATGGGACTCCAAACAACGTGTTTCGCTATAATAGAACTTCTAACGTTGACATCGCTAAAATGACATCCGAAACATTGGCTTCTCGTAATACATGACATTTGGCTAATGTTTCGAAATACCCGAACATTGGAATTAAAAGAGCCAAATGTCATGTATTACGAGAAGTCAATGTTTCGGGTGTCATTTTAGCGATGTCAACGTTAGAAGTCCCATTATAGCGAAACACGTTATTTGGAGTCCCATTATAGCAATTTTCTCAAAATTTTCTAAGTAAATAAATTTAAAAACAAAAAAATATCATCACAAACAATAAAAAATTTTAAAAAGCAAAAGACCAAAAACAAAAAATAAAACATAATCAAATTACGAAAGCAACATGTTCCAGAAACGATAAGTTATTTTGGAAGAGGCCATATAATGGGGGTGATCGGTTAACTAAAAGCTCGTGGCTTATTGTCAAAACATCAGAGTTGAAAAAAAAGCATCAGAATGACAGAGGCTTATTTAGTATAATTAAATTTAAAAAAATTTAAAAATATAAAAAATATGTTAGCCCATTACGTATAATACAAACAAATACGGAAAAAAAAAGAACCGGCAAAAAATCTCAACAAAAAACTAAAAATTCAGAAAAAGACGAAACTTATAAATAATGCCAAATAAGCCTCTGTCACTGTTCAACAGCCATTCTGATCGGGGCCAATAATGATGATAGAATAATGGCGTGGGAATTCGCTAGGAAAAAATAAGTAAAGAAAAAGGCGCATTCATCCATGTCCCTCGGAAACAACCTAATTGCATTTTTTTTATCGATTGCCCTGAGAAATTGGGTAATTGCTCTACATTCTTAGGTATGACCTATTCTTTTTGACTGGGCTTATGGCTTTTAGCTGTGTCTTATGGTTTTTAAGTTGTTCATATGAGATTATAAAGTAACAGAAACTCACGTGTGATTTTTGCCAATATAAATAAAGTCGATACAGTATATACTATAATTAACTAGTAGACTCTATCTTGAAAAAATACTTTGTTTAAAAACTAATTATTGTAGAAAAGTCAAAAGCTGGAAAAGAATAAAACCTATGTTGTACTCCCTCCGTCACAAATTCTTGTTAAGGGTCTCAAAGGAAAACACAGGAATCTCAATCCTACGGAGATGTGAACTGTTAACCCCTTTGCTTGAAAGGATTTGCCACAGGAAAAAAAAAGGAAAAGGTCCCTATCCGTCTGGTTTCAAAGGAATAGCACAGGAAAGAATACATCTACTCACACCTCTTTGTCATTTTCCTTTGCACGATGACCAAGGAGGCAGTGCATGAGAGCTAGCAATGGGAAGAGGATGAGTGGATGACAGATTCATTTCTTTAGCACTGACAGGTGGGATCACTGATTCAGTGGGAATGAAATTGACATTTTTAGTACTTATATAGATTAAATAAATAAGATGTATTATTCAATCCTAAAAAATCCCATGTTTTACGACCCATCCAAACATCTTCAACATTTTCCTGTATAGTTAAATCCTCAGTTTTACATGTACATTACTTTTTTATTTGTATTTTTTAATACTTATGCTTTTTCATTCCCGCGTTCCCAAATGTCACGGAGACACAAGCGTGTGTAGGCATAATATTGGGCCTATTTTTTTCGGCTGCGGCTCATGACTTTTGACTGAAATTTTGAATTTTAGCTATTTACGGTACAGATTACGGAGAGACAGATATCCACTTGCGATTTTGGCTAGTGCAGATGTTGGGCTTTTAACGTGCAGATTGTTTAACTTGTAGACCTCGTTTTGATAAAATACTCCGTTTGAAAGTTAGATACTGTAGTAAAAGTTAAAAACCGCTAGCTTGTGAGGAAAAGAATAGGCCCATTATAATGTTGACACTTATAGTATGGCAACTAATAATCAAATATATTAGTTAAGAACTACAATATTAAAGACAGTAAAAAGGTGAAAAACTCTTAAGAATTTTCACTAGACGGAGTATGATATATATGGTAAGGGAGTTTGGAATTTCAAACAGACGCGCTTTTTTCCTTAGCTTTTTTCAATGAGAGTCTCTAGACGTTGGGTATGCTTCACCGATCGGTCAAAAATGCAAAAAAAAAATACTAATAATATGTTGGGAAATATAGGTCTTTGGTTCATGGTGCATACCTCACCACTAGGCTATATATAGAGAGTCTCATTGGTAATTTTGTACACACACGTGAAAGATAAAGCAATAATAAAGACCAGGAGTTCTTCCCCTATCTCTGTGTTCCAATCTACTATTTGCATTATTCTGTGATTGATCCATCTCTTTTGCATAGAAGAGAAATCGATCGGATTGGACTCGCCGGTGACGGTTTTCTTAACGCATTATCAACACGAATCGCTCCAGTGAATCCAAAGATAATCATCGAAGCATTAGTAGATTGAATTGTCTATACCTAGATCGCTTTAAATTCAGCAGATTTCGCTTTCTAGATTATTTTCTACAGTGCAAATCTGCTCTAATCTACCGCGAGCAGACTTGAAGTCGTCGGCACAATGTCGATCGACAGATTACATGAAAGAGTAAATGTTGATTGTACTATAGATTGAAAAAGAAGAGAAAAAGAAAAAATCTCGCACGGCTAAACACGCCACCGGGCCCGTACGGCCGCCGTAGTTGAGCGCCACGTTGGCCCGAAGCTACCGCCGGCCTCCCCACGCGCCATTGGCCCGAAGCCACCGTTGCCCGCCACTTTAAGACCTCGCCCGAAGCCGAGGCCGGCCCCCCTGCTGTGCTCGGCTGCCGCTCGCCACGCGCCTTGGCCACCGGCCTTTCCTGAGATCGTCGCTCACCACCCGAAGCAGCGGATGAAGTGCACACCACCGAGCGTCTCTTAGCCGAGGCCGCCACCGAGCGTCGCCGACCCTGGCCGCCGGCTCCCGAGCACCCGCATGCGCCGCCCCCGCCGACCTGCACACGGGCTTCCCGCCGATGCCGCCTCTTGCGCAAAGCGTCGCCAGCCCGTACGCTGCCGCTCTCGAGCATTGTCGTCCCGATCGCCGGCTCCCAAGCGCCCGCTTACACCGCCATCGTTGGCCTGCACATGAGCCACCCCGCTACCGGCCCACTAGCCCGCACCGCCACCACCATGAACAGGGGTGGTGGAACCCTACCCTTGGCTTTTGATCTAACTAGGTGGGCCGTGGGCCAAAGAATGGGCCGAATCGGCCGAAGAAAGAAATTGGGCCGGGGAAGGGTTGGCCCTGGGGGCATCGAAAATTTTGCAAAAAGTCCCCCAAAATTCTAAAAATTACGGGAGGGTCCTCATAAGTCTTAGGTCTTCAATTTTGCAAAAAGGCCCTCGAAGAATCAAAAAATTACACAAAAAGTTTCTCAGAATTGAAATTTTGCGTATAAGCCCTCGGAAATTACAGAATTCACTAAAAATTCATATTCCGACCTAAAAGGGCCTTAAGAATTCAAATTTTGAATTATTTTTAGCATTTGAAGCATGTTTAGCACTGTCATTATTATTTTCTATGTTTTATGTATTTATTTATTATTTTGATTAATTGTAATTATTTAAATTGCTTTTAATCCCCAAAATTAACAGTAAAATTTATAGAAAATGCATAGAAAATTCTGGAATATTACGGGAATTTTTTTGTACCTTTGTCCAATTTATTTACCTACAGTAAATTTATTAATGCATGTTTACCAGTAGTAAACTTATTTATTCCTTACATGCACATGTAGATGACAGGCATCACAAACCGAGAGTTCGAAAAGCTAGCCCAGCATGAGCACAACTACTTGACTTGGGCTTCCGATATCGAGATAGTACTTGGGGCCAAGAAGTTCTGCGCTGCCATTGGGATTAGTGCTCCACAAGATGCCAAACCCACCCCTGAGGAAAATGATCAGGCACTTCACTTCCTCATGCACCATCTCTGTCTCACTCTTAAGAATGAATACATGGCAGAGAAGAGCGTGCTAGCATTATGGACTGCACTCAAGAAGAGTTCGAGAAGCTAAAGTACATCATCCTTCCTCAGGCAGAGCAAGAGTGGATCCACCTAAGGTTTGTTGACTTTAAAACGGTCGGAGAGTACAATTCTGCTTTGCACAGAATTTTGTACTAATCTTCAACTTTGTTCTGTTCTGCACAAAATTTGTACCAATCTTCAACTTTGTGGCAAACAGATCACAGATGAGCAAAAGATTGAGAAGACGCTATCCACCTTCCACCCCAATGTATAGGGGTGAAAACGGATCGGATTCGGACTGATATTGCTTAAACCGTAACCTAACCCACATTTTTTTTCTCCAGATTCGGAGTCGAATACGGTAAGACCGGATACGAATACGAATTTGGAATATTCGGAGTTTCGAATATGGTACCGTCGGGACAGATATGTAACGGATTCGGCTCGGAAACGGATAATATAGGCGGATAATACGGATGATTACTTTAGTTCCAAAAGCTTCTCCGGTATCGAGATTTCTATCCATGATCCAAAACATGGACATACGAATATTATTGGATAAGAATTATGTGTTCGAGGAGTTCATGACACAATAAAGAATTTGAACGAGCCAAGCACCTCTTTGCTGTGATTTCGTTGGAAGTAAGTGACTAGTAGTTTGATCACAATCCGTCTGCAAGCAAAATTTTGACTTTCATTTTTTTTGTATATATCATATATGCATAGCCTCTACAAAAAGGTCACGCAAAAGTACAAGGAAGAAATAAACATATATGTTGGTGGGTATATTGCGAAAAGAAATTTGGTAGAGAACATGATCAAATCAATTGTATATTATGACCAATTGACCCTAGATTCAGGAAAACTTTCTATACACTGCACACCTCAACCAACCAACATGACCAAAAAAACAAATACTAGCAAAATAAAAGGTAAATCATTAGCTCTTACCAGATATCTGACCGAATATCCGACCAGATATCCGACCGGATAATTATCCGGTATCCGAATAATGATACTATTCGGTCGGATAACAACTCTCTCGAATCTGAATCCGACATGAATTATCCGAATCCGAATCCAAATCCGACCGGATACCAAATTCCCTTCCCGAATCCGGTACCGATCGGATTCGGTACCGGATCAGTCGGGATTAACCCAACCCATTAACACCCCTACCAATGTAGTGCAGTCTGCACACAACTATCGTCAAGATAGCTACAAGGAGTATGATGAACTGATTGATATGATGTAAGTTGTAGAGGCTTAGGATGAAGTTCTCCTCAAGAACTTTGTCGCACAGCCACCTAGGAGCTCCGCTGGCCGTGAAGCCAACTCCGAGAGCTACAATGTGCGAAAGCCCATAATAAAGAAAAGGGGAAGGAAGGGCAAGGCCGCAGGCTAGAAAGGCAAGTCAGATACTCCACGTGAGAATAAGGCAAGCAAGCCAAAGCGGGATGACAAGTCCTATAGTCAGCAAGACCAAACCTGCTATAAGTATGGCAAATGGGGACATTGGTCGCAGATCTGTAAGGAGCCGCAACACATCGTCGATGCCTTCTAGGCTAAGAAGAAAAAGGATGGCAAAGAGCAGCACGAAACCCACTTTGCTTCTGTTGAGTGGGAAAGTTCTTAGCAGCTGCTTGCGTCAATGGAGGTTGACTCCATTGTGGCAGCAGCCCCCCTCTTGACATTGCAGCTGACGTCGCCATAATTTCTCTAAAAGAGCATATCAGCCCCGAGAAGATAGCAGCCGAAGTCTTTGACTTCTTAGTAGATTCAGTCTAATACACAGAATGGATTTAGACTTTAATTGTCATTTATTTTATGTGTGGAAAGAATAAGTTGGATTTTTGTATGGATGGTACTCAAATAATTTTATTTTCTTGTGATGGTTGGATAATATTGAATGATTCATTCATTTATTCAGTTTATAATGGCATGATATGTTCTGATATTGAAGTATTTTATTTATGTATTGATTGCCTTCTACTACATATTAATAAAATACTTTATATTAGAACACGTGTGACACCCTATGGAGGAATGTGCTTAGCCAACAACAGCACAATGAATACCGTCTTAAGAGAGACAAAATACTTCCAGTCGATTAGTAAGAATGCTAGCAGGGTTACAACAATCACTACCAGCGATGCTTGTATAATAGGTTTAGGAAGAGCCAAAATTATATTCCCAATGGGCACAACTTTGGTCATTCAAGAAGACTTATTGTACCCAGAATTGACTAGAACTCTCCTCAGTTTCAAGGATATTTGCGCTAACGGTTTCTATGTTGAGATTGAAGAAGAGTATGGTAAGAAATACCTACTCATTACGAAACGTGAAGTAAATGAAAAAAAAGGTATTAGAAAAATTTTCTTCATTAGAAACTGGGCTATATTACACTAATATCAAGGCATTTATATCGTATACTACCCTGAAAATAATATTTAGAAGCTCCGAACTCTTCTATCTCTAGCATGACAGATTAGACCACCCAGATCTTAGGATGATGAGAAATATAATTAACAATTCACAGGGACACAATTGTAATGTAAAGAATTTTCCGAATCATGAAGATTTTATGTGTCCCACATGTGCCACCGAAAAATTAATTACTAGACATTCTACTTTGAAAGTGAAGGATGAAGTCCCTACATTCCTGGAGGGCATGCAAGAAGACATTTGCGGTCCAATATAGCCATTGTTAGGGCCATTTAAATATTTCATGGTGCTTATCGATTCTTCCTCGAAATGGTTGCATGTATGTTTATTGTCTATGAAAGACCATGCTTTCGCAAAACTGATCTTGCAGATAATTTGTATTAGAAATATTTTTCCTGAATGTCCACACCCAGAATGGACTAACATTCTGTATCGCATGTCCACACCCAAAATGGACTAGCAAATGCATTAATCAAGAGAATTAAATTTATTGCCTGATCGCTTTTGCAGAATTGAAATTTACCAGCTACAAGTTGGGGACACGCAGTCCTGCATGCAGCAACTCTCATCAACTTTAAACCATCGGCATACAACATCCATTCACCTACGCAACTAGCGCAAGGGTCAGCATCGGAAATTTCTCATCTCCAGAGGTTTGGATGCAATGTTTATGTACCTATACCCCCTTCATAGTGTACTGCAATGGGTCCTCTCCGAAAGACTAGGATATACGTTGGTTATGAGGCAGTATCCATAATAAGGTATTTAGAACCCATGACAGGAGATTTGCATACTGCCCATTTCGCTGATTGCATATTTGATGAGGATAGTTTCCCAACATTAGGGGAAGGAAATCAACCCCTTAATGAAAAATGTTGGGAAATTACGTGGCAAGCCACGGGAATCCATGCACATGACCCGCGCACTAGTGAAACAAATAGAGAAGTCCAGAAAATCATTGATTTGCAAGCATTAGTAAACCAATTGCCTAATCACTTTAGTGATTTAAAGAGCGTGACTGAGTTGCATGTGTGTGTACACAATGCACCAGAGAGGGTTAAAATATCAAAGAAAGTTGAAGGTATCCCTAATCCCGTCCAGAGGCATCAGAATAAAAGGACGAGTACTTCGGCCTCTTGAACTCCAAGTAATCGGGGACGCTTGGTGAAAAAGGATATGAAGGACTTAACATAGCCAATCACTGAAGTTCCCCAGAACCAGAAGGGGAGTCAGTTGAGACCTAGCACCAGTATGACACCTTCAGAAAAGGGCATACCGGATCTGAACATTCCCATAGAGGTAGAAATCACTGGTGCAAATGGGTTGGGTTAATCCTGACCGATCCGGTCAGTACCAGATTCGGGAAGGGAATTTGGTATCCGGTCGGATTCAGATTCGGATAATTCATGTCGGATTCGGATTCGGGGGAGTTGTTATCCGACCGAATAGTATCGATATTTGGATACAGGATAATTATCCGGTCGGATATCCGGTCAGATATCTGGTAAGAGCTAAGAATTCACCTTTTATTTTGCTAGTATTTGTTTTTTTGTTATGTTGGTTGGTTGAGGTGTGCAGTGTATAGAAAGTTTTCCTGGATCGTGCAAGCTTAAGTTCGCTAAAAAGAATATGACATTCAGTTGTGGCAACTATAAATATACAATACTAAAATAGTGTTTTATTTCTAATTCTGCTACTTGTGTAATTGGAATCCTACATTTGCTCATTAAGATCACTCTTCCTAGGTAATGGAATGAAAAGCATGTAATCAGAGTATTATTAAGCGATGAACTTTGGCATGCTTCAATAAATGAACAGGTAAATTTGTCAAAAGTCTATTATTCCCAATTGTCTACTGTCTCTACCTTAATTTAGTAAAATTTCTTTAGCCTAGAAAAAGAAAATGATGTCCGTCAAGAATCAAGATTCATCTTGAAACACCACACCTCAATGGGCAATTTTGGGGGAAACGCCACATCATCTTCGGCTGATGAATTATAATCACTATTATGTACTTATGTCTAACAATTTAAGGTTGAAGTGATGGTGGTATGGTTTAGCATATGTTCCTTTCCGTATGCACGTACTATCCGTCTACATTATCCATTTTCGATCCGAAACCGTAAAGTATCCGTTCCGGCGGCACCGTATTCGAAATTCCGAATACTCCGAATTCGTATTCGTATCAGGTTTGACCATATCCGACCCCGAATTCGAGAAAACAAATATGGGTTAGGATACGGTATGAGCAATATCCGTCCGAATCCGACCCGATTGCATATTGTCCATTTTGCTGATTGCATATTTGATGAGGATAGTTTCCCAACATTAGGGGAAGAAAATCAACCCCTTAATGAAAAATGTTGGGAAATTACGTGGCAAGCCACGGGAATCCATGCACATGACCCGCGCACTAGTGAAACAAATAGAGAAGTCCAGAAAATCATTGATTTGCAAGCATTAGTAAACCAATTGCCTAATCACTTTAGTGATTTAAAGAGCGTGACTGAGTTGCATGTGTGTGTACACAATGCACCAGAGAGGGTTAAAATATCAAAGAAAGTTGAAGGTATCCCTAATCCCGTCCAGAGGCATCAGAATAAAAGGACGAGTACTTCGGCCTCTTGAACTCCAAGTAATCGGGGACGCTTGGTGAAAAAGGATATGAAGGACTTAACATAGCCAATCACTGAAGTTCCCCAGAACCAGAAGGGGAGTCAGTTGAGACCTAGCACCAGTATGACACCTTCACAAAAGGGCATACCGGATCTGAACATTCCTATAGAGGAAGAAATCAGCATGGATGCGTGCGCACACATTGGAGCTAAAAAACTAAAGGGACTTGCCGCCGCAACTGGAAGGAGCGATAAACAAGTAGAAGCACAAGAAGAATCAACTCATGATGGAATAACTATAAACTATGTGCACACGGAAGAATCCATGAATAGGACAACAGCCAATATTGATATCTACTTTGCAAAGAAAATTGCAACAATCATCAATCTTGATCCAGAGCCCACATCGCTCGCTGAATGTGAGAAAAGATTAGATTGTGAAGGATGGAAAAAGGCAATAGAAACTGAATTATTATCTTTGAACAAAAGAGAGGTGTTGGGCCTGTAAGCCGAACACCTTCCCTTGTGCACCCTGTAGGGTACAAATGGGTATTTGTTCGAAAGAGAAATGAAAGAAATGAAGTTGTAAGATATAAAGTAAGGCTTGCTGCATAAGGTTTCACTCAACGCTCAGGAGTTGATTATGAAGAAACATATTCCTCAGTCATGAGTGGAATCACCTTTAGATGCTTAATCTCAATGGCAGTAAACCTGAACTTAGAAATGAAATTAATGGATGTGATAACTGCATACCTTTATGAAAACTTGGATTCGAAAATTTATATGAAGATACCTGAAGGTATTCCTGTCCCGAACTAAGGGTGTGTTTGGTTGGAGGGATGGGGATGGGATGAGATAGTTCCACAAAAAAAGTGGAACTACATGGTCCAGCATCTAAGAAGAATATTCTCTAAATTTGCACAGGCTCATCCCACTTTGGACCATTCCATCCCACCTCATCCCTCCAACCAAACACACAGATAGGCTTGGTCAAAGGAACCATGCCATCCCATCCCACCCCATTCCTCCAACCAAACACATCCTAAGATAGAGCAAATAGAAATCTGCACAGTGTGAAACTCAAGAAATCACTATATGGACTTAAACAATCAGTCAGGATGTGGTATAATCGCTTAAGCGACTTTCTATGCAAGAAAGGCTACACGAACAGTGAAGATTGTCCCTGTGTATTTATATGTCGATCGTAGAATGGATTTTGTATAATCTCAGTATACGTAGATGATCTGAATATCATCAGGACCATGGAAGACATAAAGGAAGCAAGTTCTTACCTAGAGTCTGAATTTGAAATGAAAAATTTGGGTGAAACAAATATTGCTTAGTCTTGCAGCTCGAGCATGTCCTGGAAGGGATATTAGTGCATCAGTTAGCCTACACTCAGAAGGTGTTAGAAATGTTCGGCTTTGAGAAGGCATACAATCGAAAGTACTAATGATCGGGAGATCTTTGCAGCAAGATAAGGATCCGTACTAACCTAGGGAAGAGGAAAAGTCCTAGGACCGGAATTCCCATACTTAAGTGCAGTAGGAGCACTTACATATTTAGCGAGTTGCACTAGACCGGACATTGCATTTGCCATAAACTTATTAGCAAGGCATAGTGCAAAACCTACCAAAAGACATTGGTAAGGAATAAATGACATCTTTCGATACCTCCAAGGAAGTAAGGACCTCCGGTTATTCTATAGAAAGAACCAATACTTGAATATAACTAGCTATGTAGATACTGGGTACCTATCGGACCCGCATACCATAACGTCACAAGCAAGCTATGTATTCCTGTGTGGTGGAGCTGCAATTTCATAGAAATTGTCTAAGCAAAGTCTTGTAGCGACTTTGACGAACCACTCGAAAATCCTAGTGCTGTACGAAGCCGCACGAGAATGTGCTTGACTCTGGTGAATGATTCACTACATCCAGCAGTCATGTAGGATGAATATTATACAAACTCCCATAATTATCTATGAAAATAATGCAGCTTGTGTTGCACAAGTACAGACGGGCTACGTGAAGAATCATCTCACAAAGTATATCAACTCCAAATTCTTCTATACTCATAAATTGCAAAAGATGGATGAAATTAAGGTACTGCATACTAAGTCATGTGAAAATTTTGCAGATTTATTCACTAAGTCATTACTAGCATCTAATTTGAAAGATGCGTATGAGAAATTAGAATGATGAGACTTAGAGAGGTGTAGAATTCAGGAGAGATTTTTCTCGAGCTCGTTATTAAACTTGATCACGAAGATCAAGTACTCAAAGAATAAATCCTGAAGATTAAATGAAATTGGGTGGATTATACTCTTTTTTTCTTGACGAGTTTTCTTGAAGTTTCTTGGTCAAGGTTTTTAATGAGGCAATTCGTGCAACACAGCATAACATGTATCATGTACTTTTTTTTCCAAAATTTTCCCACTGAGTTTTTATGGAGTTTTGATGAGGCATGAACGTGTCGGATGAGTACCTAAGGGGGAGTGTTGGGTGGGCACCTCACCACTAGGCTATATATAGGGAGTCTCATTGGTTATTTTGTACACACGTAAAAGAGAAAAAAAAATAAAGAAAGGCCCCGATCTCTATGTTCCAATATACTATTTGTATTATTATATGATTGATCCATCTTTTTTGCATAGAAGAGGAATCGATCGGACTGGACTCACCAGCGACTATTCCTCAACATAATACATTGTTTTCTAGAGTAACTTTTCTACCGATTATGGAAGGAAATAAAGGAGCTCGGCTTGCATACACAAATATGCGAATTAGGCTCCCGTGGTAGGAAATGGCTTAACTTTCCCCTTTTTTAAAAAGTGTTATACTTGTCCAACTAGTTATAAAATATTTTGTTCCAATGAGCAAGATGGTGAAACAAGCTGTTCCATTATTGTTTAGACGGTTAAATTGGTAATAGATGGTCAAGTCTCTTGAAGATTGTTTGGGTCTTAAGGTTTAGCAAAATAGGCTGTATTAAATCAGTTTAACTTTTTAATCACTGGTAAGTCTTGCATGGTTAGGGATAAAGCTCTTATAAAAAACAAGTTATTTGTTAACTTGTTTTTTTAAATAAGGATTTAACTGTTTTCACAAAACACAAAGAAATTAAACAAAATCATTTGTCTTATCAAACAAGAATCTTGCCGAATGCTATCCTAATTTTGGAACAAAATAAAATCAATTTATTCAATGCGCACACTGAAACTTGCTATAACAAAATCCATCCTAGAAAAACCACCATTCACACAGCAAAATAACCTTTTTCTAGTCATTGGTTTCGCGACTTTTTACATTTTTTTTTACAAATTCAAATAGTACCATTTAGCGCTAAAGCAGCCTAAGGTGATGCTCTTGTCCAGTATGGTATAATGGTAATGCTGATTGCTGATGCACAAGATTAATGGTTCATCTCCAAAAAATTCAGACAATGCCGATAGTTAGATATACAATTAAACAATATTCTAGTGGTCTTTCATGCAAACTGCAAACCGAGACTGCATGATTTCCTGTATCAATTCCGCTGCTCAGAATAAGTCTTTTCGCATGCCTCTTCGACTTTTTTTTTTTGACATCTCATTCTACATTTCAGCAAAATTGCAACAGAAGAACGCTACAGCCACACGGGCACCTGAAGTGCACCGAGCACAAAACGAACGTTTACAGTAGCGCACACGCGTAATTTTCCAGGCAGCAAAATGCCATTCAAAGCATGCGCAGGCCACAACACAAGTATGAGACATTCTACAGAGAGAGTTACAAGCTTATCCAAGAGCACATGCAGCAACTGAGACAACCACAAAATACAAACTGGGTTAGTTCTTGAACCCAAATGATTCAAGAAATTTGGTTAACTGCCCTTTTGTCATGTGGTCATCTGTAGCAGAAAACCATCCTGTTTCTACATCATCCTACTGTGGCTGGAAGACAAGACGCCCACAACTAGCACCGACATGTAAAATGTGATGCAGAAGAAGGCTGATAAATAATGTCATTTCCAGAGCTTGACAAGCTTATCATGACTTACTGAGGCAACCAACCCTGATGCATTTGATGCTGCTAGGGCAGCAATCAAGCCGTCATGAGCGTTGTTGATGGTCACGGTATTCTTCTCCCTCATGTCCCAAAGTTCCAATGACTGCAAGGTATCAATGATACAAACAAACACAATAACAATGTGATCACAAAGTTTATTGACTTGGGCCTGATAAGTACGAGAGAACTTGCCTCATAACAACCAATTACAAGCAATGATGGGTAACTTGGGTGGAAAACACAAGAAGAATTAGACTTGTTTCCACTGCAGTTCAACTCATGCACACATTCGCCGTAATTTCCTGAAGCAAATGACCACACCCTGACAGATTCTTCGCTGACAGAGGCCAGATAGTCACCTGCAGCATTCCAACAAACTGACTTTATAATCTTGACGTGCCCCTACACATGAAAAAAAAAGTTCCAATTACAGTGAGTAAAACACTGAATAAAGCAGCTTAATTGCAGTACCCATATGACAATGTCAAGTAATAGAAAAGCTGTTGTGTTGCCCATTTTGGACTGCAAGTCAGCAACATACTTGAAAGTTGAAACAAAGGGTAGTCACTCATTCACCAAAGGCAGCCCTAGCCAAAAGTGCCATGGTGATCTAATGTGTAATGGCAATGGAACTTGTAGCTAAAATCTTGGACCAACATGTAGTTCTGCAACAATCCTATAAATTATGTATCATCAAAATCTGAGAAATTCCTATAGAGATGCCTGCATTAACTGGAGCCCGCCAAGCCAGTTGAAAGCACAAGTTCCGACAAAACTTATGTTTAGTTCACCCGTATATAGTCAAGAACCAAAAATTGCAACCATAAATTATCTGGATGGTTTTAATGGCGTTTCCCAAATTGCTAAGACAATGTCAGTAGCTAAACATTACTCTAATGAACACATGGCGCAAGCCTAGAAGGGTCTATTTCTTGATGACAACTTCATTAATCTAAATCAGATCTGAAAAATAATAATTGAGAAGCTAGAACTAAGATTAAAAAAGAAGGCGTAGCATCGCATAGCATAGCATACACTGCACATAGGAAAGATACAAGCAATTGTGAAAGCAACTCCGGGACGTATTTGGGCCATTTGGCTATGATCTCTATTAACAAACCTGTAAAGGGCTCCTACAAACTTGTAGTGTTTCTGCATCCAATATGGATATCATCTTCTCTGAGGCAACTGCAAGATATTTCCCCTGGCGAGGTTGAAATCTCAACTGAGTTGCACCTCCCTGGGAAGATAAGAAATGGTAATAGGAGAAGGTTGCAGCGTATTATCAACATAACAGTTTTTATGAGCATCAAAGAAAAAATGTAATGAGAAAGAATTAGTGTTGCATACATTAAAGACCCTAACACAGGTCACGCAGCTACCATTATTTATGCTCCAGCAGCGCACTTCCCCATCACTATCACAGGAGCAAATGATGTCTTCTTTATTTGGGTGAAAATCAACTGACATAACAGATGCTGAATGACCCGTGAAAGTTCGGAGCGAATAATCTGGCTGCATATAGAGTCAATTCGTAAGTGCATTTTAAGGTATATGACAACTTCTGAAGCAGCATTGCTGTAAGAGAGCCAGTAGTGAAAATAAATATACATTGTCAGCATCCCAAACCCGCACGGTTTTGTCAAAGGAAGATGTAGCAAGGCGGGTCATGCTTGGGCTAAATCGAACATCTGTAATTAGCAACGAGTGCTCTTCTAATGTAGATTTAGGGTTTAGGGCATCTGTAAACCATAAAACAGCCTGAAAAAACATAAAAGCAGGTATAAGCATGCAGCTTCTTTAGCACCAGTAAATTCATAAATTACTCCTATGTCGGCATCCACACCTTTTTATCATGGCCTCCAGTGGCAAGCAGTTTTCCATCTGCTGAGAAATGGCAACAAACAACCTTGTTTGTACTGGCACGGGCTTTTGCAACCTCCGTAAAACCAGAACCTGCAATAAAGAGGCACAAAGCAATGCATCAACCCCCTCCAAATAATTGCAATAAAGCAGAAGTAAACAGAATTCCATGGCACCCAATACACATAGAATCATATATCACGCATCTAAGAAGGACATGTAGCAAACATGAATCCTAAAGCAAATACATTCCCATCTGTCCTTGCCCAAAACTGCTATCATCCTCTTTGCCCCAATGTACTAAGCTCAAAGAAACCAATTAGTCTCAAAGCACATCACCTGCTCAGGGGCATTCAATTCCTCCCTATCACCTTTACCGTCATCACCACTCACCAGCAATGCCTATATCCTCAACTAAATGCCACAATTAATTCTAAAAAGGTTGGGCAAAAGTTTTCAAAACTTTGTTACTTTGGAGGTGTATGCTTGAATGGGGATTAATACCGAAATGTCAAAAAATTGAATAGTTGTTTGACAGTGAGCTTGGTCGGCTGCTGCAATGAGATTTGGAGCAGAGCAGTATCTTTACCAAGGCATGGAGATGCCTCAGTGGAAACGTCCCTAGGGATCTATGGTTCCTTTGATATCTTCAAGCTTGCCCTGGCAAGTCATGAAGCCTTTAAGCAAAGAGGAGGGTAGTAGTTTTTGGGAAGGAGATGTGTTTAGTTTCAAATTATTTCTAGAGAGGTGCCATATGATACTATACGGCATGGGATACCATAGAATCTTTTTCCAAGCAGTGTGTGTTTTCCTACAATTTTGCTCTCATAAGGCCAAGACAAGTAACATAGCATGCTTAGTGTTAAACTGGTAATTAATTAACTGTAGCAGAATCTAAGACCGAAAAGCATTACATCTTTAGGAAAAAGATATGCTACCAAGCCATTTTTATTTAACAAGTAATCAGATAAGTTTGCTTAAAGAAACAAAGGAATTGCAAACTTGATGAAACCAAGAACTGCGCATGACATCCCAAAACAGAAGGCATGGGAAAAACAATGATAGCTATAGGTGAAGCTATTTGTTCTCACGAATGGTCACACTCAAGAAGAACCAGGTATCAGTGGGAAACAGAAACATACCTTTACTGGCACCCATGCAGCGTCCCATGGTTTCCCGAGGATCCATGTCCTCCTGTGATAAAAAAGATTCTACATTTTCATCCAAGGATCCATCTTCCAGCAGACGGTCCACATCACCCTGAAATTGAAAATTTTTGTCATCTTGCTGACAAAGCAATGCTTATGGCACTTTGGAAAGAGAATGTCTGATTTCAGGATATAAATACAAGTGGGTTTACTGGAGGGGTCAAGCTTCCAGTGCCATCAGAACCAAACATCATCAATGGTTTCGATGGACCACCATTATGCTGCAGCTGTGGCATGGACATTGCATCTCCTGGTGTGTGAGTGGACGGTGTCGAAGGTGCGGAACTTGGAGATGGCCCAGCAGTGTTTGCTGTTCCTGAACTATTAGCTCTACCGGAGGACGAGACAGGTTTCTTTCTTTTCTTTGATGCCTGAACAACAAAGAGCACATTGTAAGTGATTGAACCACTCAAATCAAGTCATTGTCCAATTTGCCAATCAAAAGCAATTGGAAGCAATTTGCCAATCAAATGAAGGCCTGAATAGGCATATCCATAGATGATTAGGTATAGAACACCGGAATAATGCTTAACACAAGTGCCAAAGTAGCATATCGAATTGCAGTTCAAATATTCTTTACAGAATCTGGGAAACAAAGGGTGCCTGGTGTGGCTTTACAAATGATACTCTTTTCATTGGTTACCCTAAATGTGTGTTTGTGCACACTGCACAGAATACCATCTAACACTTAGCAAGCACTCAACTCAGTAATTGTATGTGCCAAGTTAAAAGGTAGAACCGAAATGAAATGCACGCTTCATTACAGGCATTGCTTTTGTGACAAAAAATACTTTCAATACCTCAAGAAAGAAGCAAAAAAAGGTATATCTATAAACATTAGGGCCGTTCATTACAGGCGAACGGGCCTCTAGCCTAGTGGTTAGAGCGCTCTAGTAGCACCCCTCAGGTCCTGGGTTCGACTCCCGCTGGGAGCGAATTTCAGGCTGGGGGAAAAAATCCCCTCGCTTGCCCCATAAGCCAAAGCACAGGTCTAAAGGCTGGCCCAGGTCGTTGGTAGCGCCAGGTTGTTGGTCTAAGGATCACCCTGGATTGGTCGTTCTCACATGGGCTGATGCCGCTGTGTCAGGGTGGGGCAAGGGTTCGGGGATTTCTCGATCTGCGTGAGAAGATCTTCTTAATTGATAAGCCCGGGGGGCTTCTTCCTCCCGCAGGTCGAGTTTTTTTTTCATTCCTCTATATTGAAGCATATAATAAGCAGTAGTATGTTAGGTTTAAAACAACAATATCAACATCAGCATAGAAACATTGTATCTGTACAACAATAACATACTTGGTCAGCTACTCCAAAAGAGTTTGGCACGCTTCCGTCAATAGGCATACTTCCAACTCCTGGCTTTTCCTGTTGATGGAGAAGCTCGTTTGAGCTTCGAGACTGCTGACTGGAGACTGTAGATTGCTGAAGCTGCTGCTGCTGTTGGCCATGACTTTGCTGTTGCAACTGTTGTAGATGAGCAATTTTCTTCTACTACATGGAAACACCCATAAAAGGACATAAAACAGAGAGCATAGTTAATAGACTAGTGGAAATGAAGGTAGTATTCTGTAACGGGTTGTCATCGAAGGAACAACAACAACAATTAGTCTATAGCCCAGTTATTCAACTATTGATGTTACTCGTTTTTAAGCATTTTTTTTGAGCGATTGAACGGAAGGGACATTTCGAGACCACGGAGACTGCAGGAAGGCCCTTTGGACTTCCCATCGCCCCAGCGCCGGCTCCCCCCTACCTCCCCCCCTCCGCCTTGCCGTCGCTGGAGCACGCCGTCGGAGGCATGTGCGGGTGCTAGGAAGGCGGCGGCGGGGCTCTTGGGCCTGGATCTGGAGGGCGGCTTCCAGATCTGGGCGTTGGGTTCGAGGTGGTGGGCCTGTGGTGGTCGCCGCGAGGCCGAGCGAGTGTGTGGCGCGGCCGGCGAGGCTGCGAGGCGTGGTGGTGGTGTTGGCGCTCGCGTCGAGGTGTGTCGAGGATGTGCGGCGGCGCGCAGCGGCGGCGGTGTCTCGTCTGCGGCGAGGTTGACGGCGCCGGCGTGCGCCTCGGCTTCTTGGCGCCGGATCTGGTTTACTCGGTCGGCGGCGGTGATGAGGCTCAGCACGGTGAGGGTCACCGGAACCCGGCTTGGAGGCGTTGGAGGAGGAAGGCGAGAGAGAGGTGGGGTCGGAAGAGTCAGCGGAGGCCGGTGGCGGCTTGGCGGATCTAGTTCTCGCCGTGCGGCAGCAAGATCCGGTGGGAGTGAAGGGGAGGTAGGCGTCGGAGAGCGGTGCCGCCGTTGGTTTGGGCGCGAGGCGGAAGCAGAAGGGGCCCGAGGCGGCGGCATGGCTACCCGCTGTTGCGCTGCTCTCCAAGTGCCGCCTCCGACTGCTCAAGCTCGAGCGTGATGAATAAGTCTCTGTACTGTGGTCTTTGTGGGGCTGTGGTAGTTTTGTTTTTTTGATCGCTTTAGGATAGCATTCGCTTTTAGGATGACATCTGCTTTTGCTTTAGGACAAAGATTCGCTTTAGGACAGACATATTGACCGCTTTAGGACAGACATCTAGGATAGCATCGTAGCATATGCTTGGTGGTTCTCACCTATAAATTTGTATCCCCAACCCTCAAAGTTGGCATGGCATTGTGTGAGCAATAAACAAGAAAACTTGCCTCATCTCCTAGTGTCATCCTCTCCATGAGAGTAAGGATCTTGCTATCACCAAGAGCAAGAGTCCAAATGACTAACAAGTGGTATCGAGCCTTAGTATCCTGTAGCCCGAGCATCTCTCGCTCATCTCCTTCTCGACCTCGCGGCGACCCGGCCCGAGAGCAAAGCAGCAGCTCGGCCGTCCCGCTCACTCTCCGGAGGCGGCGGGCTTCGTCGAAGCGACCCTCTCCACGCAATGCCCCGATAGCGCGCCATGTCCGCAGGCGATCTCGGCCTTCGGCCGCCTCGAGCATGCGGCGTCGCGAGACGGCCGAGCTCGTCGCAGCAGAGCAGGCATGCGAGCAGCGGCGAGAGACGGCGCGGCGCGAAAGAAGCGTCAAGGTCGGCGCGGCGAGCGGGCAGCGGCGATGAGGCGGAAGAAGCGGCGGCGGAGATCGGCAGCGTCGCGGCGGCAGCAGAGGTCAAGGCTCTGGCGGCAGCATAAAGCGGCTCCGGCTCTGTTGATGAGCAGCGCCGACGCGACCCTCACCTGCTGGAGAGGAAGCGGCGCAAGCGAGCAGCGCAATGGGCGCCGCGACGCCACGAGCGCGGCGGCCAGACGGCGCGGACGCGCCGGCGGCGCTCTGAAGGCGGCGCGCACGGCGGTGGCGCTCGGAGGAGGACGACGACGCGGCGGCGGCGTCGGGTCGGCGGAGAGCGCGGCCTCGCAGTAACGCGGCTCTCCCGGTTGGTATCGTGGTCACCACGAGTACGGTGTCGTCGAGGGCGTCGGCCCGGGCGGGTGGCCTACCCTCACCAAGACCAACTTCGTCGAGTGGGCTGCGGTGATGAGGTGAAGCTCAGTGCGGCATATGTGGGATGCGGTCCGTGACGGCGGCGTCGACCACGACCGGGATCGGCGGCGCTGGATGCTCTCATCGTCGCAGCCCCGCCCGAGATGCGATTTCGCTTACCAACAAGCGGATCGCCAAAGAGGCTTGGGCGCCATCGCTGCAAAGACGACGGCGGCGGCGCGCGCGCAAGTCTACACCGCAGCACTACGCGCGGAGTGGGAGAACACGGCCTTCAAGCGGTGAAGGCGTTGATGACTTTGCTCTCGTCTCAACACTCGCTGCGAAGTTGGTGCGATTCGGTGGCGACACCTACGGCGAGAGAGAGGCGTGGAGAAGCTCTTCCATTGCGTCCCAGAAGTACAAGCGGATGGCTCGCTCGATCGGGTCTCTGCTGGACCTTTCCACGATGACCATCGAGAGCGCGCGGTCGCCTCAAGGTCGCCGACATCGATGAGCCACGAGCCTCTCGGGACCGTCACCATTGGCGGAAGCTCCTCCTCGCTCGGGAGCAGCGGTGGGTGCCGACCAAGGTGACAAGAAGAAGGGAGCCTTCTTCCACGGCGACGACGCAAGAGTGGCAAGCGCGGCAAGCGCGCAAAGGCGCCAGCGGCGTCTTTGGCAAGCAAAAGCGGCCGACGAGGCGACTCTTGCCACAATCGCGGCAAGCTTGGTCATTGGGCCAAGGAGTGTCGGCGACCCACGACGCGGCCAGCCCACGTCGCAAGCGGAGGAGGAGGAGCGGCCGGTCTGTTCATTGCTCACGCGAGCATCGAACTACCTCGATGCACCGCCGCAGATGGCTCTCCTCCACCTTGACGAGCCAAAGCACACGCCTCCGGCGGCGATTCCGCAATGACAAGACCGACGGGTGGTGCCTCGACACCGCGCCACCCACCACATGACCGGGCGGCGGAGTTCTTCTCGAGCTCGACTTCAGCGTTCGAGGCACCGCGTCAAGTTCGGCGACGCCCCGCCGTGGAGATCAAGGGCGTCGGCTCTGTCGTCTTCGTCGCCAAGATCGGCGAGCACCATTGCGCCGCGGCGTCTACTACATCCCGATCTGCGGAACTCCATCATCGGCTTGGGCGGTGGATGAGAACGGCTCGCGTGTCGAGATCGAGCACGGTGCTGCGATTTGGGATCTTCGACGCCGCCTCCTTGCCAAGGTAACGAGGCGCAAATCGACTCTACACTCTTCACGTCGCGGTGGCACAACCCTCTGTCTCGCACTCGTCGGGACGACGGCGTGCGATGGCACGAGCGCTTTGGGCACCTTCACCCGAGGCCCGGCGGCTCGGTGCCACGGAAATGGTGCGAGGCTGCCGTGCCTTGACCATGTGGAGCGGCTCTGCGGCGTCTGCGTGTTGACGGCGAGGCGACTCTTTCCCGGCGAAGCGAGTTTCCGAGCCAAGGAGAGGCTCGAGCTCGTGCGGGACTTGTGTGGCGGTGACACCGCCACACCGGGGAGACGACGCTACTTCCTGCCGCTCGTCGGCGACCTCTCCGCTACATGTGGGTGATGGTCCTCGGCGGCAAGGAGAGGCTGCGGGCGCCATCGCGCGCACGCAGTGCTGCGCGAGGCGAGCGCGGCCACAAGTTGCGCGTCTTCGCGCATGACAGACAACGGCGGCGAATTCACGGCGGTGGTCGCGTCATCTTTTGCGATGAGGCATTCACGCGCCACTACTCCGCGCCGTCTGACCGCGTGAGCAGCGTCGTCGGCAGCGCAAACGAGGCGGTTGTGGGGATGGCTCGGGCCTCCTCAGCGAGAGGGGATGCCTGGTACATCTTCGGGAGAGGCGGTGGTGGCTGCCGTCTACATCCTCAACCGCCGCCTACCAAGGCGCTGACGGCAGGACGCGTGACGAGGCTCGCATGGCGCAGCCGGCGGTCTCCCACTTGCGGGTCTTGGCTCCCTCACGTTCGCCAAGGAGCTTGGCCACATCGACAAGCTCGGCGGCGGAGCACTCGAGTGTTCGCCGGCTACGCGGAGGGCTCGAAGGCCTCACCGCATCCTCGACCTGTCACACGTCAAGGCCCGCATCTCGCGTGGACGCCGTGTTTCGACGGCGGCGAGGGCGACGGGACAAGGCGGTGGGCGGCGGTTCGGCCTCGACTCGTGGACTTTGTTGTCGACTACGCCCACTTCGAGAGAGCGGGAGCTAGCGGCTCGTCTTCACCGAGCTCGCCCACCTCGACACCTTGCTCGCCACCGGCTCGGCGAGTGCTCCACCACCCGCCGGCCACGCCCGCCCTTCACCACCGGCCACGCTCCGCACCGGCGCCACACCACGAATCGGCCCCAACAACGGCCCACGATGAGGCGCGTGGTGGAGTTCGCTACTCATTGTCCCACGACGAGGACGCGTCGACGCCTACCACGACAGCGAGCCTCGCGCTATCGTACCATGGACAACATCCTCGGCGAGCTACCCGTCCTGGATTGGCGCGGCGCGGCTGCGAGGCTGAGCCGCGCTTGGCATGCGACGACGGCGAGCCCCGCTCCTTCGCCGAGGCGGAGGAGACGCGGCGTGGCGTGTCGCGATGAAGCGAGAGCGACGCCGTCGAGCGTAACGAGCGTGGGGGTGGCGGATCTTCTGCCGCCGGCCACCGCGCGATCACCCTTAAGTGGGTGTTCAAGGCCGAAGCGGGATGGCCGGCGCCATCGTCAAGCACAAGGCTCGCTTGGTGGCACGAGGCTTTGTGCGGCGGGAGAAGTCGACCGATGGCGCCCGCACCCGTCGCACGGATGGAGTCCGTCGCGACTCCTCCTGCGCTAGCCGCCGGGAAGGTCGGGCGTGTTCATCACATGGATGTCAAGTCGGCATTTCTTAACGGCGACTTGAAGGAGGAGGTCTCGTGCATCAACCGCCGGATTTGCGATCCCGGCAAGGAGGCAGGTGCTCGCTGCGCAAGG